>OX438598.1:10599172-11937388 GCA_949316135.1 Choreutis nemorana | reverse complement strand
GCCCGCACCGATGCCGAGCTCCCGCAGGGACACCTTCGCCTTCGCGGTGGCCAGAGCAGCCTTGTACGTGGCCCCCTCAGCCAACGCCTCCGGCTTCAGGGACACCACCACCGCGAGGGTCTTGGGAGGCCTCGGAATCTTTGGCCGCTCTGCGGCCTCCTTTGCCGGGACCTTTGCAGGGGCCTTGCGGGCCTTCTTGACCACCGTCGTCCATTCGTTTAGGACGACTGGTGGCTCATCTCTGGAAGGGCCCGCAAACTGCTCCATGGCCCTTTCTTGGGCCTTGGTAGCCCCCGACTTCTTAGGCGCCACTTGCCTTGCCCTCTTGGGCAAATTGGCCGCAGGCGCCAGCGTGGTTGGGGCCTCAGAACCACGGCGGCCCACTATGGGACTGGCGGGGCGAGGGACTGCCCTCTGCTCCTCCCTGACCGGTGGACAGGCCACGGCCGCATAGGACCTGTCCGCCGCCAGTGACGGCCTCCGGGACTTAGCGGGAAGAAGGCGGCCGTCCACCTCCAAACCTTCCAGGCGGGCATTGATGACCCCTCCAATGTGGGCCATCAGGTCCTTCTGGAGTTGGACCATCGCCCGCCCAAAATCCGCGACTGTTAAGGAGGCCCTGCCGACCTCCTCCTTATCGAGCGGCTCCTCCCCCGCTGTCACCTCCCCACGATCTTCTGAATCCAGGACCCTAGCTTTGTGGGCCCCGGACTTACGGGGAGCCGCTTCCCTAACGGAGAAGGCCCTACGCAGAGCCGCCACCTCCTCCCCAAGGGCAGACAACTGGCCCTTCAAACGTTTGTTGTCTGCCTGGAGACGGCGAACCTCCTCCGAACCTAACCTAACCTAACCTAACCTAACCTAACCTAACCTAACCTTTTTTTTTTTTTTTTTTTTTTTCACCCTGGGAAATCTGCTATCAGACCGTCTCAACCGAGCTGTTGCGAGCACCGGGAGGTGTGTGGGGATGGGCGATGGTCTGCCCGACCCACTAAAACCCAGGGACATCCGTCAACCGCTGCCACGAGAACTTTAAAAGCCATTCGCGGACTGTGCGGCGGCCTATTAAGGCCCTCCGTCTTGCCATGGCACCTCACCTCCCGGATGTGAGAGGGGCGCCTGCCACCTTGAGGCTATGGTGCGGGGGCACGATACCCCCGCGCCGGGCTACGATGGGTGCAACAGCCCATGCAGCCGCCTCCGACGACCCGTTCGTCTGCGTCGCGACGCGACTGATAGCGGGTCATCCTCTCTCGCCCTCTCCGCCATCTCTTTCCGCGAGATGACACTCTCGCAGAAGGAGGCGAAGGCGTCCCTTGACCTTCCGCTCGTAACTATGGCTTTAGCCACGGCCGACAGCGTCAGGTCGGGTCCGATAGCAGCGAGGAGTTCCTGGCGTTCGCTATCGAATGCTGGGCAGAGAGCCAATGTATGCGTAGCCGAGTCAGCACCGGCACCGCACTCATGGCATTCCATTGTAGGCTCCCGACCGATCTTGTGCAGGTAGCCACCGAAACATCCATGTCCGGTGAGGACCTGCGTGATGCGGAAGGAGAGCCCACCCTCCTTGCGATTGACCCATCGCTCTAGGACAGGCCGAATTGCTCCTATGGTCAAGTGGCCAGCAGATGGATGATCCAGACGTTGTCGCCATTTCAGCAGAGCCATCCTCTGAGCGCGCCTTCGCCATTGGGTCAACGCCCCGGGCGTCGCTCTACTGCCCAGGCTGTGTGCTTCTGCTCTCTGCTTATACACAGATGCCAGCACTTCCGCATCCAGCTCCCATGGGGGAGTCCCCGCAAGTACGCAGGCCGCCTCAAAAGACACGGTGCGGTAACCGTGTATCACCCTCAATGCCATAGCCCTTTGGGGTCTCCTAAGAAGGGTTTTGTTATGGGCATTAAGGGCGTCCACCCACACTGGTGCCCCGTACAACGCCATGGAGCGTACGACGCCAGTATAAAGCCGGCGCGCGCTGGAACTGGGGCCACCGATGTTCGGCAATAGGCTACCAAGCGCATGAGCCGTTTTCACCAGCTTCAGGGACTGCCGTCGAAAATGCTCGCGAAAACTCCACTTGGGATCAACAAACAGCCCGAGATATTTAATGCACGAGCTGATGTTGATTCGCACGCCATCAATGAGCAGATGAGCACCTTGAGTCGGATTCCGGCGAGGGCCGTAGAAGTAAAGGGCCTCCGTCTTCTCAATCGCCACTTTCAGGCCAAGCTTTTGGATCCTGTTCACCATGTGGGTGACACCTTCTGTGGCCAATCTGGCTGTCGCCTCAAAGTCGGCACCACGAGCGGTGACCAACGTGTCGTCAGCGTAGCATGTAACGCTTATACCGCGGAGCTGGGCACCTCTAAGGGCCCAGTCGTAACCGATGTTCCACAAGAGCGGCCCCAGGACCGACCCCTGTGGGACACCGCACGACACTCCTCTGCTACGGAGAAGTCCATCACGGCCAACATATAAGACACTTCTACCCCGCAGGTAATCGTGGAGTATGCGTCGCAGGTAGTTGGGTAGCCGATGATACCGAAGTGCCTCATCAATCACCTCGAATGGCAGGCTGTTAAAGGCATTAGCGATATCAAGCGATACCGCCAGAGCCACTTTGCCCTGCGACACTGCCTGTTGCGTCTCCTCTTTCACGCTAAGAATGGCGTCGATGGTGGAGTGCGCGACCCTGAACCCGTACTGACACGGAGATAGATCAGGGCCGCCCGCACCAAGATGTTCATTGATGCGGGACGCCAAAATGCGCTCGAAGAGCTTACCGGCCTCATCAAGAAGCACGATGGGCCGATATGCCGACGGAGAGTCAAACGCCCGCCCCTCCTTCTTTAAGAGGACTAGCCGTCCTGTCTTCCATTTCGATGGAAAGCGACCAGACTGGAGACAAGAATCCAAAAGACCCCGAAACCTTTCGTCAAACAACTCCTCCACAATGACCCAGGCGCTCCCCGGGATTCCATCAGGTCCAGGAGCTGTCTTTTTACCCCTGAGCCGTAAAAATGCTGCACCCAGCTCACCGGTAGTGACAGGTGGTACTGCGGCATCCTCAACATCTGCTGACGGAGCCATATGCGGTGGAACAAACGCCGGTCTCGTGGGGAACAACGCCGCAACGACAGACTCAAGGAGAGGAGGCTCGAGAGATTCAACCACTGGGGGGCCGGCGTTACGTAGTTTCCCACGAACTGAACGATAAGGGCGCCCCCAGGGATCTCGGTTTAACTCCTCGAGCAGCTCCTCCCTTGCGCGATCTTTTGATTGGCAAATTGCCGCCTTGAGCGCCGCTTTCGCGTCTTTGTATGCCTCGTAAAGCGGGCCATCATCCGCAACGTTTCGCCTACGTCGCCTAAGGTGATTGGTATAGGCTCTTCGGGCCACGATACAGTTCTCCCGAAGACCAGCGATCTCCTGGTTCCACCAGTAGACTCCGCGCTTCGTTGGTCGACGCCTTACACGTGGCATGGCCGCGTCACAGACCTCGGTCATTGCGTTAGCTAGCCATAGCGAGCCCTCCTCCACTGGTGCGTTCTGTGCGGTAGATGATGGTGTAAACCATAGTTGCACTATTGCCGCCTCTACCAGTAGATCGCGGTTCATGCGGTTAAGTGCCCATCTTGGAAACGGCGAGCCAGATGTTGTTGGCACGTCAGGACTGAAGACTCCCCGAGAGCGGGAGACATCAAACCGGATGTAACGGTGGTCCGAAAGAGTCTCCACCCCCTCCAGGACCCTCCATCCCACGACACGTTGAGCGACTGAAGGTGAAGCAAAGGACAGATCTACGATAGATCCGCCCTGCAGCCGGACACAGGTATTAACCCTCCCCTGGTTGAGCAGAGATAGGCCAGATGAAATGGCCCACTCTTCAACCGCGTCTCCTCGCTGGTCTGCAACGGGGGAACCCCAGGCGATTGACTTCGCATTAAAGTCTCCCAGAACGACCACTGGTAATGGGGCCGCACGATTCACCGCAGCACCCAAAAGATCCAGGAAGACTTCAAACTCCTCACGGGGAAAATCCTCATGGATTTCCCTCACCCTGGGGCAGGTGAGGGGGTATGTGGGACTCACGTTTACGTGCCTACCCACTAAAAACCCCGTGGTGTTCCTCCGTCCTCCCGCAACCTTTGGGGACGCTTTCGCTCTCGCCAAATGGTAAGCGTGAGTTTGTCCTTTCGGACCCTCCTGGGATGTAGTCTCCCTGTTCCATTGTGCATTGGGGCGGACGTGGAGTCCTCCTCTCGTGCACGCTCCGCCTCCTCCTTTCTCTTCATCACTACCTCAGAAAAGGCAGTGACGGCATTCCATGCACTCTCGCTGCCAATCATTATCGGAATTATGCTTGGCAGCGACAAGTCTGCACCTACAGCCGCAACCAGCTCAGCCCGCTGTACTGCCCATGCTGGGCATTCGGCGAGCACATGTTGCGCCGTATCTTCTATCGCTCCACACTCATGACACACGGTGGTTGGTTCCCTCCCAGCCACATTGCACAGGTATCTCCCGAAACAGCCATGTCCCGAGAGAACCTGCGCTAGGTGGAAGGTAATCACCCCGTGCTTTCTGTCCAGCCACTCCTTCATCACTGGCCTCACCGCCTGGACTATGTCACGGCCGGCGCTTGGCTCCTCCAACCTCTCAACCCACTTTTGATGGGCGGCCTCCTGCGCGGTCTTCCGCCAACGCTGCACATCCTCCAGGGCCGGATTCCGGTCTCTTGACCGCATACCCGAGACGCGAGCGTGCACACTGGAGAGGATCTCTGCCTCAAGATCCCAGGGCATGCTCCCAGCCAGCACACACGCCGCGTCGTACGAAATCGTACGATACCCCCTGATCACCCTAATAGCCATGACCCTCTGCAGTTTCCGCAGTAGGGCCTTATTGCGTGGAATCAGGGCATCCGACCATATAGGAGCACCGTACATTGCCATGGACCTGACCACACCTGAGAAGAGTTTCCGACAAGCAACACTCGGGCCGCCCACATTGGGGAGCAGTCGGCTCATCGCACCGGCAGCCCGCATAACCTTCTCGAGGACTCTCTGAAAGTGGGACACAAATTTCCACCTGCTGTCAAGAACCAATCCAAGGTACCGGATTGACCCCTTTACGCCGATGGAGACTCCATCCACCTCAATGTTCGCACCATTAGGTACCGCCAGCCGAGGGCCATGAAAGCAGATAGCCTCAGACTTCTCCAAGGCCACCTCTAATCCCAACCTTCGGATTCGCCTGACCAAATGCGCAACCCCCACTGTGGCTAACGCTGCCGCATTTCTATAGTCCTGTCCTCGTGCCGTCAATAGCGTGTCATCCGCGTATGCCGTCACCTCTACCCCTCGCAGATTCGCGCCTCGCAGCGCCCAGTCATACCCGATGTTCCACAGGAGCGGCCCGAGGACCGAACCCTGTGGGACACCACACGACACTTCCTGCTCACCCCAGCCTTCCCGGGTTGGGTACCTTACCTTCCTGTTAGATAGATAGGCTGCCACCACCCTTCGAGGATACTGTGGGACCGCATGAAACCGAAGCGCCTCCTGGATGCAGCTCCAGGGGAGGGTATTAAACGCGTTAGCTATGTCTAAAGACACCGCCACAACGACGCCTCCCCCGGCGACTGCCTCATCCGCCAACCCCCTCACCCTCGATATGGCATCAATGGTGGATAGGTGCCGACGGAATCCGAACTGGCACGCGCTAAGGTTTGGGCCAACTCTCTCAAGGTGCGCCTCCAACCGGGCCGCCACCACGCGCTCAAAGAGCTTGCAGAGCTCCCCCAGAAGCACAATGGGTCGATACGCGGATGGCGAGTCCAGCGGCCGGCCCTCTTTTTGAATGAGAACTAACTTTCCAGTCTTCCAGCTCACAGGAAAATGGCATTGCGCCATGCAAGACGAGAAGAGATTACGCACTCTCAGCTCCATTGCGCCCTCCTTTTCCGTGGCCAGTACCCATATCTGCCCAGGCACCCCATCCAAGCCGGGAGCAACTCTCCTTGCTTTAAGGCGTAACAGCGCAGCACTCAGCTCTGACTCTGTGACCTCCGTTTCTGTAGCGTCCCTCACATCATCCCCTCGATCAAGTGCGGCCGTCGTCATCACAGGCGGGAAATATTCGCCTCGATCCGGGAATAGGGTGGAGACAATTCTCGCTAAGAGCTGGGGCTGGAGTCTTTGCGACAGTGGGGGACCAGTGGTTCGGAGCTTCTGCCTCACCATCTTATACGGTTTCCCCCACGGGTCGCTGTTCAGAGACTCCAGCATCTCCTGATAAGCCATGTCCTTGGCTCTGCGGATAGCTGCCTGAAACCGCTTGATTTCCACCCGGTAGGCTTCATACAGCAACGCCTCTTGAGCTTCATCTCGTACTCGTCGCCTGCGGCTCCTAGTGTACCGGCGCCTCACCCTCGTGCACTCCTGGCGCATCTGTGCAAGTTCCGGGGACCACCAGTACACTTTTCGACGAGGGTAGAACGGTCTTGCGCGGGCCATCGCTGCATCGCAGACCTCAGAAATGGCCTCTCCTATCCGGGTCGCTTCATCTTCCGCACTCACCGGCGCGTGGCTGTCGTGGATCCACGCCTGCACCTCCAAGGCCTCAGCCAGCGCTTCCCTGTCCAGACTTTTGAGGGACCATCGCAGACCTTCATTGCTCCGAATCAGGTTTCCACCACCATCACCTGCACCAGCACCTAGTTTATTACACACACTGAAACAGATGTACTGGTGGTCGGATAACGTCTCAACACCTTGGAGAACTCTCCAGTCTCTGATACTATGGGCAATGTCCGCTGTAGCCAGTGTGATGTCTACAATCGACCCACCCTGCTGCCGCACGCAGGTGTGGACCGACCCCCGGTTAACTACCATGAGTCCTGTTGAGGCAGCCCATCCCTCCAGCACCCGACCCCGCGCATCTGTTGTTGGAGATCCCCACGCCAGAGACTTGGCATTGAAATCCCCAGCAACGAGCACAGAAGCAGTGGTCCGCTGACCTACCACCGTCCCGACATTGACTAGTAGCCGCTCAAAATCTGCAAGACTACGATTAGGGGAGAAATAAACGCCCACAATTGTTATTCCCCCCAATACCACAGCCACAAACCCACAGCCTTTTCTAACGCTATCAGCATAGGGAGCCCCCAAAGCGTTCTGTAATATGATAACAAACGAGTCCGTCATGTCACCAATCCAGTTTTCCCTGAGAGGAACAGCGTATGGCTCCGCCACTACAGCAACATGTACCTGTCGCTCTGCCAGACTCTGGAGCAAGAGATCCTGAGCCCTAGCAGAGTGATTAATATTTGCCTGCAGAAACTGTATCATTATGCCTGGATGTAGACTCCTCCTCTCGGGCAACTGGAAGCTTAAGTCTTTCGAGGACTACTACCGCTGCCCTGGTTCCTTGTAGTGGGTTACAAGGCTCCACTTCGTCATCAGCCAGAGAGTGGGTTTCCGGCAACTCTGATGCTTTATCGGCAGGGGGATGTGGTTCTTTAGGACCCGGTTTCACCTGAGAGCGCCTAGGGGCTCTTTCAGCGTACCTCCTCTGCCTGGCCCGCCTCGATTCATTGTATCGAGAGAGGGTAGGGCACCCCTTCCCCCTCACAGAATGAGTTGCAGGTTTCCCCGCTTCAGCACACACCGGACAATGCGCTGCAGGAGCAGTGCATGCATTCGCTCGATGTCCAGGCTCTCCACATCTATAACACAGATTACTGCGGTCAACTTTACCCCGACACCGGGCCCCTACATGCCCCGGCTCCAAGCACCGGTAGCACCGCATCACCCCAGGCTCGATGGGTATTACCCTGGCAGAAACCCATCCAACACTAACTCTCCCTGTCGTCCCAACCTTCTTGGCAGCAACTACTGGAATACTCAGCCGAATGGATGCCATCCCAGCGGGGCCGCAGGACATTTGGCCAGCCTTGACCTCATCAGGAGCACACCCACCCTGTGCCGCAACAGCCCTTACGATCTCTTCAGTCGTAACGGAGTCATCAAACTGGGTTACCCTGACGTCAATCCTTTTTATAGGCCGGTGGACACGAACGACATCAGCACTGAGAACCTCCTTCATCTTTTCGGCCAAGGCGCTGGCCTTTTCGGGAGCCGCATCACCTGAGATTTCGAAGATCTTAGACCCTGTAACCCCGCTTCGGAAGCGCATCGCTTCGATACCGAGATCGCCGATACGGATGGCCTGCCTAGCTTGTGCAAAGATCTTCTCATACGTGGCCCCTTTCTCCTCCGCGCCTGGTAGCAGAGTGATCGCTACTGCTGCAGTACGTGGTTCTCGGAGCCTCCGTCTTAGCGTCCCCATCAACTGGGCGTTGGACTTCTTAGAAGCAGCGGGCTTAGCCTGACTGGCAGGCTTGGGAAGGCTCGCCTGCCCACTCTTCTTAGTTCCACGCTTCACTACAGCACTCCACGTCGCATTCTCTGCGGGCGGTGCCAACTCCGTATATGTATGGTCGTTTCTTTCGGTGGTCCTAGAAGAAGCTGCCTCTGCAGCGGCCATGTTCTTTTTCTTCTTCTTTTCTTTCCCTTGCTTTTTCTTCTTCTGTTCCTCATCCGTCTTTCCTCGTCCAGACTTTCCCCCCTGAGGGCGAATCTGAGATGACGCTGCAGATTCTGAAGGAGGTTGGAGAGGTATCTCCACACGATCCACCTCCGCCGTTGTAGCAGGCTCCGACAGCAATCGACGCTCTATTGCTTCGAGTCTCGCATCCAGCAGCAACCGGAGCTGCTGCATATTTGACGCTGAGACTTCGTCTATCATCTGCCGGAGATTCGGCGCCTCGCGTTGTGACGAAGCCTGCTTGCGAAGCTCCTCCATCTCGCGCCTTATCTCCACAAGCTGGCTACTGAGCCGAGCATTAGCCTCCTCAAGCTTCTTGACCTCCTCTGTCATCGAGCGCGCTCTCATTTCAGCAACTGCACCCTTAATTGATTCAGCCGCCTCTTTCAAGGATCGCACATACCCTCCTTTAAGGTTGCTGGACTTGGTAGCCACCATTTTAATAATGTCTAGCGAGTCCATCACTACCTTCTCTAAGGTCGCAGACAAGTCCGGGTCCCCCGCCTGTGGTACAGAACTAGCCGCTGGACGGTGCAGGCTGGCCGCCGCATCCTTCAGTTTCTGGGTTCTGCCCAGCACCTCCTCCTCAGCTTGCAGGCGCAGTTGCTCCGCCTTTTCAGCATTGAGCTGCGCCTAACCTAACCTAACCTTTTTTTTTTTTTTTTTTTGTTGACGAAGTGGAAATGCGACCTTATGCATCCCCCCGGTGGAACCAGGGGGTATGTGGGGCTCTCCATCGGACCGACCCACGGTCACTGGCATACCCACTAAAACCACTCCGGCGTTTCCGCGTCACCGCTTAGTGGTGGCACCCAGCGGGATCCCGTTAGGTTCCTACCGCAGGCACCACCAACGGTCGCCCTTTCGGGACTTCCTCGTCGTATGATGGGGGGACTCGAACCCCCCCGACACTCACGGGTTCAGGCAGCGAACCGCCATCACTACCACGCAAGCCACGCTCGACCACAGCCGAAGCCATGGGAGCTCCACTCGGGCGCGCAAGCGCACCCCTGTTTTTTAGTGAGGTTGTCTCCTCAGGTTTTTTAAAGAGGTCTCCTCCTCGGCGGGCACGCCTCCACGCGGCGCACCCTGGTTTTTTAGTGAGGTTGTCTCCTCAGGTTTTTTAGTGAGGTATCCTCCTCGGCGGGCACGCCTACACGCGGCGCACCCTTGTTTTTTAATGAGGTTGTCTCCTCCGGTTTTTTACCGAGGTCTCCTCCTCACCACGTCGTGCTGCTCTTAGTCCAGCCCCTCACCTCCAAGCCAATCCGGTATGGGTAGCCCTGCCGGCACAGCCCTGGAGGATCATTGGGACCTTCAAGCCCCCCCACCTCGACAAGGTGACAGCACTTCGGGGGGGAACCTAACCTTTTTTTTTTTTTTTTTTTTTTTTTTTTTTTTCACCCTGGGAAATCTGCTATCAGACCGTCTCAACCGAGCTGTTGCGAGCACCGGGAGGTGTGTGGGGATGGGCGATGGTCTGCCCGACCCACTAAAACCCAGGGACATCCGTCAACCGCTGCCACGAGAACTTTAAAAGCCATTCGCGGACTGTGCGGCGGCCTATTAAGGCCCTCCGTCTTGCCATGGCACCTCACCTCCCGGATGTGAGAAGGGCGCCTGCCACCTTGAGGCTATGGTGCGGGGGCACGATACCCCCGCGCCGGGCTACGATGGGTGCAACAGCCCATGCAGCCGCCTCCGACGACCCGTTCGTCTGCGTCGCGACGCGACTGATAGCGGGTCATCCTCTCTCGCCCTCTCCGCCATCTCTTTCCGCGAGATGACACTCTCGCAGAAGGAGGCGAAGGCGTCCCTTGACCTTCCGCTCGTAACTATGGCTTTAGCCACGGCCGACAGCGTCAGGTCGGGTCCGATAGCAGCGAGGAGTTCCTGGCGTTCGCTATCGAATGCTGGGCAGAGAGCCAATGTATGCGTAGCCGAGTCAGCACCGGCACCGCACTCATGGCATTCCATTGTAGGCTCCCGACCGATCTTGTGCAGGTAGCCACCGAAACATCCATGTCCGGTGAGGACCTGCGTGATGCGGAAGGAGAGCCCACCCTCCTTGCGATTGACCCATCGCTCTAGGACAGGCCGAATTGCTCCTATGGTCAAATGGCCAGCAGATGGATGCTCCAGACGTTGTCGCCATTTCAGCAGAGCCATCCTCTGAGCGCGCCTTCGCCATTGGGTCAACGCCCCGGGCGTCGCTCTACTGCCCAGGCTGTGTGCTTCGGCTCTCTGCTTATACACAGATGCCAGCACTTCCGCATCCAGCTCCCATGGGGGAGTCCCCGCAAGTACGCAGGCCGCCTCAAAAGACACGGTGCGGTAACCGTGTATCACCCTTAATGCCATAGCCCTTTGGGGCCTCCTAAGAAGGGTTTTGTTATGGGCACTAAGGGCGTCCACCCATACTGGTGCACCGTACAACGCCATGGAGCGTACGACGCCAGTATAAAGCCGGCGCGCGCTGGAACTGGGGCCACCGATGTTTGGCAATAGGCTACCAAGCGCGTGAGCCGTTTTCACCAGCTTCAGGGACTGCCGCCGAAAATGCTCGTGAAAACTCCACTTAGGATCAACAAACAGCCCGAGATATTTAATGCACGAGCTGATGTTGATTCGCACTCCATCAATGAGCAGATGAGCACCTTGAGTCGGCTTCCGGCGAGGGCCGTAGAAGTAAAGGGCCTCCGTCTTCTCAATCGCCACTTTCAGGCCAAGCTTTTGGATCCTGTTCACCATGTGGGTGACACCTTCTGTGGCCAATCTGGCTGTCGCCTCAAAGTCGGCACCACGTGCGGTGACCAACGTGTCATCAGCGTAGCACGTAACGCTTATACCTCGGAGCTGGGCACCTCTAAGGGCCCAGTCGTAACCGATGTTCCACAAGAGCGGCCCGAGGACCGACCCCTGTGGGACACCGCACGACACTCCTCTGCTACGGAGAAGTCCATCACGGCCAACATATAAGACACTTCTACCCCGCAGGTAATCGTGGAGTATGCGTCGCAGGTAGTTGGGTAGCCGATGATACCGAAGTGCCTCATCAATCACCTCGAATGGCAGGCTGTTAAAGGCATTGGCGATATCAAGCGATACCGCCAGAGCCACTTTGCCCTGGGACACTGCCTGTTGCGTCTCCTCTTTCACGCTAAGAATGGCGTCAATGGTGGAGTGTGCGACCCTGAACCCGTACTGACACGGGGATAGATCAGGGCCGCCCGCACCAAGATGTTCATTGATGCGGGACGCCAAAATGCGCTCGAAGAGCTTACCGGCCTCATCAAGAAGCACGATGGGCCGATACGCCGACGGAGAGTCAAACGCCCGCCCCTCCTTCTTTAAGAGGACTAGCCGTCCTGTCTTCCATTTCGATGGAAAGCGACCAGACTGGAGACAAGAATCCAAAAGACCCCGAAACCTTTCGTCAAACAACTCCTCCACAATGACCCAGGCGCTCCCCGGGATTCCATCAGGTCCAGGAGCTGTCTTTTTACCCCTGAGCCGTAAAAATGCTGCACCCAGCTCACCGGTAGTGACAGGTGGTACTGCGGCATCCTCAACATCTGCTGACGGAGCCATATGCGGTGGAACAAACGCCGGTCTCGTGGGGAACAACGCCGCAACGACAGACTCAAGGAGAGGAGGCTCGAGAGATTCAACCACTGGGGGGCCGGCGTTACGTAGTTTCCCACGAACTGAACGATAAGGGCGCCCCCAGGGATCTCGGTTTAACTCCTCGAGCAGCTCCTCCCTTGCGCGATCTTTTGATTGGCAAATTGCCGCCTTGAGCGCCGCTTTCGCGTCTTTGTATGCCTCGTGAAGCGGGCCATCATCCGCAACGTTTCGCCTACGTCGCCTAAGGTGATTGGTATAGGCTCTTCGGGCCACGATACAGTTCTCCCGAAGACCAGCGATCTCCTGGTTCCACCAGTAGACTCCGCGCTTCGTTGGTCGACGCCTTACACGTGGCATGGCCGCGTCACAGACCTCGGTCATTGCGTTAGCTAGCCATAGCGAGCCCTCCTCCACTGGTGCGTTCTGTGCGGTAGATGATGGTGTAAACCATAGTTGCACTATTGCCGCCTCTACCAGTAGATCGCGGTTCATGCGGTTAAGTGCCCATCTTGGAAACGGCGAGCCAGATGTTGTTGGCACGTCGGGACTGAAGACTCCCCGAGAGCGGGAGACATCAAACCGGATGTAACGGTGGTCCGAAAGAGTCTCCACCCCCTCCAGGACCCTCCATCCCACGACACGTTGAGCGACTGAAGGTGAAGCAAAGGACAGATCTACGATAGATCCGCCCTGCAGCCGGACACAGGTATTAACCCTCCCCTGGTTGAGCAGAGATAGGCCAGATGAAATGGCCCACTCTTCAACCGCGTCGCCTCGCTGGTCTGCAACGGGGGAACCCCAGGCGATTGACTTCGCATTAAAGTCTCCCAGAACGACCACTGGTAATGGGGCCGCACGATTCACCGCAGCACCCAAAAGATCCAGGAAGACTTCAAACTCTGCCAATGTTTTGTTAGGAGAGAAATAGACCCCTATAAGCACCATTTCCCCCCACTTGCCAACTACAAATCCGGCACCACTTTCGATAAACGAAAGCGGTGGGGAGGCGTAATCCGACCCACCTACAATCACCACTGACCTATCCAACGCCGCTAACCAGTTGTGACGGTTGGGAATAAAGTATGGCTCGGCAGCTACCGCAACGCCAATGGACCACTCCGCCATTGACTGCACGAATAAGTCCTGTGCGCCAGCAGAGTGGTTTAAGTTCGCCTGGAGAAGATGGTAGTTCGGCGAACTAGACATTGTTGGTGTCCATCACATCTACTTGAGGCATCTGCTGTGTGCCTCTTTGAGAACCGCCGGCCGGTGTCTCGGTCGCTGGTCTTTTTCGCCTTGGGGCTTGGCACAATTTGCTGCCAATAGCATGTGACGCGGGCCGCTTCGCCTCCGCGCACATCGGGCAGTTTGGTGCCGAGGAGCACGATGCCGCTATATGGCCTGCTTTACCACAGCGATAGCAGATATCGCTGCGGTCTATCATGGCCGTGCATCGGGCTTTGGTGTGTCCCCTTTCGAGACATCGGTAACATCTAAGCGGCCGTGCCTCCAGAGCCTCAATGCGGGCAATGCTCCAACCGACGCAGATACGTCCCTCCTTCAGCAAAACTTTGGCCGCAGCCACAGGGCATGACACATATATTGTGTACATTCCACCAACGCCACGACGCATCTGCCCTACCCTAACATGCTCAGGCGAGCATGAGCCCACCTTTGCCACCTGTGCAAGGACCTGCTCTGGAGTGACGGTGTCATCCAGGTTAAACAGACGCAGGTCAACGCACTTCACAGGCCTGGAGACTCTGGCCGCATCGCCTAAGGCGTCTCTGATTTGACAAGCCAGTTGGTCAGCTTGCTCCTCCGTGGCCGTGGTCGGAAGATTAAGGATGCGAGAACCCGTGATCCCCTCTCTAAATCTTACTCCCTCGATCCCTAGTTCAGTGGGATTAACAGACTCCTGTGCCTTGAGGAGGATGTTAGCATAAGTAAGCCCTCGCTCTTGTGCCTCCGGCTGCAGCATAATGACCACTGCCGGCGAGCGTGGAGCCTTCAACTTGGGCTTACGCTTTTTCTTCACCTGCTTTTTGCCAGGTTTGCCCTGGGAGTTTTGCTGTGGCTTAGCCGTCGCCCTGCCTTTCGCCTTGCGTCTTGCCTTACGATCTCCTACAACTGGGGTCCATTCGTTTCCTGATGGTTTGGGGGCAGGCGCAGGATTGGATGCCGCAGATGTGCTGGCAACCTGGCTTGAAGGGGCATCGAGTGCCTTAGTTCCCTTGCCTTTCCCCTTGCCTTTCCCTTTCCCTTTTGTTTCCTCCTTCGAAACCTGAGGCTTGGCCACAGGAGTACCAACTGCAGCAGCAAAGGATTTAGCCTTTATCTTGGCGTCAGCCGCCAAAGGGGGACGCAGCCTGGGCTCCGGAGGGAGCCTTGCAGCGATAGAGTCCAGTCTGGTGTTTACCATTAGGCCTACTTGCCGCATCACCTCGGCCATAAAGGTCTGATCAACCTCTGGCGGAGCCAGTTGTTCTACCTTAGTCTTAGGGTATGACTGCCTCTGGTGCAGATACTCCACCGTGGCCTGAAGAGTAGCCATTTCCTCCCTGAGGATAGCCACTTCCGCACTGAGACGAAGGTTTTCAGCCTTCAGGGCTTCGGTTTCCTGCGTAACCGTTCGGTGTCGCAGGATTCCTATATTCTCCCTATAGGACTCAGCAATCGCCTTAAGGGACTTAACATAAGTGCCCTTGAGGTGGCCGGATGTGTTGGCTACATGAAGCAGCATTTTAATGTCGTCCTCCACCTCTCGAGCGACAACCTCTGCGCAGGCCTCCTCATCCTTATCTGAACCGCCCAATGCGGTAATTCTGGATGCCCTTGTGACACGCCTCTCGTTCACCATTTCGGCGTACTCCTTTTCGACCTGAAGTTCCAAGGCCTTCCGCTCAGCTTCGTTGTGCCGTTCTTTGGCAGCAGCGAGCCCTACGTACTCTCCAGTAGTGGGCGGTCTACCACGCCCCCTGCGAGCTGTTGACATTTTGGACGAGGAGCGGACAGAGTCTCGGTCAGACTCCGAAGATGTCATATCCGCCCATGTCCTTGTCCTTTTACGCCCTCCTTCTGTTGTGACGGTGGCCACCGAGGAGTCGGACATGTTGTCCTCCACCCCAGCCGACGGAAGCACCGTTTCTTCCTCACTCTCCCGATGGTTGCTCCGACTTCGGATTCGAGCCACGTTAAGTCTGGTCAACGCCACCGATAACACCTTGCCCCTCCCGGGCTTATCATCTTTACCTCCCGAACTATCAACCTCCTTGCCCGATCTACTGGGCATGCTAAAAGCATCAACCACCACGGACTCTTTCCGGCCGTCCATAGCCCCACCACCCACGACGGACCTGTAGTCAGGCTCCGCCGACTTCTCCGAAACGTCATGAAATTTAAAACGAGAACCCATAACAAATCCCACGAGAAGAGAACAACTAAGTGTCACCCTGTGCAGTGGCCTCATACACAGGGAACCCTAAGTACTGCCAAGGCCGGGGAGTATTGGCAGGTTTTAACGAGGTTTCTCTCGGGTTTTATAGTGTGTCCTTCACGCGGCCGGCCGGTTAAGGCAAGCCCTCGTTCCACCACAGAACCCGCGTACCCCACAACGCCACGAGTGGGGGTCGTTGCAGGAACCGCAGTGGGTTACGATGATCGGAGGTTGGCGTAGGCCCCCGTTGCACCGCTTTCGCGATGCTCCCATTACCCCCCTTTGCGACCTCCCTTAAGGGGCGGCCGTCTTCGTGATACCCCCCTCAAAGCTGCTCAGAAGGAGCAGCGAGTTGCACGGTCCAAAGTAGACACGTACAGGGGTTGCAGGGCCCAGAAGAGGCACCCGCCTTCTCAGATGTTAGCCGATTGGGCCCAACTTTCTCCGAATGGAGAATGTTGGAACCATTCGTTGCCCAGAGTGCACCACGTGGAGGTCATCTGACTCGCACCCCGGGGAACCTAACCTTTTTTTTTTTTTTTTTTTTTTTTTAACACGGGGAAAATCCTCATGGACTTCCCTCACCCTGGGGTAGGTGAGGGGGTATGTGGGACTCACGTTTCCGCGCCTACCCACTAAAAACCCCGTGGTGTTCCTTCTCCTTCTCGCACTTTTCGGGAACGCTTTCGCTCTCACCAAAATGGTACGTGAAGTTGCCCTTTCGGACCCTCCTGGGATAACTATCCCTGGTCCTCCACAGGTTTGCGCACAGAACACAGTGCACAGAACCTTACTCTAAGCAACCGATAACCCCATATCGGTTACTCAGAGGTCCGCCCTAGGGCAAGCGATTATGGGCTTGTCGCCTCCGCCCAGCCCTCCTGTGGCGCATAGGGGCGGACGTGGAGTCCTCCTCTCTCGCGCGCTCAGCATCCTCCTTTGCCTTCATCACCGCCTCACAGAAGGCGACGACCGCATTCCACGATTCCTCACTGCCAACCATTGCCTTCACAACGTTTGGCAGCGAGAGATCTGCCCCTACAGCCGCAACAAGACCTCCTCGTAAGACTGCCCATGTCGGACATTCAGCGAGGGTATGGTGTGCCGTATCAATTTCTGCTCCGCATTGGTGGCATTCCGTTGTGGGTTCCCTCCCAGCCACTTTGCACAGGTATCTACCGAAACAGCCATGCCCCGAGAGTACCTGCGCGAGGTGGAAAGTAACCACCCCGTGCTTTCGCTCTACCCACTCCTTTAGTACAGGCCTCACAGCTTCCACTATAGCGTGTCCGGCGCTTGGCTCCATCAACTTCTCTACCCATTTCTGGTGGGCGGCTTCTCGTGCGGTCACCCGCCAGCGACGCACCTCCTCCGGGGCCGGGTTTTGGCCTCCTGACCGCATCTCAGAGACGCGAGCGTGCACACTGGAGAGGATCTCTGCCTCGAGATCCCAGGGCATACTCCCTGCCAGCACACACGCCGCCTCACACGAGATCGTACGGTACCCCCTGATCACCCTGATCGCCATGACTCTCTGCAGCTTTCGCAGCAGGGCCTTGTTACGGGGGTTCAGGGTGTCCGACCATATGGGAGCACCGTACATCGCCATCGACCTTACCACGCCCGAGTACAACTTCCGGCACGAGACGCTCGGACCACCCACGTTGGGGAGCAGTCGGCTCATTGCACCAGCAGCACGTATTACCTTATCCACCATTCTTCGGAAGTGATCCGTAAACCTCCACCGGCTATCGAGGACTAGACCAAGGTAGCGGATTGACCCCTTTACATTTATGGAGATTCTATCCACCAATATGCCCGCATTATTAGGCAGCACCAACCGAGGCCCATGAAAGCAAATAGCCTCCGACTTCTCCAGAGCCACCTGTAGCCCCAACCTGCGAATCCGCCCAACCATGTGAGCTGTGCCCACCGTGGCTAGCGCTGCTGCATCTTCGTATGTGCACCCCCGGGCCGTCAGCAATGTGTCATCAGCGTAGGCCGTGACTTCCACGCCTCGCAGATTTGCACCTCGCAGAGCCCAGTCGTACCCGATGTACGACCTAACCTAACCTAACCTTTTTTTTTTTTTTTTTTTTTTTTTTTTTTTTTTTTTTTTTTTTGTACGTGGGGAAATGCTCATGCATCTCCTCCGCTCCGGGGGGAGGCGAAGGAGTATGTCGGACTCAGGGAAAAGCCCTGCCTACCGACTAAAACCCCACGGTGATCCACGTCGTCGCTTTGTGACGGGGGACAAGTGGGCACGCGTTAGCTCTCTCCACATCCCCCATCGTGGTGTCTTTCCAGACGTAGACGCCTCGGAGGCTTATGTTATGCACTCCGTCCTCTCTGGTGACGCACCCGATCACAAGGCGCGTCATCCACGCGAGGGCCTCTTTATGAGGCGATGGACACCCCCGTATCCATTGCCTGGCCCTCTCCAGGGTCGGGCGGCGGCTGCGGTGGCTCGGCACCAGCTGCTGCCCGTCTGGGCCTCGGCAGGTCTTGACCTGCGTCGCCCGATCTGCTACTTTGCCCGCTGGTTAATGTTACCAGACGTGTAGCAGCCGGCTTCCTCTTCTGCTTCGGTTTAACACGCTTACCCTTGGTAGGGCAGCCATTTCCCCCCATTGCATGTTCTGCCGGTCTGCCTGCTGCCTTGCATAAGGCACATACAGGATTGGCAGCCTCACAATCTCGAGCTACGTGGCCGTGCTGACCGCAGCGAAAACAGATTCCGCTTCGGTCAACACCACCACCACACTGCGCGACCACGTGACCAGCCTCAAGGCACCTGAAGCACCTGAGTGGTCTAGGTTCCAGCGCAATTACTCGCGCAAGAACCCAGCCCACCCTAAGCCGGCCCAATCCCACAACCTTCCTTGCCGCCGCCACAGGTAAAGCAACCCAAAGGGTGCCCCGTTTGGACAGCTTCCCACACACGATGGCCGCTTGCGAGCAATCCCCTTGATTGGCGAGTGCCGCCGCAACCTCATCTGGCGTCACGGAGTCGTCTAACCCCGAGATCCGCAGCTCCGCTCGCTTAACAGGCCGAAGGACTCGAAAGTTGGCCGCATCCAAGGCTCCCCTTAGCTTTTCAGCCAGGGAATCCGCCTTCTCTGCCGCACCTTCTCCCGAGACCTCCAGCAGCCGAACACCAGTGGCACCTGTACGTACACGTACACCAGTGATACCCATCACCGCCATGTCGTCCAGATGGACGTGACGCTTGGCCTCTGCCATCAGAGCCGCGTAAGTTAGGCCACGATCCATTGCCCCAGGCTGTAGATCTAGCCCTACGACCGCCGTACTGGGAGGGCGCAATCGTACTACTCGTTTCTTTGGTGGGGCAGCCGGCTTGGTTGCCTTCTCCTTCGTCACGTTCTTGGGTTTTGGCTTGCGCCTCACCACTTCGCTCCACGCCTCCCCCGGAGGACAAGTGTGGAGCGGACTGGGAGCTCTCGCCGTTTCCGCCTCTCTGGCCGCGAGGCTTTTGCCCTTCCGTTTCCCCTTTCGGGTAGCGGAAGTTGAGGCAGCTGCGCTCGTGGCCGCCGTCACGTTCAGGGCAGGTCGCTCTTGGCCGCCCTGGGAAGTCACTCTCCGTGAAACTGGAGACGACACATCAGGGGCCGCGACATCGACCTGGGTGTCTCGTCTGGTAGAAGTTGCCGGAGAGGGCCGCATTCGAGGTTCCGGCAGTATCCGGTGCTCTATGCCGGCAAGTCTCGTCTCCAACATCACGCTGAACTGCGCAATGTTCGAGCGTGAGACTTCCTCCAGCAACTCCTTTACATTGAGCTGTGGCTCAGCTGGGGCAACGGGTTGCCTTCGAAGTTCGAAGACCTCCCTGCGCAGCTCTGCCACCTGGCCAGTGAGCTTTGCATTTGAGGCCTCCAGCTTCGCCACCTCCTCAGACATGGTGCGAGCCTTGAGCTGGGACACTGCGACCGAAATGGTAAACGCAG
Organism: Choreutis nemorana; assembly: GCA_949316135.1. Taxonomy (NCBI): domain Eukaryota; kingdom Metazoa; phylum Arthropoda; class Insecta; order Lepidoptera; family Choreutidae; genus Choreutis; species Choreutis nemorana. Next base: position 11,917,750 of record OX438598.1, on the reverse strand, counting down.
CGTCCTTCAACGACTTCACAAATCCTCCTTTCAAATTCATTGACTTTGTGGCCACCTTTTCAATGATGGCCACTGAGTCCTGAACTAGCTTCTCCAGCTGTCCCGCTGTCTGCGGGGCATCATCCGGTGTTGGATCGGGGTGGGCCATGCAGAATTTGTCAATGGCATCCTTGACAGATTCCCCCCTTCTCACCATTTCCTCCTCGACTTGGAGCCGCAACGCCTTCTCCTTCTCTGCGTTCAGCTCTGCTTTTGCCCTCGCCAGCCCCACATACTGCCCAGTCGTGGGCGGGCGGCCTCGGCCCTTCGCTTTGGGTGCCACCTTTTTAGGCGGACCCATCGCACCCTCGTCCGACTCCTCAGACGAGTTCTGTCTACTCCTCTTTCTTTCTGCTCGGGCGCCAGTCCTGGCGCTTGCGGGAGCGCGAGAACGTCGCGACACATCCGACGCCAGGCTGGCGTCCGAGCAGTACGAATCATCGAGACCGAGTCCGATGGATTCCAGTTCCTCACGGAACTGTCTGTCCAGCTCTTCATCGATCTCCCTCTCTCTGGCCATGTTGGCCATAATCACGCCGTGTCTGTCGGCGGTGGCCCTCTCCTTCTGGGAGATGACCACCACCGCCGAATCATCAATGTCATAATCACAAGCCGATCGTTTGTCATTATTAGCGCCAGGTTGTCGTTCACGGGGGCCAGTGGGACACTGACCTCCGAGTCTGTTGCTGCCTCCCCCGTATAACGTGAGGCTTCCTTCCGCCGGAGCAGAAGGGCGGGATTCCCCATCGCTGGGACCCGCCCGGGGACTTGTTTCACAAGCAGACTTTTTCATGGTCATAAACTCTCCGATGACTCCACATCGTCGTCGCTTTTTTCGGGAGTGCGCTCTCCCGTCAGCGCGCCCGGAACCTCCCGGTTAGGCGCGCCCACCTCGCCAGACAGGCCCATGAAGGGCCCCGCCGAAGCTGTGCTGTTCTTAGTCCAGCCCCTCCCCTCCAAGCCAATCCGGTATGAGTAACTCTGCCGGCATAGCCTTGGAGGATCAATGGAACCTTCAAGCCCCCCCACCTCGACAAGGTGACAGCACTTCGGGGGGGAACCTAACCTTTTTTTTTTTTTTTTTTTTTTTACGTGGGGAAATGCTCATGCATCTCCTCCGCTCCGGGGGGAGGCGAAGGAGTATGTCAGACTCAGGGAAAAGCCCTGCCTACCGACTAAAACCCCACGGTGATCCACGTCGCCGCTATGTGACAGGGGACAAGTGGGCACGCGTTAGCTCTCTCCACATCCCCCATCGCGGTGTCTTTTCAGACGTCGACGCCTCGGAGGCTTATATTAAGCGCTCCGTCCTCTCTGGTGACGCACCCGATCACAAGGCGCGTCATCCACGCGAGGGCCTCTTTATGAGGCGATGGACACCCCCGTATCCATCGCCTGGCCCTCTCCAGGGTTGGGCGGCGGCTGCGGTGGCTCAGCACCTGCTACTGCCCGCCTGGGCCTCGGCAGGTCTCGGCCTGCTGTCCCTGCTCTACTTCGCCCGCCAGATGGCGCAGGAGGGCGAGAAGCAGTTGGCTTCCTCTTTTTGCGCATGGCAGGCTGCCCTTTGGTTGGACAGCCATTACCTCCCATGGCATGGTCCGCCGACCTCCCCGCTGCCTTGCACAAAGCGCAAAGGGGATCGTTGGCCATACATTCTCTAGCCAAATGGCCATGTTGACCGCAGCGAAAGCAAGTTCCACTACGGTCAACACCGCCATCACATTGTGCCACAACGTGTCCAGCCTCCAGGCACCTGAAGCACCTGAGTGGTCTAGGTTCCAGCGCAATCACTCGCGCTAGAACCCAGCCCACCCTAAGCCGGCCCACGTCTACTACCTTCTTTGCTGCCTCCACGGGAAGAGCAACCCATATGGAGCCCCGCTGGGATAACCGCCCACAAACAATAGCCGTCGCACTGCAGCCACCTTCTACAGCGAGTGCCGCCATCACCTCTTCCGTAGTCACGGAGTCGTCAAGACCCGAGATCCTCAGCTCCGCCCGTTTGACAGGCCGAAGGACCCGGAAGTTGGCCGCATCCAAGGCTCCCCTAAGCTTCTCAGCCAGGGAGTCCGCCTTCTCAGCCGCACCTTCTCCCGAGACCTCCAGCAGCCGAACACCAGTTGCACCCTTACGGATGCGCACACCTGTGACCCCCATCGCCTCCATGTCCTCGCGACTTACGTGTCGCTTGGCCTCCACCATCAAGGACACGTAGTTAATGCCACGGTCCATCGCCCCGGGCTGCAGATCTAACCCTACAACCGCAGTGCGTGGCGGCCGGAGTCGGATATCACGTTTCTTTTTCGGGGCAGGTTTGGCCGCCTTCTTTTTCTCGTCCGTTTTGGGCTTCGGCTTGCGCCTCACCACTTCACTCCACGCCTCCCCTTGGTGGGCAGCGTGGAGCGGACCGGGAGCCCTTGCCGCTTCCGCCTCCCTAGCCGCTAGGCTTTTGCCCTTCCGTTTCCCCTTTCGGGTAGCGGATGTTGAGGCAGCAGCACTCGCAGCCGCTGTCACGTTCTTGTTAGGTCGCTCTTGGCCACCCTGGGAAGTCACTCTCCGTGGACCTGGAGAGGACACATCAGGGGCCGCGACGTCGACCTGTATGTCTCGTCCTGTAGCCGGAGAGGGCCGCACTCGAGGTTCCGGCGGGAGCCGGTACTCTATGCCGGCAAGCCTCGTCTCCAACATCGCGCTGAACTGCGCAATGTTCGAGCGCGAGACTTCCTCCAGCAACTCCTTCAAATTAGGCTGTGGCTCAGCCGGTGCAACGGGCTGCCGCCGAAGTTCGGCGACCTCCCTACGCAGCTCTGCCAATTGGCTTGTGAGCCGCGCATTTGCGGCCTCCAGCTTTGCCACCTCCTCCGACATGGTGCGGGCCTTGAGTTGGGACACTGCGACCGAGATGGTAAACGCAGCGTCCTTCAAGGACTTGACAAAGCCTCCTTTCAGGTTCATAGACTTTGTGGCCACCTTTTCGATGATGGCCACTGAGTCCTGGACCATCTTTTCTAGTTGCCCCGCTGTGTGCGGGGCATCATCCGGTGTTGGATCGGGGTGGGCCATGCAGAATTTGTCAATGGCGTCCTTGACAGATTAGGGGGGAACCTAACCTAACCTTTTTTTTTTTTTTTTTTTTTTTACGTGGGGAAATGCTCATGCATCTCCTCCGCTCCGGGGGGAGGCGAAGGAGTATGTCGGACTCAGGGAAAAGCCCTGCCTACCGACTAAAACCCCACGGTGATCTACGTCGCCGCGTTTTGGCAGGGGACAAGTGGGCACGCGTTAGCTCTCTCCACATCCCCCGCCGCGGTGTCTTACTCAGACTGCAACTCACGGAGGCTGTGTTGCTCTCCGTACACTCTTGGTGACGTACCCGATCACGAGGCACGTCATCCACTCGAGGGCCCCTTTACGGGACGACAGATACCCCCGTATCCATCGACTCCGGGCCCTCTCCAGGGTTGGGCGGTGGCCGCGGCGGCTCGGCACCAGCAGCTGCCCTCCTAGGCCTGGGCAGGTCTCGGCCTGCTGTTCTACCCAATCTGCTGCTTCCGCCGATTGATGACGGTTGTTGAGGAGCAGATGGTGCTCCGGCTCTTAAGGTTCTCCTGACCCCCTTCTTCTGCTTGCCATTTGCTGGACAACCTCTTCCACCCAACGCGTGTGCCGCTGGCCGTCCCTCTGCCTTACACAGTGCGCAGACGGGTTCGGCGGCTTCGCAGTCTCTAGCCATGTGACCATGTTGGCCGCAACGGAAGCAGGTTCCATTACGGTCAACGCCGCCACTACATTGTGCGCTGACATGACCGGCCTCAAGGCACCTCAGGCACCTGATTGGTCTAGGTTCCAGCACGATGACTCGCGCGAGAACCCATCCCACCCGGAGCCGCCCCACGCTTACCACTTTCTTGGCCGCAGCCACAGGACAAGCAACCCAAAGGGTACCCCATTTGGACAACTTCCCCGCTCTAATCGACGCCGAATCGCAGCCACCCTCTTTCGCGAGCGCTGCCACCACTTCATCCGGGGTGATGGAGTCGTCCAACCCCTTTACTCGTAACTCTGCTCGCTTCACTGGTCGAAGGACCCGGAAGTTGGTAGCGTCCAAGACCTCCCTCAGCTTCGCAGCCAGGGAGTCCGCCTTCTCGGATGCACCTTCCCCCGAGACTTCCAGCAGCTTAGCACCACTCGCGCCAGTCCGGACACGCATGCCGACAATGCCAAGGGCCTCGACATCTGCAAGGCTGACATGGCTTTTTGCCTGGGTGATGATGTCCCTTCGCTGTATCCCCCGCTCTTGGGCTCCAGGTTGCAAGTCGAGACATACAACCGCAGAGCGAGGTGGCCGAAGCCGGACACTCTTCTTCTTGGGCGTAGTTGGTTTGGTCGCCTTCTCCGCCGTCTCGCCGTTCGCTCGCTTTGGCTTGCCCTTTACAACTTCGCTCCACGTACCCCCGACTGGGGTAGTGCGGGGCGGGCTGGAAGCTCTCGCCGTTGCCGCCTCATGCGCCGCGAGGCTCTTTCCCTTCTTCTTTCCCTTACGGGGTTTAGAAGTTAAGGCAGAGGTACTCGCAGCGGTCTCCTTCCTGGCAGGTCGCTTTTGGCTACCCTGGGAAGTTGCGAACAACACATCAGGGGCCGCAACGTCGACTTGCCTGTCACGTCCGATGATAGGCGCTGCCAGAGGGGGGCGCATTCGGGGTTCCGGTGGGAGCCGGTCCTCAATGCTAGCCAGCCTCGTCTCCAACATCGCGCTGAACTGCGCAATGTTGGAGCGCGAGACCTCCTCTAGCAACTCCTTTATGTCTGGCTGTGGCACAGCCGGGGCAACGGGCTGCCGCCGAAGTTCGGCGACCTCCCTGCGCAACTCTGCCACCTGGCCGGTGAGCTGCGTATTTGCGGCCTCCAGCTTAGCCACCTCCTCAGAAATAGTGCGAGCCTTGAGTTGGGACACTGCAACAGAAATGGTGAATGCAGCGTCCTTCAAGGACTTCACGAATCCTCCTTTAAGGTTGCTGGACTTAGTGGCCACCATCTTGATGACATCCAGCGAGTCCATCACTATTTTCTCTAGATGACCCGCCGTCTGCGGGGCATCACTAGGTGTGGGGTCAGGGTGGGCCATACAGAACTTATCTATGGCCACCTTAACAGTTTCTCCTCTCTTTACGACCTCCTCTTCGGCTTCCAGCCGCATCGCACGCTCCCTTTCGGCGTTTAATTCCGCCTGTGCCTTGGCCAGCCCTACATACTGCCCGGTCGTGGGCGGGCGGCCTCGGCCCTTAGCTTTGGGTGCCACCTTTTTGGGCGGGCCCATTGATCTCTCATCCGACTCCTCGGACGAGTTTCTGCGACCCCTCTTTTCTACCCGGGCGCCAGTCCCGGCGCTTGTGGACGCGCGAGAACGCCGCGAAACATCCGACGCCAGGCTGGCGTCCGAGCAGTAAGAGTCATCTAGACCGAGTCCGAGGGATTCGAGTTCCTCACGGAACTGTCTGTCCAACTCCTCGTCTATTTCTCTCTCCCTAGCCATAGTAGCCATAAGTACGCCATGTCGTTCGGCGGCAGCCCTCTCCTTCTGGGAGACGACCACCACCGGCGAGTCTTCAAAACCAAGTCCACGCGCGTTGTCAATATCCTTGAGCGAGCCATGTCGTTGTTCACGTCGACCGGGTGTACTTACCCGGCCTCCGAGGTCGTTACTGCTCCCCCCATAGTACTCGGAGCTACCATCCACCGGAGTGGATGGGCGGGATTCCCCATCGCTGGGACCCGCCTGGGAACCTAACCTTTTTTTTTTTTTTTTGTTGACGAAGTGGAAATGCGACCTTATGCATCCCCCCGGTGGAACCAGGGGGTATGTGGGGCTCTCCATCGGACCGACCCACGGTCACTGGCATACCCACTAAAACCACTCCGGCGTTTCCGCGTCACCGCTTAGTGGTGGCACCCAGCGGGATCCCGTTAGGTTCCTACCGCAGGCACCACCAACGGTCGCCCTTTCGGGACTTCCTCGTCGTATGATGGGGGGACTCGAACCCCCCCGACACTCACGGGTTCAGGCAGCGAACCGCCATCACTACCACGCAAGCCACGCTCGACCACAGCCGAAGCCATGGGAGCTCCACTCGGGCGCGCAAGCGCACCCCTGTTTTTTAGTGAGGTTGTCTCCTCAGGTTTTTTAAAGAGGTCTCCTCCTCGGCGGGCACGCCTCCACGCGGCGCACCCTGGTTTTTTAGTGAGGTTGTCTCCTCAGGTTTTTTAGTGAGGTATCCTCCTCGGCGGGCACGCCTACACGCGGCGCACCCTTGTTTTTTAATGAGGTTGTCTCCTCCGGTTTTTTACCGAGGTCTCCTCCTCACCACGTCGTGCTGCTCTTAGTCCAGCCCCTCACCTCCAAGCCAATCCGGTATGGGTAGCCCTGCCGGCACAGCCCTGGAGGATCATTGGGACCTTCAAGCCCCCCCACCTCGACAAGGTGACAGCACTTCGGGGGGGAACCTAACCTAACCTAACCTAACCTAACCTAACCTAACCTAACCTAACCTTTTTTTTTTTTTTTTTTTTTTTGTACGTGGGGAAATGCTCATGCATCTCCTTCGCTCCGGGGGGAGACGAAGGAGTATGTCGGACTCAGGGAAAAGCCCTGCCTACCGACTAAAACCCCACGGTGATCTACGTCGCCGCGTTTTGGCAGGGGACAAGTGGGCACGCGTTAGCTCTCTCCACATCCCCCGCCGCGGTGTCTTACTCAGACTGCAACTCACGGAGGCTGTGTTGCTCTCCGTCCACTCTTGGTGACGCACCCGATCACAAGGCACGTCATCCACTCGAGGGCCCCTTTACGGGACGACGGATACCCCCGTATCCATCGCCTCCGGGGCCTCTCCAGGGTTGGGCGGTGGCCGCGGCGCCTCAGCACCAGCTACTGCCCTCCTGGGGCTGGGCAGGTCTCGGCCTGCAGTGCTGCCCGATCTGCTTCCCCCGTCGGTTTGTGACGGAGGTTGAGGAGCAGTCGGTTCGCCCTCTCTCTGGGACCTTTTGGACCCCTTCTTACGTTTGCCCTTGTTTGGGCAACTCCTGCCACCCAACACGTGTGCTGCCGGTTTTCCCGCTGCCTTACACAGGGCGCAGGCAGGATCAGCGGCTTCGCAGACACGAGCATTATGACCATGTTGGCCGCAACGAAAGCAAGTTCCATTGCGGTCAACACCGCCACCGCATTGCGCACTGACGTGGCCGGCCTCCAGGCACTTGAAGCACCTGAGTGGCCTGGGTTCCAGCACGATAACTCGTGCAATAACCCAGCCCACCCGGAGCCGACCAACACCCACCACCTTCTTGGCGGCGGCCACGGGACAGGCTACCCATAGGGTGCCCCATTTGGTAACCCTACCCGTCTTAATCGCCGCCACATCACAACCTCCGTCTCTCGCGAGAGCTGCCGCCACTTCTTCAGGGGTGACAGAATCGTCCAGCCCCTTCACCCGCAGATCCACCCTCTTCGTTGGCCGATGGACCCGGAAGTTGGTGGCGTCCAAGACCTCTCTTAGCTTCGCAGCTAGGGAGTTTGCCTTCTCGGGCGCACCTTCCCCCGAGACCTCCAGCAACCTCGCACCACTCGAACCACCACGGAAACGCACGCCTTTGATGCCAAGAGCTTCAACGTCTTCAAGACGAAGGTGCTTCTTGGCCTCAGCGATTATGTCGCGGTGCTGTACTCCACGCTCCAGAGCACCTGGCTGTAGGTCGAGGCATACAACCTCAGAACGGGGTGGCCGAAGCCGGAACGTCTTCTTTTTTGGAGCAGACTTGGTCGTCTTTTCCGTCGCCTTCGGTTTCTTCGACTTTCGCTTCACCACTTCGCTCCACATCTCCCCCACAGGGGCGGTGTGGAGCGAAACGGGAGCTCTTGCCGCTGTCGCTTCTCTGGCCGCGAGGCTCTTCTTCTCCTTCCTCTTCCCCTTTCGGAGAGTGGCGGTTGGGGCAGAAGTGCCCGCGGTAGCACTCTTCTTCCTGGCAGACCGCTCTTGGCTGCCCTGGGAAGTCATTACTGACACATCAGGGGCCGCAACGTCGGCCTGCCTGTCACGTCCGATATTAGGAGGGCCCAGCATTTGGGGCTCCGGCGGGATCCGGTTCTCCATGCTGGCAAGCCTCGTCTCCAACATCGCACTGAACTGTGCAATATTGGAGCGCGAGACCTCCTCCAACAACTCCTTTATGTTGGGTTGTGGCTCGGCTGGGGCGACGGGCTGCCGCCGAAGCTCGGCGACCTCCCTGCGCAGCTCCGCCAACTGGCTTGTGAGCCGCGCATTTGCGGCCTCCAACTTCGCCACCTCCTCCGACATCGTTCGGGCCTTGAGTTGGGACACTGCGACCGAGATGGTAAATGCAGCGTCCTTCAAGGACTTAACGAAACCTCCCTTCAGGTTCATCGATTTCGTGGCCACCTTTTCGATGATGGCCACTGAGTCCTGGACCATTTTCTCTAGTTGTCCCGCCGTCTGCGGGGCATCGTCCGGTGTTGGGTCAGGGTATGCCATGCAAAAGTTGCCAATGGCCTCCTTTACCTGCTCCCCTCTCCGTACCATCTCCTCCTCGACTTCAAGCCGCAACGCCTTCTCCTTGGCGGCGTTCAACTCAGCCTTAGCTTTAGCCAGCCCCACATACTGCCCAGTCGTGGGCGGGCGGCCTCGACCCTTCACTTTGGGAGCCACCTTTTTAGGCGGGCCCATCACATCCTCGTCCGACTCCTCGGACGAGTTTCGTCTACTCCTCTTCCCTACTCGGGCGCCAGTCCTGGCGCTTGCGGGAGCGCGAGAACGTCGCGACACATCCGACGCCAGGCTGGCGTCCGAGCAGTACGAATCATCGAGACCGAGTCCGATGGATTCCAGTTCCTCACGGAACTGTCTGTCCAGCTCTTCATCGATCTCCCTCTCCCTAGCAATGTTTGCCATAATCACGCCATGTCGTTCGGCGGCAGCCCTCTCCTTCTGGGAGACGACCACCACCGCCGATTCATCAAGTCCATATTTACGCGCAAAGTCTTCGTCCATAGGAGTGCCAGGTTGTTGCTCACGTCGACCGGCATCTTGCCGGCCTCCGAGTCCATCATTGCCTCCCCCGTAGTACGTGAGGCTGCCTTCCACCTGTGGGGTGGAAGCGCGGGATTCCCCATCGCTGGGACCCGCCCGGGGACTTATTTTCTGATGGGACTTGTCCATGAATAATACCCTCGCTGCTCTACAGCTTCCGTCTCTTTTTTCCGGGGTGAGCTCCCCGGTCAGCACGCCCAAACGTGGACGTGCCCATTCCCGCCTGCCAGGCCCATGAAGAGCCCCGCCGGGGTGTGCTGTTCTTAGTCTGGCCCCTCCTCCCCGAGCCTTCCGGTATGGGTGACCCTGCCGGCATAGCCTCGGGGGATCAAAGGGACGCGCAAGCCCCCCCACCTCGACAAGGTGACAGCACTTGGGGGGGAACCTAACCTAACCTTTTTTTTTTTTTTTTTTTTTGTTGACGAAGTGGAAATGCGACCTTATGCATCCCCCCGGTGGAACCAGGGGGTATGTGGGGCTCTCCATCGGACCGACCCACGGTCACTGGCATACCCACTAAAACCACTCCGGCGTTTCCGCGTCACCGCTTAGTGGTGGCACCCAGCGGGATCCCGTTAGGTTACTACCGCAGGCACCACCCACGGTCGCCCTTTCGGGACTTCCTCGTCGTATGATGGGGGGACTCGAACCCCCCAGACACTCACGGGTTCAGGCAGCGAACCGCCATCACTACCACGCAAGGCACGCTCGACCACAGCCGAAGCCATGGGAGCTCCACTCGGGCGCGCAAGCGCACCCCTGTTTTTTAGTGAGGTTGTCTCCTCAGGTTTTTTAAAGAGGTCTCCTCCTCGGCGGGCACGCCTCCACGCGGCGCACCCTGGTTTTTTAGTGAGGTTGTCTCCTCAGGTTTTTTAGTGAGGTATCCTCCTCGGCGGGCACGCCTACACGCGGCGCACCCTTGTTTTTTAATGAGGTTGTCTCCTCCGGTTTTTTACCGAGGTCTCCTCCTCACCACGTCGTGCTGCTCTTAGTCCAGCCCCTCACCTCCAAGCCAATCCGGTATGGGTAGCCCTGCCGGCACAGCCCTGGAGGATCATTGGGACCTTCAAGCCCCCCCACCTCGACAAGGTGACAGCACTTCGGGGGGGAACCTAACCTAACCTAACCTTTTTTTTTTTTTTTTTTTTTTTTTTTGACGGAGTGGAAATGCAACCTTATGCATCCCCCCGGTGGAACCAGGGGGTATGTGGGGCTCTCCATCGGACCGACCCACGGTCACTGGCATACCCACTAAAACCACTCCGGCGTTTCCGCGTCACCGCTTAGTGGTGGCACCCAGCGGGATCCCGTTAAGTTACTACCGCAGGCACCACCCACGGTCGCCCTTTCGGGACTTCCTCGTCGTATGATGATGGGGGGACTCGAACCCCCCAGACACTCACGGGTTCAGGCAGCGAACCGCCATCACTACCACGCAAGCCACGCTCGACCACAGCCGAAGCCATGGGAGCTCCACTCGGGCGCGCAAGCGCACCCCTGTTTTTTAGTGAGGTTGTCTCCTCAGGTTTTTTAAAGAGGTCTCCTCCTCGGCGGGCACGCCTCCACGCGGCGCACCCTGGTTTTTTAGTGAGGTTGTCTCCTCAGGTTTTTTAGTGAGGTATCCTCCTCGGCGGGCACGCCTACACGCGGCGCACCCTTGTTTTTTAATGAGGTTGTCTCCTCCGGTTTTTTACCGAGGTCTCCTCCTCACCACGTCGTGCTGCTCTTAGTCCAGCCCCTCACCTCCAAGCCAATCCGGTATGGGTAGCCCTGCCGGCACAGCCCTGGAGGATCATTGGGACCTTCAAGCCCCCCCACCTCGACAAGGTGACAGCACTTCGGGGGGGAACCTAACCTAACCTTTTTTTTTTTTTTTTTTTTTTAACACGGGGAAAATCCTCATGGACTTCCCTCACCCTGGGGTAGGTGAGGGGGTATGTGGGACTCACGTTTCCGCGCCTACCCACTAAAAACCCCGTGGTGTTCCTTCTCCTTCTCGCACTTTTCGGGAACGCTTTCGCTCTCACCAAAATGGTACGTGAAGTTGCCCTTTCGGACCCTCCTGGGATAACTATCCCTGGTCCTCCACAGGTTTGCGCACAGAACACAGTGCACAGAACCTTACTCTAAGCAACCGATAACCCCATATCGGTTACTCAGAGGTCCGCCCTAGGGCAAGCGATTATGGGCTTGTCGCCTCCGCCCAGCCCTCCTGTGGCGCATAGGGGCGGACGTGGAGTTCAACCGTTCAACGCTGCTGGTGCCATCGAAGGCGGGGAATGATCTTCGCGGTTGGGGAACAGGCCAGCAACAATGCCATCCAAAAGACGCGGCTGGAGTCCTTGCGTCAGTGGGGGACCAGTGGTTTGGAGCTTCTGCCTCACCATCTTATACGGTTTCCCCCACGGGTCGCTGTTCAGAGACTCCAGCATCTCCTGATGAGCAACGTCCTTGGCTCTGCGGATAGCTGCTTGGAACCGCTTGATTTCCACTCGGTAGGCCTCGTACAGCACGGCTTCATGTGCTCCGTCCCGTACTCGCCGTCTGCGGCTCCTTGTGTACTGGCGTCTCACCCTTATGCACTCCTGACGCATCTGCGCGAGTTCAGGGGACCACCAGTACACTTTCCGACGAGGGTAGAACGGTCTGGCTCGAGCCATTGCCGCATCACAGATATCTGTCATGGCCTCCCCTATCTGGATCGCTTCATCTTCCGCACTCGCCTGCACGTGACTGTCGTGAATCCACGCCTGCACTTCCAAAGCCTCAGAAAACGCTTCTTTGTCCAAACTTTTGAGAGACCATCGTGGACCTTCATTGCTCCGAATCTGGTTTTCACCGCCAACGCCTGTACCAGAACCTAGACCATCCTCCACTTTAAAGCAGATGTACCGGTGGTCAGACAGCGTCTCAACACCTTGGAGAACTCTCCAGTCCCTGATATTGTGGGCAATGTCCGCATTGGCAAAAGTAATGTCCACGATCGACCCACCATGCTGTCGCACACAAGTGTGGACCGACCCCCGGTTTACTACCATGAGCCCAGCAGAAGCTGCCCACTCTACTAGCGCCCGACCCCGCGCATCCGTTACTGGGGATCCCCACGCCACAGATTTGGCGTTGAAATCCCCAGCAACGAGCACCGAGGCAGAGGGCCGCTGACCCAACACTGAGCCTACTTCAATCAAGAACCCTTCGAAGTCGGCAAGACTGCGGTTAGGAGAAACATATACCCCCACAACCAAAATGCCTTCAAGATTCACAGCCACATAGCCTCGACCCTTCCTCACATCACTGACAAAGGGAGCACCAACAGCAGATTGAGTAATAATAACCACTGAATCCGCCGTATCACCTACCCAATTGTCACGAGGAGGGACAGAGTAGGGCTCCGCCACAACCGCCACATGGATCTGTCGCTCTGCCAGGCTCTGGAGTAGAAGATCCTGAGCCCTGGCAGAGTGATTAACATTCGTCTGCAGGCACTTCAAATGGATCATTGTGGTTTGTCTCCTGCCTTCCTTTGTGCAGTTGGTAGCTTCAGCCGTTCTAAGACCACTACCGCCGCTTTGGTGTTTTGAGGGAGCCTATTGCTCTCCTTCTCCACCTCACCTTGGGTCGGTTGGCAAGGAGATTGCCGTAACCCCGAAGATTTGCTCTTCTGCTCAGCCGTACCCTTTCGGGTGGCCCGCTCACCCTGGAAGTCTCTGGGCGCTCTCTCAGTGTACTTCCTCCGCTTAGCCGTACTCTGGATAGAGGAGCTTGGACAGCCTTTTCCCCTTACAGAGTGAGCTGCTGGCTTTCCTGCCTTCTCACAGAGCGGACAGTGGGGAGCGAGTGCCTCACACGCACTTGCTCTGTGCCCTGGCTCACCACACCTAAAGCACAATCTACTACGGTCGACAGTGCTTCGGCATCGAGCTCCTACATGTCCCGGCTCAAGACACCGGTAGCACCTCATTACTCGAGGCTCAATTAAGGTGACTCTCGCCGACACCCAACCTACGTTAAGTCTGCCAGCATTCTCAATCTTTTTGGCAGCAGCCACTGGGATGCTGAGCCGGATCGAGGCGACCCCAGCCGGGCCACGGGACATCACACCAGGCTTGACATCCTCCGGGGAGCATTCACCCTCCTTTGCTGCAGCAGCTACTAGCTCCTCCACCGACACCGAGTCATCAAACTGACTAACTCTTATGTCAGCCCTCTTTATGGGCCGGTGAATCCTGACTAGCTCTGCGTTGAGCACCTCCTTTAACCTATTCGCCAAAGCGTTGGCTTTTTCAGGGGCAGCGTCGCCCGAGATCTCAAAAATCTTTGCCCCGGTTGCCCCGCTGCGAAATCGCATCGTATCAATCCCGAGCTCTGCTAAGTGAATTGCTTGTCTAGCCTGAGCAATGACCTTCTCGTACGACGCTCCTTTCTCCTCTGCCCCACCCATGAGAGTGACAGTCACCGCTGCTGTTCGCGGCTCTCGGAGCCTTCGCTTGGACACCACTCTACGCTGGGTTACGGGCTTCTGCTGAGAGGCGGGCTTGGTGCGGACCTGTGTGGCCGCCATGGGAGTAGTCGCCTGGCCGCTTCCCTTCTTCTTGGCCCCACGCCCCACCACTGAACTCCAAGATGGCTTTGGCACCCCTACAATTCCTGGCTTGTCAATTATTGCCTTTGTTTTTGAAGTCGAAGCTTCTGCTTCTTGGGCAGCCAAGGTTGTCCTCTTCTTTTTTTTCTCCTTCTTCTTACTCTTGTTCAAACCTTCTTTCTTCTTGTCCCGTCCGGGTTTTCCCACTCCTGTCACGTCCTGGCTCAGCACATCAGCCTCCGTAGGAGGGGGAGGTATTATCACATCCGCACCAACCACGGTCACTGCCGACGGGGCACGGTGTTGAGGCTCCGACAACAATCTACGCTCAACCCCTTCCAGTCTTGCGTCCAGCATCAACTGAAACTGCTTCAAATTCGCTGACGAGAGCTCTTCGAATAGTTGCTGAAGATTTGGCGCCTGTTCTTTAGGCAAGGACTGCTTTCGCAGCTCCTCCATCTCCCGCCTGACTTCTTCAAGCTGCGTGCTCAGCCGGGCATTGGCTGCCTCCAGCCTTGCGACCTCCTCCGACATTGATCGGGCCCTCAATTCCGCAACAGCCTCCTTTATGGAGTCTGCCGCATCCTTGAGGGAGCGTACAAATCCGCCTTTAAGGTTGCTGGACTTGGTAGCAACCATTCTGATAACATCTACCGCGTCCAACACCACTTTTTCAAGACCAGCCGATGCCTCTTGATCCATCGCACACGGTGCAGGACCAGGCGTTGTATTTTGACGGAGGCTAACCGCTACGTCTCTCAGCACTCGACTCCTTTGAAGGACCTCCTCTTCGGCCTGGAGGCGCAGCTGTTCCGCCTTTTCGGCGTTGAGTTGTGCCTTAGCCTGCGCCAGGCCTACATACTGGCCTGTTGTTGGCGGGCGGCCCCTGAGCCTTTTGGTTTTGGGTGGTTCCGAGGGCGGATTAAGGGTGGGAGCCCTCTCTCCATCAGACCCAGACTGTCCCATTGTATCGCCATCGTCATTTGCAGGCACGACTACCTTCAGGGTAGCCACACCCACCGCCTTATCAACAAGGTCCGATCCGCAAGTAAGATCAGTATCCATTTGTTCGCCAGGTTGTCGTTTACGTCGACCGGCATCCTGCCGGCCTCCGAGGTCGTTACTGCTCCCCCCATAGTACAAGGAGCTACCACCCACTGCAGTGGATGGACGGGATTCCCCATCACTGGGACCCGCCTGGGGACTTATTTTCATAAGCGACCTTTCCATTGAAAAAAAAAAAAAAAAACCATCACCGATGACCCTACATCGTCGTCGCTTTTTTCGGGAGTGCGCTCTCCCGTCAGCGCACCCGGAACCTCCCGGTTAGGCGCGCCCACCTCGCCAGACAAGCCCATGAAGAGCCCCGCCGAAGCTGTGCTGTTCTTGGTCCAGTTCCTCCCCTCCAAACCAATCCGGTATGAGTAACTCTGCCGGCATAGCCTTGGAGGATCAACGGAACCTTCAAGCCCCCCCACCTCGACAAGGTGACAGCACTTCGGGGGGGAACCTAACCTAACCTAACCTAACCTAACCTAACCTAACCTAACCTAACCTAACCTAACCTAACCTAACCTAACCTAACCTAACCTTTTTTTTTTTTTTTTTTTTTTTTACGTGGGGAAATGCTCATGCATCTCCTCCGCTCCGGGGGGAGGCGAAGGAGTATGTCGGACTCAGGGAAAAGCCCTGCCTACCGACTAAAACCCCACGGTGATCCACGTCGTCGCTTTGTGACGGGGGACAAGTGGGCACGCGTTAGCTCTCTCCACATCCCCCATCGCGGTGTCTTTTCAGACGTCGACGCCTCGGAGGCTTCTGTTATGCACTCCGTCCTCTCTGGTGACGCACCCGATCACAAGGCGCGTCATCCACGCGAGGGCCTCTTTATGAGGCGATGGACACCCCCGTATCCATTGCCTGGCCCTCTCCAGGGTTGGGCGGCGGCTGCGGTGGCTCGGCACCAGCTACTGCCCGTCTGGGCCTCGGCAGGTCTCGACCTGCTGCGCCCGATCTGCTACTTTGCCCGCTGGTTAATGTCACCAGACGTGTAGCAGCCGGCTTCCTCTTCTGCTTCGGTTTAACACGCTTACCCTTGGTAGGGCAGCCATTTCCCCCCATTGCATGTTCTGCCGGTCTGCCTGCTGCCTTGCATAAGGCACATACAGGATTGGCAGCCTCACAATCTCGAGCTATGTGGCCGTGCTGACCGCAGCGAAAACAGATTCCGCTTCGGTCAACACCACCACCACACTGCGCGACAACGTGACCAGCCTCAAGGCACCTGAAGCACCTGAGTGGTCTGGGTTCCAGCGCAATTACTCGCGCAAGAACCCAGCCCACCCTAAGCCGGCCCATTTCCACAACCTTCTTTGCAGCTGCCACAGGCAGAGCAACCCATAGGGAGCCCCGTTTGGACAGCCGCCCACACACAATGGTTGCTTGTGTGCAGCCCCCTTGATTGGCGAGCGCCGCCGCCACCTCGTCCGGTGTTACAGAATCATCCAAGCCAGATATCCGTAGTTCCGCCCTCTTAACAGGCCGAAGGACCCGGAAGTTGGCCGCATCCAAGGCTCCCCTTAGCTTTTCAGCCAGGGAGTCTGCCTTCTCCGCCGCACCTTCTCCCGAGACCTCCAGCAGCCGAACACCAGTGGCACCCGTACGCACGCGCACCCCAGTGATCCCCATCACCGCCATATCATCCAGATGGACGTTACGCTTGGCCTCTGCCATCAGAGCCACGTAGTTAAGGCCACGATCCATCGCCCCAGGCTGCAGATCTAGCCCCACGACCGCCGTGCTTGGAGGGCGCAGACGTACCCCACGCTTTTTGGGTTGGGCAGCCGGCTTGGTTGCCTTCTCCTTCGTCACGTTCTTGGTTTTGGGCTTTCGTCTCACTACTTCACTCCATACCTCCCCCGAGGGGGCAGCATGGAGCAGACCGGGAGCTCTAGCCGCTTCCGCCTCTCTGGCCGCGAGGCTTTTACCCTTCCGTTTCCCCTTTCGGGTAGCGGAAGTTGAGGTAGAGGCACTCGCAGCCGCCGTCACGTTCGGGGCAGGTCGCTCTTGGCCACCCTGGGAAGTCACTCTCCGTGGACCTGGAGAGGACACATCAGGGGCCGCGACGTCGACCTGTATGTCTCGTCCAGTACAAGTTGCCGGAGAGGGCCGCACTCGAGGTTCCGGTGGGAGCCGGTACTCCATGCCGGCAAGCCTCGTCTCCAACATCGCGCTGAACTGCGCAATGTTGGAGCGCGAGACTTCCTCCAGCAACTCCTTCAAATTAGGCTGTGGCTCAGCCGGGGCAACGGGCTGCCGCCGAAGTTCGGCGACCTCCCTACGCAGCTCTGCCAATTGGCTTGTGAGCCGCGCATTTGCAGCCTCCAGCTTCGCCACCTCCTCAGACATGGTGCGAGCCTTGAGCTGGGACACTGCGACCGAAATGGTAAACGCAGCGTCCTTCAACGACTTCACAAATCCTCCTTTCAAATTCATTGACTTCGTGGCCACCTTTTCAATGATGGCCACTGAGTCCTGAACTAGCTTCTCCAGCTGTCCCGCTGTCTGCGGGGCATCATCCGGTGTTGGATCGGGGTGGGCCATGCAGAATTTGTCAATGGCATCCTTGACAGATTCCCCCCTTCTCACCATTTCTTCCTCGACTTGGAGCCGCAACGCCTTCTCCTTCTCTGCGTTCAGCTCAGCTTTTGCCCTCGCCAGCCCCACATACTGCCCAGTCGTGGGCGGGCGGCCTCGGCCCTTCGCTTTGGGTGCCACCTTTTTAGGCGGACCCATCGCACCCTCGTCCGACTCCTCAGACGAGTTCTGTCTACTCCTCTTTCTTTCTGCTCGGGCGCCAGTCCTGGCGCTTGCGGGAGCGCGAGAACGTCGCGACACATCCGACGCCAGGCTGGCGTCCGAGCAGTACGAATCATCGAGACCGAATCCGATGGATTCCAGTTCCTCACGGAACTGTCTGTCCAGCTCTTCATCGATCTCCCTCTCTCTGGCCATGTTGGCCATAATCACGCCGTGTCTGTCGGCGGTGGCCCTCTCCTTCTGGGAGATGACCACCACCGCCGAATCATCAATGTCATAATCACAATCCGATCGTTTGTCATTATTAGCGCCAGGTTGTCGTTCACGGGGGCCAGTGGGACACTGACCTCCGAGTCTGTTGCTGCCTCCCCCGTATAACGTGAGGCTTCCTTCCGCCGGAGCAGAAGGGCGGGATTCCCCATCGCTGGGACCCGCCCGGGGACTTGTTTCACAAGCAGACTTTTTCATGGTCATAAACTCTCCGATGTCACCTCATCGTCGTCGCTTTTTTCGGGAGTGCGCTCTCCCGTCAGCGCGCCCTGAACCTCCCGGTTAGGCGCGCCCACCTCGCCTGACAGGCCCATGAAGGGCCCCGCCGAAGCTGTGCTGTTCTTGGTCCAGCCCCTCCCCTCCAAGCCAATCCGGTATGAGTAACTCTGCCGGCATAGCCTTGGAGGATCAACGGAACCTTCAAGCCCCCCCACCTCGACAAGGTGACAGCACTTCGGGGGGGAACCTTTTTTTTTTTTTTTTTTTTTTTTTTTGTTGACGAAGTGGAAATGCGACCTTATGCATCCCCCCGGTGGAACCAGGGGGTATGTGGGGCTCTCCATCGGACCGACCCACGGTCACTGGCATACCCACTAAAACCACTCCGGCGTTTCCGCGTCACCGCTTAGTGGTGGCACCCAGCGGGATCCCGTTAGGTTCCTACCGCAGGCACCACCAACGGTCGCCCTTTCGGGACTTCCTCGTCGTATGATGGGGGGACTCGAACCCCCCCGACACTCACGGGTTCAGGCAGCGAACCGCCATCACTACCACGCAAGCCACGCTCGACCACAGCCGAAGCCATGGGAGCTCCACTCGGGCGCGCAAGCGCACCCCTGTTTTTTAGTGAGGTTGTCTCCTCAGGTTTTTTAAAGAGGTCTCCTCCTCGGCGGGCACGCCTCCACGCGGCGCACCCTGGTTTTTTAGTGAGGTTGTCTCCTCTGGTTTTTTAGTGAGGTATCCTCCTCGGCGGGCACGCCTACACGCGGCGCACCCTTGTTTTTTAATGAGGTTGTCTCCTCCGGTTTTTTACCGAGGTCTCCTCCTCACCACGTCGTGCTGCTCTTAGTCCAGCCCCTCACCTCCAAGCCAATCCGGTATGGGTAGCCCTGCCGGCACAGCCCTGGAGGATCATTGGGACCTTCAAGCCCCCCCACCTCGACAAGGTGACAGCACTTCGGGGGGGTCGGGGGGGAACCTAACCTAACCTAACCTAACCTAACCTAACCTTTTTTTTTTTTTTTTTTTTTTTTTTTTTTTTTTTTTTTTTTTTTTTTTTTTTTTTTGTACGTGGGGAAATGCTCATGCATCTCCTCCGCTCCGGGGGGAGACGAAGGAGTATGTCGGACTCAGGGAAAAGCCCTGCCTACCGACTAAAACCCCACGGTGATCCACGTCTTCACTTTGTGACGGGGGACAAGTGGGCATGCGTTAGCTCTCTCCACATCCCCCGTCGCGGTGTCTTTTCAGACGTCGACGCCTCGGAGGCTTCTGTTATGCACTCCGTCCTCTCTGGTGACGCACCCGATCACAAGGCGCGTCATCCACGCGAGGGCCTCTTTATGAGGCGATGGACACCCCCGTATCCATTGCCTGGCCCTCTCCAGAGTTGGGCGGCGGCTGCGGTGGCTCGGCACCAGCTACTGCCCGTCTGGGCCTCGGCAGGTCTCGACCTGCTGCGCCCGATCTGCTACTTTGCCCGCCAGATGGTGCAGGAGGGCGAGAAGCAGTTGGCTTCCTCTTTTTGCGAGTAGCTCGCTGTCCTTTGGTTGGGCAGCCATTACCTCCCATGGCATGGTCCGCCGACCTCCCCGCTGCCTCGCACAAAGCGCAAAGGGGGATCGTTGGCCACACATTCTCGAGCCAAATGGCCATGTTGACCGCAGCGAAAGCAAGTTCCACTACGATCAACACCGCCATCACATTGTGCCACAACGTGTCCAGCCTCCAGGCACCTGAAGCACCTGAGTGGTCTAGGTTCCAGCGCAATCACTCGCGCTAGAACCCAGCCCACCCTAAGCCGGCCCACGTCTACTACCTTCTTTGCTGCCTCCACGGGAAGAGCAACCCATATGGAGCCCCGCTGGGATAACCGCCCACAAACAATAGCCGTCGCACTGCAGCCACCTTCTACAGCGAGTGCCGCCATCACCTCTTCCGTAGTCACGGAGTCGTCAAGACCCGAGATCCTCAGCTCCGCCCGTTTGACAGGCCGAAGGACCCGGAAGTTGGCCGCATCCAAGGCTCCCCTAAGCTTCTCAGCCAGGGAGTCTGCCTTCTCAGCCGCACCTTCTCCCGAGACCTCCAGCAGTCGAACACCAGTTGCACCCTTACGGATGCGCACACCTGTGACACCCATCGCCTCCATGTCCTCGCGACTTACGTGCCGCTTGGCCTCCACCATCAAGGACACGTAGTTAATGCCACGGTCCATCGCCCCGGGCTGCAGATCTAACCCTACAACCGCAGTGCGTGGCGGCCGGAGTCGGATATCACGGTTCTTTTTTGGGGCAGGTTTGGCCGCCTTCTTTTTCTCGTCCGTTTTGGGCTTCGGCTTGCGCCTCACCACTTCACTCCACGCCTCCCCTTGGTGGGCAGCGTGGAGCGGACCGGGAGCCCTTGCCGCTTCCGCCTCCCTAGCCGCGAGGCTTTTGCCCTTCCGTTTCCCCTTTCGGGTAGCGGATGTTGAGGCAGCAGCACTCGCAGCCGCTGTCACGTTCTTGTTAGGTCGCTCTTGGCCACCCTGGGAAGTCACTCTCCGTGGACCTGGAGAGGACACATCAGGGGCCGCGACGTCGACCTGTATGTCTCTTCCTGTACAAGTTGCCGGAGAGGGCCGCACTCGAGGTTCCGGCGGGAGCCGGTACTCTATGCCGGCAAGCCTCGTCTCCAACATCGCGCTGAACTCCGCAATGTTCGAGCGCGAGACTTCCTCCAGCAACTCCTTCAAATTAGGCTGTGGCTCAGCCGGGGCAACGGGCTGCCGCCGAAGTTCGGCGACCTCCCTACGCAGCTCTGCCAATTGGCTTGTGAGCCGCGCATTTGCGGCCTCCAGCTTTGCCACCTCCTCCGACATGGTGCGGGCCTTGAGTTGGGACACTGCGACCGAGATGGTAAACGCAGCGTCCTTCAAGGACTTGATAAAGCCTCCTTTCAGGTTCATAGACTTTGTGGCCACCTTTTCAATGATGGCCACTGAGTCCTGGACCATCTTTTCTAGTTGCCCCGCCGTCTGCGGAGCATCATCTGGTGTTGGATCGGGGTGGGCCATGCAGAATTTGTCAATGGCATCCTTGACAGATTCCCCCCTTCTCACCATTTCTTCCTCGACTTGGAGCCGCAACGCCTTCTCCTTCTCTGCGTTCAGATCAGCTTTCGCCCTGGCTAGCCCCACATACTGCCCAGTCGTGGGCGGGCGGCCTCGGCCCTTTGCCTTGGGTGCCACCTTTTTAGGCGGACCCATCGCACCCTCGTCCGACTCCTCAGACGAGTTCTGTCTACTCCTCTTTCTCTCTGCTCGGGCGCCAGTCCTGGCGCTTGCGGGAGCGCGAGAACGTCGCGACACATCCGATGCCAGGCTGGCGTCCGAGCAGTACGAATCATCGAGACCGAGTCCGATGGATTCCAGTTCCTCACGGAACTGTCTGTCCAGCTCTTCATCGATCTCCCTCTCTCTAGCCATGTTGGCCATAATCACGCCGTGTCTGTCGGCGGTGGCCCTCTCCTTCTGGGAGATGACCACCACCGCCGAATCATCAATGCCATAATCACAAGCCGATCGTTTGTCATTATTAGCGCCAGGTTGTCGTTCACGGGGGCCAGTGGGACACTGACCTCCGAGTCTGTTGCTGCCTCCCCCGTATAACGTGAGGCTTCCTTCCGCCGGAGCAGAAGGGCGGGATTCCCCATCGCTGGGACCCGCCCGGGGACTTGTTTCACAAGCAGACTTTTCCATGGGCTTAAACTCTGCGATGACTCCACATCGTCGTCGCTTTTTTCGGGAGTGCGCTCTCCCGTCAGCGCGCCAAGAACCTCCCGGTTAGGCGCGCCCACCTCGCCAGACAAGCCCATGAAGGGCCCCGCCGAAGCTCTTGGTCCAGCCCCTCCCCTCCAAGCCAATCCGGTATGGGTAGCCCTGCCGGCACAGCCCTGGAGGATCATTGGGACCTTCAAGCCCCCCCACCTCGACAAGGTGACAGCACATCGGGGGGGAACCTAACCTTTTTTTTTTTTTTTTTGTTGACGGAGTGGAAATGCGACCTTATGCATCCCCCCGGTGGAACCAGGGGGTATGTGGGGCTCTCCATCGGACCGACCCACGGTCACTGGCATACCCACTAAAACCACTCCGGCGTTTCCGCGTCACCGCTTAGTGGTGGCACCCAGCGGGATCCCGTTAGGTTACTACTGCAGGCACCACCCACGGTCGCCCTTTCGGGACTTCCTCGTCGTATGATGGGGGGACTCGAACCCCCCAGACACTCACGGGTTCAGGCAGCGAACCGCCATCACTACCACGCAAGGCACGCTCGACCACAGCCGAAGCCATGGGAGCTCCACTCGGGCGCGCAAGCGCACCCCTGTTTTTTAGTGAGGTTGTCTCCTCAGGTTTTTTAAAGAGGTCTCCTCCTCGGCGGGCACGCCTCCACGCGGCGCACCCTGGTTTTTTAGTGAGGTTGTCTCCTCAGGTTTTTTAATGAGGTCTCCTCCTCGGCGGGCACGCCTCCACGCGGCGCACCCTGGTTTTTTAGTGAGGTTGTCTCCTCAGGTTTTTTAGTGAGGTATCCTCCTCGGCGGGCACGCCTACACGCGGCGCACCCTTGTTTTTTAATGAGGTTGTCTCCTCCGGTTTTTTACCGAGGTCTCCTCCTCACCACGTCGTGCTGCTCTTTGTCCAGCCCCTACCTCCAAGCCAATCCGGTATGGGTAGCTCTGCCGGCACAGCCCTGGAGGATCATTGGGACCTTCAAGCCCCCCCACCTCGACAAGGTGACAGCACTTCGGGGGGGAACCTAACCTTTTTTTTTTTTTTTTGTTGACGAAGTGGAAATGCGACCTTATGCATCCCCCCGGTGGAACCAGGGGGTATGTGGGGCTCTCCATCGGACCGACCCACGGTCACTGGCATACCCACTAAAACCACTCCGGCGTTTCCGCGTCACCGCTTAGTGGTGGCACCCAGCGGGATCCCGTTAGGTTACTACCGCAGGCACCACCCACGGTCGCCCTTTCGGGACTTCCTCATCGTATGATGGGGGGACTCGAACCCCCCAGACACTCACGGGTTCAGGCAGCGAACCGCCATCACTACCACGCAAGCCACGCTCGACCACAGCCGAAGCCATGGGAGCTCCACTCGGGCGCGCAAGCGCACCCCTGTTTTTTAGTGAGGTTGTCTCCTCAGGTTTTTTAAAGAGGTCTCCTCCTCGGCGGGCACGCCTCCACGCGGCGCACCCTTGTTTTTTAATGAGGTTGTCTCCTCCGGTTTTTTACCGAGGTCTCCTCCTCACCACGTCGTGCTGCTCTTAGTCCAGTCCCTCACCTCCAAGCCAATCCGGTATGGGTAGCCCTGCCGGCACAGCCCTGGAGGATCATTGGGACCTTCAAGCCCCCCCACCTCGACAAGGTGACAGCACTTCGGGGGGGAACCTAACCTGTTTTTTTTTTTTTTTGTTGACGAAGTGGAAATGCGACCTTATGCATCCCCCCGGTGGAACCAGGGGGTATGTGGGGCTCTCCATCGGACCGACCCACGGTCACTAGCATACCCACTAAAACCACTCCGGCGTTTCCGCGTCACCGCTTAGTGGTGGCACCCAGCGGGATCCCGTTAGGTTACTACCGCAGGCACCACCCACGGTCGCCCTTTCGGGACTTCCTCATCGTATGATGGGGGTCTCGAACCCCCCAGACACTCACGGGTTCAGGCAGCGAACCGCCATCACTACCACGCAAGCCACGCTCGACCACAGCCGAAGCCATGGGAGCTCCACTCGGGCGCGCAAGCGCACCCCTGTTTTTAGTGAGGTTGTCTCCTCAGGTTTTTTAAAGAGGTCTCCTCCTCGGCGGGCACGCCTACACGCGGCGCACCCTTGTTTTTTAATGAGGTTGTCTCCTCCGGTTTTTTACCGAGGTCTCCTCCTCACCACGTCGTGCTGCTCTTAGTCCAGCCCCTCACCTCCAAGCCAATCCGGTATGGGTAGCCCTGCCGGCACAGCCCTGGAGGATCATTGGGACCTTCAAGCCCCCCCACCTCGACAAGGTGACAGCACTTCGGGGGGGAACCTAACCTAACCATTTTATTTTTTTTTTTGTACGTGGGGAAATGCTCATGCATCTCCTCCGCTCCGGGGGGAGACGAAGGAGTATGTCGGACTCAGGGAAAAGCCCTGCCTACCGACTAAAACCCCACGGTGATCTACGTCGCCGCGTTTTGGCAGGGGACAAGTGGGCACGCGTTAGCTCTCTCCACATCCCCTATCGCGATGTCTTTTCAGACGTCGACGCCTCGGAGGCTTATGTTAAGCGCTCCGTCCTCTCTGGTGACGCACCCGATCACGAGGCGCGTCATCCACGCGAGGGCCTCTTTATGAGGCGATGGACACCCCCGTATCCATCGCCTGGCCCTCTCCAGGGTTGGGCGGTGGCCGCGGTTGCTCGGCACTTGCTACTGCCCGCCTGGGCCTCGGCAGGTCTCGACCTGCTGTCCCTGCTCTACTCTGCCCGCCAGATGGTGCAGGAGGGCGAGAAGCAGTTGGCTTCCTCTTTTTGCGAGTAGCTCGCTGCCCTTTGGTTGGGCAGCCATTACCTCCCATGGCATGGTCCGCCGACCTCCCCGCTGCCTCGCACAAAGCGCAAAGGAGATCGTTGGCCACACATTCTCTAGCCAAATGGCCATGTTGACCGCAGCGAAAGCAAGTTCCAGTACGGTCAACACCGCCATCACATTGTGCCACAACGTGTCCAGCCTGAAGGCACCTGAAGCACCTGTGTGGTCTAGGTTCCAGCGCAATCACTCGCGCTAGAACCCAGCCCACCCTAAGCCGGCCCACGTCTACTACCTTCTTTGCTGCCTCCACGGGAAGAGCAACCCATATGGAGCCCCGCTGGGATAACCGCCCACGAACAATAGCCGTCGCACTGCAGCCACCTTCTACAGCGAGTGCCGCCATCACATCTTCCGTAGTCACGGAGTCGTCAAGACCCGAGATCCTCAGCTCCGCCCGTTTGACAGGCCGAAGGACCCGGAAGTTGGCCGCATCCAAGGCTCCCCTAAGCTTCTCAGCCAGGGAGTCTGCCTTCTCAGCCGCACCTTCTCCCGAGACCTCCAGCAGCCGAACACCAGTTGCACCCTTACGGATGCGCACACCTGTGACACCCATCGCCTCCATGTCTTCGCGACGTACGTGCCGCTTGGCCTCCACCATCAAGGACACGTAGTTAATACCACGGTCCATCGCCCCGGGCTGCAGATCTAACCCTACAACCGCAGTGCGTGGCGGCCGGAGTCGAATGTCACGTTTCTTTTTTGGGGCAGGTTTGGCCGCCTTCTTTTTCTCGTCCGTTTTGGGCTTCGGCTTGCGCCTCACCACTTCACTCCACGCCTCCCCTTGGTGGGCAGCGTGAAGCGGACCGGGAGCCCTTGCCGCTTCCGCCTCCCTAGCCGCGAGGCTTTTGCCCTTCCGTTTCCCCTTTCGGGTAGCGGATGTTGAGGCAGCAGCACTCGCAGCCGCTGTCATGTTCTTGTTAGGTCGCTCTTGGCCACCCTGGGAAGTCACTCTCCGTGGACCAGGAGAGGACACCTCAGGGGCCGCGACGTCGACCTGTATGTCTCGTCCTGTACAAGTTGCCGGAGAGGGCCGCACTCGAGGTTCCGCTGGGAGCCGGTACTCTATGCCGGCAAGCCTCGTCTCCAACATCGCGCTGAACTGCGCAATGTTGGAGCGCGAGACTTCCTCCAGCAACTCCTTCAAATTAGGCTGTGGCTCAGCCGGGGCGACGGGCTGCCGCCGAAGTTCGGCGACCTCCCTGCGCAACTCCGCCAACTGGCTTGTGAGCCGCGCATTTGCGGCCTCCAACTTCGCCACCTCCTCCGACATGGTTCGGGCCTTGAGTTGGGACACTGCGACCGAGATGGTAAACGCAGCGTCCTTCAAGGACTTGATAAAGCCTCCTTTCAGGTTCATAGACTTTGTGGCCACCTTTTCGATGATGGCCACTGAGTCCTGGACCATCTTTTCTAGTTGCCCCGCTGTTTGCGGGGCATCATCCGGTGTTGGATCGGGGTGGGCCATGCAGAATTTGTCAATGGCATCCTTGACAGATTCCCCCCTTCTCACCATTTCTTCCTCGACTTGGAGCTTCAACGCCTTCTCCTTCTCTGCGTTCAGCTCAGCTTTTGCACTCGCCAGCCCCACATACTGCCCAGTCGTGGGTGGGCGGCCTCGGCCCTTTGCTTTGGGTGCCACCTTTTTAGGCGGACCCATCGCACCCTCGTCCGACTCCTCAGACGAGTTCTGTCTACTCCTCTTTCTCTCTGCTCGGGCGCCAGTCCTGGCACTTGCGGGAGCGCGAGAACGCCGCGACACATCCGACGCCAGGCTGGCGTCCGAGCAGTACGAATCATCGAGACCGAGTCCGATGGATTCCAGTTCCTCACGGAACTGTCTGTCCAGCTCTTCATCGATCTCCCTCTCTCTAGCCATGTTGGCCATAATCACGCCGTGTCTGTCGGCGGTGGCCCTCTCCTTCTGGGAGATGACCACCACCGCCGAATCATCAATGCCATAATCACAAGCCGATCGTTTGTCATTATTAGCGCCAGGTTGTCGTTCACATGGGCCAGTGGGACACTGACCTCCGAGTCTGTTGCTGCCTCCCCCGTATAACGTGAGGCTTCCTTCCGCAGGAGCAGAAGGGCGGGATTCCCCATCGCTGGGACCCGCCCGGGGACTTGTTTCACAAGCAGACTTTTTCATGGGCTTAAACTCTCCGATGACTCCACATCGTCGTCGCTTTTTTCGGGAGTGCGCTCTCCCGTCAGCGCGCCCGGAACCTCCCGGTTAGGCGCGCCCACCTCGCCTGACAGGCCCATGAAGGGCCCCGCCGAAGCTGTGCTGTTCTTGGTCCAGCCCCTCCCCTCCAAGCCAATCCGGTATGAGTAACTCTGCCGGCATAGCCTTGGAGGATCAACGGAAACTTCAAGCCCCCCCACCTCGACAAGGTGACAGCACATCGGGGGGGAACCTAACCTAACCTAACCTTTTTTTTTTTTTTTTTTGTTGACGGAGTGGAAATGCAACCTTATGCATCCCCCCGGTGGAACCAGGGGGTATGTGGGGCTCTCCATCGGACCGACCCACGGTCACTGGCATACCCACTAAAACCACTCCGGCGTTTCCGCGTCACCGCTTAGTGGTGGCACCCAGCGGGATCCCGTTAGGTTACTACCGCAGGCACCACCCACGGTCGCTCTTTCGGGACTTCCTCGTCGTATGATGATGGGGGGACTCGAACCCCCCAGACACTCACGGGTTCAGGCAGCGAACCGCCATCACTACCACGCAAGCCACGCTCGACCACAGCCGAAGCCATGGGAGCTCCACTCGGGCGCGAAAGCGCACCCCTGTTTTTTAGTGAGGTTGTCTCCTCAGGTTTTTTAAAGAGGTCTCCTCCTCGGCGGGCACGCCTCCACGCGGCGCACCCTGGTTTTTTAGTGAGGTTGTCTCCTCAGGTTTTTTAGTGAGGTATCCTCCTCGGCGGGCACGCCTACACGCGGCGCACCCTTGTTTTTAATGAGGTTGTCTCCTCCGGTTTTTTACCGAGGTCTCCTCCTCACCACGTCGTGCTGCTCTTAGTCCAGCCCCTCACCTCCAAGCCAATCCGGTATGGGTAGCCCTGCCGGCACAGCCCTGGAGGATCATTGGGACCTTCAAGCCCCCCCACCTCGACAAGGTGACAGCACTTCGGGGGGGAACCTAACCTAACCTAACCTAACCTAACCTAACATTAAACATTAGCAAAAAAACATTAGCATTAAAGTAATAAGTAGAAATAAAACTAGATTATAAGATTATGCTCTGAAATATTATGACTAATATTAAACCGTAGCCTAACATAAAAATGTAAACATAATAAATATAAATGTAAATGTCAATGTTGAAAAATTAACCTGTAAAATATTCAAAATAAAAGTGTTCACCTGTGTAAACCCTACCTAGAATGTAATCTGAAGTAGTAAATATAGAAGTAGGGAACGGGAATCCCACCCGCAAGAAAGAATGAGGACGGATGAATGAAAGACAAAGTATGTAGCATGACAGTACGAGAAGCACAAAAGAGAGAACTGGTATGAAAGAGGCATTGCTTAACATAGGCTCCAACTCAGTTGGGGGTAGAAGAAATAAAAAAAAAAAAAAAAAAAAAACCTAACCTAACCTAACCTTTTTTTTTTTTTTTTTGTCGGAGAGGAATGCAATTACGCACCCTGCCTGCCGCTAGCCAAGCGACAGGCGTGTGTGGGGCTCGCTCGGCTACGCCGAGAATACCCACTTAACCTCTCCGGTGTCCATCAAGCCCTTTTGAGTCGGGGGAGAGTTTGGGATCCGCAGAGCAATTTTCCAAATCCCCCCACCAGGGCCTCCCGGCCTTTTGCCGGGGTTCATCCCAGTGGAGGAGATGCCCGGACACGGAACATCCCCCCAGACGGGGCGGCCTGTGCAATGCACACGGGGAGGCTAGCCCCCGTGTGCAGGCCTCTCTTGCCGGACCTAAGTCGGGCGAACATGTGCCCGCCTTCAACGGCCCGTCCGCCTACGCCGAAGAGGAGCGGCTAGAGCATCCTCCTCCCGCTCCCTCTCCGCTGCCTCCTTCTGCGAGATCACGTTATCGCAGAAGGAGACTGCCGCCTCCCAGATCCTTTCGCTTCCAACCATAGATCTGACCATGGCCGGGAGCGAAAGGAAACCTCCGCCGAGCGCCGCACGAAAAAAAATGCGACGCTCAGATCGCCAGGCCGGGCACACGCAAAGCGTATGCTCGGCTGTGTCATCATTGGCGTCACAATTATGACACCGCGGTGACTCCTCCCGCCGAGCGATCCTGTACAGGTAGTGACCGAAACATCCGTGTCCGGTCAGTACCTGCACAAGGCGATAGGTGAGGCTGCCGTGCCAGCGCCCAACCCACTCCTCCAACACCGGACGGATTGAACCTAACCTAACCTAACCTAACCAACCAACCAACCGTCTTTGATAACTAAAATTAAGGTATATAATGTATATGAAATTTTTAGTGAATGTGACTGGAAATCATTTAGGTAATTAACATACAACATGTTTAATAATATTCTAACAACGGGAGCCAAGCCCACATTTACTGATAATTGGTTTTGTGAAAAGCTAAATCATTCTTTTTTTATTATTATATGTGTCTCTAAAATTGTGTTGTACAAAATCTGTGAAACCCGTGTCATGACCCCCAACCCTATGAAGCTTTGAAATTTTTTTCAAAAGAACACTTTAACTAGTAAAACTGTACTTTAACTAGTATTATTTTACTATAGGAACTTCAGATACTGAAATTGCTGATAAGGATGCGAGTAAAGGGAATCACGAACTAGATGTAAGAAACATCAGAAATATCTACGAGATACCTTTTACGGATCTTCAAGCCTACATAAATATGAACATAAAACAACTGTGGAAGAAATTATGGAGTGAAGATTTAAAAACAAAAGGAAAATGGTACGGAGAAATACAAAAAGACCTTCCAACAAAACCTTGGTACTACAGTTAAAATGCCACTAGAGACTTTATAACTACAACAATAACATTAAGATTCAACCACACTATACCCAATGCATCAATGCAAAATTAATGTTATTTACAACAATAACTGTCACTACTGTGATAATGGATCAGGCGATATAAATCATTTCGTATATGCCTACAATATATTTTTTCAATTCAAAGATTAATATTAGTGAGTGAACTAAGTGACTTAAAACAAAGTGATCCCTCCCGCCGCTGACAAGAACTTGAATCAAATGTTGAGACATTTAAACCATTATACAAGTTTATTAAAATACTGTTACTAAAATTCAACAAAGTGATGGGACAAAGAAAGTAATCTCAAGCAGAGATTAAATAAACTACGGTTATGGCTTAAACGACATCGTACCCTAGCCAGTAAAATCTTAAAAAAAAAAAAAAAAAACAACAAGTCAGTGTCAACAAAATTCTCCCGCGCCGTCTGTTCTTGCTTTCGCTAAAAGCGAGGGTTGCTTTGAAATCAGAATAATATTAATAAATGATTTTGTTTACTTTTACTATATTTTAACTGTTGCACTAAATTCTTTGATTTTTAAATTACAGTAAAAGTCCCAAAGCAGCAGATTTCCTTTGAACCTAGGAATCACCTCATCTGTCCTGAAGGTTAGAGCTCGAAATTATTGTGATAAAAAATTGATCAAAATAGGATTTAATGAACACATAAAGCGGTCCATAACAAAATGTCGTGTACACAAACGCCATACAGTGAACAAGTAATAGACACAAAAGAAAACATCACGAAAGCTGAGAGCACAGAGTGTGAAGTACCCAAACTAACGACAGCACAACGAGCGAGGATCGAGAGAAACCGTCTCAAAGCGCGGGCGTTGCATGAGGCGAGACTCGTTGCCAAACCAGGGTCAGTTATATCTTTAATTATTGACAATATAACTGCAATCTAATATCATTATTTTAATTGATTTAATTGTTTGAACAGGGTTGCAGAGGTTGTAGTGAGTAGTGCAGCTGGCAAACGAGGCTGGGACTCTGGTGGTGGATTCATTTTAGAAGAAGAATGTGAAGAGCCCAAGGTAGCTCGGCCAGCACCAGCACCGCTAGTACACGTCTCTGAACAGCCACACTGTCTCATGTGCCAGAGACCATTCCCACAGTCATACCTATTCGACACATTTGATTACAGTGTCTGTGATGCCTGCAGGTGATTTGCATGATTATCTGTTATAACGAACTCATGTTTATAGAAAACTGTCTTAGTATGAATTATTTCTTTGGTAGTGGGACTTAGTATTTTAGGAAGAACTCAAAATAATCCCTGTTAATTTTAAAGAGTGACATTTGAGTAGTTAAACAGGTAGCAAACATCAGCTTGGATTCCATTTTTTTAAACCCCTAAATAGAATAGAATATACATTGATTGAAGGTTGCTTATAAAGAGGTGTATTATATTAACTAGTAGATATATCAAGCCTTTTCAGCAAGAACATCAAAAGCAACAAAACTCTGAAATTGTTTTAATCATAATCTTTTAATCAAATACCTTATCATGACTCCTAAGCTTTGTTTTCATTAACTTACACTATTATCATATATTAGTATTATCAGGAATGACATCAACTGATACATATTTTGTAAATATAATCATTGATTCAATTTAAAATGTAATAATAATTTTATTAAACAGAGATGAAGATGAGCATGAATTGATAACACGAACGGAAGCCAAATCACAGTTCCTGCTGCAGGACTGTGACCTAGACAAGCGCGAGCCCGCACTGCGCTGCGTGCGACGCCGCAACCCGCACCGCGCGTCGTACAGCGACATGCGGCTGTACCTGCGCGCTCAGGTCCGCCAGCGCGCCATGCTGGTGTGGGGCGACGACGCCGCGCTGGAGGCGGAGCGCGGCCGCCGCGACCAGCGCCGCCTGCAGGCTCGCAGCACGCAGGAGCGGCGGCGGCTGCGAGCACTCCGCATGGACGTGCGCTCCAGCCTGTTCGAGCGCACGCACGCGCCGCATGCACACGCCTGGGCTGATGAGACGCACGTCGAAGACGACACGTATGAGCGCGTTTGTACCACTTGCGGCCACAAAGAGACTTTTGAGAAGATGTAGAGATCATACTTTTTATTGCATCTTTTAGCTTTTGCACTTGTTTTATATATTGTATAAGATTTTATCCAATTAATTTAATTTCTTATTATTTTATTACCATTTTCTCACATTGATAGTAAGTTTCTGAATAAATTTGTTACATAGAAACTTACAACTTGCATTGGGATTCCTAAGTAAAATAGGTTATTAGTTGCATCATTTTGAGAAAAAGTTTTAGTTTAAGGTATAATTAACTGATGTGGAAAATAAAGAGCAAAAATATACAAATTAAAAAAAATGCTTTATTTATATAGTACTATGAGAGATTTTACCAACCAAAACACAACTATTTTGAACAAAACTTTACACTAATCAAAGAGAAGATAAACATATCATAAATAATATGTTTGTGATGTTATATTTAAGTGAAGCCCTGTAATGTACTCTGCTGTCAGTTAATGAAGACTGCAAATGGAATTTTATAAAAATGCAGGTTGAAGATAATACCAAGTAGGTTTTTTTACAATTCTTAACATTAAATAAGTTTAGTGCATAATTCTACAATAGAAACATAATGTTAGATTGCTTTCAACTCCTCTGGTAGATCATTTTTGGGATGTTTGTTTTCAAAGTGCTGTTTGTATGTCTTGGGGTCAGGCATCTGTGCCTGAAATAACAAAACTTACATTAACTTTTGTCTTCAATTAAGTTGTTCAAGATAATCACCACCTTTTATCACTTTTTTAAATGTAATCTGCTTATTTTATTACCCACTAACACTATTTCTCTTCCATACCTCTATTACCCATCATCAACATGCTTTTACTTTATGTAGTCTCTGTCCCAGTTGATACACCTTTTCTCAGGTTCTAACTTAAATCTTTTGCAATCATGCTTCATACTTTCTTTGGGTCAAGCCCTTCATCCCTCTGCATCCCATGCATACCAATCTAGATGATGAGCTCCATTTTAGCCAAGTCTTAGCCATGGGTGCTACTTGCAGGCTCAACATTCTTAAAAATATTTTGTAGGAAATAAATGGTGACAACTTCCAAATAAAAGACCCACTAGTTAACCTAGAAGGTTCTCAGACCTTTATCCATATGGATAGACACATGCGTTAAGATTCTTCATTGAAATATTCTCACCTTGCATACAGAACAAACATGCACAAGTGCTTTCTGTGCTGCTTTCTTTTGATCAGTGGCACTGTGCCCTTGTTGCTTTTTCATCTTTGACTGCTTCTCAGCAGCCTTGGCCTGTGACTGGAGCTTCTGCTGCCCGCGAGCCATCTTCAACAGCTTAAACAATATATTCACAACTACACATTCTGTAACATATGGTTTTAAAAAGTGAGGCCTATAACTACGATAGAAGAGTAACCACAACATAAGATTTCAATATGTTTCTCATAAAAAGCTAGTAGACAAGTAAGACCTAAGTATTGTAATACAAATGTATTACTGTAAGCTCATCAATTACCTATCACTACTTAATATTTACCTTTTCGTGACAAGTTATGATGATTTGAAAACAACCTATTGTAAAGAGAGGTTATTTTTATTTAAATGGGCGAGGTAAACGTAAATTAGTTCAATTAATGTCACTACAGAACAGGTGAAAATTCTTTTTCTAAAAGGATTTTGATTTTCTATCACATCACACGCGTAATTTTTTTTTTTTTTTATTTGATTTTATTTATTTCTTACCTTTGGTCGGAAAGGGCAAAAAGCACAAGCTCTTACAGTACAAATCTTCGGTATTAATAATTTCTTCTTTCATGAAAATCGTGATATGATAGATGAGATGATAATGATGATGAAGAAAGGATGAAAATGATAGTTGGAGAGATGAATCTGCCTACAGTAACAAGCTAATACGGTCACTGTAGGCAGACGGTAGGATCTAAGGAATTACTTGGTAGATGACACCAGTAAAACAGCCAAATCATCTTATTTCGTTTTCTTTACACTAATGCAGCATTACAGATATTCACTAGCATTGTAAACGTTCATTTCTACTTATAAACAAGAAAATACATAAAATAAGAAAATTTTATTTGACACTTCCCCTTCTCGCGTAGGATCTCCCTACAAAATCTCATATGAGACTTAATCATTGTTGTTTACCTTCTCATTTTTAGAGATTCTCTTCTTTGTCACTGCTAGTCGGCGGAAGAAAATATTTTTCATTCATTATTGAAATGTACTAACTTTAATTCATTATACAATATTTAGTAAAACAACGTTTCACTTACAGATGATTTATTTATTATTCGATTTAGTTATCAAATTTCACAAGTTTACAATTTAATTTAAAATGTTGGGTTTTTTGTATCGGACGAATAAAAATACCTTAAGTCTTACTACTAGCATACTAGCATAGTGATCTTTACCCCTTGCGAAAAAGAAGAGCGGTTGCCAAAATAAAAGGATCTTCCTAATGAGGGCAAGTAGTTTTAGTTATCTTTATCTCATTTATCATCTTCAAGAATAAGGCTCAAAAGGACTCGTATCCAGAGCCGTAAAACATTTACAACGAAACAAATGTTAGTAAATTAAAAAAAATGTTTGAAATAATTCAGCAATAAAATCACCTTATTTTTGTTTGATAAATGTAATACTGAAAATTTTATAAATATTGAACAATAGTAAATCTTGAAATATTTGACATTCAAGGAAATAAAAAAAGGAATTAATTTTATTTTAAGTTAATTAAAACTTTTGTCCTAATTATAACTTTTAAAGTTTTGTATGCAAATTAAACATAAAAAGTAGTAGAAAAAATTTGAATTGAAATAAGATAATATTTAAACTGATAAATTAATAAAAATCAATAAACAAAGTTGGCTTTCAAGGTTTTTAGAAAGAAATGCTGCTATCCACACCAAATATATTAGATGTCTATTATGGTCTTTTTTTTTGTTTTTAATGTATTTCTTATAACGGCTTTGGATAAAGTACCATACTGACTCTAGTAAAGTCTAAATGACAATGACATTTCTATCTTCCGTCCCATCCTGTTTGTCCACCTTGTTACTTAAAGCAATATATGAGAATTGGTCTGCGGTTTACGTGATTTTTAATTCGTGTGTTACATTATTATATTTACCGATACTCTTTGTTTCACGAAAACGGAATGAGCGATTAAATCACTCTGTCGTTGTTTATTTGTGCGTAGGATTATAGAAAAATAAATTCGATGCATGTCGTTCGCAGAGCACGATGGTTTCGGTTAGTAGGACAGGCAAGGGCCGCATCTTCGAGTGGCGGCGGAGATGAGAGCCCGCTGCGCCGCCTGCTTAAGGACTCCAGTGAGTTCGGCGAGGCGGGCGGCGGCGCGGGCGAGCTGCGCTGGGCGACGCAGCCATACGCGGCCGCGCGTCGCGAGCCGCCCGCGCCGCGCACCGAGCCGCGCGATACCACCGTGCTGCTGTTCCCAGGACAGGGCAGCCAGCACGTTGGCATGGGCAAGAACCTACTGCATCTGCCAGCCGCCAAAGAACTTTACCAATTGGCTTCCAGTGTAGTTGGGTAGTTTAAACCAATATTATTACTATATAAACGCAAATATTTTCTACAAAACCGGTTGAAAGTAATTCATATACTACAATTTAGCAAGTTTGTTAATAGGTAAAAACACCTGTCTCTATCCTATTTGCTTCAATCCTATTCCTATCCTATTATATTTGCTTCTATCCTAAATTTGTGTTACTCAGCAGTACTTTACAGTATAAGAGAGAATGTGGTAGCTCAGTTTGTTATGTGCCTTGGTTAACCAACTGAACCATCCGATAAGGCGAAGGTCTGAGTCTTGGGTGTTGGTAAGTTGTAGCTACCATTTTCCTCATTGTGCCCACATAGTGGCTACAGATTCGCAACCTGTCACACTGGGACTCAACATAAACATGCAAAATGTGGTGTGTAACACCTCTGTCTACCCCTCCCGAGGGATTACTTGCCATGTGAGTTTTACTTGACAGTATTTTGAAATTTTTGGCTGTCTTTATTACAGCCAGCTTATATTTTGGCATTAATTCAGTCATAAGATTAATTTGCATAATGAAACACATATTTACCTTAATTTAATTTTTGACAACATAATATGGAAGCCACTTCTTTAAATATTTTTATTAAAAAAGAATTGTTAACCAATTGGATGTTCACTCAAATAAATTAATTTTAAACTTCCTGTGTAAAAATGCAGTGTCTGAAAAACATACTCAACATATTGTTATTAAACTCAGTACTGTTTATTGATTCTTAAGAAATTGTAGGTTTATTACATGTATCACAGACTCTACACTTCATTTTGTTGAATTTTAAATAGAAAAGTTATTAACATTAAGGTAAATGTGCATCTAATTATCTGATCACTAGTCAAAACTTCATCACAATTTAAATTAATATCTGAGTACAACATTACAAAGGATATGTACATAAGCATAGCATATGTAATAAAAGAGCAGTTAATGGTGACAAGCTTAGTGAAAAAGAATCAATGTTGGCTATACAATGTAAACAGTGGTGTATTTGCAGTATGGCCCTCATAGACTATGGTTCCCTTTTATCAGGTCCAATTTAAAAATTCCAAATATCAATTTATTTAAAAATAAAGTTATCTTATGACAAAAGAATGATGCCTACTACTGCATATTGGAAACATTAAAATTTGTCAGTTTAAACCTGAGTCAGGTTTTAACATTGTCATTGTACAACAGCTAATAGGATTGCAATTGAATATTATGAAATGTAGAATGAAAATGTTCATCAATTTTTTTTAAAGAGTGTGTTTGTGAGTGTTTTTGAAAAAACCAAATGATATAATGGTGTGTGTGTGTGTGTTGCAGCTGGGACGTGGAGCGCGTGTGCGTGGAGGGCCCGCCGGCGGAGCTGGAGGCGCGCTGTCAGACGTGCGTGCTGGTGACGGCGCTGGCGGCGCTGGAGCGCGTGCGGGACGAGCGGCCGGCGGCGCTGGAGCGCGTGCGGGCCGTCGCGGGCTTCTCGCTCGGGGAGATCACCGCGCTCGTCTTCGCCGGCGTCATTCCCTTCGAGCAGGTCTGTCCGCCTTCACATGTCACTATATTGCCGGGGGAAGCTATGCTTCGGTTATTGTTCACAAAATGATACGTAAAAATCTCTAATTGGCGTGTCCTTCCAGATGCGTCGTGTAGTGATCTCTGTTTGATCATGTACGAGTACAACCCTAAGCTGACACAAGATATCGCTCCGCGTACACAAACCTATCGTTACAAAACCGGACGTGCAAACTGGTGCTTTTTTTGTTCACTTTTTGCACACATGCTGGAGACTTCACTCACCCGCGTCTATCGGCAACTGAGAGCGCTGAAATGATTATTGAATGAAATGAAATGAAATTATATGAATTAGATCTCACTATCGTGCCGCAGTCCAAAAATAAAATAATAATTTATTTTGGAATGTGGTTGATAGGTCAGACAGAGAGGGCCCATGGTCACCTATATATTACGAGTTTAAACCTACCAGAGCAACTGATCAAGCATTATTTCTATCATCTAAATAAATGATGCTCATACTTTTGGTGTGAAGGAGACGGCGGAGGCGTCTAAACGCTCTTATTCCAGACGACGCTATAGAAAATGATACCGATTATCAACGCGAAGTTAGGCTCTTGGCTACAGTTCCCCCTATTGCGGCAGGGGAGAAATAATACTACCAGATTCGCTGGATATTAAAAACGTGATGATTTATTTTGAGGAAACAAAAGTTTAAATATAGAATAAGACCATAAATACGTACTACATAATACAAGGATATATTATAAAACACACGATCTAACATAATAACACGTACATAGATATTGGGACACCACCCATATCTCCTTCGTCTGATCTTCCGACTTTAGATGAACTTGTCAAAATTGTTAGGGCGTTACCGGTTAATAAGGCCTCTGGGGAAGACAAAATATCGAATAAGATGATTCAGGAAGCCGTAAAGTCCGCTGGGGATTCTATTTTAATTGTGTATAACCGTTGCATTGCTGATGGGGTTTTTCCTCAGATTTGGACGGCGGGCTGATTAAAATAATACCTAAAAGCGGTGATAAGCCACCTGATGATCCGAAATCGTATAGACACATTACCCTTCTACCATCCCTGGGTAAACTTCTAGAGCGTCTTATCGTACCTCGGCTTCTTCCGGGCGGTCCAACTTTTCACGAACGTCAATTCGGTTTTACTATCGGTAAATTAACCATCGACGCGGCTATTTCCGTGAGAAAATCGGTAGAATCATCGGAGTTTAAATACGTCATAGATGTGTTCCTATATATCTCTGGTGCTTATAATAATGCATGGTGACCAATCTTATTGCTCAAACTTAAAAACATAAGTTGTTACAGCAATGTATGTTTCTTAATATACAATTACTTTATAAATGAAACAACTAAGATTCAACTTGGTCATCACGCGGTGTCGAAAGCATTGACTCGGGGCTGTCCTCATGGGTCAGTGCTAGGGCCGTATCTCCGGAACATCGGATTTGATGACTTCTTGTCTATACCGTTTCCCGCTTACTGTTCGCTGACGGGTTATGCAGACGACACGGTCTCCTGCTTATTCAATCTCATACGAGAACAGGAGTTGAAATGCTAGCTGAGTCCTGCATACGTCTGGTGGCCGACTGTAGGAAGAGAAAAACTCGTTTTGTTACTAGAAAATAAATTTCATTATATTGAGCACATTTAGAAAGTTAGCGAAATATCGAAACGGATTTTTTATGCGTTTGATAGAATATCAACTTCGACTTGGGGTTTGTCGTTTAAGTCATTAAAAATAATTTATAATGCTACTTTCTTGGGCACTTTTACGTTATAGTGGTGGGACAGAGTGGCGGGTGTGAAAATAATAATAAGGAACAAATTAATTAATTAATGTAATCAAGCGGGTATCATCACTCATCATTATAACTATGCATACAATCTTACATTACATTAAGTTTACGTTACTGGAATTGCCGCGTAGGGTGTCTCTCGCATAACGCACTTGAGGAATATACCTTCAATATTTTAGACATCACATGAGCACATTTCCATATGCCATGAATGTTGTTGCAGGCACTGAGAGTGGTGGAGATCCGCGCGGCGGCGATGTCGGCGGCGGCGGCGGCCCGCCCGGGCGGCATGCTGACGCTGTGGCTGGCGCCGGACGCGCGCCTGTCGCACGCCTTGCTGCGGGCGCGGGAGCATGCGGCCGAGTGCGGCGTCAGCGAGCCCGTCGCACACGTCGCTAACTACCTCTACCCCAACTGCAAGGTCGTCTCTGGCGATGAGGAGGTGCGTATACGATATCGAGAAGAGAAGGCAATCGGTCCGATATGCTCACTATTGTTACATACATTTAATGATATCATTTATAATTTCAAAACTGGTTGTGTGATACTCAGGTAGAGTTCGACTTATCCAAAAGTGCGTGCTCTTCCTCTGAATTTGTTTTTTTTTGTATATCATGGGAATATAAGCAAACACAAGGTTCACCTGATGGTGAGTTATAAACAGCATTGAAACACAGCGAACTGCTTTACGTTGGAAATGCAGATCACATACACCTGGACCTGTGTGTATTGACAGCTTATCCCTACTTCGCAGGCGCTGAAGTACCTAGAGCGGTCGGGCTCGACGTACGGCATCCGACGCAGCGCGCGCGTGCGCGTGGCGGGCGCGTTCCACACGCGGCTGATGCGCGCGGCCGTGGGCCCGCTGCGGGCGGCGCTGGCGGCGTGCGAGCTGGCGGCGCCGCGCGTGCGCGTGCTGTCGGCCGCGGACGCGCGCGCGTACCGCGACGCCGGCCACGTGCGCGCGCAGCTGCCGGCGCAGGTGGAGGCGGCCGTGCGCTGGGAGCAGACGCTGCACGCGCTGTTCGCACGCACGCCGGGGGACTCGTTCCCGCTCACGCTGGCGCTGGGCCCGGGCACCGCGCTACGGGCCACGCTCAAGCAGGTCAACGCTAAGGCTTGGGATTCTAGTCTTCAGATCGCAGTTTAATCTTCACCCATAACTGAACACTACTTAAATCGGACTCTACACTGACAAATCTACGACAGATCGATGAATGATATTCCTCCTATTTGTTAAAACATTTGAGTGAGATAACTAGATTCATCCCATTGTAAAATAAACCTAAGTTATGTAAGAAATAAGTGCCTGTAAAATAAATTTATCTAGATGTTATAGTAAAAATTAAAGAAAAACTCCCACATTCGATGTTTTTGCTTGTTCCATCATACCTCTCCGGGCGATCCTTCCAAGTCAAACAAGGAGAAACGCAATCCAGCATATAGAGGCTGGTGTACCTCAGGGATCTGTTCTTGGGCCGATACTTTATAACATTTTTACATTCGACTTACATACCAATAAATACAAACATCACTGTGGCAACGTATGCTGATGACATAGCCTACTTGTCCGTAGACGATGATCCAGTCATTGCTAGTCGCTACCTCCAGGAGCAGTTGGACGCAACCTACGAATGGCTGAGCAAGTGGCGTATACGTGCTAGTGCAGCAAAGTCAAATCACATCACATTCACCCTGAGAAGAATAAACTGTCCTGTCAAGTTTGGTGACGATATTTTACCACACTCGGACTGTGAAATACCTTGGTTTCCACCTTGATAGGCGCCTCACATGGAAATATCACATAAAACAGAAGAGAAACCAAGTCAATCACCAGTACTGTAATATGTACTGGCTCATGGGAAGAAACTCTATACTTTCAATAGACAACAAGCTTCACATCTACAATTCGGTGCTAAAACCAATTTGGTCTTACGGAATCCAGCTATGGGGTATTACAAGCAAAAGTAACGTACTCTGTCTGCAACGAGTACAAAATAGCATCCTCAGGACAATAGTCTGCGCTCCTTGGTTCACAAGAAATTATGAAATTCATAGATATCTCAGCATGCCGACAGTTGATTTCGAAATAGAGCAGTACAGGAAACAATACTTATCTTAACTTAACTATCCTTACACCAAAATCCACTCATAGTAGATTTGTTGGACTGGTCCATGGTGGTCAAGAGACTTAAAAGAGACCACATTATTTGATTGGTAGGGGCGGCATTGGCTACCTCACCAGAAAAGTCATCGACCCTTTCAACTAATTCGCTTATGGTCTAAAGACCGATTGCAAGACAGTAATAATAATGTTGTAAATTTAAACTAAATAGTACGACAATAGAAAAGCCGTCCAATAGTTTCCTAATGATTGTACATCAAAACATCAATCGCTTTTCTGGCAAAATACTAGACGTAGAATTATTTATCGAAAGTATAAAACTAGATATATTTTGTATTACGGAAACATTTCTATGCAACAGCAAAATGACTTTCAATGTACCAAATTTTTGTATTGGAAGCACGTTTTACAGGAAATCAGCTTCAGGAGGTGGTTGCATGATACTTATAAAGCAAAATAGAGAGTTCAAAGAGCGATATTGTAAAGTTTTCTGTTGAACGGGTATGTGAGATTGCCTGTGCAGAAATAGATGAATATTTAATTGTATGCGTATATCGGCCGCCTCGTTCAGATTTTTCAAAATTCATTGATATTATGGAGGAGGCTCTTGTTGTAACCAGTAGGTCAAGTAAGCCAGTCATAGTGTGTGGGGATTTTAACGTTGATTTGCAAAACAAAAATAATATCCCAGATAGACTTAAATTTATTAGTATTTTTAAATCGTTCAATCTTAGTCATATATTCAATGAACCCACGCGAATAACGCCAAAACTGTAAAAGCTGCCTCGATAATATATTTTTAAACTGCCTGGTGACAGAAAAATTTATAGTTAATGGTGTTAGATCAGACCACACGGCTCAAGTAGTGAAACTTGAATTGAAAAGGAAATAAAAGAATCGCGTAATAGAAATTAGACCCTTAAATAATAAGTCCTTAGGCAAATTTAGTAAGGCAGTTAAAGGTAAAATAAAAAATATAAATGT
Source organism: Choreutis nemorana (assembly GCA_949316135.1). Lineage (NCBI taxonomy): Eukaryota > Metazoa > Arthropoda > Insecta > Lepidoptera > Choreutidae > Choreutis > Choreutis nemorana. Next base: position 11,876,076 of record OX438598.1, on the reverse strand, counting down.
AATGGAAGATGACCCAGATGTTTTGTATAATAATATGTTTGAACAAATAAAAGTGGAATTTAACAAATATTGCAAAAAAAAACAAATCCAACCAAAAAAGAATCTGCGTTTTTGTGATTGGGCCACTCGAGGCATAAGGAGATGTAGGAACAATTTATATGAATTGTACGGACAAACATCAATAAATAATAATGTAGAATTTCATAATTATGTTAGGCGATATTCAAAATTGTTTAAAAAAGTTTGTCAGGAAGCGAAAGCTATGTATCTGAGTAATAAAATAAAAAAATCATACAATAAAATTAAAACGACGTGGAATGTAATTAATACCGAAACAGGGAAAATAGACAAAAACGATAAAAATATAGCTTTAAATATGATATAGCTAGCTAGCTATATAATATAGCTTTAAATGACGAACTGATTTCGGATAATTCACTAGTAGCTAACGTTTTCGAAAAATATTTCACTCAGATACCAGTAGATATCACAAAAAATCTTTCATCGTCTTGTGGTACAGCTGTATTACCTCAAAAAACATGTAAAAATTACACCGGCCGTTTTAAAATTTGACAGCGTGTCAGAGAACGATATAATCAAAGCATTTAAATCTTTAAATATAAAATCGACTGAGGACTTGTGGGGATTTTCGGTTAAAGCCCTCGGTTCAATAGTGCACGTAATTGCTCCTATCCTCTCAAAAGTGTTAAATACTAGTCTTGAAAAATGTAAATTTCCCGAGTCGCTAAAACCTAGTAAAGTAGTTCCAATATATAAAGTAGGTAGTCACGAAGATCCATCGAATTACAGGCCAGTATTAGTTTTACCTGCTATTAGTAAAATTTTTGAAAAACTTATGCTTACTCAACTATCGTGTTTCTTCAATCTGAATGGGATCCTACATCACCAACAATTCGGGTTTACCAAAGGACGGTCAACAACAGATGCGGGAGTAGATCTGGTACGTAAAATATTTGCAGCCTGGGAGGGATCACAAGACGCTATTGGGGTGTTCTGTGATCTTTCCAAGGCTTTTGATTGCGTAGATCACACTATTCTCCTCAGGAAATTATCATATTATGGCTTTGATAATCTTTCACTTGGCTATGTGAGATCCTATTTAGACGAGCATGTTCAAAAAATTCAGATCGGTAGCACTACATCATCTGGGTCTATTGTAAAAATGGGTGTGCCTCAAGGGTCAATTCTGGGACCATTTTTGTTTTTAGTCTATATCAATGATCTTCCGTTTATGCTAGATGAAATTTTTGGTGAAGTAATTTTATTTGCTGATGACACATCTTTTATTTTTAAAACCAACAGAAAATATAAAGAAGAAAATGAAATAAATTCAACTTTAAAACAAGTAACAGATTGGTTTAACTCTAACAATTTGCTTCTTAATAGTACCAAGACTAAAGGTCTCAAATTTTCTTTGCCAAACGTGCGGACATTATCGACAGATGTAAAAATAAATAATGATGTGCTCGATATCGTAGGATCGAATAAATTCTTAGGCATTAATATCGATTCAAAGGTTCAGTGGAACGCACATTTAGAATTAATTTGTAGTAAATTAAGCTCGGCGGCATATGCAGTAGGGAAAATTAGAAATTTAACGGATCTCCCGACAGCTAGACTGGTATATTTTGCATATTTTCATAGTATTATGTCCTATGGGTTACTACTATGGGGTAGTGCGGCCGAAACAGATACGATATTTATTTTACAAAAAAGAGCTATAAGAGCTCTGTATAACTTAAAGCCGCGACATTTATTACGACAATTATTTAAGGAAATTGATATACTCACCTTACCGTCCCAATATATTTTTGACAATATTATGTATGTAAGGAAACATCTAAATCAGTTTGATAGACTAGGTCACGGTATAAATACCAGAAATAATGATAAATTACGTATCTCTACAGTTAGATTAGCAAAAACAAGGAAGTCATTTATTGGAAATTGTGTTCGCTTTTATAATAAAATTCCAAGAAATGTAACAGAAATGTCAGATATGAAATTTAAGCAATATGTTAAACAAATTTTAATTAAGAAGGCTTACTATAAGACTCAAAATTATGTAGAGGATAAAGATATATGGAAGTAATTGCACAAGTTTATCTTATTGACAGTTTAGCTAGATTTATTATGTTGAAAAATTGTAATTTGTAGTAAAAAATATTGTAATTGAATATTGAAAAAAGCAACTACGGAGGTTTCTTGCCGATTCTTCCCCGTAGAAATAGCATTCCGAACCGGTGGTTGTAAAAAAAAATGACGATTTGAAAGTGCTTATTTTAAGTCTAATCAAATAAAAACATTTTGACTTTGACTTTTAATCAAACAGGAAAAAAAAAGGAAAGAAAAGATGTTATATCAGTGGTTTCAATTGTGAATTAGTTTCCTAGCAAAGACTAACGAAATGGGTTTAAATGTGGTTCGAGAAAATAATAAAATACTCGCTCTTAATAAAAACCTTTACTATTTATAAATAGACATAACATTGCTAAGACGCTAGTGTGTGCATCAGTGGTCGAGCGGGTTGGGCGTGAGCTGGCCGGGGCGAGCGGCCACGCTGCCGCCCAGCGAGGCCAGGCGAGCGAACTGGCGGCCCTCGGAGGCGTCGCGCGCGTCGGCCAGCAGGCGCGGGATGCGGGCCAGCGCGTCGTGCGCCCACGCCGCCGCCAGCTGCGCCTCGTGCGGCGCGCTGGCCAGCCCCGCGCGGCCGGCCCGCGACGCCCGCGACAGCACCACGGCCGTCGTGTACGCGTCGATGGCGGCCGCGGCCAGGCGGTTGAGCTCGAACTGCCGCTCCACGATGCCGCGCCCGTGCTGCAGCAGCGCCGCCTCGATGCCGCGCCCGAACGCGTCCACGCACTTGGCCAGCTCCTTGGCGTGCGGCCGCAGCTCGGCGCTCACCAGCGGCCCGATGTCAGCCAGCGGCGCCAGCCCCACGGCCCGCTGCGCGCGTTTGCCCGCCTCGCTGAACACCAGCCCGAGGTGCGCCGTCGGGTTCTTGAATGCGCGCTGCAACTCCTTCAGGTGCGAGCCCGCGAACTGAATGCCTGTAACGGAACACGCACCGTGAGAATCGGAACTGAATGCTGACAGATGAGAGAATGCAATGAGCGAGCTACATACCCGTCAGCGCGACGAACAAGCGCAGGATGTCATTGGTGCCTTCAAAGATGCGGAAAATTCGGAGGTCGCGCAGAACGCGCTCGAGTCCGGTGGCTTTCATGAAGCCCATACCGCCGAGGATCTGGATGGACTCGTCCACCACGTTCCATGCAGCGTCGGACGCGAACACCTTGGAGATGGCCGCCTCCAGGTGGTAGTCAGTGGCCCCCTGGTCCATGTTGCCGGACACCATGTAGGCCAGCGACTCGGTGACGTACTGCAGCGTAGCCATGCGGGCCAGCTTCTCCTGGATAGTGCCAAACTCTGCGATCTTCTTGCCGAACTGGTTCCTGGTGGCGGCGTGCTCAGCTGCCTGGCGGATGGCAGCACGCTGAGTGCCGGCCAGCGCCGCCGCCATGCCGAAGCGCCCGTTGTTGAGGATGTTCATGGCCACCTGCGGACAGAGCCACGTCAGTGCCTGCCTACTGCGTCCGTGTGTACGCACAGCCCGTCAGCATGCATCGTACTCACCTTAAACCCGTTCCCGATGCCTCCGAGGACGTTCTCGATGGGCACCTTAACGTCCTCGTAGTACACCTCGGTGGTGTTGGAGCACTTGATGCCCATCTTGTTCTCGGGCGGTCCGGACGTCACGCCGCCGAACGAACGCTCCACTATGAACGCCGTCACCTACACACACGTCATTATACTACGAGATGTGCTGGGCCCGAAAAGAGCTTTTAAATGTGAGTAAACCTTAAAAAATGGATTCAATAATTCCTAGGAAAATGGAATCTAATTTTAAAATCAGTAGGCAGTGTCTATATATTGTATGATGATATTACTTCAAATTAGATCAAAACAGTATAATGAGCATGCAATGGATTGTTAATAATAATTATTAGTAATTTTATTTGCAGTTTACCTTGTCAAGAGTCTTGCCGTCTTTCTGTATGGGTGTCTGTGCGAACACGGTCATCACCTCGGCGATGCCTCCGTTGGAGATCCATATCTTGGAGCCATTGAGGATGAAGTGCTTGCCATCAGGAGACAGCACCGCGCGCGTCCTGCGGCCACATTACATATTTACCATACAAATGTCTACTAATCAACTCGCTAACTTTACCATAAATACAGGATCGGACTTATTGAAATGATGTAACATCATATCTACAAGTCTGTCTCAACACTACTACTGATTTACTACAAAGTACTTTAATAGGAGAATAACTTCAACAAAGAATATAATTAAATCCATACGAACTTCAATGGAAAAGATTCTCCATTGTTGGAATGAAATCCGGTTTGGCAGTTACCAAATTGTCGCTAGGAATGTTACTAATTGCGACTCATTAGACAACGTTAAAGTCGATGGTACTACAAATACTAAAATAGCTAATGTGATAATCACGTAACAGGGTCTTAAATGCTAGATAAGTGGTTATCTGTGTTAGTATTAAAATAAATCTGTTCAATAGCCGGCAATCTCTTTAAAGTAATAAAATATTATCTCCAATGTAAAATTTATTGCAATAAATATGAATGATATTTCAATTTGTTTTTTTACATTTTTGTGGGAAGTAATGAATGAAATGAAGTTAATATGTTAGTTCACCTTAACAAGCGAGGCGCGTCGATGATGAGGTCGCGGGTATATCCCCTTCACTCGTCTTCTTAGCCATACAATGAGAAAATATAATATTGAACAAGACAAGAAAGTAGTATTAGCAAGTGACGGCGGGCGGCAAGCGCTCGGTACATACTTGATGGAGCCGGCGTCGGATCCGGAGGCGGGCTCGGTGAGGCAGAAGGCGGCGTACTCCCCGCCCGTGACACGCGGCAAGTACTTGGCCTTCTGCTCGGGCGTGCCGAACAGCAGGATGCCCTTGAAGCCAATGGACTGGTGCGCGCCCAGCGTGATGCCCACGCCCAGGTCGTGCGCGCCCACGATCTCCACCAGCCGCGCGTACTGCGTGTTGCTTAGCCCCAGTCCGCCCAGCTCCGTCGGCACCTGCAGCCCGAACGCGCCCAGCTCCCACAGACCGTTCAACGTGTTCTGTTCGATCGAAGCGTCTGCGTCGTTTTTCGCGGGGTCGTTCACCTGAATAGAGACAAAATGTTTAAGTATTCATAAGCCAGTATAGCAATAAACTTTACCTAAATATGAATAGAATATCAGAATTGTTACCTCCTGGAAGAACTTTTCAACGGGTGGCACAAGCTCGTTGAGCATCTGGCGCTGGTCGTCGGAGAGAGGCTCCGGGTAGGGGAACACCTGCGCGGGCTCGAGCTGTCCGCGGAACAGGTTTAGCGTGAAGGAATTACTGTGGCGCGCGCCGCGGTCCGCTGCAGCCGCCGCCTTCGCCTCCGTCGCCAGCCCACGGGTGCTGCAGCAATGCATTCATTATACACAAATGCATTCAAAAGCGTTTTGCTTTCACCAATATACATTATGTGTAGTAGTAAAACCTCATGTACCTTGCTTCCTTTGTAAATTTCAAAGCAACAGCCAAAAATATATCATAGTAAGCAGACCTAATTAGTTTATGTTAGTAATTGCCATAATTAAGTTCCCTCATTACTAGCTGCAAATGCTGCAACAACTTAATTATAATTAATGTTCACATAATGTGCAAAAAATTTAATCACATATTCTGGAGTCGTTAATGTTATTGCCAATTAAGAAGTATGTAATATTTATCTTGTCTGGCCCTGAATTCTTTTTTTCTATCTAGGACAAACTCACATTATGCATTACACATTTAAGTTAATCAATGGATGTCAATCAGAAAGTGTCGTACAGTGTGCGTCACTGATGACGCAATGTACATAGTAACTTATTTCTTCTTTACTCTTTTATTTATAGACAATAAATACTTCAATTAGTAACCATTTGTTGCTACACCATTTGTCCTAGATTTTGTCTCTCCCGACCACTATGATGTTAAAGTAGCTGAGCTAAGTACAACACCTTGCTGAAGAAACATATAATTCTATGTTTTGTTATTGAGAAACATTGGATGTAAGAAACTATCTATTTTGATAACTAAATGTAAAAAGTACAGTGATCCCTCTACTACTTATGTTACTATGGTTTCTCAATTTTGTCAAATTGTGTCTGACCCCAAGTTCCTTAAACAAATTGCATAAAAGTTCACATTTCTTCCTAAAACAAGGAAAAGAGTAGGAACTGGTTTTCTCTGAATGACTATTAAATTTTCTACACAAATGTAAATAATTTGAAACCATTTCTTTGCCTATGACTCAGCCCCAGCTTTCAAATTAGTTCAAGGTATTATAAGAAAAACGTGAAATTGAAAAATACCATATTTTTTTCCAAAAAAGGTATAATTTGTTTATTGTTATTATTATAACACAGGAGATCCCAATTACAGTTATATTTAGAATTAAATAAAACACTATAAGATGTTAAATAGGGTATGATTGTCTACAATCACAAAAAAATTATGTAATTTATCAGAAATTCCTTTTGCCATTCCCAAATACATACATATCCGGTGAGTTTTTAGTCTACTATTATAGGTCTGTGACCTTCACTTATCATCCATATTTGGGTCATTGCCAAACCATTTAAATATTTATAAATAAGATAATCAAAGTATTTTATTCAAACCCGCAAGTTACCTATGGCCCCTTATCTAAAACCATCTCAGTAACTCACCACTACAGTTTAATAGACCCTTAAAGAAATGGGGCTTTAAAAAACATTTTGTTCTAGTTTTAACATTTTAAATTCAAAGTCTCATGTTGGACTACGAAAAGGAACTTTAAATAATAGTAAGATAATAATTCATTAAAAGGTCTATGTTTAACGTTAGAAAAATACAAAACAAATGTATAACATGGAGATGATCAAAGTCCAAGGATTTCAATTTGGTTAATTGAGGAATATTGTGTAATGATGAGAATAGAACAAGTACCTGTATATGGGAAGCGCCTTGCTGGACAGACATCTTTGAGCGCATTGTATCACCTTAGCACCCTTCATTTTTACGGAGTTTTACTTTCTAGAAGAAAGTTATTTCAAATTCTTATTTGTCTTTTATGACCGTATCGTCAGTTTGTTGGCACCAAATGAACAGAATTTTTGATTTAAAATATTTGTACAACAATGAACTTTGAGCTTCTGTTCAAAATAAATGTCCAAGTTAAATAAAATGTATAAAAATTATTTTTTAGAACGACCAACAGCTTGATCTACTTTTATTTTGACTGATGACAATGACATTGACTGACTGCTCACCCAACAAGCATTTGACAGATCACCACAACGTGCTGTGATATTTTGGAAACAAACAAGCGATCGAATAAAACTTTTTATTACAAGCTCGCCGATGCTGTGTACGACGCGATCATATGGCTGCTTTTTGTTTTAGAATTATGGAGAGGTGGAAAACTATTTCCAAAACGGTATCCTAGAAATTTTTACGGTAGCAATATTAAAGAAAGATCGACTGTTTGCCACAAGAAAAAATTGTAAAGAAACTGTCATATAAATGTCATTGTCAATCAAAGTTTTACTTTTTTGGTTGTTGATGTTTTCAAAGTTAAATTAAATAGTTAATTTATCGGTTGTTTTAGCTTTTGTGTTTTGTTAGATTTATTTTAAATAGCTTTTTCGTTAAATATTGTGTTAATGTAATCTTTGTGTTCGTACAGAATGCTAGATTTTGTCTTTTACATATTTGAAACCAGAAAAGATGTTTTATTTGGATTATCCTTATCAGTATTATATATAACCTATTATCTTGTTGAAGTAGTCAAGGTAAAATCAATTACAATGTTTTATAAAGTATTGTAGACATTTTGGTAGCTACATCACTTGTGTAACATTACTTTTGACCTACTCGTTTTATGTATTACAGATACTCTTTTTATTTTTTAAATTAATGTTACATAAAGTTTACAGTAAATTGCACTTTCCTGTAGTGAATCAGATTTTCATTAGTCAATTGTTGTAATTTTTTCCTGTCTTATTGAGGTCATAAATAATGATGAATATCTGCATGAGTATTTGTGTGTGTTGTAGAAGCCGCTACTGATATGCGGTTCAAGGGAGTTCCAGGAGTTCCTGGAGGCGAACGTGCCGCTGCTGCAGGAGCGCTACTGGCCGACGCCGTGGTGCGTAGAGTCGCGGCTGCAGACTGTTATTGGATCCATACTGCGCACCCGATACTTGCCATTACCTCAATTTAGACGGTACATTTTGCACTTGTAATGTTATCAGTACAAACAACAGCTCTCCCTACACCTTTGTCTGCATTTGTCTTGTGCTTTTTTGATACAAAATATAGTCTATGTCTTTTCTTTATTTATCTCTGCCATATTAACAAAACTAGCATTGGTTTAATTGGTGGGCTTCTTTTGAAGTTGAAACAGATTTAAAAAAACAATTAACACTTTTCATTGAAATTAGTTGTGAATTTTGAATAGTGACATGGTCTATTAATATTAATATATTAGTCAATTATGACAATATAATGCAATGTTTATATAAAAGCACAGACTTTTATGGGTAGGTAAGTTATTAGCATAAATATAATGTTGGTACAATTTACAGAAAGAATGACATCATTAACACAAATCATAAGTAGAAATGATGTAAACGTCATGTACCTGACATCATTTACAATGCTGCAGAGGAAGATCTCTTTAGACAATATGATGTGCACAGAAAATAAAACAAAGAAATGATGATTTCCAATCTTTGTTTTAATGTGTGTGTCTCATGCATTTGAGTAGTTATCAAATGTAAAATAATTACTACACTAGAACTGTTGTATCAATCATGATTTTGCCATGATGTGCCAGTGAGGTGGTGGTGCTGTCGGACGGCGGCACGGTGGCGCTGGACTGGCTGGACGGGGCGGAGGCGCGCGCCACGCTGCTGGTGCTGCCGGGGCTGACGGGCGGCAGCGGCGCGGACTACGTACGCAGCCTGGCGGGAGCGGCGCGGGCGCTGCGGGCGGCGCTCGTGGTGCTGCACCAGCGCGGGCTGGGCGGCATCCCGCTCAGCACGCCGCGGCTGTACTGCGCCGTGTCGTACTCCGACGTGGCCGAGGTGGCGGCGCTGCTGGCGGCCCGCAGCCCCGACCGGCCGCTGCTAGCCGTGGGCGTGTCGCTGGGCGGGCTCATCCTGGGCGGCTACCTGGCCTCCGAGCCCGACCCGCACATACACGCCGCGCTCATCGTCTCCTCACCGCTCGACGTCGTTAAAGGTCTGCAATTTCGCTTATAAAAACAGTTAGGTTGGATATACCTCAGTTACGACGAAGTCCCACACTAACTGAGCTATAACGTCGTCATTTCGGTATATCCATTGCCTTTGAGACTAAAGACCCTGAATTCTAATCCCGTCTTGATAAGCTCTTCATACAATGCGTTGAATGTTTAAATAACAAGAATTTTTAATAAATTAGTAGAAATAAGCCAATGTTGCAACAGTATGTATGCGTGTAGGGTCGGAGTCCATCGAGCGGCCGGTGCTGAACGCGTTGCTGTCGTACCACATGGCGCGGACGCTGGCGCGGACTGTTCGCCAGCACGAGCCGCTGAGGGACGGACCCTGGGACTGGGCTGAGGTATACCATAACATTACAACATTAATCTCACATCAAGTGATGAGTACAAAAACAATCATGATGCATGGTGATAAATAGGATAGTATTCATAATTGTGTAAGTATATAAAATAGGGCGCTTAAGTCTGTATGAGTGCGGTGCGTGTGCTGCAGGTGTCGCGGTGTCGCTCGGTGCGCGAGTTCGACGCGGCGTTCACGACGAAGCACTTCGCGTTCGCGTCCGTGGAGCAGTACTACCGCGCGGCGTCGCTGGCCGACAAGCTGCACCGCGTGCGAGCGCCGCTGCTGTGCCTCGTGGCGGCCGACGACCCCTTCCAGCCGCTGCCCGCGCTGCCGGCCCGCCAGGTGCAGCGCAGCGCCCGCCGCGTGGCGCTGGCCGTGCCCGCGCGGGGCGGACACATCGGCTTCCTGGAGGGCTGGTGGCCCGCCGGCCCGCGCCAGTACCTGGCCCGCCTCACGCACCAGTACTTCGCCGCGCTGCTGGCCCACCCGCAGCTGCTGCAGCCGGACCGAGTGGCCTTGTCGCCGGCCCACTCCGAGCCGGCCTCATCCTGACAGGAGTCGACGTTACCGACAGTATAGATGACGATGTTTTGCCTTATCGAGAAGCCTTATATTAGATACGATAAGATACGCTTGTTATTAACTTTACAAATTTATAGAACCGCACAACACTTACTGAGCTTTGCATCGGGACGTTCTTTGTGATCAGTGAGCTTTGCACAGATATGATATAGCCGAAACCGCTACCTCCTTGACTGTCAGTTCAAGTCAGAGAATCATTCCATTGAACGCATTAAAATAAGTACTGTTTTTAGAATTTTTCACTAAATGGTGAGAGCAGACATGTGTCCGTCCGTCCATTACGAACATATTTCTTGATAAACTAAAAGCTGTAAAAAAAATTGCTAAGATGCTATCAGCTAAGAATAAATTTACTTAATGTGTAAAATTTTGTTGTCTCTGTTAGTTAACAAATGCACATATAAGTAACTTTCTGAATTGGTACCCGATTCAAATAATTCATAACACAGAGAAGTACCTAAAATACGATCAACCTAAAACCTAAAAGACTAGACGCTTTTTAGTTACAGATTCATACAATAGACACATTATGCAACATGTCCTTAAAAATAAACTACCTCTGATAATAGAACTTTTATAATCTGAGACAACTACATTTCCTGACTCTATATGCATCTTAAAGTTACATAAAACAGCTAACGGAAATTCGCAATCCTCGATCAATTAATAACTTTACAATGATAACAATAGTATAGGTAGTTAGAGGCTCGGGACCGGCGCTCGTGTTGCGAGCGTCAGTCATCCATCGCTAGCATTCAGTAGGGTAGACATAGGCTTGCAGATTGCTTGTTACTACTCCTTCACTGTCTGTACATCGTTGGAACCCCCTGCTGGGCTCTGGGATAACATTTGTTCATAGTTTCAGTGCTTATGTTATATTATACCATTGTTTAACTTTAAAGATGATAAATGAAATATAAAATTGTTGGTTGTTAATTGTTAAGTTTTATACATAAATATATTATGTCAGTTAATTATATGTAAATGTATTATGTCAGTTAATTATATGTAAATAATATTGTTTATTATTTAAGATGGGTAGTGATTTAACATTTTATGAACAAGATAAAGTATTAATATATTAGTTATAGATTATTTTTATTTTTCATAATGATTGTTTTATTATTCAGGTATAAATTGATTGTATGCAAAATTTGCAAACATTCTTTTTGAATATAATGTAACATGAATCAGTATACTGGCTGGGTTACCTATGCCAGCAAATATACTAATGATCAATCACTTTATCCAAGAATGATTTTTTTCAGAATTTATCTAAAAGATGAAACAGTAATTTGTTATATACATTTATTTGACCAACACAATAATACAAGTTAATTGCACTGACAAGACAACAAAAGTGTATTGCGTAACACAATACTCTACTGCTGCTCCTAACATAGTCTGACGGTAACATTCATTTATTAATAAGATACTTTTTTATAAGTTTTTTTTATTCACTAAAAGTTGTTATTTATTAATTACAAAAGCATAATTTAATTAAAAGTTACTAAGCGTGTCTAACGCCTTATGTATTTGGTAGGTATATAAAAATTAATGAAACATCAAATGTGACAATAAATCAGGGTCTTGCAATGTTATAATAAAAGTTAAAGTTAAATGCACTAAAGCACAAGTGCAAATACAGCTGTTCAATAATTAGCTATAACAATTACATAGTAACATAGATTATTTACACATTTTATTGTTTAACAATAGATACTGTGATGCTAACTTTAAGCACCATTAATTATCAAAACACGCCTCATTTTAATTAATTTAAGGAGTAGAACAAATTACGCACATATCTAACGAATTTACAGCGTTTTGCTAAATATACAAATTCACTAATAAAATAAATGTTTTTTTTTGGACGCCTTCCAATCCCCAAGGCCACTCATAATTTCCAACAAGATCCTGTACTTCTGTACATGTCTAGAGTGAGTCGAGGCGGTGTCCGAGCGCCCGTGCGAAGGCAGCGAGCAGTGGCTCGGCGTGCTCGGCGCGCTCGCTAACCGGCAGCTCGCGGAGCCCCGCCAGCGCAGACAGCGCCGCGCCGAACTGCTCGGCGCGCTCCACCGCCTCGCCCTCCGAACACTCCGACTCCGAGCCCGACCCGCCGCACGACGACTCCGCCGAATCGCACTCCTCTGTGTACACGCAATGTACGCATAATTTAGTCTATTTGAACAAAAACTTTTTACTTTGATTAAAAACACAAGATGGAAAGTATGATTCAATGTATTTTTACCATATGTGCGTCCAGGTGCTGGCCATATGTTGGCGTGCAGTGCAGCACGCGCTCGGCTCAGTCCATACAGTTCAGGGAACGCCCCACCCTCTTCCCCAGGCTCCACCTCCTCACCATCCTCCGCACACTCAAGCAGAGGGACCACCTCATATCTAACAATCAGATATTTATTTTGAATTATAATGTTCAAATTCAAAATAATTGTTAATGTAAATAAAAATAGTAAAAATAAAATAGTAAAGTGTAGTAAAGCGAAGTTTGTTAATAATTATTATAACCAAGAGAACAGACAGAAAGTTATTAGATGAATCTAATTAAATTGTGTATGAAAGTGTATTGACCTATAATTGTGAGCCCATGTGAGTAGAGACTCCCCAACCTCATCACACTGAGCCAGTACCAGCCTCACTCCATGCGTTCCGGGAAACCTTCTCATATCTGCTACTTCCTCACTGCACTAACAACAAAAATCATCAACTCAGTATGTAGCTTGAAACAATTGAGTAGATGTATGTTTTTGAATAATCACCTCATGTTGTTTGAGACATATGACATGCGCGTGCACCTCCCGCTCCTGCAGCGTGAGACAGTCCGCCTGCACCAGCAGCCTCACGTCGGCGCTGTAGTACTTGTTGCGTATCCTCCACACCACGCACGACCCCGCCAGCCCCGACGCCGCGTACTCGACAGACACATCCTCCTCCACTAGCTCTGCACACACGTACGATCATGTAACTAACTGACCCATCAAAACAAATGGAAGCTACACTAACATATATTTTTAAAAATTGTTTCTTTTGATCAGAAAAAAATATTAACATGTAACAACACGGCACTGACATCAAGCTTTTAATTAAGGTTATGTTGTTAAGTAACAAGCTGCAGAAAGTGAAATTAATTAAATAATTTTCTATAACTTGGTTGTAACACAGTCATGTTTACCTTTTATAAATGCAGACGCAGTTTCAACATCAGCAGCTGTTACGAGAATTAAAGGCAAAGAGTCGAGAGTTGGCATATCAGAATGGATAAAATAATATTGATTATGAGAATGATTTCAACCCTTTAAGTTTTATTCAACAACACCACATGAACTGTCTATACACAAATACATTCATTCGAAGGGATCCGTAGTTTTAAAAAACTATAATCTAAGCCCACTTCGTTGCTTTTTGGCATTTATCTCCTGTTGATTTAGAATTATGACATTTGGCAAGAACCTAATTTTATTGCACAAGTAAATCGAATATTTAGTAATATCATCTAATTATTTTCATACATTTTGAAGTCCATAAGTTTATACGGAACCTCGTTGCGCGTTTTTGTTCCGCACTTGACTAGTTATATAAACTTCATTCTGGTTTTTTAAGGCTCTGTTATTCTGTAGGAACAAAGGAGCGTTAGCCCATACAGCACAAGTGTTATTAAGTTTTTTGGAAAATCAAGACGTAAACTACTTTAATTTTTATTTATACTATTTGATTATTAAATTGTATAAATAGAGAGTTCGAACTTATTTTTTTTTAAAATGTAATAAAACTCTTAACAGTACATATTGTTTTCTACTGATTAGTAGCAAAACTGACATTGAAGTGTGAACAAGTATTTTGTGGTGCATAATAAATAACAGTTAAGTGTGAGATGGACTCACAGATGATGGGTTTCGTATTTCGTATTACGAAATAAGAACAAACAAAAAATGTCGAAAAATAACGTATTTTTTTTGTATTTATTGTTATAGCAGCAACAAAAATTGACTTTTTCTGAGAATTTCATAAGTATAGGTATAATGGCTCATGAGATATGGCCCTCTGGCAGACGGACGGACGGACAGACGGACGGATTTTTTTGATGGATCTAATTTTACCGGCGTGTAAACAACACTTATGGTTTAGTGTTATATGTATAGGGTGATAACATATTACTTTGCAAAAAGGAGGTTTCTCTTTGTTCAGCATTGCCTAAAATAGTCGCTATTTTTATTATGAACCAATTGCTTTCCAAATCGATACATAAGTTAGTCCTTGGATATTAAATTGAAATTTTGATTTAAATTGAAAAATAATACCGTAAAATGTATTTAAATTTTTTACCATTTAGTACAATTTTCGCATATAAAATGGAAAATATTCCAAAGCGAATATCACTCGGCATGCTTGTAAGACAGAAGACGCCACGTCTACTTTTGTGGGTACTACGCATGCAAGCCTCCAAAAAATTCCGTCTTTTAGGTTGCGATTGTTGCTTGATACTAACTAGACAGATAAATCATCAAAGTTCTTACTTTATTTAATCAATTCTATATACTAACAATTAAGTGTTTTAAACTGTTAGAGTATGTATAAATATATAAAAGCGTACCATAACCCCACAGTTGACAACTTTATTCAATGATGTCAATCACCACATGCACCGAACTATTTTGTATAGCTTTGTCTCACTCTTCCATTCACCATGTCATTAAAAGCGCTTGTAGTATGATTTTAGATAAACCATTCAAACACCAGCCGACTTTATATCTGACAGGGAAACCATCCCAGGTTTTGAAAAGGTTATAGAAGCCCCATGCACTACATAATAAATTCACTGGTTAAAACCAGCGTATAAATATACTAATTATTGGTAGCGTAGCGTGTTATAAATATATTAATTATTAGTGGTCGCGGTGCGGTATGATTTATCAAATTAAATTCTGCTGTTATACAAGATTTTTTTTAACTGACTCATCCGATTCAATGCACAGCAATAACCAAAAACTTCTCACTAACTAGAGACGAGATACGTTCTCTCTAGTGGCAACCAACATCATTTCTCTAGGGTACCATTCATCTGCTAGCATAGCATGATAGCAAGTTACCGTGGGAAGATACACCAATACATTTCTTAATTTTACCAATTTAATTGTTATATCTATCCATCATCACCATTAGCCCAAATTTGATACTGCCAATAACGGCAAGTTGCAATAACTCATCATACGATAAACGATTTTTCGTTATCGTTGATTAGACTGTCTATCGCAAGGTAAGACCGAAATTTGAAAAAATCTACTGTCACTGTCAAAAAATGTCATTCGAGTTATGCCAGTGGTGACTTGTGATTGAATTCAGATTTAAGATTTAATTTATCATACTTCAGGCGAGATACCTTTCAATCGTTTGATTGCATTGTATAATAACAAACAAACAAAAAAAGAATTCAAGAAAATAAAACAGGTGCAGGCAGGTTAAAAGTGATATGGTGGTATAGGTAAAATTGTTGTAAGATTCCAAATTCAAGATGAATAAAATATCTTGGAGTGCGGAAGATGAGGCGATAATAGCTACAAACACGGATGCGACAGAATGCAAGAGATGTGCAGTGGAGCTCGGGTACTGGAAGGATGACTACATCACATACTTCGCCAAGCACGTCGACCGCAAGGCTCCCGAGATCAACCGTGGATACTATGCTAGAGTAAAGGGGATTGAGATGTTCATCAATCAGTTTCTCGAGGTCAGTATGCAGGAGATATGTACGCACATAGAACGTAAGTTCTATACAAACCTAAAATTATCAATAATCATCTGTAAGATACCTAATTGTATAGAGAATACAGATATAGTTTCTATTGGCTAAAATTTTGTAAGCTACATTTTCTCTAGGTCATTCCATGCTTATTTCATTAGAAATACTGTAACAATGATAGAATTGTAAATTGTTGATAAGAGAAAATGCATTGCATTCCAAACTAGTTTTAAATTTTGACAATATAAAAATAGATTTTATTTAATTCTATTGGACAAAAAGATCTGGGTTTTGAACTATGTAAACAAAGATACTGAACTTCAGTTTGGTTGCTTTTTTGTTATGAATACATGTATTTGGAGATGATTTCAGTTGTGTAGCTACAGCAGTATCTGCTGTATTAATGATATGGAGAAATACACTCTACAATTACTTATATAGTCTTAGGCTGTAGTTCCTTTTATTACCACCTATAGATATTATCTGTCATTTAGCAAAATTTCTTGCTAAAACTGAACACCAAAAAAAAAAACTCCAGTTTTGTGCATAGTGACATAGTGCCTATGTAAAACTGCTTGCCTGAATACAACATTTACTTACACATACTTAATAACAGATTACAGACATTTGACCAAATGCTATTACATTCTTTTTTTTTAGAGATGTGAAACCAAATGCCAGATCATTAATCTGGGCTGTGGTTTCGACACTCTGTACTGGCGTTTGAAGGACAGTACTCAGGCTGTTGGAAACTTTATCGAACTTGATTTTCCCACCGTCACAGCTAAGAAGAGTCATATCATAAAGCGCAATAAGCAACTTCTTGAGAAAATATCAAATGAAGGTAAGGACTGTTTAGCTTCCTATTGTATGTCACTAAAGTGGTAATGCAAAAGATTTTGAAAGGGAGGGTATTGTTTTATATTTATGTTTGTTTTAAAGTTGACAAACTAAAGGGGTTCACAGACTGAATATATCTTACAACTTGGATGTAAAGATTCATATTACAGCAAGGTAAATTGTACATGGCAGATACTATATCTACTTATATTTATTTTCATTTCACTGGTTCATGTCTCTGACAAGAGTTTTAATTACTAAGAAAAAAACAGCATGTTTTTAGTTTGTTCTTAGCAGAAAGCGATGGACCTATTTTTTTATTTTATTATTTACCATTTACTACTTTGTATTGAATAAGCAAATATTATAATGTTAAATGATAATCTAGTGTTTTTGTCTTTCTATGAATATGCAAAAATGCAAACATATTAAAACATAAATTAATTGACTATCAAACAATTACTTGAATAAAACCTATTGCATTATACAAAACTAGGAATGCCAAAATGTTGTTTTTTTTTGTTAGTTTAATAAAAAAATCAAATTACTAGTGATATTGGCTCAATTGTTAGTATTAAATTACATTAATAATAAAGTTGTACACTATGTTAGTAGATGAATTTAAACATTCTATAAAAATAACATAACATGATTAATTTTACATTTATTCATTTTATTTTTTTTTTACAAATTCTATATTTTCATCTCTAGCCACTCCTCAGTCGCCTTACACATCAGAACTGAGAAGTGTAAAGATTGGCGCGTCGTACTTGGCACATAACATCCTCAGAATTTAAATCTGACACATTTTTTTGCATTTTTCATGTCTACTGTAAGTTTATGAAATTTACACATGGATTTTTCTATAACCTAAGGACGAAATGTTTTCTTAAGCAATACCAGGTATTTGGGATTATTCTGGGTGGATTCACTAGTCGACGTCTATTGGAGAAAATGATCAAACATCATGTAGGAACAGACAATGTAACATATTATATCAAAATATACCATTCTATATCAAACTATAAATATATATCTTTGTATCTTAGGATACGATTTTTTTTAAAGTATAGCTGCTGTGTGTGGTCAGTTGCCAAATTGTATAGAAAGAGGTAATGAGACATTCAATGCAATAGTAAACTGCTATGTATTGTAGCCCTTGTGTGTGGTGCCACCGTTTATATTGTAATTTCAAGTAAAAAGAAAGGAAGTTGATCTGCACTTGGGGAAGATTAAGTAAATTTTTACAAGTAATGTAATGTCCGCATTGAACGCGGACAGATGGGGAAGTGATAATCCGCGAGGGGGACCTGCACTCGGACGGCTATCACCTGGTGGGCTGTGACCTGCGCTGCCTGGGCGAGGTGCGGCGCAAGCTGCAGGCGGCGGGCGCGCGGGCCGAGCCGCCGGCGCTGGTGCTGGCCGAGTGCGTGCTGGTGTACCTGCGGCCCGAGCCCGCCGCCGCGCTGCTGCAGCACTTGGCCAGCGCGTTCCCGCGCGCCGTGCTGCTGCTGTACGAGCAGTGTGCGCTGGCCGACCGCTTCGGTGAGGTCATGCTGCGCAACCTGGCGGCCCGCGGCTGCGCGCTGGAGGGCGCCTGGCTGCGTGGCCCGCCGGCCGCCTCGGCCCAGCGCGTGCAGGCGGCGGGCTGGCAGCGGGCTCGCTCCTGGGACCTGGCCGCCGTGTACGCCGCGCTGCCGGACGACGACCGTACGCGCGTGGAGCGCCTCGAGATGCTGGACGAAGCAGAGCTGCTGCAGCAGCTCAACTCGCACTATGCGCTCACCGTTGGCTCCATGGGGGACCAGTTCGCTGACCTCGACCTCAACGCGTAGGCATGTACACTCCCATACCTGACACTCACGACACTATTGTTTGAATTATGAAAACTGTGTCCCACTTTATGTTTTACAGACTGATTGATTTGAGTCCTACTTGAATACTTTTAATTATAGTACCTGTCAATAACATCACAGTATACTGATTTGATTTTCTGTGACCTTTTTATAGATCATGTTATTTTCTTTGCCCTAATGCTAAAACAGAATCAATGAAAACACTGACTTGTTTATTTTTGTATTAAAAGAAAAATTAACTGATTTCATAAATTAAATGTGGTGTTGTTCACTTCTTTCTGTTAATGATTCAAATCTAAATTTGTGTTTGTCTCTCTGTGCCATTTGTCTCATGTGAGGCATACACATGATATGCAAATTGACAATCAATCAAGGTACTATCTATTATCCCCTATTACAGTAATGAATGTGAGTCAACTTCACTGTAGTTATATGTATATGTTGTGATAAGTGAAATGACGAGATTTAAGCTAAGTGGAAGTCTGATTGTATTCTGTAATGTTTGAGTCAAATGTCAATTACAACAAGACATGTAACCCTTGTATGAATGTGTGTATGATGCTTTATTGTTGCAGTTACATTGTATGTATGTATATAGCTGGTCTCCCTTCCTTATGTACCCAGGATGTGTACTAATTGTTTTTACAAAGGTTTGGCTGTTTCAACATGTGTTTAAACTCTTAACTCTTTAACATTAATATTTTCTAATAACTGTAGTCTCTGTCAGTCAAGATATCCAATTTCATGAATTAAGTTCGATAATTTACAAAAGTTTTGAACAGTATTTAAAATATACATATCAGAAATATTGTCCTGTATGTTTCAAATTCATGGAGGTACTTAATTGTAATTATTTAATACTAATGATTGTTAGTAGATACTTTGTCTACTGTCTTGGGATTATTAAATACTTATGGATTCGTGTAGCCGGTAAAGAGTGGAATGATGGAGAGAGAGAGAGAGAGACGGATGACGTCCGGATGGAGGTGCAGAGCGAGCCTAACTTGGATTAATAACAGTCACCCTAACATTATCTTAGTCGATTTTATTATTAAATATGTAAGTGTTAAATTATTTATTTATGGAATAAATGCTATTATGCAAAAATTGTTTTCTTTTATCTGACATATTTACTTATAAATAAAAAAATCTCCTGAAGTTAATAAAAGCTGTGCAATAAATTAGGTTTCGACGATGAGACCTTTACGTGAAGAAGTAGTTGAGGTGGTGAAGAGTATATTCCAAATAATGTAGCAATATCAGTTCAAGGTTATCATCATCTTTTCGTCAACTAAAAACTGATGATCTAAACAGCTGAACCGATTTTCTAGATTCATCATCAGCAAAAAGAACTTGGCATTGTTTCGCTTCACAAGTAGAGTGGCTTTCGCTTTAGTTTTGAAAAATATAGAAGCTTTTTAAAAACTCGTGAACCACCACAGGAGCCGAGGGCTGAACCTGCTATCAGTAGGTACCAATATAAAAGTTTATTTAAACGAATTAACATGATGGTAACAAAAACACTAAGAAGAATGAACACAGTATCAATTCAAAAATATTCTATTATGTCTTACCTATTACATTACAAGGTATTTTTTAAATGTTTTCTTAAGCTTGCCCTGTTGTTCTTTAGGGTCAATGTGTAATTGACATTTTACCTCTCCTGTTGACAGATTGCTCTGATATTTATTTGGTGCACACCTTTCTAATGGCAATACAATTTAATATGTCCTAGGTTACAGCCATCACACCACTCTCGTCATCAATTTCCTAGATCATGGTGCACTGTATTCTGCTAGTCCTTTCATTTGATACCCTTGTCGAGGAGGTTGTGAAAAATATGTAATCGTCATCTTCCGGCGAGCGGCGGCGGTCATCTTGGATAATGATATGCAAATACAACCTATCTGAGATTGTCATTAGAACTGGTAGTGTGTACCAAATATCGAAGCAATCTGTTGCCACGAATGGGGAAAATTTCAATAATTTGGAATAAAAAAACACCAGGGCAAGCCACTCGTGAAAAAACTGATTGTGTAATTGTAAGTGTAGTGTTCAGGCAGAGTAGAGCGCAGTCTATATATGCGGCAAGCAGGCGTAGATAGCGCGCAGCAGCTGGTGGCGGGCGGCGGGCGAGCCCTCGCAGAACACGTGCGTCGTGTGGCGAGCCGCGTGCACCAGCGTGTCCAGCCGCGGCACGTGCACCATGCAGCCGTCCGCGCTCGACTCCACGCGGGCGTCCGTCACGCCTGCAACACACACACGCGTCACTGTGCCTGTCGGCGCAGCCGCCGCAGCAACACACACACGCGTCACTGCCTGTCGCCGCAGCAACACACACACGCGTCACTGCCTGTCGCCGCAGCAACACACACACGCGTCACTCACCGTCGCGCGCCAGCTCGGCCAGGAAGGAGTCGACGTTGAGCGCGGAGCAATGCAGCGGCGGCGGCGCCACGGGCGCGGGCGGCGCGGCCAGCCACACGCGCGAGTCCCGCACCGTGAGCTGCGCCGCCAGCGCCGCCAGCCGCACGCCGCCGCGCACCTCCCGCGGCACGGCGCCGGCCGCCAGCGCGCCGCACAGCTCGCCGCGCACGGCACGGCGCCGCGGCCCGCAGCGCAGCGCCGCGCCGCGCCGCACCACCACCATGGGCACGTCCGCGCTGATGTGCGGCCTGGCGGGACGCACGCACGCTCTCATTATATGCACTGTATTCCAATATTGCTGATGCAGAGCCACGTGCTGTACTGTACCTGGGCGGCGCGCTGTGTGGAGGCGGCGCATACAGGTCGGGCAGCGCCAGCTCGCGCGGCCGCAGCTCTCGCACCAGCTTGTTCGCTTGCGAGTAGTTGAGCGATGTGTCGATGGGACAGTGGAACGCCTTCATCGCCAGCGGCTGAAACGGAGCCAGCGCCTCCACGTACGGGAAGTCCGGCTCTGAAAAATAATTAAACAAAATACTTTTGTACCGTTTGAGACGGCAGTAGTTAAACGAAATGAGTAGTTACCAGTGAATATGATAGCATGTGCTGGGTTGGAGGCCCACAGCTCGACGAGATGCACGGCCGCTCCGAACCGCAGGCTCGGGTGGCCGCAGAACACGACGCACGGCTGCTCTCGCAATACATTAAATACGTTTTAGTTTCAAATCATTGGTAAGTAGATGGTTAAATTTTGTGCATTCTGTACCTGTCTAAAGTCAGCGCTGAAGGCTTCGTCGGAGAGGCGCTTGGCGTGCTTGAGTCGTCCGGCGCGTACGAGGGCCGCGTGTGGGAAGGGCTCCTCGGGCAGGTAGACGCGCGCCTGCTTGGCCGTGGACACCCACTCGGCCAGGATGTTGCTGTAGGCCAGGCTGGCGTCGGCTACGGGCGACACGAGGTACAGCGGCACGGCGCCCAGCCCGGCGGCGTCCAGGTGTGCGCTCAGGCACTCCAGCAGGTCGTACAGCACGCCGCTGGGATACACGGGGCACAGCACGCTGCCGCCGGCCCGCAGCGTCACGCCGGCGTGCACGCACAGGTCGCCCAGCATGTTGTCGGGGTTGTGTGCCGGAGTCTGCGTCAGCGCCGCCAGGATCAGCAGGTCGGCGCCCTTCAGCGCCGCCTGGTTGATGGGGCGCGGGTGCGTGGTGAGCGTGCTGGAGCCGCTGACGTACACCACCTTCTCATGCGCCGTCCGCAGCACCCAGTTGGCGGAGCCGAGGCAGAAGCCGGAGCTGACGGGCGTGGCGGTGAGCGCGCCGTACAGCGGGCGGCGCTCGTCGTAGTGCACGACCTGCACGCGAGCCAGCGCGGCCCGCAGCGCGCGGCGGCCGTACAGGCGGCGCCAGGCGCGCGGCCGCTGCGCCAGCGCCAGCGGCGCCGGCAGCACGTGCAGCAGCTCCTTCCAGCGCCGTGCCGCCGTGGCCTCCGAGCACGCCGACAGCCACTCACACAGCTCCTCTAGGTAGAACCTGCCTCGAGATCACGATCATGAGCGACGCCGACATGAATAACATTACTTGTTTGAAATGTCAAATTTTTAATACATTGTGCACAAATAATTACAAATCTACTACTACTACTAGAGGTACTACAGATACGTCATGATTAATTTCTCTTTGGACCAATTTCTAAAGTAATGGCATGTGTACAGTGTAGCAAGTATCAGCTAGTCTTAAATAAATTGACATTTAACAATGTCAATTATAGAGTATTTGTAAATATTCCTACCTGCCAATTTGTAATGTAGGTTCAGTAGCATAGACCTGTCCTTTGAAGCCAGTGTCCTCTGTGATGAAGGGCAGTGCCATCATGCAGGTGTAGTTGGAGATGAGGATTACATCCAGCTGTGAGAACTCCACCACCTTGTCTAGTGGAGGACAGAACTCTGGTACGCTGTCCACAAACACACGCCCACAACATTCCTTTAGTTCCTGCAATATATAATTTTTCTTGGTAATAATATTAGGAACAAACAAACACAATTTGACTGGAGACTTTCAGTTAGTGAGAAGTCTCTTATTTCTGTTTGAATTTGTCATAGTCCTAAACCAAATTCTAGGTTTGTGCTATGAAACGTAATTAATAATTTACACACACATAAAGATAAATACCTCATTAATCAAAATTGGTTCCTAAGTTTAGAACACAACATTCACTCTCGAAATTATTACCCTTGCATCGGCTATGTAGTTGGATGAAAAGCAAATATGGGAAAGCTTATTAACATAAAATAATGGTTTTGTAGTCACCCCTTCAAGTAGTGGGTCATTGAGGTGTGGTGGCGTATAGTTAGGTAAGGAAGCGAGCCGCGAGCTGGGCACGGGCGGCAGCGGCAGGAAGTTGAGCACCGAGTGTGCCGACAGCCCGCAGTCCAACATTATCATCAGCTCCTTGAACGACAGCACATAGCACGGCTTCGACGCATCGCTACTTAGCGAGTACTGGATACAGACATATTGGTTATCATCGTTTACTTTAGGTTACACTCAATCAATCTACGACATTTGGAATAAGATCTCAAATCAAATAATCATCTAAATAAATAAGATAATTTTGTGGTAAGAATCTAATTGCATAAGAAATATTTAACTAAACTGTAATATACAAATAAATAATTAAGTTTCTTTGAAAACATACCAGCTTCATGTTGATTTCTTTGCAGCATAAACAATATGTTGAAACTGTATTTGTTTTATGAAAACAAATATCCTAATAAATTATTTCATAATATATATCCGATTTCATGAATTATTGTAAGCTGAAAACATCATTTCAGATTTAATTAAAACCAATCTTTAATAAATCTAAAGAAATATTATTTTGGCAAGCAAGTACAAAACTATCCATCTGCCGGCTGGCTGTCACTGTCTTTTTGGCATCTGTGAAATTTGACGTTTTGTAAGTTTCTTAATTTCTGTGGGTCGGGTAAGCAAGTATAATTTCTTCATTCATTCGCGACCTAGGAGGAATAACATTTGTAATCTTTTTGTTTAATTTCATCTCAAATAGTTTATTCTCAGAAGATTAATTTTATAGTAAAAATCAGAATCGATAAAATTCATTTCCAAAACGCGGAAAATATTTTTAAAAGCATGTAAATACATTTGTGTTATTTAATTATGTGTTGAAACAGTAGTTCTTAAAGCGACACTTGGAATACATAGCGGAAACGAGAAGTGGCGGATAAAATTATCTTATTTTATTGTCTTTTCTTGTACATCAGAATGTAACGTGTAAAATGCTAATGTTTTAACCAGTGAACATCAGTAGTGCTGTACAAGTGAGGAAAAGGTGAAATACGACAATTTGGCTGCTATTTTTGTCAAGTAACATAATAAAATCTACGGTAACACTACTAGCTTATAGCACTAGTTACTGTAAGCAGATTCATCAATACGTCTATCATTTTCATCATTCCATTATTCATCTCACCATCATTTCATCCCTGATCAAAACTTGATACCTAGTTTTCGTAAATATACCTGACACTGGAAAAATACTCCAAGTTTAAATACTATTACCCCTGCTGTGATAAGGTACAAGCCAGGATTAAACAGACTTGGAAGTTATACAGTAGGTGTGACTTGCGACCACTGCTCTACCTTGACTATTTTTGTACCAAAGTATTTCTGGATTTTTTTGTTGTTTTTTCTTTTTTAGGCAACTTTTTTTACGTAGTCGGGTTATAGTGTTGAAACTTTATTTTTATTTAATACCTTTCCGTTTTTTATTTTAGCTTAATTACCAAGTCATTATTTTTTCCACTAAGGGCGCTATTAGTCAAAGTCAAAATATTTTTATTCGGATAGACTTAAAATAAGTACTTTTAAATCTTCATCTTTTTATATTACCACAACGGTTCGAAACGCTATTTCTACTTCGAAGAACGGCAAGAAACCTCCGTAGTTGCTTTATTCAAAATAATTTGGTACAATAAATTAATTTCTATTAAAATTTCTAAATAAAATACAGTTTTCTAATTGTAAACCTAATTTTTCTATAAATTTAAGTTATAAAACCAACCTTTATGTAATAATTCATAATATACGATGACCAAGTCTATATTATAAAATAAAAATAAAAATTTCATGAATGCAATGAATGTTACTTGTGAAATATGCGATCGAAAAAAATTGACTACTTGAAATAGTGTAAGTAGTAAGTTCATTTTTACCGCGGATCTTCATTGCAACTTTTGTACTTCTACTGTCTATAAGGCAAACCTGTGCAGGTCAGTAAAATTACTTCCAATTTCTTTATCCTCCACATAATTTTGAACATTATAGAAAGCCTTCTTAATTAAAACTTGTTTCACATGTTTTTTAAATTTTGTGTCTGACATTTCAGCTACATTTCTTGGTATTTTGTTATATAAATGAACACAATTTCCAATAAATGACTTTAGTTTTTGACTATGTAACTGTGGGGATAAGTAATTTATTATTATTTCTAGTAATAATTCCGTGGCCTAGCCTTTCAAATTCGTTAAGGTATTTCCTTACTTACATAATATTGTCAAAAAATACTGGGATGGTAAGGTGAGTATATCAATTTCTTTGAATAATTGTCTTAATGAATGTCGCCTTTCTTGTATAATAAAATAGTACCTATTTCGGCCGCACTACCCCATAGTAGTAAATCATAAGACATAATACTATGAAAATGAGCAAAATACACCAGTCTAGCCGTGGGTAGATCCGTTAAATTTCTAATTTTCCCTACTGCAAATGCTACCGAACTTAATTTCAATTTAATTTAAATTTTAATTTAAGAGCCAAACCAATCTGTTACTTGTTTTAACGTCGAAATTATTTTTATTTCGTAGTAACTACTGAGGCCCCTTAAACATATATTATGTCTGAAAAAAATTACGTAGATACATATTTGTAATGTGCTCGCCAAGACCTTTCTTTTGATACCAAACACGTGATGATTAGCACAGTTTAATTTTATTCGAGGTTAAAATCTGAATTTTACAAAAATGTATATAGCCTGTGTCACCCGAACCATTATTACGAATGTATGTGTATATGACAAGTGAAACATACACACATAGACTTCCTTTTGGCTTCGCCGTAGTCGGGTAAAAAAAGCAACACATTTAATTTTATTATGACTATGATTGTTATCAAAACGATAAAATAAGGAAGTATTCAGTTTTCCCATTTCGCATCAGGTACTATAGTACTGAGTACAGTAGCTTCAGCATAAAATGGTACTGTATAAAGTGTATTGGTTGGCGAAATAAAAGTTGATGTGTATAATTCAGCCTTGAACCAACTGAAAAGTCCCGTACAGACCTGTGTTCCTCCCAAGAATTCGCATAGTTTTTCTACAAGGCAGGTAACATAGATTACTACAGTGATTTTCTATGAGTAATCTTTATTCCTCAACTATCCGTTAGGGGCGCTTTACAAAGATTCATACCAATTTGTAGCTGCAGTCGCAAGCGGTAATCGAAGGTAAAACTAATGATAGGCACACTGTAGTGTAGAACCTTAATGTTTACAGTGTCAGACAAATATGAATTGTAATATCTAGTAAAATACCTAGTTCGAACTATCATTATAAGTAGTGCAGTATACTCATCATTGGCGGTTCCATGTCATTGGGGGGGCTTGGGACGTTAGGTTTTATCAAAATAAGGGCTACAAGTCCGATGATTTCAGATGCTTCGTAACTAACAGAAGCTGTCAAAGACGCCGCGGAAATACACAACTAATAAACTTTTCAGGAAAAACTAATTAACTAAAGATTTTGACACATTAACAGTGATTGCCCCATATATTTTTTGGAATCCCGCGCTATCACAACGTACCTAATGTTAGTTACACGGAATTGCATTGTCACCGACATATTAAAACAATAAATAATACGTAAGGTCTGGAGTGTTCTAGAGGCTTAGAAATTAAAAGTAAACATACAAGTTGAAATAAGATTAAATACAAAGCAAGAAAACTAATGGGTAACCTCATGTTTCATCGGGGTAAATTAGAAAAAAATCCATTCTTAGCTCACGTCTCTGACCGACCAAATGTCACCATTCAGACTTTGTAGGTTTTGCTGAGCGTTGATAGTCAGGAGTCAGGACAAACGATTTTATAGTAGCGTACGAGTATGTACGAGGAAAATAATTAGATGAATGGTGGCGGCGGGCGTTAGTTTCAAAGGGCTTTGAATAGAGTTGTTTAAGGTAGGTAGTGAGAGAGTGAGGTGAGGGCTCGGTAACAGTCGCTAGAAGGTACAGCGAGTGGTAGGCGGGGTGCGGTGTGCGGTGTGCGGGGTGCGGGGTAGGTCCTATTGAAGAGGTGTTCAAAGCGCGGCTATTTACAACGGCGCCGCACAAAGGCGAATCTGTTATTTTAGCGAACGGACCTGCGGATTTCCGCGTGAATAATTCAAACGGCAATTTATATCGTTGTTTATCCTCGGGTCGGGTTTTCATTTAGGAAATATTTGACAAATGGCTGCCATTTGGAGTTGCCCCCTACCACCACCTGTGCCGACGTGGCCATTGATCCACTGCAAACAATCAAACGTTGTAAGACAAGTTTCTCCAACATTTTCTAAATTCTAAAATAGCTGATCGATTTTAAAACAAGTACCCACGCGACTTGTACTAAACATGTCTTGTATCTAAGTAATTATGTAGATTGAGTCAGCACGGCAGATTTATATAATTTGAAAAATTCTGGCGCCCTTACTCACTCGTAGGAACACAACACAAACTTGCTTCTGTAAGTAGGTCTCTAGCAGGGGATGACATCAATATACGAATAGGTAACAGTGATGCGTTGTGTGGTGGTGTGGCGTGGTTTGTTATTTCCCTCGTGTCGTAATTTGTGAACTGTCGCGTCTTTGGAAACTATTTTAAAATTTGATCCCGTTGAAGGTAGTTGAATATTAGAGAGCGTGGTGGATGGATGATTGCTGATGTAATATTCAGGTGTGGAGTCCCACAGGAGACTGGCTGACTACTTTGTCAGGTTAGATGCAGGCAAACAGACAAAACAAATAACCTTATACTTTCCCGTTGGACTACTTGAAAATTATCTTAGCTAGACTGAAAGGATTATGCAAATGCTACTATTGTTGAGGGGTTAAGCAAGAAAATTGTCTTGACGTCTAATAAATTACACATGAATAATTATGATTCGGTTTGTTTTATTACTTTGGCTTCAGATTACGGAATTAAAGTCGGAGGAATTACTTGTTCCGTTTGAAAAATGGTGCAATATATAATGCAATAGTTTATTAAGTAATGTTTTTGGGAGTTTAAAAGTTATGTGTGCATGTCAATTACACTGGTCTCCAAAAAACAAAGAGAACAAAATGCGACCGACACAGCTCTACTTGCATCGTTATCTTTAAAGGTTCCTTAATTCGAATTAGAAAACAGAAAAAAATCTATCTCGTATATATTTTGAGTTATGTACATTATAATGAATTAAAAAAAGATGAATAATGCCCTATTGGCTAAGATGTGGTTTGTAAGTAAAACCACCTTAATAAAACCGCATATAAAAGGGTTATTCTTTTCATAAGATGTTTATTATTTCTGCTACTTCGTTTACGAGGAACCATCAATGATCTCCCATCATTGCAGGGTCACAGCAGGATTAAAATCTCTATTGAATTGTTACAATACATTTGTGGAACCATGGTATGTTAATACCGATGAGCTGTCGTTGGTTAATCTTCATTCTGGGAGTGGTTTATGATCAAT
This sequence comes from Choreutis nemorana, assembly GCA_949316135.1. Classification (NCBI taxonomy): domain Eukaryota; kingdom Metazoa; phylum Arthropoda; class Insecta; order Lepidoptera; family Choreutidae; genus Choreutis; species Choreutis nemorana. The sequence goes on along the minus strand of OX438598.1, from coordinate 11,847,100 downwards.
ACTACAGAAAAAACCGTCTCTGAATTAAAACGATGCACGCTGAAAAAACTCTTCAGTGTTAAAAACAAATACAATGAGTGAATGATGAGTAAGTGTTGCTAATGCGAGTGACAGTTGTTAAAAACGATGGTTCTGATGGGAGTGATGAGGTGGTGCAGGGCAGGCACAGGGCAGGCGTGCAGCGCGCTCGGCGGCGCGGCGGCGGCTTTGTTACTGAGCTAATTAATGAGAGCCCACATCAACCGCGTCACTGCTCAATTCATTACTTTTGATTAATGCCGTCTAAATTCTCTACCGCTCTCTTGTCGCGGATTTAGCTACATTTCCTCCAACCTTCGCACCAATTGATATCATAATGAGCTTAACTTAATTTGTACCTATCCACTAGACAATGATGTCACATGTCAAGTAGTTTGTGTAAAAGGACAAAACCTGAACAAATTAAGATAAAAACATAATTTTACATGATTGATCGAGTGACGAAATAGCAATTTATTTGCCTATTTACTATTAAGTAAATAAGTGAGTTGTGTGTGATTTGACGATAAACTGTTATATAATGTATTAACGAATTAGTTTTTCCCTTTTAATAAGAAGGTATCAATCCCTATTTAAATGTTATTCATTACTCTTCCTTGTTTCGTTCTTATTTAATTATCATTAATGAACGAAAGCTAGCGTTGGAATTGAGATTTATTTTTCTTTTTATTTGGCATTAATCAGAGAAAATTTTTCCTTGTTTGTCCGATACTCTGAATATTCCAATAGTGTTGGCTGTGACCTCTAACGGAGCGGATGTTTTCTAGCCTGTTATTAATGTTGTACCAATCAACATTTATGTTGAATAGGTACAGTAAATATAATAGGTACTTAGCTATTATATATATAGGTGTTATATATATAGGTTTAGGTAAGACAGATGTTTAAGTTTCTCGAAAGGGAAGGAATGAATTCTTAAAATTGAACGCAGACAAAATAAAAGCAGTGAAGCAGAGAAAATGTAACGTTTCTTAAAAATCCTTTTCCACGTTGGCTATATTTTAGTGTGGATCTGTGTAAAGTTTAGGTCGTTAACAATTAATTTGCGGACGTTAGCGCAGTCCGTGGTGCGCGCACAAACGCACCCCGGGGACCACCGGCACACGCACACACACGCACGCTGCGTCGCCACGCCCGCACGCTTTTCCCATTTTTTATTAGAAGCATAATACTTACTTAAAGTGTAAAATCGATAAAGTAAACAAGCGGTAGCAATCTAGTCAAAGGTAGGTGCATAACACCGATGGTTCTAGTTAGGCTAACTGACTATTTCCAAGCACGGCGCTTTGCGAAGTCATTTTGCAAAAAGTTGTCACATTGTGACATTGTCTCGAACCCGACGTTGCTTGTTTTAACGTGAATAAATTATAACACCACGTTAAAAATAAATAATAAAAAATAAATAATAATAATAGTGAAAAAATGTATGTTCAGTAAAAATTAATTCCTGATATGGCGTTGCACGCTGGATGCACACAGCGCAGGGCACACGTCGCGTGTTTGTTGGCCAGTGCGTGGCAAGAGGAAGCTTCCGTGACTCGCCTCAGCCGCCGCCGCCGCCGACGACAGAGCCACCTATTTGCCGCTCCGTTCATTACCAACCAAACTAAATAAACCATTACTTGCAAAAACATTTCCGCTTTGCTGCTCCCCCCTCAGATCACATTACATTGTCAAATTGTTCGTATATTTAATCTTGTTATTGTAGATATCACCGCGTTCGAGTGCCTTCTCTAAAACAACATCTACTTTAAATTAAGTGCGTACACGTTTCTGATTTTCAGTCATTAAGTGTATACAAATACCCACGAACGATTTACCTCACTGAATTACTTATGAAGATGTCACATATCATCCATCACTACTCTCCATGGAGTCACAGCACGAGCAGTGCTCCTATTTCAAATCCTTATGATAAATCTATTTTATTAACGGTTTTTATTTAGCTTGACCAGTTTGTTTTGGTCAAATTTAGTGGTTGAAATTTTACCCCGTTCCTGTTAGCAGATCGACCTGATTTTTGGCACACACCTTTATTTTTGATGACATAGATTGTCATATCATATATATTTAGTATCATTGTATATTTAAGATGGCCGCCACTACAAAATAGCGGACTACATGTTTTTTCACTACTCCCTCAATATGGGTATCAAATGAAAGGGCTTGACTAGAAGAATACAGTACACCATAAAAAATACAATATGACCACCGATTAAAAAACAAAAAATAAACAGAGAATTACGTTAATTTCAATAAAACCGTGGAATTTGAAACATTTTTATTCTTTATTTCATCATCTAGACATTTTACTCAATCGTATCTGCAATGCTCATAAAAAATGAGGGTTCTGTATACTTAGATAAGGTTTAGATTAGGCTAAAATACAGGTTAGATTTTTTAAAAATAATTATGTTATGTGAGTTATTATTATATAAAGATTGGTTTTAAAGTTATTTAAAATACCTGTTCATCATTGTAACGCATGTATATTCAATGTTTTATTAAAATTCAATTTAATGTAAACACCTACTAACAACATTCTCAACTCAAACACGATCTCAGAAGTGTTAAAAGTTTCATCGTCTTTGTTTCTACAATGTCATTCCTTGTTCCGTTCTTTGATCCGTTTCTTTATCTTGTCGGAGAAATGAAGTTGTGAAGTTAAGCGATAAAATAATTTTCAAGGGATGTAACAATACCTGCAAATGTTCCCGGTACTTCATTTGATCTCGTTATATAAGTACCTGAGGCAGGCGAGTCTCGAAAAAATTGAAAATACGTTTATCATTCATACTAATTTTTCTTCTGTAATTTTATTTAAAGGAAAAATGGCTTCTAGATTGTGTGTTGAAATCAATCCACCATACGGGAATAACAGACATGTTTAATAAAGATATTCTTTAGCTCTTATATAGTATTTCTTGAAACAAAAATGTACTTACTAAATGCTGGATATCAAGGAGAGAGTTCATTAACTTTGTTTTGAAAGTAAGGAGTAGCAAGCGAGTGAGTGAACAGGAGGGAGCTTGTAAAACGTTGTCGGTGAGCTCGCTGGAGTTCGTGTAATAAAAACTTGAGGAGCGTTTCCCTTTTTAGCAAGTTTCAGAGAAAGGTGCCGAATGACGATAACTTCGTATCGCCTTCCAAATTATTGAAATTCTCCTTGAATGAGTGTAATTTGTGAAGCAGCGCGTTGTTCGGCTCTCGGCTTGGATGGCGCATAAATCTCGCGACTAACATTACTCATGATTCCCGCCATTTTCCTTATTATTTTCCATCGCAAGTCGCTCTACTTACTTATTATATACCTATATTATATACTCAGCTGCGGTTACATTGTTAAAATTACAATTTAACTACTTACTACCGAGTTTAAAAGATATTAAATAATCGTTTTAATTGTACCTTTGATTATTAACGTGTCTAGATAGAGTTCGAACGTAAAAGTAAAAAATAACGTAACTGTTACAGCGCACATTCTTATCGTCCGGTTAATAGCAAAACTGACATGAATGTTAACGCGTAGAACACAGGGTAAAAACATTATCTACTTCGTAAAGAAGAGGTTCACAGTAAACATGATAAATTTTTTGTCAACATTAATAAAATGGTCGCTATTTTATAGTGCTTGCTAAAATTGTTTTCAAAACGATATGTGAGTATCGCCTTGGATATTAAACTCAAATTTTGATTATATTATCCTGTGTTTGTTTATAACAAATTGTGTATAACAAGTATTAAGCAGACACTTAATGAAGTCAAACAAAATGTTTGAAAAAAATCAGTATTATGAATGTATTTTAATTTTAAATTTTCGCATACATAATAGGAAATATTCAAAAGCTGGTATCACTTGGCATGCTGTGTGGGTATTACGCACAGAAACCTTTAAAAAATGAACTGTCGTCTAGTTAGCGATTGTTGTTTGACACTGTGTCTAAACCAATCTACGGATGGCAAAAGATTTATAGTAATCGGTAAATAAACACGTAATCAATTATAATAGGTTTTTGTGTTTTTATTTTTAGTGACACTTGACTATCATAACTTTTCGACGACCACACCATTACCATCGTACCATTTGAATGGTTCGAATGCTTATCGAAAACGCATTATTCTTATTAGTTCAGATTTTCCTTTCACTTTCCTACAGTCTTTATCATCATGTCAATCAGATCCTTACCATGAAAATGTTTCAATAAAGTCACCATTCATACCAATTCGAGCAAGCCCAAACACAATATTATTATTATTGCTAATTGTTAATGAGTTTCCTTATATCAAGTTACTTGGAGACCGCTGTGGTCTTTATCATCAGTTTAACTTCGCATATTGGTGCTTTCCAAGGATTACTGCCTAAGTTTTTGTAAGTTATGCCCAAATCCTTGTGTACGTGCCTATACAATTTGAGGATTGCCCTCGATTTCCTACATGCATAAAAAACACTGGGACAATCGAATATATAACCTCCTCCTTTTTTGAAGTTGGTTAAAACGTAAATTTTCAAGAATATTTTTGGGACAAAGTCTGTTATCTCTAAGAACATCCTTTTTTGTTTTTTTTTTTCGGGGCACACCCGCCACTCTGTCCCACCATTGCAACTCCTGTTTATTAGGATCAACAGTGGCGTCATGAACATAAATAAATAAAATAAATAAATCACATCACGACACACACATTGACTCAGCCCTGCACTAAGTATCGTAAGAACTTGTATCGCAGGTGCTAAGCAACGACATGGTATATACTAAATAAATAAGAATACAACATCCAAGACCGGTAAGCGAAACAATGCGTCTTGCAAATAACACAAAGTCCCGGCCCCGCCGGGATTCGAACCCGGAACCTCTAGCGTAGCAGTCGGCTGTTTACACCACTGCGCCACCGAGGTCGTCAAATCACTTCAATGTGTTGTTTTGTGATTAAAAATATAGACCAAATAACAAATGTTAAACAACGAATAAGTATACAGTTCCTAACCCTCACCTTTACCAAGATAGTAGATGTGTTTGGCCGACTGCTACGCTAGAGGTTCTGGGTTCGAATCCCGGCGGGGGCAGAACTTTGTGTTTTGCAAGTCGCATTGTTTCGCTTACCGGTCTTGGATATTGTATTCTTATCTACGTAGTTTATACCTTGTCGTTGCTTAGCAGCTGCGACACAAGTTCAAGATACCTACTGCAGGGCTGAGTCAACGTGTGTGTCGTGATGTTGTTTATTATTGTGTTTCACCTCAGGTTCACTGCATATCTTTTTCTCTTTGTCATTTTAAAGTTTCTTCCGTGTATTTTTAATCGAGTCGAAAGTCATGTTTCAAAATATTTTTTTCGCAAAATTGTCGACGTTAATAGTTATTTATATGCTGTATGTATGTTAATAGGTTAAAGTTTTTTGTGGGGTTGATATGGTTTGTATGTATGTTATAGGTTACAGTTGTTGTGGGGTTGATATGGTTTGGGCTTTTTTTTGTGTTATTTGAGTATCGAATTATGACGATAAAAAATTGTCTCTTGCATTTTTCTTCTGAATAGCAAGCGATTAATTTATTATAAAACAATAAATTACGAAACATAATATATACAGTAACATAACTATACCTATTATTTTATTTATTTATCACTTCTACCACCGGTTTGGAAAGCCAGTACGGGGAAGAATCCGTAAAGAAACCCGTAGTTAACAATAATTTGCAACCTTATAATTATTCAATTTATAGTGGGCACATAACCTTATTATCTCACTCACACTTTTTATTTCGATCAACAAATGCTTAAAACAATTATCTTAATGAATTGTTGTAAAACGTATGTATAAAGTGTTTTTTTGCATGCTGTCTACACCTTTTTTTGTAGTGATATTTGATTTATTTTTTGTACTATTATTGTTCTCAATTGCATGACTAAGTGTACACTATGCCGGTCATATTTTCAATAAAATTAATAAATATTAACAGAAATACCTTGAGAAACAAAGAAATCAAAACAGTATGAAAAACACAACCTAATTTGAAACAACGCACCAGCCTCCTCATTATCCAAATTGTAAATATAGAAAGTCGTAGTTTAAATCGCAATGTAATCAACTAGCAACTAATGTAATCAACTAGCAACTAATGTAATCAACTAGCAACTAATGTAATCAACTAGCAACTAATGTAATCAACTAGCAACTAATGTAATCAATTAGCAACTAATGTAATCAACTAGCAACTAATGTAATCAACTAGCAACTAATTTAATCAACTAGCAACTAATGTAATCAACTAGCAACTAATGTAATCAATTAGCAGCTAATGTAATCAACTAGCAACTAATGTAATCAACTAGCAACTAATGTAATCAACTAGCAACTAATGTAATCAACTAGCAACTAATGTAATCAACTAGCAACTAATGTAATCAACTAGCAACTAATGTAATCAATTAGCAACTAATGTAATCAACTAGCAACTAATGTAATCAACTAGCAACTAATGTAATCAACTAGCAACTAATGTAATCAACTAGCAACTAATGTAATCAACTAGCAACTAATGTAATCAACTAGCAACTAATGTAATCAACTAGCAACTAATGTAATCAACTAGCAACTAATGTAATCAACTAGCAACTAATGTAATCAACTAGCAACTAATGTAATCAACTAGCAACTAATGTAATCAACTAGCAACTAATGTAATCAACTAGCAACTAATGTAATCAATTAGCAACTAATGTAATCAACTAGCAACTAATGTAATCAACTAGCAACTAATGTAATCAACTAGCAACTAATGTAATCAACTAGCAACTAATGTAATCAACTAGCAACTAATGTAATCTCATACCAAACAATAGTTTATAGCAAAACAGTTATCTACGTAACATAAACATGGGAGAAGATCCATGCAATCCAATCGTCAGTAGCCCACTACCTTCGCACTCCACGGTTTCATCTCTCTCTCGCCCTACCAACTTTTGTACTGGATTGATACATTGATTGACAAACCGAAACATCAATCAGTAAATCAACTCAAGACAAGTCGTTTTATGTATATTTATACTAGATTTATATCTAAAACAAATAATGAATTATACTTAACTACATTTGACTACTACGATAAAATTAAGCAAAATATTTGACTTTGAAGAGACTTAGAAGGAACCCATGATAGTAATTTACATGCATATATGTGAGTGTCTTTACATGCATATATGTGAGTGTCTTTACATGCATATATGTGAGTGTCTTTACATGCATATATGTGTGTGTCTTTAAGCTACATTTTTAAAATAGACTTGCTCAGTCATTTTATCAAATTAAATGTAGGTTGAAAATTTGACATAAAATTCCTATTTTCTAAATTAATTACCTCTGTCTCGAAAAAATTGATAACAGTAACGACATGTAAAACAATATTTCTAATAGTAAATCAATAAGTTAATATCCTCTATACAAAAATAATTTCAATATGCTAGTATTTAGATGAATGAGTGATTAGGGAGACATCACAGGTCCATTTATTGCTGGAATCATGACTGAAGGATGCTAATATTGACGTTGACAAATGTAAGGTGTCTCTATCGAAGTAAGTAGTTGGCGATCTGTCGCGAGCTGACGGTGACGAGGGTCGAGGGTCTGCTGCTACCAGCTCATCATCCAAAGGATAATTGTTTATCAATATTTCAATACAAATCACTATCCAACCAGCCGATTACACTTATCACACAAACTATCTGTGGAGAATTTGTCAACCCGGGAGAGGCCTTTTCTGTTAGGCGAGTTTGTATATAAAGGATATCGCTTGTGGTCATTATATGTACAGTCCGGGCCCGGGGAGAAACACTGCACGAGGCAGTCTATATTGTTTGTAATAAGCTTAAGTTGATATTAAAATTTAGTTAAAAAAATATATATATATATATTATTAATATTTATAAGTTCTGGGACATTAAAAAAAAAATGTTTTTTTTTTCTTTTCTTGTTTTTGTTAAATATGTATCTCGAAAACCCCTGCCTGTCGAGTAAAATGATGTCCCCAAAAGTTGTTAAGGTAGGGATTTTGTACGAGGGTTAAGTATTTTGAAAAATCTATGAAAATGTTTTAAGTTTTTGAACACACGTAAACAATCTGACTTGACAAAAAGGACAAATATAAATATGCTACGATAATACTGTTGGAAACTAAAACAATATTTAATTGTACCTGACTGGTATTGTGTTGAAAAAAAAATATACGATACGAATTTATTATCAAGTGGTTTGTACTCACTAGGACTTACTTCAATAAATACTGTAAGTGTGAAGGTGAAAGCTCAGAATTTTCCTCAATAATCTTATAACTTCTTATTCTTTTCTTCTTATTATTTTCTAATTAATCAAAACAAAATGCTTCATGGAAGTTAATTTTAACGTTACTTAATAGTTACCGGAAAATCTAAAATTGGATTTTAATGAATTCTGTGATTTTATTATATAATGAGTACCGACTGCAGAACTACACATTAAATTAACCCTTTTTCTTGATATTGTTTTTGTGTAAGAGGACAGTAATTGTGTATAATTATGTCGTGTATGCGTAAAGAGTCACGCCGACCTCACATGCCATTCGTTTGTATGCAAATCGACACATTTGATCCATAAAGCTAAGTGCGTTAACCCGTCGCCGCCCGCTGACATACTTTACCATATCAAGCTACGAAATATGCTAGAATTAGGTCATTTAGTGAAAGTGCATTTTCACTGAGCTTCGCTGATGTATGAGGTTTAGTAATAGAGGATTGATCTTTACGCATTCACCTCAAATATTAATCAAAACACCTATCTATTAATGTATGCTCTACGTCATGACTATTAAGTGCTGCAAACCTGTATAGGGTGATTTAATTACGAATGCTAACGTAAGCAATAGTTCTCAGCGAGCGAGTGTGGCTTGCCTGAGGTGGCAGTGTTGAGTTTAGCTCTGATCAGTACGCGCGCACCGTCACCATGACCACGCGGTTCACCAGGCAGGAGATCGAGGACAGGGGTAGCAAGGACCAGGTGGTATTCATCATAGACAACGTGGTGTACGATGTCACCAAGTTCCTGGACGACCACCCCGGCGGGCACGAGGTGCTGATCGACAACGCTGGCAAGGATGCCTCCGAGTGCTTCCACGATGTCGGTCATAGCGAAGACGCCAAGGAGTGGCGGGAGAAGTTCGTGATCGGGGAGGTGGTGGAGCAGGACAAGTGGGAGGTGAGGAAGAAAGAGAGCATCTGGACGTCAGGCCCGCAGGAGGTGACGCTGTCGGGGCTGCTGAGCGTGTGGGGCACGCCGCTGGCACTCGCTGCCGCTGCGTTTGCACTCTACCAATACCTGTTCTAACCCTACACCCTCCGTCTAACCCCTACTTACATATTTGTGATTTTTGTGCCGAATCATATAAAATATGAAAAGTGCCTTATAATGTTATTTAGCATAATTCAGTAGGAAGTGGTGGGATCCAGTCTATGGTGACGTAGTGTCGTGCGTAGTTTGTTTGCGAGGAAGTTACTGATACTCGTCAAACTTGTTACGAGACGTGTGTCGAACTTCGAAATTGGAAAATTATTCAAATAGTGTACGATTTTAGATCAAAACAACTCTTTAATACGTATCAGTTTGTCTAATCATAAATATATCTTGTGTTATATTTTGCGATCAGGTACTAACACTTTTAAACTTCTCTTTTTTAAATTTCACACGATATCTTAAACTCCTATTATTAATTATAGACAAAGTAAAGTCCAGCGATGCCATGGTGTTGATTGAACGAGTTTTTTAATTTGAGATTCCGATTAACAGATGTGGTAAAATGTGTATAGGCTGAATATTAAACATGAAGATCTAATGACGTCACTGAATACCAACCTGAACGAGAGATTTTTTTTTTCATACATATTGCAATGTTTTTAAGGAAAGTACATAGCGTACACGTGTAAGACGCGCAGGTCGTCGTTTTCCTGATACCTTTGAATAAATACATAATTTGATGAGAACACAGGCAAGGATTTAAAACATGATTGCTCAATTTATAAGCGTAAGTTTATTAGCGATTAGTTGTTTAAATGGAATTTTAAATTCAATTTATTAAACGATGGTTGTTGTTTTACTTATTTTTATTAGCCAATCTTTTTGTGTTCAAAATGTATTGTTATAATTAGTTTAAATAAATTGTTTTAAATTAACGCTTCGATCTTTAATTCGGTTATTTCTGTATGAATAGCAAACGATAGGCTAATGGTGAATGTTTGTTGATATTTATTAAACGTCGCACGTATGTAGATTGGAGGAGCATCACTCGGAAACGGCTACACTGATTTCAGCGATGTTCTTTTGTTGTTTTTGCAATTGAAAGAACAATGAAAAATTTTCAACGAAAAATTCCCTATAAAATTTCCGAAAATAGTAACAGCCGTGCGAATCTGTGGTGGGATGGCTTGCTGCGAATAAACAGTAAACTAAAGCTAAAAACAACCATCTAGATATCGCATTGTATTCCCTTATCACGCGCAAATCTTTACTTAGTTAATGCAGTTTGCATTAACATTAAATTACAGTTTGTATTATGAATTCACCTAATGTACTGGCACATGTAAATAAATGTAGAAAATATAAATAAACAATGTATTAAGTATTGTGTCTACTTACAAAGTACGAGTCTTGGTGTAATAGAGTAGGTATTTGTAATGACATGAATGAAATTAATTAATGTCGTCTACAGAGGTTGTCAGTTTAGTATTTATGTAAATAATAGTGTATTGGTTCATGAACAAATTGCTAACCTCAGGTTTGTACACAGGTGTTTTGTTTTGCTATTGGTGTAATATTAATAAAAGGAGAATGCAATGTAGTATCCTACCGGTAAAGTTTGTTTCTATGAATCGAAATATTAACTATTTAAATACTAAGAACGATTTTGGCTTGCAGCACGTTATACGAAATATTTGGATATATTTAACATTGCTGAACTGGTTTTTGCTGTTTTCAGTTAACTATTTTTATAGTGTTAGGGTTTTATGGTAGCTTTTAGATATGGTTTTTGTTATAAAGCTGGCGTGATCGAGATGGTTTTTAGATATAATTTGTACAAATCTGATCAGTTGTTTAAAGATCACCAGCTCATTTCCAGTTAATGATGAGAATTTGCTAACTATCACAGGTTCAAATGATTTGAAATCTGGTGTATCTGATGTTATTTTGGTATTTCCTTGGTATGGTAATATTACCCTGGTTCTTTAGTATTAAGCAGACAAAGCGTGTTTGTGATCAAATGCGTCTTAACGAGTTGATGTATTAATGAGGAAGATGATAATGACCATCATCATCATTGTCATCAGACCATTATCTTATTGAAATAAAGATTTCACTAACTTCCACACATTCAATGGATTTGAAGTTTGGTGTACCTACAGCTACTTGCTTGGTATTTCCATAACATGGTAATCATGACCTGATGCTGCGTTGCGGAATATTACATTAACGAAAAAAGATTTCACAACATTCATAATGTTCAATTAATTAGAAATTCGGTGTACATACCTACCCACTAATAATTTAGTGGTATCTCCATAACATGGTAATCACGATTTTATGCTGCAGCACCAAACATTCTGCGGAATACCCAACTCCTCAGCAACTTCAGCAAATAGACTGTGTTTGGGATCATTAAAATTTTATTTATTTTATTTATTTAGGGACGTCTACAGCAAGTACATTACACAAACATATAAAAATCACATGTTATAAACAGAAACTGTAAAATCACATGTTATAAACAGAAACTGATGTACATGCCTATAACAGACGAACACAACATTTACAAAGGTTACACACATATACTAACATAAAAACAGGTCACAAAGAAAAATAACATTGGTTTAGATTAAACCATTATACAAATGAAATTAAAAAAGAAAAAATATATATATATATAGGAATTGAAATCTAAAGATCCTGAACCTAATGAGAACTATTTCATTCGACTTATAAAATATTGAAAAATTTTGCGTCTGAAACTTGCCAACGAAAGAAAAAAGATATCAAGGTCTTCCACCTTTGAGTTCATGTCATTGTATACCGTACATATTCTAGTAATTGGAGAGAAATGGCCTAGATTGGTTCGTGCAGGAAAGAAACTAAATGTTCTCGTCACTGGATGTCGAGGAATGTGGTAGGGTACCGACAACAAGATGCGCTCAATCAGAGTGTCGCATTTGATAGCGCCATTTATAATTTTATGCAGAAAGGTAAGATCATGCATCGTTCGGCGATCGCGCAGTGATATCATTTTGAAGAAGGCGTTGCGGTCACTATACGGATTTCTATGAGAGATGCCCTGCGAAATAAAAGCAAGGTGTCGTGTGAAAGCCCGTTGGATAGATTCCACACGTTGCGAATGCAATGCATAACTAGGACACCAGGCAACACTAAAATAAAATAGTATTAATGAGTAGTCATTAGTTAAATAAAGATATTGATAATAATAATAATCATCATCATTACCATAAGACTCTTATTGAAATTAAGTGGTAATCATGACCTGATGCTGCGTTGAGGAATATGTGAATAGTGTGATTACAAATAGGTTTTGGGGTGAAGAGGATTGAGAGAGGCATGTTGAGATGGCTTTGACTTGTGCAGAGGATGAATGATTGAAGATGTACGAAAACGGTGTATATTGTGGTAATGTGGGTGAGAGGGTAGGTAGAGGTAGAACTAGGCGGAATTACCTCGACCTGATTGGTAATGTTTTGAAGAAAGACCAGGTGAAAAGTACCCGTACCATCGTGTGTCTGAGGGGATGCATTAATATGGGTAAGTGCGTATGGCGAGTTATTGTCTCTACCAACCTCAGTGTGTGGAAATAGACTGTAAATCGTAGCGTGTTAACAGGTTCTTAATTTAAAAGCAGACATATAGTAAAAAGTGTATAAATAGTAAAAAAATACTCAAAATGTAAAAATCCCGTCGGGAGTCCGTTAAATAAATGAATTATAGCGTGAATAATTTTAATATGTGTAGGTACTCTATCCAGGTAAAAATACAAAATCAAATCGATCCCCCGACGCGACGCCGCTTACATACAAGTATTACTAGGTAACAGCATTAAAATTGTATGGCCAACCAATACACTTTATTTATTACCTTTTGAAGGTTTTTTTTAGGTATCCTATATACCTGACTTATTGCATGTAAAAGCTTTGCGTAGTACCTAGTTTCAGCCTGCAACACGCCAGGTGAAAGTTGTGGTGAAAGATACTAACAAACCATCAGACGGGCGTGTGTGTACCTCATTCGTATAAAATAAAGTTTTTAAACTACAGTAAGAATATTGGAACACCAACTAGTTGGTACACACTCTGCTTCATTCTTGTAATATAGGGTACGTGAAATTTGCCCCTTTTCCATGATGAGCGAAGTTTAGTTCTGAAAGTGCAGGAAATTCACAATTACAATGAGGTAAATTATGGATGATAAGTATGTTGCTGTAATAATCAATATTGAAAAAGTATAGAATTGTTATTAGCACAATTTGACAGAAGTGAATTTGTATTTTTTTGATTTCAGGCGTTATTGAACAGTTGTAAAGTATACAGTCAATCTTATTGCAAGTAATGCATCTACAATGCATTTTTATCATAAAAATCTTAAAAACTCCAAAATAATTTGCAACATCAATTGTATAGTTCCTACTCTGTAATGAAGGTGTGAAAGTACTTCAAGTTATCAATATAGTTTGCTAACAACTAACATTATACTACGTACGTATTAAACATGAACTAAGTATATAACAATTATGTAAATGCCCTTGATATAAGTAATACCTGTGTAGTAATATATTAGGTAATAAAGTGTGCGCAGTACGTAAAGCTATCTAATTAGTTATTTAATACAAGTGTGCGCTGAGTTAATAGCATCGGAATCACTTCATTGAACTAGAAATTTCTATTCAAGCAGATGCGTCCCGTCGTCGTCCCGTCGTCACGTCATCTTCGGAGATTACCTAAGTCATAGCTCGGCTGGACAGGATCCGACGAAAAAAATATACTGATGTGCACTGTAATAACTGATAGTCGATAACACAATGATAATAAATGCCGAAAAATACAAGTCATTCAAATAATTATGACAAGTCACGCAAACGTCTCAGCAGTGTTGCTTATTGTCCTTGAGATAAAGTTGCTAATGGCGTGATTGGGTGTAATTTGTGATAACTGGTTGTAGTATCGGAGTGATGTGGGGAGCTGCGCGTGTCGCCGGCAGTCAGTCAGTCAGCGATCAGCAGTCGCAGTGCGCACGCGCAGCCAACATCACCGCAGTCAACATGGCCGATAAAAAATTCACGAGGAAGGAGGTGGAGAAGCTGGAGGGCAAGGACACGGTGTTCATCATTGAGAATGTAGTGTACGACGTTACCAAGTTCATGGACGAGCATCCTGGCGGGCACGAGGTGCTGGTGAACGCGCGCGGGAAGGACGCCACCGAGGACTTCGAGGACGTCGGACACAGCCTCGACGCCAAGGAGCTTATGAAGAAGTATATCATCGGCGAGCTTGTGGAGGAGGACAAGATCGTCCGGCAGAAGCGCGTCATGTCGTGGGAATCAAAGAAGGAGGACTCTAGTTTCGTGGCATCGTGGCAGTTCCCGCTGGTGCTGGGCATCATCATGACCATCCTGTATACTTACTTTTTCGGCTAGAGGTCGCTACGCCCGCGCCCCGCCGCTCCGCCGCCGCGCGGTTACGTAACGCGCCTGACCTCAGCCCGCGGCGGCGGCGGAGCGGTGGTGGAGGCGCACGGACTTTGCTCAGTTTGTGTGGATGAATTGTTTGTGTGTTTGTCGAGATAAATCCTTCGCGAGGCGTCCGTCGCAATAACAACATGGACGCATTAACGGGTACTTACGTTTGTATACAACTTGATAACAGAACCGGAATGTGCCGACGAACATTCACTTTTGTATTGTTTACCAAATTTATATCTAAGTTTTTTAACTAGCATAGAGTTTCCTATTCTAGATTAAATTATTGTTACTTTATCTCAGTCCTTATTATTTTATTCTCCTAGTTATGAGCGATTTATACAACTATCGTATATATCAGTTCAGATTGTGTTGATAAGTATTCGATAGGAGTGCGTCGCTCGAGCCTCGGGGTGAGCGTCGAGTCAACTGGAATATAATGACATTACTTGATTAGCTATTATTATTATATAAAATATATAAGCTATCAATCACATACTCAGCTGTCGTACAAAGTGCAGTAAACTAATTTCTGTGCGGTTGAATGTCAATTAACTGTAGTAATGCGTTTGTTAATTAGCTTTGTAATTAGAATTCTTTTGACATGAAGTAAGATAAGATTTGACTAAATTTGACTGCATACATCAGTATAATTGAGCCTGCTTGGTGCTCGGTGTGCTGATTTGAGTGCGTAAGGTCAGGAGCCCCTCAGCGAAGGCCAACTGCCGACATTCCTCATTTACAACTCGTTTTGACTATCTGTTTCGAATGGATACAATAAATAACACTGACTATGCATATATATATATATATATATGTTTTTGTGTAATTTCAAAACTAGTTATCATAATTTGAATATAATGACCTATCATTAGTAATATCTTGGTTTTCCTCTGGTTATAGGCGACGTGACGTTAAACTTTTATAAGGCGTTTACTAAAAATTTAATAAGGCCATCGGGATGATACAATATAAAAAATATACTGAAAGATGCAGTGTGGGGATCTCAAAGTCATCTGTTTCGAATATATAAAATACATTAAATAAAGAGTATTGGTAAACAAACTTTACGTGACTTTCTCATTTTTCGAATCGCGCTGGTGCGGTATTATGAATCCGGGATCCGCGAGATGTTACTAAATCTTCAGCACGTAATGTAATTTTCAATACCCATTAGTTCACTATAAAAAGGACTCATTATATTTTTTGAGTTCTATAGTTGAATATCTTATATCAGAATATAAAAAGGGATTTCCTTGAAAGGCATACCGCCGACTAGTCTGTCTGTGTGTAAGCGGGAAGTTTTTTTCTACTGTTATTTCGTCTCTAAAAACGCAGTATTTTGGCAGATAAATAGATGCGGAATAATAATAAAAAACACATCACGAGACACACATTGGCTCAGCACTGCACTATAGTATAATCTTGTATCGCAGGCACTAAGTAATGATATGGTATAAACTACATAGATAAAATTCTACATCCAAAACCAGTTAGCGAAACAATGCGTCTTGCAAATAACACAATGTTCCGCCCACGCTAGAATTCAAACCCAGAACCTCTTGCGTAGGGGTCGGCGGCAATACAGATGCATTTTAATATTTTAATATTCGAAAATACTCAGTCCTGCAGATACCGAGATTGAAGTAAGTTTGCGGGATTGGAAGCCCTACTCATGAGTCATCATTACCGGGTCCAAATCCCGGCGCGGACAGATTTCTGTGATCAACATGGGTTGGATTACAGAGTAACGCTGTTGAATTACATTTGGACGAAAATCTTAAGATGTGATTTGAATTAAGCCAATAATAAATAATTGTTTATAAGTGCGAGAGATGCGAAAGTTGTACAGTAGGATCGACCGGAGCAAATGGAAAACTGTGGTGATAAGTACAGAGGCGGATCCTGGAAAGAAGTTTGTGGGGGTTAAATGTTTCACCCGTTTACCGTACCCAAACGGAGAAAAACGGGCTCCTATTAGTAATCCTCCGCTTTCCCTCTGCCTGTCAGCGGAATGAATGTAACTCATGATCCATAATAGCTAGACTCATGAAAAACTTATTGAGCCCCCAAGCCCCCTCTGAATCCGTTAGTAGATTAGTATGTATGTATGTATAAGTAATTATTATTAATTTGAAATGGAACTTTGACATAACCTAATGTACAAATGAAGGACTGTGGGCTAGACAGAGTGCGAGTGTCATCATTAGCATTGCGACACAATATTTTGCTACATTAATAACGACCGCAAGCTAGCTTCACATCAGGCACTATGGACTATTTTTAATTTGAAGCTAAATATTTAGTCTAATTATAAACCTAGTCTATACCTTAAAAGAATTCCCTTTCTAAATCAGGCAGCTCAAATTACAGCAAGTAAACTTTTTTATTAGACAGTTGAAAAGGCGACGAGATGGCTATAGTTCAAGAGTAGTGACCACGGGCCACGGGTGATGGCGTAGTGTTGGAAGGCTCCCTACAACGTGGATGAACGATCTTCTGCGGTCTGCAGGGAGCCGCTGGATGCAAGCAACCAGGATCGCTACGTACGGACATATTCGGGGGAGGCTTTTGTCCAGAAATGGACGTCTTTATGCTGATGATGTCGTATTCTTCACATTTGAACTTCACAATGCCACGTGTACAACGACGGAAGACTATTTTCGATGAGTCCATCCTAGTTGCAACGGCGGAGTATTTGAGTATCGCGTTCCAACACATGTTACATTGTTTAAAAGTGTATTGAACTTGGCAAACTTTACAACTGCAGACTGAAAAGTCCTATTGTTTGGAAATACGTTGACAGAAAAAAGAATCAGACGGAAAATTAACAAAAGCCTTTGCTTGAAAGAATTGAAGCATAATATGGATAATGTTATATAAAATAATGAATAAATAGAAAAACATTCTAGAATACGAGTATATAGCATACTGTTTATGTTGTACGGGTAAGAAATTTCGATTCACCAACAACATCAACCGAAACTGACACCACATCACGACTTACACATTGACTAAGTCCTGTAGTAAGTATCGGTAGAAGGTCAAATTTTTTGCCTTCTTTTGCAATATAAAAAGTTACGGGGCCAAAGCTTTTTTAAATAAACAAAACAAAGTACCGAAACAATACTTTTCAGTGGAATTATAAAGCAACCATACTTTTTAGTGGAAATTCACTAAATTTGGAGATATGCTAATATGGAAAACGACGTCACCGATACAAGCTGTCCAGAAATTGGACTTCATTTTCCCTGATTTCGATAAACTGCCAGTAACATTATTTATGATGCATATAATACAAGGCATTTAAAAGACAAGATTGTCAAATTATCAACTTTTAATAAAGGATAACCAAATATTTGCCACATATAACCCACACCTAAGGTATTGTAAAAAATTTGTGTTTTAAAATATTGTGGAATTTGGACATGACAAATGTACCAACATATCGGAAAATCGTTACATGTTTTTTTTTACGTACTCATCATTTGAATGATAATAAGATAAACATAAAAAATAGTATCGTTGCGTCATCATGACTTTGTATTCAAGTTTGAAGTCGTGTCGTCAGAGGTTGCTGGATAGTTCTAAATAATGGAAACAATGAGGAAACTGATGAAATATTAATTTCTGTCTGTCTGTCTGTCTGTCCACGACATCAACTGCAAAAAATACATAATTTCAGTCTTACGTTACGGTTGCCTACCAAAGTAGGTATTTATTTTAAAATATTCAGGATCTGTGTGTTGGTTCTTTTTCAGAAATATTTTCTCGTACAGCTTGTTGAATGATACATATAATTGTAATCAATAATGTTAATTAACTTAATTAGTTTTCTATCCTCAGCTGGAGAGACGATAGCATATTACCCCACCCAAAAAAAACAAAAATAATCTAAATTCAAAACCTTCAATATGATATTAACTTTTGATTCAATATGAAAAAACAATGTTATCTGCACCTGTCTCTATTAATTAATCAATATAAAGTTTTAAAATGAATTAGCGCTAAAATTGATACATGATTTTAGGAATAATTAAGTAACTTTTGCATACTGCTATGGCAAACAAGTTGTGTCATTTTTATATAGCGCTTGGTAGGTTTTAAGGCAACGTGCGAGTGATTATGTTGGCGTTGCAAACGTATAGTTACAAGTAACGATAAATGGTGACCATAAATTTATAATAATAATACATTTTTCCTCATTACGTTTTGGTGTAGATCCATTAATATAACAGGTTTAGTTAACGCTGTTACGAATGTGCAAATCATCATGATGATTGTTTAAAAAATATAAATAATTGTGCAATCATACAGACGGACACCCGGACATATGGATAACGTAGATTTATGAAAGATTACCTTAAAAATATTTGATGGTTATTTCTCATTGAAAATAGCAAATTCATGATTAGTCTTAGGTCATATATAAAACAGTATTTTTTAAGTTTTTATAATTTTTTAATGAAGTTAAGTTAATGCGAGTTCTAACTAATATATTAATTTTAATACTTCCTGAAGAAAAGCTTAGATTCGATTAACTGAAATATTGCTTAATCGTCAAATCTTCTAACAATCGCATTTCACATTTCAATTCAATTCATTCATTTATTTTACATTACAATAAAATTTCATTTTAGTTTTAACTTCAAAATTATATTAAAAAATTTAATGATACTAATAGTGTGTCAGTTTAGCATTAATTACTTAAGTATACAATGTTTCATTTCAAATTAAACGAAATTTATAATAAATTCATAATGTCTCATGTTTCTTCAGTATCTAATAACTATTTATTAATTTGTCTGATAACGATTAAGTGTGCTGTTATCTTTTTATATATATCAATGTCATACAAGAGCTGTGGATAAATCTGATATTAAAAAACCAAATCACTATGATTATTGCTTATTCAAACAAAACTGATACAATCATATCAGCTATAGGTAGGTATTTATAGAAACTCAAATTGTTTTGCAATATAAAAGAAACGGCGACAAATCCTTCTTTTAAATTCAAAAAAACCAATTACCAAAATCTTATGAAAAATCTTCAAATGCATTTGTTTTACTTGCAGTGCTATGTGTGTGTGACTGAAAGATACGTCTTTTTATTGTAAAACGAAGTCCTGCAGCCAAAGTTTTGTGCATTGATTAATGATTGGTCCACGCTAGTCGGAGCACCGCGACACGAAATACAGTTAGTTAAGCTTTGCCCAGTGCATGCTTTAGCAACGCACACATAGACAACATCCACGAGTCATTCGCAAACAAGAAGTTTTTGAATTCTTGGTAAGGGAACATGCGCAATTGAAACTCACCGCAAAAATGTCATTATCGCCTTTTTTGTGCGACGAGTTAAAAGTTTAAATATTTTTTTTTGGTTGAATTGGACTTAAACATTATATTCTTTTTTAAATTTTCGAAGTTTGAAAATCCTTATAATACCAATATAAATTAATTACCATGAATTTCAATAACATAGAAATCGTCTAACACTTATTTCAGTAACAAATATCAACAAATAAACACTGAACATCGAACAATAAACGTTTGTATTTGAGTTTTATCGCCACGGGTGTTTTTTTTACATATTTTTAGTCAAAGTTAAGTCAAAATTTACATCCCTAGCGCAAATGTCGGAAGGGAGCTGTCAAAACTAATGTACACACACAAGCATCTGTACTGACTCTAGTATTTGACCGCGACTACCAATCATTATTCTATGGTTTTAACTTATTTATTAAATGTCTGTAATATTTTAAGTAGGTGTCAGTTTGTAGTACTAATGTTGGATTAAGTTGTGTTTTGGTTCCAGATTCTAGTGTTTGTGAGAAGGTTACGAGGATGCTCCGATGGACGCCATCAATCTCCGTCGCCGAAAAAAAAAATCTGCAACAAGTGACATGCATGTGTTTCAGCTGATTAAGAAATCACACAAAATAAACCGAAACAGTTACAAGTAAAACTGGTTTTGTTTAATAACTTTTTAGTTTGAGTTGTTTGTGATGTCTGCATCGATCGGCAGGAGTTTAGTTAACTGCTTGCTGTAAATTTGTTACTAAAATATTTGCCTTTACTACTTTATTACTGAGAGAATCGACTCTTTCACAGAACCTTGAAAGTTTTTGTTTTCGTAGTCGTTAGCAACTCAACGAAAATATTAATTGCGAAAATATAATCAGCTCCCGTAAGTTCAGGAAATGCTTAGGTAATGGGATTGTGCGTGGATCGTAAATTGTAGGATTACTGTGTTTGTCTGCGCGGCCGTGTCGGCTCCGTGTCGGCCCAGTGTCGGCATCTCGTGTCGGCCGTCGTCGCTGAGGGTGCGAGAAGCTACAACTTTGGTTTCTACTTTGCACGAATATTGTAAAGTTTTATGATGAATGCTGTAATTAGTTTTGCTAGTATTTCAGACAATTAGCGACGGTGCCGGTGCCGAGGTGCCGGTGCCGAGGTATTAATAGTGTAAATATTACAAAGTATAGTGAGGTATTAATGGAAACAATGTTAAAATTTGCTTTGATGTTCCATGAATGCAATAACTGAACGAGGCCGTTATGTTTTTGCCTGATCATTTCCTATATAATGATGATTTCTGTTGGATCTCACTTTGTGTTGACGAATAATTTTATAATTAAAATACTCGCAACGAATTTTAATTGAGCAATACTTATATTACTAATATGGCAAATAACAGGTAGATCTCTAATTATAGTGTAATCCTACTTAATGACTACAATGCATGCTGTTTAATTTATTGTAGTTTTTTACTTCCTAAACTTTATGGTCGAAGGTAGCAAATGATTTTCTATCGTCTATCAAGACAAAATCACAAGTCAATAGAATCTATTGTTAGGTGCATTTGTTATAATGTTCAGATTGATTCATATTATTGTCTTAGTAAATCAATTATTCTATTCAAATGTTTTTTTTGTTTTTTTTTATTGAGGATCGACAACTTTATGTCAACTTTAAAGAATTAAATTTTTAAAACATCGTGTCTTGTTGAGACGACGGGCATGGTTACAAGGTGACTGTTTTGCAGGAGGTATCATTTATATTGGAAAAGTAAATAATATATAGAGTTAAAAGCGATAAATGAATGCTTTAAATATGAATCTGTTATTTGGACTGGGCTTACGCCTACACTATTTACCTGTGATTTTAAACTAAACTCAATTTCTTTTATATCAGATACCTACCTATGTACGTAGCTCCGTTATAATTAAAGTTGATAGTTTAGTTTGATTTTGACCAATCGCAAACAAACAAGTAAATGTTGCTTTATTTGTCTTATATTTACCAAACACTCGTAACTATTACTTATCTAGAAGGTCTCAAGTAAACAAATACAATTGTTATTTTGTAAGATGGATGCTATTTGAACACTTACATTGAAGTATACCTGACATTAAAGTGTATCACTTTTATACCAGTCGTTATATAATTATAATAATAACCACATTGAGTTAACCCTGCACTATATTTATAAGATATCTTGTATCGCAGGCACGAAGCAATGATATGGTATAAACTACATAGATAAGATTACTGCATCAAAAAACAGAAAGCGAAAAAATATATCTTGTCCCGCCCCGCCAGGATTCCAACCTGGAACCAATAGCGTAGAAGCCAACTGTTACACCGCTGCGCCACCGAGGTCGTCCACATTATTTATAAATGTTATATAAAGTGTATAACCTCTTAGTAAATTTTATCTTAAGTGCCACTTTCTTTGTTCTAATTTCTGATAATATATTAAACGACAACGAACGAATGGGAACTGTAGTCAAAAATAAGTAATACTTTATTATAGTTTTCGTAGACATGAGGAAGAATAAGTCAAAAATATAATCGAATTAGCTTTCACATTGAAAACAAGAAACTTGTCCGGAAGAAATAGATGCGTCGCTTTTATTTCAGCCCCAATTTGGTTGGAGAGCTGTTTAAGGAGTGCACGGATGTGGGTTCGAGTCCGGAAACAATACATACACCGTGCTGATCCAATTACAACATACACAACTTTTATGTCGTTATACGGAGTACCATGCGAGAGCGGGACAGAATGCCTCACTCCTGGTCGTGCTCCTGGTGTTATTGTTCTTTGTAAATTCAGATATGATTTTTATAGCATTGTGTATGTGTGCGCTGAACTTGGCCCAGGCTCAAGTGATATGAAGTCGTAAGGGTAGATAACGTAACCTCGCGAGTAAGAAGGGTTTGGCGTTTATAAGTACAGTGAGTTGAAGAGATGCGATGATAATATTATTTCATGAAAAAACAGATCGATCTTCCTATCCTTTCCTGTATAATCTACCCTTAATTTCTGATCTAATAACTATAGGTTGATTGGTTATCGCGGGGTGCATACCAGCGAAGACCAATCTTTAATGTATTAGCTAATAACATTATCAAACAAATCTTATTTTCTCTTCATCTTAGTCTGTTTAAATTAGCCGTCGAATAGCATATAAATCGGTCTACCTAATTTACAACGACAGCCAACTATGAAGGACAAAGTTACGAGTGTGTTAATGATATTCACTGTGCATGCTTAGGTATTTGTATTCTAATGTCATATAACATCTCAATGATATATCGGGGCCAATACTGTTTTAGTATGCATTTAAAAATTCATTTGGGTGGTTTTATGATTACTGACGAACCACAATGTTAGGTTTGACAAAGAGTAATTAAAACAGGACGACTTCAATTACGTAGTCCTTATAAAAGATGTAATAAATTGCTATATAGATTCGGAAATCCTTGAATGTTTTTTAATGCAATGGATTTAACTAAAAAACTTGTAGTAGGTACAATGTAAATTTTAATATGAATAGGAATTATATATTTACGCAGGCGGTTTGTAAAGGCTTCAACACTAAATAAATTCCAAGTTGTCAGAGTGACAGGAGTGACGTGTATTATTTTGTGAGAAGACAAGCATGCGACGACGTCGAAACGACTTTTGTCAGTTTGGTGTCCATGAGACGTGCGTATTGAAAGTGAATTCACACAATCGCTTCTTATCAGTAACGTTTACTTTTTTTCTTTTTCGGTCACCTAATTAGATTAAGTCAAACTTAGTTGAAATAGTGGGAATGAGCCCAAAAAATCTTACGTAATTATGACGCTTTAATTCAGGCCAAGATCTTACAGAGGTCAACCAGACCGCAGCAATGTATAATGTCAAATGGCTGCAACAAAAAAAAAACTATCCATGTCTTGTTTTTAGTTAAATAACCAGAAATAATAATTAAACAAGTCATCGTGGTCACATTAACAGCCAATTAAACAAATAATCCAGTGTAACCCGCGTCAAACTATGAGAAGAATTCTGTACATAATCAATAGAGTTTAGAATTTTTATTTGAATTTTTAATAATCCAATAATGTATCAGTGTCCATCTTTAGCCTTCGAGTTATGGCTATGGTTTGTCAAGCACCATTATTGTTTCATGGTAACAAAATACACCGATGAGAAGCTTGTATTGATTTGTAAGTAATCGGTTAATGGGGCGTTCGTTGTTTGTTGTCGGCACTGCTCTCTCAGTTTGAGAGTACTACAGAGGGCCAGTATCAGGTGTCCCTCCTTGCTACCATAATGCCTCCTTCATACACTGCATTTAAAATGATTTAACTCAAATAGTACTATTTAGGGTTCCGTACGCAAAGGGTAAGCCTCCGTTGTACGTCTGTCCATCTTTCAGCTGGCTGTATCTCAAGAACCATAATAACTAAACTCTTGATATTTTTAGAAAATATCTGTTACTAACTGACAACGAATCCTACAAACTTAAAGAAATAAAAAATTGAACGGAACACACGGAGCCTGATTTTTTCGAAATTTTTGGCGTGTTCTTGTTTTATTTACTAAGTTACCTTAAAAGTACTAATTATTTAATCTTGTACGATGGTACGGAACCCATCGAGTACGACTCACGCTTAGCCGGTTTTTAACTATCTGATAGTGATGTGCGGTAATGAAAGAGATTTTATTGTTTTAAATCCCGTTATTTGTAACCATTTACCATTTATTTTAACGCCACATATTTAAATAATTATTTGGCAAAAATCATTGCGATTGTCATGTCTTTTGATATTTTCTTTGTAGAATAGAAAGGTAGAGCGTATCAATCAAACCTAGGTAACGTCTTCGTGAAACCTAAATCTACGGAGATCATTAGATAGTGATGTAGGAAAATAAATCCCTACATCTCCCTAACAAAGATCCCATCTTTCAGCGTTCTGAAGTGATTTGCAAGAAATACGTATAAATGTCAGGATGGAGGAAAGTGAATGACAACCGCCGCTGTAGGGGGGGGGGGGGGGAGGGGAGGGTGGCTGAGTCTCCGGTGGCAAATAGCTGCGACTTCCGACGTGAGCCCGACACGACTTATTGTGACAAGACCCTAATCGACACGCACCTACAGCTCGCCTCCATCACCACCGTCTCGTCTGCGAAGGATTACTATGTCATACAATGTGGATTACTAACCGATTCATACATTTGTATTGATGTCTATCTTTGTATCCATAATTAATAGTTATTCAATGTTAACAGCATTCACGAACGAACTTGGTATCACCACACAGTACAAAACAAAGTCGCTTCCCGCTGTCCGTCCCTATGTATGCTTAGATCTTTAAAACTACTCAACGGATTTTGATACGTTTTTTTTAATAGATAGACTGATTCAAGAGGAAGGTTTATATGTATCTTTGTATTTCATAAAATGATATCTTGTAATAATCTACACAATTGCCTCCATTCTTTTGTTGCCGTACTCAACTACGATACACTTACTTACCTATTTCCTATCTACTTATATATCCACATATATACATACATAAACATCGAGACCCAGAATAATTACAACTCTATTACCGGTGAACTTAATGAATAGCTTTTCCGAGTGTTAAGGATAATCTTTGTATAAAATACAAGCGACCCGCCCCGGCTTCGCACGGATGTTTTACATGTATTGTATTGTATGGCTAAGGTGACTATTCAGTGCTGAATAATACGAGGTTGTTAGGTATACACAATATTATTAGGTATACATAATGTATTTAGCCAACCCGTACAGTACATCGGTAAGGCAGGGAGGCGACTGTACTCAAGTAGTACCTAACGCGGACTGCCTTGTGAACTGATTAATAACTTTTATATTTCAATATTGCAAGCCTCGCATTACGCACACTGTGTCGCCACATAAACATATAAACCCTCCTCTCGAATCACTCTATCTATTTAAAAAAACCGCATCAAAATCCGCTGCGTAGCTTTAAAGATCTAAGGATACATAGGGACAGACAGCGGGAGGCGTCATTGTTTTATACTATGTAGTGATGATTTCGTTGAGTGCAGCGTGGGTCGCGGTGGCGCGGTGGCGGTGCGGCGGTGCGTGGGTGCGCGGGTTCGTAACGGGGCCATTTGTCAGCTGAGCAGCCTTACGGAGACGTTATTACATAAACCACACCATACGTCGACAGTTCGCAGGTGAAATTTTTATTTTATGGTATTTTTAGATTGTAGATGTAATATAATCAAACATGTTTACCTAATGATGGTTTCGTAAATGGAAAATACTAGAAGCTATATTCAATTGTAATGTTCATTATTTGTTGAGTGCTTTGTTTTGTGTTAGAAAAAGACAAACACATAAATTCAAACTAATTATTTTAAAAAAATATCTTCATAAGATTATCTTCTAATGCCATCTATTGAGCAATAACATCATATTTTTAAATTAAGTTTTTTATCACTTAACTACGCCACTAGATGGCGTTGCTTGGGTCTTGTAGACGATATTTTTCAATTAGGCTTCAGGGTTAAGCTACGAAAACATAAAACTAATTCACAATAAAACAATGTGCCGGGTAGACATATGTTCAGGATGGTTGGTTGCCAATGCAGTTAATTGTGGAGTGTGGACATTATCAAACGACGGCAGTAGGCAAGTCGCGATGCGAGCACTAAATAACGTTTCTCGACAATAATCGCTCCGCTAATGTGTCCAGCAACTTCCGCATTCAAGAGTTAGGTGCGGTTACAATTTTACAAAATGTATTAGAGCTAGTGATAACAAGGATTCACATTTCAAAGGATTTTATTAATAATTGGTGAGACTTGATGTTCAGAAAAAGAGTATTATGTAGGTGACTAAGTTCAGAGGTATTCGTTCTAGGATAATGTGGGAATGAGCCGAATTATCGGCTGAAAGAAAAAGGAAATAAAAGCTCAAATAATGTGTAATCTTCCAAGATTTTAATCGTAAATAATATGTAAGGTTATGTCTATGTATCATAAAAATTATGTCACCTATGAAACTTTAATTTCAATGCGATTTTTTTTTACCTTTAAGAGTTTAAGTAGGTACCTACTTCCTTTCATTATAAGGAAAAAATCAGCAAGTCAAAAATGGGTTAATTCATTGTCGGCATGTCGAGGGAGTTGGTTGTGATTGATTAATGTGCGTATGTGTGTTGTATGTATGTATAATGGTGATGTATTTGTTTTTATGGTGCATGCGAGGAACCCTTGTGAAATACGAGTAAGTGTAGATAAGTTACTATGCATAGTTCACGACGAACACTAACTTATTAATCAATATACTACTGATAGTATCGATTTGATCGAAAATGTGGATCGTATTTCATTAATAATTTGTTACCTTAAATATTGCCAGATCAAAATATTGTCGAGAGATACATTATGGACACTTTATATTGTTACAGATTTGGCAACTGATCACAAGTCAGAACACCGATCATTTTCTGATTTATTACATTAGATGTTTTCATCACGTGACATTGGCTTCGTTGTCGTCCACTACGATAGTCGCCATAAAATATGAATTGAATTGATTACGGATACTCTTTGATTTAAGACATAGCTGTTGTTTCTGTTAGGACTGTTTAAGTAAATAATTATTGAATCCTACTGCTGTTTATTACAATACAATTGTACATTATGACATTGTTGATTGTATCGACATTATTTATATGATGTCAGATTCGATGTCAAGTCTAATAACAATGCAGCAAATTGCAAATTAATTCAACAGTTACAGGGCAATGTAAGTCAAGTTGGTTAATTAAAACATATTTGATTTTATTTTTCTCTACATTAATTAAGTCAATTTTAGTAGCAACTAACATGTGTGTAAATAATAAATTCATGTATATATTAATATCAGTTGTTATTTAAATGTGTTTGTAATTCTTAGATTGCTGTGGGCGCCTCTTACAGCAATAAATACATATTTATTGCTGTATTATATACCATGCCGCAGTAGAGGAATCAATCGCCTGATGTAAATTAAATCGTTTCGTTATATGATTTTTTCAGTTGTTTGTTTGCTGCAGCCTTTATTCTCATTTTCAATTGTAAATACAAAGTAGCTGAATAATAACTGAAACGTAATACCATCAAGCTGTCTACGTTTTGTTTTCATCACATCAGTCTAGGGCTGCGTTTTGTTTTGTTCAGTTGTAATCTAGCACTTAGGTGTCGACGTAGGTGTCTGGAGTGTCGAGATAGCACCGATACCGGCGAGCCTGCGATTGGAGGTGTATGCGTAAAGTGACTATAAACTTTTAAGTGTCGAGGGTTGTAAGTGCTTTAGTGCGGGAGGTGAGAGCCGAATGTGCCCACATTTACTTTTAACACGTAAAATACTGAGGTTTCGAGAGGACCGGGGTGGGTTTCGCGTCCCCCCCCCGTGTTTGAAGGGGGTAGGGGCGGATGAGGGAGGGGGGGAGAGGGTGCTAATCGAGTCACGCTGTTTAGAGCGTTTCCGTGTCTCGCGTGAAAAATGGCGACATCCACGTGACAAGCGACTGCGAGGAAAATATCGCGCTCCGGGATCACCACTGCGTTACCGTCTATTACTCATAATGACCGCCCCCTATTGATATTGATCAATTCACTTACACTTTCGAACTGGGAACAGTTGTAGGAATGAATTCAGGATCTTTTTATGGGTTTAGGCTCTGTTAGGTAACATTATACAGGTCTGGAAGTTTCATTACTTGCGCTGCAAAGTATTGGAATTCTCTCACAGCGGTTTCCCGAGAACTAAAATTCTTTAAGCAGTACGTTTCAAGTAAGTATAGGCACTTTCTAGAAAATAATGCTACCGTGCAAACACTGTAGAATGCTTCAACGAAAACATTAACTAAGTATATTGAGGAATAAACAATAAACTTTATTTTGCTGCTGTCCTCAATCTGACTTGACATTGGTTGCAATCTGTTTACCAACTACAAATAACTATAGCTATATCTACTCGTACATATAATTGGAAAAAGAAAGAATACGTTTTAAATCTTTTCCTTTACATGTGCGTCTTGCTAAATTTCATAAATCTAGGAGAACGGGAAGTAACTAATATGTTTTTGGAAGGGGTAGTGGATCCATAGTTTTGAATTCCCTGTGACAGACTGACAGTTACATACCTAACGAAGTGATCTTAGTTTTCTTTTTTCATGTTGAGGCACAGAACACAAAACAACAACATAACGAACATATAAATCATGTGGATATCATTAAAACTTTACGATGGAATTATTAGTGTAAGCGAATAAAGACGTTTAAAAAATGCACCGTAACATTCGACTCTTGTTTTTGTATACATTTTAATTGCTCAGAGTAGTTAGTTTCAACTATGAACTTGAGCTGTTTCAAAGTTTGTGTGGGCTCATTATTTTACTTAGAAACATGAAACATACTCGAGCGGGACGTGCCCGGTGCGGCGGCGACACGGCAACGGGAAGTAATATGAACTGAAGTTAAGTTGTGTAAAACAACAAAACCAAATGACCATCAAACAACGACAAAGGAGTATAGGAGCCTCGTTTGTTACAGGAACAGCTTTGTACTTTGTGCCCGAAATTGAGAGTCAGTGTTTAGTGCCAGGCTGGGGGGATGGGGTAGTGAGGAGGGGGGGGGGAGGTAGTGGTGTGATTGGGTTGATAGGTCACGTAGTACGGCCGTCGCGACCAAATAAACTGCCACAGGACTTAACATACTCTTACAACCACATTATCGATAAAATTGTTGGTGGCCAGTGTTGTTGCTACATGTCATAGGATACTGTCATCTATACTACAATACAGTAAAGTGTATGTCTGTTTAAGTAAGTGGAAGAGTTCTGACGGATAGGGTTTAGGGTTCAAACAACACATAGAAACAATATTTTTAAAGAGAGCGTCATTGTAAAGTTCGTTCTCATAAAGTCCTTTAGGTATCTGGGTTCATACCATTTCTCAATAGGTTTAATAAAAAAGATAAAAGCAATTGTTTAAAATCGGGTGGATTTTACTTAGGGTATTGTTAAAATAAGCCTTTTTTAAACGATGTCGTGAGCAAACAAACAAATGGTTTACATGATGGAAAGTGATACCGCCGCCTACTGACACGATGAAGATATATGGAAGTAATTTTACTTACCTGCACAGGTTTATCTTATAGACAGTTGAAGTGCAAAGATTGCAATGAAGGTCCGCGGTTAAAATGAACTTACTATTTACGCTATTTTCACTATTAATAAATATTTTTCGATCGCATATTTCATAAGTAACATTCATTGCATCATTTGTAATTCATGAAATTTAGTATTTTTATTTTATAATATAGACTTGGTCATCGACTTAAATAATATATAAAGTTTGGTTATGTAACTTAAAGTTATAGAAAAATTAAGTTTACAATTAGAGAACTGTATTTTATTTACAAATTGTTGTAATTATTTTGAAAAAAGCAACTCGGAGGTTCTTGCCGGATTCCTCCCCGTAGAAATAGCGTTTCGAACCGGTGGTAGTATAAAGAGATGACGATTTAAAAGTACTTTTTTAAGTCTATTTGAATAAAAAATATTTTGACTTTGACTTTAATGATGCCCTTGATGTCTGGAGCGCCAACAGCACCACCACTGCGTACGCATAAGTATTTCTTTACGAAAAGCTTATTCAAGTTAATTTTACCATTACATACATTATTTATTTGTGTTACGGCGCGCCGACTGTCTTGCTTATACTCCTTTTAATGTATTAATACCTGGGCTAGCCGTAAATTGTTAGGAAGACAACATCGTTTTGTTTTATTGCGTGAATTACTTATCACAATAGTGTGCGATTGTTTGTATAACATGTAGAATTAACTAACATTTTCAAAATGTTTATTTTTTTGCGTTAATTAAACATTGTGAAACGTTTTCCATTCAAACACGTACCTACTTCCTACACAGGGAGTAATGGCTCTGCCACTGTTATAATATTTTAGGGACTCAATATTATTATGGCATATCTTGACGGTCAGGCGTCTCCTGACTGTCTCCCCCTTAGTTTTTTGGCCTATGGGCCATTTCGATTGCTGTCTCGGCTTTGCTGGGAGGGAAGTCTGAAATCGGTTTCTTATTACCTCCAATTTCTTCTGATTAAGTTCGTTGCGGGTCCCAACACAGCCGGTAAGGTGTCCGGGCACAGCCTGTGCGTCATTGCATTATTTGTTGATTATTCAATCAAAGGACGACACTGTTGATTCTGGTGAACAGGAGTTACAGTGGTGGGACAGAGCCGCGAAAAATTATTATGATGTTTAGAGTATGGAAAAAAATACCCGAAGATTTTTCTTTGTTGTCATAATATTGATGGTCAGACTGAGTGTTGTTACAAATACTTTGTTGTCATAATATTGATGGTCAGACTGAGTGTTGTTAAATTAACAACAAATACTTTCACTACAGAACTTGGATTTATCTACGTCAAATGAATTAGAAATTATCAAATATTTAACGTCATGAAAAATTGTTCAGTCAAATCTTCAATTCTCCAAGCCAGTTATTTATTAAACCTAGATACCCTATCGTACATTATACACAGTTACAGAATACAATTAATAAAATAAAAGCAAAGCAAAATATTACATTTTCTCGTATCTTTATAGGCGGGTACATGAGTGGAGATTTATATTATGTGCCTAACATGACATGAATCTCACACATAGCTTATGTATGTATGGTTTCAGCTATATCCTGAAATAAATGTGTTGGCTTTTTAACCCCCGATAAAACGTGGCGTGCTAGAAGTATGTAGCCTCTAGCTATGTGTGTCTGTATGTTTGTAGCATATTGGTATTTGTTAAAGGATTCGGTGGCGGCACCAGGCAAAATGTGGGTGTCGGCGATATAAGCTCTGCGAGGCCCCTGGTATTTTCCTGTTCAGTTTTTTTAATTATATACGAGTATGTAGGTGTTAAACACTAAAGCTCAATTGCTGATGATAAAATAGTCCGTCTTGTCTCATCTTGCTTCGAATGTAGGTTCTACAGGTTGTAGATCTACGTGCGAAATCATCTGAGTTGGTACCACCTTTCTACTTCTGCCGTGATGAAGTTTGTTGTTTTTCGAAGGATTGGAGAGCCAGTGTAATTACCGGCACGAGAGGTATAATATTTTTATAACATCTACATTGGCAACATGTTGGCGGTGCTCTTGACGTTCTCAGACATCAAGGACATCGTTTTAGCAATAGCCGGCGGTATCACTTTACATCTCTTGAACCGTTTGCTTGTTTGCTCGCGGTATGTAAAAAGTGTTAATTAATTTTAACTTTGAGAAGCTTCTCTGACTTTGAACATTTGGTTCTTCGAAATTATTTTCTAACATGAACTAAATAAGTTGCTTTCCATCGTTAATTCTATGATAAAAGCTGGAGTTCCTCATAAAGACCGAAAGGGATCAGGTTTTTGTTATGGCATTGTTTTTTCTTTTGTAAATTCAAATATTTTTGCGAGGACCCTGGAGGCGCCAGACTCCTGGAGGCGCCAGGCTCCTGGAGGTGTGAGGCCGCGGCGGTCTCCGACGAAGCCTTGCGCTGCCACTGAATGGGTGGACTGATTGAATACATTTTATGTCAAAGCTAATTAGACTTGCTTTTATTTAATTACAAAAAGTTCAGAGTAGTACACTAACAATCCTAGGAATTTTAAAAATTAAATCGAAGAAAAGTTACTTCAAATCATTTGTACATTATTATATTAAATAGACATTTATAAACTAGAAATCGCCGAATATTCGAAATACGACCAAGTTATTTTGACATTTTAAAAATTTACAAACCTCTTCCTAACCATAGACAAAGTCATGTCGAATGTAACGCATGCCACGTGTTATATGTGTGTATCAAATTGTGTATGTCGACGAATAGTAGTGTGTGTAACGTGTTTTTATTTATTTACTAATATTGTATTTCCTTCTTCATATAAACTAAAAGTTTGCAAAACTTCCTACTACTCTGTTCGCTTAATTTTCGTAAAAAGAAGTAGAAAGGGTTTTGCTTCACGTATTAATATTATGATAGTACATTGTACGCGGCCGAAGTCGTGAGTCAAGCCTTGTTAAATAATTATTTCTATCAGGCTGTGAGCATGCAAACAGTTTTCAGAACCACCCAAAACCCAAATTCGAAAATTACAGTTCTTGAAAAGCCTGCGATAGGATCAGGTAAATAATTAAGTTAAGTTTAAATAACAGGGTGTAAACGTGGTTTAACTTGCCGCCCGTATCAGACTGAGCCATCTGACTTGCAAGCGTTGAGATCTCATGATATCACATACGGATGGACAACGGCTACCAATGGTTCTCGATTTGAACAATAAATGTTAACTATGTGTTCGTAAACTCATACATTACATGCTGCTGTCGGTTTGTTGATGATATGTTTAATCTCGGTTAGGTTATATTCCTGATTGTTACAGATTTGTTATTTTTTATAAGTTAGAGATATAATTAGTATAAATATTTAATTATATTTTGAATTAAATAAGAAAAATATTTCATTGTAATGAAATTTTTTAGTATAGTATATAATGATATTATATTGTTTAGTTCTATTTTAAGCAATCAAGGCTTGCGCTTTTGTGAACGATTTTTGTCATATTTCTATTGCATTTTTTACAAATCCATGACGACCAGATGCTAGCTTACTTTATTAGTGTTGATTGTTTCATGGTGGTCCTCTCGGTACGATGGTGCAGTAGATCAGCGTATGGGCGCCAATGTGCGCCGGCAGGGGGCGTGCGCGTCGGATGTGCCGTTTACATCGGCGCAAGCACTACACGCGATCTAACACAGAACAATATGCTGAGTTTGTTGCAGAAGGTAAGAAATACATCAAAATATACCTATTAAATTTCGCAGAATTTTAATTTTTATATATATTATACACAACGAGTGCTGCTAGAGGTTCCCGGCGGGGGCGGAACTTTGTGTTCGCATTGTTTCGCTTACCGGTCTTGGTTGTTGTGTTCTTATCTGTGTGGTTTATACCATATCGTTGCTTAGTTCCCGTGACACAAGGTCTAATATCTAAGTGCAGGGCTGAGTCAATGTGTGTGTCGTGATGTGGTTATTATTATATTTATTTTTATTAGCTTATCGGACTAGTTTCTCCCCCCGAAACCCCGACAAAACCGAGATACCCGTATCACAAGCGAGTTTTCAACATCAAGTAAAAGGAAGAAAACGTCTATATTTAATCAATATTCAAACTGAAATCGTGGATATGGGATACTGTCATATGTCGGTGTGTTTTTGAATTACGAAGAACTACCACGACGACTTACTACGTTTACTACATGGACTACGAATACTACAGCTGCTGTGAACAATGAACTTTGATTTAAATAAAAGAAATGTGTTTAAAATGTCATAAAATTGATAATAAAAATCTCTATTTCGTTAAAAATAACAGTTTTGTAATGTAATTCATATAATTTTAACAATTTATATTCACTAGAAGTAATAACTAAGCCAATGACAGATTAACTGTCCCCTCTGATAAGGTTCTTATTCTTTACCAAAGTGTACGGTATCTCCGGTATAAGTTTTCCAACTTAGTATAGAGGCTATATTTCATTTGGATTGAGTTGTGGCGCCCTCACAAAACGCTCCGGCTTTTATACAAGAAAAAACCTTGTTTATGCCCGTTATATAATATCCCGGCCGAAAGCAATCTGTTTTACCAACGGATCCGCTAAATTGATAAGTTTTTAACAAACTTTCACCTTTCTTTACACCTGAAAACAGAAAAGAATTAAGATTTTTTAAGGTTATTTTTTATGAAAATGTGTTTAGTTTATATAAGAATATGTCGATCATATTACTGTCACCTTAAAAAAAAATAGTTGAGAAAGCTTAAGGATGTCATGTCAGTGTAATTTTACTAATACTACTTTATGTCTGTTGGGGTTACTTGGCGGGAACAGGAAGTGTCAGTTAGAATTTTCTTATTTTATTGTCTTTAATTATATATCAACTGAATTTAATGTCTAGAATGCTAGTGTTTTAACCATTAAATATCTGTAGTGCTGTACAAGTGTGAAGAAAGTGAAATACGACGAGTTGGCTGTGCTTTTCGTCATCACCCAAGTAACTCCTTAGAGCCTTCAGTAACCGTACTAGCATGTTACTGTAGGCAGATTCATCATTTCCATTGTTCATCTCATCATCTTCAAGAATGAAGGAATTATAATTACTGATGATTAGGCATTACGGTACTAAGACCAATGCAGTTAAAGATATACATTAAAAAAAAAACTTACGCTACTTGACAGCTGATTGGTTTTGTGACCAAAAGATGTCATATAAATATAATTGTGTCTTCCTTGTTGTGACTTTATATTGGGATGTTTTAATGTTCAGTTGCTGACACACACACAAAGTGAAATTGGATTGAGATTTGGATAGTTTGTTTCTCTCCTGGAATGAAAAAGCAATAGATAGCATAGATACTATGCTATGCTAACGACGTATAGATATATATAAAAGGCGGAGGAGGAGGAGGTTTGACGACCTCGGTGGCGCAGTGGTGTAAACAGCCGACTGCTACGCTAGAGGTTCCGGGTTCGAATCCCGGCGGGCGCGGGACTTTGTGTTATTTGCAAGACGCATTGTTTCGCTTACCGGTCTTGGATGTTGTATTCTTATCTATTTAGTATATACCATAGCGATGCTTAGTTCCTGTGACACAAGTTCTTACGATACTTACTACAGGGCTGAGTCAATGTGTGTGTCGTGATGTGGATATTATTATTATTATTATATAATGTATAGTTTACTATTGTATAAGTTGCTGCTTAGGGTTCCGTTCCCAAAGGGTTAAAATGGGAGCCTATAACTTAGCCTCCGCTGTCACTCCGTCCGTCTGTCAGCGGGCTGTATCTCATGAACCATAATAGCTAGTCTTTTATCTCTCATAATAGAGAAAGTCTATTTCTGTTGCAGCTATAACAATAAATACTAAAATCATAAAGAAATAATAAAAGGCTTTCCCACACAAGAAACGTGATTTTTCCAATATTTTTGCTTGTTCTTGTTTCTTTTACGAAATTAACTAAGAAGTATATAATGTGCAACCTTATAAGATGGTACGGAACCCATTGTGTGCTGGTGTGACTCACACTTGACCGCTTTTTAAATATGTGTCTTGTAATACAAGTCAAGCTTCTTAAGATAGAAAAAAAAGTCAAGAAGGCTGTGTCTCTCTTACTGAAGCAAATTGTTTTAGGAGCGGAACATTAAGTACTTGTGTAGTTCAGTATGTGACCGTGCACAACTGACCGTGCCGCGCGTCGAGCAGCGCGCAATGGAACGTAGCAATGGCATTGATACATCTCCTTCGTAAAGGGGGCTATTGCAAACCACACGATAAAATAACGAACGACTGCCGAACTGTTTCGTTTCAAATTCGCATTCGAAATTTGAGAGATATTTTTCATTACTTTAAGGTTTTATTAGTGAAGGTGAAGCTAGGTAATAATAATTTAGCATATTGACGACCTCGGCGGCGCAGTGGTGTAAACAGCCGACTGCTACGCTAGAGGATCCGGATTTTGAATCCCGGCGGAACTTTGTGTTATTTGAAAGACTCATAGCTTCGCTTACCGTTCTTGGATTTAGTATTCTTGTCTATGTAGTTTAGACCACATCTTTGCTCAGTGCCTGTGATACAAGGTTATCTTAGTGCAGGGCTGAGTTAATCTGTGTGTCGTGATGTTATAATAATAATAATTATTTTTATATTGCATACAAATGTACTTTTATACATGTCATGGGTGAACAAGCAGACATTCACCTAACACGACAATGCCCTTAGAAGAGAATCAGAGGGAACAGTTCTCATGCTTACCAGTCGTAATAAATGTCTTAATCAATAATAAACCGAAAAAAAGCCGATACTAAAAAGATGATTTTTTCTTTTTCCAAATTCAAATGTCCCTCGATAGTCCGGCTCTTGACCGGGTCTGTACTAGGTCTGGCTCGATGGGAGGCGGACAGGTATGACGGTCGTGCCTATGCTTTTCGTCAAGTTGTGTTGTCTTTATAAAGACGATACAGCCTGATCGATTGTAAAGTGAACGATAGCCTCGGTTAAGGCAATGCCTCCGGGCCGCGGCACTCGTCGATTAGGAAAAAAAGTTAGGTTGTCTGATTTGTTTCCTTAGGAACAGCGATCGACCATTACTACAGGTTGGTAACTTAATAAGTAACTCGCACGCTGATTGGTTGATACGTGTCGACGTCACGTGACTCAGGCTTTTACGCCGTGTCACATCAATTTGAAGCATCAATAATAGGCTCAATAGTGTTGCTAGTTCTGTTGACAAAATAATGTCGTGTAATAACTTTATTGTACATGAGAAAGTGTGTATTTTTAAGGGTTAATCGCTGAATCGATTTTTATTACCCATAAGTTTTGTTTTGATATAGTTTGCGTGTTGTTGCTGAATTTACCATTCTTTTATAAACTTTATTTACACTGTGAAATAAAAATAAATTAAATGCAGAACATCAGCATATTTCGTTTATGAGCTTAATGTATTCTCTTCAAAATACTTTGAAGCCCGATAAGTTATTATTAATTTTTATAAGTACGATTTACAATGGATTTTAGGGGAAAGAAATCACACGCGCAATAGCCTCGACTCGATTTTTATTTATTTTAAACGCGTATTAACCTTTAAAACAATAATGTTTCAATTGATTTTGAATATTGTTATTCATAATGATAAATATAAATTTTAAAACAGAAGCAAGGAATGATTTTTAAAATTATTTCGTGGTTAGAGAATAATCCCCGACAGCCCCGATTACCGGGAGAGCAGTTTGTTTGTGTGTGTCAGAGCGTATCAATGACAGCCAGCACAAATGTCAACCCTGTGACGCATCCCCCATGTACACATAGACAACAAACATGCCATAGTAGATTATGTAAATACAGTAATATATACGTACTTATATTTAGGTCAAAATCTGTAGGTTTGTATTGTTTGGAAATGGGGTTTAGATAATTAGGCTGGCTTTTTGCTTGCTTTATGAAGTAATTTCATAAATCATGTAATAAATGCGATAGTATTCATTAATTAAGAGTGCTCTTGATTATAATTATTTTCTTAAATTATAAACGCCAAAGTTTGTAAGCATGTATGTATGAATGGATGTTTTTAAAAACTTCGAAATCATTCAGGCAAAAACTTCAGCATGGATTTTAATAAAGATTTTAGTTTCGTTTTGGATTACCATAATTCTGATTTTATTTTATCAAATGAAAAACCTTTATTGGCATAAGACAGGCGTATTTTATAACTTTACAATAATATAGCTTATACCAGCTTATATTAGAATAACACATAGGCTGTAATTTAAAAAAATGTTGTGTCAAGTTATTAAGAAAAATGTTGTGTCAAGTTATTAAGAAAAATGTTGTGTCAAGTTATTAAGAACCATTTTCTACTTCTGCGCGGACGAAGTCGCGGGCAAAAGCTAGTTAATCTATATATTCTCATAAAACCAACGGCGGGAAAATTGGGCGTCAATTCGTAAAAAGATCCCTAATTTCGAGCCTACTGATATTCAAATTAGAGTAAAGTAAAAGGAGAATGGGCAAACATGTATGAAACCTGGACTCCCTCTCCATAGCAATAAGACATATTTAAGTGATTATAACAACCAGTCATTCATTTGTACTGAAAAACCGAGTTTCCAAGTCTTATAACTGAACGGACAGTTGTAACAACAAAACTATAATTACAATTGTAGTTTCAAATAAAAAGTCCTATCCAAGGACTTGCATTTTATTGCTATTGGAGGGTAGTCCCAATTTGCCCATTCTCCTTTCGATGTCAGTCTTCAAAATAGTGATTCGTACTAGTGGCGGTACTGTCATACAATCACAAAAGCCCGGCTTGGCCTATTGAACCAAGGAAGTTCGCGCTCTCGTTCATTCATTACTTTTCAAATCAAATAATAATATGCTTTGCATAGCATGGTTCAAAATTCGCGCTAGTTCGAACGCGTGAGTATGAAGTGTAGATTTAAGAGTAATGAGGCAATAAGACTTTTATCGAAATTAATTATAAAAACTACAATAACGTATCTCTCGGCTTGCCCTATTCTAAAACTCTAGGCACGCCACTGATTCGTACGTCATTTCAATTTTTACTTAATTTAGAACGAACTATCAAGATGGAAACATTTTGCCTCAAAACACGACAATCTAAGTTCTACACGCAGGAAGTCTCAAGAAAAATCCAGCATAAAATGTCGACACGCTTCGCGACACCGAGAAATCCACTTTATTAAACAGGAAAAGGTACAAAAAACAGATTGAAAGATGTTACGATGTGAAATCAGATAAGCAAGTTGAATATTTCATATCTATCGCAAACCAAGGTTTCGGTACCGTCCCTGAAAACCTAAAGGTAATCCAATAGAGAGTTCTTTATATATTATACATACATATAAACCTTAGGCGGCTCCCTGGAGTATATAATGTATCTCAAGTAATACTTCTTACCTTTATATAGCTAATGTGTTTTTATTATAGTCGTGATCCTTTGAACGAGGCTCTGTATTATTAATTTCAATGGCTTTTCCGTTTTTTTTATTTTTATTTACTTGTACAGAAAAGCCGGTCAAGTTCGAGTCGGATTCGCACACGGAGGGTTCCGTCTTACAATACTTACCACTATTTACTTAATATATATGTTGCGTGTTAATACCAGTTTTTAGACAGAACGCTTTTTACCTAGTTAGAACTAGTTTTTGCTTAATGGAGGCATTAAAACTAGAATTAACTTATGCTCAAAATTTAATATCAGGTAAAACTAGTTCTTACTTGATGAAACGCGTTTTTCCGAAGCAAGTCAGTTAAAACTGTTCCGGCCGAGGTTGAAGTAGTGCGGGAGAAACCCATTTTGAGGTTGTTCCATAATTTTTTATTGTGTGTTAACAACTGTTCCTTTTAAATTTTTTATGGTTGTGTTCTGTTGTCTTGTTTGATTATTTTATTTACTTTTAATGAATATTATCATCTTGCCAACACTTTATGTCGAGGTTCCCTAAAATGTTCCTATAGTGTAAGATTATAATTTTACTAGGAACATGAAATATCTTGTTATTAATCCCAAATAAGTTTCCCTACTGCTAGTTTTAACTGAAGCTCAGAGTGACAACTAGTTTTATCTGAAAATCAAATATATCAGTGGTAAATTTTAGTTTTAACTAGGTATTACTAGTTTTAACAAAGGCATTTAGTAGAAACTAGTTTTAACTAGGGAAAACGAGTTCTAACGAAAAACGGGTTTTAACTGTAATACATGCAACGATTGCAAGGTTTACTCTAAAATAACGTCTCTTGTATGGGGAGCTCCTTTAATTTTTTATTATTATTTGTTGTTAGCAGCATTAGAAAAACGTGCTTATTTTTGTTACTTTACAATTCATGATATAGACGGACGGACGAAAGTTGACCGATTTAAACATACACAAAGTCAGGTCAGTCAGTCATCTGAACCCGCGGACTAAGTTTTGGCGGGACCGGCTTACTAAGGCCGGATCGACAACTAAGGCATAGTAATAAATTGTAACTTCATGTATTATAATTTTATATTTTTTTCTTTATAAAGTAAAACTATCCAATTAATTATTCTACAAAGGTAAAGTTGTCGACGACGATTAAAACCAACTATGTCGCATTTTTTAGAAAAAATAAGATATTTTAATTATATTTTGGACAATACATCTATCGGATTTAGATATTAAAAAGTCTACGCTAATTGAAAATAAAACAAAATAACTCAAAAACATTTTCAGAGGACAATGTTTTTAGACTTGCGAGTTTTTCAATCGTCTCCTACGATATGTAGGATGTAGTCTTCAAAACTACTCTTCCGGTTTTTTAATTATTTCACCAATATTACAAAAGGATAATTAAAATTTAAAAGCAGCCTCTCATACGTTTTTGTTAAGCTGTAACATTAACATTGGATTATGTTTAAACTTGGTTAGATTTAACTGTCGACGTATATCTGAAACCATTTGAAATTCCTCTGAAAATTTCGTTTCGTTCGAATAACGTTTAATATTCAAATATTCGTAAATACCGTTTCGAATTGAAAATTCAAATACCTAGTTGAAATAGTCAAGGAGAGGAAGGTAGCTCGCAGTTGATGTGAAGCTGTACCATATCACGAAGGCGGTTCGATTATAGTTGTGATTAGACGTGACATGTTGCTCTAGTGTGCGCATTGTCCTATCTTATAAACCCCGTTAGATGATAAACCACCTACAGCAATGTTCATGATGTCAAGTTTGCGTCACTTTCTGCCACAGACGACCTCGGTGGCGCAGTGGTGTAAATAGCCGATTGCTACGCTAGAGGCCCCGAGTTCCAAACCCGGGGGTGGCGGAACGTTGTGTCATTTGCTAGACGCATTGTTTCGCTTACCGGTCCGGGATGTTATTCTCTTATCTATGTAGTTTATACCATATCGTTACTTAGTGCCTGCGACACATTATTACATTTCAGTGCAGGGCTATTATAGTATTATTATAGAATTTGTAGTATCGCTAGCAACATTAGTCCCGAGGGAAAAACACTTAAAAGTCATAATTGTTATTCTACTCATTTCCCAACGTATACAAAAACAGCAATAAACAAAACAATAATCCGATGTAACGCGCTGGCTAGTGTTGCTAGCTGTGTTATGAGTTCAATGGAAGGAGGTGACGTGAATTCGACGTCATCGAGATAGCTGTCAGGTGGTTAGGTGTTTTATCATTTTGCGGGGATTATAACTGAATGGACTCGTAGTTATGTACACTGAAATAACGTGCAAGTACTACACGCCTAACGACGAGAGATGGACAAAAAGGGTGACCACATGGTCAGTAAACAATGTTAAAGAAGGAGAGGTAGACCTGTAGCTACATGGGAAGATGAGCCCAAAAAACTGCCGGCCCCAACTGGATTCAAGTAGCCCAATCCAGAGAGAACTGCCTATCTTTGGAGGAGGCCTTTACCTGCGGAAGGGTTCTTGCAGATGGTAATGAAATAATATACAATTGTAAATACTAAACTAACTAACAAAAAAAAAATAAAGAACTGAACTACAAAAACTAAAAATATTAATAATAACATAGATTTTAAATGCTTTTTTTTTTAATCTGCAACGAAACAAAGGCTTTTATTTATTATTGATTTATACGAGTACTACACGACGAAACCAACACAAGCGTAGTCACACGGCCTCCGTGAGATGGTAGAACTGTAACTCAGCGTGAGAAAACTTTGCAATAGCTTATTGCAATGAATAGTTATTTATGACTTCTAGATTTTAAGTGTCTTGTTAATATTTAGACCAATGAAGACAATAAATTATTATTATTTTCATATCGAAGTTACGATGGAGGAAGCCTTTAAGCGACATTTTGGTCTAAATTGTGTAATATATCGTCGAAATCAGTTTTTTTTCTGCGTCTTCTGAGCTATTATTGATTACATTGCCAGTTGACGATTATATGTCGGTTACAGAATCCAAAAAAAATTCACCAATTTAAATAACATTTCTTCTGGACAATTTTTGTGGGATAATGGGAGGACGTAGTAGCTCTGTTTGTTTCGTGCCTGGGTTAACCGACCGGCCCGACCCCACAGGTCGAATTTTGAGTTTCGGGTTGCTGTTCATTGTAACTGCCATGTTCTTCTTTGTGCTCGGATAGTGGCGATAGATTCACAACCTATCACACTGGGACTCAACATAAACTTGAGCAATGCGGTGTGCTACACCTCTGTTGTCCATATTTTTGTATTTTATGACATTTTATTATTATATATGCCTACTTTCAATCAAACAGAATGACTTTCTACCCGTTTCCGGCGAAGCCAAAAAAGCAGGGTTATGTGTTTGATCTGTGTATATCTGTTCGTCCATATGTTCCATCATAACTTGGTAACTGCAACGGCTGAATCGGTTTGGATCAATGTTGTAATGGACATTGAGCGGGAAAAAACCCCTATGTTTCATGCAATAAAATAAAATGTATTTAAATAAAATGATTAATTATTAAAAATATTACATATTCTTATTTGCTATAAAGCACAAGTTTTCTTTATATAAATAAAGAAAACTTAAATGTTCTAACGAATTAAAAACTATTGTAAATTTTTGAAAAAAGCAACTACGGATTTGCCCCGTACATAGCATTCCGAACCGGTGGTAGATAAAAAATGACGATACCTATTTTACCTATTTTAAGTCTATTTAAATAAAACATTTTGAATTTGAAGCAATATTCATTTTAAAATTGCTAAGCTCTTACTAAATCTATCAGGCGCTTACAACAATAGAAGTGTAGCTAGCTGGTTTCCTAACTCTGACATTCCATTTTGTGATTGAAACAGATCCAGTAATTGTTGTATGCAGCGATATTTTCATAAAAGGATAATGAAATCAACTGGACACAAGACGTTTTATGGAAAAACAATAGCCATTGATATCAAGCGACGGTGTTTTATAATTTTATAAAATACCTTTCAACGAGTTATAAAAAGTTATTTAAGCTCATGACAGAATATTCATATTAATTGGTATGAGTTACGTTCATTGGAAACTGATAGGTTGGTAATTACCGAGTACCTTCTCTATTTTTTACCACTAAGGCTTTTATGTAAAATCTGTGTTTAATTTTGTAAATTTATAAAAAAATATAAATCGCCCTCTCAGAACATGGCTGTACTCGTGGTACGTTTATAGCAAATAATTAAAAAATATAGGTTACGTTTACTTCGCAGGTTTTGCCGC
The DNA here is from genome assembly GCA_949316135.1 of Choreutis nemorana. Taxonomy (NCBI): domain Eukaryota; kingdom Metazoa; phylum Arthropoda; class Insecta; order Lepidoptera; family Choreutidae; genus Choreutis; species Choreutis nemorana. Next base: position 11,803,161 of record OX438598.1, on the reverse strand, counting down.
ATGGTCATAGCATCACGTCAGTTTCGAAATTGCGGGTGTACCATAGCGAATTAATTTATATCAATTACTAAAAATATGTACTTTAAAGGTACTAATGTACCTGCTTCAAAATAGTAGTTTTAGAAATAAAGGTACACCCGCCGTTTTGACTTTCACCGCATCACGCATAAAGCATAACTTCAAAAAGATTACGTCCCACCTGATGGTAAGCAGTCACCATAACCTATGAACGTTTGCAATACCAGTGGAGACATCCAGTTGTATTGTCAAAACATTGACGCTGTGACGGCCTCTTTCGCGCAGTGCTGTAACAGCTGGCTGCTATGCTAGATGTTCCGGGCGCTTATCCCGGCGGGGGCGAAACCTTGTGTTATTTGCAAAACGCATAACACATACAGGTCTTGGATGTCTCATTATTTAGCTATGTTATATACCATATCGTTGATTAGTGCCTGCAATACTAAATAATATCTTAGTGCAGGGCTACATCAAGTGTCTCTTGTAATGTGGTTATTATTATTCCTTACAAGTTTTTAAATTAATTTTTTTTTAGCAAGAACCGAATTCATTCATGATAAAGCTTGCATTATTTAGCTCTGTTCATGAAACATGTATTCCCAAATAATATTCCTCAGTGAGTTGCTTCGTCGTAAAAGTTGTGTTCCTTGTTGTTTTACATAGGCTGTACATACGCATATAATATACTGTGTTTTGTATATACTGTTTAATGTTCTTCATCCTCACGTGACTGTTTGTTGGAATTATACGCATGAATTAATTTCTAATGAGTTATAAGTTAATAAGAACATTTCCCTGAACCGTTATAAAGCCCGACGCAGGCAACGTTTTGTTTATGATCAATGAATTTTAGAATTTGTTTGAAAAGATTTTCGTGCCGGAAATTAGTTTGGACAAACGAAATTAATGAATGAACTTGCCCATTTACCTTAAGTAACTTGTAGTTGTTTTATTGAAACCAAAGGATTTTTTCAAATTCAATAATTAAAATATACAAAATCTAACCTATTTTCAAGTCGGTCATAACCTTTACAATGATACATCTTTACTAATGTTATAAACGCGAAAGTTTTTCAGGATGTATGGATGTTTGTAACTCTTCCACGCAAAAACTACTAAATTGATTTTAACGAAACTTTACAATAGTATAGCTTATACATCAAAATAAGATGTAGGCTATAATTTACAGATATATTATGTGAATTGTTCAAAATATAACGATAAATATTACGTAGTAAAAAATCCTATTACAACCATTTTCGACTTCTACGCGGACGAATTCGCGGGCGAAAGCTAGTGATTCATATTTCATTTGTAAGCAATGAATGAGTAGAGGAAACTATTAATGAGATAGGGCTTTTGTAAGTCACATTAGGTATAATGCCTGATGAGCCTCTGATCATACAGATTAACAGACCTCTTAACATGCTTGGAGGTAGTAACCGAGCAACGACAAATCATATTATTTAAAGTACTTTGAGCTTGATCTGTGTATGCTATGTATGTTATGTAATATACTATGTACAGGTTACTCGTAACCAGGGGCACAACGACTTCAAAATGCTAAGGTGTGTCCAATAATTCACCATGTTTAATTTTGCTTTATCTTGTGCAAATAAGACAACTAGAATTTGTGTATTGTTAGATTTTATTTTATGTAAGCTGTGTTTACCTTTAATTGGATAAACACAGGGAATGTTATTAGTCTCTAAGTTGTATCGCATGCATGTGTATTATTCTTTGGTAATCTTTGAAAAGTAATGTTTTTTTAGAAAGACTAAAAAACAAAAAAGGTTAAATTTGCTAATCATCGGAGGGCTTAGTTTAAGTAGATTAAGATTTATAATTATATATAAGGTTTATATTAAACTATTTTTAATGATTTGACCCATTAGGGTGTACAATGGTTTTGGACATTGACAATATGCGACAGAAACGGCCATGTATGTGATGGTGTAGTCTTACAGGGTTATTTTTTCATAAATTTAGGTTTCCGCAGACTTCAGTAGTCGGTATTATTTTCAACTTTATACCTCTGAGAAAAAGGTCTTGACGTACAAACCTTCTAAGGGTTCCTTTTTTCCTTTAAAGGTACGGAACCCGAAAAATAGAGTATAATCAATATTACCCATCAAACTGTAAATGTAATAGATATTAAATTCCCTAATACACACCAACACAAAGCACCTAATATTAGTTATTAAACAAATAATTAATAATTAAAATGTATCAAATGCACGCTGCGGTCAATATAAATGATAGACGAGCCAAATGGCTTTTCAGTTTAGTTTAGGTTTTAGCTGGTATTATTTATACGTACAAATACATTTAAATAAGTAATTAGACCACTTTAATGAGAATTCACTTTCAAACTACTTTGATGCCAATGTAGAAGTATTTTTGTTAATTATAATAACCACATCACGACACACACATTGACTTAGCCCTGCGCTAAGATATAATCTTGTGTCTCAGGCACTAAGCAACGATATGGTATATACTACATATATAAGAATAACATACAAGACCGGTAAGCAAAACAATGTGTCTGCAAATAACACAAAGATCCGCCTACGCCGTGATTCGAACCCGGAAAATCTGACAAACCAAAGGGTATTTATTAACTTTTATCAAAAAAATCCGTTAATTCGTTGTTGCGTGTATTAAATATCAGTAAAAAACACATTTGCATTATTATTTTAATTAACCAGCGTCTAATTCGATCGACCTAATCTTATACGAATTGACATCTATTTTACTGTGTGTGTTAAATGTGTCAAAAGTATTCTCTGTGAAAATACAAATCTCAAGGCTTTGTCGTTTTCAAAAGTGGTATATTACTTGTAAAGATTCAAAATAGATAAGATAGTTGGTAAGTACACAGCAGACAGTAGGTATATAAGGTATAAAATTTTCTGAAATCTCCCTGAATACATAACGTGCAAGGTAAAGTTTGTTCAAAGTTCTTCAATATTATCCCTTGTACACGAACTGTGTTTCATACGAATGTATCCAAAGTGGAAATATTAAGTTAACTTGATCACTTTAACTAGTCTTAATTTTTAACTTTCCCCGTTTACTTCAGAATAAAACTTGCACAGTTTAAATAATTAAAGTGAAGAAGAAAACTTTAAAAGGACTTCAACATTATCAGATGTTAATAACCATTCATTGCTAATAAAATAGTTTTACTTCTCAAAATCTGTTTTTGTGTATAAAACAGTAAACAATTGAAATATTTTGAGAAATATTAAAATAACAATTTATGCTGAACTAGTGTACACAGATTGCTAAAATCATTACCGTTTAAAAATAAACGTTTTTAAAGATTCATGTCACTTTCACGCGGCGGTATCACTATCCATCAGGAGAACTGTCAGCTTGTTTGTACATTATGTTGTATATAAAATAATAATGCTGAGATTCGCTAAATATCTAACAGGAAAAACGAAAGCGAAATATTGATTTAAACTCGGGAACGTTGATTGTCATGTCAGCGATTGGTTTTCTCGAAATATTTCGCGGCTATGAATGGGTGAAATGAATTTTAATTGATCAGAACGTTGAAAAAAAATGGAGATTGCAATCCTTTCTTTAAAGAATTAAATTAACATTGGCTTTGAAAAAAAAATTTGGGACAAGCAGACTGTTTTCCTGCTGAAAAATGATACCGCCGCCTATTGACCACGAGGTCGAGGTCGTATTGTCGAGGTCCTTCATACCTAGAACATCAAAACACCGCAAATGCGTTTGCGAAATGCCGAGTTTCTTATATAATTACATCCAATTCAAGCTAATTTGAGTAGGTTTTATAACATGTGTGTTACATACAAACATTATATTAAAGTCAGCTGGCATGGTTTTCCCGAGTGACTACAGCATGGGGTTCTTTAAAAAGAGTGTTAAAAGGTTCTTGCAGGGTGATATACTTGGTATTGCAAACGTCCACAGGCTTGTTACTTGCAGGCCCCATGCTTGTTTGCCCTAATTGCCACCTTTAAACAAAAAAACAGTGTATTCACGAACATCAAACAGCATAAGTCAGCGACCGATTAACATTTTAGCTTGAAAATTTATAATTCAGCTTCTAATTTTGAATATCAGAATAGGCCACGTAGTAATTTGTGATATAGGATCCTCCTGCCTCCAAATGTGGTTATTATTATTAAATTATTTCCCGAAACAAGTAACTCTTTCGTGGCCGTTTTCATAAGAGCCATAAAAAATTTCGCGTTTTGGGGACGTTTTAAAGTGACCACAACGCGTTCTGAGCAGTTTTGTATATATGGGGGGCGGGGCATCAAGACTGGAAGCGTTTGGATATGTGGCAGTTGACTGGGGCAGTTGTTACAAGCGTATAAAAACAGCAGAACGTTATGTGTGTTGATGACCTCGGTGGCGCAGTGTAAACAGCCGACTGCTACGCTAGAAATTCCGGGTTCGAATCCCGGCGGGGGCGGGGCTTTGTGTTATTTGCAAGACGCATTGTTTCACTGACCGGTCTTGGATGTTGTATTCTTATCTATGTAGTATATACCATTGCGTTGCTTAGTGCCTGCGATACAAGATATATCTTAGTGTAGGGCTGAGTCAATGGGTGTGCCGTGATGTTGTTATTATTATTAAGTAAGCATTGGCCATAATCTCTAAATAATGACGGAAAAGGACAATTAGGCCAATGGTGGATGCTTGCCTAGACTATGCTTATTTACAGGAGTAAATTGCCTTATGTATGTCATATTTATTACCATTACATGCTTTTTCGCCCGCGAACAACGTACGTTTGCTTTTTCGGGGACAAAATTTAGCCTATTTTTCATTCCCATTTACGAGTATCTTGATACAAAGTTTAATATTTTTATTATATAGATATTTAGTTACATAAAGATAAAGCTACAGTCGGATTTACAATGTTAGGTGTTGTATGGAAATTATAATAATATAATCAATTTAACGATATTAATGTGAAAATAGATGAACTCGCTGTAACATTCCCAAAATTCACAAATAACTTTCTTTTAGAAACTTTTTAATCTGTATTTATAAGTTTAAAACGTTAAGATATGATTGATGGCTTCCACGAAAATTTTAGATGAGCACAACTTTGCATTTGTTCCAGGAATCAGTCCAACTTTAGCATTTAACGATGGAATAAGATAAAAGTTAATTTTACGATCTTGCGATTGCTTAAATTGGTTGTATTGATAGGTAAGAACTTGATACAGTTATTTATTAATTTCATTTATTTACAACTATAATCAAATAATAAGCAGAAACGAAAGAAAAAAAACTATAATCAAAGAATAAGCAGAAAAGTACTTATTTAAGTCTATTTGAATAAAAATACTATGAAATATTTTGACTTTGACTTTGAATAAATAATATAAAACAACAACAACAAGGCACACACATTGACTCAGCCCTGCAGTAAGATGGTAGAATCTTGAGTCGCAGGTACAAACAGAATTCGCAGGGTGTCGATATTCAAAATAGATAGACATGTCATATAATAAATATTTGCCTCTGCAAGGGCAACGCATTAGCGGTGCCAATTTTAAAGATATAGACTTAAAATCATACAAGCATTTGTAATTGTTATCTAAAGAGATAAAGATCGAGCACATGTTTTATGTTCAATCATAAGATAACTAGATTTTTTTTTGTTCTACAAGTTGTAAGTTGTAATAGTATTTTAATTAGAATATTGCAAACAGCAACTCCGTTTCTTGCCGGATTCTTCTCCGTAGAAATAGCATTCCGAACCGGTGGTAGTTAACAACAGATTATGTCGATTTGATAGTTCTTATTTTAAGTCTATTCGAATAAAAAATTGACATTGTCTTTGGTGGCGTTCTGAGACATCAAGGGCATTGTTGTGTCTTTTAGTAGCGGAATCACTTTCTATCAGGTGAACCGTCTGCTTGTTTGCCTACGAAGTTAAATAAAAAACGAGTAAAAGCTTTTTAGTAAAAAGAGGCCGTCACAGCGTACAATTATGAAGCTAACTTATTTGCAGAAACTAAACAAAATGCATTTTTTAAATTGTGCTGTTTTTAATGGAGCTGTTTTCAAGTGACAATCCTGGCTGAGAACTTCATTTCTTAAAGATTAAACCTGGTAATGATTCAGGTAATGGCCTTCAGCCAAAAAGTTTGTTCTTGGCATGATCTGTGCAAAATCGAAATTTCTATAAAGTTATCTATAATGCTCTTAATGTTATATTATTATATTTTAAATTTACTATATGCAACGAACACGTTTTTGATCTGGTGTCATGGTTTTTAGCTTTATAGGTATAGCATAGTTTATAAGGATATTCCTGTTTCTGTATGTGCTTATAACAAACCTGTGTCTTAGCTTGGGGCTGAGGCAATTTGTATAAATTGTATTAAGTAATTATAACAATAAAATAAACAATGACCTAGCATTGACATGACTGTCATAAAAACTGTACAAAGCCGCAGCTGAATAAAACACAATTTGCGGCGCGAAAACTCTCGTATTTCAAAAAAATAATAAAACAAACAAGAACAAAAAAGAAACAAGATATGATATTTCTTCAATACTGTTTGATAAGATATATCATATCTTCAATACATAAATACATACATAAATGTATATAAATACATTAAAAAAATATCTTAAAGGCTGTCTGCATTCTGGCCAATACACTGAGAGAGACGAAATCTGATGGTTTGGTTCAATTTATTTTAATTATTTATTGAGGGAAATAAACTGTTACACTTTTATGATCTTAATTAAAAACAATTATCCAGGTATTTCGCTTCAATCTTGGCGACACTAGCACGAAAAATTGCGTAAAAATTAAATGATATTCTCGATCGATTTTTAATGATTTTTTCAAATAAGTTCGTTTCCACACCGCACCCTGTAACAGCACCGCAACAGTATTTTAACAAGGGTGGTTTGATATCTAAATTAGATTTTATTAAGACGATGAAGTAAATTATTTTCTTAACTAATTAATTAATTTCTATGACCCAAATACGGTATTTCAAGTATTCTTTGCTATTTACATATTTTCCAATTACCTCGCTTTAAATTTCTCTTCTTTTGATCTCTGATATTTTCTATCGGATGCCTTTTTAATTAGTATTAGCTATCTCTATCAATTTGTATTGAATTAGTCAAAGAGTGAGCAGGGTGGAAATAGATAAAAGCAGAATGTTTTAAAAGTAATACGATATAAGGGTTGTTTTCAAAATTGTCTACGCATCGCTAATGCAAATGGATCTACTTGAATCACGTTTTATATTTTTATTTGAAGATCAGAACAACAAATTCGAAGAAAGGGTTTAAATTGATGCTTCAATAAGTTTCTTTCCTTCAGCATTATTTGCATGCTGGAGTTTCTTCATGGAGTCAATTACAATATATATATTTTTTACCGGATCAAGAATTTGTGCAAACTGCCCATCATATCTTGTGGGAGTGTAGTCTCTGGCATGACGAACGGTTAATCATGTTGAATTCGATTCAAGTATCTGCGTGTAGTCCTATTTATTACCTAGATCTTGTGAAAACGAAGGGAAACTTCCGTGCCTTTAAAAAGTTTTGTCACCAATATTACTAGTGTAAGATTTAGGTTAGTATCTAATTTATCCCCTGTTAGTTAGTGGCATACCGTGGTGTTTAGACGGTCAGGCGTCTCCTAACTGTCTCCCCTTTAGATTTTTGGGCCTCTGGGCCATTTCAATCGCTGTCTCCGCTTTCCTTGCTACCTCCTATTTCTTCTGATTAAGTTCGTTGCGGGTCCCAAGACAGCCGGTAGGGTGTCCGGGCACAGCCTGTGCATCACTGCACAGCTGCATTATTCATTTATTATTCGATCAAAGGACGCCACTGTTGATCCTGATAAACAGGAGTTGCAGTGGTGGGACAGAGTGGCGGGCGTGCCCCGATATATTTTTTACTAAAAATCTAAATTCGATTTTTGGATATTCTGATATCTATTTTGAAAAATCGATGTAGATGTGTGCTGTAAAACAATTTTATTTTATTTTCTTAGTAATCACATAAAATTTAAATAAATGTTATAAATAAAATAAAAATTATATGATATTCAATTTTATGTATAAATTTGTATTTAAAATGCGCTTGCTTGGAATCGAACGTCCACCAAAGCAAAGCTTTCCTTTATGCCTAGTGATTGAGCTACAAAAACAAAACTCGATTAATAAATTGATTAAAAATAACTACCTATGCTATTTATTTAAAGAGTTTATTATAAAATGTTCATTGAAACATTGTTTTAAAAGCGTTTCCAGCTGAGCGGGTTTTGTCACAATACAGCTATTATATAAATACACAATAGATTGTTCAAGTCATTTAGGAGATATTTTTAACAAAACTACAAACCCTATAGCCCTGCCCTGTGGCTGTGTTCGTAATAAATACTGACACATTGTTGTATATCCGTTTATTAGTTTCAAACATAAGATATCCCCAACTTAAATGTTCCAAACCGGTGGTAGAGTCATTTTTTAGAAAAAATTAAAATGTAAGTACTTTTTTTAAGGTTAAGGAATAAACTATCTTTTAGTTTGATTATGATAAAAATACATATAGACGCGATTTTGAAGCGGGTAAATTCCAACTCAGTTCATGAGGTTCAGTAATGTTATAATAATATACATTATCTTTATCTTTAATCTCTACATAATCTTTCGTATGCCTATTGGCTGCACATACCTGTCTTACCTTGCCTCAACATCTGCTGTATGTACCTAATGTGCACGAATAAAATGAATTTGAATTTGAAGAGTTAAACAATAAATTTGTTAAAACTCTTTCTATCCAAAATGCTTTTTGACAATGTCGTCAACCTGGTTCTACAATGTAAAGCCTCCGTTGGCTGACGTTATTATTAAAATCAATTGTAATACAATAATTGTTTCGTGTTCGGATTTAACAATATCTATAACGTTTGCTATTGATCCATGAGAGGTAACAGGTTCATGAAATAATTTAAACTTCAGCTATAACACTATAAAGTCATATTAAAACGGTTTTGTTTGTAAACCAGAGTAAAGGTGAAATAGTCGTGGCTAGTTTTATAAGTTCTAACGTTAGGGAGCAACGTGGAACGTTAGTTAATCGAGTGTAATGTACAAGAATAGTTTAAAGTCCAGGTGACCGGGGGGGGGGGGAGGCGACGTCACAGAAGGGGGAGGAACAGGGGGTGTTGAACAGTGTTGCCAACTTAGCGATATTCTCCCTAGAAATGGCGACGAAAATGGTTTTGTCACCAAAACGTATCAAGCTTATCTAGTTGTAGAGTCCCAATCAAAACAGTTTTCGGGGCAGTTATAGATTCTTTTAATTAGGTTATATGACAAAACTAAAACAAAATCTTAGCATTGTTTTTCAAATTTGAGGATTTTGTCTTTACTAGTTTGTGGGGAACGGCGCCCTGGTGAAATCAGTTTTAGCGATTTTGTAACAACATATGATATTTAGTTGAGAGACTCGAATTTATAGAGCTCTTTATACAGCTGGCAACACTGGTACTGGAATCTGTTTCAATTTGCCACACCAAGTAAACGAATGCTCTGTCGAGATGCACCGCCCGCCGCTCCTTGGAATTGACACTGTTTTTTGTAAACGTCACATTTAGTTAGAGAGATGGGGAACGATTCATTATTCCCTGTTATACAGTCTGCTGGAACTCTTTTTGAATTTACTTTTTTGGGAAAGTTTCAATTAAATTTATTACAATAGAGAGTAGTGCCTTCAGTCGAGTGAATGTTCCAGCTGTTTCGAGTTCAGTCTGAAACACTGGCTGATGAAATATTTTATCGATTTTTTTTTAACGAACACAGAAGGTTTTACTTATGTTTTATTTTTGAGAAATAAACCTAAATAAAAAAAATCTTTCTTCATTTTAATGGGTGTGGTTTCGCTGGTTATTTATATATTTTATTTTTTTATTACAAAATGTAGAGGTCGTCGAGTAGTCGAAATTCGACCTGAACCATAAACAAAGTCTTGTCACACATGTCATGTGTCAAACGTGTGGTAGTGTGTAATTGTTTTAATTTATGGATCTGGTCTGATCCCGCCGGATTGGATCTTGCAGAAACAACATCCTTATCCTACAAATCCTACATCTTTGTCGAAAAGTATGGCTTGGCTGTATTGCGACCATCGCGTAGAATTGAAATCACTGCTTTTAATATTTATATGTGAATTATTGAAACGGTAAAACAATTCGCTATCTGTTTCTGTAATAAATAAAACTAACATCTAATTCTGAAACTTTGATTTGCAGTAATTCTTCAACAACTGGTTCAAATTTAATTTAATTTGGGAATATACCAAGATACTACCACCGATTCCGGTAATTCAGTCTCCTAGCTTTATCCGCCAATAAGTTACAGTGGGCGAAAATCTCCTGAACCTCTGAACATAGAGGATGGAGGGCCGTGTTTGTTTTTTTGGTCGACCGGTTTTCGATTTTACAATCCCTAATCAGAAAATTTTGATATTTTATCTTTGTACGGATATAATTTATTCATCGTATCTCACTAGCTTACTACATCATCGGCATAGATTTTGTTTTTTTATCCCTTAGAAATCAAAATTTTACATCCGTTCAGCCGTTTTTGCGTGATTGAGAAACAAACATATAAACTAAACATTTATGAAAAGTAGGACAGAACAGGAAGGAGGATCAACATTATACACTACTTTGGCTTTTAAACAGCGCAATAAATAATTTACATACCTTTGGGCGCAAGACTTTTGTGTTAAGTTTTGAGATGAACAGGATAGTTGTTTGGTCGGATTCCGGGATACCGGATATTCGGTGAGCTGCGTGACCTGATGGCTGAATATACGACGACTGTATATCTGACTAATTTTCTTGTTCCACGTATTTGTATTTTATACCATTTTGAATTCACTATAAAAAATGCACACAGTGGTTTAAAATGGAATTAAAATATGAATCAAAATAGAAAACATAACTGACTAAATAAATAAATCCACAATTTTCAATCGAAGTGATATCTATTCAAATAAATTGTAATCCAAAATGTTGGCATCGATAATGAGAAATGGCGGCTGTGTCAAATTTTTAACATTCGGAAACAATTAGGCAGGAACAAAATTGTGTATCATGCCCTCGAGAGTGTTAGTTAATAATGCCCTGAATTAGTTGAAACAATTCGAAACGTCTAAAGCTCTCACAGATAAGTTCACTAAATAATTTGTCAGCCGCCCTTATTTGGTATTTACGGGGCATAATTTCCGCTGTGGGTTATCTCAAAAATTAATTTCTGCGCCACAACCGAGTTCAGTGGATAATTCGATAACGGCGTGCTAGTAATATTTGTTAATTTACTCAAAGGAAGTGTAATGGGGCTCCGTTGAAGGGATTTTTCAGGAGCATAGGGGCTGGGGTGGGGCGGGGTGGGGTGCGGGGTGAGGTGAGGGGGATCCGGCAGTATACGCGAGGCATCCGAAGCGAGAGCACGCGTGTTCCACAACAATCACCCTCCATACGGTACGGATATATTTTTAATGCAGTTCCCTCGTGTGCAGTGCATCTTTATTATATAATGAGCCAGTGTCAGTGATATTGTGTGAGATCTGTGGGCTGGTCGACGTTGGTACATGGTCTGGTGTTGTGTGGATTGTCGATTGTTTCAGCTATCTGGTTCGGCAGGTCCAGGTATCATCAGGGTTCGTTCGTGACTGCTGTTTATAAAAATGCGATAAAACCTCGGATAGCGTGTCCCGGGGACTAATTAGGAGGTAAACATTTTGGGGACTGCTGAGGCCCTCGAGGTTTGGGACTCGAGGCTGGTAGTGCCAGTTGCGTGCGGAAAACAAATACTATTTAAAAATAAATATCCGATCTCAGGTGGTATACTTGGAAGTAATTGTAGGCCTGTCTGTGATACTTTGGGACTACGATGATAGTCGTTTGGGAGTTTTCAAAGTTCAATTTTGTCGATTGCTTCATCTATTTTTAGTCACCGATGTTGGATTGTTTTTTTGATTGGTGATAGGCAATTCAATCGACGACATGCGCGAATTCTATAACGATTAAATTTTTAAATTTATTTTCAACAATGCGTCATTATGGAATTTTGAAAGTAAAAGTTTCTAAGATTACAAATATTTATTTATTTCTATTTAGCCATTACTCTCATAATAATAGTTAACTAGCGACCCGCCTCTGCTACGCACGGATATGATGTATGTATATATACATGTAAATTGAATCACTCTATCTATAAAAAAACCGCATCATAATCTGTTGCGTAGTTTTAAAGATGTCAGCATACACAGGGACAGACACCGGGAAGCTACTTTGTTTTATACTATGTAGTGACGATAGTTAGTAACTAGAACACTTACCTTCTGATTGTACTCTAGTAGACTTTACCGCACCCTATTTCATTCGCTGAAAGATTTAATGAATCTTTGTCTTTTATCATTTACACGACACGCAGCTAAACAGGACTGCAAACTTTCGGAAAATGTCTGAAATAAATATTATATAAAAATAACTAAATTTAGTCAAAAACATTTATAAGGACATCGGTTACAACAAAATATCGGTTATTGCGACTCAATGACGAAGCCCCAACCGAACCCCAGAATGAACACTAAAAAGAATCGCCTCTAACGATATTGTATTAAAAAATTCGTATTTCATGTTTCAACGGTTCCTAGAGTAGGAGTTCATGTGTGCATCGGATTTATCTTAAAACTAGCATTACACAAATCAACCGCAACCAAGAATAACCTTTGTTTCTCTTGATACTATTGCTTTATAGGATTTAGGTTCATGAAAGGGAAAGTCCGAGCTTAAACAAACGTAGACACTGTTCGTCAAACAATCTCTTCACTGTAGTGTGTCCACTAGCTTTTGCCGTAAATTAACCCTTTGTTTTCCTAGAAACTCCAATTCGAATATTAGTAAAGGACAATTTTAAATCGAAAAAGTTGTTTGTATTAAATCCTACAAATAAATTCTTCTCAACAAAAAAATAGATTTACAGAAGTAATAGTTGAATATAATTGTGCTTTGTGCGACAGACGTATCTCGGCTCAAATAAAAAACTAAATTCAAATTATTTTATTTGCAGATATTTGTTATTAATATTATTTTGAAATTGATACATTAATGAATTGAAGTGTTTCTCTCTTTCAAACTAAAACTCAATTGTAAAAATTAAAATGTAATTTTAAAAATCCGCTTAGTGTGTCGTGCCCGTCACTTCTATTCGGTGTCATTATAACCGGATTCTACTGTTTTTCGAATGCCGCTGTAGTAATTATAAAATTAAATTATAATTCAAGTGAGTCCTCATACAAAAAAAGTATTTTTATTTTATAGGGCTCCTTGTGTGGGAGTTCGACTGGTACTTGGCCGTTTATTCAAACAATTTGTAGGTATTTGTCGTAACCAACGGGCACGTTCCGGGCACAAACTTTACTTTCCCCCACAATCAACTAAGACTCGTATTAGCAAACGTTTTTAACTTGGTTTCGTTAATTTAAACTCAACTCCGACGACCGCATTCTGTATCTTAATTAGATGGAAGACTTTTAAAGAATGGAATTTTGAAAATTAAAGAGTCTAATTGAAATACAATGAAATTATATTGCATATACTATAGGAATAAATAATACATTTTTGAAATTAAATTCTGTGTACATTGAAATGCAAATTTTTTACTATTCGTAAAAGTGGAAATGGAATGAGAAGTATCTGACTTTATTAACATGTTGCTGCTGTTTATGGATTGTAAAAAGTTTTTTGTTCTTTTGTCAAAATAAAAATGTTATTGTAAAAAGAAATAATTTCAAAATACCACTTATCTAGTCTAGTTAGTTTGGAGCGTTCGTAAATAAATAAAAAACTGTTTAAAGATTTTCTATTGGATTATATACACTCCCGAGATTCAAACATATCAATGGCTCACAACTCAAAGGGAAAAGCTAAGCTAGGGGAAACTTTTAAGTACTGAAATGTAACAATAATTATTTTGATAGCCCTCGTATATTATACAACAAATTGGAACGAATTTTCTATCCGTGACTTTAGTTAGTAGAAGAATTATATACATTTTAATTCGTATTATAAAAATTTAACCTTTATCCATCCTGAAAACTCCCATTCAAAATAATGGCGAATGAATTGAAATCGGATGAGCAGTTTCAACGATTATGTACTTCATACATTACAGAATAACTTATCTCCATATCATATTATTTTAATAAAACACATTTGAATGACCACCTCTATAAATACTTATTACTGAGCAACGTGCTTACTACTGAGCTTGAATACTGCATCGGACAAAGCATAAAACATGTAGGCTAATTGAGCTGAGTGGAGTCGTGGAGTATTTCTGTCCCCAGGGGTAACCTGGAGCTGCCCTAGGGCCGCCCTAGGGAAGTCTGAGTCCGTTAATCGTACACGTACACTGTTGTCAGACAAAAGCAAACAAACCAATTCACTCATTCTGTCTGCTTTAATTATTGAACAGCGTTTTAACGTTTATTTTGATTTATTTTGGGATCGGAGAATAGAATGTTAAAGCTGTGTGTGTCTTATGTCGCGTCATGCGAGGACATGACTTAAGATTTTTATTATCATAATTTGTTGAAGGTTATGATCAGTGCAGCCAAGTTCTGAGACACCAATTTTTTTTTTTTTAAATGAAGAAATGTGTTAATATTTTATTGGTTTTATTAATTATTTATTATTATTTAATTTTTAGGTATATACTTGGATGGTCATATCATTTTATAATTTTTATTTATGTACATTTCTCCGCAAAATTTAATTGAATATTCAAGAGCATAATCAGATATCGATTTGTGAATGTTGCTTGAAAAAATGAAAAAAACATGGTTATTGATGTTATAGCTTCCCACGGCAGTGCAGCCACTGACACGACATTTTTTTGTGATTTTTGTGTTATTTTAGTAAAACCTGGGCTTAAGTTACTCTTCTTTATAATGCACTTTTACTTTTTTTTTTGTAATATTAAATTAATATTTAACAAATAAATGTCTCAGAATTAATATTTCTTTTTGGTTAAAAAGATTACTCAAATTTACTATCTACAAATTGTATATTTCATTGAATTGAGACTGTTACTTTGATGTATTATGAATGCCTTTAATTTTATAAAAATGTTTAAAAAAAAACAACCACATTCATTTAACATTTAAATACCTAATTAATTCGCTTTACGAGTTTTTTCCTTTTTTTTTTTGTGACGAAAAACAGAAAGTTAATTTGTTGAAGAAACGCTATAAAACAATGCTAATTGACTTTTTCTGGCTCATAATTTAAGAAGTGTTTATAGTCGTTCATTAAATAGAATTAATGGGGTCGTGCTTATTAATCTCGTAGGCATTCGTAGCCCGTAGTCAGCGTCGTAGTAGGTCTATGACCTCTCGTAGGTACTACGCCTAGAACTTCAGTTAAATAATTTTAAATAGCGATTTGTCACGAGATTTATTTTTGTTCCAACGTTTTCTGTTTCACTTATGTGACTTTGAATTTGTTTATAAGTGCTTGATTTTATTTTGATAGCAATAATTGAGTTGAAAGCATTTATATTAACCACTACTATAAGATTGGTAAACCAATCCACATTTACAATACCACATTTTACTGTAATGTTTCTTTGTTTAGTAGTAAATTTTAATTATCTAGCTGTAATAATTTAAATAAGAGATCATTAATTTCACAAGTTCATTGGTAAGATCCAATGTATCTATTTACTTTTCGGGTTCAGTCAAAACCTGTTGTTTTGTGATTTGCAATACGCATTGTATCGTTTACTTTAAGCCATAGCGTTGCTTAGTACCTGCGATACAAGGTTCCATATTACTTGTTACGTAGATATTATTAATTGCAAGCTGAAAATTGAAGGCGAATTGAAAGGCGAGTTTTTGTAAGTATTTTCTTTAAACTTTATTAAAATTCGGAGACGTTTCTGATGTGACTCCTCAAAGGTCCCCCACGGTTGACAGACCGGATTATTCAGAAAATCTCAGATTATGGAAGTCTTACGTTTAAATTAATTTTTACACTCGCTCACAGCCAGATACACGTTTATATAAGTCGTACATATGTACAGGAGTGTTTTTCTAGGCGCGCCACGTATTAAAATTTTTAAAGCCTATAATAAACTTGCATCGTTTGTTTGTTAATTTAGATACAGGTGGTCAACTATTTTTACCATTTTTCTTTATTTAATTATTGTGAGGTAAAGATGCTGTACCTCTACCGGTAATTACACTGTCTCTCCAATCCTTCGAACCGAAACACAGGGAACTGCTTCACAGCAGAAATAGAAACGATTTTTATTTGTAGTAAAAAGTATCGATTAATTATATATTAATTTAATTAATATACATTTGCATTAACGCGCCCATTACATTACTTCTAATAATAATAATAAATTTAGATAGAAAACATCAATAAGTCATAGTTACAGAAATACGATACCAAAATAATATATATTTATACCAATAATATTATCAATGCCAATGTTTGTATTGTATGTTGTGTGCAACACAGACACACACACACCTTAACCATCGACTAGTGAGCGATTTAATTTCCTGCGCCTCGTAAAATATTATTATAATCCAGTAGCGGCTGCAGTTGTGAATATTCAGAACATATTTCACCGGGGGCTGGTTTTCATGCAAAACTCGGCTCTGTTTCAGCTTTAGTGATAGCTGGAACTTTTAGTATTATATAATACAAAGTTTTATTTAGCCCCGTGGGAATTATATTCGCAGGAATTATATTTTAAGTTTAATAATAATACATATACAAACGGTATTTTTTTATTTCTTTTTTAAAGAGAGTTATTCTCTCCTCCACTTTTCATGGCTATTTTGTTGCGAGCACTCATCTTTTTATGATGGAGGTAATCTTTCAGTTCGTCTGCTTAAATTTTAGCGAAAAAACTCGCTCATTCCTCTTCTCTAATATTAAATATACATATTGTTTTGCAACGACTCTTTTATGGACCTCCTGGACAGAGTTTATATATTTTTTCGAACATCTTATAGCACCAAGAAGTGAATAAAATTGATATTATAAGAAATTATTTATCAATAAATAGTACGGAGCTTTCATGTAAAGAGATTCCATAAAACCTAGCGTAATTCACACTTAATATGTGTAAAAAATTGTATTTAGAATTTTTAAAATACAAAACCCAGTAGTTCTTACCTTGTTAAAATGTTTGTATGCGAGTAGCTAAAATTAAAAGTAAAGTTTAATATTTTCGTATACTATTTCTATCGTCGAGGCAAAGTTAGTGCACACGTACACTTTTAATTTAAGTTGTTTGGATATTTAGTAATGAAAAATACATTAAGGGTTGTATAATTTAGACGTATGCTGTCGGTCGGTTGCGGTGCTGAAGCGGTGCGTGTCTTCCTGCTAATGGGCGATCGTTTTTTTTCACATAAAAGTTCCCGTTTTGT
The DNA here is from genome assembly GCA_949316135.1 of Choreutis nemorana. Lineage (NCBI taxonomy): Eukaryota > Metazoa > Arthropoda > Insecta > Lepidoptera > Choreutidae > Choreutis > Choreutis nemorana. The sequence goes on along the minus strand of OX438598.1, from coordinate 11,785,641 downwards.
TGTCGTGCGTTTGTCGCACGGTCTCCGCTCCGCGTGTTTTGTATGAAAAAGGCTACCGCCTTTCCAGTCGGTTCCTAAGCAATTTTTTTTCTCCTTATCACCAACGCCTTTTTTCTCAGAATCAGTCCACTTTGAGATTATGAGGTCATTTACAAAAAAGTTTCCAAATTGCCTCAGGAACTCAAATACCAAGAGTCATCCGGTTGCTTTTTCTACACAGATTTACGCATCATTGCTTTAACTATAGCGTTGGACAGACGGTCGACGGCAAACCTCTAAATTGTAATGGCCATAACTCAAATACAAAATTTCCTTTCAAAAAATTACAAGGTAAACGTAAACATTTTGCATAATCTCTTTCATGGTGAATTGACGGGTCAGACATCATGAGATTTTAAATATTAATGTCCCTCGCACTCCACTCAGATATCCGACCTGTTTATTTACTACCAAAAAGTGTCAAACTAACCTGGGTAAACATTCACCATCGTATCGAATCTCCAGTAATTTTTAATGATTATTCCAAACACTTGCATTAGGAGTTTTTTCTGACAGTCTACTCACATTCACATAGAAAATATGTAATGAATGAATCTGAAGTTGTCTCTTATTGTATTATTTAGATGTATTTTAAATTTATACTGTTCATTTTTAATTTTAATTTCTACTGTTTATTTTCAATTTCAAGTTTTACTTTTCATTTTTGATTTTAATTTCTAATGCAAATTTTATTTTAATTTCTAATGTATTTTTTTGTAATTTTAATTGTTGATGTCACTTGTATTGTTTTGTATTGTGATATTATTTATTATAAGATATGTTAATTAAAACGATAGGATCCTCGTTTTAGGATCCTCGATAGGATGCAATAATGTGAATATTGTCGTAATTTAAATATTGTGTCTCCTTGTACACCTTTGAACAAGAAATCACACAACAGCTCAGCACAGACGTATGTACCACTTTTGAACACCTCTGGACCTTTAAAGCCAAATTAATGCAATTCATAAAATTTTCAGATTCTGAATCCGTTGACATACCATAGATAATTTCTAATTTTTGCAAGGATTTTTTCCATTAGTATGGAAATTCAAGTTTAGTTCCCTAGCAATAATTGGCTAATTTACGCTCTGACATAATATGTTTAAATTATATAAAATTATTTTTATTTATTTATTTGACATACTAACAGCATAACATAACATTCTGATTTTGTATTAGTTTGAAAATGGGTTTCATGCACATCTTTGGCAATGAGGACCAACTTAATTTATTTTACTAAGCTAGATAACATAATTAAAACAAAACAATTTAACAAAGTTAAAAGAAATTCAACAATACAATACAATGTTGCAAAACGGTATTTTTAACACCGCTACATTAACCACGGCGACGATGCTATCGATAATTTTCTAAACCTAACCTAAGCTAAACCTTTTTACCATATGATCTTTGATTTGATTGAGGTGGCAACGCGAGTGTTATATGCTTGGTGTAGCAAGCAACCAAGCTTGTTTGGTAACTGAATAAAAAATTATAGAAGAACATACGGTCAACCAGCAAACTTTTATTATCTAATTTATATGACACCAATGCACAGTTCATTGTCATTCTGTTGAATGTAGAGCAGAAACAAAAAAAATGCCAAAGGTTCCTCTCCGTTGTAATGCAGCCACCATTTTAAATGATTGTCCTCATTTATAGTCTGCTTCGTAAAATTATAATGGCTTTGGCTGCCTATCCAACTATGATTAATGCAGAAAAAGTGTTATTATCCAATTATTATCAACCTGCTCAAGTCAAACTAAATATCCTTTTCTCTTTTTGAAATTTCATGAAATTCATTAAATAGAATATGCTACTGCTAAAGTTTTACTTTAGTATGAGTTTTATTTGTAAAAAAACTAGTTACAAAGTCAAACCAAAAGCTACGTAGAAAGGTTAACGTTTAAAAACCTCAAACTACACGGAACTTAGCAAACATGGTTCCACTAAAACAACCGTCGGCGTAACTACGTCATCAAAGCCATTACATTAAACTGTAATATCCAAAACGCGTGTAAAGATGTTTAGTGCTCGAAAACGGTGCGTTTTGTTAACAAAGTTAATGCCCTTTTTAAAGGGTCGGTATCGCTTACCACGGCGAGCCGCTTGCCCGTTGGCCCTCTTTTCGATTCACGATTCAGTCACCAAGGGCATCGTCGTGTCAATAGGCGGCGGTATCATTTTCCATTAGGTGAGCTGTCTGCTTGTTGGTCCGTGAAGTTGTAAAAAATCATACTTTTTTCTTGAGAGTACTTAGTACATAAATAGGCTTCATCACCTAGGCTTTGCTGGGCTGTTTTCTGCGGGTGAGTAAGGTCGCCAGCACTTCTTGTTGGTTTATTTCTGGTTACTTCTCTTGCGTTTTTAACTACGGATTAAATTAACTTTGCCAGATGACTGAACATACATCATTACGTGCGACATTAACGACATTAGCGACATTTAAGTCGCTATCGGAGTATTTCATAAACCTGATCCGAATAAACAACAGCGAACGAATTATTGTGCATTTTTGCTACGTGGAGTGCTGAAGGTTGCCTTTTGAAACTATTGAAGTAATATTTTTAGTTATTTTATTTTTCATATTTTTATTATTATTTCGACGGCCTCTGTATTGCAGTGGTTTAACAACTGACGAGTCTCGAACCAAGGTGGGGGCGTAACTTTGTGTTTTTTGTGAGAAAAGATGCAGTTTCGCTATCTGGTATTGGATGTAGTATTTTTATCTATGTAGTTCGCTTACGATACAAGATTATATCTTAGGACAGGGCCGAGTCAATGGTTATTATTAGATTATTTGTATATGAGTAAAGTCAAGTTAGTTTGACGACCTCGGTGGCGCAGTGGGGTAAACAGCCGACTGCTACACTAGAGGTTCCGGGTTCCAATGCCGTCGGGGGCGGGATTTTTTGTTATTTGTAAGACGCATTGTTTCGTTTTCCGGTCTTGGATGTTGTATTCTTATTTATTTAGTATATACCATATCGTTGCTTAGCACCTGCGATACAAGTTCTTACGATACTTAGTGCAGAGCTGAGTCAATGTGTGTGTCGTGATGTGGTTTTTATTATTATTATAATTCCTTTTTTTGAAGGCCCCTATGTTGTATATATCCGGGAACACCGCTTTCGGCAGCTGATTCCACAAAGTGGTAACACGAGGCAGGAAATTTCGCGTGAACCGTATAGCTGTGGATGTTTGGACGTCAAGACAATGCGGGTGGAACTTTGAGGTCCGACGCAAAGTCCGGTGGCGAAATTCAGCTGCAGGTATTAACCAGAACAATTCCTCAGAGCACTCCCCATGATATAGGGGATAAAAGATGCAAAGAGAACCAAAAATAACGCTTCTGGGAGCCACTTTTCATTTTAAATGTCATAATGTTTTAGTCTTGTAGTTGTAGCGGCAATAGAAATAGACATTCTCTGAATAAGAGTATAATGGTTCATGAGATACAGCCCGCTGACAGACGGACGGACAGCGGAGTGTTTGTAATAGGGTCCCGATTTTTCCCCTTTGGGGACGGTACCCTAAAAATGATGTAGACAAAACTAGAAAATAATAATAATAATAACCACATCAGTATCGTAAGAACTTGTGTTACAGGAACTAAGCAACGGTATGGTATAAACTACATAAGCGGTAAGCGAGACAATGCGTCTTGCGAATAACAAAAACCCGAACCCGATTCGAACCCGAAACCTCAAGCGTTGCAGTCGGCTGTTTACACCACTGCGCCACCGAGGTAAAAGTAATATACGTTTTAGTTTCATGATGATAAATCCAACTGAAGTAAACACTTGCTTTTCCTTTGAAGTCTGTTACAGGCATTGTATTTGAAATTCCGCAGTGGCGAGGTCGGCGTTAGAACGCATGTCACATTCGAGACATACTCACGAATGCTTTACTGACGTCTTGTCGTACTTACTTAACGAAAACGGTAACTAAAACAATGTGAATTCAAGTACTTTGGATTTAACTAAAAGAAAAACAAAAAACTTTTCAAAGAAATTATTGTTTTGATTCGTTATTCCAACTGCGGTTTTGATGATTTGATTTTTGATTGTTTTTGATGATATGTTTTGTTTTTATTTAATTTAATTTATTAATTTGATGCTGAATATTTGTTTTCACTATATTTTATTTTATTTTTATTATTATTGTCAATGGTGATGACAACAATGGCTAATTCCATTTGCCTAGACCGGTATAATAAGATCTAATAATTAAATATTGTTATTTGTTTAATTGTGTATTTTTAAGATATAGTACACACGGCCATGCATCAACCTAGCCTGTTTGAACTTTTTACCATTGTTAAGTTGTACAGCATAACGATTGATATGTGAAGCTGTATATGTGACGGTCTGTACTACTGTATATTTAAAAAAAATCGGACACGATTAAAAAAGTAAGGTACCTAAGCTTCATGAACATCCATTGCGAACAAAACAAGACTCTAACATTATGTACCTTTAAGTAGAATTTAGCTTAACAGTAGAGCAAAAAGTTCGATCAAACCGATCATCCTTTTTTCAGGATATTCGTGTCAAATATAAATGATGGTAATCACAGGACTCGGTTCATATTGTTAAAGAAATGTACAATACCAACGTAGACATTTTGAAAAATATTCTTGATTATTATACTTTAGTGTTCCGTAAATTTGCAAAGTTTTTTTTAATTTGACTAATATTATGAAATGGTAAAGTCGAAATCTTCGAATTAAATGATCCAAATTCAAAACTAATTTGACTAAGAATAGACTATTACGATGGATATAGAATACCAAAAAAAAAAGATTGTTTAAAAATAAAGAAATACAAATTTTTCGCAGCTTCAGTTTAGGGTAATAGCAATAAATGGAACATTATTTGATAGCATACTCGTAGCATAAACTCATGCCATAATCCTTGGGGTTGGCAATTTTGTATTTTTATGTTGAGTCCCAAAGTGACAGGTTGCGAAACTGTCGCCACTATCCGGGCACAATGAGGAACATGGCAGCTACAATATACGCCAATCCGAGACTCGAACCCACGATCTGTCGGGTCGGTTAGTTAACTACTATCTGATAAACTAGCTTAGTAGTTTGTAGCTTGTTAATTTGACTAAATCTAGTCTGAAATTTTTAGTAGGTTGAAATGAATTCCAAGAGCGATGATGGCTTACCTACTCTTATACCAAGTATATACCCAAGAGGAGTGGGGTTAAAAACAGCGTTATGCAATGTTGTATCTGAATTAAATATTATATATAGATATTTCAACCGTAAAATATGCTCTTATTGATTGTGAGTTGAACTGTCCATGAGCGGCCATCTTGCAAAAGTTTTTCCTAATATATCCACGAATTCAGAAAATTTGTCTAATTTCGACTTTTCGGGTCTACAGTTCCAACCATCATCACTTGGCCGCCAGCTTGGTTTGTTTTATTATCACACTTTAAGAAGTCATGGTTACAGAGAAAGAGGCTGGTATATAACTCTCCAGGAAGACAGATTGACTCATGAATTATTCAGTCATCGAAGGTCACGATCTATACAACATAGCAATAAATAACTTTGATATATACGCTAACAAAATAAAACACTTGAGTTTCTTCGAAGCAAGCCTCCGAATCCGAATGGGGATAAAGCATCAAATAAAATCCTTTGTATCGCCTGACAAGCTCACAAGAGACCGCGATCAAAACTTAACAAATATTTAGCGAACCAATATTTGGGGAGTCATTCCATGTCACGATGACAGTTTGACAATGGTTGTTGTTATTCGTCAGGCGTGTACACACGCTTTGTCTCAGTGTGCGAAACCTCGAGCTCGCTCAGTAAAGACTATACGCACACTAGAACATCATGCATGTATACATCTAATCACGACTTTAGACGAACTGCCTTCATGAGATGGTATGACTACCTCACAAACAACTTCGCCCACTAGTCAGCCATTTTACTTTCAAGTGTAGCTGGTAAATGATCGATGATTGTACCAAGGCCCCCATGCCACTAACACCCATTCTCCCTCAAAACTATAACGAACGGGTATTGAATCAAATAAATATCGAATGGCAGGCACTCGCGTTCTGTGTAATACGACTCGAGAGGTAAAAATGCCATCGTATTTTTTGGTAATCTGTTCGTCTATCAGTAATCGTGAAACCTTTAAAAAACTACATCTTTAACTTGACGGGGCGATTCTTAAAAGGAATAACGTACACAGTCGAATATAGATTTTTCCCCATTTAAAAAAATATATTGAAGAAATTTGGCAGAGAAATTCTCGTAGTTTTTAAACGACAAAAAGCAAATCTGCAGACCTCACTGAAATGTTTTCTTAATTTTATTTCAAATTAAAAGCTTTTAGATTGGTGTTTTTATTGAAATTTATTTCTTTCACTGACACCTTTTACAAACTGTTACTCTGGGCTCTCATGAGGAGATTTTTTGCAACATATTTGCCTGATTTAATTACTCGTAACATAAAAATCGAATCCTGTCTAGCGGCTTAGGGGTAAAAACTTAATTTATTTGTTTAGCTAGATTATTATCTTATAATTCTTTAGAAAATACATAATTTTCTATAGAATTGTTTGAACATCCCCTGTTATGTGACTCTTAATTTATTCACGAAAGCCTGAACGCCGGGGACTATCGGATATGCAAGTGTATTTGTAGCCATACCTCCATAAAATAGCCAAGTAAAGGCTTTTTAAAGGAGCTCAGAGGGTGTTGAACGTAAGGCTGATAAATTAGGGTCCCGCAGGAACCGAAACCGCTTCGAAGGTTTCGCTTTCCATAAGATTTGAAGTCGATTGCCATCCGCACTGCTTTTGCATAGGTTCATGAATATATAGTTTGTTTTGCGTTCAATTTGCCTGTGGTTTCTGTTGTCGTTTCTTGTCGTTTAAAAAATCAATTCGAAATACCCGTGAAAAATTGACAACACTACTGACTGGTTTTTAAGACAAATTCACAAACATAAAACTTACAAACTTTTTGTCTACATTAAACATTTTAAGAATTTTTCTAATCCTATACTATACATATTCAATATTAGTCATCGCAGACATCTCTCACCTAAAAATGGTTTGTTTATTTATTCTTTAAAATCGAATATTTAGCTTTTTTACCTGTCTAAACGTCAGCACGGCTCGCGTCACAATAAAACTGCCCCTCAAATGAAATGAAAAGAATTTATTTGACATTTATACTTCTCGACGGTTTTTCATTGAATTTGAATATTGCGCGACAGCCTGACAAGTGTCTGACATTAAATATTTGGAGTATTGCCATATAGCTTTTATGTAAAATTTGTATACTGTAAAATATGCATTGCTTTTTTAATCTAAGTCGAGTTCGAAGAACTACAGTTTATTGCATCTTTGCTTACAATGTTGATGTTTAACCGAATATATATTTTTTTTATTTAAAATTAATTTTTTACAAGTAGGTTAAAATGGGAAGAATTTGCAGGATAGGTGATTGTGTGGATAAAAATAAATACTTACGAAATAATTTCAAATTTTAAGAGATCTTGAGATGAACTTTTTTTAAATAAAATTACAACAACTTCAGACGTACTTCATTTATTCATAATACTCAGTTCAAAAACTGGTACTAAAATAATAATAATAAAATTCAATTTATTTAACAATATTGGCTAAGTCGTAAGTATTCAATAAAAAATATAAAACTTATACTCTATGTCAGTAAAATCGAATATTTCTATAAAATTAGGTCATTTAAAATGATTTATGTTACACTTTTAATATTAATGTAAATTTTTATTTTATTTCTTAATCATCATAATTCACAAATTTCACATTTTGTCTATTTCACTATCAAATAAATAGTAACTACATTCAACATTCTATCTCTTTTTTCGTCCACTTTTCGCTTTTAAATTTGTATTTGTACCTCTAAGTGTTCTGGTTTAGTGGGCTTTGCATATTCTTAGGTATATTTTACCATATAGCAACACTCTAACCATAGACGCCCTGCTGAAGGTTTCTCTATGAATTCTATATGAGTGACCGCATTATCGAGGCCAGGCTACGTAGGCCTTAATGTACCAACCTTTATGTATCCTTTGTAAAGAACTAAGCCTTTTGAACCATTAAATTGGGTGAGGATTAAAAAAAAACGTAGCTTATTTTTTTCTTCACAGATTTTGAAACCTAAATGTTTACGTTTGAATATTTACAAATTCACTGTCAGATCAAGCAAAGGATTTGTAATTTAAATTGTTAGTATATAGACAATCTTTTATTTAAATATTTATTTAAGTATGAGCTAGATATGTATTGTAAAATAAGATGGTATTTAAATTCTAAAAACTCAGCATTTCATAAACGAAATTAATAAATCCTTGCAGTATATACATCTTAAATATTCAATGCATAAAGTTGTGTTTCCGCGAAAAATTCTTGCTAATCTATTGTAGGTAGTCATCGTGTAGAATGTATTGTCATGGTAACGCACAAGTTCACATTATCATCAATATCTAAAACTAATCATTACAAAGCAATATTGCAAATGATACGTCCCTATCCGGAATAATTCCGATATTTTATCGTTCGGTTCTCGTGTTATTGTTTTCCAAACGATTATCATAGGTCGTTACATCCGAATGTCATTGTCTTAGATCCAGTATTTTGGTAATAATCGTGCCTTTTGTCTCACAATAAGTAAGGCTGTACAACCTAGAAACGTTCGCATAAAAATTGTATCGCTTTGTTGTAGGTAAATTGATCATTTTGATATTCTATTAATGTGTTGTCGAACTGTAAAAGAGTTTATTCTCTTTGTGCTTTACAAAAACAACTTGTATAAAACAGTCTTCTAATTTTAATGGATTAAAATAAGATATTTTTGATAAAAGTTTGAAAGCTATAATTACTACCTGAGTTATTTAATCGTACCTATTTTATTACGAGAAAGAAAAAGCTGAAGTACGAGATTGAAGTAAAAACAGAAATGCATTACAGCGATATTAGCATTCAAGGCGGTTCTTCAATTGCAGCTAGCATTAGGTGAGGTCAACGTCTTCCATTTTAAAGATATAAAGAAGTTGAGTTTTTGAAAATAGTTTTGTATTTTTTTTCTTTTTTATGCTTTCAAATTACTTTAAGAAATATCTGAGATATTGATGGGGTAACAAAATATCTGAGATATTGATGGGGTAACAAAATATCTGAAATATTGATGGGGTAACAAAATATCTGAGATATTGATGGGGTAACAAAATATCTGAGATATTGATGGGGTAACAAAATATCTGAGATATTGATGGGGTAACAAAATATCTGAGATATTGATGGGGTAACAAAATATCTGAGATATTGATGGGGTAACAAAATATCTGAGATATTGATGGGGTAACAAAATAGCAGCAAGATTTATTTTAGATAGTTATTACGTCATTTCATATTCTTGATACCTGGTATTCTGAAATGGCTTTCTATGTTGCAAACTTAGATACTCAAACTGGGAGTTTGCCTTACAAACTACATTGTAACATTTTCAGTTAGCTCTGGATTGAACGCCACAAAGCGAGGTGGCTTCGGGCTTTGCATTGTCCTGTAAACCTATATGTTTTTTATTTCTTTATTTGGAGATAAAACAGTGGACAGGTTGCAAATAATAATACAAAAAAATAGAAAACATATCACAAACATAAATCTGACAACCATGAACATATCTCACTAAAACACCATATACAAATACTCAAAATAACGCTACATACATAGAGGAAAAGAACAAACATGATAACAAGGACATATTAAAACACAAAAAAAAAAACAATAAATATATTAGAGCAAAAACCGTTACTGTCACTCTTCCCATCCCAATGCAAGAAAAAAAAAAAAAAAAAAGGTATATGAAAAAATTTAAAACCATAAAAATATTTAAATTAAGCTAAAAACTGATAAAATTTAATTACATTAAACAAACCTATATGTTTTGATACTGCATTCACAATTCTCAGTTTTTACTCGTCATTATAGATGACATATTATAAAAGGATGTTTGTTAATGAATCACGCTAAAACAGCTGAAAGGATTTGGATGAAATTTGGCAAACAGACAGGTCACCTTGATTAACACATAGGATTTTGTATCCCGGAAAAAGTTTCCTGAGCGATAAAAACAAAGTATACGCAGACGAATATACGAATAACTAAAAATATAATATTGTGACTCGTCGTGTTTGTTTGTGGTATTAAAATTCTATAACATATACACAGAATTACCGATAAATTTGATGCGACAGTATTGGATTTGAAAGGTAAAAGGAACAGTAATAAAAATAATAATAACCATTGACTCAGCCCCACAGTATCGTAAGAACTTGTGTCACAGGAACTAAGCAACGATATGGTATATACTACATAGATAAGAATACAACATCCAAGACCGGTAAGCGAAACTATGCGTCTTGCAAATAACACCTCCCTCGCCGGGATTGGAACCCGGAACCTTTAGCGTAGCAGTCAGCTGTTTACACCACTGAGGTCGTGAAATACACAAACAGTGACAAAATGTTACGATTTTTTTTAAAACATGTTTATAAATTTTAAAACAAAATGTAAATATATAGTAAACGTGTCACATGTGTCTGTAGCTATTTGTACAAATCAAACACAAGTCGACAGTAAGGACGGGCTCGTGTCGCTCGGCAGCAGACACTTTATGTGTTTTTAAACGAGTTGGACGTAACATTGTGCTGCACTTATACGAAAACAATGTCGCGGCATAGTGATGTCTCCGACATACCGTTTGGGTATAATATTTGGGTATAATCAGATATTTTTTCATTAAATTTACTTTTTTTTCTACATTAAGAGGCAAAGTATAAGTATTTGTGAAATGAAATGATATTTATTTGCTATAAATATGGTTCATTACAGATGTTTACATTCGTTTAAAATAGTTCATACATATTTCGCTTTATAAAAGCATGCAAAATTTTGGTCAAGTCCATGTGGGTCATCAGGACTAATAATTTAAAAAAGATAATTCACATGACAAATGTTATATAATGTACGCAATTCTAATGTCAAATAATATGAAATACAAATGTCGATTTATATACAATGAGCCGTTCAAATGTCAAACAATGAATGAGGATAGATAAGCAATTGTAATGTGAAATAATAAATTGAATAAGGTTGGTCATACATTTAAAAGTGTGTTACTAAACATTGGTATAATACATTTTATTTATTTGTATTATGGAATATCACCTCCTATTTACAAAAGTTACCTCTTTTTAAATTTCAATTGTTACTGTAATACGCGCGTAGTCGTTTGCAAAACCAGATAATTGTCGTTTGAAATACTATCCAAAGTTACGAAACTGAAGCACTGAGTTATAAAATATTAGTTAAGACATTAACTGCATGTGATCCTATTTCATCCGCGTGTAATACAATTTTTAATTTATGGTAAAATTATGTAAAAAAACCGATTTGATAGATTTCAAAACTTCAGGCTGAAGGCAAAGTGTTATTTATTTTCATATTTTTATTAATATAGTCCTTTTTATGTTTTGAGTTTAATTGAAAGCCATTTTTATCTACCCAATTATTTTATTTATACATTTAGATATGCTGACATTACATATATAAAACAATTAATAAAATTAATCTCCATAAATACAAATTCTGTTAAATCAACCAATTATTGAGTGCCAATTGTTATTATTGTTATATTTTTTTGTGAAATAGAGAGTACTTTTAAATGAAACAAAAATATTTAGTACTAAAATTACGTGCACGTTATCATTTTCAATCTGAAAAAATGCCATACACATGAAAACAATCGGTATATAAAATATAAATTAAAGTTAAATATTAATTATTATTTTAAATTTATATATAAAACAATAGTTGCTTACACATAATTTTTATGACGGGTGTCGTTATGTTGGTCATAGCATTATGTTTGTATATTTCTACCGTTTTGCTTAATTTCATGGCCATTGGTTCAACGGTTCAGGCGTGAAACACGGACAAAGATACCTTCGTTCAACTATTTATTGACGAAATATACTTGTCAATATTATTTAACAGTATAAATAATATGACAGTAATTTAAGTTCTGTGAAAATAATTTAAGATTCTTAGAAATAAATAGAAATATAAAGTCTTAAATTTCTAACTGCAATACATGACCGAGCTAAATAAATAAGGTAAAACCATATTCTTCAAGCATGTAAATGTTGACGTAAATGTTGGAGGACGTGGCAGCTCCGTTTGTTACGTGCCTTGGTTAACCGGCCAACCCGACCCGACGTGTTGAGGGTTCGAGTCTCGGATTGCCGTACGTTGTAGCTACTATGTTCCTCATTGTGCCCGGATAGTGGCGACAGATTCGCAATTTGTCACATTGGGAAACATGCGAAATGCGGTGTTTGACACCTCTGCCAACCTCTCAAGGGATTATTTTTATATTGAGTTTTATGTTTATGTAAATGCTGATATAGTGCCTATGTATATAACTATTGGTAAGAGGCTATATATAAACATACAATACTTCAACATTTCAAAGAAACTCTAATCTGTTAAGTTAGTTCGGACCTAATTGGTTTCTCTTAGAACATTCCGAAGGAATCAACGTTTATTAATGTCAAGGTGTTCTGTAATACTCCTGTGGTAAATTAAATCATTAATATTTTCGTCCTGACGGTTTTAATTGGCCTGATTTGTATATGAAAATTCTTACTGTAAGCACGCATCTTAAATAATGTATATACGTTATTTTAATAACCAACATTATATATATTTGTTCTGAAATATTTTTTTACATTTTGGGTTTACTTGATCGAATAAAATTCATCTTTCCCTTTTTTTTATTTTAACAAGCAACCTTTAATATGAAAGTCCATTTGAAATGTTGGTGATTTAAAAAAAAGCGATATATTAATTTCGTCCCCTCCTAACTACTTTAGTCCTCTGATTAATATTTCAAACTGTAACACAAACACGCTAACTAGCATTTTTCAATCTTGACAATAACAAACCGTAGATCGGTCATGTTCATATTTATATTTGACAAGTTTAAAAAGGTTAAAAAATGAAACAATGTTTTGACGGTTGACCCCGATCGGCATATTTCGGGAACATCGGTGAACTGCGACGTGCACATCACTAGCAAGGCAATAACAAACGCAGTACGTAGTGCGGTGCAATGCGGTGCCGGGAACTTTTGATTGTTCTCATTACACATACGCCCGTGCATTATCCCTGAAATACTCGCTGGCAATACAAAATCGACCCTATCGCCTAGGGTTTCAGGTTTGTTTCCGAATACACCATCAGCCCGGATTCTGTTTAAAATACGAACTTTTATAACGAGTGATACTGATCGTTTTTATGTAACATTAAAATAGCCGGAGTTATTACTGGGTTTTTATGTGGATTTTAATGCAGTTACCCACACTATAGTTATACGTACTTATAACATTAAGTGTACTAAAAATCTAGCTCTTTCGGCTTCATCCGTGTTGACTTTGGACTTTAGTCCTGAGAAAGATATTCAAGATAAAGTATCCATTGCGTTAATAATATCTGTGTGCTGAATTTCATCAGTTCGACCCTTTTTCGACGGCCTAAGGCGTAGTGGTGTAAACACTCGACTGTTACGTTAGAGGTTCCAGTTCGAATCCCGGCGGGGGAGAACTTTGTGTAATGCGCAAGACGCATAACACAAAGTTAGTCGCTTACCGGTCTTGGATGTAGTTTTCTTATCTGTAATTTATACTTTATCGTTGCTCAAGTCCTGTGGCACAAGAACTTTCGATACTTACTGAAGGGCTGAGTCAATGTGTGTGTCGTTATTTTTTGCGCGAAGGAGTAACAAATATCAAAACATTAATATTTATATGTTTATTTATTTATTTCCTTATAAGCAATATAAGGATGTGTAAGTTTACCTACAAGATGGTGTATAACAATTAATGGGTTCAAGAACATATTTTGTAACTTTAACTCGTTAGTAATAATATTGTTATTAAATGTTACTTACTCATTTTAATAGTGCGAGATATAAACGCGTGAAACATTTGACTAGGCGTTTTTTAGAGCTTGAAGCACATATTAAATTAAACTTTATGACATAAATAATGAGGTTTCAAATAGATGTTGCTTCGTTGGTGGATAAAATCAAACGTTCTATGAATAGCAGCACTTAACCCGGCTCGTTGCGCACGCGCATCGTTTCACACCACATCCTTAATTACTTTAAAAATAAACACTTCACATTAACTCAAACATCATCTCAGTGTAGTCGCGAGACATTTCTCGCATTTCTTTTTAACTCGTCACAAGAACTTACTTTTTTAATGTGCCGTGGGCACTTCGCATTTTTTGCAGGTTTCCCTGAAATATTTTAAGAAAAAAAATTGTGTGTCTGAAAATAGTTCAGTAGGAATGCCTTTAAAGATACAAACTGTCGTGACGCAAATGTTCTGAACGCTATTTTTATTGACTCAGCCCTGTAGTAAGTATCGTAAGAACCTGTCACAGACACTTAGCAACGATACGGTATAAACTTTATAGATAAGAATACTACATCTAAGACCGGTAAGCTAAACAATGCGTTTTACAATAACTCAAAGATCCGCACTCGCCGAAAGCAAAACCTCTAGCGTAGCATTCGGCTGTTTACACCACTGCAACACCGAGCTCATCAAATTAATACAAGCAGTTTTACAAAAACTGACACAAAACGATGTTCAGAAGCTCACAGTAACTAAGCTAAAACAAGTATCTTTTCTTTCGGGATCAAATAAAATATTAAGACAGAGTCAGATACCATACAAAGAATACATTACCTTTTCAAAAGCTCACAGTTTTTATTAATCCCAGGCTTTAAGCGTTCATTCTATAAAACCATGGCTTACCGCTATTTCATTAATGCATTACATGGTGGAATCCGCTACAATTAAATTTTCTACCAGTTAAAAAAATGACCAAGCCGCTTACATCCGAAACCCGCCCGCTTATTTTAAACAGGAGTAAAATTCGGATGTTCAAAGACTCGATTTAAATTTTAAATTTGTGACTTTCTACAGAAGATAAGGCGAAGTTGAGAATTTCTTGCTAATCCCTACAACGT
Organism: Choreutis nemorana; assembly: GCA_949316135.1. Classification (NCBI taxonomy): domain Eukaryota; kingdom Metazoa; phylum Arthropoda; class Insecta; order Lepidoptera; family Choreutidae; genus Choreutis; species Choreutis nemorana. The sequence goes on along the minus strand of OX438598.1, from coordinate 11,770,478 downwards.
ACAACAATTATCTTTTGTAATTTTAATTACTTGTGTTACTGTTTTAATATGATAACGCTTGTGATCTTACCCTTTGAATTTGAGTTGAAGTAACGTTCAGCTTTATATATATTATAGTCTGAGCATTCAATGGTAGTAGTTTTGAAACGTACAAATTATAGCGTGAAATTACGTCGCTTTATTATAGAAAAACAAATGTGTTTATAAAATCCAATAGTACAAAATGATGTTTCTTTGTTGTTCTTGTGTCGTCCATAAATTATGAATATATACAGAAAACTGATAATTTTTTAAACCCACCGGTAAATATATATAATAACACTATTTGTTTTAATTTTTTTATTTATTTCTTTAACGGCATTGGTTTTAGTACCATACTGCCTAATCATCAGTAATTATAATTTCTTCGTTCTTGAAGATGATAAATGAGATGAAGATGATAAGATGAACAATGAAAATGATGAATCTGCCTACAGTAACATGCTAGTACTGTAGGCTCTAAGGAGTGACTTGGGAGATGACGAAAAGCGCAGCCAAATCGTCGTATTTCACTTTCTCCACACTTGTACGGCACTACAGATGTTTACTGGTTAAACACTAGCATTTTACACATTAAATTCTGCTGATATATAAGAAAAGACAATAAAATAAGAAAATTCTAACTGACACTTCCCGTTCCCGCCAAGTAACCTATTTGTTTTCATTGCGTGACATTGGCATGGTCGTCTAACACGATTGTTGCCATAAAACAAAAATTTAATTGAATTGAAAAAAAGTTTTATAATCTTAATAATTCTTTTAAAATAAAATTTGCTGAGTTTTGTAGAGAGTAAGTACGATTATAATTTTATTCTCGTAACATGTGTAATTTAATTATTCTATATAATTGACTTACTTCATTAATAATTCTGTCATATGTTCCCGTTTCTGTTAGTAAAAACGTAAAGATTTGTTTGCATATGTACTTAAATCATAATAAATAGTTTAGAAATCGGTGTAATAAATAAAATTTGTGTCATAAAACTACATTTGTATACTGTCATTTGATACATTTAATGAGTGATGCCACATGACTTTTGTTAATAAAGAACAGCAAATAACTCCTTCAAACATAGTTATTGATTTTAACAAACTTTATGAGTGGATAACCGTCTAAACTGCCTCATAATACGCCGCAAGTATAGGTAAAGTTACTCGAATTTATGTTTTACTTTATCAATAACAAGAATCATACAGGTACAGGGTATTGGAGATGCTCTTAGCGTTCTCAGACATCAAGGGCATTGATGTATCACTTTTCATCAGGTAAATTGACAGCTTGTTTGCCCATAAAGTCAGAGTCACCTTTGGATACTAGCTGCAATGGCAAGCATCCCGATTTTTTACCCAAATCCTTTTGATCTTGTGTTGTCACTCACAGGGAACGTTCAAGTTGTTGTCTTTTGTTTCATGTCATGTCTTGTTAACAGTCGAATTGTTACAAATTCAACGAGAAAACTTGCTAAGCTGACCAAAAAATAAAATCAATAGTTAGTTTAATATAGTTATTTTCCATTTTTATATGAAATTTTAGGATCAAATCTTAATTAAATTTAATATCCATTGCTTCTTCGTGAATGTTATATCCGTAATAGGAACACGCATCATAAGTGTATGTTATCTCGTCGGGATTAAAGCAAAATTTATAATATCTGTTCTGTCGGTGTCCATTATAAATAAATTTATTACATGTAATTTTAGACCACCTATCGAAAGATTCTTTCAACAGCTAAATTCCATTGGATTTTTTTAATAATTGCAATTTTGTTATATTTTTGTCTATATTTCATATTTTTATTAGCATATATAATTGTGTGATAGTTTTTTCCAAAACAGCAAAGTCTACAGAAATCCGTAATGAAAAAGTCTCTTTTGTGTTTCATTACTTTTTTTGTGGCCAAAAATATATCATGCCATATCATTGTCTCACTGTGCTAGTCAAGACATATCTATTCAAAGACTAATCACTGCATAGCAGGATCAGATGGACCACCGAATGTTAAGTGGCTATTAAATTATCAATAGACGAAAAAACAATAAACGGAGAAGGTTTGGTTTTAAAAGAATCACTTGCATCTTTTAAAAATATGATAAGACGCAATGATACGGGTTAGAAGAGCACAGTATTGTTTATTGTTTTTTGCACAGTTTTGTGTTAAGTTTACAGTATTATTAATTTTTATATACAGTATTTCTCTTCTCATAAAATAGTCATACTACAGTACCATTTAACGTCTATAAGTTTTATTAAATAGTGGAAACTTTGTCGATGTATGTTATGTATTAATTATAGGAATGTTATTTGTAAGTACAAATTTTTTTATGTTTTTCAAATAGTTATAAAAATTGAAGTCGTATTATTTATGTATGAATACGAATAACTTTTTACAGAGTAACCCGATTTGGATAATTAACTTTTTATTGGATTGAGAATACATTAAAATTGATCCTATTTAAATTTGAAAAAAAACAACCCTGGGGTTGGGAAAAGTTACATGAGATTTTCGTCGATTTTGTTTTTTGTTTTTATTTGAATAACGGCTTGAGAAGTTAGTAGTTCCAATTCACTATTTGAATATACATTTAATGGCCATTCAAAATGTCAGCTACATCATGTGTCTACTGTAGTTCATGTGGGCGTAGGTATTTAAGTAAGGAGCTACATCCAGGTAAATGTATGCCACACTATTGCTTTACAATAAGCAATAGCCACTTCTCTTAATTACCTTTGAAGCACCATCAATATTACGTTCTATAGAAACGTCATGCCTTCATTAGATGCTTACCGATTGTCTCTTTACATGAAGCCTCAACTGCCACAATGACAACGCTCTCAGCGTTTCTTCCAATGTTTTCCGCCAGTGTTCTGAATTACGGCAAGGGTCTACCCATGATTCATAATCCAGGCTTTTCTTCTAGGCACAGTGCCATATACAACTGACCAGCTACAACTTAAACAGAGACTCGAATCCTCGTCTTGTCGGCCGTCCTGAGCTGCCAGTAGGTGCTGAGCTGCACTTCCGAATCACATTTTTTTTTACTACCATCGGTTCGGAATGCTATTTCTACGGGGGAGAATCCGGCAAGAAACCTCCGTAGTTGCTTTTTTCAATATTCAAGTACAATATTTTCTACTACAATTTTTAAACATAATAATTCTAGCTACACTCCCAACTGTCAATAAGCTAAACCTGTCCAGCTAATTAAATGACTTCCATATATCTTTATCCTGTAAACTTTACTCCTAAAAGACAATTTGTGAGAGTATTGTGTCTTGTATGTAGTATCAGCATTATCTCAGTGTGCCGTATTACTAAACTACATATATGTTAGTTAACCTACTACCTCAAAAAGTTGTAGGAAATTTTACGTTCGAGGTGTCGCTTCTGCATGTTTGTCCCACGTATTTGTGTATTAATCACGCGTTGTCCGTCGGTCTGTCACAGAGACGTGTCTCTTGATTTATAACTCTCATTACTGCTGGGCCCAGTCTCGATCTCTCACAGCCAGGGACGGATTAACCTAATATTTTTTGTTGCCTATCTTATTTTGTGCGTCTTAATTAGCTGGGGTGGACATTTTTCCCTTGATAAATAGTTGATTGTTTTTTTTAATTGCTTGGTTCTGTTTTAAAATTGAAATTATTTTGAATGAGTTGTATTTTGCGGTGTCAACCGCATACTTTTTCATCAATAATCCATTACAAATCACACATGCCCATAAATAGTAAACACAAACTTTTGGCAATTTTCAACTTGTACATAATTATACTTGTAGAGGTAAATATATACCTCACGTGTCAGTAATTATACTGGCAACGAATCGGAACAGCGAACTGCTTCACGGCAGAAATAGAAAGGAGTGTGGTACCACCTGATTGCTTCGCGCCCTGTAACATCCAAGTATTGAAAGAAAGTTGAGAGGAGATCTACCACTTGTAATAGAAAAGTAACCTCTATCGATAAGCTATGCGTTTATTTTACCAGTTATTATGATTTAATATGAAGCAGTAGACGCAAACAACTTTATATTTCATAGGAATTTCTTTAAACAACACACAGGGTTGCTAGTGTCGCCAGCAGTGCTAAGAAACAGTGTAAGTAATTCTATCAACATTCCATAAAACCACTATAACATTTAGTACCTCGAGGCATTCAAAGACTTTGTAAACAAAATACATAAACCCGACAGCGCCACCTATAAATAAACTTAAATAAAACCAATTTACATGTTCCAGTGGCGAATGGCGGAACTATCCAATTTTCTTTAGAATTCCTGATAGCTGGCGCTGGGATAAGTGAATGGAAAAGGATATCTTTGTGTGTATTATTATTAATGAAATTGCAGTGGCAACACTGGCGTCCAAAACAAAATATACTTGAGCTTTATTTCTTTTAAAACAGGGTTCATTTTCCCTTATCCTTCGCGTTGTTTGTCAGTACCCTTGCAAACTTGAGATTTCCCGCGGCAAAACTTCTTTTATAATCGCATATGAATGTACTTTCAGCCATCTTTGTTTATTTTTTACGCTTTAAAACTCTTTTTTTGTTTGCCGACGAACGACGAGATGGAAACTTTGAGAGTGCATTTAATATGAAAATTTTATTTATTCTCCGTCTTCTTTAAGCCGTATCTTTTATGCAGTTGGTAAATATATCCCTGAATGTTTTAGTTAAAAGACATAGCGGAAATATGTTTATTTAGGGATCGGTAATGTTACATGCAATCTATATATCTCCGGGGACGAGCGATAATCTATATATATATCTTTTTACTAAAAAATCATTATCAATACTATCTTTAATTAGTATCATTAGTAAGTAAAAATATCGGCCAAGTGTGAATCGGACTCGCACATCAAGAGTTCCGTACGATATTACGAAGTTTAAACAATATGCATTTTAAGATTATTTCGTAAAAGAAACAAGATTAAGCAAAACTTGGCATTAAAATTACGTTTCTTATATGTGAGGCCAACCTGATCGTTTAATTTATTTATGTTTTTAGTAATTATTGTTATAGCGGCAATAGACATAGATATTCTCTGGAAATTTCAAGAATCTAGTTATTATAGTTCTGACGACCTCGGTGGTGCAGTGGTGTAAACAGCCGACTGCTACGCTAGAGGTTCCGGGTTCGAATCCCGGCGGTGGCGGGAGTTTGTGTTATTTGCAAGACGCATTGTTTCGCTTACCGGTCTTGGATGTTGTACTCTTATTTATTTAGTATATACCAAATCGTTGTTTAGCACCTGCGATACAAGTTCTTACGATACTTACTGCAGGGCTAAGTCAATGTGTGTGTCGTGATGTGGTTATTATTATTATTATTATTATTATAGTTCATGAGATACAACCTGCAGACAGACGGACGGAGAGCGGAGGCATAGTAATAGGGTCCCAATTTTCACCCTTTGGGTACGGAACCCTAAAAAGCTAATATCGCATCTATGTATTGCATGAATTTGATTTACATTTAAAAAAATATACGCTAATGGAAAATTAAACAGCATAAATCAAAGCCTTGGGCATACAAACATTTTTAGGCACAATATTTTTCTTCCTGTATTTTACAGAAATACCAGGTTTACACTCGTCGCCATCGATATTATCAAATGTCAAATTATGTTTCATTCAAATTTACTTCAAATACGTGCATTTAAATCGTCCTATTTTAATTTTAACACGAGATTCTAATTATATACATAATTTTTCCGTAAATTTAGGTACTATAAACCAATTTTAATATAATTTTTAAGGGGATGACTTCAAGTCTATACATTGAAAAATAAAAAAATCATATGGAATACAAAGGGTGCAATGAATGTTACGCACTGAATATCTTGTACGTTATCCGGAGATTTGCAAGCCTAAATCTTACATCGTAAAAGACATATGAACAAAGCGAACAAACCGAAAAAGTAATACTCAATTAAACGTAACAGTCCATTGCTCCTTCTAATAAGCCCCGACGATAACTGTTAGTTAACAGACGTCAATGTACCTCGTTGTAGTAGTGTTGCCATTCCCGGCAATGTTTTTTCTTCTAATCTTGTGTTTGTGTGCGTATTTTCCTAATCAAAGCCGTCGTAAAGGCATATTTTTATAGAGTTTCCTTCGGTTTACGATCCCATTTATGTTTCAGACTCAACAGGCTTGCTTTTATTCAAAGAACAAGCAAAATGCAGATAGAAATGTTTGCTTACAGATTTTTTATTTTGACTGTGGCGCAGTGGTGTAAACAGCCGACTGATACGCCGAAGCTTCTGGGTTCGAATTCCGGCGGGGCTGAACTTTGTTATTTGCAAGACGCATTGTCTCGCTTACCGGTCTTGGATGTTGTATTCTTGTCTATGTAGTTTATACCATATCGTTGCTTAGTTCCTGTGACACAAGTTCTGCTTCGTCAATGTGTGTGCCGTGATATATTTAATTCATTTACTGAAATTGATTACATACGTACTCAATCAAAAAATATAATTTAATCGAAAAACCAGTTCAGATGAACACTGAAGTATAGCATAAATTATAAATTTTTTAATATTTTAAAATTTTTAATTCATATTTTTTTCTGTTGCCTATGTCCATCGTTTACTCTAGAAATTCATTCTACATATTGTAGATTAAGATCAAAGATTACCTCCTTACATACATACAAACTTACAACACAACCTGTTCATATTATTAAGTAGTAAAGATAGGTAGTGGATACAGAAATGAAGTATGGGGGGACTAGATAATTGAAACCTTTTGTGGGAGGAGCTTGACCTTACTAATTTTTGAGTTTTAACTATGTAAGGGGTGAAACGAAAAGGGAGGCATTGATGCATCAATATAGAATTGATGTTGGACCATTTTATCAGTTTTAGCAAAGCCATAAAGTGATGTTCTCAAAGCTCTTATTTCTCAATTTTGTTTTTGCATCGATGATTACACCTCTTCCTTCAGATTTTGATGACCTCGGTGGCGCAGTGGGTAAACAGTCGACTGCTACGCTATAGGTTCCGGGTTCGAATCCCGGCGGGGGCGGGACTTTGTGTTATTTGCAAGACGCGTTGTTTCGCTTACCGGTCTTGGATTTTATAATCTTATATATGTAGTATATACCATATCGTTGCTTAGTTCCTGTGACACAAGTTCTTACGATACTTACTACAGGGCTGAGTCAATGTGTGTGTTGTGATGTGGTTATTATTCTTATTATTTTGTATAAATAATGAACATTTATAGTATGATGGGACTGACTGAATAAAAATAGATAGAAAAATCTAACAGTCAGAAGAACTCAGAAGCTTTGTGTCTAGTTTGAGCCATGGATCTGCTAGTGGTATAGGTATTGTGACCATGTTAGTTAATCTTTGTGAAGAGCCAACCGACCTCGGTGGAGGTTGGTGAGTGAAGGAACATAGGATTAAGATGTGCTTTATTATTTACTGCTACCAACCGTCATTAAAGACATACCGGGCTACGAGACGAAGGCCCGGCTTTGATCTTGTACAGAAAATATCCTCTTTAAAAAATTGTTTATTTCAGACCAAATGGATCCTTAGCGTGTTAGTAACAATGTATACCTTTTAACTAAGTTAATAATTAAATTAGGAATAGAGAAAAAATATAAATTATTGAGCTACGGTTCAACTGATGGTAAGTACAACGCCGAGAACGTTACCAATGCTTTGCCAATGTAGATGCGAATGATTATTCATACACCTAATTTAAGGTAATTACACTGACTCTCCAATCCTTCGTACTGAAACACAGCGAACTGCTTCACGTTGGCAATAGAAAGAAGGCATTTAAGAGGCTCACCGCAAAGCAAGATCTCTGGTAGAGATGGAATTAAATTTAGGCGGTTTAATAATCAATAATCGCTTTTCCTCATTTCAATATCTAAGTAGTAGTTTAATATTACCTGAAAGGGGGTAAGTATGCAGTACCCACTGTGTTTATAACGTTGTCTAAGTGATTTAGAATGCCATACTATTGTATTGAAAGAAACGAAGTATTTAAATATATACTAAATAATAAATCTTCTTCTCTATAATAATAAAATGAATCGCAAAATGTGTTGGTAAGCGCATAACTCAACAACGCCTGGACCAATTTGGCCAATTCTTTTTTTTAAATATTCGTTGAAGTTCAAGGATGGTTTTCACGGCGACAAAAATTCGAATAATTGCCGGAAAAACTATAAAAACAGCCGTTTTCTCTTTCCCATACAAAAAGTTTTGTTTTCTATATGACAGGACGAAGTCAGTCGGGTCCGCTAGTACTCTATAAAATAATAATACTTCCTCGACCTCTGTGACGCAGTGGTGTAAACAGCCGACTGCTAAGCTCTGGTTCTGGGTTCTAATCCCGGCGGGGGCGGAATTTTTGTTATTTGCAAGACGCATCGTTTCGATTACCGGTCTTGGATGTAGTATTCTTATCGATGTAGTTTATAACATATTGTAGTGTAGTTCCTGTGACGCAAGTTCTTACGATACTTACTGCAGGGCTGATTCAATGCGTGTCGAGATGTAGTTTATTTATTCATCAGGTGCTGCTCGCAGTTTTATATTAGTTCTGTTTTTTTTGTTTAAATATTTAAGCATTGTAAAAATAAAAATATTAATGAAAACATGGTTCGAAGATAATTTTTCAGCTCAAATTTCTTTTAGATAAAACACTGTAGGTAGAGACGGGAGCTTGTACTCGCGTGCATGGATCAATCTAAACTACACCGTTCTTAAGTTCTACAGCACAAGGATTGATTTTGCATGTTTATGTAAAGCTTTGTTTGTGGGCGTTTATACATATTTTTAAGGTGAAATATTGCTTAGTGTACACCTGTCTTGCCATTCAGCGTCGGGATAAATTTCAATACAAGATCGTTTAGTTTAGGCCCGTCGAAAGTTATTTAGGTAAAAGGGCTTCATATCATGTATTCTGTGTACTTAAGGTTGTCATGTTTATATGTGTGTATGAATAGAAATTTGTGAGTTTTATTTGTGTAATTTAACATCACAGAGTTCTGAGTTTATTTTCAGAATCTGGGGTTTCTTTTCTTCACCAACTTAAATTTTCCAAAACGGTGGACGAGTAATTTTTAATAACCACATCACGACACTCACATCGACTTAGTCCTGCACCTTAGTGCATATCTTAGATATAATCTTGTATCGCAGGCACTAAGCAACGATACAGTATAAAGTACACATTAAGAACGCAACATCCAAGACCGGTAAGCGAAACAATGAGACTTGCAAACAACACAAAGTTCCGCCCCCGCCGAGTATCGAACCAGGAACCTCTAGCGTAGCAGTCGATTGTTACGCTAATGCGCCACCGAGGTCATTTATATCATGATTCTAAGGGCTTTTTAAAGTTTACTAAATCAAGTTAAATTTTTATTAAGTGTTCAGATACTAATATAAAGGAAATAATAAAATAAATGAATGGATTTGGATAGATCTTTAAGTTAAAGGATTGTTTAACTGTATACTGGATGTAATTTCAATACTGAAGCTGAAAAAATTATGTACTACAAAAAGTCTGAATCAAAAGTAACTTTTTCTTTAAAGGGTGGGAACGCCAAGTTATTTATATTTTCGCGTTTTATTGGCACATTATTAAACCCTTTAGGGTATAGCCTTCTAATTTTGAAGCAATGAAACTGAAATTTATTCTATTAAAAAAGTTTAAGAAAGATTTATTGTCGGAGATTGTTCATGCGAAAAGGTTTCTGATCGGCGTCGGGGGGCGTCATCGGCGGATTGTCGGCGGAGAACTTGTCATTTGTACGTGACCTCATCTCCGCGTCTTCCCAATGCACTCTCGCGGAGAAACTTTCGAATCAACGTATGGATGACGTTAAAGATTCCCTGAATATTTTCGTAGGAGTTTTCGGAAACGTGACGCGAATATCAACGCACAAACGATTGGTGTGTCTCAAATAATAAATCAAACTTATACTCGGTTGAAAAACGTGTTTTTTATTGAATCGCTAAACTTCAGTTTTCAAAGTTCTTAATCATTTTGTTGAATTTCTAGTTTCGAAGCGGAATTGCGGTGACATTTGTAAGCACAAATCAGAGGGGGCGTAATTAGGAGTTTAAACTCGTACGTAAGAAGAAAAAAGCAAGTTCCGGTGAAGCGGGACCGGAGCCAGGGGGGGCAGTTAATCCAAGGCGTGCAGCGTGGGGGGGTCCGGGCCAGGGGGGGAAGGGAGTTGGCTTTCCGTGTCCATTAGTGGCTGAGAGAAGGAGGACAAAGTTCCCAAATTTTTCCGAGTGAAGTCATGTCGCGACTAACAGCCATCGGTACTTATACTCGGGAAAAGATTTTAATCGGAGATTTGGAGCTGACAAGTTACTTATTACTTTGTTAAGAGACATAACTTTTTAATTTAGATATCTTCCGTTTACTGCCGAGACGATTGTGTGTCTTTATTATGACACCGTTTTAAGACAGTTACGTTTGCGAATGTCGCCATAAAAGGGAATGGCTCCGGCTTAAAGCTTGGGCTCACCTGAATTGTGGGGACAGTTGTAACATTCAAGGGTTCGTAATAAATCTTTCTCGCATAATTAATTCAAACTGTTTGATTGAAATTAAAATAGAGAATCCATTTATTTCAATTCCGCTAATACCACTTTGCTATCTTAGATTGTTTGCTAAGACGCTACAAAGACTCGTGAAGTTTCTCTTGCCAACTTTTTAATTCTTTCAACTGGAACTACTCCATCCGGCTTGCTGACTCGATCTAAAACCTCATCGAGCCGTCACACATCGTGATATTCCATCACAAGTCGTAATATTTCGTCATCCGTCCGTCTTCATGCCACCGACCTCGGCCAGATTAAACAATTTCGTTCCACGTACCGAAAATAAAAACACTTTTTAATCTTTTTCTTTGTAGAATCGAGGTTGCAGCAACGACCGCAGTATTTGTGAACTCCCCGACTGCATGAAAAGGAAGTTTGTTTTCTTTTGTACTTCCCTTGTATAATCCCGCTGCTGAGTAATGCTACTGACTTATCTATCCATTTAGTACTTCTAAATGCGTTCTTTACTACCCAATTAGGTTCCAGCTTCCAAAGGAATGCTTCCTTGTAAAGTTTTGGTACACAGAACCATTAAATTGTAGTTTATCTACAACATGCAGATTTTATTCAATCTAAAGAATAAAATTGGCCAAGAGAGCTGAATGGAAACAAATAGTTAAGGAGTTTCGTAAGGTAATCACTAAACGAGTTAATTTGGAAATTCCTCCGGCCGAAAATAACAAAAAAAAAACATTAGGGAAGTAGTTCACGCGGGCCCTCCCCCTCGCGTGACCGATTCGCTAACGTGCCTGCATTTAAGTGTGAACTAATCTCAAATAAGAACTTCTGTAGGTAATTAGTTGGCATAATGGTTTTATGGTCTAATTTCACATGGTAATTGTTTCGTATTTCGGGCTTTAGTTGTTTAACGGCTGCGTATGGCTTTCGCGTAGTTGTCGACTAGTTTCAAACTTTCGCATGAATTTTACGAGTGCCTCGAGGATTTGTGAGCAGGGGGGTGTTGGGAGGGGGGTAGGTCTAGTTTGATTGGTCGGTTCGAGAATTTCATTACACAGGTAACTCCGAGTCTCAACTGAACCGAAACTAATTGGCCGAACCTCGCTCGTTGTTATTTATTTTGGGGATACTCCTTGGTAATTATGTTCCAGCTAAGGAATAAACTGGGACCTCTGAAAAATCGACCGGTTTTGTCCACGTCACCCCGGATTTGGGTGTTTAATTAGAAATGTTTAATTGCGATTCCCACACAAACACTGGCTGACTGCGGCTTGGCTATTTTTCGAGTGTAGTAACAATGTTTTGACAGTAAAGTTGGATTGAGTTTTATAAGGTCCACTTAAGCTCGCTCAATAGCGGCCACCATCGCAAGTTTATCTTCTGTATTTCCGAACATTGGCGGTTTTCCAATTTTTTTCCCTCATGTGTACATTTTTCATGCATCGAACGATTTAACTTTGGGTGAGGTCGCATGTATGAAATTTTTGTTTAAACTCCCCAGAACGACTGGCAAAAACTTTGTCATATTCGTGATTGATTTTTTAGCGTTAACTAAAATGGAACTAAAGTAATTTTCCATTGGTATTGTAACAAATAATATTCTACGAGAACTTTTGTTGTTTCCTTTACCTCTAAATTTATCTTTATTAAACCTAACAAAAAATACAGAGATAAACTTGGGATGTTTGTTTTAAAGGGAAAAAATGTAACGCATTCTTTTGTTTCAGGCGCAGGCGGCAGTGTGTATAGTCGAGTGTGTCGTCGTGTGTGTAGTGCGTGCGGGTGTGTGTGTGTTAGTGACGTCACGGGGGGGCGGGGCATGCGGCACGTGGGGGGGGCGGCCCGGCGTTAGCGCCATGTTCTGTCGAGCGGCGGGCGCGCTTCTCGCCCTGCTACTGCTAGCACATCTGCCTTATGATGGTAAGTGATCATCATCATCACCCTGATCATCAAAGTTAGACTCCCATATCACTGGAAAGGTTGAATTAGTCATGGGAACAATGTCAATATTATTACGTTAATCAATTTTATCAAGTTGGCTGATAAAGGTGAAAATTGTTGCTTTTATGGTATTTGACGATATCGCCATAATATTCAAACTATCACTGTACTGGTATGCACGATATGGTGTTGTAAGTGTGACACCTCCCATTAAATCTGAATGTAACAATCAGACTCAATTCCAACCACTTCCGTCAATATATTATAAAACTTAAATATTAACGCTAACTTTCTGACAGTTTTTGTAAGAGATGAATTCAAAGAATTTACAATATTTATCATATTTCACTACGAACATAGTTTGTTCCGAGTCTACAAAATATTTGCGATCTGGCAACATTCTGATCGCAAAAGACTTTTTAACTGTATTTTTTTCTGCAACTTTTATTATTCTCGCTAGTTTTATTTATGAGGAATTCCAATTTAGAACAGATCCTCCTCGGTTTCACTCGAAATATATATGTGAAGGATTGGTAAGATGATCTCCGCATCCCAATCTATCAGTTGATGGAGAAGTGTTAGCGTTCGTGTTGGCGCTGCAGTTCGTGGTCAGTACGTAATGTGCGTGACTATCAGCTGATAGATTGATTGTATAAAACTCATAGTTGTAAGCATGATAGAAGAATAAATATATGGAGTGGTTGAGAGTCAGTTTCACTACCTTCCACCACCGCGCTACCGTTGCGTCCCCTCTGGAGGTAACCCCGGTGTACGTGACTCCGGCGGTCCACCCCCAGACATCATCATCATAGCGGAGTCGCTTAAGATCAGCTAAAACTATGCTGAAGAACTATTTCAAAGAATCGTGATTTTTTCTACAAAATCTTTTGCTATTGCCAAAATAAACCAAATACGATAAATAAAAAATATAGTGACAAAAAAACAAACCAAAAACGTGGGTTCCCATCAATAATGTAACTAGGATTTTTTAAGAATTCCACTCGTAGAAGATTAAAAAACTTTAGTTTTCCATCATTGCAGAGTTAAATAAAACTTTTTTCATAAGAGAAATTATTAGATCAAATTCTCTTAATAATTTCTCGGTAGCATAGAACGGCTATTAACAGAAATATTCCACTTAAAGGGGCACCCAGTGGAACAGGGGCTTATTAAGGATGTTTTATCGAGAAAAGATCCTTTCCAGAAACCCAGGGCCGGACTCCAAGCTCGACTCGATAAAATTTACCTAAAATCGTAAAAATGTTAGGGGAATAAAATTATGAAAACGAAAATCCGTCACATCGAGCTGATATCCTCTGGTGGCACCATTCACTGCGCGTTATGTATCCGCATTCAATATACCCATTGAACAAATCGTGCGATGGATGTCAAATAAAATATTTTATGTGTGAATCTGCAAGAAGTGTCTGTCCGGAATTAGGGGATGGGATCACGGGGTTTATTCTCGAAGGAGAGCCGAATTTGGGTTGTTTTTCTAACCTTGGTGGGACACCGACCCTTCCAATATGATTTGCGAAGAAAAATAAAACTTTAACATGATCTTACGTAAGATGTATTCGTGTTTATCTTCCCCGATTCGCCTTAAGAGATAATGTGACTTTGTTATACTTTTTAAATATTTTTGTTGTTTCCGAAGCAAATAGCTTAATTCGATATATAGCTGATAGAATTAAAAAGGTATCGATGTTAAAGTGTTCTCCTTTAGATTCTGTATTTTAATAAATCATGTGTACATTTTTGTTGTGAAAATTAACTGAATTAATTTGTTCAACCAAATGGATTAAGTAATTTATTTAAATTGTAGTGGGTTGTTATGGTATGTTTGCATGATTGCTCTATTTTGGAAATAAACGGCTAAAAGCGGGATTTAATAACTTTGTGAGTGAATATCAGTTTTCCATAGGCTGTTGACATTTATTTAGTCAGTCTCAATCAAAGGCTATTGGGACAGAAGCTGTCCCGGGGACATTTAATTTTGGCCTCAAAAGCGAGACAGGCCCGCCAAAACCGCGATGTCTGGCAACTCTGGATCGCATACCGTTTGAACGTATTATATCACGATACTAGGATCATGTTACGGTATTGTATAGTGTAACACCACCCATTATGATACATCTAAAGCACTTTGCGCTTTTCGTCATCTCCCAAGTAACTCCTTAGAGCCTACAGTTACCGTACTAGCATGTTACTGTAGGCAGATTCATCATTTTCATTGTTCATCTTATCATCTTCATCTCATTTATCATCTTCAAGAATGAATTATTATGATAAATCTCGTATCCAGAGCCGTAAAAATATTTTAAAAAATGCTACATCTACAGCCAAGTGTGTTATATTTCTTTATTGTATTACTGTTACTAACCTATTTTGTCCTTGGCTGTCAGCAGAGTATAGTCTGCAATATAATAAATGTTATTTTTATTAGTCCCCACGGCATACTATGAATTTTTGTATAATATTGTATCAAAATTTTAAGTTTAAACTGATTGCCTACACAATACGGGATCGAATCATTTTTCAATATTACCATTAAAATAAAATAAACCATTTTGCAATTCTATCTGTGGAAG
This sequence comes from Choreutis nemorana, assembly GCA_949316135.1. NCBI lineage: Eukaryota > Metazoa > Arthropoda > Insecta > Lepidoptera > Choreutidae > Choreutis > Choreutis nemorana. Next base: position 11,755,361 of record OX438598.1, on the reverse strand, counting down.
AAAAATTTACATCGTTTAATGTTTGCCAAAGACATTTTGTATAAAACAGAGAGGGCAATATCCACATGTGACGTCACACGTGAATAGCCTCATAGATTTTGTATAGCGAGAAACCGTTTTAGAAAGAGAAAAGGATATTAATATAAAATAGAATATTAAACATTTAAACAAATATATTAAATAACTTTAGCCGATTTTAATGTTACTTTCTCTCAAAGATTTCTAAAAACGTATATTTTGATTAATCTGAGTGTTATCGTAATTTGTCATAGTAGTTCGATACTCTATTTTTCATGTTTGACATTTCATCAATAAAAAGGTTTGTCAAATGTAAAGAGTCAATGTCAAGTTGATACATGTTATTCGATTATTATGTGTATATTATTGTTGTAGTCACTGTGTTATTTTGTATCAATCTACTTGCTTTGTACCTACAAGCCAGAATATCTGGAAAGGAATTTTCTTAAGAAATGAGAGAGGTTCGTAAATGTAGGTTTTTTGAAGGGAAACTTCACATAAAGATGTATGAGTAGTTTGGTAACTTTGAAAGTTGGGAAAGAATTAGGATGTTCCACTTTGACTTGTAGATTAAATCTAGAACTTAAGTAAGCTTTGTTAAGTATAAAAGTACCTAAAGCACTTTAAACAGCTTTTGCGAAGTCTAAGTTTTGGGTTCCGTGATCATTAAACTAAAAATGGATTTTTCTCCTTGTTCCTCCTTATATTTCACATTTTTTAAAACATAAACTCACGCCGTAATTAATCCCTCAAGAGGGATATGCAAAGGCGTTTAACGCCGCATGTTTATGTTGATTTTAATAAATACCTCATATAGCAGCTCCACACGACGGGCCATCAACAGGATGGATCATCGTGTAGAAGGGGTAGTTTCGTCCGATGGTCATTACACAACCATCGCATGACTATCTTCGAATGGCGAATGGTACATGGTATAGAGGGCCTTTACAATTTTAGGGCCTTTCTGTAAAAAAGCCACTTGAATAATATGCTTTGACTAAATATTACTTTTAACTGAAATCTGGATACTATTACTACATCTATAGTCATCTCTAACTTGTTCATTTATTATATACAAATATACAATAAATATATATTACAAATTATATACTTTATTAGGTGTAGCTTTTTCCGGTCATTTTCAAAGAATTTATTACAAATTTAAATAAATAAATAGATGATTTAGGTCAGGTAAATTTACTCAGAGTGGATTATTCAAGATAAATAAACCGAAAAACAGAATCCTAATCCGAAAGTTTCATGTTTTAATATACGGGACCCCCGGTTGTATTTAATCTGAGATCAAAGATTGGCTCCTGTTTAATTACCTTACTTTCTTCGCAAATTGGAAAACTTTTAAAGTAATAAAAATACAAAGTACATAGCTGTCTCTTTCCTTTTATATAATTAAATCGATTCCTAGTATTCTCGTGTTATAATTCTCGGTGAATTCCGATTGTAATTTTTACTTGAATTAGAATTTTCTAGTAAATTTTTATTACAATTCGAGAAAATAAGAATATATTGGGTTACTTGGCGGGGACGGGAAATGTCAATTGAAGTTTTCTAATTTAAAACCAAATCATATCTTTACTATACTCCATATTTTACAGTCTGTTTTATAATAGTTAGGAACAAATATGGCCCAATGTGTGTGATTTTATTTACTTTTTTCGTACATCAGCAGTTTTTAATGTGTAAAATGCTTGTGTTTTAACCAGTGAAAATCTGTAGTGCCGGAGAAAGAGAAATACGACGATTTGGCCGTTCTTATCGTCATCTACCGAGAAACCTTTTTAAGCATAAAGTGTCAGTACTAGCATGTTACTGAAGGCAGATTCACTATTCATCTATTCATTCTTCATCAAAACTTGGTAATATAAATTTTACTTGACACTGGGATGAATATTAAAAGTTATTGCCATTACAATGGCCGATGCCATCAAACGAAAAAAAAAAAGAAATGGTTTCCGCGCGTTCAAAAGTAAATCGACATTGTTTTTTTTCCACTTAAATGTTTTAGACGTGAAAAATTTTGAATTAATTGAAATTTTCACCATCAAGAATCCAATTAATATTTATTTTATTAGGAAAAACAACATTTTTACACATTATAGCTAACAAACTAAGAACATTCTAAATTAATATATTTAATGTGAAAAACAGTTGTAGGTGAACAACTCGTGCTTAATTTGTAATCTTACAGTATACTAATTATAGTTAATTATAATACCTTTTCTTTTTGTTCCTTGTTTGGGCAATAAATACATTATTATTATTACTATTACACTATATTACAAATAATAATAATAAAAACAAAATATTTTGAAATTGAATCAGAGGAAGAGAAAAAAGATAAAACAACACACATTAGAAAATATCTCAGAAAAAATATTTAATATTTTTAATTTTTTTTTGGATCCGAAACATCGAATCGTCCATCCAATCGAACATTTGTTTGCAATTTTTTGACAGTATGACAAGCGACATCTGTCAGTAATTTTATTTTGTTCGATTGACATTCCTTTGTTTACTGTTCGTAAGGTTCAATTTGCTTTAATGTGTGTTTATTTCTAATCGATTAGGTTAGGTCGCTCGAGATCTTTCTGTCTCTATCCAAAAGTGAAGCCGCTTTTAAGTGAATTTAAAATGATATTAAGAAATGTCTTAATAAGCAAACGGGCTGGTTGCCGACTTCATCCAAAAGTGATCACACTTTTTAAGTGAAGTTTAACACGGGATTGTGTATCTTTAAAATGATTGATCAATCATCCGAAATTACGATATCCCGATCCGATATTAGGATGGAATGCAGTTACCGTTGCCTTAAAACGCTTGCAGTTCCAGGGGCATCAGCAAATTAAAAAAAACCTAAATAATAAAAATAGCGATCGCTATTAAACTATAATTACATAGAAATCAGGTCAACCTAAATCTTTCTCGAAGCTAATGTAAGATTCGTTTTAAGCGAATTCCGATTTGTAATATATTTAAATGTTCAGGACCATTGAGCGTTCGAGTGTTATTGCTATTGCCGTGCTTGTGTTACATTTGATAAGTATAATCCGTGAAATCCGGAAATTTTGCTGTCACGGTTTACGTCGTGAGCTTATGACGGGTCCCAAGTGGGTCATCGAGCCGGGGTGGGGTGTAGTGCCCACTGCCCTACGGCCCACACCTCACTGACCAGAGATCATAATACGCAGACTGTCCTACGGTATTCGAACAGTTTTCTTTTATTATAGTATTCTATTATTTATGACTTCGGTGGCGCAGCGGTGTAAACAGCCGACTGCCACGCTAAAGGTTCCGGGTTCCAATCCCGACGAGGGAGGTGTTATTTGCAAGACGCATCGTTTCGCTTACAGGTCTTGGATGTTGTATTCTTATCTATGTAGTTTATACCATATCGTTGCTTAGTTCCTGTGACACAAGTTCTTACGATACTTACTGCAGGGCTGAGTCAATGTGTGTGTCGTGATGTGGTTATTATTATTATTACTTAAGGCGATGCTCTAACATGTTTTTATAGCACCAGATACTTGGTTATGTTGCTGACATCGCACACCCACCATAGTAAATTGCAGCTGCGGTCTCCGGTGGCGGCAACCGGTAACTATCTATACCGGTAGCTGGTAATTGATTTATATGAAAATATAGTGATTGATGGTGGCAGCGCCTTATTAGTGTAGTACCTTTTTTCAAGTATTTAAATATTTTAGTAAATGTATGTTCATTAAGATAATTAAGATACAAGGCAACTATAAAATGCGTTTTATTATAAAATCTTTTAATTCAAGCCATGTCTAACAAAGACGTTGCAGGTTTAAATTAGGTTAGTAGGTTAGGTTTAAAAAGTATTGCTCCAAAATACCACCAATATACAGTACCCCATTGTTATAAAATTTATTTCAAAACCAATCTCTGATGCTCAGCTTTGATGATTTTAGTAGAAATAAGCCCTTTGTCGAAGAATCCTTTAGACATAGCAATTTGTTTCAAATACAGGCTTGTCCCTTCTACAATGTTATGATTTTACAGGCGGTACCCTGGTGGGGCTAAGCACTTAAGGGTCACGATCACAGGTGGACGATTTTCCGCGTCGCTAAACCACGCACGGTGTAATCCCAACACGGCCCGACCATAGAGAAATCTACCTATCTTTTTCATACCCACCTGGAGAAACGAGATAGTAGATTTCTATGAAACGAAGTTTGGAGTTAAATTAGTTACGGGATAGGCCACCGAACAATGCCGTCAGCGGACAATGATATCCTCATTCTGATTGCTTGCTCACTGTGAAACCGGCCTTAGAGAATAAGGGCGGGAGCACAATGAATCCGGCTGAATTATTTATTATTCATAGATAAGCGTCGATTGGAGATTTTCAATAGCTCTCTCCTTTGACGAATCACCTCGGGATATTTACCCATCAATTCTTTTTATTGAGGATCCGGTGCTTTTAAAGCCGTAATGGAATTACTGTTTTACTTAAAGTGGAAATGTTCTCGAACAGGACATTTAAGTCAATGTCTTATTAGAATAATTGGAACTTCGGAAAATGTTAACAATCTAGTGTAATTATATAGGAACTTAATGCACAAAATTGCATTTTTTATTTGACCTCATAGAAGACGTTGTTCAGTTTGTATCGTCTCCGGAAATTCAATTCTTTGGTTGCTGTAAGTTGTAGCTGCTATATTCCAAACTGTGCCCGGCGACAGTGGCGACAGATTCGCAACCTTTCACACTGGGAGCCAACAGAAACTTGCGAAATGTGTGTAGCATCTCTGCCAACCCCTTTCGAGAGAATACGGCGTGAGTTTGTGTATCAAAATTTTAATACCAAAAGAAAATTCTAGCTAATGATCAAATCAACTGAACGATTTAATTCCACCGGCCCATTTCATCACCGGGACACAAGACGAAGGCGGAAATTCTATCCTTCCGTTGTGGATATTTCAACCATCCGGACTAAACGATTCGAAAACTTTTTCAAAATCAATATGAAAATAACTTCATCCCATAAACTTTAAATAAAGTACTTAGAATCAGCAAATGAATTTAAATTTTCTTAAAAATGACTCGACCAGCGATTCGGAATATTTATGTCATAATGCGTACTGCAAAGTAGTGGAATTATTTGCCTACTGAAGTGTTAGTTCCCTGATCAGTATAACCTGGAGCTCTTTAAGGCAAGATTGAATAGGCTTCTCCTGGTCATGTTCTACCTTAGACTCCATCGGCGCTCAACATCAGACGGGATTGGGGACAAATGTTTGCATAGTCTTAGATAAAAAAGTCAATCCCTGGATCTGGAAGACAACATTTTAACATGTCCCTCCAGGAGTTAAAAAAAATCACTGTTAACGTTTAGGTCTTTAAGTCTAGATTTTTTGGGATGCCTCATTGATCTGTCTGTCAATCAACTAGTCAAAGGTGCAGTTTGGATAAAACGTTTTCAGACACAAAATACACGAAGTATTTAACCGACTATTTTTTTTTTCAAAAAGAGGAGTTTTTTGACAATTGTGGAAAGCATCCCGCCCGCATGGTGGCGAGGGAGTAAAGGGTTTCTACCATTTTCACTAGTATCTAAACAAATGGTTGTTGTTGAAGCTGTGTACGTCCTTGAAATGTACTTATTACAAAAGTAAAATATTTAAAATAATGTTAATGTAATACCTATAAATAAATTGCGATGACCTAATAAATAGAAACTTGTGAAACTTACCTGCTCATTGAGGGTTCCGTACAAACTTAAGTAGGTATATGAATATCAAAAAATAATTAGTTAATAACTCATGAAAACACCAAAAAAACTTTACAAGAAAAGAAAACAAATATAGGAACGAGCCAGCTTCTCAGAGTCTACTGGATCAATCCGGCGTTTGTTTATGAATGTTTGTTCGACGATAACTCGAGTATCGTTGATCAGGTCGTCATGCAGTTCGCCAAGCGGATGAATGAGATAAAAAGTATTGTTAAGTTTGATTATGAGCCCAATCGGTGAAGAGGTTCCCGAGATGTAGCGGTACGCGAGTTCACAGTTCGGAACGAATCAATAGTGCAAAACATTTACAAAATTATGACTTAATGTTTCATGTTATATCTTTAAATGCTCCATACAGATGGAATAAGCTTTTTATTACAACTGCAGAGGTCATATTAAACAAGTTTACACTGTTAGTTGTATATCTACAAGTACTTATTTACCAGGGTATTGGACCAGACGTCCTAGATACAAGTATCGATTGATATCGCAACGTTCTATTTATAAAATTACCTAACTTCGTTAAACTAATGATACATGAAATATTGGTATGCTTAGTTTCGTCTCTCACTCTCAAATTCATTTTTAACGTACAAGATAAGGACGAAGTGAATATTTTAATTTCTACTCCGAAATGGTCAAAGCGTTTGCTATCAAAATGGCCGCTATTTGTAGATAATGTTACAGTTATAATTGAAAAGCTAGCACACGGTTTTCTATTTGAGTTAAATTTCACTGTATTTTCCCGTTTGACTCCACACGTCGTGCACCAGCGTCACGACTTTAGTGGTACAAATTAACCATCAGTTTGGTATACCTTGAGTTTTAGTAGGGTTTGCGTGAATATGAATTTAGTAGTCATAGAGTCGCGTAGAGTACGTTTAAAAATTAGTTTAAGTCTATTCTGTACCTCGCTTTAATAATTATGGTGTGTGAAAAAATAAGTTACTAGTGTAATTTGTTTTAACTATTATTTCAATTTTCTAATATTTGTTTAGTCATATTTTATTTTATTTGTAGTTTTTTTTAATATATTATTTGCGTTATTTACTTATTATTTTGCATAAATAATAATAATCGTTAATTTGTTTGTTTTTAACGCTGGATACAGGTATTGTTTCTAATTTTAATATTGTCTTAACAAAAATCTGCACTTCTGGCAATTATAACGAGTTAGACCTAGATGTTTGTCTCATGGGTCTATGGTGTGCATACCTATAATTGGCATAGATGTATGCTATTTCAATTATGGCCATACTTTATAAACTACCCCTGTGTAATGCTGTTGTTGTGCCCGTAAAAAAATATATGCTTTTATAACACGCAGCTTTTTTTTAAGAACTTCAAACTGTAACCGTTTTAGCCGGTGATCACGTCAGTTTTACGGTAATATTGGCATGTTATGACATATTATCATATGTCAGATAGCTATCCAGCAAGTAACCTCCTTAATGGGCAGATAATGTAACGTATAATTTACTTCGAGCTTAACTTACCAGTTACGCTTATTTGAAGATTGCGAAACGTCAACGATGAATTTTGACGTCAGATAAGTTGTAAGTAGCTTATTCAGGACCTTCAGTATCAACAGTGGTGTCTTTTGATCGAATAATCAATGGATAATGCAGTTGTGCAATGAAGCACAGGCTGTGCCCGGACACACTACCGGCTGTCGCGGGAACCACAACGAACTTAATCAGAAGAAATAGGAGGTAGTAAGAAAGCGGTTTCAGACCTTACTTGAACATTGTGAGACGAACCCTAAAACTTATAAAGAAAAATAAAACAATACGTAATGTTCAAAATAGTATGGTTCGGCGAAAACCGACAATGTTTATTTTTAAGAAGCTGTTGATCATAAAATTTTAGTATTTATTAACGTTTTTGATTACTAAAAAAATCTTAACATTAACAAACCCAGCATCGACAGCACTAATACACATATGTAAATAACTACCCCACCCTGCTCATCAGCCGCTCCATTAGACACGCATTAACGAACCAAAACAAACCCTATCACTAAGCAAACACATTTCAATATCCATCGTTACAAATTTGAAGAAAAAAAAGTTGTATTTTGAACCTTAATTCGAACACTATAAGGTTGACAGTGAAAATGAAAGAGAAGTAATTTCGTGAGTGACGGCACGTGCTTGGTATTATGGTGTAAAAACAATCATGGGTTTTGGTAATTTGTCGCTTCAGGGCGTTAACGTGTGGAAATTCAAAGCTGAGTAGTGACGATATGAAAAACTTGACTAATAGGCAGCATAAATAAAAAAAAATAAAATGTAGGTAGCATTTATTGAAAAAGTATAAAAATAGACAGCATTTATTGATAATGAAAAACACCACTAATGAAAAAAACTTTTTCCTCAAATGATTGTAGGCGTAAGCCCAGTCCCAATAACAGATTCATATTTAAAGCATTCAATTATCGTCTTTAATTCATATTACACTCACCTAGTAACAGTGCCCGTCATCTCACCGTCATGTCAGTGGAAGTCACGATGTTTTTAAAAAGTTTGCCCTTTAAAGTTTACATGTAATTTGAAAAGATTGATTCACTCAGCCAATGATGTGAATCAATTTGCACATAATAACAAATGCACATAACGTTAATAATATTAAAAATGTAAACAATAAAAACACTTTATTTGACAAACTACGCGATCTCGTCTGGGTTGGTACCACTCTCCTTCCTATTCTTGCCGTGAAGCAGTTCGCTGTGTTTCGTTTCAAAGGATTGGAGAGCCAGTGTAATTATCGGCACAAGAGGCATACTTCGAGATATATCTTTACCTCTACACGGGCAATGCCTTGGCGATGCTCTTGACGTTTTAAACCTCAAGAGCATCATCGTGTCAATAGGCGGTATCACTTTCCATCAGGTGAGCCGTCTGCTTGTTTGCCTGCGATGTTGAAAAAAATATTGCCACAAGATATATTAAAAAATACTTCCATACAAAGGTAAATCAGTATAACCTTACCATACATCCACTTCACCAATACCTACTCACACAAACATAATTAATGACAAAAAATTCTCTATCGAAAACCGAAAAAAAAAACACTCGAATTAAACTGACCAAATAATCATCAAATGTAAATAAATCCAATTACCTATTAACGTTAAGTCACCATTAGCTAATATTATAAAGTGAAATATTCAAGAAGTCGTAATTTTTATTTGACGAGAAGGAAAAGTACCTCTCTCCCTCAAATACCTTTATAATCAGGTCACACTTCATTAGCGACCAAATAAAAATCCACTCAGATGAAAATTAAAGGGAAAAATGCGTTATCATTTAGCTGGAGCACGCTTACAGAAATGTTGTGAAGCAGGTAAGGGAGTTAAATCATATCTGGTTGTATTTCTGTAAATGGAGGGACTTACCTTCTAAATTGCTAATATTGAAGCAAAGTGTTGCATACTTCTTTGATGTTTTCATTTTCTAAAAATCATAACAGGAAAAAGCTTGCTGTGAAGAAGTCAAAATACTTTATAAATTTGGCAAAGTATTGTAAGGTTGCCAATACCCAATTAAACAAAAATAACTGGCCAATTGTAAGTCGGACTCACACATGGAGGGTTCAGTACAATCGTGCTAGAATAAACAATATGTACTTTTAAAATAATTTCATATAAGAAAGAAGAACAAGCAAAAAATTACTAATTAATTATTATTTTTTGTTTACGTTTTTTGTATTTGTTGTTATAGCGGCAACAGTAATAGACATTCTCTCAAAATTTCAAGAGTCTATTATGGTTTGTGAGCCCGCCGACGGACGGGCGGACGAACAGCGGAGACTAATTAATAGGGTCCCGTTTTTCACCCTTTGGGTACGGAACCCTAAAAACAAAGTTGCGTTTGCTTACGTTTCAGTTTATGCAGTTGTTATTTAAAAGTAGGCAAGTCTTACGGAAGGGTGGAATGGATTGCAGGGAGGTAGGAGTGGGCGGTGTTAATTAAAGAGTTTTTTCTGGTGTTTGTCTGAATCCGTGGCACTGGAAAACAAGTCTCGACGCGCCGTGGCATTGCTTAAGTTCCAACCAGCTTGTGCGTTCCTTACGTCATACCAATTGACATGAAATAAAACTCAAGGTCTCATTTTGCTAATTTCCAAAGCTTCAAGAATTTTCTTTCATTAATTCCCACCGATCCGTTGATTTATAAAATCTTGAATTCTATATAATGAGTGCCCCAAATTAAAGTTTCGAATTAATTTATTGCGGAGAAAACGAAACTGGGGCGAGATTTATTAAATCCCCTCCTTGGTTCGGTTGCTTGTTTGCAAGGATTATTGGGTTTAACAAACAAACGGACCGGGAAAAATGTCTTTAATTACCGTTCGAGCCATACACAAAGAAGTAAGCTACAGAAGTGAAGATGGGAAAGCTACCTTAAACAAATTTCATTTGCTGAACACACCGAACCAGACCGGGATTTAATTAAAATATGATAATTTTAGTTAAATATTTACGTTTCCACTTCAAAACTAGTTTCCTTTCCTTCGACTGCGAAGGCTTGCCTCCATTTTCTTTTAATTAAAATACTTTTGTTTTTGCTGCTGCATTTTTAAACAACTTTTAAAAAGTCAAAAGTGAAAATTAAATAGCTTCTGCCTTTTGGAAGCTCTCAACGAATTATTATTATTATTATTTTCTTGTATAAAGTAACAAAGTTCACAGTGCTTCTGTAAATACTCACGTTTTAATTAAGTCAATGGATTTTAGCAAAGTTTTTGTAGATACAAATCGTATTTTCAAGTTCAATCAAGTTTTTTCTTAACCCATTTCAGTATCATCCTTACTAATATTATAAAAAGTTTGTAGGGATGAATGGATGTTTGTTACCCTTTCACACAAAAACTACTGAATCGATTTGAATGAAATTTTACAATAATGTAGCTTATACATCAGAATAATACATAGGATATAATTTGTAGAAATATTGTGTGAATCGTCCAAAATATACCGATAAATGTCAAGTAATTAAAAATCCTATTAAGACCATTTTCGACTTCTACGCGGACGATGTTGCGGGTAAAAGCTAGTTTCAGATATGAATTATTAGTAAAAACCAACCCCTCAAAGAATTCTCGCGGCACCTACTGCATCGATCTCAGTAAGAAAACTTGACTTTTCTACATTTCAGTTTTAGGTCGTAGTACACATATTAACTCGCAACTCAACCGCATCAACTGGATCCGATCGTTTCTTCCTATGAAATTCCATACTGCAAAGCAAACTTGTAGCGTATTAACGTTATCGCATTGCTTCAGTTTGACAGCGAGATGAATGGCCAGACGTTATAAGTGGCGTAACGACTTCTTAAAAGTCTTTGTTAATGAATTTATTACAGCCAATCCTGTAACTTGTGTTATTTGCAAGACGCATTGTTTCGTTTACTGGTCTTGGATGTTGTATTCTTATCTACGTAGTTTATATCGTATCGTTGCTGTGTTACAAGTTCTTACGATACTTACTGCAGGGCTGAGTCAATGTGTGTGTCGTGATGCGGTTTATTATTTATTTTTATTTAACTATCAATGGAAATCCTTTAATGTTCGTAATGACTTTTTTCCGCCTCCATTTTATTAGATATTAACCGCCGTTCGAAGTTTAGGGGTAATTTGAGCTACGTGTCTACAAAATATAAACATTTTCAAACAACTAATTTCCCAAAGGTTCGCTTGAAGGGAGTCTATTAATTATTAAATTCGTGCTTTCTTCGGGTTTTAGGTTACCAAATTATTAGGGCGATATTCTGAACTCCTTGGCACTGGAGACCGGTCTTGTTCTTAATTTGATTCAGTGCCATTATTGTTACCATCATTGTTGAGGATCACAGAGGTAAGGGCATATGAGTTTTCGACTAAAGGTATTTTTTAGACCCTTTTTTAATTCTATGCGACAACACTGGCAACCAAGCAGACGGTTCTCCTGAAGGAAAGAGACACCGCCGAAGATACTGTTGATGTCTGAAAAGAAGAGAACTGCCAATGCGTTGCCAATGTAGAGGTAAATGTTATACCACTCATACAGGTAATCACCCTGGCTCTCCGATCCTTAGAACCGAAACACAGCGAACTGCTTCACGGCAGAAATACTACAATGCCAGTGCAATGACATTGCCAGTACCATGTGGTTATTATTATTATTTATTTAGAATAGTCTTGAGGACGTGGTAGCTAAGTTTGTTACGTGCCTTGGTTAACTGACCGACCCGACGAGACAGGTCAAGGGTTCGAGTTTCGGGTTGCCGTACGTTGTAGCTGCCGTGTTCCTCATTGTGCTCGGATAGAGGCGACAGATTCGCATCTTGTCACACTGGGACTCAAACATGCGAAATGCGGAGTGTAACACCTTTGCCTACCCCTCTCGAGAAATAAATTACGGCGTGACTTTTTATTTATGATTATGTTAACTTAGAATAGTTTTTGAATTTTCTTTGATATAAAAGAGACAAAATCGTAATGACGTCTCTCTCTGAAATTTTTCTACTTTATTTGATATTTTAATAGTCTTCAAGGAATCTCTGAGAATAGCCTACCGGTTTTGAGTTACTGTTAAACATTTCTAAACATCAACACCTCGAGCTCCACTTGACATGGAACTGCTTTGATCCTTGTGTTCTCTCAGAAATATTACTATTTTTAAAAGCGATCCTGAACAAATGATTTGCGTAGAGTGTTTCTTAGTAAAAGAGGATGAATTGAGTGAAACCGCGTGCGGCGACGAGCTTTACTCAAACTAAAGTTCGAGTACACAGTGACTCCATCATGTATCTTTTTGGTAGCGGATTTGTTGTTAGCGAGAGCGTCAGCGTATAGCGTTCTCATTAGAATTGTGAAATGTTTGTATAGCTCCCGATTAGGGACTCGTGTTCTAAGGTTACTAATGAATAAGAAGGACGTTTGCTTGTTAGCTACAGTGAAATATAAATAACATTTGCATTTGTTAGGGTATTACGTTTCAATATATTGTAAAACGTGTTGACTGATCATCAGATCCATTGCGACGTGGGGAAAAACCTTTCGTATTTTATAGCCGATTTTTAGATTTTTTTTAAAGTTCAAAATGAAGAAATTAAGATTATTAATGTAACTTCTTGAAAATGTGTCATTAATTTGCAAACAAGGAAGATCATGGAAGAATATTGTGATTTCATAGTTGTTTAACACATTCGCTCGTTATTTATATTAATTATTATTATATTATTTTATTTATAATTATTTTCTCGATTTTAATATTAGAAACGAGTTTCGTCAACAATTTTTACTAAGTAAGTAAGTAAAAAGGGACCAGGATTTTTATTTTTTAAACGCTTCTCCTACCACACAGTTGCTGCGTTCTGTATTGTGATACTGGGAATGTCGCGAGCGTGGCTTAGTTCTCGCGACTGACACAAATACACCCGCGTCCAGAGCAGGTGGCGCCACCGCTGCACACGCTGCTACATACACAGAACTACATGACACACATCATACAAAGGTCATCTCGGAAATAACACAGCTGCAATTCTACATATCTAGTTTAACGATTTCCAAGAGAAGGCTCTCTGTTTGTATTGTTCAAGGTTTTTTTCCCGCGAAAATGGTTCTAATTGGATTTTACTACTTGACATTTATCGTTATATTTGGACAGATCACACAACATCTTTATAAATTATATTAGCTATATCCTATGTGTTATTCTGATGTATTAGCTATATTATTGTAAAGTTTCTTTAAAATCAATTAAGTAGTTATTGCGTGAAAGAGTAATAAACATCAAATCAGCCATACCTCCTTATGACATTCGTGTTTCTAATATTAGCAAGGATAACTAATTAATTGCTTAAAAGTTTTTTGTTTTCATCGATCTTTTATTTTATAGATACTCAATTCCATTCAAGCTTTACTTTAAAGTAGCATAAATTTAGGATTGGAACAGATATATCGATGATTCAAATAAAAATCAAAACACATCAAAGCAAATTAAACCTTAAGACCAATACAGAGAGGTCCGTATATTTTTTCGTTTACCTCCGTCACAAAAAGAGGGGTGTTGTAAGTTTGACGTGTCTGTCTGCGTGTATTTTAATTTGTCTGCCTGTATGTCCGTCTGTGGCATCATATCTCTTGAACGAATAAAGTTATTTTGAAACCTGACTTAATAGAGTATGTCTGATCGATATCGTTTCCCCCCTTGAAAAGTTTTGGGGTGTAAAAGTGGGGATGAACAATCGAATATTATTGTATTTTTTTAATTTGTAATTGAATGTTTTTTAAGTTTTATGTACTTTTTAGTAAGACCCAAATAAAAGTGAAAAAAAAATTCAGTTGGTAGAAAAACAGGGTTCATCATTTCATTTGAGATTGGATCTTTCCCCCAAGTCCCAATTAACTGTCTGATGTGATAAGCTTGGTTTGATAATGATAATCACGTGACTTGATTGCGATGGGTAATTTATTACAATTGGAGGAATAACACGGCATTACTGTCGCGGTTAAATTAATCATGTTAATTACAATGTCTAGTGAACTGAAATGGCAGACTGGCTTCATACAAAATGTACGGTAATAATGTTAAAGACATGTTTTACCTAATTATATTTCTTGAAAGGGCTTTCACGCAGGTTAGGGGTTTACTTTACAAAAATATAATAGTTTTATTAATAAAATAAATAAAAAAATATTATTTCAGATTCAAAGTCAAAGTCCAAATGTTTTTTATTCGAACAGACTTAAAATAAGCACTTTAAAATCGTCATTTTTTTACTACCACCGCTTCGCAATGCTATTTCTACGGGGAAGAATCCGGCAAGAAACCTCCGTAGTTGCTTTTTTGAATATTGAAATACAATATTTAACATAATAATTCTAGCTACACTCCAACTGTCAATAAAATAAACCTGTGCAGCTAATTAAAATACTTCCATATATCTTTATTCTCTACATAATTTTGAATTTTATAGTAATCCTTCTTAATACAAATTTGTTTAATAGATTGCTTAAATTTAATATCTGACATTTCTGTTACATTTCTTGGTATTTTATTATAAAAGCGAACACAATTTGCAATAAATGACTTACTAGTTTTTACTAATCTAACTGTAGAGATACGTAATTTATCATTATTTCTGGTGGATTAATAGTTATATGTATATAAATAATAAATTGTAGATTTACTTGATGACTTTCAAATTAAAAAAATGTAAAATATAAGTCAGTGGGCACTGTCAGTTTGTGTTAATATTTAAATGCAAAATTGTTTATTTTACCTCCTCTTTTAATTAAAATCTGTAAGATCTATTATTTTTTACCATCAACGTTTAAAACAGTTGATTGAAATGACCACTTTTGACGAACGGGTAATTCGTTTCAGATTAAAACTGTGCTAACAAAACGTACATCGATGTGAGGACGAACAATTAGATGGTAATTAACCAGGGCCGGATCTCGGTTCACTTGCAATTAGAATGTCAGGGCCGGGCCCCCCTCGGTCGGGGCCCCCGCTCGTAGTTTACTTAGAGCACAACATGTAGGCTAAACGAGAGGCTACATTTGAATGTGAACTAGATAAGTGTGTTAAGTGTTTTTTAAAACTAGCTCTTGTCTGGAAGCTTGATGGTGGTATTAGAAAGGCATTGTTTGACTTAATAATAATAATAATAATCACGACACACACATTGACTCAGCACCGCACTAAGATATAATCTTGTATCGCAGGCACTAAGCAACGAAATTGTATATACTACATAGATAGGAATACAACATCCAAGACCGGTAGGCGAAACCTCTAGCGTAGCAGTCGGCTGTTTACACCAATGCGCCACCGAGGTCGTCAAATATTGCTATTCTACGCCTGAGGACAAAATTAGAGGAACGTATGAAAAATCGTCGTATAAAATCTAATGCTATGGAAAATTGTGGTACTTAATTTAGTTTTATGTTGCTTACTATTCATAAATTTAAAACCAGTCCAAAAGTTATTCAAAACATTATTAATAGCATTGGCAAGAAACTGAATTTTTAATATCTCTTTGTCTTTCCCCTGATTTGTCCAGAAACGTATGTTACTAGTAAAAATATGATTTTTAAATCGATTTATAAATATAATTATGTTTTGCGATTACTTTATTTAAAAAGCACACGTTGAATTAAATTTTAAAATCAACGTAAATGATACGACTTTTCAATCATAATTATTTATGAGAATAAAATAAAACATTAATGATCATAATTTATAAGAATAAATTAAATAACAATTTACTTTACGTAATGGACTTAAACACCCTTAGCGTTAAATTATATTTTATTCATTTACGATGTAAATTAATAAAATTTTATCAAACATTTCTCGGCTAACAAGCGGAAAATCATCCCCATGGAGACTACGGCCCCATAATTGCCCCATGACGAAATATAATATTTTGAATAAACAATATTACATTGTGGCTTCGCAATTTACCTTGAGGGATTTTTGCCTTGTTAAGAATAATTTAATTTACAAAAATACTTTCAAAACTTTAATAGGTATTTAATTATTCGATGAAACCGTCAAAGCTAGCTTATTACGGGCTTAATTGGAACGAGAATCATTAACATCTGCCCTCTGAATTATGTACCAGGGGCTTAGCGAGTTTTCTCGCTTAAATGTTGTCCTGCTCAAGTAATTGGTATAGATGAATAATGGTATTTAAAATTTACATTTATTATTTATGAAATATATAAAATTTTCCTAGCCGGTCTCCTCTGATTTGAGTTCAGAGAATTGCTAAATTTTACTTGTGTAAGCTTAGTTCTATTCCAATCAAAATACACCTCTGTTTCTGGAGGTAGGTGGAGTTATTCAAAAGGCTTATAACTCAGTATTGTACGGGCGATGCTCGGCGAACATTCGTGTGACAGTTTAATTTAGTCTCGTAATTGAACAAAGAGCATCCGGCTGCGGAGCGTTTCGTCAAGTTCATGCGAGACAGGCCGACGTTGGAATATCAACAGCATAACAACTCAAATATCATGTAGAGCAAATAATTTGCATATAACTTAAGTTTGACGAAATGTCGTTTTAGTCAAGTAATCGAAGAATCATCTTCTGGGACTAAAACAAACTAGAGAAGTACAAATGGTCGAAGATTTTTAGTAAATTATTCTTGTATCGTTCTAAAGTTTAGATCACTGCATTAAATTCAGTTAAGATAAGTAACTAAAGCCTTTTGAAGGTATGGCTCAGAGAAACTTCTTCGGTTAAGTATGATGTCTTTGTAAGATGCACTACCTACTTACAACTTGATGCAAGTGCTTCTAACTTTATCTTGTTACCGTCATCGGGCCTTGACTTAGTTTAGCATTCGTTTAAAAAACATTTTTTAAATCCTAGAGTCTTCAAGAGTTAAAATTTCCGCATCTTATTTAATTTCTTTCCGAGCAAGTGTTGTAACAAGTTCTCGCTTGGCGATTAGCTATGTTAATGAACGGTAGCAAGCCGCAGTTAGCGAAGGGGGCGTGGGGCCCCAGCCAGGCTGCGCGGGCCCCCTCCGAGATTATCCCAACTTCGTCCATTTGCATACTCACCAAGAAACTTATTCAAATACGCTCGAAATTAATAGTTGTCATGGAAGTGTCTCAGACAAGTGTAGAACACTCATTAAAATCTGTAATTTAAGTAAATGAACCCTAATATATTTTACTTGTATCCTTTTGAGGACAGTTACTGCTTTATTTGACAACTTGTGAAGTAACTTTATGAAGCATTTCAACTGAATTGGAGTTGTCCAACTGTAGGAGTACTCCCCACCATACTGAAAATACAAATCCATGCGTGGTTGATAGATGCGAGGTTAGCAATACGCAAGTATAACTTGCTAAAAAGTTACTTTGAACAATAATAACAACATCAACTATGAGGAAGCACTTTTGGAATTTGATTGGATTTCTCCATACACTTTTCCATACTTTAACAGCCCCAGCCTTTATCTTTTTATAGCTCCTAAAACCTATTGGTTTAATTCTTACGAATTTGATGCAATAAATTGTTCATTACAATTTATTGACACTCATTTAGTCGATATTGATTCTGGACATTCTCGTTCGTGTTGGTACTAATAAACAATACATACACAAAACACACAAACTCAATAATTCCTCGAGAGGGGTAGGCAGAGGTGTTAAACGCCGCATTTCGCATGTTTATGTTGAGTCCCACTGTGATAGGTTGCTAATCTGTCACCACTTTCTTCCACAACGAGAATTGCAGATACAACGTACGGCAACCCGTGACTCGAACCCTCGACCTGTCGCGTCGGGTCAGTCGGTTAACCAAGGCACGTAACAAACTGAGCTATCGCGTCCTCCGAGATAATAGTTTTCAATTAATTACAGGATTTATATACATAATGTATTTAACTATGTAAAGGCAATTATGGGCATGATATGTCTTTGTTTATTCCCCATTACCATATTACATTGTCCGACATTACGATACATTACCTCGGAATACATATTACCATGTGTTATGATATTCCGTAAGCTAACGCCATGAAATATTTAGATACAATTATATAACCTATTAATTTAACATTTCTATGAGCAATTTCAATAGAAAGCGATTTGAAAGTACTTACTTTTAGTCTGTTTGAATAAAAAATATATTGACTTTGACTTTGAAGTTAATAAAATAATATTTATAAATCTTATGAAGTTTAGCTTTATTCACTCGTGTTTGTACTTCTTTCGAGCTTAATTAAGTGAGTTGATAAATTCGGAACCGATCGTTGAAATATTGTATGAATATTTTTAAAAGCTCTTTAACTTCGAGAAAGCTTATTTGTGCGTGTTGTTACAATTTAAATGGTTGATTTTAAAAAAAAAGGCTCGCCTGATGCAGGGAGCACGAAGAAAATACCTTTTGTTAAACAAGTAACTAAAGATATTATTACTATTGAAAAAAACAGATGACTGATTCACGAGAACTCGATCAAGGCCAAGAGTTCGAAATTAAAATATAGTACCTACTTCGTTCCTTCGTATTCAATTCCAGCACGATTGCATAAAAATCGTGTCATGTCCATATATTTTATTGCGTGCCAAAACAAAGTGTAACTGAATTGTTTACTTGTCTACCGGATTCTTACTGGCTCCTATTTCTTCTCCTTAAGTTCGTTTCGGGTCCCAAGATAATCGGTAGGGTGTCCAGGCACAGCCTGTGCGTCATTGCACAGCTGCATTTTTCGTTGATCATTCGATCAAAGGAGGCCACTGTTGATCGTGGTGAACAGGAGTTGCAGTGGTGGGACGGAGTGGCGGGTGTGCTTCGAATTGTTTACTTGTTTTTTGATTTAACTTTGAAATAAGCTTGATATACTTCAAACAAATTTAAGTACGAGCTAAATATAAAAGGATCTGATGAAAAACTACAATTAGTGAAGCAACAAATTACAAAAATCTGTCAATGATTGAAAAAATAAAATCATAACAATTTTTTTAAGCGTTTTTGTTTATTCAATTTAGTTTTTTTGGCATCGTGTATCTCAGTTCGAATCGCAAGGCCTTAATATTGACGGTAAAGCATCGGCAACGATATATCATGTCGTCAGATGTAAAAGCGCTATCCGTATGTAAATGTAACAGACATCTGCATACATTACAAGTGGCTGGGCTTTAGATTTCTCCGTAGATTTAGCCTTGTGCGGATGTTGCGTATTTGCGATGGGTCCCATGGCTGTGCTCATGGCTCGGTGCTGTCAGCTCAAGATTGTAAGGCTTTAGTTGGGAAGTGAGCGAGTCTGTAAAGCTAAAAAGGCATATTTGGCAAAATTGTATTTGAATTTAAATGAACATGCCAAATGGTCACTTACCGTTTCGGATTTATACAGTCAGTGATCTATTCTAATAAGCGGCTGTCTTGCAAAAGTGAATGACGCGATTTTGATGTAGTTTTTTTTGTTTGAAAGGTGACTTAATCCAGCGTGTTCTTAGTTGATGCTGAGTGATGAGTGATGTTTAATCGATATCGCTTCACCCATTCAAAAGTGACGGTGGAGTGAAAATGGGTATTAATAATCTAATATATATAAATATCGAGAGTTTTTTCAATTTTTTATTTAAGTTTTATAAGAACGACCTTCTAATCGCGGAAATTGCATATTAATTATTAATCCCTTTTACTTCGACACTCCAATACTTTTCAATGTAGATTCGTAAAATGATTCCTAAGATAATTGCTTTAGCGTCAAATAACAGAAATGTAAATATGCTAAAAAGAAAGTTTTCAAGAATGCTTTAAACTGCCTTTTTAGTGCCACTTATTTGTAATTTTTAAATTTTATTTACTTCATACAATGCTATGCTAGCTGCTCGCTACTCCACGTATGTAAGACTGGTTGCTTAGCTTTGACAGTCAATATTGCTTGCTTGAGGATTTGTTTTATTTACTATCAAAGCGCACAGTTTTCTTCCCACGAGGGTGTCAGTTGACTATGGGTAAAAGATACCGGATACCGAGCTTATTAAACGACTAAAATTATTGATTAATAAGCCTGACGAAAGATGATGTAAAATGTACCTGTCTTATTAATCTAGATTTATTTATAAGTAGGTTTTTTAAAGGTCAGATATATTAAAAATTATTTAATTTATTGGTTTTTATTTAAAGTAGTCGTAATTGCCATAGAAGTAATTGAAATTTTATTTTTTATTATTTTGTACTTCATACACTAATCCCATAAAATTCCAATCAAAGATTTTGTAAAAAAATTATTCCATAAAAAATCAGACAGAAACGCATCAACAACAGATCTGTTAAAGTTAAAAAAAAACGTTGTGTCATTCAAATCAGATAAAACAACGAAGTACTTGAATAAAAAAGCTCATTCATAAAAACCTGTCGAATATTCAAGATATCGTGTGAAATACAACAATTGATGTAATATAATTTTTTACGTATTTCAAACTGGAAACGCTCCCATCCCACTTGATTACAGATTGTTAAATAAAAAGAACATCGCGTACTGCTTTGCGGTTTTTCATTTCTCTTTACCAGGATTCTTTTTTAATTAAGTTTTTAATTGTTTCTCTCGACAGAGGATTTGCTCATTCGTTCGCCTCGGTGTTGCCGGGGAAAAAAACTAATTGCGAAAAATAAATTTCATTGCTTCATTTCAATGTTATTGATTTCATGCTTGCGTTGGGGTTACTTGGTTCACCTCTCAGATTTTATTGACTCGTAGGCTTGGCTAGTTTTGGCGGTTAAAGATACTTGAAGATGTAAAGTTTGTTATTTCCTAATTGAAGATTAAAATATTACGTAGCGTATAGTAGCTTTAAATTGTATGAAATAGTTAGAAAACTTCAATGTTCCAAAATTTTATGAAAAACGATTGTAAATTTTTGAAAAAAGAAAGCAACGGAGGTTTCTTGTCGGCTTCTTCCCCGTAAATAGCATTCCGAACCGGTGGTAGATAAAAGAATAACGATTTGAATGCACTTATTTTAAGTATTGAATTTGAATCGGTGCGGTATCGGTATTTTTGATATACGCGGTACCAAAAGCTACCTAAAAATCTAAAGGATAAGCGCTACGTTTCTATTAAGCGTTCTTTATTAGTGCGGTAAGCGCGGTACAGATTCCGTACCGCACAAATCAGGAACGCTCCAAAGAAAAATAGGCGCACTATAGAAATATAGTGATACGTGTTGCGGTATTAAGAGTTCAGTGGCAGGAATTGACGTAAATTTGACATCGACATAGCTGTCAGGTGTTGAATTATTTTACAGGAATCTTAATAATAATACCATAAAAAGGTACTAGTTAAATTCATAAACATTATGATTAAAATGTAAACGTTCAAAGTCTTAAAGTAATAAACATTAAGTACGTGTGTCTGTTCTATTCATCTGTCCATTCGTTTGCAACCATTCATTCAACCCAATGAACCAATATTAATTAAGTCGAGGGATAATTTGCATATTTCAAATGATAAAAACGTAAATCACGACCCCAGTTGTAATTCATTGAACGGTTTGAAGGCAAGTGTCCACGTTACAGAAATGTTAGACCATCGATGGATCGGTGACATCAGCTAATTCAAGATAAGTCGCGATCAGCTCCATTATTCATGACCAGGGTTAGTCCGGAACTTGTCTCGTAATGCGCATTAGAGCTACTTACGAAGTTCTAACGATAATTGTAACGTGGTAAGTGACATCGCAAAAGATGAAGGTTTTTAAGACATGGTTTCTATGTGGATTGTTGTGTTGTGGAAAATATGAGTTTCAATATGATTTTTTTACATTAAAACATATATATTTAGTCTAAGATTTTATGGAGATTAAAAGTTTTGTTACTGTAGGGGTAATATACACCTACAATATAGCGCTTACGCAGCGCCTTAGAGTTGGCTCGGCGAACGATTGCCAGTCGTTCCCCGCACCCGGTATTTGTACACGCGCTGACATATAGCGCTTAGAGTGATTGTCAAATTATAATTAAAGGAATATACATGTGAATCTGTGTATTTAGTAAGTCAATACATCCGGACTTTCGTGAACTGCATTTGTTGTTTTACTTGAACACCCTCTTTCTGAGAACATTAAAGCTAGGTGAATAACCGAGTCTAGCAGACTAGTGATAACTAACATTAGCGTACATTACCATATTAATAAAAAGCTACATGTGAAGGACAAATAAACAAGAATAATTACACGGAGATAACATTTTCGAACTTTGTATCATTTGCAAGACGCATTGTTTCGCTCACCGGTCTTGCATGTAGTATTTTTATCTATGTAGTTTATACCATATCGTTGCTTAGCGTCTGCGATACAAGATTATATCTTATTGCAGGGCTGAGTCAATGTTTGTATTGTAATGTGGTTATTATTTCCAGAATGTTCCGTTCAAAACAATACCTCTACATTGTTATTGATCTGAACAATGGATTACCTACAAGATCTCCCTTTCAGCCCACGTCTCTGACAACTTAGTGGCTTAACATAATGCCCGGCAACAAGAAGTCCTACATTCTTGTTATAGAAGTTACATAGTCGTGGACAGATTTAAGGAGGTCTCTTAAATTGGTAGTTTGCTCCTATTTTTAACATTAACGAATCAAAATATTTTTACATCGGTCTCCGCTGGGTTCCAACGACTCCCTATCATTTAATGTTTCAAATTTTGAAATCAAATGTCAGTTCTGTCATTTAAACATTAATTTCTGCGATTTAATACGAAAACAAGTAAAGTTCCTGACAAAAAAAAAAAAATGACAATTTGTTAAATACCTACGCGATGTCGTGATGTAGTTTATTATTTTTATTATATTTAAATGTTAAATTAAAAAAGGAGAGTCGTGAACGTAACGCTGGTCTGCATTTCGCTCAGAGGTTGAGCATCGCTATACAGCGTGGAAGTGCAGCCAGTGCTATGGGCACACTCCATTGTTCACATGATTTTTATTAGGTTTTTAAATGTATTAATTAAGTTATTTATTATTTTCCATATAATTGTATAATAATAATTATATTTACAGGCAGAATACTTCTGAATTCTGAAGTTCAAAAATTTCAAAATAAGTTATTTGCAACTATGTGTCCATGTGTTCGGTTAAAAATATAGTATCAATAAATTTATAGTTCAAAAACACAAGAAAAACACGCTTGGAATGCCAGTATCTATCTTCTGGCTTCATCATCACACCTTGAAACCTAATATCGTGGTCAAAGTTCAGTTGCAAGACTCCTCTAAGAAATCCAAAACAGCCATGATACGATTTTTCATCATGTAGTTCCAGTTCAGTATCTTCCGGCTCCATCATCAGATCAGTACAATCAGCTGCCAATTTTCATTACGCTACGACTCTTGGTAGATGGTTAAATTAGTTACCTTAGATTCCATTACATAGTTAGTTACATACAGGTCGACGTAATATTAAAAAAAGCGTATAAATAAAAAGTCTAATCTCTGTGAGGGGGTTGAAAATGTCTAAAAGTGAACTATCCTACCACCTTTACGTTTGGTATTAAATGGGGATGATATATAACTGTCATTTTTTGACTCGGATATGTAATATAACTCCTGTATGATGGGGTCCATCCGTCCTTTCTACGCGGTTTAACGCCATTCAATATTGCGTAGTCAGTCGTGGAAGCGATCGATAAAGACCAATAATTCATTTTTTATTTTTAATCCAAGACCAGGTTAGGTCCGTTGCTTGGTCTTTATATAATTCTTTTTTTATTTATTAATTACGATAATTAATTTATTATATTACTATTATTGGGTTTAATCTGTTTTAATAATGATTTTGTATGATCTGACACCAAATATATATGTGTGTCCATCTAAAGATAATTTCATGTTTTGAATATTACGTAGTGTGTGTTATTACCAACTGTGTGTGTGTGTGTGTGTGTTTGTGCATGTGTGGTGTGTGGGTGTGTGTTTGTAGTGTACAAATCTAAATTCTCTGTTAATGCCTTTTATTTAATGAATTATTAACATAGCATTCGAATATAAAATAAGCTTAAACTGAGTATCTTTTAATTAAGAGACTTACGTAAATAAACAGAAAACGGATAATTTGGGAAGCCAAAATACATAGGATCAGCCCTAAAGAACAATTTGTCCAAAACAAACCCTAACAGTATTCGTTTTTATCAAAGACTCGCGGCCCGCCCCGGCTATGGACGAGATTTCGGATGACAATTTTTGTAACTTTGATTAAGTATGAATACCTGAATGCTACCGCCTTTCCAGTCAGTTTCTAAGCAATTTTTTTTCCTTATCACCCACGCCTTTTTTCTCGGAATCAGTCCACTTTAGGGTTATGAGGTCCTTGACAAAAAAGTTTCCAAATTGCCTCAGGAACTCAAATACCAAGAGTCATCCGGTTACTTTTTCAAGACTGATTTACGCACCATTGCCTTGACTAATATATAAGACTGGAATAGAAGAAAAACTGGTGAAAGAAAAAATGCGATGAAAACTTTACTTGTGTGTTGACGACCTCTGTGGCTCAGTGGTGTAAACAGCCGACTGTAACGGTAGAGGTTTTGTGTTATTTGTAGTTTATACCGTATCGTTGCTTAGCGCCTGCGATACGAGTTCCTACGATACTTACTGCAGGGCTGAGTCAATGTGTGTGTCGTGATGCGGTTTATTTATTGAAATGGATTAATGATCTTTAGGTCGAACAGAGGCGTTCGTACAATAACATATTTCTAACTTATCGAACCTAAATCCGAATGAACAGGAACGCAAACAAACTATTCAATCTCGGTATTAACTAAAAACTAATCTAAACCGCCGACTGTTGTTCCGAATTCTACTGTCTGAATCGTCAACGTCTAACTCTGAAACACCTTTCTCTCTCCCCCTAATACAGGCAGAGCAGGACAACAATACCAGATTGCTTCAGCAAGCAAACAAGTCGAGAACAATTCGGATATTAGTGCAAACACAAGTTTCGGGAATTTCATTTCTATTCGCAAATATTAATTGCTCCAAGTCGTGTCTGAGTTTAACTGTTACATGAATTGAGTTATACTTGTATTGTAAGGGATTGGTGCAACAGCTTGTTATATTTTAGTAATGTAATAGTTACAATCCACTGTTACTGCTATAGTAACATAATCGTGTTTTATGATATACTTAAGTTAAGTAACATCTGGCTGTATGATATTTTATACTAACCTAATTCTGACTATAATAATATAGAAATGTGAACACTAGCGGATCCAGGGAGGAGGCTCAGGGGCTCGAGCCCCCTCAAAAGCATTTCTAAAAAAGGAGTTTAGCCCCCCACACAAATTTTGAAAATATGACTGTGAATATTTGTACCATTCCTTCAATGTTACGTAGCTTGGGCTTTAGATTAAATTTGAAATGTAATCTAAGAAATGTCAGCTTTCGTTGACAGTAATAATACCAACAGGATCTGGTCTTGATAAAAATTATCGTCATTATCTGTCGGAAGATAGTGCTCTCTGATATGTCTCCAATCGAAACCATGTTGACCTACGTGCATCCAGCGGCTCCCTGCACCTCTTGGAGGCCCGTCCACCACTACGCCTTGCGGCCCGTAGTCACCACTCCCGAACCTTTCTTCCCCAACGGTCACCGGTTCTGCGAGCTATATGTCCAGCCCAGGTTTCAATAAAATTATTGTTTTTGAATTTTTAAAACAAAATGATCTATAATCTTGAAATAAAATATGAATGGAATAAATTTTATTTCATAGCATGGGATAGGGCAGTTGGAATTTTTGATATATTAAGTAAACAGGTACTTCAAGCTCGCATTACGGCTGGCTTCAATAACGCAGATTCCTGCTCCTCTGCAGACCAGGGAATTCTCGCTATCAGACTAATGCTGAGTTATTTTAAATTCAATTCTAACATTCCTTAAATAACTGAGCGTCTGTTTACTTTTTGTTCTCACACTTTAAATTGTAATTAAGTTTGTTTTGTTTAAAAAAAATGGTTCCTGTAAGAAAATTATACATTGATAATTGTACGAAAAATTTTTGATTGACAATGCTTACCACTGTTTAAGGGGTATTCACTGACAAAGTTTTATCTTGTAACACCACTGATATGAATGGATTTGCTTACATATTTATATTATTTTAATATTTAATTATAATTTGTTTTGTATAATTGTATTCTCAACTACAAAGCAAAATGTAATGAAAAATGATCCGTTATAAATTTACATATGGCAAATAAACGATTTGATTTGAAGAAAACAGGTTGGTAAAGAATTTTCATAATGTTTTGTTAGTCAACAGGATGGATGGTTTTGACACTGTGAAATGCTTAAAAACGATCCTTTGTTTTGGGATAGGTCTAATTAATTGAACTGCTGAGGATTCGAACTCTTCCAAGTCCTTCCCTGAACATTTAATGGGTTTAATTTTACCGTGTAATAATTTGAGCAATGTCACTATGGGAATGTTGTGTTCCTCTGTAATTGGGGGAACAATAAATATTGTATCTCCTGTTGAGGATCCTATTGAATAAATATAAAATACAAGAAGTCCAAGTCTTGACGACAAGATGAAAGCCCTTTCAAACAAAATTAAAAAGTAATATTTGAATTCTACTCAGACAAAACCTCAAACAAAAGCTAGTCTTTGTATTTATGAATATTACTAGCAGGAATACAACAATAAGTAATATTCTTATTGCAGTTACATATACATTTCTGATATGGGTAAAAAGAAAGTATATTTTATTATAAAATGGTAGGGCTTTCGAAACCATCTCCGTCTGTGAGGATGGCTCAATTTAAAAATGACCATTTAATTTTGAGCCTTATCCTCCTACACTTAAGGTACTGTTATCATGTAAACAAAAGGGTATAAATTATCACCAACTGTATTCTCCATTCTGGGCACATTTATATATCGACTATCACGTAACAACTTTAGTAGTAGCTTGTATTTATAGCTGTAATGTATAAAGACATTGTTTGGCCACAGTTACGAGGTCACGATAAACTTGTCATTTGTAAACTTACGCTCGTGTCTTTAGAGATACCATTATAACTTGACCTCAGCGAGCAAACGTTTCGAGCACGCTCTCAAGGTATTTCCTTGAAATAGGGTTACCTTAATTTAAATTGCAATTTGACGTGATGTCGCCGTTTCACTAATCATGCCTCGGATTCTCGCGAGGAAGGGTTCCGTTCGTTGACTGTTGTATTTTTATTGGTTTATTAAGAATTATTTTAGAAATGTCAGAGATTTTCTTTAAAATGTTTAAAGCAGTTTAAATGTCAGATGTTATCAATACTTACATGCACCTGTTATAAAAAATGCTGCATTTTTCCCCTCCCTATATGAGCAATTTAGTTAAGTAACTGAAGACTTAAATAAGTATATACATTTTTAATACTTTTTAAACATAGATCCTTTTAAAATAACCCAAATTGTCGACAAAAAATCTCCGGACAACCTAAACTAAATGAAGTGAAATAATTGTTACAAAGTCTTCACGTCCGAAGATTGCTGTTACAAAGTTTTCATCCTCCAGGATATATTTCCGTGGCGGTGACAGCCCTGGGCCTGGGCAAGTTTCCCATCAAGTTTCCCCATCAATAACGCGTCGATGCGATGTAATCGCTCCCCGCGCCCGCGACATCCCGCCTCTAATAAATGGCGAGATCTAACGCCCGAACCGACTACGGCGACACCGAATAATCGCGTAGCTGAAATTCGGTAAGAGTTCGTGTGACGCAATGATTAGACGTTTGCTGTGTCCTATCAGATTCTCAATGAAGTCAAAAAGTCAGGACCTGTGCTACCACACACTATAAACAAAATATTAAAAAAAAATCATCATTTAAAACTTATGATACTCTGAAAAGCTTTTCCGTGATTCTAATGTTTAGTATATGCTCGATAAAAAAAAAGTCAATAAGCAAGCTTTATCTAGGGAAGTTTCCCATCACATAAGATTGTCGTCAAATGCTAACCTATTGTACTTACGTAAAAAACTTATTTAGACTTGGCTAGTTACTCGCTTCTGCATCACCGCCGTCGGAATTTCACTACATCGAGTAACTACTTGGGGAAGGAGGGCGATTTGTCTCTATACCTCGTTGCTACTGAGGATCCTTTGGAGGGAAGTTCTCTGAAAGTTTTCCATAACGGTTTAGCTTCGCGTGAAACGGTTTCTAATGGTTGCACGATACATTACTGATTTGGAAGCCATTCTGTGTCGTAATACATTTAATTGTGTTGGATATTATAGTGATTCTTGCGCGGAAATATTTTTTTTTTAAGACGCAATATTTTCGATTTATAATTTATTCATTTGGATTACCAACGAATAGTATTCATTCATCATCATTCCCTGTGTGTTATCAAATTACAGGTGACCAAAGCTTTTTCAAAATTTAATTAATAAACAACACATTCTATTTATCCTAATTAACAAACGATAAAAAAGTTTTAAATTTTTTTGTACTAAGTTAAATTAAAATGAATTAAAATTCGAAATGGTTCCAAAAATTTATTTAAATAGTAGGTATTTCAAATTACAATTTGTAAAAAATAATAATTGTAGTTTTCTGATTATTGATTATAAAACAGTGTTTTCTGCAATGTGACGCTGTTATGTGCTAGATAAACGAATAAATAAAATTTATTTTAAAAATTTGCATGATTTTGAGTCTATCGCTACAAAATTGAATGTAATACATAAGATGCAATGAATAATGCAATGTACGATCGAAAAAGATTCACTGATAGAAGTAGTGTAACTGAAATAGAGATATGTTAAAGTATCAGAAAGAAGATGAAGGTCGCTGTCAACTTACTGCTTAAGTGACATCACAATTGCTGTCTCCGCTTTTCCTAGGACTGGGAGGGAAGTCTAGGATTTGTTTAACTTCCAACTAGTACAAAAACATCAAGTCACTCCGTGATTAATCCCTCGAGAGTGTTAGGCAGAAACACCGTAATTTGCATGTTTATGTTGAGTCCCAGTGTCACAGGTTGCAAATCTGTCGCCATTATCCGGGCACAGTGATAATGTAGCAGCTTTAAACTATTCTTGTTAAACTATTTTGACTCGCTGTAGTTTGTAGTATGTCCGTACACGGTGCCTGTGCTTCATTGCGTAGCTGAATTATTTGTTTTAAAGAACGATATTGCTAATCTTGGTTGAAAGAGTTATTGTTGGGTTAACGAGACGGATGTGCCACAGTTA
Organism: Choreutis nemorana; assembly: GCA_949316135.1. Taxonomy (NCBI): domain Eukaryota; kingdom Metazoa; phylum Arthropoda; class Insecta; order Lepidoptera; family Choreutidae; genus Choreutis; species Choreutis nemorana. The sequence goes on along the minus strand of OX438598.1, from coordinate 11,725,867 downwards.
TAAACAAAAATAAATAAATAAAATAACCATTTTCTCAGCCCTACAGTAAGATTCAAGAATCTTGTATCGCAACGTTATGATACGACATAGATAAGAATACTACATACAAGACCGACAAACGAATCAATGCGTCCTGCAAATAACACAAAGTTCCGCCCTTGCCGGGATTTTAAACCAGAATTTTTAGCGTAGCAGTCGGCTGTTTACACCACTGCGCCACGGAGGTTCAATTATTAGGTTCGTTGGCTATGCTTTAAGATTTACGATGATAAAAAAGATACTTTCCCTAATAAGCTGCAATGAATTGAGCGACAAAACTAAGCCTAAGGACAAATAAAAGCGTGAACTTGATCCATAAATTCTGCATTATGATAAGAAAAGATGGCAATGTGCACATTGTTAAAGCATTAGTTCCTCCGGATAACTCCCGCCATATACATTGCAAACTTGTGTATCGTTTGTTTGTTGGATATGTGAAATAAATAACTGAATTTGTATTGAAGAAATATCCAGACGTGATAACAAAGCGTACAATAAGCCCGCTGCCGGATATCGAACTATGAACGCGACAATGGGAAGCCTTGTAGCGTTAAATTATTCAGTAAATAAAATTGTATCTCAGACGGTAATTTTTGCTGAACTGAGGTTCGAAGTTGCATATTCTGTTTTGGAATCTTTTGTGTTTAGGCGAAAATAATATGTCGATTACATAGTTTTTATGTTCCTACATAGTGGCTGGAATTTATTTAATAATAAAAAATAAAAATAATAACACATTAAGACACACACATTGACTCAGCCCCGCAGTAAGTATTGTAAGAACTTGTGTTACAGGAACAAAGGTACAACATGTATGGTTTTAACCACATAGATAAGAGTACAACATCCAAGACCGGTAAGCGAACAATGCATCTTACAAATAACACAGAGTTCCGCCCCCGTCGGGATTTGAACCCGGAACCTCTAGCGTAGCAGTCGGCTGTTTATACCACTGAGCCACAGAGGCCGTCAAATGTAATTTGCATTGTTATAAATAACTTACTTCGTATTTACTAAAAAAAATTAATTTTGATTATAATACTTAAGGGTTCTTATTTTTCTTTAAGGAAGCGTATTAGGCACCCTTACTGACTTGCAGAAATATACATTTCGTATCATCTCATACAAGGAGATTAATTACAGAATAACAGGGTTGTCACCCTCGCAGACTTACAGATGTTGTTAAAATAACTTCACACCACCAGATTGATATGCTATACCAGAGAAAAATCGTTAATATTTTGTTTTAAATATAAATATTTGTAATTGTAATGTTATTAAGATTGGCTTGAAGGATGTATCGAGAGCCGTTAAATTGAAATAAAAGTAACTTCATTTCGTTTAAAAACACCTTAAAAAAAGTACTTAGAATCGTCAAATGAATTTAAATTTTACTTTAAATTGACTCGACCACCGTTTCTGATCATTTAAGTAGGGGAAGATACCAGCAAGAAACCCCTGATTCTGTTATTTATTTAAGAATGTTTTTAAGTATTTCAACATGGTTTATGCTTAGACACTAATACATCGTACAGTTTAGGGTGAGGGAATGAGATAGATCCTTTTATAATCGGAATACTAGACGTAGGCTGAAGTTGCATCCTTTTGTGGTAGATATTCCGACCATACGGACTAAACGCTTCGATAGCTCCTTCATAATGCGTACTGCAAGGGTGTGGAATTCTTTGCCTGCCGATGTGTTCCCTGACCAATATAACTTGGGCCTCTTTAAGGAAAGAGTGAATAGGTTTCTCCTAGGCATGATCCACCTTAGACCTCATCGCCGCTTAACATCAGGCGGGTTTGGGGTCAAATGCCTGCCTGGTCATGAATAAAAAATAATAAAAAAATAATGAAATAATAAGAAACTTCTCAAATTACCTAATACTTTATACCTATTTATAGATGAAGTATATATATATAAAGCTATACATATATAATGGAGATATCGATAATATCGTACATTACTCATGGGTCTAGGTTAAGTTTCACCACATTGAATTTGACAACTAATTTAACTGATATTAATTTAACTGTATTTCGGCGGCAGCAAGCTTAAGCAACTATTCGGAGATTGTGGTTGAGCACCGGGGGACGTAGGGGGGGGGGGGGTGGGGAGAGGACAGAGTGAGGGGGGTAGCGAGGTCGGGGTAGGAAGTCATCCCGGCGCAGGATATTAAACCAAAACTCTGGCTTCTCCGTTTGAGGAGCAGCAGACTTGGTAGGTGCAAATTTTCTGCTAGGGTCATTTTTACAGGAACTGCTTTTGTTCGGATTTTTTGTTTTGCATATCACAGCTGTTCAGATACAGGGTTGCGGAGCCCTGTGCTTCTTTCGAATTCAGAACGAGGTGAAATCATTGGAAATTGAAGGGCGTTTGTCGCCAAGCCCCAAACATTGTAGCAAAATATTTCGTTGTGAGCCAGAAAACGCATCGCCACTCTCACCGCGCTCGGCCTCTGCATTCCAAGATTTACAGCCCGAAATTATTTACCTGATCTCGCATAGTTGCAAGTGAGGAACGCTCGTTGCGGTCCCCTACAATTTACACTTACACTCGTAACGCCAGCAATGGATACGAAGCAAATATTTGCGCTCGGATGTTTACGGCTTTTCAGAGCCAATCAACATTTCGTGGTGAGGATTTATGTTGCCTTCCGCTTGTAGCAACTGTGTATAGTGTGTTTTTAGTTAATACGTTAACAATATTACTATTCTGATTTAATTAATATCTGAGCAGTTCCTGACCACAAGTGAAAACATTGTTTCCTGTAAAACATAGGAAGGGATGTTGGGTCTCCAACTATCATGTGTCGTCTTAGGTGTTGCAAGGGCAAGCTACAGCTTTCCAACAAGGCTGTTCAATTTTGTACAAATGACATGAAGTGACACATAAGTCTTTAATATAAACCAGGGGCTTAGGACGCTCAGAAAGTACGCAACCTCGGGCGATCCAAATTTTAAAAGTAACCCGACTCTGATCATTTTCCGGATCGTTGGCAACCGCTCATGATCATAGACAATGTATGGAAGAACTTCGAAGTTTGACATCAATTGCATTGGAATGCCAGACTGACCCGTCAGTCTTTCGGTGTAGGAAACGCACGAAACTTCGTTTTTCGTACTTTCGGAGTATGGCTCATGGTGGCGGTCGCGTCGCATGGAGGCGTGAAACAGAAACCAGGTGGAACGACCCAGTCCTTTGTAACTAAGATTTACGTTAAGTTTTTACTATCCGTCGCTTGGAGACGTCTCGAGGATATAAACCACACCGAACAACTGTTATTTTAACAACCATCACTCATCTCCGTTTTTATAAGAGAAGGAATCTGCAAAGTCAGAAGCGGATCCCATTAATAAGCCTCAAATTAAACAAACTACTGTTTGTTGTTTTTCATCAAAGTTCATCCCAATTAGCATTGTTTACTTAATAAGCAAATACAGAGCTTCTTTTGCCGAGGGAAATAGAACCTTGGCTTATTAAATCTAAGCTTAAAAGTCGTTTGGTTCTCTGTCCGTGTGATATAAATTATTGTACAGTAATGTAAAGCGATCGATTTAAACTGTTATCATGTATATATGGCCTTATATTAGAATGTGACGTTATATTATTAGGTCAACTATTGTTTGTAAATGATATTATATATAACAAACTACATTAACTATTCAATATGATTCAACTAGCGCCAACAATTGTATAAAAAGATATCTTTTACTTCGGACCTCAGGAGAATGACCTCATCATCATGTAGATATGATTCATACATTCTTTAATATTCAAGTCTTTAATATTTTTATATTCATCGGGATTATAGAGACATTAAAAGTTTCACTTTAACTGAAGTAACGGTAGAGTTTAATTATTTTATTTGACAATGGCAAAGAACTGATCATCATATGATATTTTATTTTTTCAAGAACGCATAGAAACACCATGATGTTATAGGTACTTTTATATGGAATTCCTCGTTAACTTTTTTTTCAAATTAAGTCTTACGGAGATAGTACTTGTGTTATTTTTTACTTTTCCGCGGTATTTGTCAATCATTTTGAGGTTAGAATTGATTTAGTCAACCAATCATTTATTCCTCTAAAATCCCGACATTGAAGTTCTTGGAATTTATACAGAATATTCCTCCATAATTTCTGTACAAATAGCCATTTGTTTCTTTTTTTTTAATTTTTTACTCACTACTAGACACAGTAATGTTTTGAAACTCGTCATTTACTTTGAAACCTCTTTAAATTGATAGTGTACGCTAAAGTAGTTTTTTAAAGAAAATGATGACTTATTATCTTATGGAACTTGTTGTAATAAGGGCTAAATACACATAACGTATAATCTTTTATTTGAAGCAAAACGATCACGCGACACAATTAAGCCGGATGTAAGTAGTGCAAAACGCTAACCAGTGTTGCAAACACACAAAATATTACTACATAGCCATACTTATTCCAACAGAACCGAATAAATAAATAAAATAAGTTATTAAATTAAGTGCCTTCCTTAGATTTCCACAAAAAAATATACAGTAAGTATATATTTACGAACCACGCAATCGTACAGAAGGAATTATTAAAAATTGGAATTACAACATAAAATTATAGGCCATTTCGTTTAGGTATTTGTTCATTTTATCGTCCAATAATAATAATTGAAACTGCCCCGATCCGAGCCGTTCGTCCCCCGATGGGGACATTAGCACGTTAATTGGGGAATAAATCATAAACAAAGTGACTCATATTTCGCGTTTAGTATTCTCTCGGCTGGGATAAATATTGGGTTGAATAGTAACATAATAAAATGTAGAATATGAGATTTTTTTCTGCCGCGATTACGACTACGCTACGTTCTGCCGTAGCGCCGAAATGACTGATCCGATATCGACAAGTAAAGTATCGTTAGATAGGTCTCAATCGTCCGGGTGACACTGGATACAAAGTTAATCATCTACCGCTGGTGGGATAACAGGTTGACGCCTCCTTGGCGTGGTGTCCCCGCCGCTTGCGACGACAAGCGGGTCGCTGGGGGTACCATTGTGGGACCGTGGTCTGCTCACATTACACTTTTACTTGTTGAGCTCGACTCTACCTGCGATCAAGCCCTGTCGGATGAGACCCCGTTTGAGGAGGCCCGGCCAGCGATCAGCAGGGAGGAGCACTCGGGGTGGTACCGGTAAATGGTTGCTCTTCCGCTGTTGCAACCAAGTCTCTCGGGTATGGTCGTCCGTCAGGTGGCCGAGAATGCCAGGGGGCGATGGAGTGGATAGGGTACATATAACATTGACATTGGATATTCAAAAAAAAAATAATGGCGACTGTGGTACTTCATAAGGTTAGAGACAACAGTAACTTGCTCCCACGAGACAGGTTTGTCCTAGTGTGGTAGCCGCTGGTCAAAGTATATTGATGTATGTATGTTATCGTTCTATGATTAATTAGGAACCACTGTAATTGTTTGGCATTTTTTTTATTATTATTAAAAGTTCACTAAGTAGTCGAGGTTTTAGTTTTTTTTAGGGTTCTGGATCCAAAGGATCCCAACGGGAGCCTATTTGCTTCCGCTTTGTTCATCTGTTTGTCTATCAACGAGCTGTAACTCATGAACCGTACTAGGTAGATACTTGAATTTTTTTTCACTATCTCGATAGATTTTTTTTTTCATTGCTAGCTTTTGTTTTTTTTTTTTTTACGAAATCCTTCGCATTAAATTCCGATTAAGCTAGAACGAAACTAATTTCGTTCAAAATTCAAGTAAACACTACAATTTCAGTGCACTGTACAAAGAAAGCTAAATATAATCCGGCGTTTTGAGTTAAACCACGAAATCTGTTTATAGCTTGTTATTTATCAGTACAAAATAACGCTGTCGACAAGCAGGACGCAGGAGTGTGCGCTGACAGAGAGCAAACTTCTTTAATATGCGTGTTGAGACTGTCAGAGTCTATGGGATTTATTCTACGCATTCACCATGTGGCCCCTAATGATTATGTGTAACAGTAATGTGTGAAGAAAACAGATTTATGTAATATGGAGTTTTGTTTTTTTTTCATTCAGAAATAAGTATTGGATTATTTTAAACATCTCAAAGCTGGAGATCTGGCTATACACTTACCTTTATGTTAAATTATTTTAGTTATGTGTTAAAAACGTATTGAAATTTAAATTAAATTAAGAAATTTAAGCCTGGCAACCCATTTGGAAAGTTTGATTTGATACTTTTCATCTAATATAAACTAAAAATGAGGGTAGTTCCCTGTATGTGAGCATCTCGGACGATTTCCAATAATTTATATCTAATTTGTCACTATTCACAATAAAGATCGAAACGCAGGAGTGTTATTAGTTTTTTTTTCTTCTCGTGTATAGCAAAGAGCGCTAACCCATAACGCATAAGTCTTTCATCACTGTATTTTTTATTTTTATTTTGACACAACATCAACAGCAACATTTCTTAAATTTAATCTAAGGTCATCGACCTCGTATTTTAAATCATTTTTTAAATGACTTGTACATTGTTTTTATCATCAAAATTGAAGTCATTTAGCCGTTGGTTGTGTTAAACATTAGTTTCCTTAATAGTGTTCCGTACAAATATGTTATAAAATATAATTTAATCACTTATGCGTATTTCACTAAAATAACTACAATGTTATGACAAAAAATGTGCATTTTTATAGTTAATTATACTATTCAATAATAATGGTGACTGATACGCTAGAAGTTCCGGGTTCGAATCCAGGCGAGGGCGGAACATTTCACAAAAAGACTGTAACATGATTTTTTTTAAGATTTACATTTAAGCTACGGGGCGCGGGTCAGCCAGCTTAAACTTTTTATTTAAATAATTAAAATGTAGCATATTCAACTTTATAAACAATGTAAAACCATTTCACTGAGGATTCCTAAAGTTCACAAAAGTAAACAATGAAGTGTGAAGTGTATTTAATGACTAAATAAATAAATATGTTAAAACGGTTACTACCAACACGCCGCGGCTCTGTTCGGATATTTGTACTTTTAACTGCTATTGTAATTACCGTTCCCTGCTCATGGGGCGGGAAGTTATAAATAAACTAACATACAGATATAAACGGGGTTGAAAACTTTCTAAAAGTATTTTAACCGACTTTGAAAAGATACGAAAAATGGTTTTGTTACTTTTTTTTTTTTCTAAAAAGTTTTTTTAATATTTTGACTGAAAGTATGCTAAGGTATAAGATAGAGATATTCTTGAAGCAGATTTTAACAAAAACCAAGATTTTTTTTCATTATGTTTATCACAACATAATATAACATAAAATCACGACGTATTCTCTCGAGAGGGGTTTTGTATATTTTATTTAATTTAATATCAAACACACACACACACACATTATTTACACTTTAAACAGGTCGGACCCAAGTCAATAGAAAAATAAAATTAAAATTACAATCACAAACATATCAAAACAATTTAAAGATAAAAAATTCAAAAAAAAAAGTAACAATAATATAAATTAAGCATGTAAATTTATACAAAACAATGAACATTCAAATTCTGTAGTCGCAAAAGTAATCGTTTTAAATTTAAAACAAAATTTATGATAAAAATATAGAGTTTTAAATTCAGTACAACTTGTACACAACTCAAAATAAAAAATATTATAATTAAGGGATTCTAAAATTGAGTTTCAAGATAGATAGCAAGTAAGTGGTGTAACCGCTAAGCAATTAAGGATGAACCATCAGACAATGGTAGATTGATTAACTTGATCGTTACATCTGGCAGTTTTTCCCAAAATACGGAGATTGATCGAGATCCTGCGGGCTCTGATACTATGACTACATAGATCAGATCAGATATATCAGATCAGCGAGACATATCAATAGTACGAGTATATAATATATCAATAGCCTCTTTGATTGTTACTTGCAGCTGATAAAGAACATAGTGAAATCTTAAATTAACGCAGTATCTTTTGATATTTTATCTTTCACAAATTTGCTATCGCCTTAATAAACTAAATTTTTTTTTTTTTTTTATTACGACAAACTCAGTCAGAGGTGTGAACGGCCGACTGCTACACTACAGTAGGGCTAGCACTCTCAGACGTGAGAGGCGCGAGAGCGACATAGTGGCGCGAGATAGCGACTATCTCTTTCTTTTCGTCTTTGTTATGACAAGGAAAGCAGACTTGTCGCGCGGGAAATGTCGCATTTATTTAGCGTGCTAGGCCTACAGGTTCCGGGTTCGAATCCTGACGACCTCCGTGGTGCAGTTTTGTAAACAGTCGACTGCTATACTAAAGGTTCCGGGTTCCCAGCGTGGGTGGAACTTTGTGTTATTTGCAAGACGCATTGTTTCGCTTACCGGTCTCGGATGTAGTATTATTATCTTTGTAGTTTTTACCATACAGTTGCTTAGTACTTGTGACGTGAGATTATATCTAAGTGCAGAATTGAGATAATGTGTGTGTCGTGATGTGTTTATTATTATTAAAACCATTTGAATCCAATCCCGCCTGATGTTAAGCGGCGATGGAGTCTAAGGTGGAACACGCCTACCCAGGAGAAGCCTATTCACTCTTGCCTTAAAGAGCCCCAGGTTATATTTATCAGGGAACACATCGGTAGGCAAAGAAATCCACTACTTTGCAGTACGTATTATTAAAGATCAAATACAAAAAATACAAAGCAATTGAATTTAGTTTAATACGGTAATAGTGGATGTCAGTCCATTTATATGATTTTATCTTCCAGAATTTTTTCTTATGCCAATTTGTGTATTTCTGAGACAGTATTTTCTTGGTTCTTTCTCAGCATATAATTTGTTTTCTTTGTCAACATTTTGTAGAAGATCGTTCAGCGGCTTCGATGTGATTCGTTAACAGACACAAAGTTATTTTAGAATTTTCAGTATGATTATCGACGATAGTAAATCATTGTTACGCAGAAACAATCATCACAAGCCACTTAATGGTTCTCAAACTGTTAACAATTCATCGAGTAGGATCATAAGTGGCGACCCCTTAGGGGGCAACACTTAACCTCATGATTAAACGCTAACTGTTTGATTGCTCGCGGAACAACTTTCCCGGCTTCCGATGAAATCTGCGACAGGAAATGAATGCCGGTTTGATTGGGACACAGCTGATTTATAAAACATTCCTGTTTCGATTTAAATGTTTGTCGAACGATTTTTGCATTTTAATTAAGCGTACATTTATTTGTTTTTATATCTTGTTATCAAGTTCGACTGTTGTCGATTAGTTTTTGTTGTTGATGTTCGTGAGAATCAAATCTAAATTTACTTAATCTATATTTCAAATGCCTTACAAGGAAAAAGTTAATTATCTCATCTTACAAAGATATAGGTAAGTGAAACAAAGATACAAAAGCATTTCTCAAAATGCATCATTGGTCTTATGGAAAAAGTAATATACTATTATGATCTTTTATTTAAATGATTGTTATAATTAATTATTTATTAAATTGTTTTATTGTGTTCCAAGTTATTTCAAGTAATAAGAAGTTTAATAAATAAAATCTCAATGATTTATTAATTTTCTAACCAATAATAACTGAGCATGTCTCTTACTAAGTTTAAAATTAAGGCCTGTCATTTTCAATTTTGGACAGAAACTTGCGACAAAACCAAAAATACCTTTAAGCTTTATATTTTCATAGTTCAAACATTATTGTGATTTTATATTTAAAATTTTACTACGCCTTTATATACGCAGAATTAGAATTGCGCACACCAAACCATTACACACTAAATGTTTGTGAGATTGAGTATTTTTAAAGTTAAGCTGCAATAAATTAAATGAATTCTATAGCAGGCTCAATTGTTTTAATTTAAACGTGCAGAAAAAGATTGATATTAGATTGATTTTTAGTTTGCACGCAAATGCCTAGTTATAGTTCATCGCTTAGCTGCCACAAATCATACAATATTGTGAGCATTTTTCTTATTACTTTTATTTACTTTGTTTTTAAAATATTCTTCTCAAATTTTAAGGTTGATTCAAATGGATTTTACCCAAAGGGTAAAAACGGGACTACTAGACTTCGCTTCCCGTCCGTCCGTCTGTTAGCGGGCTGTATCTCAAGAACCATAGTAGCTAGAAACTTGAAATTTGAAATTCTATGTCTGTTGCTGCCAGAAAAACAAATACTAAGAACATTTAAAAAAAATTAATGTGGAAGAAACGTGATTTTTTCGAAATTTTTGGTTTGCTCCTGTTTCTTTTATGAGTTTATCTAAAAATTATAGTTTGTTTGATCTTAGAAGGTGGTACGGAACCCACCATGTGTGAGCCCGACTCACACTTGATCGGTTTTTATTGTTTTGTGGTTTTCAATTCTAAATTTATTTTGTCTCATTCTAAATAAAAAACTAATTAGCAAAAATACTACAAAAATACAAACAAAAGGCCATCGAAACTCAGATAAATCGATACAGTTAGAATTGCGTAAATATACTCGACTTGACACTGTCAGCATTGAATGGATACAAATCATTGGACGTTTGCTATCGAACTCGGGTTTATAGCTCGATAGTTGTCGTGGAATAGTAAACGAATGTCAATCAAGCCGTAATTAGTGCAGATCGAGTCAGGTTTCCGCTCGGCTTGATATTGTAATATCCTCATACAATCTACCTTACTACAGTTTATAATATGTTTATACCTTTTAATAAACTCTCGCTTTTTATTGTCTTCAGTCAGCATTTATTGTAGAAAATAACAAAACAATCTCATTATCAATCAATCTATTCTGTTTAATGAAGACTGTTCTTTCTTTTCCAAAACATAAATGATTAAAACCCGCAAATTAGTGATTTAATTTGTCAATCTAGGTAAATTGAATTAAGACGAGACCAAAAATCCAATCGGTTATTTTTTCCAGGCGTGTGCGATGTGGCGGGCGGGGCGGGGTCGGTGAATGCGCTGCCGGCGGGGGGCGGGGGTGCAAGACTGGCGCCATCATTTGACGCGGCCACACCGAGAAACGTCACTGCGCTCGTTGGGAAATCAGCGTACCTGAGCTGCCGCGTGCGCAACCTGGGAAACAGAACGGTAAGTGTTTAATATAGAAATATATATTTTGAAACCAAAACTGAAAATGCTGAATATCCTCACAAATACCGCATGAGACTCTTTCAAATTGAAGTTTTGGAAACTAATACAAACATACTTCTATTGATTTTATATCAAAATCAGACTTTTACACGTCCAAAAATATTACGAGTTGTGTCTGCTTAACTATGTGACGTGATGAACAGTATACCTCGTGACGTGATCGTGATATTAACTATTAAAATAACTGTTTTGTGATAGCCAAAACGCAATCATCCAATTCTAGTCGTTTGTACTTGATGTGAAACCCATTATAAGTTAAAATGGCCATTCAACTACAATTGTTCATTGGGTTTGAAGAGGAAATGAGTGACAGCCCTAAAGTTTGAGGACAAGTTCATAAGTTCACGGAGTCGTCGCGACCCTTCCCCTGTAGGAGCTCGAAGTTCCTGAAATAACAATGATAACTTTTTATTTAAAAGATATCATGATTACGGTTCTTTTAGGGGTCGCTCTTAACGACTTACAGTTTGACAATCGCTGGAAAAAGCGAAGAAGATTATATTTTTTATTTTATTTCTTTAACTTTGGAATTGTTTAAAAATAAATTCTACCGAAACGTTTTAACTCTATTCGCTACAAAACAATGAAATGTATGTAGGAAAATCAGATATTTAGACGATTAACTTGTTTAGAATTCTCTTGCGTGGAATGTGGCTGAACAATTTTAGAACAATGAAATACCTTTTTGTACAGCTCTCTGCATGGATCTGACTACAATGTTAATGTTTTCAGATTATTACTTGCTGCTACGTATTCTAGCTAGAGTATATAATAATAAATAATCACGACACACACATTGACTCAGCCCTGCACTAAGATTGTAGAATCTTGTATCGCAAGTGCTTAGCAACGATATGGTATAAACTAAATAGATAAGAATACTACATCCATGACCGGTAAGCGAAACAGTGCGTCTTGCAAATTACACCAAGTACCGAAGAGATCCGAACCCGAGATTGCATGCTGTCTTCATCTTTTTTTAAGTGACTTGACTTGTTTTTTAGGCTATAATTGTTCTTCAATTGCATTTCAAAGTGTACACTATGTTGGTGATCTTTTTAATTACATAAATAATAATAAAAAATTCTTGCTTTGAAATATTAATTTTTGAACACCATTCAGATTTTGTTAGAAAACAAAACCATTAAAAAACTGAATATTTTCATGTACATGACAAAATCCAAAACAATGTACATCGATCCTTCAATTTTACTTGTTAAAATACCTGACAGGTGAAACGGCAAAAAAATAATAAAAAAAATAAAATTGACACAGATCACTCAACAACTCGGGTTCCTAGAAATATGACAGTTGTTTGCGAAAAGGGTCGTTTTGTCTAAGTAACAGAGTACATTGTCGCGTGTCCGGTGCGGTGCCGTGCCGACACGGGCACGATTACGGCAAGATGGATCGTCGTCGAGGCGTGCCCACGCATACTTCGCACTTTGCTTGTTTATCCTAAACTATATCAATAATAAACACGTTTTATTTAGCTGTTTAACTACAAACTGAGAGGCAGATAAACATTTCTCATTTTATTGTAAAAAATATCCAAAAAATATTATTTCCAAATAAGTTGATTTAAAATAACTTTCATATGCGGACGATAGGGAATTATTAACCTTATGAGCAAACAATCACGCGGTCCACCTGATGGAAAGTGATACCGGCACCTACTGACACGCTGATGCCCTTCAACAGCAACAAAAGTTTCACAGGTTAATAAAGAATAGTTTTTGACGACCTCGTTGGCGCAGTGGTGTAAACAGCCGACTGCTACGCTAGAGGTTCTGGGTTCGAATCCCGGCGGGGCGGGACTTTGTGTTATTTGCAAGACGCATTGTTTCACTTGCCGGTCTTGGATGTTGTATTCTTATTTACTTATCATATACCATATCGTTGCTTAGCACCTGCGACACAAGTTCTTACGATACTTAGTGCAGGGCTGAGTCAATGTGTGTGTCGTGTATTATTTTAATCAGTAAACATAGATATTTACTAATTTAGAACATACATACTTAAAACACTTTAATTTTGATTTAAAAATGTGCTAAAAATGGGTTATAAAGAAAAAATATCTTGAAAATCAGTTATCTTAACTTTACCGTTGTAATCATCCGCTGGCACGTCCGTGACAAATATTATAAACGCGGAAGTTTGTAAGGATGTAGGGATAGATGTTTGTTACCCTTTCACGCAAAAACTACTGACCTGATTTCAATGAAACTTTACAAAATTATAGCTTATACATCAGAATAACACAAAGGCTGTATTTTATAGTGTTACATTTTAGTTTAGTGTTTATATGATTGAAATAATAGAAATAGTAATTGTAATAAGCATTTGCAAGCCGGACAGGTAGAATAAGTGAAACCGTTCTAATAAAGTACCAACCTGTATTACCTTATTTTAGCAAATAAATCATAATCTAATCTAATCTATAAATATGTTGTGTCAATTGTCGAAAATATATCGATAAATGTCAAGTGATTACAAATCCTGTGAGAACCATTTTCGATTTCTACGCATACAAAGTCGCTGGCAAAAGCTTATGTCCAGATAACTGCTAAGCAAGAGGTTTCGGGTTTCAATTGCGGTGGTGGTGGAACATTATGTTATTTGTAAGACGAATTGTTTCGCTTAACGATCTGGGATGTAGTATTCTTATCTATGTAGTTTATACTATATCGTTGCTTAATACCTGCGCTAAAAGATCAGTGGCGGTACTACAAGTCCAAATGCCCAGCTTGCCCTATCGAACCAAGGTAAGTTCGCGCTCTCGTTCATTCATTACTTTTCAAATCAAATAACAATATGCTTTGCATAGCATGCATCAAAAGTACGAAGTGTAGATCTAAGAGTAATGAGGCAATAAGACAATTATCGAAATGAATTATAAAACTACAATAACGTATCACTCGGCTTGCCCTATTCTAAAACTCTAGGCACGCCACTGTAAAAGATAATATCTTAGTGCAGGGCTGAACCAATGTGTGTCGAATTATTTTTATATTATATTCCAATGTTTCTTATTGGCTTACTTTTAATAACGCCCAAAACACTGGGGTTTATGCCGTAAGACAATACGTTCCGTCAGTGGAATGCAAACACAATGATATCGCACCCTTTATCTAAATCTCGAGGAATCCTATCAAAGCACCCTCGCAGACAATGCCGGTACAGCAGCAGCCCACCGTTGACAATATCCCGTATTAATTAAAGACCTCATTAAAATTCATTAAGTCTCTCCGTCCATGTCGAAACTGGAGTTTCAACGTCCTTTGGTTTTTACTGTCGGAGCTTACGCCCGCGGCTTTGAACGCAAAAATAATACAAAATTTCGTTTTGTTCGCATGGTTTGGTGGGGTCGAAAACCCTAGGCGTCAATTATATTCTATTTAAGACAATATGGAGATACATTTTCCTTTTCCTTCCTAACAGTAATGTAGATGTATTGTTTCCGCTCACCGGTCTTGGATGTAGTATTCTTATCTATGTAGTTTAAACCATACTGTTGCTTAGTTCCTGTGACACAAATTCTTACGATACTTACTTCAGGGCTGAGTCAATGCGTGTGTTGTGATGTAGTTATTATTATGAATAACACCTGAGGGGTAAAAGGGTCGTTATGCCATATCCAATCTTAACATTTTACACATGTCAAAACGTAAAATGGACGCTTACTGTTGAAGTGTCAGATAAGCAAAGTAAACAGCGGCCATCTTGCAAAACTTTTGAATTTTTCATAAGATTTTAGGACAGCGACTTCAGTGAATATTTTGTTCCGAATTGCTTTATTTAGAAAGGCCTTTTATGTAGCAAAACATAAACTCACGCCGTAATCCTTCGAGAGGGGTTGGCAGAGATGTTAAACACCGCGTTTCGCATGTTTGTGTTCAGTCCCAGTGCGACAGGTTGCGTATCGGTCGCAACTATTCGGGCACAACTTACGGCAACTCGAGATTCGACTCGATCTGTCGTTTCGGGTCGGTCGGTTGACCAAGGCACGTAACTAACTGAGCTACCACATCCTCCATTGGTCTTTTAAGGTCAACAGTTTATTCAATGTACAATTGTACACCGCTGCGTTAGCAAATTCATTCATTAATTAATGATAAACATTTCACAAAGCGGCAATCAACTTACAACTCTAACATTTAAATTGTCACCTACCTTTTAAAGATTGTGTTTCTCAACCCTTGCCTGGGGTTTGCGTTGGTTGAATTAATCATTCCGATTGTAAAACTAATTTGTTTTTCGAGGGGGATCTTTCACTTAAGGGTTATTATTCCCTTTGGTGTTATATTGCGACATTATTCAAGATTGGTTCCGAGTTAGAAGGGTTTAACAAAAAGAATGTATATTTGGCAAGCAAATTAAAAACAAGCACTTATGCAGATAAAAAAAATTTGCTAAAAACTAAAATCATAAAATATATTAATCTAAACTGAAATGTCTATAGTTTCCGCATTTCGCATGTCTATATTGAGTATCAGAGTGACAGGTTGCGAATCTGTCAACACTATCCGCTCACAATGAGGAACATGATAGCTACAAGTTACGGCAACGCGAGACTCGAACTCTGGACTCGCGGGTCGATCGGTTAACGTAACAAACTGAGCTACCACGTACCACATAGTGTAAAATCTCATAATACATCTAATGTCGCATAGGAAACGCGTTGTTTTCTGTTTTGGTATGGCCATGTCTGCTTGCTTGTCTATTTCGTGGCAATAAAAAGTAATAATAAAATTCATAATAACCACATCACGAAACACACATTGACTCAGCCCTGCACTAAGATAATCTTGTATCGCAGGCAATAAGCAACGATATGGTATATACTACAAAGATAAGAATACAACATCCAAGACCTGTAAGCGAAACAATGCGTCTTGCAAATAACAGTTCCGCCCCCGCCGGGATTCGAACCTGGAACCTCTAGCGTAGCAGTCGGCTGTTTACACCACTTCACCACCGAGCTCGTCAAGTATTTGTTTATTAAAAAAAAATACTTTTTTGATAAAACCATAATTTTCCAACGTTCTTTTTGTAACGTATATTTTTGTTTAATACCGTGTTAAGGGATGGAATAATTAAAAAGGTGTGTTAAATTAAGGGTGTAACAAGCGGCAGAGGGTGGTGAAGGGTTAACAAGGGTGGATACAAACTGCAGGCGTGTAGTTAATGTCAACAGAATCGTTTGTCAGAGGGTTTAAGAGCTGAAAATGCAGGGCTTTATAACTAGCCATGCATCCCGGCTTCATATGGTTGCAATTAAAAATTAATTAACTTGATAAAATATAGCCTTTATCACTCAGTGATGAAGTAGCATTTTACTTGTGAAAGAATTATTAAAATTGGATGAGTAACTGACTGATAGCACTTAATACAATTGTTTTTAACCCTGCATATTTTATTATTATTATTATTATTTGCCTTTATTTTTAAGATTCTATTTTTGTTTTTATTTTAAGTTTAATAATTCATTTTAATTTTATATTCATTAGTAATTTGTAAATGTATTTATTACATTGTTCTGTTACGCCTGCACCATAAATATTTTGTGCATCTGTAATTGGCGCGTACACTAGACTATGCACCCTTATAATAATATATTGTATGGATTTATGTACACGCTGTTGATGTGCCAATTACAATAAATAAATAAAATGAGTAGTTACGAAGGTTACCTCCTATATACAAACTAACTAACATTACATAACATTAGTATTTACTTTAAATAAAATAAACAACCGCATCACACATTGCCTCAGTCCCACAGTAAGACTAAAGAATATTGTGTCGCATGTGCTAAGCAATGATATGGTATAAACTACATAGATAAGAATACAACATCCAAGACCGAAACAATGCGTCTTGCACATCCAAAATCATCAATTCTATCTGAAATAGTGAATTTATATTTTAATACATAC
Source organism: Choreutis nemorana (assembly GCA_949316135.1). NCBI lineage: Eukaryota > Metazoa > Arthropoda > Insecta > Lepidoptera > Choreutidae > Choreutis > Choreutis nemorana. Next base: position 11,708,763 of record OX438598.1, on the reverse strand, counting down.
ATTATTATAAAATCGTCATTCAATCTGTAGAATTGGATATTTCGATAAGCCACTTAATTTAACTTCAATATAAGACTAATAAATATAACGGTAATAAATGATAATATTTATGGGAATGTTATCAATATTTATCACGACCCTTTTTATCGGAGTTCGTTTGGGTCCATGAATAAACAAACTCAGCATGAACTAACGGGAAGTAATTTAAATTACATTGATTATTTATTGCATGATCCTTTTACTGGGTCAGTTTTATTAAGACTATATTTTTTAGGGTTCCTTACCCAAAGAGTGAAAACGGGGGTCTTTCAGTGGGTTGTATCGTATAAAACATTATAGCTAGACTCTACCAATTTTCAGAGAATATCTATGTCTGTTGCCGCTATAACAACAAATACTAAAAATATTAAGAAATTACTAATTAAAGGGGGCTCCCATACAAAAAACGTGATCATATATTTTATTTTTTGGATATAATACATGAAAAGTAAAAGTATTTATCTTATAAAATGGTACGGAACCCATCATGTGCGAGCCCGACTCACACTTGACCGGTTTCTTCTTATTGATAAGTCAATGTTTAAATTTGATTTGTAGTTTATAGTTAAGACTATTCAGAGTATATATAACACAGCATACATAATATAAACTCACGCAGTAATCCCTCGAGAGGGGTTGGCACAGGCACCTATGTGCTGCACACCGCATTTCGCGTTTTTACTATTGTGTTTGTTGTTTAATTTGAAAATTGTTTGAATTATTATATAACCTCATACATAATTGAATTTTATTAATAATTTTTAATTAATTCATTTTAACATTCATTGAATAGTGTGTAATTTAATTCTTATTATTACTGTAATTGGGATCTTCCGTGTAGCAATAATAATATTAAATATAAATGTTTACGTTGAGTCCCAGTGTGACAGGTTGGTTATCTGTCGCCCGTAAATGAGGACAATGTGGAAGCTGGCAGCTACAACCTACGGTAACCCGAGACTCGAACCTTCGACCTCTCTGGTCTGCCCCCTAAGACAAATAGCTTTTTCCGCAAGAGCTAACGCCAACAGAAAATAAAAATATGTTGAACTGACATTACAATGACGTGACTCGAGCGTGAGGAAAAGTCAAATCAATACATTTTTATTTTCTGTTTGCGTTAACGCTTGGGGAAAATGGAACTTGTCTTAAGTGGTTGGTCAGATGATTAATTAGCACGTAACAAACTGAGCTACCACATCCTCACTGAGCTTCCACGCCTTCCTGCAGTATAAACAAAAAAAAAGACAAGTTTTATTTTGATTTCTATTATTTAATATATCATTTTCTTAAAACAAGTCTTTCGAAAACAATAGAACTAAGAGCCTGTAGAGCCAAAACAAAATCTGAATAACTCCATATCTAAGTCTGACATTTAAGTCGAAACACCAAATGGATGTTGAAAATCAGTAAGACGCCACTTTGAGTGCAATTATCCCGCGCAATTAGTCGCCGGCGTCACGGCCCCGTCCCGGAAACGCCGACGAACCCGGGGACCACTATTTACTGTGCCTGTACCGATGTAAAGTGTACAATCATACTTATAACTGATAGCTATTGTGCCTCAGCGGGTATTATGACTTTGAATTCGCACTCGACTTTTATGGAGATGTCGAGTGTTATTATTATTGTTTCGTGGACGTGTTCATCGGGGCACACCCGCCACTCTGTCCGACTACTGCAACTCCTGTTCACCAAGATCAACAGTGGCGTCCTTTGATCAAATAATCAACGAATAATACAGCTGTGCAATGACGCACAAGCTGTGCTCGGACACCCTACCGGCTGTCACGGGATCCGCAACGAACTTAATCATAAGTAATAGGAGGCCGTGTACATCTTATTATGTTAATTTATAATGCGTGAAAATTTCTTCCATTTTATACTATAAGCTTCATTGTAACCGGTGATTGGAAAACCATATCAAAATCGGTCCTACCGATTTGAACATGAGCTCAGACAAACAGGTGGACGTAGAATTTTTAACGTTTTTACTGCGTGCAGATAAAATGATAGGCATGTATCATTTCAAAAGAACTTTAATCTTATTGTTCTCGAAGTAAACTGTATGGAGAAATATTTTTATGAATAATATATTCTCTTTGGATATTATAAACGAACTAAAACTCAGAAATACATACATACATCCAACACAAATACACTCACATGAACACCCAAGATAGTAGCGAATTTAAAAATACATACATACATCCAACACAAATACACTCACATGAACACCCAAGATAGTAGCGAATTTAAAAATACATACATACATCCAACACAAATACACTCACATGAACACCCAAGATAGTAGCGAATTTAAAAAAATCACCATAATTCTGATTTCATTTTATATAATGAAAAACCTTTATTGGCATAAGACAAGCTTAATTTTCCTGTAATTTTTATTTCTTAAGGCTGTTGTTTTTGGTAAATAAATAATAAAAAATGTATTATAATTTAAGAACGTCAAAATATTGAAGTTGAAGGAAGTTGTGGGGAAAATTAGTTTAATTAATTTTTTGTATTTATTTTACTATTTTAAAAACAGTTCTAGATAGAAAAGCAATATACTTTTACTGTCGTTTCTTTCTTTCAGGTAAGATTAGCCTGTAATTTGTGTACCTACATGATTTGTTGTTACCATTTTGTTTTCTGTTTGGTTTCACTCATTTATATTTAATAAGATTAAACTTTATTTCAGAGCAACAAAACCGAGTTTATTGCTAACCCTACCCAATCATAGTTTATTGTCTTACATATTTATTTATAATTATTGAATCGTTGTCAAAACATCATTCGATTAAAAGTTTGTAAATAAATTCAATTTATCATAAAGCTGTTGACATAAATCTACCATTCGTAAATTCCGGTTAGGCTTACAAACTTTTTCGTTGCTAACAACCAGTCGATAATGCAGCTTTGGAAAACTTCAAACCTATTGAAATTTAAAAACTAAATTAATAGTTTAAAAACACCAGAAAAACACGCTTGGAATGCCAGTGTCTATCTTCCGGCTTCATTGTTACACCTTGAAACATAATATCGTGGTCAAAATTAATTACAAGACTTTTGTAGAAAATCCAAAACAGCTTTGATACGATTTTCCATCAAGAAGTTCCAGTTCATATCTCCCGGTTCCATCATCAGATCAGTTTGACAGTACCATAATATTGTATTGTCATCAGAACTACATACAGCTTGCAATTTACATTACCCTTGGAAGATGGTTAAATTAGTTACCATAGATTCCATTACATAGTTAGTTACATACAGGTCGACCTAATAAAAGCGTGTTAAAAAGGAAAAAACCTGATCATTTAAAATAAACTCCATAAAACGAATGAACCAAGAAAATATTGTCATCTGAATTTAACTACTCAATTTTACTAACATATGCCACCTACAGTATTAGCAGAGTTATATATGATCACGGCTAAATTATTATCGGTTAAAATAATCTGCATTTTCACTTCACACGGTTATTCTATGTCACGAAGACGGTTTCACTAAAGTGATGTTCGTGCAAGTCGTTTCAGTGTGAGCTTCGAGTCCGTTCATTAAAGAATGCGGGCTAGAACAATGTGCTTGGACACGTCTTATCTATAACCGAACTGTCTTCGTGAAATGGAATTAATGTACTTTAGCGCACGTAATTACCGTACCGTACCGTAATTGTCGTAAATACATGGAGAGGTTCTTGTCCTTATTTATTACGTTTCAGCTGAGCATTGAAAATATATTTTCATTCACTCGTAACAATGTATTAAGTTGCTTTTTAGGATTCCGTACCTTTTTTAGGTAAAAAACTGGACCCTATTACTAAGCCTCCGCTGTTCGTCCGTTTGTCAGCGGGCTGTATCTCATGAACTATAATAGAAAGACCAGAGAATAGCAGAGAATGCATATTTCTGTTGTCGCTATAAAATCATAAAAATACTAAAAACAGATTTGACGACCTCGGTGGCGTAGTGGTGTAAACAGCCGACTGCTACGCTAGAGTTCCGGGTTCGAATCCCGGCGGGGGCGGGACTTTGTGTTATTTGCAAGACGCATTGTTTCGCTTACCGGTCTTGGATGTTGTATTCTTATTTATTTCGTATATACCATATCGTTGCTTAGCACCTGCGATACAAGTTCTTACGATACTTAGTGCAGGGCTGAGTCAATGTGTGTGTCGTGTTGTGGTTATTTATTTATTTATTTACAGATACAAATTCCAAATATAAGGAAACCTACAAGAAACGTGAATTTTCACAATTTCTTTTGCTTGGTCTTATTTCTTACGAAGTTATCTAAAAAATAAGTACATAATGTTTATTCTTGTAAGATAGTACGGAACCCACTATGTGGAATTTTATTTTTATTCAACATGTTTTAATATTTGGAGCCATTATTCATCGTTCATCCGATAAAGATTGATAGAAACCACCCCTGATTTTAAACAATAAAAGATAATTAACCGATATGACATTTAGAAAATAGTCATTTTGAGAAACTGCTCCTTTTTTTGAAGTCGGTTAGAAGCTGGCATAAACAGCTGACTGCTACGCTAGAGGTTCTGGGTTCGAATCACGGCGGGTGTGGAACTTTGTGTTATTTGCAAGTTTGTTTCGCTTATCGTTCTTGGATGGTGTATCTATGTAGTTTATACCATATCGTTGCTTAGTACCCGCGTTACAAGATTATATCTTAGTGCAGGGCTGAGTCAATGTGCATGTCGTGATGTGGTTATTATTATATAAAAATGTAAATGCAATTACGTATACGTGTTTAACAATGTATCGTTTTTATATTGAAGCTACATATTTCTATGTCAGAGTAGGTATAGCAAAGGTTTCAGGGCGGTTAGCCTGTACCATAATACAATTAGTACAGAATACTGCTTCTAAAAGGCATTACGGCCCTAAACCTCTCATTCAATCGAGCTTGTGGACCGCAACACGGGATTCGCAGGGAATATTTCGTTAGTATATTTGAGCTTCATATTTTAACAGTAAATATTAATGTAATTCAAACTTTGAAACCAAAGGTCAGGCCCGAATCGATTGGAAGGTCATTTTAAATTGGGAGATTATTAGAGTATCGTTTATATTTTAAGTGAAGTAGCCTCAAAGATCAAAGAGGTAAGTATTTTATATTTATATTTATCATCAGCTGGAGATAGTCGATATCGTGTGACCGGATGCTTGAGTTTGGAAAGCTACAATAACCGCTGATTCTCTGTCAAATCTAGAGATGTTAATTTTTAAAAAATCATTTTGTTTTGTTTCACTTTTATCTAGTTTTTTTTTTTTCATAAAAATTATGGGTATAAAAAAATATATCGTTATAATTTATAAGTTGATAATTGTACCAAAATTCATAATGTGTAAGAAAATATTAGAAAATACAGTTAAAATTCATTTTCTTTCGCGCAAAATAGCCTAAACATTCCCGTTAATAAACTTAACAATAGTCAACGTTGCCATTTTTTTTTTTTTCTACTTAAGATTTCGCATCACAGGTTTTCATCATTTTATATAGGTACTATATGTATTGGATAGCTTTATAAATAAATAAATAAATACATTAATTGCCTTTTTTAAACAACGTGATCATAAATCTTAGTTTTACCTCAGAATCCCTAAAATAATATCAACAGCAAAGGTTGCGTCACCCTTACTCACTCGCAACAAAAGTAGTAATTTATGTTGCGGTTTTGTATAGGGGTTGTGATTTTGACTCATTTAAAAGATTACGCTCGACAAAGACCCTTAGTTTTAGAGCCAGTCAATTTGTTTGTCTCGAAACAGCTATAAATATTAATGCCAAAATACAAGCCCATTTAATACAGAAGGTTTAAAAACAAACAGTGTAACAAAATTAATATTCAACGTTAAATTTGTTTTCCATGACACAACTGAAACATACTTGTTTGCTGGCAACACCCAAGGGACAAAAGTTGCCGAAAAAGGCAAAACGTGTAACGCGAAACGATTTTTCATTTTATATAAAATAAACGCCAAAAGTTTTAATGGGAAAGATATTGTTGCTACATTTTTAAAATCAATCGAGTTACGTTGGAATATAATAGCATTGAAACAGGTGTAGTTTGAAAGTTTTTGTACACTGATACATTATATACGCGTATAACGTCTTAAATAAATCAATAATAAATAAACCATTACGCGACACACACATTGGTTCAGCCCTCCAGAAAGTATTGTATGAATTTTTGTCACAGGAACTAAGCAACGATAAACTGTCTAGGTAAGAATCCTACATCCTAGACCGGTAAACTAAACAATGCGTCTTGCAAATAACTCAAAGTCCCGCCCCAACCGGGATTCGAACCCAGAACTTATTGAGTAGCTGTCGGCTGTTTACACCACTGCACCACAAAGGTTGTCAACATTTAAATTGCAGGTCCCAAGACACAATGATTGGTTAGGTACACAGGTAAAAACATCACGACACACAAATTGACTCAGTCCTGCGCTAAGATATTCTTGAATCGCAGGAACCAACCATATTGTACATACTATATAGATAAGAAAAATGTATAATTCTTATCTTTTATATAATGACAAACAAACTTTTAAGCGCCTCGTCCACGATAGACAACTAACTCTGTGAGAAGTCTAAATCTATTATCTTATTCCTACGTCCAGAGATATATTTACGTGGACATCAGTGATGCGCTAGCTAGGGCAGTCTCACTAATGTGTCCACGATGTGGATTGGCCTACGAGAGACGCTTATGGTCTTGGTCGCTTTCACCCGCCACCCGCTGTGGGCATTGGCATGCAGCTATAATTCATTTCAATAAATGTCTTATTGCCTCATTACTCTTAGTTCTCTTACTCTTACTCTCACACTCGTACCTCTTACTTTCATACTTACGCGTTCGAATTAGCGCGAATTTTGAACCATGCTATGCAAAGCATATTGTTATTTGATTTGAAAAGTAATGGTTAATGGTTTTATAAGGCAAGCCGGGCTTTTTGGCTTGTATGACAGTACCGCCACTGCTACCGTATACTGTGTTTACAAATGTTTGGGAGTGGTCGTTCTCGCCCGTCCTGTGCAACGTCCTCCCGCCGCCCGCAGCGTTCTTAGTTCCTTCGAACCATTGTGACGGGTGGACGCTCGCTAATATACATAAATCTATAGAACAAGAACTTTAAATTAAGGTAACGTTCTAGAACGACCAATCACCCGCTGTCCGCGGCGTTCAACGTTTGTCATTAGCCGCTAAACACAGCGAGTGGGCAGTGAGAACGATCGAGGCCTATGAGATTTTAGTCTGTCACCTATGTAGTTATAGTTTTTGACGACCTCCGTGGCGCAGTGGTGTAATCAGCCGACTGCTACGCGGTTCGAATCCCGACGGGGGCGGGACTTTGTGTTATTTGCAAGACGCATTGTTTCGCTTACCGGTCTTGGATGTTGTATTCTTATTTATTTAGTATATACCATATCATTGCTTAGCACCTGTGACACAAGTTCTTACGATACTTAGTGCAGGGCTGAGTCAATGTGTGTGTCGTGATGTGGTTATTATTATTATTATCGTGGACGTGGCGCATTACGCCCGTCTGGCTTCACCCACAATAGGCTGTCTAGTTTTTGGAAAACCGTTGTTTGATTGTGGACTTTTGTAAAGTAGATGAATTTACATTTGAGTTTTGATTTGGTCTTGTCTTAAAACCTTGAAGCGGTTTTAATTATTCTAATTATTCATTATTACATAACACATAATGTCCTAAGCCCAGAGAGAAGCGTTACGTTTTGAAATTAAGAGAAAATATAAATTACGTTCTTTAATTAAAGAACTTTTAAGTTACTTTTAATGTTATTAGTAACTTTCACAGAAACCTAATTAAAATTTAACAAAACGTTGCTCTATTGTGGAATGAACTTAGCTTCTAAATATGAGTATAATAATAAAAATATTTCGGTTCATATTTTAGTAAGTACTTTGAAATATTTGAAGCAACTTCAGAACTTGAAGTAGGTACTTAACTTGCGATATTCATTGTGTCCTATGTATTAAGTTACTAACTTTTTATTATGAGAGTAATTGTAATAAATATTAATTGGAAAATATTCGCAGATTATAAATAAATATCCAATAAAATATTGACTCAGCCTGCAGTAAGTATCGTAACAACTTGTGTCACAGGAACTAAGCAACGATATGGCGTAAACTACATAGATACTACATCCAAAACCGGCAAGCGAAACAATGCGTCTTTCAACTAACACGAAGTTCGGCCCCCGCCGCGATTCCAAGCCAGATCCTCTAGCGTAGCAGTCGGCTGTTTACATCACTGCGCCACGGAGATTGTCATGTGGTCATTTAAATTCTAATCCTACATGCTTATAAATAAATTTGCGAAGAATTTTCTAACCGGAAAAGGCACCTAGAAAATAACATATTGTTTTTCTTTAGTGATTTAACTAAATAGTCGTGTAATAAGTAAACTGCATTGGGTGTCCCAAATTCCTTACCAAACCACATCTGCTGACGTCGAATCACGTGAATAATTTATTGGTACCCATGGGAATATGGTGTACCAGGTGCCTCTAATCCATTTACCCGCCCTGCCCAGGTCAACAGGCTACTCCCTAGATCTCGCACGTCATTCAAAATCGTCTCCAACCTGATATGTCGGTTGCATCTTAATTATTCCTAAAATGATTGATTCCAGGATACTCGTATGTTTTATGGTTATAGTTGGCAGATTTTTTTCTTAGAAATTATATGTGTTATATGCTATATGTTTTATTTGGGACTTATGAGAGTAACTAGATATTTGTAATTTTTAAGCTGGTGTTGTTTTTTTGTTTCATAGTATTTAAATTAAATTAAATTTTTATTGTAGCTCTCGCTATCGTTTTTTAAATTTTGCGGAAACTTAACTGGTTAAATTGTTAATTACATTTTGTATAATTAAAACTCTATGTTTTCTTAATATTAATAAAATATTTGCGTTTGTGGTGTTCAGAGATCAAGGGCATTGTCTTAAAACATTCATCAGGTCATTCGTCTGCTTGTCTGACCATGAACTTGAACAGAAAAATCCTGCTTGTAAGACATGACTGTTTATATGTAATAGATATAACTCTGTACTTTCGACTAGCAAAAATACATTGTTTCCTCCCTTTTTGAGGCGCGATCGCTGAAAACCTAATCAATTACATTGCAAAAGTTGCAAAAGAAGACAATCTCTTACTTAGAGACGCATCGATTTTATAAGAGTCTGTTGTCAAAAGGAACTGCACAATGCGGGGCGTTCCGTGCTTGTTAGCATAGGAAACTCAAAACTTTTTCTCCGTCCCAAAGCACGAACTCTGTAAACATACATGTATCCGAACGTTCAAAATTTCGTGACATGTCATCCGAGTTACAAGTATCATTTTCTAAAGGAAGCTGTCGGCTTGGTCAATGAAACGTAGTCGAAGGTTGGAAGCCGGCCAGCTGGGGCGGCCCCAGGGGCGCCCTCCCCAGGGGTCGCGGGGCGATCGATCCCACCCCCCCTGAGTTATCGCCTCTTTCTTTCGTTTACACGGACCTACGATAGCTCCGGTGGTCCTTAGTCTCATGTGAGTTAAGTTTGACTTGGCAGCTTTGTTTTCGTGTAAATTCGTTGGTGTCGGGAGCCGGGATGGGAAGCTTTTGTAGCGTATTTTAAAGTTACATGTTTGTTAGTTCAAGTTTAGAAATAGGAGCTCTGTAATGGAAAATGTTTTGCTGACTTGGTATAACATGTTGATTTTAAATTTGGACGCGGTAGCTCACTTTGTTACGTGCTTTGGTTTACCGAACGACAAGATTCGACAGGTCGAGGGTTCAAATCTTTGGGTTGCCGTGGCGACAGATTCGCAACCTGTTACACTGGGACTGGGAAACATGCGAAATGCGGTGTGCGGTCTGCCGAACCCTCTCGAGGGATTAATTACGGCGTGAGTTTATGTTTTTTTATGTTTGTCTCATGTAATTTGCCGTTGTACATAAAACAATCTAATCATGTTCCAATGTCACAAGAAATGCGCACAGTATTTATTTAGGTCGAAAACAAAGTTTTTAGGTATTTTATCTAAATTCATGTAAGGTCGCAAAGGTCCCTAAGAATCGTTTTAGTCTAGATCGAGCTAGGCCCTGATGTCTAGGGAAAGGCTGGGTCTTTTAGATTTTATAGAATTTTAAATCGAGCTGTTATCCCTTCGGGCATGTTGTAGGGATATCTCTAAAGGACATTTTGTTCTGTGGACCTATGCTATAAAGGTTAAACCCTTTTTCTTGGGATTTTGAATATAAATTAAAAAATCAAAAAAAACCCCGACCGCTCAAAAATCGCATTCTAAAAAAAAAAATACAATTTTTTGTCCAGGTGATTTCAGAGTATAACCGAGGTATGCGACCATTATTAGTTCACGAAATACCTTTGAAATGTGCTAATTAAGCCTTTTGGTTATACATCACATTCCAAATAATCAATTCTCAAAATCATGACTATATTTTCTCTTGAAGGCGTTATACTGACATTTATGTGTCACGATTATAATTATGTTATGTAGTTAAGAAGTTTAGCGGAAACAGATAAACACACATTTACGTAGTATCGTACATACGGGCTGAATTAATAGTTATATATAGCTCATGTAGATATTTATATATTTTAAACATGCGTTGCCCATGTAGAGGTAAAGATGTAATCCCTCTCGCGACGGAAATTACACTGGCTCTCCAATCAAAACTCAAAGTCAACATATTTTAAATTCTTAAAATAAGTACTTTAAATCGTCTTCTTTTTAACGGTTCGAAACGCTACTTGTACGGGAAATAAAGTTTCGGTCCTAAGGATTGACTGGCCACTGTAATTACCGACCCGAGAGGTATAACATCTAAAACTCTACACGGGCAACGCATTGGCGGTGCTCTTGGCGTTCCAGACATCAAGGGAATCGTCGTGTCAATAGGTGGAATCACTTTCCATCAGGTGATACGTCTCGATTGCCCGTAATCTATAAAACATACATCTTCTAAATTGCAATAGCAATGTGCTGTTATTCATTTTGTCGCACTTTGCGATTATTTCACTGTGATGTGAGATACTGTGTTATTTATGAATAAAGTTCTTAATTACTCACTTTTTGGTATAAAACTATAGCAAGTCGTATGTTTTATTAAGTCAACAACACGGTATATGACATATTTAAACCTTGGTTGCTTCATTGCGTATTACAATTCGACTTAAGTAGTCTTGTAATTAATGTTACTGTTTCACGTACAATATCTCGCTTATGGTGAACTCTTGTTGAACATTCTGTGTTAATTATTCAACTAATAGCTCATTATTGCTAACTAATAGTGAAGCTTGTCAATTAAATTAAAGTTAATTTTTAACTAAACGTTCAGAGGCAGGATTAGTTAAGGGCAGAAGGCTAACCTGACATGACATGTGTGACATGACTTTGTGTAATGATAAACTCTGTGATTAAACTGAATATAGATTTTTTTTTTTTGCTTTTGTCGAATTTCGAATACTCGATGAGTTGTAGTATATTAAAATAACTGTACACAATTATATATAATAACCACATAACCTCACACACATGGACTTAACCCTGCAGTAAGATTGTAGAATTTTGTTGGTAGGTGCTAAGCAACGATATGGGAGTGTAGCCTCTGGCATGAAAAACGGTCAATCATGTTAAATTCGATTTAGGTTTCTGCGTGTAGTCCTACTTATTACCTAGATCTTGTGAAAACGAAGGGAAACTTCCGTGCCTTTAAAAAGTTTTGTCACCAATATTATTGGTGTAAGATTTAGGTAGGTATCTAATTAATCCAGGCGTCTCCTGACTTTCTCCACCCTAAGTTTTTGGCTTCTGGGCCATTTCGATTCCTGTCTCCGCTTTGCTGGGAGGGAAGTCTGAAATCGGTTTCTTACTACCTCCTTTCTTCTGATTAAGTTCGTTGCGAGTCCTAAGGCACAATGTCCGGGCACAGACTGTGCGTCATTGCACGGCTGCATTATTTGTTGATTATTCGATCAAAGGACGCCACTGTTGATCGTGGTGAACAGGAGTTGCAGTGGTGGGACAGAGTGGCGGGTGTGCCCCGAAAAAGCAATGATATGGAATAAACTACATAGATGAGAATACTACATCCAAGACTTGTAAGCGAAACAATGCGTCTAACGTTAATGAGTTTAATTTAACTGATCAAGCCTTAACTATACCGCATTAATTAACTTATTAAAATACGTTATTGACTAACTGAAACATACTTTGTACAAAATTCGGCATTTTGTACAAAAGAATGTTAAAATAATGTATTTATAAGATTTTTGGTTGAAATACGTTGCTTAACAAATTCAGTTTCTAAAAAACTGTCCTTTGGACGTACAAATATTGTTATTTACATTATTTTAAGTATTCCAAAAGTATTTTTTACATGTCACAATATAATTTCTAGATAAGATAATATAAGTTATGACAAAAAATAATTTAAAATGTCGAATAAAGTGTTTGACAATTTGAAATAGTTACCATTAAAACTCATCGATATATGTACAAAATATTAACTTTAAATTTAGAGTTCAAGTATTCCTTCACACTATAAAATCCTCTGTTAATCAGCCACGAATGTAGGCGCGATTTAAATCTTGGCAGAGATAGCTCATGTAGTTTGTTAGCATTTTATATATTCTTATGCACACACAATGACAATTTACTTATTCTTTAGTGTGCTGAAAGATTAATAATAAAAATAAACATATCATATTGTTATATGTATGCATCATATTTTACATATATGTATTTGTATGTCTACATAAAGGGTGTTTATTGCCGGTTTAATATTCTTAGCAAGTTACTGCAAGGAGGCGAGATCCAACGTAAATTTCTTAACAGAGCACACTGGAAATAAGTTTTGCAAGTATGCTTGAATATTTACGACGCGTTAAAGATTAATAAATTGCGTGAAGTTATTCTCGGGGATTAGTAACTTGAGCAGTTAAGTAATGGTTTAAATTTTGCGGTTTTCAACATGAGGAATTTTGTTAGATTGTTGTTACGTCCAGTTATGTTTAAAACAAATCTAGGTTGTTTAAGCTTCTAGCTTCTTTTTTATATTTGTATTTTTTTCTAAATTTAGAGTTCGTTTCACAATGTCTCAGTAAAGTGTTGGATAACTAACTTAGTAATTTATTAACCGCCATATAAAATTTTCGTCTTAAATAGTTTGCGTTTCACAAACGTTTAACCATTAAATCTAATGTTTCGGTTCGTTATTTTCAAGTTATAGTTGGCCGACTATTGTGACGTTTTTTTACGTAAACAATTTTTTAAGAAATCATTCAAAAAGTCTCATAAACGTAAGAGAAGTATTATTAATTACAACTATTTCGTACCAAAGGCATTACATAAATCCATTTTTTTAGCTATCCAAATAAAACCATGTGTTGTATTGTTACTATGAAAAGATTTCTTTATGTTAAATTGTTGGAAAATATGTAATGTAGCTTACCCACCGGTTAACAGCCCTGATTGAAGGATGATGAAAACTATAGTAAAACAAGCACTTAACTTACTAATTAAGCTTATTTGATGATTACGAAACGCCAACTTTTTTTTCGTCAGATAAGTGGTTATCATTGGAGGAGACCTTTACTTGCAAAAGCGTTCTTGCAGATGATAATTAAATAATACACACTTAATTAAAAATTTATGTAAATACTAAACTAATTAACAAACAAATTTAAGAACTGAACTACAAAAAAATATTAATACTAACAAATATTTAACTACTTTCTTTTTTGTAATCTGCAACGAAATGTATGGCTTTTTTAAGTTATATTTAACTGGCAAGTACCTATGTTGGACATTTAGAAACAAAGCTTTAATCTGTCATGTTTTCAGTATTGTATACTGTAATATCTTAAATAATTGCCAACAATTAGAAACGTGGAACAGATTTCTGTATTTTTGGTAACAAAATAAAATACATTGGCATCAGTGAAACTAAATATTAATGTGTTTTTCATTAATTACATGTTAAATTATATTATTTGCACGCATGGTTGAATTAATGATTAAAATTGTTTAATCCTGTATCAAAAATGAAATAAATTTTTATTTATCTTTATTGTTTATTTAATTTTTGATAGTGAGTAAAAATATATCTAAGTCAGGAATGGAGGCAATGGTTTCATTATCCGCTCTAAAAATTCAGAACGGGCATCGTTAGAAGTACATTAAATTATTGAATAGTATTTAAACCTTTTTAATATGCTTTTTTAAAAATCTTTGTTAATCCTTTGATTAACAGGTTTGGTCTTCATAATTGTAAAAATAATGATTTTAATTTTAGCAAATGCTGTGGTTACAACGTTACAATAATTTACCGGGTTCGTTGATCCATTAAAAATACTACTCTCATTTAATCTCCCTACGTACCTATTTCTTACTGTACGTACACATTCATTTTTAGGGTTCCGTACCCAAGGGGTAAAAATCGGGACTTTGTTAATAAGCCTCCGCTGTCCGTCGGTCAGTCTGTTAGAAGGTTGTACCTCATAAACCATAAAAGCTAGACTCTTTAGAAATTTTCAAGGAATGTCTACTTCTGTTGCCGCTATAACAACAAATACTACATCATAAAGAAATTACAAATTAAAAAACAACGTGATTTATACAATTGTATTGCTTACTCTTGTATCTTATACGAAATTATCTAATAAGTATTTTTCGGGGCACACCCCCCACTGTGTCCCACAAGTGCAACTTCTGTTCATCAGGATCAACGGTGGCGTCCTTTGATCGAATAATCGGGTTGTGCCCGGACACTCTACCGGTTGTCTTGGGACCCACAACGAAATTATTAGAAGAAATAGGAGGTAGAAATAAACCGATTTCTGACTTCCCTCCCAGCAAAGCGGAGACAACAATTGAAATGGCCCAGAAGCCAAAAAAAATTAGGGGGGAGACAGTCAGGAGACGCCTGACCTTCAAAACACCACGGAATGCCACTAACTAACAGGGGATTAATTAGATACTAACCTAAATCTTACACCAGTAATATTGGTTAAAAAGTATATAAGATTTAATGTTTTACAATGGCGCGGAACCCATCATGTGCGAGCCCGACTCACACTTGACAGGTTTTTTAAAAGATTCCGTACACAACATTTGTAAAAGCGGTTCGTCTGTCACACCTCACATTTACACGGAGAGAGATTTTTTTTTTCCTTTTCAATAGCTTTTAACTGGTATCTCTTTCTGTAGGCATCGTAATGAATTCCCTCTGTCTCCCCCCTTGCTTCGTTCTGTTTAAGCGTTCTAAAACTTTTTTTTTCCCCGTAAAAATACTTGATCCTCCCCGACGTCTGCGAATCGCTCTGGCATATTTATCTCGGTTATTTCATCAAGTCTTTTGATTTTCAATTGAAACTGAAAACAAGTGTCGGACGTTTGCTGGGGTGTTCGTTTTTTTTTTCAGCTATCCATAGAGATTTTAAGGCTTTCAAACTGATTGTCCGCGATGTTATTCAGCCTGAAAGCTTTTTTAGATACGATTTTGTTTTTGTTGTACTTAAAGTGTTTTCATCGACACCTGTATTCGATTGGAGAACGAGTCGATCAGGTTACAGATTCTGTTTGGGATTTGGGAGAAATTTCAAAGCTTTAGATTTGTACACATTTATTTAGTGGAGGTCTTTGCTTTGTTTTGGAGGGGTTCTTCTCATTTATTTATTACGCCTACATGTTTTGAATTTGTTAAATAGAAAAAAATCCTTTTTGTCTTTAACTTTTCCTAAAGATTTATTATAGGCAACTAAATTGAGAAGTCTGACATAGTTAAGTTGATTCTCGCGACACGGTCAGGTGTCAATAAACGAACAGAGCGATATAGCTTCATCTCTTTCTCTCAATTACCGACACAGTACAATAGAAGAGGAATTCGCAATTATCTTACTTCCAATTTGCTATTTCAACAACAGGTTGTGTATCTTCAGTGAAACAAAAATGTATGAGTGGTATATTGAAAAACATAACTGACTTGTTTTGTTAATTGAAAAAATTATTTGCTTTTGTTAGAAATTCTTTCATCATCGAAATTTTTCGTTTCTAACAATGATTATTTTGAACCTAATTTTTCATAAGAATGATTAAAAATATAAAGTGACGTATGTAAAGTGAAGACGTGGTAGCTCAGTTTGTTACGTGCTTTGGTTAACCGACCGATCCGACCCGACAGGTCGAGGGTTCGAGTCTCGGGTTGTCGTTTATAGCTGCCATGTTCCTCATTATGCCCGGACAGTGACGACAGATTTGCAACCTGTCACAATAGGACACAATATAAACATGCGAAATGTGGTGTGTAACACCTCTGCCAACCCCTCCCGAGGGATTACGGCTTGATCAAAAATATTTTGATCCTAAATCAATATGAGCTTATTTCATTATCTGCTTAGAAATTCACCTTAATTTTATGTTTATTTCGATCTTTAATAGAAGTTAGTTTGAGGATAATTCGTCTTAACTATAATCTCAAGTTAGTTTAACAAGTTCGAACTTTGTTTCAAGTTTCAACCATAATATTCTGTGTTATATTCTCTAAGTACTATATATAATTGGTTAATCTCGCTTTCAATATAAATTCTGGTTATTTCATATTAATTTGAACCAATTACGTTTCAGAAATATGTAATACCGAGCATTTTGAGACGCACACACACGCATTTGCGCGTCTTCTCTCACAAGTATTCACGTACACTCTTGCCTCACCTGATGCTGGAAGCCTGTTGTGTTTTTTATTATTTTCATTTATTTTAACATCACGGGCAAACAAGAAAACGATTCACCTAATGGAATCTGATACCGCCGCCTATTGACACGACGATGCCCTTAATGTCTTAGAACCCCGAAGACACCATCAATGCTTTACCCATGTAGAGGGAAAAGATGCTATACCTATAGATGTAATTACACTGGCTCTCCAATTCTTCGAACCGAAACACAGCGAACTGCTGCCCTTTGTAAATAGAAAGGAGGGTGGTACCAACCCAGACGATCTCGCACGTAGATCTACCAACACCACCAGTACGTTCAGGACTCCAAGATACAGGCTGAGCCTAGTTTGGGGTCAGCTAGCTAATTCATGCTCTATAAACTTTTTGAATCGCTTTCTTACTCCCTCCTATTTCTTCTGATTAAGTTCGTTGCGGGTCCCGCGACAGCCGGCAGGGTGTCCGCGCACAGCCTGTGCGTCATTACACAGCTGCATTATTCGATCAATGGACGCCACTGATAAGATATAAAAAACAAGTGTGATTTGAAATCTCACAGGATGGGTTCTGTACCATCTTATAAGATTACATTGTATACAAATTTTTAGATAATTTCGTAAAATACAAAAAAAAATAGAAAAAAATGTAATTTTTGTCGAGGGCTCTTTAATTTATTATGTATTTATGTTTTAGTATTTGTTGTTGTAGCGGCAACAGAAAAAATATTATGTGAAAATTTCAAGAGTAATGGTTTATGAGATACTACCCGGTGACAGACAGACCGGCGGAAAGCGGAAACTTAGTAATAGGATTTTTTACGTTTTAGGTACGGAACCCTAAAAACATTTACTTTTAAAAGTTCTCAAAAGACAATTCGTTAGTAACTTCGCTCCGACTTAATGTTTCAATCGTGAAGTTTCGATTTTCCACTATTTTCTACTATTTAAAAATTAATTATTTATTGGGTATATCGTTTGTTATTTTTGTTTTTATTGCTGGTTTTATCTCAATTTAGATTTTTATAAAACTTCAAGGGCAAACATGCAAACGGTTCACGTGAAGGAAAGTGATACCGCCGCAGATTAACATGACAGTGCCCATTATTTCGTGAAACACCAAGAGCACCCCTAAGCTTTGACCGTATAGGGGTAAAGATTTTATACCTCTCTAGCCGGTAATTAGACGATTTTATTGCACCCCGTTTTACGGTAACTACTTTCTTAATTCAATAAGGGGAAATTAAAAAATCTTTGATACAAAAACTTTTTATTAGTTTTTTAATTTGCATCTGTTTTTTTTAAGTAAAAAAAACATACTATTCTTCATCACTCGTGAAACATCTTTGTGGTTAGTGTTAAATTTTCATCGCAAATAATTTTCAGTTTTCATCGCATAAGTCAACAATAATATATTTCATGTAAGACCTCTGGACCCTCCCCTAAATACATTGAATTGTTTATATCATAAGAACACGCGGTTATTTAAACGCGTTATTTATTACACTGGAATTATTATTATAAATTCCATTGTTTTGAACATATATTTATAATCTTTAAATATAGGTAAGCTTAAGACTCGTAAAAATTTAATTCCTACAGATTTGTAAATGTAGGTCGCGAGAAGTTTAGTTTGTCGAGTATCTTGCAAACGGCCATCACTAATGCCACTTAAGGACTGAACGTACAAGCAATTTCGGATTCTATTTCCAAAGCTTTAGGGCTCATTGACATTCGTTATTTGGATCCGTCACTTGACATCGTTTGTCTTTTGAAACGGATCGCTCTGATTGGTGGATTGCTGCGTCTGAATTTAGAAAACATGCTCAATTGGTCTGTTCTTGTTGTTTCTTGTACCGTTTGCCTGCGGGACGTGGGACGTGGGACAAGTTATTTACTGATAGTTAAAGCAAGCATGGTTTTTTTTTAATATTATGGGCGAACACGCAAATGCTTCGCCTGTTGGAAAGTAATACCGCTGCCTATTGACACGACATCAACCATTCTAACATTTAATTTAAGTAGCCTATTCACTTACAGGAAAAGACAAATTAGAATTAACTTTAACAAGTTCTTACGCGGAAAACAACTTTACTGCTTGCTTTACTTTTTTTTTATTGCATATATTATTGTGTCTATCAACAAGACTGATTGATGATTTTGACTTTTCAAGAGACTTATAACACCATAGCTTTGTATGATAGTGTAGGATGACTATGGGGACTGTTCAGTGCTGAATAATACACAGGTTATCAGGTACACATAATGTATTTCGTCAACCAGTAGAATACATCGGCAAGGCAGGGAGGCTACTGTTCTTAAGTAGTACCTAACGCGGACTGCCTTGTTTATATTTCTCAATATATACTTTAAAAATGCAAGTCTCGCATTACGTACCGTGTCGCCACAATAGTCTATCTAATTATTTAAACATGGTTTAATTCAATGATTTTTTTATTTTATTACATTGACAAAGGATTTATTATGTTTAACAACACATGTTACAATAGTCCGTGTCATGTTTCAGTCAACACGAGCGGTATGTATGGTAAATCCTAAAATTCTTTTAAACAATAGATTCAAATACATTTTAGTATTTCGTTTCCGATACCAATACAAACGGTGAATTGCATTTATTGCCTAAAACTGAACGATTTCGATGTTTATGTGGAACATTGTTTGTTTTTTTTTTTTTGGCAACAAACAATCATTTAGTTGTGACAATGTTATTTTTAAAATAGGAGAAACTATATAGAAATTTAAGTGCAATTAGAATTTAAAACACGAATGATTAAACTATGCTGACATCTTCATTTGATATTTCTCTAATTACTTAATAATGATCGCGATTTCCGTAGTCTACTACGATTCTGCGTAGTATTACTACGGGACTACGATGGGTATTTGTACTACATATCGTAGTAGAGGCGTAGTAAGACATTGAGGGCATCGTCGTGTCAATAGGCGGCGGTATCAATTTCCATTAGGTGAACCGTCAGCTTGTTTGCCCATGAGGTTTGGAAGAAGTTGGAAGAGATGATTTCCTTATAAAATTTACAACTCGATTTTTGATGATGAGGATGTTCCTTAAATGGAAGATAATCGTAGACAATCTTGAAAAAATGATACTACATTATTATGCAACACAAGCAACAAGAAAGAAGAGTTGGCAACAACCTCGTGATGCCTATATTGTTGCTATTGTTTGATTAACCATCAGAGCTGTATGTTTGCAAGTTCTTTGCCAATTTAGTAAAACAAAAACATTTCAGCCAATACCGCTATTACATGTTAGTAAAGGAACGAAATATAAACAATTTAATTCAATAAACTCGTATCGTTTGTACTACCTCGAGACTCACTAGCGTCCAATAAATCGCTGCTAGTCTCAAACAAATACGCCCCAACCACCCCTTTGTTGTCAAACGAAAAACAACTTTAGTACGAAGCAGCAGAATCCAGTCAGATCGTTGCATGCAATGCGGGCGTAATGTACGTTTATAGAACGCACTGAGATTTGGTAGCAGGATGTTGGGCCAGAAAATGATCAGGGAGTAAATTTATTTAATAAATTAAATCAATTATTCAAATGCAAAATGTTTTAATTGATAAGACTTAAAATAAGTGCTTTCAAATCCGTCATCTTTTAATTAACCACCAGTTCGAAATGCTACTTGCCGGTAAGAAACCTCCTTGGTTGATAATGCAATAGATTTATTTTTTAATGAAAAGCATTTTACATAGAAGTTATCGCTCTTGAAAACGATAATGCGTGACATCTCTATACTATATACTGTACTCCTATACTTAAGGACTGAAGAATTAATCGAAAAGTCGTTCACTCATCATGAATTCTTAGTAAATTTCAAATTCAAATTATTAATTTGTTAGGCTTTGGTCGATATGTACATAGGTCTGAATGTGAGTTAGTGTTCCTAAAACCTGCCACAAAGGGCGTGCAAAATTACAGTGAAATGTCAAAAAATAATCATATTTAAAACCAATGTCAACAATTTAAAGAAATAAAAAAAATACAAAATACACTAATGTCAGGTTACAAAAAATAAAATAAAAACTAGAAAATAAATGTCCAACTTCAAATAAGGGAATGTCATCATTATTTTATTGAACTTGACGCCATGTCAGATATTCCTTAACACTATAATAACCTCTCTCTAGAAGCCAGTTGTGAAGTCTGGACTTAAAGAGCGGCATTTCAGTTTAGAATTCAGCCGCTAAAGTGTATGCCCTATGAATATTTATTTATACTTGTATAATTATATTTATACTCGTATTTATTTTATGTATTATTTCTTTTCCTACGGGATTTTCAAAAATCCAAAAAAAATAAATCTTGAGTATGGATTTTTAAATGTTTTTTCCTTTCAATACGTTTCAACCGCAAGTTCAATGGCCGGACTAGTGTTGGGAAGTGCGAGCGCAGTTTTCTTACGGTTTCTTTATTTACGAGCCAAGTTCACCGCGACTGCACCCGACTGCACACGACTGTACCGATGTACAGGCGGCTACAGTCAGCAAATAGCTACGTCCCGAATAAAATATCGCCCGATCTCTTCCAACTAAACTTGGTAGCGATACTTACGTGTGACTTGTATTTTAAGATTGTATACATTTCTCTCATAGAAAATAGAATATCCATACAGTTTTTTAAACATAAAATCATTGGCAAACAATCAGACGGTTCTGCTAATGGAAATTGATACCGCCACCGCGTCCATACACGACGACAGCAACGGTGATGTCTGGAACGCCAAGAGCATCGGTTTTGTGTTGGATATGTAGAGGTAAAGTTGTTAAACATCTCGTGCCGGTAATTACACTGGCTCTCCAATCCTTCGAACCGAAACACAGCGAACTGCTTCACGTTGTAAATAGAAAGGAGGGTGGTACCAACGCAGACGATGATCCGCATGTAGATATACTACCTGCTAAATGACTTAAACTAAAAGCTGAAATTTATCCGAAAATTAAAAAGAAAAAAATTGAATTCACTAACTGAAAACACCGACCTCACGATCTCGAGGCGCAGTGCTGTAGATAGACTGCTACGCTAGAGGTTTTAGATTTGAATCCCGGTGGAGGCAGAAATTTTTGTTATTTGCAAGACGCATTGTTTCTTTTACCGGTCTTGGTTGAAGTATTCTTATGTATGTAGTTTATACAATATCGTTGCTTAGCACCTGCGATACAAGATTTTCTTAGTGCAGTGCTGAGTCAATTTGTGTCGTAATGTGAAAAAAAAAAACAATAGGATAAATACCGTATGGAAATTGTTTAGGCTTCTTGTGTTTTTATATTTTGATTAACATTATAAGTCTTACTGTTTTGTAGTCAAATTTGCATGGACTTAGAATTGGAATTCACTTGAATTTCAACTTAACTTCAATAAACATGCTTAGTTAAAGTACAAACGTAAGCCGATTCTACGAACTTGCGTAAGTATTTTCATATTCCACGAATAATTTAGTGATGAATGACTTGACTTTGAGTCTTAAAGTTATATTATTAAAGTGCATGTTTACACGATAACAAAGTTAAATTATATCAAAAGCAATCCATCACAGATTAAAGATATTAATCTATCGTATATTAAACCTCCATTAACCATAAATAATAATAATAATAAACTATATCACGACACATACATTGACTCAGCCCTGCAGTAAGTATCGTAAGAACTTGTGTCACAGAAACCAAGCAACGATATGGTATATACTACATAGACAAGCATACAACATCCAAGACCGGTAAGCGAAACAATGCGTCTTGCAAATAACAAGGTTCGCCCCCGCCGGGATTCGAATCCAGAACCTTAACCGTAGTAATCGATTGTTTACACCACTGCGCCACCGAAGCCATCAATATTTATATTTTGCATATAAATTAAAGAAAACGCATTGCGGTAAAATACGTTATATGCACTGCCAGTGATTTAAATAGTATCGAGCACACCCGCCACTCTGTCTCACCACTGCAACTCCTGTTCACCAGGATCAACAGTGGCGTCCTTTGATCGAATAATCAACTGTTACACCACTGCGCCACCGAGGTCGTCAATCAATAATATCTGCTAAACATTGGTGCAGTAATTTCTGACATATTCATTTAAACAGTCGTTTAATAATTATATTAATAAATGCCCCCTATGGGCATGCATGATTTTTTATTATTTATTTTTTTGCGATACCACATATATATAATTAATATAATTTGACTTCTAAACTAAGTTATAAAGCTTCAAAATCGTTGGAGAGATCCGATGTGTACAATGACGTCAAAGTACACGGGCACCATACAACTTGTATAGAAAAGGTTTTTCTGATGAGCGAGATAGATTTACTTGTAATGGTCATATCCCCTGGTTTATCATTCAATTCTAATTCTGTTTTCACTGTAAATATACTATTTCCACATACTTTTCCACACACTCCAGAGAAAATATTCGTGTTCATCACACAAATTTTTACCCAAGCCGGCACTCGAACCCAAGACCGAACGTATCAAAGTCAAAGTAAAATTTTATTAAGTATTTTAAAATAGTAATTTTTAAAATCGCCACTCTTTAGTAATTAAAATTTAAATTTGATTGTTCGATGACAGAGGAACCAGTTGAACGATAAAAAATCGGACCCGTGGGATCAGTTTACCGAAGAGCCTTGAATACGATCGTTTGTGTGACATTTACCGAATCTGGGTTGGATAAATGAAGGACATCTGATATTGTCTGGTAGCCATTTGATGCAGACTGGTAATTGCCTTCATCATCAGCTCGAACTGCGTCGGTTAGTTTGTCATTTGACTAGATTTTAATTGAAACCCATCCAATTGCAGGGAAACTGATTGAAGTGGATTGCTAATGGCTTTATGTCCATTTCCCTTTAGTTTACTAAGGGAGGAGTAATTTGTAAAATTTATGATCATCGGAATGACCTTGCAAGCCAGAGTAGGCATTATTGCGCTACTACAATTAGTTATTTTGTAGCTTTTTAGGGTTCCGTATCGGGGTAAAAAACAGGACCCTAATACTAAGCCTCCGCTGTCATTCCGTCTGTCAGGGTTTTATCTCTAAACCGCAATAAATTCTTGAAGTTTTCAAAGAATATCTGTTGCCTCTATAACAACAAATACTGAAACAAAAAAAAAACAGGAGGCTATACAAAAAAGTGGTTGTATCGATTTTGTTTGCTTGCTCTTGTATTTTATATGAAATTATCCAAAAAGTATAAAATATTTAATCTTATAAGATGGCGCGGAATCCATCATGTGTGATACGAGGCTTAATTGAATGAACATGGCCGATGTTATTATTTTTGTTCGGGACATTACAAACTATTTTATTTTTACGGCATCTATGGCGCAGTTGTGTAAACAGTGGACTGCTATTCTAGAAGTTCCGGGTATAAATTCCAGCGGGGGCAGAACTTTGTGTTATTTGCCAGACGCATTGTTTCGCTCACCGGTCTAAGATGTAGTATTCTAAACTATGATATTTTTACGATATTTTTGCTTTGCACCTGCAACACAAGTTGCTTTTATTTTACTAAGGCTGAGTCAATGTATGTCGTGATGGTGGTTGGTGATGATGATGGTGTCGTGCTGGTGGTTGGTTGTTTATTGTGGTAGATTGAAAATAGACTAACATTCTAGACATACATACCACTACCATACCATTAGATAATATTGTTCGCAAATGCTTCCTGTTTAAATTTAAATGAATTTCATATACGAGTACACTTACAACTATAATTACAGAACACAGCACCCTATAAACATTGATGGGCAGTGCGTATGCAGTATGTGCTTAGTTGTACCAGTTAACAGTAATAGCTAAGTTATTTCACGTAGTCGAATGCGAATGCAGGTGCGCCTAGTTTGCGCGACAATTTCGCGTATTTTATTGGTATGGATGATCACTTTTATTGCCTTTATTTATTACTGTAGGCGACGGGAGATTTGTGGTCGCGCCCGTTTTAAAAACACATTTTATTTATAGCGAAAGTATTTTAATTAAATTAATTTGTGTAAAATGGCGCTGATTCTGAGTGACTTTATGGATACAATCACGGGAATGGATTGAGTGGAGTGATTTAATGGCCGGGTTTCAGTGTGGAGGTTAATTTGGAGTCTTTTGCTTGTTGAAATGAGGCGGATATTCAAACTCTTAAGTTAATCTGATCCAATCGACTGCAGTAGTAATAGTTACCCCAATCAAAACAAATATAGCAAAATTTTTGCAAGAAAATTAGTAGCAAGATAAGAAAATTAAAAGAGATAAGGTGATGATTTTCCTGTTGCGAGAATACATGCTAAAACAACTTCGGAGCACACCCGCCTCTCTGTCCTGTCATTGCAACTCCTGTTTACCAGGATCAACAGTGGCGTCCTTTGATCGAATAATGCAGCTGTGCAATGACGCGCAGGCTGTGCCCAGACACCCTACCGGCTGTCCTGGGGCCCGCAACGAACTTAATCAGAAGAAATAGGAGGTAGGAAGAAAGCGAAACTTCAACTAGCTAAAACGACTGCTAACTAAAAGCAGACAAGTTTTTTTTCTAGTGTTTAAATGTTTTCACGATAGAGAGCAGCACTAGTATAAAAAGTAATTGTTGCAAAAGAAATACATACATAAAAATAAACATAAGTTCACGCCGCACTCACCGCATTTCGCATGTTTATGTTAAGTCCGAGCGTGGCAGATTGCGATTGTGTCGCCACAATGAGGAGCATGGCAGCTACAACGTACGGCAACCCGATACTCCAACTGTCGACGTGTCGGGTCGGGTCGGTCGGGTCGGTCGGTTTAAAAAATAAATAATTTATACATTTTGCATTGTGGCGGTTATTTACTTTAAATCCTAGTTAGGCCGGTGCTTCGACATTTGCATAATGTTTCCTATTGGATAAAAGTGATATTCAAGTAAAACAAAGATAGAGTATCTTATAAACTTAAATGCAAGCGGAGTAAGGGATTGAATGAACACAAAAGTTAGATGGTTTAATTAACCACGGCTTGGTTATCCAATAGTTTTTAATCAACCAATAAGAGCAGTGAACACGCTCGTTTCAACTCCGCCGCGGTACCGCTCGCAAAACAAACACTTTCAACTTTCATCTTGTTCTGTTGATACGCCTTTATTAACTTTGCCTTTTTAATTTTGAGATTCGCTTTTTTTGCTGATTGGGGTTTTTTTTACTATCTACTAACCTATCGAGTTGATTTTAACTTAAATTAAATTGTACGTTTATTTAAAAAAAATCCCTTTAATCCCACTTAATCGTAGACAGCGAAACATTGTTTGGGACGCGTGACTGGCACTGGTCCGCTGGCGACTTCAACTGGAGCTGGTTTCTTAAGTCGGGAGATATATCACGTGGTGACACATTGATAGACCGATGCTGCCTCCAAGGCCCGCCGCGTCGCAACTTCAAGTCCCCAACTGAAACTTTATATTTGTTTGAATTTATTCTTGTATTCTATTGGGGAATAGATCTTGGAATAGCCCAGTGATACATACGTCAAAACTTAATAGTTAACTTTTAAAATACGTTTCTAAGAAAAAATAGTAAAAGAAAGCCCTTGGCGTTTCACGACATCAGGGGTATCGTCTTTTTTATGGCTGACGGTATAACATTCCATAAGGTGAACCGTTTGCTTGTTCGCCACTGAAGTTGTTTAAAAAAAAGACACTGAATTAAAACCAATTTCAAAGTCAAAATGTCTTTTATTCGAATTGACTTAAATAAGCACTTTCAAATCGTAATTTTTTTTACTGCCACCAGGTCGGAATGCTATTTCTTCGGGGAAGAATCCGGCAAGAAACCTCCGTAGTTGCTTTTTTCAATATTTTTATTTAGTCAAACAAAGACGTAGGTTTTGCCGGTTTTTATTTAATTACTTAACTCAAGTGGCTACCAAGCAACATCAATAGCATCACGAGGGCGCTGCCAACCCCCACTCGTATCCTTCTGTTACATAACAATACAAAAATTAGCGACTACATTTTTATTTCACATTTTACGAGGAAACCTCAAAAAAATAATGATCCAGTACGCGCTAGTTCACGGAAGATGTTCCCAAAGGAGGCTTCTTTAGTTCCCTCCTATAAATCTCTCCCAAAGAGGGTACGACCTCATATATATTATCTCCAGTGATAAGGCGAATCCGCGGGAAGTGCCAGTATGAAGTCACAGTTACAATTTTTATACGAAAGAAGTATCTTTTTTGGGGTCGTGTTTATTACATTTTTTTAGCTATATTTAAGATTTATTGTCTTCCTTAGTTCTTATATTAATGTTTAATGTGGGAAACACAATGACCTTTTGTTTTAGGTTTTTTGGAACTATTGATTAATTAGATTAAGATCTTTATGTACCTACAAAAACCTTACAAACAAAAAAAAAGAATTTATATAATTTTTGAAAATAATAATAACCACATTACGACACTCACATTGACTCAACTCGAAACTAAGATTAAATCTTGTATCGCAGGCTCTAAGCAAAGAATACAATATCCAAGGCCGGTATGCGAATCAATACGTCTTGGAAATATCACAAAGTTCCGTCGACGCCGGGATTCGAATCCAAACTTCTATCGTAGCAGTCGGCTGTTTCCACCTCGTCACCGAATTCGGTTAAATAAGATATCTGCTATTATATTTTCTCTTTAAAATTAAGACATACGTATTTCGATGTAAATAATACTCACCGAACTGGAGTTAGAACCGGTGCAATCAAATGCATATACTAACTGGGCTGTCACGAAATGTATTCCAATTTGTAGGAAAACGTTGAAAGAATTCAAAAGATAGCTAAAATCAATTTCCGTTTCACGAAATCGAATTCCTACATTAACTATAACCGATGTAAATGGCGCTATTATGCTAATAAGGTGAACGCTGAAAGAAAAATTGCATTCAATCTGGAATATGCGAATCTTTCATTCAAATCCAAGCTCTGATTCTAACCTCAGTAGGTTCATTACACAATGCGCGCAGTTGCAGCCATTGAAAACGCCATCCGATATATTAAATGCATGAAGTTTGTAATTTTTATGCAAACGCGATCTTCGTGTTTTCACGTTGTGGGGTTAATTAAAAATGTTTTTAATTACACACACGTTTCTCCGGTACCTTGTAAATTTGTAGTGAACATTTAATGTTTTCTTTGACTTTGGATATTGGTGTTAATAATAATAATCACCACATCACGAAACAATTGACTTACTGCGTGGCGTAAGATTGAAAATCTTGTGTCGCAGGTGCTAAGCGATGTTATGGTATAAACTACATGGATAATACTACATCCAATACGTAAGCGAAACAATGCGTCATGCAAATAGCACAAAGTTCCGCCCCCGCCGGGTTTCGAACCCAGGACCTCAAGCATGGGAGCGTAGAGGTGGATTTTTTAGAAAAAAGATGTGACGACAACCAAATAGTAACTGCTAAATCTTGAAGGGTACAAATTTACAAGAATAGCGATCTTACTTGCTTGCTTTGCATACGAATCTTACTGCAGGGCTGAGTCAATATGTCTGTCGTGATGTGGTTATTAATATTATATTGAATCCACCTCTATAGTGTTAGTTTTTTTTTTTATAACGGTAATAATCATATGGTTTTTTAGTTGGTTTAACATCAAAGAGGTCTTCATTCAATAAAACTATTTTTAAGTAACTATAGAAAGAAAAATATTCCTGTGAGGTAAGAAACGTACTTTCATATAAAGCTGTTCATATTCTTCTGACTTTGACTTTATAAACATTTTAGTGTTAACAAGATATACCAACGGACAGCCCCTACACTCTGTCGGTTTTGATTGATCACTTCCATTCGGGGAATATGCATTTATATTGTTCACGGAACCCCCGCCTGAGCCACTTTGCTGACGGTACCAGAAACCAGCAAGTCACGTGGTTGTACATTTAATCATTATTCTAAAATACCCTCTCTCCCGCAACGCACTGCGACAGGGAAAAGGGACAGAGGGAATGTCTAGAGTTCGGTAAAGATCTTCATGCTCGTTGACAGGGGAGTGACTTTCCCTTTTTTTCCCTTCAGGAGCATCCGTCATTCCCTTAGAAGTACTTTTCGGGTTCAGATGTTACTTAGCCACTGTTGTCGTGATTCATAAAGGAAATCGTTCGTTTGGATTCCTTGTTTTTCAACTGAAAAAGATATTAAGGCCAAAGACTACAACAGTATCTTGGAGATCTGGGATGTAGTATTCTTATCTATGTAGTTTATAATGTCGTTGCTTGGTTACTGTGACACAAGTTCTTATGATACTTGCTTTCTGGGGCTGAGTCATTGACGACCTCTGTTGCGTAGTGGTTTAAACAGCCGACTGCTACGCTAGAGGTTTCGGGTTCGAATCCCGGCGGGGGTGGGACGGGACGGGACGGGAAGAACTCTAAATTAAGGTAACGTTCTAGAACGACCAATCACCCGCTGTCCGCGGCGTTCAACGTTTGTCATTAGCCGCTAAACACAGCGAGTGGCCAGTGAGAACGACCGAGGCCTATTTTAGTCTATCCCCTATGTAGTTTTAGTTTTTGACGACCTCGGTGGCGCAGTGGTGTAATCAGCCGACTGCTACGCAGGGGGTTCCGGGTTCGAATCCCGGCGGGGGCGGGACTTTGTGTTATTTGCAAGACGCATTGTTTCGCTTACCGGTCATGAATGTTGTATTCTTATCTATGTAGTATATACCATATCGTTGTTAGTTCCTGTGACACAAGTTCTTATGATAATTGCTTGCTTGGGCTGAGTCAATGTGTGTTTCGTGATGTGGTTTATTTTTATTAGAATTTTTGCAGGAAGCTACAACCCCTGTTTTTGTAATAGCGGCTCTACACGATGCGCTATCCGGGTCACGGGCCATCGTGTGAAAGGGGTAGATGCGTCGGATGTCTTATGACGCCCTTAAATAAGCATCGCATGAACTTTTCCGAATTGCGAGGGATGGCCCATCGTATAGAGGATGTATTAAATATATATATACAAATAAATATTTGCATATAGTGAGTAATTTTTAAAAGATTTATAAAATATAATCTCGTACAGTTTCTCTTTGCAAATGTACCGACATATATAAGGAAAAGCGAGCGTATAAATTTGTGTTCATGCCAAGTTTTGTTTGGTTTTTGTTTCCCTCTGACTTGACGTTCGAAACCACAGGGTTAGGAAGATATCCTGTGGAACTTTTTTGAAAGCCTTAAAATCAATGACCTGTTAAATTACTGTTTTTGTGATGTTGTCAAAACGAATACTACACGGTTTAATATTATTTAAATTACAATGAATCGTGGACATAATAATAATCCACACAACGACATCAGCGTGTGTCGTGTTAGCCCAACAGTAAGTTTCGTTAGAACTTGTGTCGCAGGCACTAAGCAACGATATGGTATCAACTACATACATATGAATGCAACATCCAAGACCGGTAAGCGAAACAATGCGTCTTGCAAATAACACACAATTCCATTCCGCTGGGCTTCAAACCTCTAGCGTAGCAATCACAGCATCACAGAGGTTGTTACATAATTTGTTTCTGAGTAGGTAGTATTGTCTTGTTATAGCAATGTTTTATTTTTAATTATAATTTTTTTAATGAAATTGTTTTATTTTAGATGTTTATTTATTTTTGATTTATTTATAACATTATCATTGATTTTTCAATAAAATTAGCTGTCGTAACATTTGCAGCCAACCACAGTATGCATTTAAATAAAATTAGAAATCAGATAAAAATACAAATTAATAAAAAACAAACAATTGACGACCTCGGTGGCGCAGTGGTGTAAACAGGCGACTGCTACGCTAGAGGTTCCGGATTCGAATCCCGGCGGGGGCGGGACTTTGTGTTATTTGCTAGACGCATTGTTTCACTTACCGGTCTTGAATGTTGTGTTCTTATTTATTTAGTATATACCATATCGTTGCTTAGCACCTGCGACACAAGTTCTTACGATACTTAGTGCAGGGCTGAGTCAATGTGTGTGTCGTGATGTGGTTATTTATTTATTTATTATTAATTCATTTTACGATTCTACATGCTTTTTTGTAATTTAATGGAATAAAGTGATTTTTTTTTCGAATAATAATTAGTATTCTTATTCCTTATCTAATAAAACCAGTTTTTAAGCTGAGGAAAAAAGTTCATTAAAGTTTGTTCTGTATATAATTAATATATTAAGAGAGCGCTTAGTGTCAACGACTAATCATTGGGCTATTAAAAAGTTTTCTTGGAAAAGTATCTGAGAATTATGATGCTAGTTTTAATTTACATAATTTTATTTAAATCAAATAACAAAATTCGAACAAAGCCACAACTGAAGAGATCTGTTAACGTTTTCGTAATAAAAACTGGACAGGCGTGAATCGGACACGCACATGATGGGTTCTATACCATGTTATGATTTAAAATATTTTTAGTTAGGTGATTTTGTATAAGATACAGGAGCAAGCAGAAAATGTCTATGAAATCACGTTACTTGTAATTTAAACTATAATTTAAATTAATTTGTGTTTCTGTAGCGGTACATAACAGAAATTATAATTTTTGAAAAAATTCATGAGTCTATTACGTTTTGTGAGATACAACCCGCTGACTGATACACAGACGGAATGCGGAGACTCAGTAATAGGGTCCAGTTTAAGCCCTTTGGCGACAGAACCCGAAAAAAAGATTGTCCAGAAAGTTATCGCATCGAGTATATGGTAGTCAAGGGGCGATGTTCACTAAGATTTCCCGGAAAGATCCATTGGGGATCTTTTTACACTTTCTTGCCCACTAAAATCCCCAAGGGGATCTTTTGACGCTGTCATCATGCCGCCTCTAGTCACCGCCATTGTCTGTACAGGAGCTTTACCAACCTGAAATATGGAGCATCCTAAATGCCCACCACCTTTGGAGATTCTTTTATCGTAAAGTTTTTTTTGTTCCTCATATTTTTCGGGGAGAGCTTAAACGTTATTTAATTTCATGTGAGGGAATACCTCGGGAAATTTGTCACGCCCTCTGGTGTGTTTCACGTGAAATGTTGTGTTAAAATCTTATAATTAAAGGGGAGCCTTTGATATAAAGAACGCTAGCCTTACGGAATCTACGTTGCGTAAGGTTTTGTTTGTATTTAACAAGGTTCCGACGTGACGCTGTATTTCTTTTTTATTATTTAATAATGAAGATCTTTAGAAGCAAAGTTCTTAACCGACCATGGATAAAAAGAATGGTTTCAGACGTATTATTTACTTTTTTACTTTAAAAAATATTAAAAAGAGTTATATAAAATCAAGAAACTTCTATCAAGAAACAATAGAGAAGGAATTGTTTCTTGTCTTTAAATTTAATAGGGTTTTTAAATAATTAAATTATTTAAGCTGTTTTTTTTATGTTTTTAGACTTTATTATCTTTTAATCTAAATAAACTAGTGTCCGGGTGTACACAAAAGAGTCACTTTCTTTGCACAATAGGTCCCGGTCCTGAATAACTTAAGGGAATTACAAACATCTTTCTACGATACAGTCCTTTCACACCGGATGCGACACTCGCGCGATTTGCAAAAGCCGTTTTCAAAGCAGTATTTTCGATGAGCTTCCTTGAGTTATTCCTTCTGCTACTGTCAGAAACAGAAGCATAAGGAATAAACTGCAGTAACATTTTATTAATCTCTTTTGACTGCCTCTGTGGCGCAGTGGTGTAAACAGCCGAAAGCTATGCTAGAGGTTCAAACCCCGGCGGAGTTGGAACTTTGTATTATTTGGAAGACATTTGGAAGATCGGTCTTGGATGAAGTATTCTTATCTACGTAGTATATACCATAACGTTGCTTAGCACCTATAATATAGATTATTTAATCTTACTGCAGGGCGGAGTCAATGTGTGTGTTGTGATGTGGTTATTAATAGCAAGATGTTACTAGAAGTGATTATTGTCTCAAGGAAACTTTTCTCAGAGCAATCATTCAAGTCTACGCCTTCATGTTCAATCCAGTCAGTCTGCTCTTATTTAACCAACCTTGCTAACCTGAACCATGGAGAATCACAATGATTGGATTGGTTTAGAAATTATATTTATTTAATCCAAAACTCAGTGTGACTAAACTGTTTAGCTTATTAACCTCTGTTGATTTAAGTTTAACCAATTCGCCCGTTCGAACACTGAATTCAACAACTCAACATAAACATAAAAGTTTCGCCGCGGAGACGCGCGATGTATTTATCTAGTGTAAAGGGCCTATTAATGAGTCTGTTAAATCGCCTTGCTTTTCATTGTCGTCCGTAGCCCGAGGGGTTAAATAATCGCCCCTTAAGTATTTTCAAATTAATTTCCCGAAATTTTATTAAAAGTAAAACATTAAATTGAAAAGCTTTTGTGAATAAACGATTTCATTAAAGGTTATTGTTTAAAAAAACATTTAACTTTAAGTTTCGTAAAGCACTCGAAGTTATCTTTTACAATTCATTATATTATTCTCACCTTTTGACCTGCGCTTCAGAGCATTTAATCTTGTTACACTCGACACGTTATTTTCATATTTGAAATTAGATTTATGACTTAAGTTATTTCAATTAGTTACCTCATAGTTACGTTCTAGAAGATGTATTCGCGATGGGTGTGTGTGTGTTGATCTTCTAATAAGTTACGGGTGTGTGCATGTGTAGTGGTGTAGATGTGTGAGTTGTTTTGAGTTTATCTGTGCAGAGCGAGATAGTTGGGCGCGTTACGATATCAAAAGGGAAGTTGTAATTACTCCGCAAACTTTTCATGTGTTCAGTCCGCGCCTTCATAATTTCAAACGGAACTTTGGCTTTAAAATTCGGAGTTCACGGCCCTTTAAACTCGAGTAAGTTTACCCAGGAACCTTCATAAATACGGCGGCTTAACATCAGGGTGAGTTCAACGAAAAATTAAGCTACTCCGCTACAAAACAGAGCAACATTCCGGGTGCGTTTCTCCGGAGAGTGACCGAACTTCTTATCGTATTGATCGCTTTAAAACGACTCCGAGGGCAAAAGAGGCGGAATTTTGGTACATTTTGTACTAAAAGAACTTTAATTGTCATAGATGTTACGGATAATCCACCACTTTTTTAGGGATAATAGAAGAAATGTCTAGAAATACGCAGGCAGAACGACAAACGCACTTTCTCGTTCATAAAAGAAGTAGCATTAAAGCTAGCCTCAAACACAATCTCAGCTATGAAAGTAGTTGAGGTTTAAAGGGATGGATGCACTATAAATTAATACGTCGCGATTAATTTCTTGCTATTTCCTATGAAGAAATAATAGAGTATGTGCTTATAGTCGTGCTTGAGTACTTGCTATTGAAAAAATATAATTATTATTATACAATTTTGTTCAAATTTACTTTTAAGAAATGTTGTTTTCAAAAGTTTTAACATACGAATGTATAAAAAGTTAACGATCACAAAATCTCTTGTTTGGTGCAGTTTGTCTCTGCTGGATTTTTTTCAGTTCCATTTTCTGTCCCAGTCACGCTCCCGTCGGTAATAACCGCAAGCAATTCGATTCGTTGTGCATTGTATTTAGTTTACATAGAAATGTCGCGCGGATTTTTTCCGCAGTTCTAACCCAGTCTTTAGTTTAGCGGGTTTTTTTCTTTGTGGGCGAACAATGTGCTGGGCTCTAGATAAGGGCGCGACCAACCCTCATCAAGCCTTTGTCTCTTTGTTTGTTTGTTACTATTTTTATTTTCTAAGCCTAATCCGAGAGTAAGGATACCGCGGGTGACTTTATCAACGACCGATGCCTGTAATTGGGTCTTGTATTTGGTAAGGAAATACCAAAAAACAAAGTTTTTAATTACCCTTATTTTTGTTTGTTTAGGACGCGCCTGTTATTGTTATTTTCCGCTTATGTTATTGTTAATTATTAAATGTAATAAGCTTAACTTCCTGGCCGTTTATTTTGTGGGTAAATTTTTTTCGCTCAAATATTTAGGTTTTAAAATTTAATTATCTTAATTTTTAGTAACATTTATTATGTTATGTTATGTTAAATAAGGTATAAAATTGATTGAATATTTATTCAGAGCACGTTATTTGATATATATATAGGTTAATAAATACACAATAACATTCACAATCGACCATTAAACTTTAAGCGGAAACATCTAGAAACAGGCCAGCATTGAACGGTCCATAAAATAAAAGTGAATACAATACCAATAACTAAAATGTAGGTCTGGAGTTAACCTAGAATTTAACTGGGTATAGTTAAATATTAGGTCAAGTGCGGGTTGGAAATCAGCGGTGTTGAGGCTCGGCCACACCGAATGCGGTTGCGGTGCGACTGCGTTACGTGAGAAGCAGAGCCGTAGCTTGCTTTTTTCTGAATAATAACCTCATAACGACACACACATTGACTCAGCCTTGCAGTAAGTATCTTGTTTCGCAGGTGCTATATGGTATAAACAACATAGATAAGAATACTACATCCAAGACAGTAAGCGAAACAATGCGCCTTGCTAATAACTTAGTTCCGTCTCCTCCGGAATTCGAAACAAGAAACTCTTTGCGTAGCTGTCACGCCACTGCACCACACGTCGTCTGTCTTAATTTGTTAGTGGGACGCAAATGAGCTCGTTTGAAAGCCACCTTAAAGAATTGTGACTCATGGAGGCACCGTATCATTGATATGGCGGTAGCTACTCCCCTGGTGGAAGTAACATATGGAATTGTTCGAAAGCCGTCACAGCAAATGCAGTACGATTACGCTAAGGCGCTGCAGCTGCGCAACGCACGCGGTGTCGCGTCTTTGAATTTTCCGCAACCGAGTTCGGTGTGTATCAGCCGTTACTCTGGCTTAAGTGGGGCAGTACTACCGCGGGGCTACGGGGAATAGTTTATACCTATTTAAAATTATATTTTGAACAAAATCCCCAGCTCTTAAAGAGAATACATAATTACTTATAATCAATAATTGATTTATATTGGACTATCATATAATATGATAACGTAACTTAAGTTTTGTAATTCAACATATCACTTTCATAACCTATATATCAACTTTATGATTGAGTGTTAGCGTGTGTGTATGGTATGCATGTGTTGGTATTTATAATTAGTGAATGATATCTGAAATAATGTTGTTTTGTTGAGTTAATTGGGGTTTTTGACAATCCCGGGCGTTTTTGGGTTACTCAAAATTGTATTAAAATAAAACTCTTTCGACGAACGAAAAATAAATAATCCTCTCTTACGCTATATATTATGTACTCTAGTAATTAATTAAATAAGGAACTTATGTCACCGAGAACTTTATTTTTAACCCTTTTGTCGTGTCTGTCTGTGTGTCTGACAATGGCATCATAACTCTCGAAAGAATTAAGCGATTTTGATGTAATTTGAAAGGTGACTTTTTTTTACGTGTTTTTAGCTATGTTTGATCGATGCCGGTTCTCCCATTCAAAAGTTATGGGGGTCGAAAGTGGGGATGAAAAATCGAATGTACGCAATGTCCAATCGTAATATCCTAGATAGTTAAAATGTTTTAATATTGCGTTATTAACAAAAGCAGATAATATAAAATTGAAACCAATACAAGTGGCCAAATAAATTCTTACTAAATCCAATACATTTTGAACACTACATTAAACAGGAAGGCGGTCTCATCTCAAAAATGCTTTTCATCCGTTGTTGATTTTGCTCGAATAAATGTTTTAATGTTACGTTTCATTTGATGGTTTAGCGTTAATAAACCAGATTACATTTTGTTTCCGTTATTGTTGTTATTATTATTATGTCTGAATTCCTATTACATGTAACATTCATAACTCAGTTTGTTACGTGCCTCGGTTAACCGACCGACCCGACCCGATAGGGCGAGGGTTTGAGTCCCGGGATGCCGTGAATGGTAGCTGCCATGTTCCTCACTGTGCTCGGATAGTGGCGACAGATTCGCGACCTGTTACACTGGGACTCGACATAAACATGCGAAATGCGGTGTGTAACACCTCTGCCTACCCCTCTCGAGGGTATGTTTATGTTATAACTGTCAAGGGTTCATGTTCCGAGCATCCGGACTAAACGCTTCGATAGC
The DNA here is from genome assembly GCA_949316135.1 of Choreutis nemorana. NCBI lineage: Eukaryota > Metazoa > Arthropoda > Insecta > Lepidoptera > Choreutidae > Choreutis > Choreutis nemorana. Next base: position 11,671,853 of record OX438598.1, on the reverse strand, counting down.
TCCTTCATAATGCGTACTGCAAGGGTGTGGAATTCTTTGCCTGCCGATGTGTTCCCTGACCAATATAACTTGGGCCTCTTTAAGGCAAGAGTGAATAGGTTTCTCCTAGGCAGGCGTGATCCACCTTAGACCTTATCGCCGCTTAACATCAGGCGGGTTTGGGGTCAAATGCCTGCCTGGTCTTGATTTTTTTTTTTTTAAACATAAAGTTACAATATTAAAACAGAAATACTCCAATACAATATTGTAGTCATTTGGTCATGTTCCAAAGAGTGTGTAATGTCTTCATTTATTTACACAAGGAATCACCCAGTTTCAGGTTTTACCTTCAGTATTTGAAAGGCCCAATCACCGGAATAACGGCTTCGACAGCTGACTTTTCCCACCATTATGGAAATGTGATTTGAGTGACATTCACTGCGGGCCGTGCTGTGTTCGCACGCGGGTCTTACTTGGAAATTACGTGCCAGCGCCCTGTGGCCTACACCAGATCGGCCAGAGATTAAACCGCATTGCTTGACAAAGACGTGGTTTCGGCAGATTTCCTGGGGAAGATTGTGCTGGGAATGTAGCTTTGGTTGGTTATTTCGTAAAGGATTTAGTTATTTTAAAACCTTGCATATGGAAGTAACTTTAAGGTTGGTTGTTCGTTTAGCTCGTGGTCAAAAATGACTTCATTATCAAAATAGTTATTGGACACATGAATATTTTCAAAATATTATGTATGTTATCACCGAGTTGAACTTTTAATTATTTAATTATATTAATTGTGTAAATATACGAAGAATTGGTTTATATTTATAGCAATTACTTAATGTTTTATTTGTAAATTTAACGTTTCACTTGTTGTAATGGTGACATTGGTAATAGACAATTTATTTTTAATAGTTAAAACATTAAAAAAACAAAGTTGATTCGAACGAGGCACGGAGCGAAGAAAACGGCATTTGCAAGTGTAGCCCACTTGGGGCCGATGCGGGCGGGCTGGGTAATGTGGGACGAATCCGGTAATGTTGGGGTAATGTGGGGTAATTTCTTGGGAAATTGGGGAGCTGCGTCGGCGTCCCCGAGGCTCGGCCGTTCACTCGTTAATAAGATGTTTCCCTGACGACTTGCGAATGGATTTTGTCTAAATTCTTTTCCTTTTGTTTAAAGTTATTTAATTTTACATGTGTGAGATCGTCTGTGTTGGTATCCCCTTTCTATTTACAACGTGAAACAGTTTGCTGTTCGGTTGTTAGGATTGAAGAGCCACTGACGAGAGGTATAACATCTTTACCTCTATATTGGCAGAGCGTAGGCGGTGCTCTTGGCGTTCCAGATATCAAGGGCATCGTCGTTTCAATAGGCGGTATCACTTTCCATTAGTTGAAACATCTGCTTGTTTGCATCATGATATAAAAAAAATATTCTGATGCATGTGATAATCAAGCTATTTGAGTGCAAATTTTCTTCTGTCTGCTTGTATGCCCATGATGTTTTATAAAAAAAGATTGGTAATAACAGTATCAAAAAAAAAAACAATTTGATTCATAGAGCAGTTTCTTTTTAAGTAATATTGATGTTCATTTTCTGATTGCCATTTTCTTAGACTGAATCAGACAGAAAGAATCAGAATGACCTTTGATTTTTCCAACGAAACGCATTGATCTTAAAAAAAAATCCACAAAAGAAGTCTACCCCTACATATTACATGAACTACACCCACCTCATGAAGATCTAAAAAAATATCCCCTTTGAACTAAAGCCATTCTATTTCAAAAAAGTCTTTATTCAAACATGAATCCTAATTATTTTTAGTTATTCAAATTGTAAAGTCAACATCCCTTTGTTACGAATATCAATTGATAATTCGAAATTTATTCAGATTTCTCGCTTTGTTAAGAAAAATTGTTTTCAAGGTATATTATTCTTTTGAACTTGAATTCTTGATAATAACATTTAAAGATAATTCTTTTTATTTTATGTCCGCTCATTAAGCATGAAAGAGACGATTAGATAAAAGATCCCGGTCAAGTGTGAGTCGGAGTCGCACGTGAAGGGTTCCGTTCATTCGTATAAGATTAAACCATATTCACTTTACATATAATTTCGTAAAATAACAGGTCAGTTCATTTATTCAGTAACAATTATTACAATCGGATTTGAAATGTCCACAATTAATAATTCAATCAAATAATAATAAAATTAAAATTGAAATATAAAACACAATTTACAGTCAACAAAAAATAGTATGTCAAAAAAAAGGGTAAAAATAACAATAATAATAAGTAAATTAATATCATTATAGTGATATAAAAAATAAAAAAATATTAGTAAATAAGAAATTCACCTCCTGAGTAAAAACACGCCTTTAATAACATTAAGTGTCTTGTACGAGAGCCTCCTTCAATTATTAATTTATTTATGTTTTAAGTATTTGTCGTTATTGCGGCAACAGTTATAGACATTCTCTAAAATTTTTAATAGTCTAGCTATTATGGTTTATGAGATACAGGCCATTGATAGAAATATAAACAGATGAACAGCGAAGTCTTAGTACCTAATGGAGTCCCATTTTCGGTGTTGGCTACGGAACCCTAAAAACGACTGTTCAAAATGAATATTCATTGGCGGAGTGAGGTTTTATGCGAACAAAATAATTAACTTTAACCGCTTATAAAGGTTACGAGAGTTTTATGAAAATGTCAATGCTCTTATAGATGTCGCAGCAACACGCCATGTTACAAGTTGGCACGCCAGATTTAAAAGCGTCGCAGTAAAGTACGGCTATCTCATGAACTATTCGGCTGATATAAAAGTGCGCCGCATTGAATGCGCCGTTCGCATTCTTCAAAACAGCTTGAAATCGGTTTTAAAACCAGTTATCGCCAAAAGTTGCGCAGCATGATGAAACGACGAAAATTACGTCCAAATTGACAACATGTAATACGGCGTGTTATACAATTTGGCTTCACGTATATATTTATTTTTTACGGATTATTTGAATATGTATAAGGTACACTAAAATTCGGTACAACCGACGCAAACGTGAATTTGAGAGTACGTTTTTAGTAACCATATGCATGGTATAAAAGAAGCGAATTATTATGTAAATAAAGATCAAATAAGGCTGCATCGCTGAGAATCGTACATATATCAAAATTTGAAATCAGAGTTCTCATTTTTAAAAGGATGAGTGTAAGAGCCTGACCTGCCCCGGCTTGGAAAGGATATTATGCATGTACTATATAAATAGAAACCTTCATCTTGAATCACTCTATCTATTAAAAAACCGCATCAAAATCCGTTGCGTAGTTTTAAAGATCTAAGCATACATAGGGACAGACAGACAGCGGCTTTGTTTTATACTACGTAGTGATTCCTTTATCCATAGGCCTCTTTTTGTAGCTCTGATTAAATAGATTGCAATGGCGAAACACTCACGTACTACAAAAATTCTTTCAAAAAGATTAGGAGGAAAAATAGGCCTGATGATGTAAGCGGAGGGGCTTAATTGGAATAATAATAACAATAATAAATAGTAAACCACATCACCTGCAGTAAGTATCGTATGAACTTGTGTCACAGGAACTAAGCAACGATATGGTTTAAACTACATAGATAAGAATACTACATCCAAGATCGGTAAGCGAAACAATGCGTCTTGCAAATAACACAAAGTCGAATTCACCCGTGCATATGTCTTTTCTTATCCGACTACGGAGAAGTAAAAAGGTTATGATTTTGATCGGTATATTTGTATAATGCCTATACCAAACCTAACCTAAAATAACAAAATAATACAAGTGATTAATTTGCCTTATACTGTACGTGGCATATGACCATGGCTAAATTGATTAGTTAACAATTTCAGATGAAAATATTCTCTTGTTTCATACATTTTAGAGCGCGGTTCTCAGTAGTCGGGTTTTCGTTTTTAATCTTATTTTTCTGTTATAACTGACCTGCGAGAAACTTTCGAAATTAATACTTTTAGTGCGTTAATTTATAATTAATTTAATATTAATCAAGATCATGAATTCCATCGTTTAGTTAAAAGTTAAAAATATTTAACGCGACAATCGTTTGCGGTGACTCAGTATTAAAACAAACCATAAAGTGTTTATGGTTTCGCGTTTCAGTATTAATGACTTTTATAAATAGCGAGAAATGTTTAAAATCTATTTTTACCGAAGCATGCATGACTTTTATAAAGTTCGAATGTGCTTCGCGTACATTGCGGGTTGTAGAGGAAATTAAATATTTATAGTTTAAATAAAAAACTGCAATGTAATCCCACAAGTCAAAGTCAAAATGTTTTTATTCGAATAGACTTAAAATAAGTACTTTCAAATCGTCATTTTTTTATTACCACCGGTTCGAAATGCTATTTCTACGGGTAAGAAACCTCCGTAGTTGCTTTTTTCACCATTCAATTAATACAATAATTTTCTGTTACAATTTACAATTTGTGAAACACAATGATTGAATATAAACAAATAAAAAATGATATCAATAAATATTTATTACAGATACCTATGGTATAAATATTCAAACAGTCAAAGTTAAAACGGACTGGATGTGGACAGCTGTTAGATCTACGTGCGAGAACGTCTGTGCTGGTACCACCTTTTTTTATTTCAACCGTGAAGCAGTTCGCTGAGTTTCCGTTCGAAGGAGAGCCAGTGTAATTACCGGCACGAGAGGTAATATCTTCCTCTACATGGGCAACACATAGGTGGAGCTCTTGGCGTTCCACGACACTAGAGGTATCGTAGTGTCAATTTGCGGCTGTATCACTTTCCATCAGGAGAACCGAAATCTTTCGTCGTCTTTTCGAATTTCGTCTTTATCGCACTGATTTGCTTGAAGAAACTTCAGAACTGGTTTTTCCCAATAATTATCCAAAGAGCTGAGGGAACTCTCTGGGAATTGACTAAGATCGTAATTTTTCGGTCTATTGACGTAAAAGTCTAATAATAATGCATTATTTTAGTAAGGTATTACTAGAGAGCAATGTAAAGCAAATCATGCACAGGCAATTGCATCGGTCTCGAAGTATGTAACAATAGCTGTGGTATGGAATATTGCGTGACCAGAGTAGGTGTAAATGGATAATTTAAAACAGCGTGCCTTTAAAACTATTTCAGACGGTATTTATTTTTGAAATTTAACTTTTAAAATACAAATAAGCCTTCGTTCACACGGCATTCTACTGTACGTTTTCGGAGTTCCAGTTATAATGGTTTAAGAAGAAAGACGGTGAGCCGTTGTAATAAGATCCCAGTGAAAACGTATTCGGATTTCGTTAGTCGTTCAAGTTATGCTGGACAACAATAAACTGAGAGTAGTATGTAGACGCTTTCTAATCAATCAAAAAAAATATATATAGCTTGAAAAAAAATGGGCACTCAAATAGCTTGATTGTCACATACATCAGAAAAAAAAACCGTTTTATTAAAAAAATAAAAATACATCATGATGCAAACAAGCAGATGGTGCACCTGATGGAAAGTGAGAGCAGCCTTTTGACATGACGATGCCATTGATGTCTGAGAACGACAAGAGCAACAACACAACGTTGGTCATGCAGGGGTAAAAATGTTATACCTCTCGTGCTGGGAATTACACTGGCTCTGCTATCCTTCAAACCGAAACACAGCGAAGTGCAACAAAGGTCGGCAACGCAACTATTAATATCTTTTGGCTACAGGTTTTCATGGCCGTCGGTATCACTTACAGTTAGGAAAGCCGCCTGCTTAAAAAAAAACTGTTTACTATCGAACTAAGTATTGGATCTGTCCATTTGAAAAATATACCTACCTTGACAGCCTTGTACCATACTTATTTCTGTTTCTGAGCAAACTTCGCAGAAATATCGCGGTCAGGACCAGGGAATTCTGAAATGCCGCCACCGAAACTTCGGGCCGACCAATAAACCGACTGAACGTAAAATCAACGATAAGACTGCTTTCGAAATCAATGTGTCGGTGTCTTCGGAGTAAGGTTTTTGATGCAATATATGTCAAACAAAGTTGGATCGCAATGAATGTATCTGCGAGCCAGACTGACCCGACCGAAAGACTTTCGTAGTAGGAAACACACGAACATTCGGCCGATACTTCGTTTTTCGTCGTTTTTGAGTAGCCCTGGTTTGTGTTTAAGTTAAGTTTTTTGTTCGATCCAGTTACGTTCAAAACACAAATTAAAATCACAATGAACAATGTCATTAATAAAATCAGTCAGTGATAAATTAAAACGGTAGTTAAACAGTGGATTTGCAAATGATCTCACAAATTAATTATTATTGTTTACGTTATAAATTGACGGTGATTTTGGAATGATTAAAATTAAACAGATATAATTGTGTTTTTGTTATCTGTGTTGGTATTTTTAGAATAATAAGATGTAGATTTTAATTCTTTTTTCATACAATTGAGGTTTTAAATAGCTATTTACAAAAACATGTATGTCTATTATTGACAAGTATATATTTAACGCTCAATTAAGGCTGGATTCAATTGTTGGTATATAATAAATAAAATCAATTTTTAATTTCTGAACTTATTTTTTATTTCAAATATTTTAATGTTATCCATAATGAAATTTGTATTAGATATACTTTTGGTAAGCTCGTAAAGACATGAGCAGGAGCTTTTGAAATAAGCTAATTAAATCCTTTTGTTTACACCCCACTCGATATGGTAGCAAAAAAAAATTTTTAATGTCACATCCGCCATTTTAATTGTAATAACAAAATGTAGTCTACGTTACAAATGATATTAATATCAAAATATTGACGTTACATTCATCAAAATTGGTATTTATCGTAGAATGCCGTGACAGATTGGTAAACCAAAATGTGGTCTCTTGGTTTTTAAACCGTAAAAAAAAACAATATTGCCTGAAAAGGAAACTCCCATGAGTCCTAATGAAAAACCAGATGCATTTTTTTATCGTACACTGACACTATAACTTTATCATTAGGTAAAAAACCGAAAAATTTGAAAAAAGTCTAATCATTGTCGGTAAAAAAGAAGAACGACCCAGTTGCCAAAGTCAAAGTCAAAATATTTTTATTCAAATAGACTTTAAGTAAGCACTTTTAAATCGAATGCTTTGAATTGTACGCAACACTTATTTTGCGTAATAAAAAAATAGAAACCCCTTGCTTGCCCTTTAATCAAATAAGACAACTATATAACTGACGACCTCGGTGGCGCAGTGGTGTAAACAGCCGACTGCTACGCTAGAGGTTCCGGGTTCGAATCCCGGCGGGGGCGGGACTTGCAAGACGCATTGTTTCGCTTACCGGTCTTGGATGTTGTATTCTTATTTATTTAGTATATACCATATCGTTGCTTAGCACCTGCGACACAAGTTCTTACGATACTTACTGCAGGGCTGAGTCAATGTGTGTGTCGTGAAGTGAACTGACTAGCTTTGAAGTCGAAAATGGTTCCAAAAGAAGTTTAAATTACTTGAAATTTATCGTTATGTTTTGTAAAATTCACTAAATATCATTATAAATCATAGCCTATGTGTTATTCTGATGTATGAGCTATATTATTACAAAGTTTCATTAAAATTCATAAAGTAATTTAAGCGTGAAAGAGTATCAAACATCCATACATCTTTACAAACTTTATAATATTATTAAGGATAAAGATATGAAACCGGAACAAAAAACAAACAATGGAGAACTGAGGCGAACTTTATTTATTTTTCTTTAATAAAACTTCACCTCCAATGGCCTAACGACAATCTCCTTTCTAAAATCAACTTGATCCCTACCACATGGTCCGGCGGTTTCTTTGTAAGAGCAGGACAGGGGATAGCTAAGGCGACGAGGTAGAAAGGAATGGTGGGACTGTTGTTTCAGAGGCGACCGCAGGAAAAGTGCTCACTTCAGAGCAAAACCGCAGGCCTTTAGATGTTCATGCCCGCGGTCAGCAGACCTGATAATATTTAATCGTATAAACTGCGGAACATTTCCTTTATTCAAAGCGTAAGAAATAATTGTCAAAGTTAAAATAGAAATGCTTTGGAAACTTAAATCTTCAGTTTTAATGATGACTGCAGCAATAAAAGCAATGGATGGCATATTTATTATGTTTCAACCTCTCCAAACTATATTCATCAATATTTGATTTACAAATTTATTTTTGTAATTTTGAACCGATTTGTTCGTGCAATTACAAAAAAAAATCGTTGTTATTGTTTTGTAAACCTACAATTAGTAATATTTTTGAAACTTTTATTCGATTCTTTTGAATTCTTTCATACGTGTATAATGTTTGGAATAGACTTTTAAAGTCTCGGTTAAAGCTTTTTGATGTGAAGCGTAAATTCAAAGTCAAAGTCAAATTCGTTTATTGACAGTAAAAGTTTATATTAATGCAGATGTTACGCTGTTTACACTACAAATGTCCGTTAAATCGTTTTTATTATAAATAAAAGAAAACTTAACTATATTAAAAATGTTAATTGTTCCAGGTAAGCGTTTGTGAATGCTGAGAAAGTTCTAGAAAATTCCGGTTTTACAGTCACCACCGGCGGACATTATCGACATAATCTTCCCGAGGTGGGTGACTATAACCGTAGAGCTGTGAGCCCTTAGGGATCTATGCTTAGCTGCTGTACTACCTACTTAGCCAAGCCATTAGGTCCCTGACACGTCTAGACAATGAGATAACGAATTCATGGTCACTCGGTCTACTTTGCTTCAAAATGTATTCTTATGGTCTTTGGGTTACGTATTATATTTACCACTAACGTAGCAAATAAGTTTAAATTCGAGCTGTCAGTACTAAAGATTTAAAAAAGGTTCAATAGTGAAGAGTCTGTTCGACGAACCGCAAGTTACTATTTTAAAAAAAAACCTAAACATGCCTCTGTTTAAGTCAAGACTGCACAACTGGTTTCTACAGAAAGGCTTCTGTAGTATTAAGGAATATTTAACATGGCCGCAATTTAAATAATAATAACCGAACAAATTTGACATTACATTTTATATCTATGTAACTACTTTCTTTTTTAAATGTTTGTTTTATTTCATTTTTTTTTTTATTGACATTAAAATACAAATTTAATTATTTAATTAATATATATACATCCTCAGTGGCAGGTTATTTAAAACTATTAACTAATTAGATTAAGACCTTATGTACCTACAAAACCTCGCAAATTAAGAATTTGAATTTGAACCGGTCAAGTGTGAGTCGACCTCGCCAATGAATGGTTCCGTACCATTTTGTTAAATAAAATATTATATACTTTTTAGACTTCGTAAAATATACAAGAGCAACCAATACATTTCTATAATCGTTAGTTGTATGGGAATACAATTTAAATGTATAACTTTTTTAGTATTTGTTGTTATAGCGGCAACAGGAATAAACATTCTCTGAAAATTTCAAGATTTCTATTATGGTTTATGAGAAATAGAAAAATTAGGTTGACAATTAGAAAACTGTATTTTATTTACATAAAATACAGTAATAATTTGTAATTTGTAAAAATTGCTGTAATTATTTTAAAAAAGCAACTACGGAGGATTCTTGCCGGATTCTTCTCCGAAGAAATAGCGTTTTGAACCGGCGGTAGTAAATAAATGACGATTTAAGAGTACTTATTTTAAGTCTGCTTCAAAAAAAAATTTTTGACTTTGACTTTGACAACACGCTGACAAACAGACAGACGGACGGACAGCGGTGGTTTAGTAATAGTATTCCGATTTAACCTTTTGGGTACGGAACCCAAAAAATTGTAGTATCCACTTTATACCAAGCAATTTACCGGTCTCTTATATACACGAAGCTTGTATCGCAACCATACCAAGCTATTAACTATGGCAACTTTATAGTTAAGAATATTGCTTCAAAGACAAGTGTGTGAAACAATGCATTTTTCTTAAATTTGAATCTAATTAATTGCTCGATCTTGTAAAGAAAAAAAAAATAATCTAGAAAGAATACATGAACAATTAGATAAAAAAGTGCCATACAATTATTCAAATTCACCAATACTCATACAAGACATCTGTGTCAGAACTAGATAATATAATCTGTATTTCAGACATCAGCGCTCATCTTTTTACATTCATTACTTACAAAGCTATGTAATTCAATTTTTTTTTAAATTATAAATAATAATTTTAATTAAAAACAATATGAATATAAATAAAAGTGTAATTGAAATTAATTTATATAAAGTTATAATTAATTGAAATTGATTAAAGTCCTGTAATATAATGAAAAATAATTAAAACTTATTAGAAAAGTATGTAGGCGTTATATATCCGACCTACCAGATTGTGTGTGAGTGTGTATGTATGTATGGGAGGATGAGTAGCTACTGCGGTATGTTTAGAAGGTTTCCGAAGAAACATTTCGTCATAGTTTTAAAGAAGGAATGAAGGGATTCGTTCCCAACTTTTATGGACTACCTTTAGTCTTATGGACGCTGTTTTTGTGACCTTTATGTTACCTAACATTATGTAACTTAATGTAAATGTAACACTCTTGGATCATAGTGTACAGGTTCCGGATATTCGGGTCATCCGGTCCAACGTGCACACCCAAGCAAACATGAGACCGGAGTTGAGACGGAGAGGTTTGCCTTGTTAATTATAGATTTACTTAATTCTTTTAGCATTTCTATCGATATAAATGTATCAGCAATTTTTTTAAAGTCTATTTAAATAAAAACATTTTGAAATTGAAATTGATACAGTATTTTTATGCCTTTGAAATGGGCGTGAGAATTTTTTAGGGGATATGCATGAAATTCAATTTGATGGTACAATCAATTTATCGTAAAGCATTTGGAAATAGTATATTTACAGTGAAGAATTAGAATGGATAAACCAGGGAAATACAACCATTAAAAGTAAATATCTATATCGCTTATCAGAACAACCTTTTTTATTTAAGTTGAATGGCGCCTGTGTACTTTGACGTCATTGTACATATCGGATCTCGGTCTCACCAACGACTTTGAAGCTTTATAAGTTAGTTACTAAGTCAGTTAATTGAGAAAACCTAACGGATTTGTGTTTATTCGTGGTGTCGAATTTTAATAAACGAATAAAAAAGTCATATACATCCCTATTGCCTTAAACAAAACGGAACGTCAATATCTCGTTGTAAAACGGGGGCAATACGATACCGTTACGACCAGGACGGATTCATTAATCTCGATTTTCTTTTGGAAGAGGCAAAAATAATAATTTCTTCGCAGTAGAATATCTTACACATAAAACGAAAAGGCTTAAGTTGATGCAATGATAATCCGTATACGAGGAGAGAGGTGCCCTATGACCTTCATTGTATTCATTGTACCGGGGCACACACGCCGCTCTATCCCACCACTGCAATTCCGGTTTATCAAGATCAACAGTGGCGTCCTTTGATCAAATAATCAACGAATAATGAAGCTGTGTTTTGACGCACAGGCTGTGCCCGGACACCCTACCGGCTGTCGCGGGACTCGAAACAAACTTAGCCAAAAAAAATAGGAGGTAGTAAGAAACCGATTTCAGAATTCCCTCCCAGTAAAGCAAAGTCAGCAAATGTAATGGCCCAGATGCTAAAATAATAAAGGGAAAACAGTCAGGAGGCGCCTGATCGTCAAAACACTACGGTTTGTCCCTAACTGACATGGGATAAATTAAATACTAAATAATGTCAAATTATATTGAACCCAGAGGATGCCTTGCTGGACAGCTTGCTTGCAGACTTGGTAGCTCAGTTTGTTACGTGCCTTGGTTAGCCGACCGACCCGAACTGACAGGTCGAGGGTCCGAGTATCGGGTTGCCGTAAGTTGTTCCTCATTGCCCGGATAGTGGTGACAGATTTGCTGTCACACTGGGACTCAACATAGACATGCGAAATGCGGTCTGTAGCACCTTTGCAAACCTCTCTCAAGGGATTACGGCGTGAGTTTATGTCATGTTAGAATTTTATAACATACCTTGAGGAAGTTTATTTGTCAACTTTACTGCACTGAAAATAAAGATTTTATTCATTATCAAAATAAGTACAAGTAGCAATAAATAAACTGTGATTTAACAACAGCACTAAAACTGTTGTAGGTACTCAACTTCACAATTTAGCTCTGTATTTAAATTAACCATAAAATGTTGAATAAAGTTTATACTTGCGAAACGAGGTTGCCTGTACTGAACTACATTTCATGACGGCGCGTCATGGCATGGCATGAGCCGGCATGACCGATAAATCATGAGCTCATGCCATTGCATTATTTTACGCGACCGTCACGCGATCCCAGTCACTGCTAACATTATTGAAATCTATTTGTTTACACGATCCCGTTTTTGTACAATGAAACGTTGACAGCTATGAATTACGTGTTTTAAACGAATCCAGAAAAAGTATTTTGCGGTAAATCTTTTTTCAATGGAAAATTATTTTGGAATGGGATTATACAATTCCTATAACAGTTTTGAATTGAACGAAATACTTTCGTTATAAGAATAACTTATATCAATTGATATATTCGTGTTTAATTATAAAGGAAAATAATAGACGGAATATAGTGTAATCAAAAACAATTCAATAATTTTATTAATATGGCAATCAGCTTGATTTTTCCAAAAAAATATTTTATTTTAACAGCTACACGTGCTTGGTTAGGTTTATTATTTGATAAAGATAAATAAATAAATAACCACAACACGACACACACATTGACTCAGCCCTGCACTAAGTATCGTGAGATCTTGTATCGCAGGTGCTAAGCAATGATATGGTATAAACTACATAGATAAGAATACAACATCCAAGACCGGTGAGCGAAACAATGCGTCTAAAACGCAAAAAAAAAGAGTTTCTCATAAACCGGTTAGTAAAGTAAAATTATATTTTATTACGTTGTTTTATCATTAAAAAAAAAAAATCAATAGAAGGCAAACAGGCAGGCGTCTCTCCTAATGGTAAGTGATACCGACGCCCATTGACACCTGCATTCAAAATTTTTCATGAGATGCGTCGCCGCCTTTTCACAAAGGAGTAAGATTTGACTAAATAGTGTACAGATCCAGGAATACCGCTTTTCTTAAAAATCTTCCATCAAGCTCGACGCTGCACTAAAACAATGTGTAGTGTATAGTAATCAACAATGTGCGTTATGCAAATATGTTGTACGTACATACATACAGGTGTATCAAACACAAATTGTAACTGGAATAACTTTCCATCCCTCTAGTGGTCCGAATAAAGTGCTGCAACTCCCGGCAGCGTTTGACAACTTGGGAATTAGTCTGGGAATTATTTACATCCGTCTGATGCTACCCCAAAATCCACTTTCCCCGTTCACGTTAAGGCCCGTTTTGCTCCGACCGGATTTGCGAACGAGATCCCGGTCGAGAGAAACGTCATTTCTTGGACTGACGTTATTGTAGCAGGTTAGATTGAAATAATTTAAACTCTCCACATTTCACTTCTTGTTTGTCTTGACCAAAGTATGGGGCCATTAAGGCAGACTGTCTTTGTTCCAATTTAAGCTAACAATGCTTGTGATTTAGGCACTTGCCAATGATAGATAAATACAATGCTAGTAACTAGTAGTACTTCTCGGAAACACTTTAACCGATTGTGCTCATTATTGAACAATTTTTCGTCATTTGCCGCTGCATGATATAAAATAAATAGATAAGAATACAACATCCAAGACCGGTAAGCGAAACAATGCGTGTTGCAAATACCGGTTTTTACAAACAACGTTCTATTTACGAAAAACGATAAAACTGAAAACTGTCGTACGGCACGAATTGCAGCCGCGAGAAAGCAACGTTTGGTTTTCATTAAATAGAATACAAATTGTATTTGTTAATTCGGAACAGAGGTTGCTTGTTATCGAGTGTTCAGTGTAAATTTAAAACGGAACTGAAGATGCGCTACTAACTCATTCTCACGATTACAGTGAAAGAAGGAAATTAAAAGAAACACCTTCTCTACAGACTGCAATAAGTTTTGTGCTAAGAGTTTTTAGATGTAACGGAAATAGAGTTTTCTATATCCTCTCTCCGATCCAATTAACCCAATTATTGGAGGCATTTCTCTAAATGGAATTTTCAAATTAGAATTAAGCTGATTACATATACGTTCTGTTAATATAAGAAATAAGGATCAAGATACTATAATGATAGATTTTTATACAACATTATTGACGACCACGGTGGCGCAGTGGTGTAAAGGGCCGACTGCTACGCTTGAGGTTCCGGGTTCGAATCCTGGCAGGGGCGGGGTTTTGTGTTATTTGCAAGACGCATTGTTTCGCTTACCGGTGTTGGATGTAGTATTCTTATCTATGTAGTATATACCATATCATGGTTAGTTCCTGTGACACAAGTTCTTGCAATATTACTGCAGGGCTGAGTCAATGTGTGTGTCGTGATGTGGTTATTATTATTATTATTGAAAACAAGGTTCACCTGATGGCATGTGATCCATGTGTCAATGCACTTGATGTCTGGAACGCCAAGAGCACTGCTAATGCGTTGCCCATGAAGAGATGAAGCTGCTATTCACACCTAAAAACTGATGACGTTAGGTTTGAACAAAGTAAGGGCTATGTCCAAAGAACTCAGACGATTTTGGAAGGAGGAGGGCTTTAGCATGTAGTGATTCTAATAACAATGAAATGCCCGTAAAAATTAAGATACATTACATATACATTCTCAAACCTTAAAATATTTCACATTTCTAATATAAGTACCTATTTAACGAAAACTAACTTAGGTACTAATCTACTTTCTGTTACCCATAAACACAAACCTCCTTTCCTCTTTGACGACCTCGGCGGCGCAGTGGTGTAAACAGCCGACTTCGAATCCGGGTTCGAATCCCGGTGGGGGCGGGACTTTGCGTTATTTGCAAGACGCATTGTTTTGCTTACCGGTCAAGGATGATGTATTCTTATCTATGTAGTATATACCATATCGTTGCTTAGTTCCTGTGACACAAGTTCTAACGATACTTACTGCAAGGCTGAGTCAATATGTGTGTCGTGATGTGGTTTAAAAAAACCTATATACTATATATATGTAAAGACCTTATTAAGGAAAACTACATAGGAAAAAGGTGAAACATATGACAATTATCTGCGGCTAATTGACTATGAGATTTCTTTATTTCTAAGAATACATCTAAATACTATTTTGAACCGGGCATGTCTTTAAACTGTAACTTTACCTGCTAATTTATTCACAATTATTAATTTACTAATATATTTTTTTTGTTTTTATAATATTATTGTTCTCCAATTGCATGAATAAGTGAACACTATGTTGGTGATCTTTTTAATAAAATAAAAATAAATAAAATAAACAATATTAATCATAATTCAACACATTAGATTTTTGGGCCTCTGGGCCATTTCAATTGCTGTCTCCGCTTTGCTGGGAGGGAAGTCTGAAACCGCTTTCTTACTACCTCCTATTTCTTCTGATTAAGTTCGTTGCGGGTCCCAAGACAGCCGGTAGGGTGTCCGGGCACAGCCTGTGGATCACTGCACAGCTGCATTATTCGTTGATTATTCGATCAAAGGACGCCACTGTTGATCCTGATAAACAGGAGTTGCAGTGGTGGGACAGAGTGGCGGGTGTGCCCCGAAAAATTCAACACATTCATAATTGACATTTATCAATAGTCCACCATAAATGACCTACATTATAATTTTGAAACTACACATTCATACATGGAGGCGCGCAGAATGCAATAATTTATCGAATACAAATCGAGTATTCCAGTAATCCTGAAATCAACTGCAACTTATTTTATAGAACGCGACCTAGTTATGGAAACTATAAAAATACTTGCTACAGTGCATTTAAACGCATAAACGGATTGATTTATACCATGGAGTTTTGTTAAAAATACTTGTTTTGACTTTATTTTGTCGTTGAATTGTTTTTACAACATTTTTTTGTCATCGACGTAATTTTTTTGCTGGCAAACTAGAATAATTAGTAAAAATTATTTACCTCAGAAGATTTTTGTAGACGATTTATATCCCTGATTTTAAGTTAAAATCCCTATAAATAAACATCAAAGTGCAAGTGGTAATTTAGATATCCATTTTAGAATGCATTTCCGTGTTTATGCATAATGCGTGATAATTCCAAATGAAACATCGCATTCCAATTACAGCGAACAACGATGAGGTGGGCCGTTAAGTTATTTATGTTCACGCAAATAATATCAGTAAATACACGGTCATAGATAAAAACTGTGTAAAGAAAGACAGTTGCAATCATAAGTTCTAATACAAACATTTTAGTTATCTTAAACAAGTTCATTTCGTCTCTTTTTCCATCCCGCCAAAAATAATCTCCACTGTGAATTTTTTTCTCGCCTCCCCGTTGTCCCGAAGGCAAAGAGCGTGAGCCTATACAGCTTATTTTTTAATTGAATTTGAAAATTCAAATGGTAACATGAAGTTTTCTCATATAGTTAGCCAATTTAATATCCATTCCATAATCTTGAGATGAAGTCTAACGAACAAACTTATAGACATGTAAAGCACTGGAGACGCGTAGTGACATACTTGCTATGTATCTATTTAAAGTTTCAGTTGCACATACCATCAAGCCGGCCAGTAACTTGTGTGCTATACCGTTTGAGTATTTACACATTCGTGTTCGCAGTGCTTCACGCTTGTGTTTGCACTCAAGTTTTGACAGCTCCCCTCGACATTTGCGCTAGGGGTGTCAATTTTGAGTTACACAAAAAGATGCAGAAAAATAAAAACTGACGTGGCGATTAATCTCTTACTTCAATGTTTTTTATTCAATGTATATTTGTTACTGAAATAACTTTTGACAACTTCTGCCATTGAAATTCACTGTTATTAATTTTATGTAGGTAAGCAAATTTTTCAGTTAAGGAATTTAAATGAAAATATAATAAGTCAAATTCTACCTGTACGGTGCACACACCGTGCATTTTACACTTTTAGCATTATAAGACATTTTAACGTATTACGTCTAATTGTACTAATCTAGGTCATAACACATCAGTTCACAACTAACAACCAATCCGTGTACTCATATATCATAGCATTATCATACTATTAACAATAAATCAGTTTAATACCTATCAGCAAAGTATCATTTCAAGATCGTACGGAAGCACCGTACACTCCCAAAAAATATTTAGAATTATAAAACTTCAATCCGTCACACAAAAAAGGTGCGAATAACGTGTTTGCGCTTGACAAAGCGCGCATGATTCCTTCCCAATCCTTCCAAAATCTTGTATCCATAATTGACTCATGGATGATGTCTATGTGTGCGTTGCTAAACTACGCATTTTATGAAGCTTTACTTCTGCACTGTCTCTATTTAGTGGTTTCGGTTTGAAAGCCAGTCAAATTACTGAAACGTGACATATAATATCTTCACTTTAGTATGAGCAACGCACTGGCGGTGCTCTTGGCGTTCTAAGGGCATGGTCGTATCAATTGGCAGCGATGTTACTTTCCATCAAGTGAACCGTTCTGCCTGATTAAAAAAAGGTGGTATGGAAATCAAAATCACTGACAGCAGCTTTTACCTTTACAGCGTTGAAGCATGCACCGTCACAATATAAGTTATCTGGATAATTATAAGGCGATGGCGTGACTGGGCCCAGTAAAACTCCATGTGTTGCCAGGTTCAGCAATAAATCTCCCCCGAGATCGAATCGCTGATGCCGTTATTTCCCACAATATGTGCAGCGTTTTGTTCTATTAAATATAAATAACCATTACCTCGGCGTTCAGGGGATTTCAGCAGGATTTAAAAAATATATGAAGAGCTTTTTCAATTTATAACTTGTAATAAATTTGTTTTTTTGGTATGTGTAAAAGAGAAAAGTTTATGAAAAATAGGTAAAATATTGCTTATTTTTGATCAGCGAGTAAAATTCTCAGGGTTAACTAGAGCAACCCGGCGTTTGTACGTATGTCTGTATTTTTTTTTTTACTCAAGACCAGGCAGGCATTTGACCCCAAACCCGCCTGATGTTAAGCGGCGATGAGGTCTAAGGTGGATCATGCCCAGGAGAAACCTATTCACTCTTGCCTTAAAGAGGCCCAAGTTATATTGGTTGTATAATTGTTGGTCCGACGATAAATCAAGTTTCTCTGATCGGATCGTCGTGAAATTTTGCAGGCGAGTTAATGAGGTAAAAATAATTTTGAAGTTTGAATATGAGTCCAATCGATCAAGAGGTTTCAGAGATATAGGAGGTCACGATTTCATAGTTCACGAACCATTAGTTAACGAGTATTAACTAGTTTTTGCCTCCACGTAAAAAAAGGTCAAATAATCTTTATAAAATAATTTCGTTGCTAAAAAATATTCTTATGTTACAAAAAGATCAAAGTCAGCACTGAGAGGGTACTCAAAATAACGTGTTATCGCATAAACAAGGAAAATAATAAAGCAAAAGCCGGGTTCGTGTGTATGGAGGTTAATATGAAATATGTCAATGATATCCGGTTGTTGTAATTAATAGAAGAGTCTTTATTTCTTTATTTGGAAATAAAACAGTGGACAGATTACAAATAGTAATACAAAAAAAAAACAAAAAACATAAATCTGATAACCATGAACATATCTCACTAAGACACAGTATAAAAGTACTCAAAATAACGCTAAAAAAATAATTTTCTAGAGAATTTTCTTCGGAAACCAAACCAAAGTAGCTAAAAATAACCTTGTGTTGCTACCGTCAATAATTAATAATTATAACTGGATACCTCGAAGTCAAGTCATTTGGGGTATATTTAGAATTTTTTCCATTTCTCAGAGTCTATTTTTAGATATGTATTTAAATAAATAAGTGTATTTGAATGCGCGAAGCGAGCGACGTTTTCAAAGTACTGGATAAATAAGTGTATTTGAATGCGCGAAGCGAGCGACGTTTTCAAAGTACTGGATAATTCCGGCGTTTGTATGTATGTATGAATGTTTGTCTGACGATAACTCGGTTATTGTTTATCGGATCGTCGTGATATTTAGTACGCGGAATATTAAGGCAATATTATTTATTAAATTCGAACATGAGCCCAATCAGGCAAGAGGTTCCCGAGATACAGGGGGTATCGTGATATTATCAAGTAAGTCGAAACCATCAATATTTACGTGATACTGATCTACATATTTGGTGTCACGTGATAATATTGATAGATAGGTGTAGCATTCTATAGGAAGATCATTGTCTAATGTTATGGCTAGTTGTTGTGAACTCGCGACCCCCTATATCTCGTAAACCTCTTTACTAACTTGTATCATGTTCGAACCTACAATTCTTTTTACCTCTTTAATTTGCCTGCTGAATTTCACGACGATCCGATCATCGATACTCGAGTTATCGTTAAATAAATATTTATACATACACACAAACATACATACACAAAAACATACATACATACAAACGCCGAATCGCTCCAGTAGACATTGAGAACCTCGCTCGCTTCGCTTTCTCTTTCAGTAATGTAATTATTCTGATGATAAATTTTATAGGAGAGAGTAATTTACTTTTGTTTTATCTAAGCAATTAGAAAAAGGTAAGAGAGTTACTTGGTTTTCTTTTCAAAAACAAGGCAAGCAAAGCTGTGTCGAGGCGGCTAGTCAACATAATCTCATTTCAAATTAGACGAGAGTCTTCTCAATTGCTTTGGTTAAGGTCCTCATCTCCAATTGAAGATTAGAAAGAGAGCACATTTCCTAATTCAATTTACAGGAGTCTCTACGTCTCAGATCTGACAAACGTTTTGTTTTCGAATCCCTCCTAATTTACAGAATGTAATCTTGAAAACAAACAAAACCTACACCAATAAAATAACAACTCTAATCTTTGTTCCATAAAGTTCAAACTCCTGTAACAACTCAGTGAGAACTGTCCAACCCTAATCAGTAACGTCGAAAATTATTATGACAGGGACGGATATATTCCGTGATATATCTGCATCTCTATACTTATCTGGTGACCTGAGTAAGTTCCCGCCAACGTACGATAGTCGGTGAACGATTTTTAGCAAGAGAAAAATGGATCTTACTGATTGCAATAGACCACATCCTGCGTCATTACGTTCTGGTCAGGCGTCTCCTGACTGTCTCCCCCCTTAGTTTTTGGCCCCTGGGCCATTAAGATTGCTGTTTCCGCTTTGCTGGGAGGGAAGTCTGAAATCGGTTTCTTACTACCTCCTATTTCTTCTGATTAAGTTCGTTGCGGGTCCCAAGACAGCCGGTAGGGTGTCCGGGCACAGCCTGTGCGTCATTGCACGGGTGCATTATTTGTTGATTACTCGATCAAAGGACGTGGCCAAGTGTGAGACCACGTGCTGCAAAAAAGTCCTGTCACAAAATCGGTCAACAACACTAGGAAAATTGGTCTTCGTCTATAAAAGTTTTTCGTTGGAGCCTTGGGATTAGTGCAAGGGGATGTTTGGTCGGTTGGGGTGGAAAGGGGTTGTGGGGAAGTTGTTTACCGGAAATGTACGAGAGATGTGGTCGTGTCGAACTTTGAACAGATCTTGTCTTGTACTATACGAGTATGTGCACATCTCCCAACTTGCACAAACCGAAGTATATTATGTAAACAATGCAAACTTTTTGAGATGTAATCTTTAGTCTATTTAAATAGAATGTATATAGTTCTGTTATTGTCCAAAATATATAAATGTTTTATATAATTAAAACTTTGATGATAAATCAGTAAAAAAAAGTGTGAAGTAATATCTTTATAAAAAGTGAGTAAAAGTTTAAAACATCTTTTGCAATTTATAGGTTGCTTACAAGGAGATTAGCTAAAAGATATGATAAGACATCTATGGTCTTCATCATCAGGCACCTTAAACAAATGCCATTATTCGTCAACAGTTAACGCGAACGGAAAATAAAAATGTATCGAAACTCTACTTCTCCAAATAGTGGTTTCCGAGGACAAATGCCCAAGTTTTTGAAAATTATACCCTATAATATTCGAAGAGTGCCCTCAATCCCTTTAGGATCCAATCGTCAGATCTTTACCTGATGAAAACGGGACCAACTAGATAGTACAACCTAACAATTAAAAAAGATTCTTTCAAATTGGTTCATACACAAAAAGGTATGCCAAAACTGACGTTAAAAAATATATGCAAAAGATATAGATAGTCGAATTAAGAATCTCCTTCTTTTTTTGAAGTCGATTAATCACGAAGTACTGCAGGTAGCCGCTGGATGCTAGCAGCCCAGGATCAAATTCAAATTCAAAATGTATTTTATTTAAATAGACTTAAATAAGTGCTTTCAAATCGTCTTTTTTATCTACCACCGGTTCGGAGTGCTATCTACGGGGAAGGAGCCGGCAAGAAACCTCCGTAGTTGCTTTTTTTTAAAATTTACAATAGTTTTTTATTACAATTTGGAACATTTAAGTTTTCCATTTCATACAATTTGAAGCTACTATGAATACCTTTATATTAAGCAAATGACAATATGTATGTGATCGTTAGGGTTGGAGACATTTGGGAGAGGCCAAAGTCCAGCACTGGACGTGTTTCAGTTATGATTATGACGATAAACATATTAATCTGTTTAAATTGGGCATGCTATCAAATCCTGTAACAGGTCTTCTTGTTTAATTTCCAGTAGTAAACAAAACTATATCTTAAAGCGCTTAAGAAATTGTTACTTGTTAATAGCAGCACAGGAGCGATCGGCGTAGAGGACCTTGGGGGAGGGCTTTGTGCAGCAGTGGACGTCTTCCAGCTGATGATGATGACGATGACTTGTTGATAGGAACTAATAATTTAAAAAAATAACCACAACACGACACACACGTTGACTCAGCCCTGCACTAAGTATCGTAAGAACTTGTATCGCAGGTGCTAAGCAACGATATGGTATATACTAAATAAATAAGAATACAACATCCAAGAACACAACCACAGACTTGTCGTTTCTGCTGAATGAAATCTTTTGAATTATCGAAGATATTTGTAGAATATGATACCTGTTATAATATTCACATCGTTATTTGGTTGGTGCATTAACATCCTTGAGTGAATCAACATGCCTTGGCTGTTTTGTTGATTGGAGCGTTTTGTATTAACCAATTAAAGTCTACTAGGTGTCTTACTGACCTACTTTAAACTGACAACACGATTTCGTTCACGATTTGTTCACAAGGACAAGTATTATAGCCTGTTTAAGTTTATTTTAGTTTTTTTTTTATTATTAAAACAGAAATATTATGATATGATAAACTAAAAACGAGCATGTATGAACATTTATTTCGATTTTTAGTTTCAATTTTTTTATTAATATCTAAATAAAACGTAATTTTTGATATTGCGTCTTAAAAGATTGTGGAATAGACTACCTTATAAATGCAGGTAGTTTAAACATATATGTCTGACACAGGCAGGTACTGACACGAAAACAAAGCTTATACAATCGTCTGGTAACCGTATCTTAGCCATCGCATATCGTATCAATCTCGTGTCGTTACTAATAAAGGTCATGCAGAGTGCATGTAGTGTTCATTTGGACTGTATTTACATCGTGATTGCGATTGCATTGTAGGTTTGATCCGTTCAAAGCATATTGAGCAAATATATACTCGTACTTTATATATATAACCAGAATACACAATTCAAAATTCTATATTTGCAAGTACAGTGTAAGTGTACATTGGATGTTCGGTTAAAGATATGACGACCTCGGTGGCGCAGTGGTATAAACAGACGACTGCTACGCTAGAGGTTCCGGGTTCGAATCCCGTCGGAGGCGGGACTTTGTGTCATTTGCAAGACGCATTGTTTCGCTTTCCGGTCTTGGACGTTGTATTCATATCTATGTAGTATATATACTACATGTAGTATATATACTACATAGATATGAATATATAAGAGGCATATGGTATACCATATCGTTGCTTAGTGCCTGCGATGTAAGATTATATCTTAGTGCAGGACTGAGTCAATGTGTGTGTCGTGATGTGGTTATTATTATAAAGTATCAACAATTTTTCGCCTTTTAGCCATGCAAAATAATATGATTAGAATAGAATATGGTAGAATTAGATATTATTACACAATACTTAAATGTCAAAGTATTTTACGGGTAGTAAAAAAAAATGTATTACAATGTCAGAAGGTATAATAATGATCATTTAAATATTCGTTGACACCGTAGTAAGCTTTTCCGCATGAGAAATTATTAAGTATAGTTTTAAAAAGTGATATATTGGTTATGTAGAAAGATCAGATATTAGAATTTTCAGTTTTTTAAATGGAAATTGGTAGTTTTCCCTCATATTTGTATAAAGCGTATTAATTTTAATATCTAACCGAAAACTTTTTACTTATTTAGTTTAATATTAAAACATAAAAAACAGGTTCTACGTATAATCTCAATGGGTAACTGTAAAAAAAATACTCAACCATCGGTTAGAAAAATGTATACAGGGCAGACATAAAATAGACAAATTATGTTACTATGTTATTAATTATTACATTATACAAAAAAAAAAAACATGACCGGTTAAAAATGACTTTTAATCCACATAAACCCACGCCGTAATTAATGAAGAGGGGTAGGTATAGGTGTAAAACACCGCATTTGGAATGTTTATGTTGAGTCCCAGTGTGACAGGTTGCGAATCTGTCTGTGGCACTATGAGGAACATGGCAGCTACAACTTATGGCAACCCGAGACTCGAATCCGTGACGTATCAGGTCGAGTCGGTCGGTTAACCAAGGCCTGTAACGAACTGAGCTTCCACGTCATCTTACGTCGCATAAAACTATAAAACCAACAGATTTTTCTAATCATACTGGAAACCCTCATACCGGAAAATGAAAAAGCCGGTTAAAGCATAGTTTGCCTCGACCCGGCATCGAATGCCAGTATATTTGTATTTATTAGAGAAGCGCCATTGTGTAGAGTCAAGCGCAGCTCGTTAAAAACTTTGCCAATGGCTCTACCATACAGTCAGTGTAGAGGAGTGTAAAACCACTTGAAAATCAACGTTTTTTTTGCAAAACAAATTTTGAGTTTTTGACTCCAGAAGAAATTCTTTATTCGCATTTAGTTTTTTTTTTCAAAAGAGGGCAAACTGGCTCACCTTTTGGTAAGTGATACCGATGACCACGCAAAAAAGCAGATACCTTCCCGATATTTTAAAAAGGAGTAACCCCTTTTTTAAAATGCTTTAAAAACAAATATAAATAAAAATAATAACCACATCACGACACACACATTGACTCCTCAGAGTAAGATATAATCTTGCGTCGCAAGTGCTAAGCAACGATATGGTATAAACAAATAAATAAGAAAAAATCCACGTCACTTACAAAAACTACTCATGTAAAAAACTGACAGCAAAATTATATATTTACATGTTATGATATAATAAAGTCACTAAGTAAGTACATATTTCCAACTCATATACAGTTGAAAGAAAATGAAAATGTAGATCTGTTAGCAAAACAAGCTATTGTTGGCGGGATGCATTTAGATGATTTGCCTTTTTTTAATAATTAAGGATCAATGCAATTTAGAATGGCAAGAATATTTTGACGAAAGGTCAAAAGAGATGGGTATTTGGTATCGCACTATCCAGCCACAAATAACCAAATATCCATGGATTGATAAGATGCCGTTCAATAGACAAACTCTAAAAACAGCTCTCAGATTACGTTGCGAATACATTGCTTCAAATTAGTTTGCGTTTTTAGTGAAAAAGGTCTCGTCACCAAATTGTGTCGATTGTGCAGTAATTGAACACGTTCAACACATTTTGATGGAATGTGTCCGAAACGATTCTAGTAGAAAATCTTTTTTTGTCAAAATTAATTATAACGTCGGTGTTATTAACGGCATCTTGTCTAATCGGTCATCGTACGAAGCTCGATGTTTATTTAAGTTGGCTTAATTAGGCTTAATTTTTTTTATTGTTTGTAATTGTTTTTGTAGCTGTTTTATCGCTTATCGTTGTTTTATTGTTTTATATTATCGCTTAGCGACAAAGTCCTTATAATAAATTGAAAAAAATGAAAAAAATTGTCTTTTATCGCCTTAAGATATTTTGTAATTTTACGAGTAACTTATAACTTTCTAATGGATGTTTATTTATTATTAAAACCACTTACACAAGCTAGCATTACTCTAGAGCTAGACTTGAGACTGTTAATAATAATAATCACCACATCAAGACACACACATTGACTCAACCCTGCAGTAAGTATCGTAAGAACTTGTGTCACAGGTGCTAAGCAACGATATGGTATATACTAAATAAATAAGGATACAACATCCAAGACCGGTAAGCGAAACAATGCGTCTTGCAAATAACACAAAGTTCCGCCCCCGCCGGGATTCAAATCCGGAACCTCGAGCGTAGCAGTCGGCTGTTTACACAACTGCGCCACCGAGGTCATCAAAACTATTTCTCATCAGAAATATTTTTTACTTAAAAATCGGCCACATATGCGATGGTCTCGCATATGATGGGTTCCATACCATATTATAAGAGTAAACATTAATTTCGTAATAGAGAACAAAATAAGCAAAAACGTCGAACAAATGACGTTTCTTGATGGTTTTTATGATTAATTATTTGTTTAGAGGACGAGGTAGCTCAGTTTGTTACGTGCCTTGGTTAACCGACCGACCTGACCCGACAGGTCTCGAACACACAGGTCAGGTGAGGTTCAGGTCGGCTTCGAGCTTCAGGTTGCCGTAAGTTGTAGCTGCCATGTTTCTCAATGTGCCCAGTGGCGACAGATTCGCAACCTGCGACAGCTTGCTTGCAGACATGGTAGCTCAGTTGGTTACGTGCCTTGGTTAACCGACCGACCCGAACCGACAGGTCGAGGGTCCAAGTCTTGGGTTGCCGTTAGTTGTCACTGCCATGTTTCTCATTGCCCGGATAGTGGCAACAGATTTGCTGTCACACTGGGACTCAACATAAACATGCGAAATGCGATGTGTAACACCTCTGCCAACCTCTCTCAAGGGATTAGGGCATGAGTTTATGTAATGTAATATTTGTTATTATAGCAGCAATAGAAATACATGTTCTCAGAAAATTTTATCACTCTTGCTAGTATGGTTTATGACATACAGCTCGCTGACAGACGGACGGTTCGGGACTCTATTACTGTTCATAAATAGAGTCCCGTTCTTTACCCTTAAACTAAGTTTTAATAAAAATTTGGTATGTATTTTTAAATGATCCCTTTTATTTACTTTAATTCACTTTTACTTAATACCGCATCATTGTTGTCATTGTTTTTCATTTTCATATAATGCATGACCTGTTTAATTTATTTATTTTGAATGTGTTATTTTGACTACTTAAATTTACTTTAAAAATATAATTTGTAAGCCATTCTCTGGCAAAGCATGCAGGACCGATTTTATGTGAAACACCAATAATGTACCCATGTTTTAGCAAATCAAGCATTCATTCATTCCTATGGAACCAAATAAATAAATAAATTGTCTAGAGACAAAACCCTATTATTCTTTGGCCAGCTCCACCTAAATCCAATTAAAGAACGTAAGTTTTGATAAACCAAATAAGAAACCGAACATTTTGAATTGGTTGCCATAAAAATAAATTATTCCCAAATATATATATCGGATTGGCGAGCGGGAAGCAGTAAAAAGTAAATTAGTTATTTACTGCCAGTCTCCGGGCTGGAGCGAACGTAAAATTATATAACCGGACTACTGGAAAAGCGCGGGTTTGCTTGGAAAAAGGTACATTTTAATTTGATTTAAAAATACCGGAAATAAAAACAACCTAACCTATTTTAAGGCCGATTATCCCACGACCGATTTTCTGTAGGGCCGATATTTATCGGGCCGATTTTTCCTCCTAGTCTTTTTGACCGATTTTGTGGCAGACTTTTTTGTACGATGGAAACGTTCACTATTGTAATCATTACGTTCCATTTTTCACCTACAAAAAATCGGTCACCAACTATCGTGGAAGTTAAAAAACAAATGTTCTACGCTTCTGCTGAGCAAACAAGTGCGGTTCTGATAAGTCATTAAGTCCGCCAGTTTCTCTAAAGTTATACGACGAGTGCTGTGGCCTGGAGGCCTTAGCAGCTTTACTGTGACTTTACCGTGGCTATCGTTCCCTATGCAATCGATCAGGATGTATCATCTTTATACGACCTCGGTGGCGCAATGGTGTAAACAGCCGACTGCTACGCTAGAGGTTTCGTGTTCGAATCCCGGCGTTTCGGGACTTTGTGTTATTTGTTAGACGCATTGTTTCGCTTACCTGTCTTGGATGCTGTATTCTTATCTATGTAGTTTATACCATATCGTTGCTTTGTTCCTGCGATACGAGATTATATCTTAGTGCAGGGCTGAGTCAATGTATGTGTTTAGGTGTGGTTATTATTATTATTATAAAGACAACACAAGACGGAAAGCTAATTAAAGCGTATAATACTAACTGTCGCAAGCGTCAATATGCTATGGTGACTGCTGCTTATGGTGGTCAAGCATGCCATGTGGCTGTGGACGTTCATACGTAAGTTGCCTAATAGTTAAAAACTTCTGGATGTGAAAATTAAATGAAGTCTAAGTGAGTCATAATGTTCTGCCATTTGATTCCATTCCAAGGGTGAGGACAAATCGGAAATAATTCCCTCATCATGGATGGTAGTTCATCGTCTGGGTTGGTACCAACCTTTTTTTATTTCTGCCGTGAACCAGTTCGCTGTGTTTCGGTTCGAAGGATTCGACAGCTAGTGTTATAACCGGTACGAGAGGTATAACATGTTTACGTCTTCTTGTGAAACACATAGGTGGTGTTTTTGGCGTTCCACTACATCAGGGGCATCGTCGTGTCAATAGGCGGCGGTAGATTTTCCATTAGGTGAAACCTTTGATTGTTTGCCCCTGATGTTGCTGCTATTCGAAAAATAATATTAAGAAAAATTCATACAAAATCAAAATCCAATTTTCATAACAAATTTTTAAACTAAAAGAAAACTATTCGACTATTAAGTTACGAGAATATTCTGGAAAACTAATTAAAATCGACGAACAAAACTGCAAGAAAACTTCAACAAGAGTTCTAAGAATCGATGAATCGAAACTTCTTGACTGCTGCCAACACGTTACGATTTATTTTAATTATCATCAATCTCCGAAATGTCAATTCACGAAAAGTTTCGAAGCAATATCAAATAATTCCCAAAGCTTCTTAGAACATTTCTATTTATCATTTTTATTTAAGAAAATGATAAATATGCTTGTAAGTAATAAAGCAGTCATTTATTTTTACAAATGTTTAAAACAAAAGCTATAATAACCACAATGACTTAAAAAAAGTAAAGTACCCAAAGCTACGCTATAAACCCTGATAAATATATTTTTACCAAACGGGAGCGTGATAAACACAGCGAGTTTAATAGTTACCATCGACATACCTGGCTAAGCAGAAAAATAACGTAATAACACGTCAGCATCGCATAAATTCTCATCGTCGAGTGAGCGACCTCTGGCGGGGATGTAAAAAGGTAAGCGCTATCCCCACCCTCGTAAAGTTCATTGCCTCTCGCTCCTTTATGCCTGTTATACATACTCACATTATTAACTATAACAGACTGAATTTTTATGAGAATGGCCGAAAAGTAAGGACGCCTTTGCATAAAAGTGGAGATGGCAATTTTGTGTGTCCCTCTTCATATTCATCAGGGTTTTGTGGTCATTTGTTTTTGTGATCTAGTTTTGACATCAAAGCTAACGTGTCTGACTATAGCTATAGATTTAACATTTTAAAACATAGATATGACACTTTCTTACAAATCAATCGAAAAATGTGTTCCAAAAATCGGCACGCACGCATACTAACTTTTAACAATTGTGTGATATGAAAGGGATAGCGCTATTAAAGGAATATGAAAGAAGAAGAGGAAAAATGTTTCGTCACTTCAGCCCAAATGTGAACAAACTGACTAAATAATTGCCAACTCGTAATTATTTGAGTCTTCACTTAGCTCGCACTTATAACATAGCGGCCCGCCCCAGCTTTGCACGGGTAGATATAGGTTTTTATCTTTTTAGAAAATATTTTAGCGTCTATGTTCATCAGGGATAATGAAGAATTTTAATGGTGAAAGAATTATTCAAATCGGTCCAATAGTTTCGGAGCCTATTCAATTCAAACAAACAATCCAATTTCTCCTCTTTTCATAAAATATTGTAGATCTGCCTGTTGTTCATGTGAAATAGAATTGTTCAAGAAATTGGAAATTTTGCAGTTCCTGATGTAACTAAGCACTATAAAAAGATTAAAGACTATGTCCCTTAAGAGGTGAGCATTAATTGGTCCACCTATTGTTTAGTTTTGTTTTTTATTTACTATACAACAAGAACTACATGTAACAGGGATGTTTTTAACAAAGCTTATATTTAACACGGAACGTTGTAAAACTTAAGTGTTACAGCAACTGTAAATTCTAAATGACTTTAATTCTAATAAATTACTTAAAACAGTTATTCGACATTGGGTTTAACAGTCGCATAAAGTTTAACAAAAGCTAAAGTTAATTTCGCTTTCATAATAAAGTATGGCGTACAGGCTCGGGTCGCGTCGGTAGCGCTCGGGATCGTTCGGCGTACGCTTATCGCAGGACTTGTTCAGGCCAACGTTTTATGTGGTCGTAAACATCGCTCTCGGAAATAATAAAAATAACTTTGTCAGGTGCAAGTTTGGGAATCCAAGCGGGTTTGTGTCACACGATACAATAAAGTGAACTTAACAGCGACTTTTCAGCGGTTTCCACGCAAACAAACACATTTCTTTGGTGTATACAGTCTGTTTTGTTAGCTTTATATCATGGGAGTTTTTTACGAAACACTATCGGATAAATTTAAAAACATGCTTTATTAAAACAATAAACTTTAATGATAAAATCTGGTAGTTTTATATGGATATTCATGAAAAAGTTGTCGCTGTTTATTTCAGAAATACAAAAGTCTGAGTGTGTACGACCTTCTATACTTTTTAATGGTTTGCGAACCATTACAAAGTATACGACCGTCTAAATAAAGTTACGTTGGAGTTTAATCGTGATGATATACAAAATACATATAATTGACATGTTTTTAATAACTAAACACCTACAATTTTATTAATAACTTTAAATACTATGAATCAGAAAACATATTTCTGATATAAATATACACTTTTTTTTATTAACTGCTCCATTACTTATTTTGTACATTATATGAGAATTTCGATTTAATTTTAAATTGAATATTGTATAATTTATATGTCTACAATAATTTTGTATATAATCACTGCCTGATGGTAAGCCAATCATAAAGTATCACTACAAATCAAAACATGTACAAATATGTTATATTTCTGTGATCAATCAATAAAGTAAACATTGGAAAGATAAGGTCACTTTGGCCGAATATTTTATTTCATACATTAAAAACCGTGCATTAAATCTTTTTTTATCACATTTGTATGACAAAATTGATCTTAAAACTTCTTTAGACGCAACAAAACATTTTTAAAACGGCTTCATTAGTAATTTATTCGTTTTAATTTCTGGTAATGATTGATTGTTTAATCTGAATATATTACTTTAATGCTGGGTCTATTGTTACAATAAACCTAGCTTTAGTAACATTCTGATCATTTTATCAACTTTCAAAGAAAACGATGCATTTTTTCTTGAATATTTTCATTTCATTTATTTATTTGGATTACCAACGAATAATACACATGCATGCGATACAACTTAGAGACTAATAGCATTCCCCGTGTTTATCCAATTAAAGGTAACAACAGCTTACATAAAATAAAATCTAACAATACACAAATTCTAGTTGAATGTATTAAAATAAAAAAATAAAAAAATTGGACCATGTTACAATTAAATAGTTACATCGTTAAAATTTTAAAAAGTCAAAAACATTAATGAAATAGTAGGTGTCAGAATAAAAAAATATATCAAAATGAGGAATTAATTTATGGAAAATAGCTTGTCCAACTGGGAGCCTACCGGTTGACTTCGGCTCACAAAGGTCTTGGGACGATCCACTATGCAAACTGGTTCAGAGCAACCTGTTATCATCAAGCTCCAGTTCTGCAGATCGTGCTCGTCTCCTGGCAGTCGGTGAGTGGGAATCTGGCCTATGGCTCCATGCCCTACCATCACCAAAACTTGGTACCCTAATGGAGGACACCAGTTTTCGTACAGCTGTCTGTCTTCGATTAGGAGTTCCATTTGTCGTCGAGCACCGTGAATCCACCATGTGTTGACATGGTGGATTCGCTTGCACATCATGGCCTTTCGTGCGCTGGTAGATTTTTTGGACATTCCAGCTTGAACGATATTGTTCGTCGAGCCTTTGGCACTATATCAATTCCGTAGGTCTTGGAACCAGTTGGTCTTAGTCGAGACGATGGTAAGAGACCCGACGGAATGACTATGGTGCCTTGGTCAATGGGTTGTCCCTTAGTTTGGGACGTCACTTGTGTCGACACCTTGGCTCATTCCCATCTCCCTAGAACATGTCTTCAAGCTGGTTCAGCCGCTTCCTTTGCCGAAAAAGCCAAAGGGCGCTAATATGTATCTTTGGGTAACAATTACATATTTGAGCTGTTTGGTTTCGAGACTATGGGTTCTTGGGGTGCGAATTTCAAAAGATTATTCAAAATTTTAAATGATAAATTAAAAAAAGATAGTCGTGACCGTAACGCTGGTCTGCATTTCGCTCAGAGGTTGAGCATCGCTATACAGCGTGGAAATGCAGCCAGTGCTATGGGCACACTCCATTGTTCACATGATTTTTATTAGGTATTTAAATGTATTAATTAAACAGAAGTAAAATAAATAAAAGACCATATGAAAGAAAAAAAAAGAGGGATTGCAAAAATACTTAATTAACTTATCTGAAAAACTAAATATGCTATAGTTAAATAAGTCGATGTCTAGTGATTTAGGAACATACAAACTATAGTGCAAAATGGCGTCTATTACTTTAACTAACGTTTTGTTGAACGCAACTGTTGGAGAGTTAGATTTTTTAAATTTAAATCTAGTTGAAATTTCATATGATTAATCAATAATTTAATCGTAAACTCTGTAGAAATAGTATATTTACAGTATTAACAGATTTAGAATTGTACGATAAACCAGGGAGATATAACCATTTAAAGTAAATATCTGTCTCGCGCATCAGAACAACCTTTTCTATGGAAGTTGTACGGCGTGTACTTTGACGTCATTGTACATATTGTATCTCTCTGTCCAATCAATGATTCTGAAATTCTATAACTTAATAAGTTAATAAGTCAGATATTTGAGATTTGTGTACTGATGTTTTATTGAATTATAATAAATAAATAAAAAAATATTTCCTATTCTCGTAGCAGCAAACGATGAATGCGTCACACATCTAAATATCATTTCGGTGCAACGTGAGTTTTCGGTGATCAAATGTAATCAACAGAGAATCCCCTTACGTTTGCACCGCCCGTCACAGTGGCGCAGTTAGCAATATTTCTGCGGCTCCCGACGCGTTTGCCCTCTATTATTTCGAGCTGAAATATAATCCGAAACGCACATGCTCCTAATTCTTTCCCACCGTAGATCCAGCGGTGTCTGGTGCGTGAAATAATGAATTGAAAGATTATTAGTTCGTGATTAACTGGTTTTGAGTTGTAACTTTACTTTTATAAGATTAAAAAATATCGCCATAAAAGAAAGGGTATTCTTCTTATTTATTTACTCATCTTACTTTTTATTTATTCTTCTGTTTGTCTGAAATATTGTAGATCTACGTGCGACATCATCTAGGTTGGTACCACACTCCTTTCTATTTACAACGTGAAGCATTTCGCTATGTTTCGGTTCAATGAATGGAAGAGCCAGTGTAATTACCGGCACGAGAGGTATAACATCTTTATTTTAACATGGGCAACGCATTGGCGGTGCTCTTGGCGTTCCAAACATCAAGGGCATCGTCGTTTCTACAGGTGGTATCACTTTCCTTCAGGTGAACCGTCTGCTTGTTTGCCCATGATTTTGAATATATATATGAAAAATAAAACTATGCATAGACCTCTGAACCTGAAAATTGATTGTCAAAGACAACAAAGAAAATTATTTTTTCCATACTTATATGTAATTGATTTTTTTTTTTTTTTCAAGACCAGGCAGGCATTTGACCCCAAACCCGCCTGATGTTAAGCGGCGATGAGGTCTAAGGTGGATCATGCCTGCCTAGGAGAAACCTATTCACTCTTGCCTTAAAGAGGCCCAAGTCAGGGAACACATCGGTAGGCAAAGAATTCCACACCCATGCAGTGCGCATTATGAAGGAGCTATCGAAGCGTTTAGTCCGGATGGTCGGAATATCTACCACAAAAGGATGCAACTTTAGCCTACCTCTATTCCGATTATAAAAGGGGGCCTCCGAAATGTATCCTATAAAATACCCATATGCACATTGTTCGAGCGAAACAAGGCGATTAATGACTAGTAAGTTACTAGTTTAAGAAAAGTTATTTAAGATGTTTGGCATAATTTCAAATGAAGGCTAGAATGTAGAAAGCAGAAATTCTTACTCACATGACTTCAAATAACTTCTTTACTTACAAAGAGTTCTTACTCACATGAGCTCATCATCATGAAATCCACTGGACAAAGCTCTCCCCCTAACAGTTCCAACCGCATTTCTTAAATAATTCAGTGGCGCAGTGGTGTAAACAATCGACTGCTAAGCTAGAGGTTCCGGTTGCGAATCCCGGTAGGAGAGGGACTTTGTGTTATTTGCAAGACGCATTTTTTCGCTTAGTTCCTGTGACACAAGTTCTTTACTCACTGCAGGGCTTAGTCAATGTGTGTGCCGTGATGTGTTTATTATTATCTTGAGCCGCTAGCAGTCCTCGGCTCCCTGCAGCCCGAATTACATGCACATTAACTTCACACGACTTGACTAGCTTTTGCCCAAGACTTCGTACGCGTCGAATTCGAAAATGGTGATAATAGGATTTTTAATTACTTGAAACTTATCGTTATATTTTGGACACCCAAAATCTTTATAAATTATGGCCTATGTGTTATTCTGATGTATAAACTATATAATTGTAAAGTTTAATTAAAATCCATTCAGTAGTTTTTGCATGAAAAAGTAACACACATCCATTCATCCATACATTCTTACAAACCTTCGCGTCAATAAGATAAGTAAGGATTATTCGACTGCATTAAAAAAAAAATGGAGCAAAATAATACTCAAAACTCTACCCTGAAACCCTGTATCTATGCCAGGTAATTCGATTCCAGCAAATTTAAAACGTAAGGATTGCCAAGCTGTTCTTTTCTAGTCCGTTGCATCCTCCATATTTTAACATTAGCCCCGGTGTTGTAAATCTCCCCCCTACCCCCTTCTACCTCATCTCTTTTATTGTTAACACTGCAAGGTAATCGCAATAACGCTCCATATTACAGCACACGCTCAAATATTTAATACTCCAGTGCCGAGGGCCGAGTTGCCCCACTTTCCCCTTTCCCATTTACTACTGCGACCTCTTTTTGTTCTATCCCGCCCTTTATTGAATTACTTATTATTTGTGTGTGCATAGATAAAAAGTCATCGCGATAAGAGTATCCGGGCCGAGCTGTGGTTACGCGAGGCCTAACGTGTTCCACAAAACGAAAATAAAGGAATATCCTTCCATCATAATAGCTACATACATTATTAATGTACACTGACCAGTTTGAGAGGTTTTATGTTGGTTTTGTGGCGGTTACTGAAAGAAAACTAAGCCCATTACAAAAAAATGAATGAATAAGATCGAGTTAAAGTACTGACAATGCAGAGGACGTGGTAGCTCAGTTTGTTACGTGGCTTGGATAACCGACCGACACGTCCAGACAGGTCGAGGGTTCGAGTCTTTGATTGCCGTGACATGCAGCTGCCATGTTTCTTATTGTGCCTGTTTAGTAGCGACAGATTCGCAACCTGTCACAATGGGACTCAACATGAACATGCGAAATGCGGTGTGTTACACCTCTGCCAACCCCTCTTGTGGTATTACGAGGCGTGAGTTTATGTTATGTTTGCGAATACATTTGCTTCAAAAAAAACAAAAAGTTAATTAATGAAAATACAAAAACAGCGTAGCTTCAAAACTATTAAAAAAAACTTGGCAGAACATTTAATACAAACAAACGTTTTAGGACCTGGTAAGTATAAAGACCCGTCGACAACCGCAGCCAAGACGCAGCTTGCCCGTGAAACTGCATATTGAGCTGAGAACGCCGGGCGGTGATCACGTTATGATATAACCGGTGCATTTTATCAGATCTCCACTCGTGCCAGAAAGTGTACGGGCACTGCATACTTAGCACCTTCAAATCTTTATTTACTTTTCTCTTAGCTACTAAAATTCCGGATAAATTTTCGACGAGAGAAGAAGTTATTCATATTTGGTTTAGTAGTTCTCACTTTCAGTTTAAAGGATCGGAGAACCATTGTTCATAAAATCACACTATACGACATTTTTTTTACCTCTACCTGGCGGTGCTCAGACATCATTGTCAACGTGTCAATAGGCGGCTGTATCACTTTTCATCAGGTGCGACTGCTTGTTTGCCCATGAGGTTAAAAAATGTCTTGAAAGTGAAAAGCTGTAAATAAATAAATAAACCACATCACGACACACACATTGACTCAGCCCTGCAGTAAGTATCGAAAGAACTTGTATCGCAGGTGCTAAGCAACGATACGGTATAAACTACATAAATAAGAATACTACATCCAAGACCGGTAAGCGAAACAATGCAAATAACACAAAATCCCGCCTCCGTCGGGATTCGAACCCAGAACCGCTAGCGCAGCTGTCGGCTGTTTACACCACTGCGTTATTTTACGACCTATGTGAGTAAAATAATGAAGTGCCTGTAGAAGTTTTTAGGTAAGAAACGGTTTTTTGTTCGCTAGAGCGGCGCCTTAAGACACCTAACTTTTATAAGTGAAACTTTTAGCATAATCATAAAGAACTTTGCCTCACGGCTAAACTATCATACTTTCCAGTCACTTGATTTAAAGCATAGCTCCCGAACTATAAAGGCTGTAGACCTATAAAAGATTTGCTTGTGAGAACTGATAATAATTTACAATTCATCAATCAGGGTTCATTAGCATCGTCATCAAATAAGTCGTTCAGTGCTGGACATAGGCACATCCTCTAATCGTCAATCTGTGTGGCGCGGTGGTGTTAACATCTGACTGCTACGCTTGAGGTTCTGGGTTCGAATCCAGGCGGGGGCGGAACTTTGTGTTACTTTCAAGACGCATTGCTTCGTTTACCAGTCTTGGATGTAGTATTTCAATCTATGTAGTTTATACCGTATCGTTGCTTAGTCAATGTGGTTTATTATTGTTAAACATATCCAACCAGAGAGATCATTAATTCCAATCTAATCGGAAAATTTGGACCATTGTATGATCAAGAAAAGAAAGCCCTTATTTTAATGAGGTAAAATAAGGGTAGAAATCTTATATAAAACAACTCTTGATACTTCTGTTTATCGGTTTTTAGAACTTCACTTTTTTAGTTTTAAATTCTAAAAACTTTTTCCAGTTAAAAACTAAACGCTACGAGGGATCATTGTTACATACATACTTACATACGGTGCCAAAATCATAACCCTCGCCGTAGTCCGGGTAAAAAATTACAACTCTATGAATTCCTAGGACTTTGTTCCCTCATTTTTATCTAGAACTTTCCATGACTTAAGGCCATAAGCGAGACGTCAAAAACCACTCTAACCCCGCGCCTTATATAATGATCGAGTGAATAATTATAGTCTTTATCTAACCTTCACTTGGAAATATTTACTAAACTTTATGTTCTACAGCATAGAGTTCTAATTAGAATATTTATGGACTTACTTAGAACTTTCGATCGGATTTATAAAAATATCCTGTTGTCAAATTTGTTTCTAGTTCTTCTATTAATTAAGTTATTTTCCTTATTCCTTAAATGTCGATTATTTAAAGTAATTATTAAAAAGTGGTCAAGCGTGACTCGGTCTCGCACGTAAAGGGTTCCCTGAACAATATGTTATTTTTAAAGACAAAGCAATTTTGGACAAAATCACGTTTGCTGTATAGAAGGCCTTCTTTTTTTAATATATTTATATTTTTAATTATAGCTGCAACAGAAATAAACAGGTTCTGAAAATTTCAAGACAGACGGACGGACAGCGGAGGCTTAGTAATACGGTCCCGTTTTCACCCTTTGGTTACGGAACCCTAAAAATGGTAGTGAATAAATAAAGATTACGTTCCAGGAACGTAACCAGGAAAAGCTGGTCTATTTTTATGATTGATAACAAAACTGTTATAAATTTTTAAACCTGAGATAGTTGGAATGATCATATAAATTTACGTTTCATACTCGTATTAAAAAAAAACATGTTTACTTATACTTCAGGTTAAATTTTATTAAAAAGGTTACCTCTGCTTACCCCTCTCGGGGGATAAATTACGGCGTGAGTTTATGTTTATGTCTGTTTATGTAAAAAACTGACACGATTGTCTCCCATACCCGTTGGTACAGAAAGTGAAAATGTAAACGATCGTCTCATATTCAGTGCGGAACCCTGAAAAAGAACTCTCGCAAATTTTCGGTAAAAGGTATTTTACTTTGCGTCGCCTTTAATTAAAGGTTTTGCGAAATCTCATACACATTTCCTTTTACGCGAATTTCGAGTGTGAAACAAAATCTACCCGCCTATTTCAATGATAATAATAAATAACAAGTTTATGTATAACATAATATATAAAATTTTCATGTCACAATGTTCGTTCCCGTACTCCTCCGAAACGGCTTGACCGATTCTCATGAAATTATGTGAGCATATTGAGTAGGTCTGAGAATCGGCCAATATCTATTTTTCATACCCCTTAGTGATAAGGGTTTTCCACCCTTTTTCTTTAATTTTAAGATATTTTTTTAATTTCTTAATTTTTATTATGTCGCATTAAAAAAATACATACAATTCAAAATTTTTACCCTTTTATCACCAACCCCTATTTTTATAGCCATTTTAAAATTATTTATATGGCAAAACAACGTTTCCGGGGTCAGTGTAATATATAAGGTGGTACGTGATATAGAAAGGGGAAGAATTGTAGGTGAGGGAAGATTTCTAAGCCTTTTTTCACTGATTTTTATAAAATTTTGTGTATCGTTACTTTTGATTGTGTTTCTTTTTATCCAGTGATTTAAAGAATATTAAAAACAATTCTGTGTAATAGCTTGTAAGTTTATAAGAATTTATTTACAAAAAATAAATACAAAAATAGCTTTAAAACTAGAAACACCTAAGTCTTGAAATTAACACACACAAAAATATTCACCATTTTTAGTATGAACGATAAATAACATCGAGTACCTCCTTTTGTAAAACACAAACATGACAACCTCACTGGAGTTTTTACCAACAAAATTTTGTGAGCATAAAATAACAACAAATAATCGGATTTTTCTCACCGTATTTCTTTTGAGAAACCACTGGCAGATTGCGAAAAAAAAAATCTTTAAAAATAATGTAAGGAAAATTTCCCCTCACCCTCGCATAAAAACAAATGTTTAATTTTAATGCGTACACACTTATAAGCGACGTAATAATTCGCGCCCTTTGTACAATTTGTCCATGGTTGGTGCGCCGAAAAAGAAATGCTATGTTGTTTTTACAATCCCAACTCCTAATGAACGCCCGCGTCCGTTGCCCGATTTTTTTTCCTTTTTTCCTTCCCTCCCTCCTCTTTCCCCCGCCCCCTTTTCCCCTCCGTTGTCGTGCGCAAGCGGATGTTTCCAACTCATAGCTCTTTCCGTTGACTAATTTTTCTTTTCCTCGTGACTTCTTTGTATCATTATTATTTTTTTCCCAAGTCGGGAGTAAAATATTAGAGATGTCGAATCCCGAAGGTTTTTAAGTCGTTCGGAATGAACGGAGATCTCCGATAGCGCGAGCGTTCCATAGAAAATTTATATTCACGTTCCATAAAGGTTTCCAACGGTTTTGATTTCGTTCAACAAATACAGTATTTACTTCCGAAATATCTTTTGAAAAATTCTGCTTCGGTTTATATGAAAATATTTTTACTATGATTACGTTTTGTTTATTAAAGATAATCAATAATATCATATTATAGGTATGAGAAATAATGGGAAAGTAATAATATTAAAAATTAATGTTAATTATTAATTAATTACAAATAAAGAATTTGAATTTAAAATCCACCGTTTCTCATGATGCTATGATTATGTTCTATAAATGAAAGTATCATCTGAAATTGTTTAGTAAACTATTCAATTTAGCCGTGGTCATATGCCTTTTTTTTAATTAACCTAACATAACAAAATAATACAAGTGAGTAAGTCTGCCTAATATTTTAGCTGGCATATAAACTTAGCTAAATTCGCATCTTAGGCTTAGAGATTATTATCAATTATCGGTTAAAGGTGTAAGCAAAGCTGCGAGAAAAAAATAACATTTGTGTGTCTATTTGATATGTTCATTACACGAATTCTCAATTTAATCCTACGTCATCTCAACTTTAACCAGCGGACAATGATGACACATCCAACGATAGCGCATTTGTCAATTTATGATAAGTAGTTAAGAAGCTATGATGGATCAGATGAACATACATACGACCTCGGTGGTGTAAACAGCCGACTGCTACGCTATAGGTTCCGGGTTCGAATCCCGGCGGGGGCGGGACTTTGTGTTATTTGCAAAACGCATTGTTTCGCTTACCGGTCTTGGATGTTGTATTCTTATTTATTTAGTACATACCATATCGTTGCTTAGCACCTGCGATACAAGTTCTTACGATACTTACTGCAGGGCTGAGTCAATGTGTGTGTCGTGATGTGGTTATTTATTTTATTTTATTTATTTATATAGGCCAAAAACATTACCCTCCTTTTTGCTTCGCCGTAGTCAGATAAAATAGACACATACTTCTTAGATTTATCCACAGAGAAATCTTTTTCTACACAAGTGGCACCCGAATAAAAAAAGTATTGAATAAAACCATCCGAGTTGAACGACCGTATTGAAAAACAAAATTATAAAAGTTTCTTGCTTTGCCATTTTCCTACGAAGCTAGAAAACAGCTATAAAAATCTGTCCTTTCTACTTTTTATTACCTTTATGGTTTAAGACATTCCCTTGCCCTTGGAATTTGACCTTAAGGTACACGTGACCCTTATGTCTGTACTCGTATGAGAATAAAATTTACGAGTATGCTCATCATGATTAAGCTAGGCGTAGTAACCGTAGTGTATTACTACGGAGCTACGACGGGCTACGTTTATCGTAGCAACGCTAACCTAAGCATTAAAATTAGTTTAAAAATTAAATTATTAATCAACAACAATTAAAATTAATTTCTCAAAAAAATATATGCCATTAAAACATGAGTCTATTCTAATCAACTATAAAATATTCAATAGAAAAATCATATTACAACTGACTGAGTTTTTCAACGACAAACTATAGCAGCTAGCATACTATAAATCACTGTCAAAGTCAAAATGTGTTTAATTCGAATAGAATTAAAATAAGCATTTTGAAATATATTTTTTTTCTACCACCGACTTGTTCGGAATGCTATTTCAACGTGATGACGTGGTAGCTCAGTTTATTACGTGCCTTGGTTAACCGACCGAACCGACAGATCGAGGGTTCGAGTCTCGGCCGTACGTTGCAGCTGCCATGTTACCCACTTTACCCGGATAGTGGTGACAGATTCGCAACTTGTCACACAAGGACTGAACATAAACATGCGGAATCCGATGTGTAACACCTATACCTACCCCTCTTGATTAATTACGGCGTGAGTTTGTGCGTTTAGTTTTGTGTGTGTGTGTTCAATTCATTTTTAACCGGTCATGTTTTTTTTTGGAAAATGTAATAATTAATTATATAGTAACATAATTTGTCTAGATTATGTCTGCCCTACCCCTCTCGAGGGATTACGGCGTGAGTTTATGTTGATGTTCTATGTTATGCTATTTCAACGGGGAAGTATATCCGTAGTTGCTTTTTTCATTGTTTCGTAAGTTCATGGTGCATTCATGTTTTGACTCTATACTATAAAACTTGACGGTATTTTATTTGTAATGTAATTTAACTTCATTAATAACATATGCCATGAAATTTTGCATACCTTGTAGAGGTAATATATTAAAGAACTTCCATGACTATATAACATATTTTTTGTTTAAGTAATAATTTTGATTTATTTATTTACAGGTCCAAGAACAGATACCAATAGTTACATTATAAATAAAATTACCATTAAAAAATGGAGCTAGACTGTTTGTCCCTAAAGTTGGACACGACATTCGTATTAATTCATTTGAATTGTTTTATTTAAAATTTCGATGACAATTAACAAAATCAGATGCAAAAGTTTAATTCTTGTCACATACACCATAGGGGCGTTATTTGCATAGCAATCAGCTGAGAAACTTGTTACTAATTGTCGCTTTCGGATGGGATCGCGGATTTACATATCGTAATTGTATTTTTGGGGTTCCGCAAACTCGATTAGATTACAAAGATAAGGGGTTTTAAAACCGGTATCCGATTAACCCCGATCAGAGCCTAAGGAACACATACATTGAATTAGCATATTAATTCCGGAACTCAACTTTCACTGACCTTTCTGGCGTTATAAAGTTACTGAGTTAAATAAGTTTTGGATATTGTATTAAGTACAATTAGGTAAACTTAAATATATAATTTACTGAAAGGTTTGTCTATGTTTTAACATCTTGTACCTAATCTGTATTAAGTGTTATATCTTCATTAACAAACTAGAAGTAATAAAGCTATTTTAGAAATAC
The DNA here is from genome assembly GCA_949316135.1 of Choreutis nemorana. Classification (NCBI taxonomy): domain Eukaryota; kingdom Metazoa; phylum Arthropoda; class Insecta; order Lepidoptera; family Choreutidae; genus Choreutis; species Choreutis nemorana. The sequence goes on along the minus strand of OX438598.1, from coordinate 11,629,940 downwards.
TATTTTGTATTTTTTAAATAACTTGATTGTAATTACTAGAAGTTTTTAATTTAATTTTTAAAAAATGTAAAAAAAATTCACATTGGTGAAGTTAACATTCTGTAAGTGAGTACTAAGTAAAGTCCATGAGACGTCCATATGATGTTCTCAATTTCGTTTTTTTTTTTTAATTTTAAAACCCAGTCCCGCCTGATGTTGAGCGGGGATGGAGTCTAAGGTGGAACATGCCTACCCAGGAGAAGCCTATTCACTCTTACCTTAATGTAACGAACGTAAACAACAAATTAAGCGAACATAATGAAGTTTTTATTTAAAAATTAGTAAACATACTCGTATCATAGACTCAATGATCTTTCGCTTTCTTACTACCTCCTATTTCTTCTGATTAAGTTCGTTGCAGGTCCCAAGACAGCCGGGAACGTATCCGAGCACAGCCTGTGCATGCACAGCTGCATTATTCGTTGATTATCCGATTAAAGGACGCCACTGTTGATTCTGATAAACAGGAGTTGCAGTGGTGGGACAGAGTGCCCCGACTCAATGATCTCTGACAGTTGAATTCATAAGCAGTAAGAGGCCGTCTTATGATTTCATATATGTATCATATTTAGATTCAAATCCAATATTGCTATTTGTGATGACCTCACCGCGCAACAATCAACCGCCGGGTATGACACGTAAGGGCTTGGGATTCAAGCCGGTGTTTGTATGTTGATTATGAGTATGTGTTATGTTTTCTGTGAAGTATGTTTGCTGTTATGCTTGAGACTATTTGTGAATTATCCCAAAAATTATAACTACTCACGTCAGTTGAACCGTTTTTAGGGTTACGTACCCGAAGGGTAAAAAAGGGGACCGTTAAGACTCCGTTGTCCGTCCGTCCGTCTGTGTGCCAGCGGGCTGCATCTCATGAACCATTATAAAAAATCTAGTCGCATCAAATTATCAGAGAATGTCAATTACTATTGCCACTGGAACAACAAATACTGAAAACAAAAAATTGAAGGGGATTTTTGATTTTTTCGACATTTCCTATTGTTCTTGTTTCTTTAACGAAATTATCTAAAAAGTACATAACATTTAACCTTGTAAGATGATCCGGAACCCATCACGTGCGAATCCGAATCACACTTTAATAAAAATATTAAACAAAGTAAAATAATCGCTTAAATAACGAGCAATCTAACAATATCATAAAGCGACATTAAATTAATTAAACCAATTAGCAATTAATGAGGCGAATCGATCAACAAGCAAAAGGCACAGGATTATTCCAGTGTTAGCATGAACCCAGTTCAATCAGACAGAATTTAATTTATATTGACACAAAACCAATAAGACTGGAGTAATGGCATCTCGCTTTTAAAGGCATTAACAATTACGAGGGTTTAGATCATCTTGAACTTTTTTATAAGGAAAAAGCTGGTACTGATGTTTCTTCTGATTTTTTCTTTGTTGGCGAAATTTTATATTATTTGCATTGAAATTTTCGTGGTGTTGGAAATTAAATTAAAAAATAAGGTAGATAAATTTAATTTTAGATAGACATAAATTTGATTTTATTAGAATGTATTTTTAAAATATTTGTTAAAGATAAAGGATAAAAATCTGTTCCTATGTAGTTTTAAATCTTTAAAACTACGCAACGGATTTTGATGCGGTTTTTTAAATTTATAGAGTGATTCAAGAGGTAGGTTAATACTCACATAAACATGCATAATGTCCGTTCGAAGCCGAAGCGGGTCGCTAGTTAACTTGTAAATTATAAATATTCAACGGCCCGAATACCATCGGCAAGATAATGTTGTGATAGGACGGTTTTATATCAAAGCTTTGTTTATGCCATTTTGACTCGCATATATTGTATATATTAATCTCCAGCAACTTACTGTGATGCGATATCCGTTGATGGCGTAACAAAATAATCCCTTTACTTGCTATAACGGCCCTCCCCGGATTTGCACGGATAGGATATAGGTTTTCAACTTGTATTTAAGTATTACATCGCCTTTGTTTATAAGGGATGATGTAGGATTCTAATTGTGATTTTTTTTTTCGAAACGGTCCAGTAGTTTCGAAGCCTATTCAATTCAAACAAAAAATCAAATCTTTTCTCTTTATATTATTATTAATATTACATTATAGTATAAGTATAGAAGTATAAATTACTTTTTCAAATGCCAAATGCCAATGCCAAACATAATATTTGACAACCTCTGTGCCGGAACCTCTAGCGTAGCAGTCGGCTGTTTACACCACTGCGCCACCGAGGTCGTTAAATTTATGTTCTTAGTGTTTATTGTTACAGCAGCAAAAGAAATGTCTTTGAAAATTCAAATTGATTAATATTTAATTCATGAGAAACAGCCCGCTGACAGATGACAGCCAGAGGGACAGCGGAGGCTTAGTTAATAAGGTCCAGTATTTACCCTGTTTGGTAAGGAACTCTGAAAAACTCAGACACCAATTCTAAGTCATAAAACTTGGTAAGTGCACTCAGTCCTGTATCCTATGGCTCTCAAAGTTTAATTTCCCAGTTGAAATCAGACCAGGTAGTATCTAAGTTTTATTGCTATGCACCTACTCCAAGTTTCCACAAGTTCCGAATCACCCACTGTAGACTCTAGTGCATTGAATTCAATTGGAAGTTATCTTCTTTCTTTACGTTTCTCTTTCAAAAAACTTTCTCTCCCGAACGCTCAGGCCGTGGAATGAACTCCCTGCCTTGTTCTTTCCTAGTGGTTACTAGGACTAGGCTTTGGTAACAGCATGAGGTCCTTCAAGATGGGCGTTGAAAATTTTGACAGGGTTATTGCAAAGGTCCATAGGCACGGTGACTGCTTACTATCGGGTTGGTCATATGCTGAATTGCCACGTTGGTGGTACAAATAATGATAAGTAAATAAAAACGTTTTATGGGCTTAAAATCAAAGCAATCTTATATGTGCTTATAGAATCACTTCCTTGTCCATTCGTTTGTCTGTCAGTCGAGACGTAAAATAATCAAGATCTGTATATGGTACGAACTGCTTACTTACCTCCGATTTCTTCTGATTAAGTTCGTTGCGGGTCCCAAGACAGCCGGGAACGTATCCGGGCACAGCCTGTGCGTCATTGCACAGCTGCAGTATTCGTTGATTATTCAATCAAAGGATTCCACTGTTGATCCTGTTGAACAGGAATTGCGGTGGTGTGACAGAGTGCCCCAAAAAAAACGGTACGAATTTTTTTCATTAATCTAGAATCACGAAAGTAGCCAAGTAAACTGCCAAGTAATCAGTGGCGCGGTTAACTCATATATACATGAAAGACACAACATATCTCATAAATCTTCCTTTTATTGCCGGTTAATTTATTACACGCGTGAACTGTGTTAAAAAAACAGATAATTTACGATCTGCATCAAAGGATTATAAAGAAACCTGATCTGAAATATCTTACGATGCAACAAAGGAATAAGGCCTTTGTTTACATGTCAAATAAGTCTCAAAGAAATATATTAGCGCGTTGGCTGTAGTGTGTTTTACTTCATTAAGCACGCCGCCATCTTGGCTCACCTTTAAGAATCCATACAAAAAGAGTAATGAACCATTATTCCACTGTAACCATGTTAGTAGAAAATGAAAATTGTGACAGCTTCTTCGTTTAATTTTGTTAACAGCTATAGAGTTCACAAGGAACGGTGTTGCCTTTGATAATGTGTGATTATTAAGCGGTCACGACGCGAAATGATTAACTGTGAATTCCTTTTGTAAAAAAAAACTCTTACAAGCATGCGATGGGGAGACAAAGGGAAAACAGAATTCGTCGTCAGATTCGTTCGTTTGCGTTGCCAAAAACAAAATTCACCTATAATCAAACGAAAACAACTCCTTTAAATGCCAATCCGAAGTTTAAGCATCAAACACAAGGGGAAGTTAACGAGAAATACCTCTAAAGGTAATCACCAATCTCGCAATAACAAAATAAACTGTCTCAAACATACCCATCATAACTAACAGAACGTAAATAATGTCGCATCTCGCTCTTGTGATCTATGGCTCGTGTAGATATGAGAGGGAAACATTCATTTGTTTTTCTCGCCGCAACACACAAAAACACACCTTCCATTTACGTTCCCCCCTCGCTTCGGAGGCTGTTTCCATTGTCACGTGTAACGAGCCGGGTTAGGTCAAGGAAACTCTTTGTCAGCGCATTCCATTTACTACTACATACTTTACTATGAAGAAAGATTTTTAATCATTCATTGTTATTTTTGAACTAGTCTATATTTTGACATTTCGAAGCAAGATCATCATTTTATTTGCTAATCACACTCGGTGGCGATTCGACATTTTAGTACCCATAAAACGGAAGAACAAGTCTTCACAAAACATAAGTTCATGCGAGTAATCAATATAGACTTAGCTGCTTATATCTAAACAAGAATTGTACCTATAGCCATTAACCTTCCTCTCAAACGCTAAGCTAAGTGTAGTACCAATTAATGCCTTTGCATACCGTGCCGGATGGTTGTAATGGAAACGCGCCCTGCGTTTTGTTTCTGCCGGGAATCACCGTGTTTTGTCACAAACAACAAAGTGTTATTTGATTTGGAAATATGTCACCTATTTACAAAGCTATTGTCCTGAAATGTTACATTCACGATTGCTGATTAAATACAACAAATAATGACGCATGACCTTGAAAAGAATTATTTTGGTTGCCATGTGATATTAGAGAACATTCACAAATTTTTATTTTTTCAAAGGTATGCTGAGGAAATTAATTTATCAAGGACATGGTCTTACGGATAAACATTTCGTTTCTCAAATACCCTCTATAGCTGGCGAATACAAAAACAAAACACAAGAGTAAATTTTATATTTTTACGAGTTTCCGTTGACAACTTACGCCTGTGTGTAAGATGGATCAAAAGGATATATTGACAGAAAACTATAACAGTTCATGTGAAACAATCCGCTAACAGACAGACGGACAGCTAAGGGTAATTAATAGAACACTTAAAAGCAAGTCGTACTTAATACTTCAAATGTATATTATAAATAATAATAAAATATCGGAACAATTGACACAAATACAACACAAGTTCTTACGATACTCAGTGCAGGGCTGAGTCAATGTGTGTGTCGTGATGTGGTTATTATTAATTTATTTCATTTAAATTTTCTTAGTCCCTAACTAAGTCCCAGGCTTCTACTAGGGGTACTAAACAACTAAATATGTAAATCAAATCAGTCCCATTTATTGATTAATGCTGAACAAGAATGTATAGTAAATATTTTTCCTTTCTTTCATTACATTTATAGACAAACATATTTAAAACAACTAAGGCTTTACAGCAAATATTCGTTTTCATCACACAAATACCTGCCCGAGCCGGGACTCGAACCCGAGACCTCACGTGTCATAGCCAACGGTTTAAACCGCTTCGCTATACGGAGGTCGTCAGGAGAGACAGAGCCGAAATCGAACTTGCCAACCTCAAAGACGTTGAAAGATCAACGTGAAAAACTTAAATTACATGTTTAAATATCCACTATTGGACATATTTCCGTTTCATCCCCACTTTCACCCCCCCATTAATTTAAACAGTTTATTAGTTTTTCATTTCACGTACGTTTTTAAAATGTACGTCTTGAGCCCTTTCATTTGATACCCGACTTGGTTATCTTTGCGTACATTCGATTGTTCATCCCTACTTTCACCCCCATAACTTTTGAATGGGAGAACCAATATCTATAGGCAAGAATATGCGAATAAGTCTAACCAAATAAAACAAAAAACTATCAAAATCGTATCATTCGTTCTAGAGTTATGTTGACACAGACAGACAAAATTATAACAACTTTTTGTGTCGCTGGTTAAATACGACGCCATTATTGTTCATCCCCACTTCCATCCCAACACACGCTTGCGTTCATAATTAATATCATCACTTATGACAAGCTTACGCTTGTTTTACAATAAGCAATACATCACTAATTAAGTTAACTAGAATCTAATTAATTACAAACCAATGAATACATCAGAGAGAATGCTGAGAGTTACGTAAACGTTCCTCTGTATATTTAATTACATGTTATTATAGTTAAATCTTGATAATTACAAATCCCATGTGGGCTGTCATTGATTATCATTAATGATTAAATGTTAAATTCATATAGGTATTAGTGTAGCTGGCATTTCTATGTAGATAAAGTTGAAACCGGTTTCTTGCTATCTCCTATTTCTTCTGATTAAGTTCGTTGCGAGTCCCGCGACAGCCGGCAGGGTGTCCGGGCACAGCCTGTGCGTCATTGCACAGCTGCATTAAGCTCTTTTCAGACTACGCTATACTATTGTGATGTGATTTATAGTTTAGCAAATAAGGACCTAATGCCATATTATATAGCATGGCGTTCATATTAAGCGACATCGCAAGCATTTAAAGAATATGGCAAGCTCAGTTGATCGCGATCTTTCAAGAGTGTGCGTACGATCCATTATTCGTTGATAATTCGATCAAAGGGCGCCACTGTTGATCCTGGTGAACAGGAGTTGCAGTGGTGGGTGTGCTCGATACTATTTAAATCATTGGCAGTACGTATAATGCAACTTACCGCAATGCACTTTCTATAATTTATATGCAAAATAGAAACATTGACGGCTTCGGTGGCGCAATGGTGTAAACAATCGACTTCTACGGTAAAGGTTCTTGATTCGAATCCCGGCGGGGGCGGAACTTTGTTATTTGCTAGACGCTTTGTTTCGCTTACCGATCTTGGATGTTGTATTCTTATCTATGTAGTTTATACCATATCGTTGCTTAGTGCCTGCGATACAGGATTATATCTCAGTGCAGGGCTAAGTCAAAGTGGGTAGTGATGTGGTTATTATTATCAATACCAGTGAAGGCAAACTTTCGATATATTTTGAGTTACTCATGTTACCTTTTGGGAAAAGTTCCCTTAATCTGAGGTTGTTAGACAAAGTATTAGGATGGATGATCGCCATACAAAGTTGTACGCTGTTTGCTTTCGACGTGTTTCCTCATCAAGGACACAGGAGAAACAAAAATGAACAGGGAACATTTTCATCCATTTCTGACGCAAGGTACTAAAACCAAAAAAAAATATGAAGAATGTGGCGGAACTCCTTATTGGCTAATGTCGGTAAACGTAAAAAAAGAAAAAAAAAACGAATTGTCATGCAGTCATGGATAACTTTTCTAAAATTAAAAACTATATTTAATTTCAGCGATGAATCTTGTATAATATTTTTCGATACAAATAATTTTTTGAATATTTCTTTTATGTACCTACCTTCAACAAAAAATTTAAGTAAAAGGTTGAAATAAAAACTTTTTTTCTTTCAATTTAAAATGAGTTCCAATAAATCAATTTAAAGACTTTAACTTCCTGTACCAGAAAAAAAAAAACAAATATTATCCGACTTGGTTTTATTTCCCCGAACAAGCGACTACTCTTACCGGAACCTGTAAAAATTAGTTTGAACCTAGTTAATTACTCTCTAATTAATTACTAATTTGACCTCTCTTTTGGCTTCGAAGATCATAAAACGTTAAAGTATGGATAAAACAAAGTATTTATAAACATGTACTCCCTGGGTCTCTTTAAGGCAAGAGTGAATAGACTTCTGGGTTAGCATGTTCCTTCCACCTTAGACTCCATCGCCGCTTAATATCAGACGGGATTCGGGTCTGTTGCTTGCCTAGTTTTAAATAAAAATAACCATGATTCCTTTCGGCTCTTCAGACTGTAGTTGGGTAAAAGTTGAAACCAATTAAAAATGACAACAGATGGGCATCAAATGCTTGCCTGGTCATAAATTAAAAAAAAAAAACATGTTGGCAAAATTGAAGCAGTTCATAGACATTCATGAGATGGCACAGGGTGACCACGCTCATTAGACCCGCACAGTTTTCGTGCGAGGCGAGGCTGCATTATAAATAGATAATAATATACTAGTACATTATGGGGTTGTATCCAATAACCCTGCACTAAGATATAATCTTGTATCGCAGGCACTAAGCTACGTTTGGTATAAGCTACATAGATAAAAATACAACATCCAAGAACGGTAAGTTAAATAATGCGTCTTGCAGGTAACACAAAGTTCCATCCCCGTTGGGATTCGAACTCAAAACCTCTAGCATAGCAGCCGGCTGTTTAATCTACCGCGCAGCGAGGTAATCAAGTATAAATATTTTTAATATACCTGGTCAAAGTATTACATAGAGTTAATTTTGTTAAATAGTTTTCATGCCAAAAGGTTCTTTAATTTAACTATTTCAGTTTGGTTATGTCAGATTTTTTAAATTTTTTAATTTAAATAACACTAAAAGTTACCTATTTCTATAAATACTGTTGTATTTTATTTCTATGAAGGTACATGTATTTGGTAGACATGTTAAATTTAAAACCTTTGATCAATCAACGGGAATACATAAATAAATTCACAGTCAATTTTACATGAAATTTAAAGCTAAAAAGTTTTTCAAGGCAATGTTCAATAGACTTTTCAATTGCTTTGTAGTTAATCCTAAAAAAAACTATATCGGTTATTTGTCGGTGCATGAACTAGAATACTTTATAATATTAAATATTTGTATGTGTGTCTGTGTGTATGTTTGCATGATTTTAAAGAAAAATTCTGCCATGATTGGGACTCTTAGCGTCCCGACCCGGCTTCGCTCGGTTTGACATTGATATTTTCAACATTAATTAATATATTACTTGATACTCAGGGATAACGTAGCCTTCCAATGGTGAAAGAATTCTTGAAACCGGTCCAGTAGTTTTTGAGTTTATTCGTCACAAACATAAACATAATAACTAAACTAACGCTGTAATAAATCCCTCGAGAAAGGTTGGCAGAGTTGTTACACACCGCATTTCGCATGTATATGTTGAGTCCCAGTGTGACAGGTTGCGAATGTGTCACGATGAGGAACATGGAAGCTACAACTTACGGTAACCCGAGACTCGAAACTCGACCCGTCGGGTCCGGTCATTCGGCTAACTAAAGCACGTAACAAACTGAACTACCACGTCCTCTCGTTACAAACACACAGGAAAACAAATATTTCTTCCTTACTGTATTATTAGTGTAGACGATCTATGAAAAAGATCCCCAAAAATAAAAAAATAATTGGATATAATCAAACGTTGAATTGGAAATTTTCAATTTCTGTGAAAGATAAAATTTAAATTATTAATCTAAATGTGGGAATTAATAACTAATACTAAATGTTCCCTTTACTATTAAAATCATTTTTGGTTAATTAATACTTCAATGTATGTGTTTTTCATGGTTCTTTTTCATCTAACCACATATCGACTTATTAACTATATTTACGATTAGTTGTAAGAAGTTTTTAGGTTTAAAAAGTTAAAAAAAAAAAAATTCTTGCTAATCATTGCCAGTTCCAACTTCACAGCAAAAGTACTGTACAAGAAATTTTAAGATCTTACCCTTTCTTGCGTTACAAAGTACATGATTTGCACATCTTTCCGCTAGAGGTCCGAAGTGTAACGACCCGAGGGTTGCCCTTTTAAATAATAATCCTCCGTTCTCCCGCGAAAACTCTTTTAAAACAAGCATTCCTTCGACTCTAATGAAGATAACTGTATCCCTAATAAAGACTGATGCTCGTTTTGACATTTCCCCCGCGAAGTCTAAGTGTAGGGAGACAAAAATAATAAAAAGTTCCTCTCGGTTAATGGAAAACGTGAATAAAAGTTGGCAACACTCGGCAACTTCGCACGTCGTGACGATGCTCAATGATTCGAACGCGAACGAGAAATGAAATAACTTCAAAGTGTTAAGTTATCGAAGTTAACAAACAATAATTGTTTACTTTATTAGCATCCTAAACTTTTAGTAACAAGTTAATAAATTTAAAAAAATGATTTTTTATTTATTTATATGACATCCAACAGTTTATAAGTCGAATGAAATAGTTCTCGTTAGGTTCAGGATCTTTAGATTTCAATTCCTATATATTTACATTTTCTTTTTTAATTTCTTTTGTGTAATGGTTTAATCTAAACCAATATTATTTTTCTTTGTGACCTGTTTTTATTTTAGTATATGTGTGTGACCTTTGTAAATGCTGTGTTCGTCTGTTATAGGCATGTACATCAGTTTCTGTTTATAACATGTGATTTTTATATGTTTGTGTAATGTACTTGATGTAGACGCCCCTAAATAAATTAAATAACAGCTGAACTAAATTTCTCAACTACTCATACTTATCAAATACTATGGATTGATAAAGTCAAAGTCAATAACAGGATGTCACGTCATAAGTAGTGTATCTTAATAGGGCTGATAATAGAAGTTAGAGTTACTTAAACATTAATAATAATAATAATAACCACATCACGACACACACATTGACTCAGCCCTGCAGTAAGGATAGTAAAAAATTGTGTCACAGGCGCTAAGCAACGATATGCCAAACGTAGATTTAGCTTTTTATTATTTTTCCAACAACTTAATTAAATTACATATTTGATTACATGTTCTAGCTCATTTTTGGGTTCCGTCCTTGCGAATGAACTAACGAAACCCTTATAGAATCATTTTTATTTCCGTCTGTCTTTATGTCTTCAATCTTTTTCTTTGAAACTCGTAATGGTATCAAGCTGAAAATTATAACAAATACCTAAAAATACAATCTCTTGAAGCAGTAAAAAAATCAAACTTCTAAGTCAACGCAATCTAAAGATACAATCGTTTGTGTTCTGTTTTTGCCGCATATTTTGATATTCAATACATACAACATAATCGAAAAACAAATGAGACTGGAATCACGTGATGAACGAACTGTTTACATGCCTACAAGTATTTACGGAACCCTCGGTGCGTGAGCCCAACTCACACTTGACAGGTTTAAATATAGGTATATAAAATTTCTAATAAAACTAATAAATGTGACCGTAACGCTGGTCTGAATTTCGCTCAAAGGTTTTGCATTTGCCAGTGCTGTTGGCACACTCCATTATACGCATGATTTTTATTAGGTTTTTTTCAAAGATTTTTTTTTTTCATTTAAGTACAATCACTTAAAAACCCTACAAAATTGCATTATTTTAATCATTAATATTATTTCTTAATAATCCCATAAAGCGGCAGTACGTGGAAATAACTAAACAATACATTATTTTCTTACCTTTGTCATTTGTACTTCAAATTCTAAACATATCTTTAACAAGATCATATTTTCTCGTAAACAGCAAATCAGAGGCGGAGAATACAAACATTTGTAAAGGATTTCCAAGACTTACAGCATCTTAAATGGGAGATGTATAGCATCTGTCCTTCATGGATTGCATCCTTTGAACACCAGAATACAATAACGTCTTTACAAAACCTGCTGCTTGCAACGAAATGTATCTTTCTTGTAATGCCAACAATTCTTATTCAGTCGACAAAACCAATTTTTTATTAAAGAATCCGACTAGACTTTTCATGAACAGAAAACAGTAGTTTTACGGTTCATTAGTTTAATTGACACAACAGCCGACTGCTACGCTAGAGGCTTCGGGGTCGAATCCCGGAGGGGGCGGAACTTTGTGTTATTTGCAAGACGCATTGTTTCGCTTAACGGTCTTGGATGCTGTATTCTTATCTATGTAGTTTATACGATATCATTGCTTAGTGCCTGCGATACAAGATTATATTTAAGTGCATGGCTGAGTCAATGTGTGTGTCGTGATGTTATTATTATTACTAACCGACTTCAAACAAGGAGGAGGTTCTCAATTCAGTGGTTTTTTAAAGTTTGTTACCTCAGAACTTCGTAATTTACAAAGCGATTTGGAATTTGTTTGTTTGAAAGTGTGTTATTTTCAGTTTGTCCCATATTTACCTGGTCAGGATAAGATGATTGGATCTTAAAGAAATGTAGGGAGTTCTTCGAAAATTATAGGTATATATTTATCACTGAAACCAAAAATTTCAATATTTATGTCTACCTAGTGCTACCTTTCAGCTAATTTCCTTGTAAGCAGCCTACTAAATTGCAAAAGATATTATGTTAGTTATTTAATACACTTTTTTGTAGTCGGTTTTATTTTTATTATACAGGCATTATAGGCATCTACGTGTCAATAGGCAACGGTATCACTTTCCATCAGGTGAACCATAGCGAGGCAAGCCCCTCACAAAAAGCATTTTCTAAGACAAAAGTTAATTTTTTATCGTTAGTTTTAATACAGGGTGCAGAGACATTGCCTAATCCTACCCAAACGCGAATTCTGGTTGTGGCACTGAATAGCTCTATCTATTTCCTCCCTTTCCAGTAGAAGTGAGGAGATTCCTCAGTTCACTTGGGCCAGGATTATAAGGCAGGCGTTATCATGCAGCGGTGGGCAATAAATTCACGGCTGAAGGGGTCTCTGCGTCAGCCAGATTCCCTGATAACTCTTCAACTTGACCTCGCCCGAATACAAATATACTGCCAAATAGTTGGTGCAGTTTTTTACTTTAAAACAGTTGAATGTGATACAGTCTCAACTTTTTAATGGCATGTGAACCTAGATGGCTTCTGTGGCTCGGCGGAGTAACTGCTGGTTGCTGGGGTCCCAGGTTTGAAACCCGGTAGGGGCGGATCTTTGTGTTATTTGCAAGACGTATTTGTTCTTGATATGTTTCAGTTAATAAGTGCATTCGTTTTAAAAAGGTGAATAATGTACGGTTAAGGTTTGATCAGGAAAATGTAACTTATTAATGTTAGACGCATTGTTTCGCCTACCAGTCTCGGATGTAGTATTCTTAAACATGTTGTTTATCACCATATCGTTCTTACTGCAGCGCTGACTCAATGCGTGATGTGGTTATTATTAATTATTTTTTCCAAAAAAAGAAAGAGAAACTGATTTTTCGATTAAAATTGTATTAATAGCTCCAACAACGTTGATCAAACTCCTTGTATATTGAAAGAATAAGTTCCAAAAGTAAATTTCATATTTATCACATCTATTAAATCTATAATTATATTATAATTATTTCCGCAAAAAGTTGATACTAAAAATCGATAATTAGTTAAAATAAAGCATTCCTAAACAGTTAAATTACTGTGTACAAGTAAAAGTACAGTGAACCAGGATAAACGATTATACATGTGTAATTTTTCATCATTAGTATTCTAGTAGAAAATCTTTTTTTAGCAAAATTAATTATAACGTCGGTTTTATTAACGGCATCTTGTCTAATCCGTCATCGTACGAGGCTCGATGTTTATTTAAGTTGGCTTAATTATGCTTTAAATATTGTTAATTGTTCGTATTTGTTTTCGTTTTTGTATTACCTTAGGTTTTTGTATTTAGGCCTTTACTAGGCGATATTATCGATTAGCGATACATACAAAGCCCTTATAATAAATAAAAAAATATATACTAAAGTACCATTGACAACAGAAAAAACTGTCCCGACCATATGAAACCCAAACAAAGAAGACAAGGGAAGAGAGAATTGTGAATTCTATTACATACCTCCGTAGGAAAATTTGATTAACGTAATACGCTTGAATCAAAATCAACTTGACTCGGAAGACATCTTTTTCCCCTCAAATTTACAAATGGAACCGAAAAATATATATTTCGAATAAACCCCACATCCAAGGAACACAAAAGGATTCTTCCGTTTTTGGCTGTTTCCGTGTTCTAATATAATATTCATTTCGTAATTTGATTATTATTTAATTTATTATAAACATAACACAACTTAAACTCACCATAAACACAGGAGAGGTGTTGGCAGAGGTGTTACAAACTACTTTTCACTAGTTTGTGTTGAATCTCAGTGTGACAGGTTGCGAATGTGTCGCCACTATCCGGACACAATGAGCAACATGGCATTTACAACTTACGGCGACCCGAGACTCGAACCCTCGACCTGTCGAGTCGGGGTGGTCGGTTAAAAAACTGAGCTACAACCTCCTGATACGTTGTCATAGATTCATGATAGATGGTTTTCGTATTTTTATTCTATGATTTCGGTTGTATTGCATTTTTTTTTTGTAAATATTCAAAATTGAATTAGAAATGATGTATGGCTTAATTAAAAAAATGTTTTGAAGCTTTAAAAGTAAACATGCTATATTGTTGAATAGACATAGCTTAAGCCAAGTTAAAGTTATAAGTAATTATTTTAATTTTTAAATCTAAAATAAATGTTAACTTTTTCGTTCCATAAAAACATATTTCGCCAGTTAAAATACCAGCATAAAGATGCTATTTTCCATTAATTAATTAATAATAAATAAAATCTTTATTTCGATTGCTTCCAGCAAGTTATCCCAATCTATATCAGTAACGACATCAACGACGAAGCAAAATACTAAGCCGAGAAACTGAATGCTTTGAATGGATCCATTAAATATCAACGGATGCATCTGAACAGGGCTCAGTCATTAACTATTCAGCACTGGCCAGTCCCCGGCACCGGTTAATCTACATCTCAGACAGCCTTCACAGCTCACCGTCCACTGCTCCTCCCAAAGACACTATCTCCAGATCTCTAAATGAAGGCACCAAGCGACGCGCGCCCGTCGATCCACCCGCACCTACCCAATCAGAGGCTGATTTCCACCGCTATGAATGCATAATTCCTTCACAGTAATTGAACACGTAAACGAACTTTTTACGAGAATAAACAACACCGGCTGTTTCGTAAAGTTTATTTCACGAGTGACAGAGTTAAGGATCCCGAAGGCGTCGCCAAGGATCCAACTTTTCTCATTATTACGTTTTCGCGGCGGCGGCGTCAGAAAAAAGCCTCAGTAATCTTAGCGTAATAAAATGTCTTTTTTAAAAACGTATTTAACGTTGGAAATTGTGGGAAAACTTAGCAAAGGTGGACTAGTAGGGGGTTTATTGGAACAGGGAGGGGGTGTCTCAAATGAGATTAGGGGTTGTTTTTAGGATCGCCCTTTATTGTCGGGACATTTAGCTAATTTTGCGAGAGCTCCCTTTGTGTCGGGAACACATCTTGGATGTTTAATTGCGTTATTTTTTGCTCACGGGTAGGCCATTACGGTGTTTGTTTTTGTTGCAAATTAGTGGAATATAAAATTCACTGCGATGTTTGACTGGAGTACCTCATTCTATTTGCTCCCACTCCTCACTCCAGCCCGGTATCTCGAGCATGGTCGATTTCATCCAACACCTCGCAAATAGCATTCTACTGGCAACACCAAATTTTTCCCTTTAAAATTGAGTTACGAACGACGAACGGAATTCTTTGAAAATTCAACGCTACGAAAACCAAGAGAATTGAACTATTTTCTACATCTTTTGTACTTTAACGTGATCTCATTTGAAAGGCTTTATCGTTTTGGAGTTTATAACTTTCAATGGGTGCTTTTGAGATAACTATTTTATTGATTGAGTAGTAGATTTAAAGATTGAAACAATTAATTCAATGTGAAGTCGAGTCCATTGTTAAGCGGTTGACTAAAAAGGCCTTGAAAAGTTGTGCTAATCAGGGAATAATTCTCGCAGATGTAATACAAGAACAAAGCGCCTAAAGTTTTTTTTATATTAAAAATCTGTTAGTCAAAAGACAAAGGATAGGAAGTCTCGTGATAATTAACTAATTGGTTCTATTCTATTTTTATAAGTATTTACTGATCACCCGCTTAAAACTAGCTTGTTTGTGCCCGTTCGTCTTGCATCCTCTGCGCTTGTAATTGTTATTCTACCCATTTTTCAACAACAAAGATCTCTTTGTTGAATAAAACCTTTTCGAAGTGAATCATTGTTTTTTTTCGTTACAGGTAAGGCCCCGTTCACATAAAGTAAGATAGCGCCGTATCCACACGAACCGTTCGAAAAAGAGTAAGTTAAGAAATACACAATACACTTAGCGGAACCCTACTCTTTGAAATTTATTAGGGTTGCGTGAATTCATTGCACAACTGATTGATTTTGTTCGCCTCTGGAATCACCTTATTCCCGGCTTCACTTTTTTGAATGAAACGAGTCAGATATTTTATTGAAATACAAGTAAATTAATATTGATGTAATGTCATTCCAGCTACAAACGCATGGCCGGTGCTCTTGGCGTACCATGACATCAGGGGTATATTTGTGTGTCTATATGCGGCGGTATCAATTTTAAAATCTTTAACGTCTTTATTTAAAAAATAATTTTTGTCCCCTTTTACAATCGTTAAAACAAAATATTAAAGCCATGCGCTGTAATTTGCCGGCACGCTTACTTATCAGAAAAGAAGGCTGCGTTTTAATTAGGTACCTACAACTCTGAAAAAATACTCTTGTTATTCGATGTCAAATAGCACAAAATAAACAAAAAAATGCGGAACCTCATCGGCGCAGCGAACACAGCCTTCAAAGCCGAAATTTTTAAATTTTCTTTCTGTAGTTTTCGGGAATATTCCAACCTTTGAACGGTGCTTTTTGAAAGGTACTATTAAAACCGAACTTTGAAAGGTACAATTAAAATGTATTAAAAGCTTGCTTTGGTTTTTGAATCACCGCAGTACGTTCATTGTTTTTGTAAATTTGTAGATCACTGGTTAAGTTCATCATCACTACATAGTATAAAACAAAGTCGCTTACCGCTGTCTGTCCCTATGTATGCTTAGATCGTTAAAACCACGCAACAGATTTTGATGCGGTTTTTTAATAGACAGAGTGACTCGTGATTATGGTTTATATGTATATAATACATGCATAATATCCGTGTGAAGCTGCAGCGGGTCGCTAGTTAGAAAAATAATAATATTACAACAGACAATATTGTCAGTATTAACATGATGTATTTTCTTTACAAAAACACCACGCGAAACTTTAGAAATCTAGTTTATACAACTCAACTTTACATAAAACACACTCAAACAAAACAATATATTTTTCCATTCAAGCCATTTACTCATAAATGTCGGACCAATATAACTTGGGCCTCTTTAAGGCAAGAGTGAATAGGTTTCCTAGGCAGGCATGATCCACCTTAGACCTCATCGCCGCTTAACATCAGGCGGGTTTTTGGTCAAATGCCTGCCTGGTCTTGAATAAAAAAATAAAAAAAAATGTCACTAGTCATTATCCCAGCCAATCTTTAATCGCCATGCACTTTGAAGCATAATTTTACCCTGGATAGGAGCAAGAAACCCATATACGACAAATATTGACAAAATTACGCGAAGCATAATTAATTCTAAACTAAGACATTTTGAAAATTTCTTACGAGTTCAGATTTTTTCAAAAAACATTGCTGTTACGTTACAGCCGGTAAAACGGTGAAATTTGCACAAATATCTTACTGAACGGCAGATCTTTCTGCAAAGAGCATTCCATCCAGACAACTGCCAAAAGTTTAAACTGCCACAAAATTTACTTTTGAACGTTCCGGCCATTTTGAGCTCTTTTATAAAATATTTGCACAACTTTATCCGCAGAGCATTTGTAGTGAAAATTTCAATTTGTTTTTTTTATGAACCGAATAAATGGAAAGGGTTCTTACCGTAGCGACTTAATAATTGATTTCGCTTACACTCAATACCAGGACGGCACCGGCAGCCTGATTGCAATGCAATTCATCTCATTGATTGCGTATTGTACTCTGAAAAATGTATCCTATTTAATATTGTTGATTTCATGTTTTTGTTTCACCTTTCCGGAATAATTGAAGTCTGAAAGTTGAGTTATTTTTAATATATTACGTTTCAGTTATTTGTGTGAAACGATTTTTGATTTCAATACGATTTAAATTAATTGAACGAGCGTGCGACGTTCTCAGAGACAATCCAAAATTTGTCTGTATGTATAAATGTTTGTGTGACGATAACTCGAAAATTGATAGTCGGATCGTCGTGAAATTTGGTAGGCGGATTAATTTGAGTTTTTTTTTTTGTTTTTAATTAAATATGAGCTTAATCGGTTTAGCGGGTTCCCCAAATATACAGGGTTGCGAGTTCACAGTTCGTAGCGAATCACTAGTAATAATCTAAGTTTAAGCAAGTTAATCAATCATCATTCTGTAGAGACAAGAAATGTACTAAAAATTCAGATGATGATCAGAGATGCATTGAATGATTTTTGATCTACGTTTTGTCAACAATGCTTAAGTTGTTCCTAGGTAGTAATATTTGAGGAGGTCCTTAGAGCTGGTATGGTAAACAATGTGCGCATGAAGCCTTATCAGGTATCTTGGGCCATGATATCGATCATAGCTAAGATCACGCTCAATTAAGTCACCTTTCAAACAAAAAAAACATCAAAATCGCTTCGTTCGTTCGAGAGTTATGATGCCATAGACAGACACGTAGTTAAAAAGTTTCGATTGTCTATCACTTTGTGTTATTTGCAAAACGCATTGTTTCGCTTACCGGTCTTGGATGTTGTATTGTTATCTATGTAGTTACCATATCGTTGCTTAGTGCTAGTGATACAAGTTCTTACGATACTTACTGCAGGGCTGAGTCAATGTGTGTGTCGTGATGTGGTTATTATTATTATAATTATTACTTTAATGATATGACATTTTATGATAACAAGAATAACTAGGAAGTATATCTCCAAAAGACAGAGAAATTCGATATTTTTGCTGACAACATACCCAGAATTAAAGCCTCTTATCAGTAGTGATATGTTTGTTTGCTTTTACCTCTGACACAGTAATTTGTTCGTCATATCTATGAAATTATTCGAGTTGTTTGTTGTGATTGGTTTACAGTAATTTATATTGTTTATACCTGTATGTCTGGACATTAAGTTTTAACCTTAATTTTACTCGATTATTGATGTTTTAATGTTAGGTTTTTTTTTTTCTTGCATGCTGTCTTCACCTTTTTTTGTTATACTGTTATTGTTCTCCAATTGCATGAATAAGTGTACACTATGTTGGTGACTTTAAAATAAAATAATATGCATAAATATTGTGTTGTTAACACAAGTACATAAAAGTTTATAGTATGTCTTGACCGATAGTATCGCTAGCGTGTGTTAGGGTGACCTCGTCACCTGCATTCCAGTTGTTTGCGTTCAATTTCACAAAATAAACAGATAACAAGTGAAATGCCGGCCCCCTCTCGTCCCGTGCCCGTCCTGCGTCGCCCTCGTGTCGGCCCCGTCCTGGCGACAAGGCAGCCTATATATTTAACCTGTAAACAAACTGATCCAAGTCACGTGCGAGTTAACCAAATCTTGTTTTAAAAATACGTAATTTTTAAATTTGTATGAAAATTATAATTGTTAATTTAATAGGGCACATTTGACGGCCTCCGTGGCGTAGCTGTGTAACAGCTGGCTTCTACGCAAGAGGTTCAAGGTGCGAATCCGGAGAATTTTGTGTTATTTGCAAGACGCATTCGCCACCAGCGCTCTCGCTTACCAGTCTTGGATGTAGGGTGTAGTATTCCCATATCGTTGATTAGTGCCTGCGACATAAGATTACACAAACTTAAAGAAGGGCTTAATGTGAAAATTTGAATAGATTTCAATGCGAAAGTCTTTTTTAACAAATACTCATTTTGTTTAATGAAAAGAATGATTTAAATAAAATTGATAATAATGAATTAAATTATGATACATACACGTGATAAATGACAAAAAAAAAAACAATAAATGAAATATATTGCTTTTATAACAATTAAAAATAACATTAATAAAATCCTAAGTATTTAATAATATAAGATTAGTTTTAAAACGAAAAAAAAAAAATGCTTGAATAATTTAAATTTTCAAATAGCTAACATCGTAGACAATATTTCTATCTTTTTTGACGATTCTTATGTCTTATTATCAATGATGGTGTTTCTTATGGTGTCCTCATGGTGTGTTGCATGGTGGGAGATATGGAAGGTGTAACAATAAATCATGCCAATCAAAACTTTATGGTTCATGCGATAAAACCCGCTGACAGACTGACGGAGAGCAGAGACATAGTCATAGGGTCCCATTTCATACGCTTTGACAACGGAACTCTAAATATATCATTAATAAATTATTTTCAGTGTGCGTCAATCTTTATCAAGTAATATTAAAAGGCCAGCTACGTAAAAATAATATAATATATAGTCTTACCATGGCACTTACCTTTCACAACAATTAAATAATAATAATCACATCACGATAATTTTCTATTGCAACTTGAAACTTTATTATTTTTTTAGTTCAATTTGTTCTCAAGTTTTAATCTTCCTATCTACTAGGCAATTTACGCGCAACATGCTGAGCGACATGTTGTGTTACATGTCGCGCTTCAAATGATGCCTTCTGGACTCGAGGCTGCGCCGAGAGCACAACAACGCGCGTTGCCAAAGTTAAATTCGATTCAAGTGTCCGCCTGTAGTCCTATTAATTACCTTGATCTTGCGAAAACGAAGGGAAACTTCCGTGCCTTTAAAAAGTTTTGTCACCAATATTACTGGCGTAAGGTTTGTGCTTGGTTTAACCCCTGTTAGTTAGTGGCATGCCGTGGTGTTTTGGCGGCCAGGCGTTTCCTGCCCTTAGATCCCTTTAGTTTTGGCCTCTGAGCCGTTTCTATTGCTGTCTCCGCTTTCCTGGGCGGGAATTCTGAAACCGCTTTCTTACTGCCTCCTATTTCTTTTGATTAAGTTCGTTGCGGGGCCCAAGACAGCCGATAGGGTTTCCGAGCACAGCCTGTTCGTCATTAAACAGCTGCATTATTCGTTTATTATTCGATCAAAGGACGCCACAGTTGATTCTGGTGAACAGGAGTTGCAGTGGTGGGACAGAGAGGTGGGTGTGACCCGAAATACGTGTTAAATATTTTATTTTCTTTATTTTTAACTATAGACAACGAAACATTACAGCGTTTTAAATGTACAGCGATAAACAAAAGAGGTTTAAATGTATCGCCTACAATGTAGGTCACGTATTGAAATAAAATAAAAAAAGCATTATAAGGAAAAAAAGAAGGAAAGGCAATAATGACATTAAAAAGAGTGACACTTGACATAAGCTTGCGATGTTTTTCAGTTGAAGTAGCTCAATTAAAAAGCTTGACTTACAGATACCAGAAGACAAATATAGTTTTTTTTAAATAAATAAACAATAAACTTATTTTCTGTTTCAGCGTACTTTAGAAAAACATTTAATCAAGCTGACTAAATAATATTTACGCATCTGAGCTTATTGTTGTTTTGCTAATGAATCTATTTATAAACTAATTAACAAAGAAACGAACTTATCTTTTAATGAGCCTTTGTTTTAGTCAAGCCTTTTCTATGGAAGTTGTATGGCGCCTATGTACTTTGACGTCATTGTACACATCGGATCTCTCTGTCTAACCAACGACTTTGAAGATTTATAACTTAGTTGATTTGTCAGATATTTAAGAAAATCTATTGGATTTGTACATAAATGTGCTATCGAATTATAATAAATAATTAAAAAAGTCATGTATATTCCCTATTATCCATCCGTTCAGTTATTATTTTCTATTACGTTACGAAGAAACCAATTAGAACATAATTAATAAAAATTAATAAATAATACATAATTATTAATACATAATTAATTGTACTGCAAAATTGTATTCTGATGATTTCCTAATAAAGATAAAAATCATAAGCAAACAAGCTGACGGTTCATCTGGTGAAAAATGATGATGAACCGCCGCCTATTGATACGATGATGCCCTTGATGTCTGGAATGCCAAGAGCTGCTAATGCGTTGCCTATGTAGAGCTAAAGATGTTATACTTCTCGTGGCGGTAATTACAATCCTTCGAACCGAAACACAGCGAACTGCTTCACGTTGGAAATAGAAAGGATGGTAGTAAAGATGGTAGTAATGGTAGTGATGGGTGGTACCAAAGCAGATCTATCACCTCGAAATTGAATAAACAGTTGAAACCGGATATAACGACACTGAGGGGAGCGTGTCAACATAGACGCTATAGGCGGTATTTACTTAAGGGTTTATATGGGATTCGGACGGCCGCGACCTCGCCATTGATTCTCAATAGCCGATCTGTCGTTGTAACCGACGTCGTTATAACAGGTTTTGACTGTATTTAATAAATATTCTTGAACACTCCATCTCAGTCGATTCCAATCAAAAACTTAATTTTATGTTTTAAATGGAATTAAAAACGTTCATTGTAAATCTTATCAATTAAAAATCTAGTTTACGTGGATTTAATCGCTATTCTGTGTCAAACCCGACAACGTTCACTTTATGTTAATTAATTAATAAAAATTTTATTACATTATTTATATTCTAATAAACATTTTCACTGCAAAGTCTTATGTAAGCAAATATTTTTATTAAAACAAAATATATATATTAATGTTTTGCTTTATTTATTTATTAAAATATTTTATTCTAACCTGAATGTAAAATTTATGAATTTTTGATTTCTCTTTGTAATGTAAATTCGTTAAATTTAATTTTGTTTACGTCAGGCATGCTCATTTCTCGTAAATCACGGTATAATTATTAAAATTTAATTTTAATCCGATGGACTTAACACCGTTCATTCGTTTTGTATTATAACAAATTAAATTCTATATTTCTGCTATGAGTTTTGTTAAATAAGTGAGTAGATTAATTGTTTAATATTTTTCATTAATGATTATTAGAAACAAAGTGAAACAGCACTGTACACGATACAACACACACCGTCTCAGCCTTCCACTAAGAAATTCTTATTTAACTGGTACCTAACAACGAAATCATATAATATATAATGCATAAATAAAATAAAATTAAGACCATGGGGCGAAATTAAGCACGTTACAAACAACATAAAGATTCGCCCCCACCAGGATTCGAACTAGGAATTTTAATTTTTATGGTGACAAGCATACGGCCTACCTGATGTTTTTTCTATGGACACTTGCTGCGTTGTCGACCCTGAAAAAACCTCCGCTAGCGTAGCTTCCAGCCAGTAATATCGCTGAGCCATAGTTGCCTCTTAAAAGTTACTCCGTATAGTCTTCTGTTATTCCCAAAGCCGATACAATTGGGAATATGCATGAAATTTTATTTGTGTTTTGATAAATTTATCGCAAAGTATGTGGAAAAAATAGATTAACCTTGAAAACAGAATAAGAATTGTACGATAAACGAGTAAAAATTCAAAGTATCTAGTCCCTCTAATCAAAACAACCTTTTTCTATGGAAGCTGTATGGCGCCCGTGTACTTTGACGTCATTGTACATACCGGATCTGTCTGTCTAACCAACGACTTTGTAGATTATAACTTAGTTAATAATTCAGATATACAGAGAAAATCTAATGGATTCGTCTTTATACTTGGTATCGAATTATAATAAAGAAATAAAATTCATGCATATTCCCTATAGTCAAAGTCAAAGTCAAAATATATTTTTAAATAGACTTAAAATAAGTACTTTTCGTTAAATCGTCATCTCTTTATACTACCACCGGTTCGAAACGCTATTTCTACGGGGAAGAATCCGGCAAGAAACCTCCGTATTTGCTTTTTTCAAAATAATTACGTATAATAAATTAATTTCTACTACAATTTAGTAAATAAAATACAGTTTTCTAATTGTAAACCTATTTTTTCTATACATTTAAGTTGTATAAACCAATCTTTATGCAATTTTTAAATCGATGACCAAGTCTATATTTTAAAATAATGTTCGAGCAAACAACTTGCAACCTACGTTTCATTAAATAAAATAACCACATCAAGACACACACATTGACTCAGCCCTGCACTAAGTATCGTAAGTACTTGTATCGCAGGTGCTAAGCAACGATATGGTATATACTAAATAAGTAAGATTACAACATCCAACACCGGTAAGCGAGACAATGCGTCTTGCAAACAACACAAAATCGCGCCCCCGCCGGGATTCGAACCCGGAACCTCTAACGTAGCAGGCGGCTGTTTACACCCCCGCGCCACCGAGGTCGTCAAAATATTTTTCAAGAATCAAGTATATTTAAGATTTTACCGTTTCGTGGGTGACTCGACCTGATTGGGCCTTTCGTGCCTGTCCTTAACCTTTCCACTCAAATCCCCATATTTTTGTCCAGGAGGGAATAGCCCAAGAATTAAGTAAATGTTAGTTTAGAGGATGTTACCCAAAATCCCCTATTTAAGATTATTAGCACCGTAAAATCAAAATAACTTACTGAGATACTATATACTGTACTTTTTAGTACTGATAAAGCACTGAGAATCGTCAAATTAAGTTCTCTTAAAAATGACTCGACCACCATTTTGGAAAATTTGTGTTGGGGAGTATACCGGCAAGAACAACCACATAACACATAAACTTACGCCGTAATCCCTCGAGAGGGGTTGGCAAAGGTGTTAAACACCTCATTTCTCATGTTTATGTTGATCGCTAGTGACAGGTTGCGAATCTGTCGCCACTATCCGGGCAGCACATGCTGGCTCATGTTATCATTGAGAAACATTACAGCTACAACTTACGGTAACCGGAGACTCGAACCCTCAACCTATCGGGTCGGGTCGGTCGGTGAATCAAGGCACGTAACAAACTCAGCTACCACGTCCTCCCTGCAACACAACAACAACACAAAAACCCCCGGATTCTGTAATTTAGTATTTGAACATGTTTTTACACTTAGCCACTAATACATCATAGTTTAGGCTGCATAAAGCTCATGTCCATAATATGCGAATTAAAACGAAAATATTTGCTTACTATTAATTGACTTCATAGTTTCTGATGACATCAATTTCACTTCACCAACATGACCAGGTGTTTTACTCCGGCCTTATAATATAATATGTATTATGCGTCACATATCCTTTATATTTCAGTTATTATTCTAAAATGACTAATGAAAGTAATTAACATTAACGTCAGTAGAAAATCTTAGCTAATTGAATATTCAACAAAAAAAAAAAAAAAAAATATCATTGAACAAAGGACATAACATTGCTTTATATGTAATATTTTTGATGTAAATAAAGGTTTATTTTTATTTATTTTTTGATGACAATTGCTTTTTTTAAATAATCATAGTCAATGACGACCTTTGTGACGCAGTGGTGTAAATAACCGACTGCTACACTAGAGGTTCTAGGTTCGGATCTAGGCGGAGACGTAACTTTGTGTTATTTGCATTGTTTCGCTTACCGGTTATGGATTTAGTATTATTATGTATGTAGTTTATACCAAATCGCTGCTTGGTTCCTGTGACCGTGTTTTTACGAGGCTTACTGCAGGGCTCAGCCAATATGTATGTCGTGATGTGGATTAATCTTACTTTAGTAAATTAAATACATAAAAACTCATAAACTCACGCCGTAATCCCTCGAGAGGGGTTGGCAGAGGTGTTAAACACCGCAACACGCATGTTTATCCCAGTGTGACACGCCGCATTTCGCATGTTTATGTTTAGTCCCAGTGTAACAGGTCGCGAATCTGTTGCCACTATCCGGGCACAATGAACATGAAAGCTACAATATAAGGCAACCCGTGACGCGAACCCTCGAACTGTCGGGTCGGGTCGGTTCCTCACTGTGCCCGGATAGTGGTAACAGATTCGCAACATGTCACCCAGGGTCTCAACATAAACATGCGAAATGCGATGTTTAACACTTCTGCCTACCCCTCTTGAGGGATTAATACGGCATGAGTTAATGTTTATGTCGATATTACTAAAAATATGTTTACATCTGTAACTATCTGCTGCTTGTCGGGAATCTTACAATTTTACTTAAAAAATATATAAGTATGTATCAGATCAGTGAAGTGCAAATATGCGGTTTTAAAAGATTAACATTTTGTTTTATTACAATTAAAAATAATAACACAATTGATAAATTCGATAATAGAAAACAACAGAATTTGAAAACACTTATTTAACATTATAATTTAATTTGTATGGCAAAAATATTACTAGTAAGGTATTACATCCATTTCTAAACGACAGTAACTGAGTTACTTTTGATCTAATCGCTGTCTTTTTCTGCTGATATGTCAACTTTGGTATTACTGCTTTTGTGGTCTCTCTTTTCTGAATCTGTTGTTTTTGTTGTATCATCTTCTGAGCTAGATTTCTTCCAGCTGCTGCTCTTGGTACTGTCACCATCAGTTTCTGAGCTGCTTTTTTCTTCGCTGCTCTTCTTGTGTTTTTCGCTTTTTGTAGTCTTATCTTCAGAGCTTATGCTTTCAGAGTTGTTGTTTTCTGCGGTTAGGTGTTCTCTTTCTGACCCTTTGCCACCTTTCTGTCCCTTGCATCCTTTAGAACCTTTATTTCCGTCACCGCTGGTGCCACCATTACCACCGTCACCACTATCACCACCTGAGCCACCATCGCTACCTGTCCCACCATCTCCTCCTTTTCCTCCGTCTCCACCTTTACCACCTGAACCACCAATAGCAGCACTACTACTGCTGGATGCTGCACTGCTTGAATTACTATTTCCACTAGCTGCTGCACTGCTGCTACTGCTGCTGCTGCTAGATCCGCCAGATCCGCCAGATCCCCCGTTACCTCCCGCACCTCCATTTCCACCAGATCCTCCACTGCCACCTGATCCTCCGTTTCCACCGGATCCTCCACTGCCACCTGATCCACCTGATCCTCCATTACCACCGGCTCCGCCACTTCCGCCATTTCCTCCAGAGCCACCACTTCCACCGGATCCTCCACTTCCACCGGATCCTCCACTTCCACCGGAACCTCCACTCCCACCAGATCCTCCATTTCCACCGGATCCTCCACTTCCACCGGAACCTCCACTTCCACCGGAACCTCCACTTCCACCGGATCCTCCATTTCCACCCGATCCTCCACCACCACCAGATCCTCCACTTCCTCCGTCCCCACCGGAACCTCCACTGCCCCCATTTCCACCTGATTCATCCATTCCACCATCGCCGCCTGAACCTCCATTGCCACCATTCCCACCTGAGCCGGCACCATGCCCGTGCCCGCCGTGACCGCCGTGTCCCTTGTGACCTCCTTTCCCACCATGCCGTCCTCTGCCATCCTTGCCATCATTGCCATCACTGCCGTCGTGGCCTCTGTGACATTTATCACCGTCGTGGTGACATCTGTCGTGGCCGTGTCGACCGAGACATGGCTGAAATCGAAGCATTTTTTTTAATCGTCGCGTCAACGTTTTCATGGATCTGCTTTTGATAAGACTTATTCAAACAAATTACTTTTACTACGAGAAAAGTAAAATGTTTTAGGTATGGACTTATAAAGCACTGATAACATGTTCTGTTGTGTCTATTTTATGGATTTTTGCTCGTTTGTTTGTTCGTCAGGATGTTTGTTATGTGACCTAAGATGACGTCAATCTTTTACTAGTCAAAAGTACTTTCGTTGCCAATTCATCACACACACTCACGCCTTCGTACCAAAGGGCTAGGCAGAGACAATGGTTCGCCATACGCAACGATCCTTACATACATCTCTCGCTTCCTCCACATCCATGCACCACCTCATACACACACGACGGTTACGGGTACTTCTGACCTGGCCTTTTCATAGAACGTCACCAATCTGGTCAAGTTACGTCACCTACTAGACTACACCTAGGTCTACCCCTACCTGCCCTCACATTACCACCATACACAGATTTCGTATATCTTGACTCATCCATCTTCTCTACGCTCCCAAACCACCTCAACATGCCCTTCTCAATCTTCTTCACTACGTCGATTCATTAAAGAAAATAATCGGTAGTAACACTCACTTTTCCGAAACCTAACTCAAGACATGGACTTGCAGAGGCTATGGCCACCTGAAACAACAATAATTATTCAGTAAATAATAATAAACAATTATACTTCATTTTTTATTTTTTTTTATTCATGACCAGGCAGGCATTTGACTCCAAACCCGCCTGATGTTAAGCGGTGATGAGGTCTAAGGTGGATCATGCCTGCCTAGGAGAAACCTATTCACTCTTGCCTTAAAGAGGCCCAAGTTATATTGGTCAGGGAACACAACGGCAGGCAAAGAATTCCACATTAAAGGTATACTCAGTCGGTATACCAAAGATTCTCGCAGAAAAAGCGTATTTATAAAATAATATAATATTAATAACCACATCACAACACAAACTCACTACTCAGCCCTGTACTAAAGTTGTTTTGCAGGCACTAAGCAACGATATGGTATAAACTACATAGATAAGAATACAACATCCAAGACCGGTAAGCGAAACAATGCGTCTAGCAAATAACACAAAGTTCCGCCCCCGTCGCGATTCGAAACCGTAACCTCTTGCGTAACAGTCGGTACAACACTGCGGCATAGATGCCGTCAGAATCTTGCATATTATTCCTATATATACGAATTAATGCATCTTTACGGGGTGAGATACAAATATAAAACCTGGAAAGCAATTACCGTAGCCTTTAGATGCTAGAAAAAGAAGAATTTTCGAGAGACCTAATGCTAAAACATTAACCTTTCCCTTTTGGAACTCGATGCTGGAAAAACGTGAGAAATCGTGCCTGGAAACTCATTTTACAAGCTATATTTAACGCTTCTTTCGTGTTGATTCAGTTTGTTTTGCCAATTATCTTTTGAGTCAAAGTTACATCTATGCAAGAGAAATATAACATTATACGAGGCAAGTTTGAAACACCTTTTGCATAGATTCATAATTTGATGACTGATTGACTACGAATCATTAACATATGATCTTTTGTTTTTTGCAACGTCATGTTAGGACCTGTCAAAAGAATTCTATTTTGAAGGCTTGAATAAAACGAAAACGGAATCTATTTCATCAACATTAAGGTGTTAAACTAGTAAGCTGTTAGCGTAGTGTAAATATGCTTGTAGCAGGTCCATCACGCTTAAGAATTGTGACAAAGTCCGGAAGAATCTTTTCTCCCTGTCATAACAAAAGAAACAGCCTCTAAGTGGCGCGCCTGCAATGTCGCTATCTCGCCTGTCGCTCCTTAATGTGCTAGTACTGCAGAGATATAGTGGTTCGTTCTGAACTTGCGACCTCCATATCTCGGTAACCGTTAGACCAATTTGGTTCATATTCAAAATTGAAAATAGTTTTTGCCTGTTGATTCTGTCTACCAAATTTCACGACGTTCCAATCAAAGATACTCGAGTTATCGTCGGACAAACATTTATACATCCATACATACATACAAACGACGGATTGCTCCAGTAGACTCTAAGAACATCGATCGCTTCGCACGCTCGTTCATTTACGCGCGCTGTTTTACGTTCAGAAGCTATGGCAATCTTTCTCGCTTATTATCAAAATTATTGAAGACAAAAACTCACAAATGCCAGTAGAATGAGGACGTGGAGCGACGCCATCTTTGTATCGCCACACTTTATCCTTGCTCAGTCATTAACCACCACTCTTATATACTCGCTATGAATCAAAATGAATCATTATTGGTTATTGAGACACTGAATTGTAAAGACGACAAAGAAATTGATTCATCATTGTCAAAAATAGGGTTCCGTTTACTTCCAATAAATAAAAAAACATATTTCTTAAAAGGAACCGTAAATAAATTTGATTTCATTTATTCATAGCAACACAACCCAAGGAGAAGTAGATAAAAAAACTCAATCCACATTGGATGAAAGAAAGGGTTTTTACTAATTTTATAATTGCTAAAGTTTTTAAGGATGTATGGATGAATGGATGTTTGTAACACGCAATAACTTGAATGGATTTTAATGAAAATTTACAATAATTATAGCATGTACATCGGAATGACAAATAGGCTATAATTTATTAAGATATTGTGTGCATTGTCCGAAATATAACGATAATTGTCAAGTCGTTAAAAATTCTGTTAGAACCATTTTAAGCCTTTTATTTGGTTCGTATTTATGTATTTCATGCTTGTCTTTGAGATCCACTAAACTACTGGGCTGTACTTGATCGTTTATAGGAACAAAATCTACGTTAATTATCTTAATCTAATAATCGCATGAATAATTCGTTTATGCTTTTTGTTTTGGGATATTCAAAGGATTTATATATATATTTTATCAAAGTAAAACTATGATAAATTTTTTAATTTTCTGAAATCTCTTAAATTTTGTCTTGTTTTTAAATCATAGCACTGGCACTAAGCATTTCGAATCCCGTTTTGGTAAAAAACCAGTAAAATCCCGTAATGTTACAAAACCGGTAAAAATACGCGTTTCGGTATCGGGATCTACATACCTTGACCTTTTTTAGCCGTGGCTTGGTCCAGAGTGCAATACTAAAGTCCGTAGTTGAAAAATAGCGAAGATGTTGTAGATATGAACAAAAGGTTATCATGACATGATGATTCGTACACATGAAGATTATCAACTATCAACTCATCACTAAAAATAATCATTTCGGTAAATGTTAATAGAATTGTGACAGTTAAAACAAATATTTCTAATTCTACTGATTGAATACTGAATTAAAATACTGAATTCTACGCGCTACCACCTTAAGGTCGAGTTTTGCTTGCAGGTTTTGCGGCTGGGGGCTTTCATACTATATTTGTGAACGGATGAGATTATCATACTTTTAAAACAACTTCATGATTTCAATGAACGATTTGCTTCCTTTACCGTCATTGGTAATAGAAATTTACTACGGCCAATTAGGATGGCGCTTGCGATCCAACCCCTAAAACGTAGTATTATCGCGTACAGAGGAATTTCGATGGCAAATGATACTCCGTGGCAGACCTCGACTGTACGTACAGTATACAGTTTAGAGTAGTATATAGAAAATTCCAAATTAACGAATGTTGAAATTCGCCAAATTCAATATGCAAGAAGTAGCGGTTAATTATTAAGTAGTTTTAGTTTGAAACCTACAGTGTTGACAAATTACGATTGGAGAAAATAAAACTTAAGAAAAATAAAGATGCAAAAAACTGACGTAGATCGGAGATCGGACGTAGTTTACACATGAGAAAAAATTCTAATCCGCGTTTACCGGTTACGGCATATTTTGTTACCGGTCCGGGAAACTTCGATAAATCCCGAGATTTTTATTTTGAAACCCCTACGCGGAGCTAATGAAACACATGCATTTGTTCTGAATAACACTGAATTCATGCTGACGTTCTCATTACTCGAACAATGTGCAAAAGCAAACCATTTATTTACTCAGTTGCAGACCTATTTAATTATAATAATTATTCAATTTACATTATTAACAAATTAGTTGTGTCGCAGATTCAAGATCATATATCGTGTTGTTTACTTAAATTAACATACGACTTGCCGATCAAATATGTTTTTATATACTAAAAATAATCGCAAAGTGCAACAAAGTGCATAACAGCACATTGCTATTACAATTTAGAAGATGTATATTTTACACATTACGGGCAATCGAGACGGTTCACCTAATGGAAAGTGATACCGCCGCCTATTGACACGACTATGCCCTTGATGTCTAGAACGCCAAGAGCACCGCCAATGCGTTGCCCACGTAGGAGTAAAGATGTTATATTACTTATGGACTTTGTGTTATTTGCAAGACGCATTGTTTCGCTTAACGGTCTTGGATGTTGTATTCTTATTTATTTAGTATATACCATATCGTTGCTCAGCACCTGCGACACAAGTTCTTACGATACTTAATGCAGGGCTGAGTCAATGTGTGTGTCGTGATGTGGTTATTTATAATATTTTATTTAAATTTTATTTATTACTCATGCCGGTAAAAACACTGGCTCTCCAATCCATCGAACCGAAACACAGTCAACTGCTTCACGTCGTAAATAGAAAGGATGGTGGTACCAACGCAGACGATCTCGCACGTAGACCCAGCGGAGTTCCATCTGTTTTTTGCGTTGCCTTAAGAATTTGCTTTAAAAGAGAAATAAGATATAAGTCAGTAATTTTTCATCATCCCACATGCACCTGACTATTTCCAGGGTGAAAAGTATCTTACATGGCAATCAAGGTAATATGTGTGTCAAATTTCATTAATAATAATGTTTATTTCATTAAAAGTAACATTACAAAAAATTACAGTGTCCGGAGCCTCCTTTTAAGCATAAAATAGCTTGTTTTAGGAGGCACCGCTCTTCCAGTTTAGACAATATATAAATAATAGTACCTAGGGTGTAAGTATGAAATACATATCAAATACAAAGAAATCCAGTCAAGAGAGAATCATTCTATTCTGTTCAGCCGTTTTTGCCTGTTTTAGTAACAACTTTCAAATTTAGTCGATTCCAAATTAGTAATTAACAGACCCAGTTAATGTTGTTTGCAGAGGCCATAGTTCATCAATAACAGTTCAGCAGTCGTTTGAAGTTGAGTTATTCCGCCTCAGCCTCAGCGTTCCGAATTTCAAATAAAGCTGCACCATAATTGATGGTGTTTATCCGGCTTGTAAATTGTGATTTCATTTGATTTGCATTGGCAACGCATCGGCGGTGGTATTAGCGTCCCAGACATCCAGGGCATCATCGTTTTTATAGACAGCGGTGTAAGTACAACAGATTTAGGTTAGTATCTAATTTATCCCCTGTTAGTTAGTGGCATACCGTGGTGTTTAGACGGTCAGGCGTCTCCTGACTGTCTCCCCTTTAGATTTTTGGGCCTCCGGGCCATTTCAATTGCTGCCTCCGCTTTGCAGGGAGGGAAGTCTGAAACCGCTTTCTTACTACCTCCTATTTCTTCTGATTAAGTTCGTTGCGGGTCCCAAGTGAGCTGATAGGGTGTCCGGGCACAGCCTGTGCGTCATTGCACAGCTGCATTATTCGGTCAAAGGACGCCACTGTTAATCCTGATAAACAGTTGCAGTGGTGGGACAGAGTGGCGGGTGTGCCGCGAGAAAAAAAAAGACAGCGGTATCAGTTTCCATCGGTGAACCGTCTACTTGTTTGATTATGATGTTGTATAAAAATCCCATAATAAAGTTTATTTTATTTTTCGTTTAAAAGCTGTGGTCAGACCCTTCAGAAAATTAACATTAAAAATGGAATTGGACACTCTCTTTCATATTACCTTTCGAAGGTCGTTTCTATTTAATTAGCAGATTTAATATTAACATTTAATTGGTCGACCTTATTAGAGATCGAATTAATTTCGATACTGCTACCGTGACCCGCATTGAAATTTTATTGCGAAACAAAACACAGAGCATTTGAAGTGTGCTCAACATTAACTAGAATGCTGCAAATATTTTTTTCTATTTATATTTATAATCAGAAACTTATTAATCAGTTCAGTAAAATTTTAAGCCCGTTACTCCATTTGAGTCGTTCACAAAAATTTGTTTATAACACAGCTTTGAGATTTGTTCAAAAAAGATGTAATATTCAAATGGATTAATGTATATTCAAGTTACGTGTTTTTGAAATGGGTCAGAGATTAAATACATTAAGGAAAATGATCAAAACGTAACTATACAATAACCTGCAGGGTTAAAGTCGTCGTTTTTTAAATTTATATCTTAATTATGAAGAATATTATGTCAAATTTTAAAATGGCTACTTACAGCTTGGAAATTGAACGTCAGGAATCCTAACCGTTCTTGAAAAAATTTGTAAATAATAAATAACCACATCACGACACACGCATTGACTCAGCCCTGCACTAAGTATCGTAAGAACTTGTGTCGCAGGTGCTAAGCAACGATATGGTATATACTAAATAAATAAGAATACAACATCCAAGACCGGTAACCGATACCAAAATACGTTAATGAATTCAAAAATTGAACTGGCACTTAAAATTCTCAAATCGATCCTTGTTTCCAAAATAAAAAGTCAATCCGCAAAATGACTATTTGGTCAGCAAGATTTCATGAGTGGTCAGCAAAGACAATGTAGGTAGTTGTAGAAGTATTTAGTTTGTCAATGACAAATGGCTAGGTTAAGTTAATTAAGATATTGTGTCTACAAGAAGGCACGGGCCGAACGAACGGTGCCGAGTGAGAGGGCGGCGAGTGCCAATACCGACAATTTTAAATAAAAATTTACGAACAAAATTAGATTAGTTACTTACCTTATAAGTGCTATTCAAAATTGTATTTGATGCGAGTCTCTCATTGCAGTTTATATAATTAATACGCTGCGTTTAATAAAAAAGGAGGAGAGGACGTGCTAGCTTAACCGACCGACCCGACCCGGCAGGTCGAGGGTTCGAGTCTCGGGTCGCCGCACATTATAGCTGTCATGTTCCTCATTGTGCCCGGATAATGGCGACAGATCTTGTCACACTGGACCTCAACATAAACATGCGAAGTGCGGTGTTTAACACCTCTGCCTACCCCTCTTTTGGGGATTAATTACGGCGTGAGTTTGTTATGTTTTATGTTTATCCACAAAAAAAATCAGCCATCCAGGGTGACAAAAATGGCCGATTGATTTGATAATGTTTTCTATTTCTCCAGATTCATTATATTTCTCTGCTCACAAACACATGAGTTCTTAGTTAATCCTGTATATCATCCAAAATCTTTTGTAAATTTTAAGGGCAAGAACAGTTTTTCCGGTTCAAATAAATGTAACTAATACAGTAATTAGAGTATAAGATCTCGTAAATAAAAAATACAGTCATAATGTCATTGACCTCCCTTCTTCAGTGGCGCAGTGGTTTAAACC
The DNA here is from genome assembly GCA_949316135.1 of Choreutis nemorana. Classification (NCBI taxonomy): domain Eukaryota; kingdom Metazoa; phylum Arthropoda; class Insecta; order Lepidoptera; family Choreutidae; genus Choreutis; species Choreutis nemorana. The sequence continues at coordinate 11,595,424 of OX438598.1, read as the reverse complement.
GTTGGCTGTGAAACGTGATCTCGGGTTCGAGTCCAGTTTCGTGCCGGTATTGTGTGATGAACAAGAATATCAGCTGGGAGTTCATGGTTGTTTTCTTTCTATTTAAGTATGTATTTATTGATATGTGTCACTATATAGTCGTTATATACTTGTGGCTCAGTTTTGGATTAAAACAATGTACGTGTTTTGTCCTACGATACAAAATATTATAATATTATTAATTGCTCGCTTCAACTATGTTACACTTAGCCGCCAATTTAACTGTGCTCTGTGATTTGTCTCATTGGTAACTAGCGACCAACCCCGGCTTTGTTCGTTTATTCTGCATTTTATACACATGTAAACCTTCCTCTTTTATCACTCTAATTACGAGTATTAATAGCTAGAATTATCGATTAAAGATATACGGAAGTAATTTAATTAGCTGCACAGGTTTATCTTATTGACAAATGGGAGTGTAGCTATATTTTATTATGTTTGAAAATTGTAAGTTGTAGTAGAAAATATTGTATTTGAATATTGAAAAAAAGCAACTACGGAGGTTTCTTGCCGGATTCTTTCCCTTAGAAATAACATTCCGAACCAGTGGTAGTAAAAAAGACAATTTGAAAGTGCTTACTTTAAGTCTATTCGAATGAAAACATTTTGACTATGAATAAAACCGCATCAAAATCCGTCACGTAGTTTTAAAAATCTAAGCATACATAGAGACAGACAGCGGGAAGTGACTTTGTTTTATTTGTTTAGTGATGCAGGCATGGCAGTGCATTTTGAAGCCACGCTACATTCAATTATGTTTTTCGGTTGACTTTTCAATAGGCTTCGAAAATTCTTTTATAATGCATCCTGTCGATGTGTTCCCTGATAAATATAACCTGGGGCTCTTTAAGGTAAGAGTGAAGGCTTCTCCTGGGTAGGCATGTTCCACCTTAGACTCCATCGCCGCTTTACATCAGGTTGGATTGGAGTCAAATGATCGCCTGGTTAAAAAAAAGACTTTATTATTTTTGTTCGTTCTTTTGATTTAAAAACCAATGAAAATGAAAATAAAGTTACATATAAACCTCTTTTTTGTTGTTTTTCAAAATACGCTGAAATCAACCATTTTCTTTGTAACTACTAAACCCTTGCCTGTCTTGCAAAAGCGGTTAAAAGAGACCGGGGCATTTGCTGTGGCATAAAAAGTTGATTTTCATTATATGCTATTGATACGTGCGCCAGTAAAGTGGTCCTGCGCATAAAAATATTGTGTAAGGTACATGTGAGATGAGGATAAATTTATTGTTACGATACGGTCCCGTCGGACGTGGAACAGCGAGCGAAAGTCGCGCTAATAATGTGTTTTTAGTTAAATTATAACGTGCTATTGAAAATCAGGACCACTAAAACATTTTTCATCTCACTTATATTATAATGGATTTTAAAAGCAGAACCTTAAAGTTGATTTTTTTTAGAAAATATATAATGAGACGCAGAGGTTAATTGAAAACGAATAAGGTTAGAAGCTTTGCAAATCCCGAGATACCGAGGGAATGACTAAAACAATTTGAATTATACGCAATTAAAGTAATGAAGGAATTAATGTTTTACAGTTTTCAATCAACGTAACTCACTATTTGAAAATGATAATTTGAAAGTGGCTATTTTAAGTCTATTGGAATAAAACACAATTTGACGTTGACTAAATATTATTATTTTCGTTTTAGCGAGTAAGCAAATTTCCAAAATTACGAACGATTTTTATTTTAATAAAGCAATCACGGAGGTTTCTTGCAGTCTTCATCCCCGCAGATAGCATTCCGAACCGGTGGTAGATAAAATTACGATTGAAAAGAACTTATTTTAAGTATATTGAAAATAAATCAAAAATTAAATTGCGAGATCCAACATAAGCGTCAATAAGTTACAGATCTGCTTTAAACTCTCATCTTATTAATTAAATAAATAACCACATCACGACACAAACATTGACTCAGCCCTGCACTAAGTATCGTAAGAACTTGTATCGCAGGTGGTAAGCAACGATATGGTATATACTAAATAATTAAGGATACAACAACATCCAAGACCGGTAAGCGAAACAATGCGTCTTGCAAATAACACAAAGTCCCACCCGCGCCGGGTTTCGAACCCGGAACCTCTAGCGTAGCAGTCGGCTGTTTACAACACTACGCCACAGAGGTCGTCAAAGTAATATTTTTTTTAACTATTCACTATGAGTTATTCAGTAGTAGCTCCAGTGTAAGCGATGCATTCGTTTTTTCTACAAAGTGATGGGCGAACAAGCAAACGGTTCACGTGTTTCTATTGTATTTTAATGATATTCTTCTTAAATATAAACTGTTATAAAATTTTGGATTCCGCAATTGCATAATCAATCGGATGTTTTTTATTAGCGTAATATTTTAACTGCCTACAAGATCATGGGTAAACAAGCAGACAGTTCACCATACGGAAAGTGATACTGCCGCCTATTGACACAACGATGCCCCTGATGTCGTAAAACGCCAAGAGCATCGCCTATGCGTAGCCCATTTAGAAGAAAAGATGTTATCCCTCGCGTGCTGGTAATTACACTGGTTCCCCAATCCTTCGAACCAAAACACAGGAAACTTCATACCAGAAATAGAAAGGAGGGCACCAACGCAGACGACCTCGCACGTAGACCTACCACCTGTAAGCAAACTCACGCACTAACATATCGCCCGTATTGAAGCTTAGATAAAGATAAAATTGCGGTCGGGGGATCCCAATCGGGAACTAAATCCTTGCGCCTATATAAAATTTAATTAAAATGAAATAAATACAATTTTTCAAATAACATATCACATGCGAGTGATTACAAGAGATACATAATCAAAGTTGATTGTCTTAATTTATATAAATTAAGATTTTGGTTGTCGTGTTAACTAAGTTAAAAGAATTTAAATTTTTCAGTTTTAAACCTAAGCAGATTAAATCTGTTACTAAAAGTTTCCAAAAATATTTTTATTTGTTTGTTAATAAAATAAAAAATAAATTAAAGGCAAATTCGAATTTTAAAATTCGGATCCGGATACAAGAAACGCTTTTTTGACAACGACATTTAAATTTTTCAACACTCAAACCACGTTAAGTGACTTCATTCCAGTAATAATCTTTGTGACTTTCACCAAAAATTAACTTTACCAAAAATTTAAGTATAACTAAGAGGCCGCTATTCTAGAATTTCCACCAATCATCGGGTCAGTGAGGGAACGTGTCCTGAGTGCGGGGTAATGTGGTTACATTTTACGTCGGGAGGGGGTCGGAAGTGGAGGACAGGGGGCGGGGGTCAGAGGGGGACATCGGGTTTTATTCCCGCACTATTGTGTCCATCCCTCAGATTCGCAGTAGTAAATTTTTTGTCTGGCAACACCTTGAATAGAAAACAATTTTATTGTACCTTTTCCTATTTTATTTTATCGGTTTTCCTTCTGGGTTTTGTAGTAAGAACTGTTGACTTATCTTTGTCAGTTTATATTATTATTTATGTTAAATAAATTATTAATGATGCCTAGAAAGGTAAGAGAAACGTGCCTAAGCTAAGTGACACCGGTGGTCGAGTCATTTTTTATAAACATTAAACTCATTTCACGATTCTAGGTGTCATTTTTAAAGTTATTTTATTAAAGTTATTTTTTATTTGATTTCTTTGGTTTGATCTATTCCAGCTTCGAAATTTGAGTGCAAATAAAATTGTTAATAAATTTTTATTTACAATGATTTTTAAAACAGGAAATCCATGTATCAGAAAAGGAGAAAGATGTGCCGCAACAGTGTTTCTACTATGAGTTCAATTATTTTGCTACTCGTCAAACCGCATAGCTTACTACAATGATTTTATATGGGCAATCTTAATTCCTCTTTAATCCGTTAGGGGCGCTTTACAAACATTCAAACAAATTCTCAACTGCAGTCGCAAGCGGCAATCAAAGGTAAAATCATGGAAGATACACAGGTTCGAATCCCAGAGGTGGCGGAACTTGTTATTTGAAAGACGCATATTTGCTTACCGGTCTTGGATGTAGTATTCTTATCTATGTAGTTTTTACCATATCGTTGCGTAGCACCTGCGATGTGTCGTGATGTAGCTATTTTATATTGTAAATAATTTATTTTTAAAGGTGATTGTTTTAAATGTATATACTTACGTCATATATAAATGATATGTGGGAGTTTATGGCAACAAATTTCAACAGAAATTGTCTGAAGGAATAAAACGGCCAATCATGAGTTGGACTCGTATGAAATGTTACAGAACATCCTACATGACGAATAATAAATAATAAACAAGAACAAGCAAAAAATTACGAAAAGTTTCTTGTGTGGAGGCCTCATATAATTATATACACGAGTATAGTGCAATTTACAAATTAGTTCTATCGCACACACACACCTAAACACACACTTAGCATTAGCACGACAATACAACCTAAACAATAATACAACGTAATGCTTTTGGCAGATTCCCTCTTGCAATTACTATGAAATTCATTCTGTTCAGCTTGCGATGCAGTCTGGCCAATATGCCACGAAATTAGTGATATTCGTTTATAATACTGTAGAAATTATAAGATGAGAAATAAAGGAATGAGTTAAAGTTTTTCTGTTTAAAATGTTTAGTTCGGTAAATATATATTAATATTTGAAAAAGTGACATGAAGCAAAGGGATCGACTGGACAAAACCTATTTCCGCAAGCGTAAACGCTAACAGAAAATAAAGATGTATGATATTGACATTTCTTCGCGCTCGAGTTACGTTACTGTCATTTCGATACGTTTTATTTTCTGTTGGAGTTAACGCTTAAGGAAATCGGTGTTTGACAAGGGGCTGGTCGTTTTCCATCGCATCAACTTAAGCCATTCGGTATTTTTTGTATGACAGACATTTGATCAACATCGTATCCGATCGATACGATACTGATACGATCAAAAAACAATCGTTGACGTTCAGGGCGTCTACTCCGAAACGATGGAAAACGAAGTATCGGCCGAATGTTCGTGTGTTTCCTACTACGAAAGTCTTTCAGTCGGGTCAGTCTGGCTCGCAGATACATTCATTGCGATCGAAATTTGTTTGACATATATTGCATCAAAAATCTTACTCCGAAGACACCGACACATTGATTTCGAAAGCAGTGGTATAGTTGATTTTACGTTCAGTCGGCTTATGGGTCGGCCCGAAGTTTCGGTGGCGGCATTTCAAAGTAGGGCCCCTGTTTCCGGGTGTACTACGAAACTTAAAAGAACTTGAATTTCGTGATATTTTTCGCTCATATCAGAGATTCAAGTGAGTAAGACCGCTAAATACCTTTTAGTAGAATCGATGTCGCGATCTCAGAAACATAAAAGTGACCGTTTACCAAAGATTCCAGAACAACACCGTTGTTACCTGAACCGGGAATCGAACTCCGGGCACCTAATATTGGAAGGAAATTACGAACTACTTAGATTATCTTTTATATTAAATCCATAGTAACTTACTTGCAAGTAAGTTATATAAAAGTAAAATGTTGGTAAAAGTAATGTAATAATGTAAGAAAGAAACCCCAAAATAAATGTATTTATAGTCGGATGTACATTTTTGTAGTACTTATTGTATTTGGAAACTGCGAGTAGCGATGTTAATCCGTAATTTTTCCAAACAAACCTGTTAAAGTACCCGAGCTGAATACCAAACAGCACTGATTTAATATTTGATTCAATTCCCTCTACATTTCTGAACCCGTACACATTTCTTTCCTACTCCACTATTTAACCCCTCCCCGTGGCCTAATTCAATTTTAAAATATAATTTCAGATTGCACTTCCTTTTTTAAATTTCATTTCAAAATTTGGGAACTTGTAAAGCCCGAAATAAATCCGAGCTGAGTTCAGGCGGTCAGTGGTTCCGCATTAGTTATTCAAATATCTAAGTTAAACGGTAATAGCGGTGAACCCCGGAGTGGATGAAACTTCATCACGCGTATAGGTTACAAGCGCAGACTAGATCCAGGTCGCTTGGAGATGGCACAGCTCACGAGGGCGGGTTGTCAGCGCTGGTGTTGCTAAGTAATAGTACGACGCAGGTGGAACTGTGACCCGCCTTTCCTGACATTACACGCAACTCACACAACGCCAGTAACACACACCAGCACGTCTAGTGTAGGAGCTCATCTGCCTTCGTCACATTGTACATTCTCACTGAGGCTGCAGCCTTATCGATCTACAGTTCGCGCACGCCCAGTCTAAACAACACAACACATGATATCCCGCGGCGAAATCTAGAACTAAGTAATTTCATACTTTTATTACGGCCGGGAGCGCAACTGGCGCCTGAGGGGACTGCGGTTTAGCCACTAAAACTGTATCTCTACGGCTCTGTACAGGGGTTGTTCAGTTTTAGCTTCGTGTAGGAGTATGGAATTAATGCAGCAATGGACGTTAACACCGGCGCAGCGTCGGCAAAAATAGTCGTTTTCATTTACAAATCGCCTGTTCGGTGGCTGAAATGTATCTTGATTTGTTTTTTCCCTTTTGAAAGTTTGACACTTTGAATACTGAGATTATTCCCAACTTTCGGCTTTATTCAATTGTTTCTAACCAAAACTTTACATTGTTCCAGGTAAGCCGAGACAGTTTCAAAAGAATGTTCGAGAAGTCGATTAACATAAATAGAAGCGAAAGCAATTATTAGAAATGACTCCTCTACCCTCTAAGACGTGGTTAAACCGAAAAGTTTACGGTTTTCGAGGTAAAGTTCATAATTTTACTAGATTTATTTACTGGCTCCGAACATTCCAAGGTTGAATGATGACCTAGTTTGTCTACAGACGAAATAATAATCAAAACAGACCGTCCCTAGTCAACAGAAAAATAATATTAAGTGACCTGTGAAAAAAGAACATTTTAGGATAAAAAGCAATACAACTGATGCTGTATGCAAAATTATCACCACATACCGTAAATAATAATTTAAATGAATAAATACACACATTGACTCAGCCCCGCAGTTAGTATCGTAAGAACTTGTGTCGCAGGAACTAAGCAACGGTATGGTATGAAACAGATGAAATTATTACATCCAAGACCAGATGTTGCAAATAGCACAAAGTTCCGCCCCCGCCGGGATTCGAATCCAGAACCTCTAGCGTAGCAGTCAGATGTTATCACCACGGCGCCACAGGGGTAGTCGTTTGAATGTAAATAACCTACGATTAGCGATCACCAATAATTAATTAATTAATACAATTTAGTGAAGATATTCTATATAGTTAATTCGTCGATCCATAATTTCGTTGTGAATTGAACAAAAGCCGACATCGGCCATGACTTTTGCGTCTTTAACGAATACGACATTTCTCAAATATCAATGGAAACCGGCGGGGCTAAATCCGTAGTATTCCGGTGCTGGGTATCTCAACTTTATTGTATAATGTATGTCTGATATCAGATGACGGATTAGATCGACCTTAATTCTCGGGATTACAATACATTGTGTTCCTTTTAATACGAACTCACGTTAATCCTTACAACTTAACCCAAATGTGTTGTCGAATGATTTATTTGGATATATTTTTGTGTCCCTAACGTTTAAGGTCTCTTAGAGTTAGCGTACGCTCGTGAAAATGTTGGCATCATGCGCGTGTTGCACTTTTTTCTTGTATTTTTTACAACATCACAGGCAAACTAGAGGACGGCTCACTTTATGGAAAGTGATACCTTCTCCTATTGACACGATGATGCTCTATATATCTGGAACGCCAAATGCGTTGCCCATGTATAGGTGAAAATGTTATATCTACCGGTAATTACACTAGCTCTCGAATCCTTCAAATCGAAACACAGCGAACTTTTCACGTTGTAAATAGAAAGAAGGTTGGTACCAAGACGATTCTATTTTGTTTTTAATTTTTTTTATTTAGGGACGTCTACAGCAAATACATTACACAAACAAACAGATTTTGTGGTAGATATTCCGACCATCCGGACTAAACGCTTCGATAGCTCCTTCATAATGCGTACTGCAAGGGTGTGGAATTCTTTGCCTGCCGATGTGTTCCCTGATCAATATAACTTGGGCCTCTTTAAGGCAAGAGTGAATAGGTTTCTCCTAGGCAGGCATGATCTCATCGCCGCAACATCAGGCGGGTTTGGAGCAAATGCCTGCCTGGTCATGAATAAAATAACACATATCATAAACAGAAACCGATGTACAGACGAAAACAACATTTACAATGGGTACACAAGTTTTTAGTTTTCTTGTTTGTTAAACAGTAATTAACTCGGCTGTAGATATTTCGTCCATTTTAAAAGGCATTTGACGAGACTATGCATACCATGTCGATGTAGCTAATCTAGTTAAAATGTTTTTTTATCGTTCGAATTTATTTTTTCGTATATTTGTTAGGCGATGGGAAAACGTGTGTTTTGTGTCCGACACAAGCCACCGGTGACATTAAATTTTATTTTCATACGAATCACTGAAAGTAGCAACCGTAATGTGTCCAGTAACAGCAACTGGACACATCACTGTGATTATTTCGTATGTGGTGTCGGCTACAAAATACGTGTTTGCCTAGTGCTTAAGTTTGTTTACAGATATCAATAAGTTATAAAAATGGTTATAAGAAACCTTTTTGGGCGAGCTGGTATTTTTTAAGTACAGTAGTAATCACAATAACAATAATCAACCATATAAAGATACACACATTGACACGGCCATGCACTAAGTATCGTTAGAACTTGTGTCACAGGAACTAAGCAACGGTATGGTATAAATTAAATAGATAAGAATACTACTTGTACATCCAAGACCGGTAAGGGAAACAATGAGTTGTAAGTAACACAAAGTTCCGCCCCCGCCTTGATTCGAACCCAGAACCTCCAGCGTAGCAGTCGGCTGTTTATACCACTGCGCCACGGACGTCGTCATAACTTCATATCATATGACAGGTTCGATTCTTTCGCCTCGGAATTTCCTTTGGAACGGATATTTTTATTTGGGGCGAATGTCAAAGCAACTGCTAATCCCCCTTCGATGTCATTCCCCCTTGGGGAACGAGGATAACATCAACACGTCATCATCGAATTACTTATGTTTATTTATTATTTCCCCAGAAGAGATTCCTCATGAATGTTTTATGGAGCAAGTGTCGATGTCATGGTTTCAGTTCATGTTTTAACTGAAAAAATAAACCTCTACGAAGTATGTAAGCTGAGTAAAATCACCAAGATTTTGACTTTACCAAATTTGGAGGGATTTAGAGAAATGTTTAATGCCAGACAAATACATATACAAAAATATATTTATAAACTCACACCGTATTTAATCTCTGGAGAGGGGTTGGCAGAGGTTTTACACACCGCATGTTTGTGTTAAGTCCCAGTGCGACAGGTTGCGAATCTATCGCCACTTTCCAGCATGGCACACGACGGCTACAACATACGGCAACCCGAGACGCGAACCCTTAACCTGTCGGGTCAGTCGGTTAACAAAAGCACGTTACAAACTGAGCTACCACAATCTAAATTACAAACAAATAGTTTTATAACAAAAATATATATATATATTTAAATAACTCAGGATTTCATGTGTTTGCTAACCTAACACACCTACCTACTACAATCGGGTTCGTTGATTGTAAAATTTTAATTACACGTCTTACGTTTCCGGAATTGAAATTTATGGGATATCCCGAGGGAGTGTTACGATCACTCATCTCTTAGTAGAATTGCCTCGCAGGTTGGTTTAATTGAAATTAATTCGAATAGACTTACCGTTACTAAAGTTAGTATGGGATAAGTAATTTAGGCCTTTGTTGTATTGCGCCTCCTTTATCGAGAAAACCCTTGATGCTTAAAATCATCAGTCGACTGCTACGCTATAAGTTCCGGACTCGAAGGAAGGCGTGGGCGGAACTTTTAGTTTTTATTTATTATAAGGGCTTTACCGCTAAGCGATAATATCGCCCAGTAAAGGAAATGAATACAAAACAGCTATAAAAACCAATACAAACAATTTACAATTTCTTTAAGCCTAATTAAGCCAACTTAAATAAACATCGAGCCTCGTACGATGACGGATTAGACAAGATGCCGTTAATAACACCGATGTTATAATTGATTTTACCAAAAAAAAGATTTTCTACTAGAATCGTTTCGGACACATTCCATCAAAATGTGTTGAACGTCTTTAATTACTCCACAAACGACACAATTTGGAGTCGAAACCTTTTTCATTAAAAACGCATTTTTACTTATTGTTTGATGCAATGTGTCCGCAAGGGCGGAACTTTGCAAGTCTCATTGTTTCGCTTACCGGTCTTGGGTGTTGTGTTCTTAATGTGTAGTTTATACTGTACCGTTTCTTATTGCCTGCGATACAAGATTATATCTTAGTGCAGGGCTGAGTCGATGTGTGTGTCGTGATGTGGTTATTATTATTAAAATACAATGCAAACATAGAACTATCACTATTGAATTTTCATTTATAACAAAATAATAACACTTTCTACTCTGCCGTGAAGCAGTTCGCTGTTTGATTTGAAAGATTGACCTCTACATGGGCAACACATTGGCGGTACTCACCATTCTAAGATATCACGGACACCGTCGCATCAATAGGTATCACTTTCCATTAGATAAACCGTCTGCTTATTCACTCTATAAAATATTGACGTCACGTTGTAAGAAGAAACAAGTGAATTAGCTACGTGAATTTTGCGTGAGTTCACGCGCCATTTTATCGCCTGCTGCTGTGCTTCGGTACCGGTAATGGAGTTATCGTTACTGTTACTTTACCGTTACCGGCACGTCGCGAGCAAGGTGAGGCAACCGCAACTTTACCGGCACACGTGAGCCCGCCGAGAACGTATTCTTCAAATCATACAAATCGCTTTATTTCCTTTCCTTTATTTATGAGCTACATACATTTCATACATATTCCAGCTGTGACCGACACGTCACAGACAAATGACGAATTGAATGCGTTCAGAAATGTTTTGCTCGATTATCTGTTTTAAGTCACATGAAATTACATGGTAATGTAAAGAATCACCATCTCGGCAATCAGAACGATATTTTGAATGTCAACAAAAATGTAAAAAAAAAAAATATGTATGACACATTTTTATTAAAAAATATTTCTTTACCAACTAGTTTGTATTCCAAACATACCATTTTAATTCTTGTAATATTGCAATGCTACTTTCATTTATTAATTTGATCTTACAAGCTAATAGATAAAAACATCCGAAGCGCTTACAAGTTTCATTATTATTTGAAAATATCTCACATGCTCGTCAAATTACACTATAATAATAATAATAATAATAACCACATCACGACACACACATTGACTCAGCCCTGTAGTAAGTATCGTAAGAACTTGTGTCACAGGAACTAAGCAACGCTATGGTATATACTAAATAGATAAGAATACAACATCCAAGACCGGTAAGCGAAACAATGCGTCTTGCAAATAACACAAAGTCCCGCGCCCGCCGGGATTCGAACCCGGAACCTCTAGCGTAGCAGTCGGCTGTTTACACCACTGCGCCACCGAGGTCGTCACTATATAAGGTTGTTATGAAAAAACAAAATATCTAATTTAATAGATGATATTAACACAAAATTAGAACGATTTATATGTAGAATAATAAAATTCAATTTGATCTTCAATTCATAAATAATAAAAATAGTAAGTCATAGTAGTTATCAGTCAGATTAGTATTTATTCATTAAGCATACAATACGTCATTTAAAATAACACGAAATTTGTCAAACAAATGTCTCAATCCATCAGCAAATCAAAGCAAGCGACGAAGAATCACTGTTCTTGTCTTATAACGGGGGCAATGTTAATGGATTTTAATCAAAGTAGGGAAATGACAAGGGCCAAGGGATCGATCTCACCCTTCAACAAGTATATATTCATTACAGTTAGTGAGACATTGGAATATTTACTTTAAACTTAATTACATTATGAATATCTTCCAGTGACATTGTTTCAAGTAGATAGATTGATAAATAGATAAAGTAATGGTTAGGTTTTATGCTTTATTTGCTAAAATAATTAATGAATCAAGGTTATTAGAGTTAGGGAATTCTTATATTATAGAATAACCAAAGTACGGTTGGAAATAATTGAGGGAGTCCCTTATCTAGCATCGGACATCTTTCGACTGATGATGGTAAAAATGATGATGATGATGGAGTAACTATTTGGCTAGTACAAGTTGTAGATCTACTTGCGAGATCATCTGGGTAGATACTACCCTCTTTTCAATTTCCAACGTGAAGCGGTTCGCTGTGTTTCGTTTTGATAGATAAGAGAGCCAGTGTAATTACCGACACGAGAGGTGTAGCATGTGCCTCTGCATAGACAACTCATTGGTCGTGCTCTTGGCATTCTCAATAGGCGGTGTCAATAGGCGGCGGCGTCAATTTCAAACAGGTGAACCGTCTGCTTGTTTGCCTATGATGTTGTATTAAAAAGTAAGATTCTAGAGTAGGGACCACGGGCCGGAACTTCCCCACAGATGTTTCCCCACGAGGTGGACGGATGACCTTGCAAGGGCTGTGGAGAGCCACTGAATGTAAGAGCAGAGGATCGTTATTGGAATTATTTGAGGCAGGCCTGTGTCCGGCAGTAGCGTTCTTCAACTTCAAGTAATGATGATGTAAAGGGGTTTGAACCCGGTACCTTTAGGATGCAGCGGTTACCGCTACATAGATACTTTAAAGATATTATTTTTTGTTCATAACATCATATAAATTTTGTCGTCTGTATATCGTGTACCTTTCCTTAATTTTTCTAAAATGTCGAGCCGTTTATTTGTTAAATATACATGTACATAGCGCACCCGACGAACTTTGCACTGCCTTAGAATTAATAACAGATATTACCCGAATACAACAGCGCCAACTACCGGATAAAATTATGTTTTCAAACCATCCACCCATTAAAATATACACACAAATTTTCATTCAAATACGTCCAGCCGTTTAGGAGGAGTAAGGTGACAAACACACGTACAGAAAAATTAGGATAGCTACTTTTGTATCAAGTTTCATTTAAAACACTAAAGGAAAGTTCAAGTAAACACGTTAAAAAATATATTGTTTTCACAAAGAATGAAATGTATGCCAAGTCGCATTAAAAAAACGATCAAAAAATAAAGTTGCCTGAATAACTGAGAAGGGGGTTATTTAATACGAAAAATACTAAAGAAAAATTTACTCACGAAATACAAGACATTTTATTATTTCAATAATTTGAAACTAGAATTATCTTGAACTTGATCGCTGTCATTGCTAAATGAACCTTATATCTTACGAATATACCTTTTAAAATTACACGAACCAAGAAACAGCAGGTTGTAAAGGAAAGACAGAATTTACTCGTAAAGTTTGCAACACACACTCCGCCAGCGTCCCAATTTTATATTGACCACAAAATTTTGCCAACATACATTTATTTTTCTTTACCTGATTATAAAGCAGCTTTTATTCCTTTAGATGTTAGAATTAGTCATTATTATAATTAATACATGTAATAGTAATATTCTAATTGTGTTAGTTTGCTTTTTTGCCTTGTTGCCGAGTACAATTTAAATGTCATATTAGTTAAACCTACTTCGTAAGCCCGCTCGCCTGCGATACAGGCTGGCCCTAGTGCGGGGACCAAAGCAAATGTATCTTTAATAAATTAGTCAAATAATATTCACGTTTTAATCATGCTTTAATTTCCCTTTCTCACACCTCACCTGAACTTGAATTACGCAGTTGTGTAAACAACCGACTCTGACCGATCCCGGCGTGGGCGGAACTTTTTGTTGTTTGTAAGACGCATTGTTTCGTTTATCGGTCTTGAATTTAGTATCTGTAAAGTTTATACCTTATCGTTGCTTAATTCCTGTGACACGTCCAAGTTCTTACGATATTTACTGCAGGGCTATGTCAATGTGTGTGTCGTGATGGCGTTTATTGATTTTATTCATTTATTTTCATTAATAATAATTTTTATGCAAATTTACATAACATTTAAACAGCCGACTGCCACGCTAAAGGTTCCGGGTTCCAATCCCGACGAGGGAGGTGTTATTTGCAAGACGCATCGTTTCGCTTACAGGTCTTGGATGTTGTATTCTTATCTATGTAGTTTATACCATATCGTTGCTTAGTTCCTGTGACACAAGTTCTTACGATATTTACTGCAGGGCTATGTCAATGTGTGTGTCGTGATGGCGTTTATTGATTTTATTCATTTATTTACATTAATAATATTTTTTATGCAAATTTACACATCGTTGCTTAGTGCCTGCGACACAAGATTATGTCTTAGTGCAGGGCTGAGTCAATGTGTGACGTGTTGTTATCATTATAAAAGTTTTGTAAAAGTTGATGTTCCCGATGAGCGTTCTAATCTTGGCGAAGATCGTAGCAACCAACACGTTTCACCGAAGCCATTGATAGCTCGTTGGCCGGCAGGCTGTGGTTGGGACATCATAAACCTCGCTGGAGATAGTTCTGTGCTTATTTAACTTGAGTAACATCACGATGCGTAATTCGAGAAAGTTCGATACCCAAGTTTTTTGTTAACTTGAAACTTTTAACTCAGTTTTATAGTTTGTTTGTTTTTGTCGGCAAACCTTCTCACTCCTCGGGGTGTAATATTTCGAGACATGAACAGCTTCAGAAGATTTGTGCTAATAAGAAAATTTTATACTTTTTCTTTGCTTTTCTTTTAGAGTTGTTCGCCTTTTGTACCAGCCCCGTTAGACAAATACCTTTATAATAATAATAATCACGTCACACATACGTTGACTCAGCCCTGCACTAAGAGCGCTTTCAGACCAGCGTATTTTTCTGCCTTCGTATTGGTATACGCGCTAGATTTCGTGCTTCAAAAGTTGACGCGCGTATACGGGCATACGCAAGCGTATTCGCTCGTGCCCATGGTAGTGAGCCAGTCAGTAAAAAATCGTCAGTCTTTCGTGGTTCACGCTTATACGACCTTATGGCTCACACAGGTTGCGAGAGTGTCAAAAGGTACGCCGATACGAGAATACGCGCTTCCTAATACGTGGCTACAGGCGTCATTAAAACGCTAGTCTGAAAGTCGACCTAAGATTGTAGAATCTCGTGTCACAGGCGCTAAGCAACTATAGATAAACAACGTAGTAATGAATATTGTAATAATTACAAAGTAAAAATAATTTTTAAAACGTGTAACTTATTTTATATGAAAAACAAAATACTCTCCCTTATTATGACATTTTCTATGTCATACAAAACGATATCTCTTTAATATAGCTATCCATGACCAGAAAGCGAAACAACTGGTCTATTTATAATATAATTATATAAATTTTACTTTTTCTAATTTATTTTATATTCAATATCGTTGGTACGTGCCCGCGATACAAGATATCTTAGTGCAGGACGGAGTCAATGTAAGTGTCGTGATGTGGTTGTTACAATTATTATTTATTTCCAGAAATAAATTTGATCCGACTCGCCATCGTAGGGCTTCCACGGAAAACGTATTGGGTGAAGCCAACAAAACAATCCAATATCAGCCGAAAATCAATACGAAAACTGTAAGTGAAGTTAATTTTCCGAAAGCCCCAGAAACAATAACATAACGAGAAAAATAATAGGCAATTCATCAGAAAGTTTGTTGGTACGCTTATTTGCGTGAGCTGCCCCGGGCTGAGGGGAATATTGCCTGTTGATGATAAGGTTTAATTTTGTTTGGCTCATTAGCTTAGGGCCGCCGCCCACTGGCAACAAATCGCGTTCTCGTCAAACAACCGGCAAACTTACCGTTCAGTATTGGAAAGTTATGGCGGGAGCGTTTGTCGACGCGCAAGTAACTTGGACGAGTGTCGACACCAATTAAAACTTGGGATTGTTTTCTGGTCTTGCTTAACGACATTATTAATTTATCCTTAAATAACTTGCGAAGTTTTTGTCATATAGTAACCCTTTCATCGACATAAAATCGTATTAAATGACATAAATCCGAATTAGAATAGTATGTTAACCTACTTTTTTTTAAACTGTCTACGCAATTACTTATTTTTTTTTGTCACTTAATTTCCACGGTTTTCATTTCATTTCATTGCATTTATTTATTTCATCTTACAAGCTAACAGATACACGTCCAAAGCGCTTATAAGATTAATTATTATTTACCTATCAACAATTTAATTAAACTTAGCTGAAAATATCACACATGCTCAAATAATATAAGATTATTATCAAATAGTAGAATGTCAAATTTAATAATGAATGATAATAACAATAAATTACAATGACTAATATAAAGAAGAATAAAATTTGATCGAGTCAGTTTCCGTTATAAAATTATTGTGTCTGTATGCGAAAAATTTGTCAGCACGAATGATGTACTTCAATATTTACATCAATCAATCAATATTTACTGGTTAAATACTATGAAACTTATATTTTTACAAGTAAAAAGCTAATGTGAACGAAGCACAGTGTCTGAAAAACGGAAGATTTCCGTTTAAATATTGCCCATGCCATGCCATGAGCCCATGACGGATTTTAACTCTAAAGTGAAAATTAAATTTAATGGAGTTTTTTGCTGCTATTTCTTGAGTTTGAACACACACATACACAAAAAAACACACACTGCAATCCCACGAGAGGGGTTAGCAGACGCGTTACACACCGCATTTCGCATGTTTATGTTGACTTACAGTGTGACAGGTTGCAAATCTGTCACGACTATCCGAGCACAATGAGGAACATGGCAACTACAACTTACGGCAACCCGGGACTACCACAACAACTGAAGTAGCAAAAACTGTTCAAGTTTGATTGAGACATGCATTCCTACCATCTTACCGGATTAACAATTAAAATTAGAATAATTTATACTTTTAAATTCTTTCGTAAAAAAGAAACTAGAGAAAGCAAATACTGTCAGGTCGTAAGTATTGTCAAACAGTAAAAAATTCTTTTAGAATACTGGCCACAAAAAAGTTTATTGAATTCGAATTTCGAATTGTTCATGAAAATAAAAATTATACTTATTAGAATTTTACTCATTTTTAAATAAACGAATGCAGTTGTGTATCAAAATACAGTCCTGACGAACTTTGTGGAACCTGTTTCTCGTACCATGTTCAATAACAGGCACTGGGTATTCCAACAAGATTCGGCGCCAGCTCATAGAGCGAAGAGCACACAAGACTGGCTGGCGGCGCGTGAAATCGACTTCATCCGGCACGAAGACTGGCCCTCCTCTAGTCCAGATTTGAATCCGTTAGATTACAAGATATGGCAACACTTGGAGGAAAAGGCGTGCTCAAAGCCTCGTCCCAATTTGGAGTCACTCAAGACATCCTTGATTAAGGCAGCCGCCGATATTGAAATGGACCTCTTTCGTGCTGCGATAGACGGCTGGCTGCGCAGATTGAAGGCCTGTATTCAAAATCACGGAGGTCATTTTGAATAAACTTTAGTGTCATAAGAATCTATGTTTTGTTAAGTTCATTTTGGTATATAAATGGTTACATATTGAATAAACTTGTTTCAATGATTTTATATTAAACATGTGACAGAATTTATGTACCAGTTTTTAGGAAAAACTCGCTTTTTTTCTTTGTTTTTAGTATTTTTTGTAATAGGGGCAAATGAAATAAAATTTTTAGAAAATTTCACTTATCTATTATACCCCGCTGACATACGGACAGCGGTGGCTTTATTTATTTATTTTACTTTATTTGGGAAACGAACAGTTATTATAATTAATTAAAATCAATTCAAAAATAAAAACATAAACCAATCAAGTTTCCGCTGATAATTTAAAGAAATTAAGATTAACAACAAACGAATAAATAGGAAAAACGGCAATTTATTATACATAATTACTTT
Source organism: Choreutis nemorana (assembly GCA_949316135.1). NCBI lineage: Eukaryota > Metazoa > Arthropoda > Insecta > Lepidoptera > Choreutidae > Choreutis > Choreutis nemorana. The sequence goes on along the minus strand of OX438598.1, from coordinate 11,577,510 downwards.
TAATGATTCTCCTAAAGGAAGAATACGTGCAATTAAAAATATCGACAGAGTCACGATGATTTAAATTAAATGACTTACATGCTCTTGTTATAAATGAATGCTTTAGTAATAGATTTTTCACCCTTGGGTTACGATACCATAAAAAAGCATGTGATTCTAATGTTACACATAATTACAGTGACCTTGACTGAAAGATTGAGTACTGGTAGAGATGTTAACCTTTTTGAAATTCAAATATAAGTTTTAAATTTAATGAAATAGTATGAAAACTTAAATGTTTCAACATGTAATGAAAAACTATTGTAAATTTTTGAAAAAAGCAACTACGGAGGTTTCTTGCCGGCTTCTTCCCGGTAGATAGCATTCCGAACCGGTGGGAGATAAAAATTACGATTCGAAAGCAATTATTTTAAGTCAATTTAAATAAAACATTTTGAATTTGAATTTAAAAATCAAAAATGTTTGATTCTATAAATAAAAAGACTATAAATAAAGAAACTTGGATCTAGTGGACATTGACACATTCGTTCATGAAATATTTAAAGATCCCTGGTACTCCTTCACAACCCTCACAGTACCAACTGGCAACCTTAATCACTGGATTACACCATTTATTTTGTTATGTATACGACGGTCGATAGAGAAAAATGTTACTTTTCTGTAAGGTAATTTTTTTTTTTTTTTTATTTATTTTTTTCAAAGAAAAAAATGGAAGGAATGCAGTGATAAAAGCGGATATGTTTATGAAATAATTTCTAAGATTTAAGCCTCGGTTTGAAATACTAACTTATCTAAAATAAACGGGCAAAAATATCTGATATGTCTTCACTTGCTATTAACTAATAAAACTTGTAAAACGTCGTTTTTCGATTAATATCCAATGCCGGATTGTTTTATTTATAAAAGCACCATGGGGAAAATGGTTTTAAACAATTCCTCCTAGTATATTCCATTAGCGAGATAGGCTCCATGCAGTATATATTATTACAAACAACAACATATATTTTATGCGTAACCGCCATTGGCGGTATTGTCATGGCATGGGAACCGTAGTAACCGTAGCCTACTACGCCACAAGGCTACGACGGGCTACGGGTTTTATCCGCGGCGCGTGACCCGAATGCAAATTATAATTTATTTTAGGACACACTAAAATAAATGATAAGCCCGCCGCTATAAAGCAAATATTTTTATAACTTTCCAAGATAGAATATATGAGGCAGAAGCGTTCGAGCACCGCTGAATACTTTATAGAACCTCACGAAATATTACCCGGTCTGAAATATTTATAAATTGTTGGAATTTTCTGTGAAAAGTTTCATGCGAGTTTTGAGGACGTGTCCCCAAGTTAGTTTCGGATATTAATGTATTACAGGCTACTCGAAATTGTTGGATATGTTTACAAAAACAAGGTTTCGAAAGAACCATGGTTAGATTTAATGTACCTGTACTATTGAAGAACATATTAAAGGAGTTCCTTGGAATTCAAACCTCACGAAAGTAGTAAAGATAAAAATATAATGTATTGGGTTCCGTACCGTGGGTGTAATGGGACCCTATTACTAAGCTACCGTTGTCCATCCGTCAGTCTGTGTATCAGCGTGCTGTATCTCATGAATCATAGTTTTCAATGAATACTAACATTTCAATAAATTAATAAAAAATTTGAATTATTGAAACGAACAAGAAAGATGATTTTTTGAATCTTTTTACTTGTTTCTTTTACGAAAGTATTAATAAATTAGATATTTTTTAATCTTTTACGATGGTACGGAAACCTTCACTTACGAGTCCGACTCACACTTGACCGCTTTTATTGATTGTAATCTGACATATTAAATAATAGTAAAAATACAAATCTTCCTTTTCTATAATTATTTACGCTGTACATGAACTCATGACTTAATGGCTATAGGCATGTCGAGGTACGTTTATCAAGTACTACCCATAAAGATGCTGTTAACCAGACCATCGTGGTTAGATCCTACCTCAGCATTTAATAGATGACGTGCTGTTGATTTTCATTGTTCATTTATCGAATTGAGAAGGCTTTATTACTGATGGTACAGTTCTGTTGATAAGGTTTCTTTTTTCAACGTCTTTGGTAAACAGGCGGTTCACATGATGGAAAGTGATACCGCTGACAATGAACAAGATGCCCCTGATTAAAAGTCTTTTTTTTTTCTTAAACACGTGGTTTCGTGTCTTAATCTTAATTCAAAACTCATGCCGTAATCTCTCGAGAGGTTGGCAGAGGTGTTAAACACCGCATTTCGCTTGTCTATGTTGAGTCCCAGTGTGACAGGTTGCGTATCTGTCGCCACTATCCGGACAAATTGAGAAACATGGCAGCTACAACTTAACCACCCGAGACTCGAACCCTCGCCCTACTGGGTCGGGTTGGTTAACCAAGGCACTTAACAAACTGAGCTACCACGTCTGCTTAACGTTCGTTAATCTTAATTGATTTGGTTAAAAGAATTAGAGCAAAGCTGGTCACTATTGTTCTTAAATATTCTGCTTAGCGTGGAGACGCACAACACAGTACGGTATAAACTACACAGATAACAATACTACATCTGAGACCAGTAAGCGGAACAACGTAAACAAAAAACACAAAGATCCACCGTCGCCGGGATTCGAAGCTGGGACCTCGGGAGGCGGCTGTTGACACCACTGTCCCACAGCCGTCGAAATGATGAAATGTTATAGTCCAGTAGTAAAACATTTGGAATTATTACGTCATTAAGTAAATATTCAGATGAGTGACTTTCTCGTCCGACTGTACTACTTGTAGTCTTTATATCCGTATAAAACGTTAGAGGCTGTTTGTAAATGAAAAGGTCTAACAGGAAGGCAGTAAAGCCGGGGTCAAACTTTAGTATTAAGCTCTCTGACTATAATTACTTAGGGAGTGAGTGACCCGGGTTAGATACAATGCACCATTCCGTTTTACCGGTTCGTAAACTCCCTTTTAGTTTATGACACGAATTTTCGAAGGTTCTTTCCTTTACGTTGATTCATTTATTTATATAGGAACGTCTACAGCATATACATTACACAAACATATAAAATACACACATATTATAAAAAGAAACTGATGTACATGCCTATAACAGACGAGCATAACATTTACAAAGGTTACACTGTATTTATTTATTAACAAAAAAATACAATCGTATTTGAATCTATAAATTGTTTATACCCGAATTTCTAATGTGTCTTTTTCTTAATTTGTTTAATTGCTTGCTGTGGTCGGCTGTTAATATTGTACTTTTTTAACAATTACCTTGTACTGTATCTTGTCATATTGTACGTAAAGTTGCTTGTCCTTAATAAATTAAGCTGGCAAACAAGCACACAGTCTGTCATCATAGCCTATGGACGTTTACAATACCTGTGGCATGACATACGCTATTTGAGAACTGTGCCAGAATCTTTTAGCAACACTTATTTTTCCCACGTTTTTATCCACTCACTCTTGTTTGTTTGTTTGTCGTTCCGGTTGGATTTTTGCAACTCAATTTTGAGGCACTTCCCGATGAGCCTGCAGGCTGAAATTTTCAGGGTAGCTTCAAACCCGATGACAATGCAATTTATAGTTATTAAAACTGCTGGACCTATTTTGATAAAAATTGGATAGAGTGACTTTTGAGGCAGAAAAATTAATAGATTTAAGAATTTAAAAGCCTACGTTTTTAAATATCCTAAAAATAAGAAAATAATCCTACGGGGCTGAATGAGGGGCCACTCAAAACGTGGGGACGTATCTTTGCAAGTTACGACCACGATCTATACACGTCATGTAAATATATCCCATTAATAATCCCTTAAATAATATACGACCCTATTTTTAGGACATTTAAAAACGTGGGTTTTTTAGATTTTTTAAATCTATTATTTTTTCATTTTTCAATCTTAAATGCTCTTCGTAAATGCTTTTGTCATCAATAGAATCATGCAGTGTTGGAAACTAAAGTCATGAATATTTAGTAGGTACAATACAACCTAACTTTTTTGTTACCTATTTAATGTTATTTACATTGCAATGTAAATTGTTGCATCTTGCGATTGTTACTTTGGACACGAGTGAATAATGCGGAGACAATTTATCAATACAAATACAATACAACGATCGCATTAACATCTGAGCACACCGGATGATTTATTACTGAACAAGACATATTACAGGCATTCGATTCAACGAAGATCGTCCGGTTATAGATGTGATTGAACGTGGCACACATTGTTCTAGTGTGCGTCTTTACTGACCGGCGCAGGTGGAACCTGGGGTTTAAGTGGGTAGGCATGTCTTATACGTGACACACATACTCTTTCGGTCCCCCCGAGCTGAAGGAGATCCATGAGGATTTCCCCACTTAAAAAAAAAGGCGTGTATATGTTGCTTTTTTTTCGGTACACACCCACCACTCTGTCCCACCACTGCAACTCCTGTTCACTAGGATCAACAGTGGCGGCCTTTGATCGAATAATTAACTAATAATGTAGCTGTGCAATGACGCACAGGCTGTGCCCGGACACCCTACCAGCTGTCTTGGGACCCGCAACGAAATTAATCAGAAGAAATAGGAGGTAGTAAGAAAGCGGTTTCAGACTGGGAAGTCTGAAAATTTCCGGGAGGGATCCCAGCAAAGCGGAGACAGCAATTGAAATGGTCCAGAGGCCAAAAAACTAAGGGGGAGATTAAAAATCCTTGTTTGTCTATAATGTCTTTACTAAATATTATAAAGTGGAAATATTTGATCGTTTGTTTGAATTGAATATTCGAAACTACTGAACTGATTGGAGAAAAAAAAACACAATTAGAATCCTACATCATCCCTGATGAACATAGGCGATGGAATATTTTCAAAAATGCTAAAAAATACCTTTATATACTCATGCGAAGCCGGGGCGGGCCGCTACTTACTTATATATCTGGTCTCAACGTAAATGCATTTAAAAAGAAAAAGACCTGCATTACAATTGACGGCTTTCGCTTCGAAGCGAGATCGAAAAATGTGTCGCGAAGTGCTTCGGACACATCCCGTACCCAATTAACATTCAAAGCAACAGAAATTGCCACTTGAACGTAACGTGTTACAATTGATCTCGGTATTAACAAGCAAAGTCTGGATGTATCTACCTGTCTCAGTCCCCCACATTACGAAAGTAAAGGACGGCTATACCAACATAGTTCTACTCTGCTAACTAGAGGATCGTGACAGGAAGGCACTGAAGTACAGTCGATTACAGTGGTACGAGGGACGGAAATAAAAAATAAAAATACTGAAACGAAACCGTTCTAAGGATTAGATTTAGTAATCGAAATTCGAGAATCCTTTCACTTGAATATAGTTAAATATTCTAGAAGAGTTTTCTATGTTACATTTTTAATTGGTTTCTACTTTTACCCAACTACGGTTTGAAGAGCCAAAAGGAATCATCATTATTTTTATTTAAAACTACGCATGCAACTGACCCCAATCCCGTCTGATGTTAAGCGGCGATGGAGTCTAAGGTGGAACATGCCTACCCAGGAGAAGCCTATTCATTTCCGCCTTAAAGAGCCCCGGATATTAATCATGAACACGTCACCAGGTGAAGAATTCCACTCACTGCAGTACGCATTGTAAAAGAATGATCGATTTCATCAGTATTTATGTTTGTGTATTGTGTGTTCCACTGTAGCTTCTAAACTAATAAACCGATTTTGATGAATGAGGTTTCAATTGATTCATATTTATGTCAGGGGTGATATAGAGTTTATTTAAGTTGAAAATGAAACTGCTACCATTTCGAGTGGGTCATCAAATCAAAGGAGAAATTATTAGCTGTTGGTGGCGGCTTTGATTGGCATGCAACCGATAATTGGGGACGATTTAAATGGAATAACGTCTCAAATTCAAATTCGAATTGTTTATGAATAAAATATTAAAAATTTTCAAATGTGAACCTAACATATTTTATATCCTTACCACATACATATACTCGCAGAACAAATACGTATCTCATTATTGATGACACTAAAATATTTAAAATTAAAATAAGTTCAAAACTAAAACCCGACTACTGAAAAATTGCACTCTAAAAAGTGTGAAACCAGAAAAAAATTCAATCTTAAATTTTTATGTCTATTCAATGTAGGCGTGGTCGTATGGCATCTACCTTACCGAAATAACACAAACGAATGAGATGATCGCGTAATAATAAGTGTGGCATATGACGACAAATAACACAAACGAATGAGATGATCGCGTAATAATAAGTGTGGCATATGACGACAAATAACTCAAACGAATGAGATGATCGCGTAATAAGAAGTGTGGCATATGACGACAAATAACACAAACGAATGAGATGATCGCGTAATAATAAGTGTGGCATATGACCACAAATAAATTGAATAGTAAACTTAACAAGTTCAGTAATAATATATCTTGTTTCATACGTTTTAGGGCGCATTTTTTCAGTAGTCAAGTTTTAGTTTTTGAACCAATTTTATTTGAATGATTTTGGTGTTTGATCACATTTTTCAATTCAATTCAATTCAAATCATTTATTTGCTAAATGTAGGTCCTTACAGATCTTAGTACAATACAATGTTTCACTACATTTTGCAAAATAATTAAGCATGCAAAAATTAATAATAAAGTACGATTCAATATTTAAAATATTATATTTATATGTGAGCAAATCATTGATAACTATAAATACCAATACTAATATAATATACTCGTAATATAATATTTGAATTTTAATACTTAAATATATTTTTTAATACTTATTTATTTATCTTTTACTCTCCTTTCGTATCATATTTATATTTAATTTCAATACACCAAAATCATTCCATGTTACTTGTACGCATCCAACCACATCCATACCTAAAAAAAAAATCCGCGGCACCAATGTAGGTCCTATTAAAAAAATTCAAATATGAAGAATACGTTCAAACTTTCATGAGCATACAATTTTTGACCTCTTAAAATCCTTTAAAACACACACAAAGGAGAGCACGGAGAGAAAATTGAAAAATATTTTTAAATTAAAAACTTTTGAATTAAGTTCGAGCGCGAGATTTTAAAATTTTCAACGTTTCCCATCATAAACTGAATCTTGTAACTTTTACTTCTTTAAATCCAGTTTGCTTATTAGTTTTACCGTCAGACCGATGGACAAACGGACGGACGTTGCAAACAAATTACTTCCCCTTTGTTCCGCGTCGTCCTTCACAGTTTTCACGTTGCGCTCCCTTACTTCATTTTACATTTTAATTCCTATTTGAGGAAGGTTAAAAAACTGTGCCGTTTCATTGCAAACATTTATTGTCACTTTACAACTCTAGCGACTTTTCATAGAACCAAGTCTTGAAAGAGATTTGACTGTCAAAAATAGGACTTGAATGATAAGAAATAAAGAGCAAATACTATTTTTTGGGTTGAGGCTGGTTTCTGAGGTTTCTTGCCGGATTCTTCCCCGTAGAAAATTCCGAACCGGTGGTAGTACAAAATTACGATATGATGTGCTTATTTTAAGTCTGTTCGAATAAAACATTCTGTGCAGCCACAGCAGTCATTCGTATCACAACTAGAACTTCACAATATTGAAGGCAATACGTTAAAAACAAGGCCCGGCAAAACTTTATACTTAAAGGTAAACAGCAATAAAAAATAACCGAAAAAAGGATTCGGGGAAAGTCTAAAGATATCGCGAAAAAGTCAAAGTTTAGAAAAAAGTAAATAAAATAAAAGTTTCGGTGAATACTTGGGACGGATCGGTCGGTGGTCCCGGGGGCCTGAGCAGCGAGGCCCCTGGGACCAAACTCATTCCCCACAGCTTAATTTCGTATTGTTTGACGTTTTTTTTCGATGGAGGCGAATTTACCTTTTCCAACTGATATAAAGTGAGAATAATTGTTTGGATTCTTTCAGCGACTGCTGATCCTCTGGCTTTGAATCAATCTGAATTAATACTGAAAAAAAACCTAGAAAAAATAATCAAGTATTTTGGTTTGTACTACTTAACATTATTAGAGGTATTATATAATAACCACATCACGACACACACATTGACTCAGCCCTGCATTAAGATGTAATCTTGTATCACAGGTTCTAAGCAACGATACGGTGAACACTACTTAGACAAGAATTCTACATCCAAGACCTGTAAGCGAAACAATGCGTCTTGCGGAACCTCTAGCGTAGCTGTTTCTGTTTACACCATTGCGCCACCAAGGTTGTCAAAGACTAAGATTTATGATCACGTTGTTTAAAAAAGGCAGTACATATATATGAAATGATGAAAATGTGTGATGCGAAAGAAGGAAAAATAAAATAAATTGTTGGCAACATTGACTATGGTTTAGTTTATGAACGGGAATGTTTTGGCTATGTTATGCGAAAGAAAAAGTCACCGGTATCTGTTTAAAAAAAAATACGTTATACAATTTGGTACAATTTAAAAGACGTAAATTACAAATTCTCAATAATTTTTTAATACATGTGATACAAAAAATAAAATCATGCTCTTAGTCAACCTATTAGCCATGTAATCCCAATATGATAACATAAACTCACGCGATAATCCCTCGAGAGGTTGGCAACACCGCATTTCGCATGTTTTTGTTGAGTCCGAGTGTGACAGGTTGCGAATCTGTTGCCACTATCCGGGCACAAAGAGGAACATGGCAGCTACCACGTACTGCAATCCGAGACTCGATCCCTCGATCTGTCGGGTCGGATCGGTCGGTTAACCACGTAACAAACTGAGCTACCACGTCCACAATATGTTATTGATCACTGAAAACAATAGAAAATATACTATACAGGTGGTATATCTACGTGCGACATCGTCTGGGTTGGTACCGCCCTCCTTTCTATTTAAAACGTGAAGCAGTTTAGTGTGTTTCGGTTCGAAGGATTAGAGAGCCAGTGTAATTACCGAAACGAGAAGAATACCGTATTTATCTCTACATGGGCATCGCGTTGGCGGTGCTCTTGAAGTTACAGACATAAGGGCATCGTTGTGTCAATAGGGGTATCACTTTCCATCAGGTGCGGTGTAATGTTGTAAAAAACGTAATATTTGCTAACAGAGACACTGATCAATATAATACCTTTTTAATCAACAACAATCTAGACTTGTACAGAAAGAGAATACCTATAGATATTACAATTTCATTTATAAATCTAGACTTCTTAGTGACTGTAATCCAAATCCTGTGGCAGTAAAATCTTCTTTCCAACCCTTGTAGCACGTTAAGTAGATTTAACGTTAACATGGCCTCTACTTCGCGTACTTAAGTCGCGATTGCTAAATAAATACTAGTTATCTAGAATTCAGGCTTTTCTTGTAATAAATGACATCGCATATAGATTTAATTCAACTATTTTTTTTCTATTTTTATTTGTTTTACATTGAATTTCAAATTGTTGTTGAATTAAACTTAGCACTGAAAAAGCTTCAAGATTGGTTTGTGACATCGATATAAAATAATTGATAGATTTAAAAATTCTAAAACCCACGTTTTTAAATGTCCTAAAAATAAGAAAATAACCCTACGGGGCTGAAAGAGGGGCCACACAAAACGTTGGGGCGTATATTATTTAAGGGATTATTAATGGGATATATTTACATGACGTGGGTGTAACTTACAAAGATACGCCCCACGTAATGGCCGTCTTGAAGCAATCTGTTTATTTATTTATTTATTTGGTATACAAACAGAATACAAAACAATTTATCAATAGGTTTAAGTACAAACATTACTTATGACTAAATTGTATTCCAATAACATGTATACACTACATAATTAAAGTTACTAATGGAACATCTAACCATGCAGGTAATGTAAAAAGTAACAGCAGCAGCAGCAGGTAGCAGGTAATTTAAACATTACTATACTATTAAAACATACATTTAAGAGGACGTGGTAGCTAAGTTTGTTACGTGCCTTGGTTAACCGACCGACCCGACCAGACAGGTCGAGGGTTCGAGTCTCTGGTGCCTGGTGGTCTGGTGGTCGTAAGTGGGATTTAAAATAAACATGCGGAATGCGGTGGTTAACACCTTTGCCTACTCCCTCGAGGGATTACGGCGTGAGTTTATGTTATGTTATATTTAAAATAAATCCAATAGCAGCACATGTATTTACCAATATTATTAAAGACTAGGTTTAATGCATAGTTAGTCTCTTGAAATTTTCAGAGAATGTCAATTTGCGTTGCCGCTATAACAACAAATACTAAAAACATAAAGAACTTGTAAATTAATACCAAAAAAAATATACGATTTTGTTTGGCTTGTTCTTGTTTCTTTTACGAAATTATTTATAAAGGACATAATGTGTTGTCAAGGCAATGGTACGTAAAAGCAACTGGATCAGTCTGAAACAAGAAACCGGTTGACTCTTGGTATTTGAGTTCCTGAGGCAATTTCGAAACTTTTTTGTCAAGGACCTCATAACCTCAAAGTGGACTGATTCGAGAAAAAAGGCGTGGGTGATGATAACAAGAAAAAAATTGCTCAGAAACCGATTGGAAGGGGGTTAGCATTCAAGTATACAAACTTAATAATAGTTACAAAAATGGTCATCCGAAACGTACGAACGATTTGAGCGAACGGATTTTTTTTAAGATCGTAAAATAGAGCTTTTAACGAAAATGCTTGTTTGTTGGTGGAAATGCCATAAAATAATTGCCATCAGTTTTTGCTGGATTGTTTTTGAGTCATTAAAGGTCAAAATGGCGAAAATGTTTGATTTTTCACTCGCTTTTTTCACAAATCGTAAAAAAAATTGTTTAAATTACTAAAAACGAATGACGTTCATTACACATGTTCTCAGAGGGTCTAACTGTGACTTGTATCGAAGTCATCTGTTTTTATTACGTTGAACCCCATTTCCCTAATCAAAGGGTTGATAATTTTGCATGCTATCCGAACACTATCAGAAACAGTTCTAATCTCAATTTTATAATTAATATCGCACAAAAGTAGGGTAGTTCTATCCATTTTATCATTTTTTTCGTATAATATATATTTCGCATTGTGCCATTCGCAATATATATTTTCAAACAACCCTTGATTTTCGGGGGCAAATGTTGGAAAAAGTGTTTCCAAAACTATAACAGAACTGTATTCCGGTAATGTTTATTCAATACTTAACTTATCAAGTACAATGACCGATTTTTCCGCTTAACCGATGTCCACAACAAAACTTTGTTGTCCTACGGATCCAATAAATAAAATAACATTTGAAATAAATAAAATAAACAAATAAATCTGAAAGTTACGAATACTTACAAAGTCTCCTTCCGGGTATCCAGTTCGACAATTCAATGGCTTAATCAATATGTACATTAATGGGAAATTTCCAATTCTATAAATATACTGTTGTTATTTATTATTGGAAAACTTTGGGGCAACAAACAGAAATTTCAGATACTTCAGTATCTAATACTGAAGCAAAATACTACTTTGTGATAACTGTTCGAAGCAATATTTTGACCTGTGGTTTTGTACATCATGAGCAAACAGGCAGAGATTAAAATTATTCCACTATCTTGCAACGCCAATGTCCTGCCCATGTAGAGGTAAATATGTGAAAATGTTTTAACTCTCGTTCCGATAATTACACTGGCTCTCCAATCCTTCGAACCGAAACACAGCGAATTGCTTCACATACTAAATAGAAAGGATGGTGGTACCAACCCAGACGACCTTGCACGTAGATCTACCACCACGGAACTAAGTAAGTTGGAACTAAGGAGCAATGGCAGCAATTAGTTGACGAGAGCCGAAAATTTGGGTTAGTGACATGCCTTGGCAGAATCCCACGTCCAGCAGCGATTGGAATGGGCTGATGATAATGATGTGAATGTTTTGAGCATCATTTATTTTCGCAGCGGCTAAGCAGCCTATATAGTTACTTGCTAATTAATAGCAATCTCAACAACTCATAGAAATACACAAATAAATTTACTTCCCAATAATTACCGTAAGGAGAAACTCGTAAAAAGGTTTAAATATAACATTTAAAAAAGGTATCACAGTTAAATTTTCTTTTTACAAATACTACATTAGCATAAACGAAGTGAAACAAGAATTGTGTTTGAATAGGACTTATAAATACAACGTGTAACGGGAGCTAACAGTTTTGTTCAGGGATAATTGAAGAATTCCAAATGAGAATCAGAACAAAAGGTCAACCTCGTGCTGCGGTACCCACCTAGGCTTGTTAAAAGTCTTAAATCTCTTTGCAGTAGTTTTTATTAAACGAGCTAACGAAGCGAATGAAAGTCTCAGAGTCTCAGTACAATCCGGCGTTTGTATGTATGTACGTATAAATGTTTGAACGACGATAACTCGAGTTCTGTTCATCGGATCGTTGTAAAATTTTGTAAGTTGCTTAATGATGCAAAAAGAATTTTTAAAGTTGAACATGATCCAAATCGGTAAAGGGGTAACTGAGATATCTACACTTAATAATATAAAATATAAATATAATTCTATAAAGAAGGAAGATTCGATTGTTTGTTTGAATTGAATAAACATGCGAGGCCGGGCGGGCCGCTAGTTTTTAATGGAAAAGTATTTCGCTGCAAGCTCACCTGACGATGTACCGTTGACTTGAGGAAGACCAAGTTGCAGTACTTCTGGAACATCTGCTGGGAGAGAGTTCGAATGCTAAAGTAAGTTTCAATACAATTTGCGTTTCTCTTATTATTTCAACTACAGGTGTCAATAGAATACGAAGTCGCTTCGATCTTGTTGACCTTATTACTAGTAAAAGAAGAATTTTAAATGTAGATGCAATTTTAACTATAAAAAACTTGACATCTAAAATATTTTTGTTAAAAGCAGTAAGTACAGTTGGCAAAAACGAGCTCACAATCTGGTCGATACATAAATCTGATAGAACGTTGCGTGTTTAATAAAAACTTTTTTGTTCATAAATAGAAGCATTTTACCGACGCAGCACGCGTTGCCTACCGAATAAAACCTAGTCTAGATGGAATAGAAAGACTAACAAAAACACAGACAGACAAGATGTATTAAAATATAAGAAATTTAAGTAATACTGTGTATGAGTTGAAATCAGCGTACAAAATCTAGATTAGATTTAAGATTTAGATCTCCTTGGAGATCGTTAGCGTTGAACGTGAAGCAGATCGCTATGTTTTGTGGCGAGCCAGTTTAACTACCGGCACGAAAGGTATAACATCTTTACCTCTAAACTGGTAACAAGGGCAGTCAAGGGCATCGTCGCGTCAATAGGCGACGGTATCACTTTACATTAAGTGAACTGTCTGCTGGTTTGCCCATGATGAAAACTATATTAAAGGAATGGCCTTATGACACCTTAACTACCGAACAATCTTAACACTTTAGAAAAGAAAATGCATACAATATTTCTCATGATATCCATAAAATCAATTCCCAATTGAGAAACTCTGTGCCTTGAATTCAATAAACGAATCTCCAAGTTATTGTATCGATTCCATTCCGTCACAGCGCGCTGCGGTTGCAGGCAGAACGATACGACCTCGCGAATTATTTTAACAAAATAAAAACAAGCCAGTCACAACGTTACATGTTTGTGCAGGGATTTGTTTGTTCGCAGTTTAATAGATAAACAATACCTCGGCATCCGGGCCAACTGAAAAATAAAGTTTACACAGCAAAAATAAATGCACTTAAAAATTTTCTGCTCTACGTTTTTACAGTTTCGTATGAATATGACTGAAATAAAAATTCTTTATAACATTTTTTTTTACTAAATTTGATTGGAAAAGATTCCGGCAATGTACTGAAGATTTTTAAAATTCGGTCGGCCATTATGATATTTCGCGTAAGTAAAAAAGGGAAATACCGCGTAGGAAAAATATTAATGAATTTTTAGTGAGTTAGAAAAAAAACTTATCTCTTTAAAGTGATTACAAAATTTGTTTCTTTTGAAGTTCCTTGGAATCTACCATTGTTAGTTACGCGGAATTTTACTATCACCGATTTGTAGTTTTATGTATGAGTAACACAGATACATCTTACAGTCTTTGGTGAGAGCGTCGTGCAGCTCATCTCATAATCTGCCAATTAAAATGAAATATGAACATATTCTTGGAGTGCCTTACATACCAGCCAGTGAAATACATGCTTCTCACATGTAGCAACTATTCGTGTGGGTACTTGTATTTTATACAACTTTTTTGGCAAACCTGATGGAAAGTGATACCGCTGCCTATTACCCCTGATGTCATTAATCACCAAGAGCACCCCCTAAGCGTTAGGGGAAAAGATATGATACCATCCCATGCCGGTATTTTTTTTTTCTCTTTTTTTACTATTAATTCACGGGCTCTCCAATCCTACGAACCGAAACACAGCGAACTGTTTCACGTTGAAAATAGAAAGGAGGGTGGTACCAGCCCAGACGATCTCGCACGTAGATCTACCACATGCAACCTGTGCCTGCATGGCTCAACCAACATCTCGAATCTTGTACTTAAATCATGATATAACTTTCAAGCTATCCATCGATACAATAAAGTGACAAAGGTTCACTGGATCGATTTTTTTAAAATTTGTTATTTTGATAATGCCAAGTAATATTAGTCTCAGGTTTTGATGAGGTTAAATTGTGAAAGGATGAATCTGCCCACAGTAACATGCTAGTACTTTTACTGTAAGCTTTATTGAGTTACTTGGGAGATGACGAAAAAGGGCAGCCAAATCGTTGTATTTCACATTCTTCACACTTGTACAGCTCAACAGATATTCACCGATTAAAATACTAACATTTTACAAATTTGATATTGTTGATATAGGTACAAGATAAGGCACTAATTTTTTTTCACAGTTCTCGTTCCCGCCAAGTAACTCCAATCGAATATTTGGGTGGACTATGGCCTATGAATGGAATGAAAGCGACATTTGTCAGTAACTTTATTTTGTTTGTTAGTAAGATCGGTTACTACAACTATTTATACTCAAAAATATTGAACACAATTATTAAAGATATTACACAAAACATAGAAAGACAATATTGTTGTAAAGACTACTCGCTGAGTTGCTATGAGTCCTGCACTAGGCAAAGCCTGTCTCGCAGGTACACATTTTTCCCACGTTTTTATACACTCACTTTCTTGTTTGTTTGTCGTTCCGGTTGGATTTTTGCAACTCAATTTTGACGCACTTTCCGATAAGCTAGTAGGCTAAAATTTTCAGGTTAGCTTCAAACACGATGACAATGCAATTTACAACTATAAAACGGATGGACCGATTTTGTTAAAAATTGGATAGAGTGACTTTTGAGGCAGAAAAATGAATAGATTTAAAAATTTAAAAGCCTACGTTTTTAAGCACACAGTCTGTCATCATAGCCTATGGACGTTTACAATACCTGTGGCATGACATACGCTATTTGAGAACTGTGCCAGAATCTTTTAGCAACACTTATTTTTCCCACGTTTTTATCCACTCACTCTTGTTTGTTTGTTTGTCGTTCCGGTTGGATTTTTGCAACTCAATTTTGAGGCACTTCCCGATGAGCCTGCAGGCTGAAATTTTCAGGGTAGCTTCAAACCCGATGACAATGCAATTTATAGTTATTAAAACTGCTGGACCTATTTTGATAAAAATTGGATAGAGTGACTTTTGAGGCAGAAAAATTAATAGATTTAAAAATTTAAAAGCCTACGTTTTTAAATATCCTAAAAATAAGAAAATAATCCTACGGGGCTGAAAGAGGGACCACTCAAAACGTGGGGGCGTATCTTTGCAAGTTACACCCACGATCTATACACGTCATGTAAATATATCCCATTAATAATAATCCCTTAAATAATATACGATGAGGGTTATTTTCTTATTTTTAGGACATTTAAAAACGTGGGTTTTTAGATTTTTAATTAAAGTTTATCTTTTATTTGACTTAGCGCGGTCTGTCATCTATTTCATTTACATATTATAATTTTTCACATTTTCATTATTTATCATAAACATTGTAGAAATTACTTAGTGTAAACTAAGGGGGAAAAAATAAAATAAAATTTTGCGACGGTGAGTGTGTGGATTTTACTGTTCTTAAAGTTGAATTCGCTTTAACGTGTGTTTATTTTATTTTTCTCACTCTATCCAAAGTTGATGGCAATTTTAAACTGAGTTTTATATTTTTTAAATTTGTAATATGCAAGAAAATGTATCAATGCTAACATGAAAAATATCACAAGTCAAGCTAGGGGTTAGGCACATACTTCAATATCATTTAAATTTACTTCAGTATTTCTCTCGAGTCGCTCGCGGAGGTACACAAACCCTAGTTATCTGTGGAATAAGAAAAAACACGTACTAATGTAAATCGAATTCGGAATTTCTGAACCTTATACCCTCAGTAATAAGGACTAGGTGTTAATCTGCTATTCCTTGAGTACAGACGTTGAGAAAATGTGATTTTTAAATCTAGAAACCCTTCTTCGTTACTGTGTTTTGATGTTACTAACGCTTTCTACATCTGTTCAAAGCTTAAAGTTGAGCCTAATTATTGTTTGTTTGTTCATACTATATTTATGAGATACCATTTATTCGATTTCGATAAAACTTTACCAAAAAAGAAGCTCCCACCTACACGTATAGGTACTTATTGCAAGTTATAGAATCTGCTCAAAGGGTCAAACAATACAGCTGACCATAGAGGAAAAATAATTTTTTTATTTAAGTACGAAAACAAAAAAAAAAGTACCAAAGATTTTTTTCCTGTAAGTACCATAAAAAGAAAAAGTGCCAGATATTTTTCCTATAAAAACCATAAAATAGAAAAATGCCCACGGTTTTTGCAGAAACCTTCAGAGCAATATAATTACTGGTCTTGGATGTAGTATTAGTATTATCTATGTAGTTTATACCATATCGTTGCTAAGTTCCTGTGGCAGAAGTTCTTATGATAATTACTGCAGGGCTAAGTCTATGTGTGCGTCGTGATATGGTTTTTTTATTTTTTATTTCTGGGCACACCCGTCACTCTGTCCAACTACTGCAACTTCTGTTCACCAGGATCAACAGTGGCATCCTTCGATCGAATAATAAACAAATAATGCAGCTGTGCAATGTCGAACAGGCTGTGCTCGGACACCCTACCGGCTGTCGCGGGACCCGCAACGAACTCAATCAGAAGAAATAGGAGGTAGTAAGAAACTGATTTCAAACTTCCCTCCCAGCAAAGCTGAGACAGCAATGGAAATGGCCCAGAGGTCAAAATACTAAGAGAGAGACAGTCAGGAGACGTCCTGTCCGTAGCACCACGGTATCCCATTAACAAACAGGGGATTAATAATAATAATAATAACCACATCACGACACACACGTTGTCTCAGCCCTGTAGTAAGTATCGAAAGAACTTGTGTCACATGAACTAAGCAACGATATGGTATAAACTACATATAAGAATACAACATCCAAGACCGGTAAGTGAAACGAAAGCGTCTTGCAAATAACACAAAGTCCCGCCACCGCCGGGATTCGAACCCGGAACCTCTAGTGTAGCAGTCGGCTTTACACCACTGCGCCACCGATGCCGTCAAAAATTAATTACTATTAATGTATTAATTAATTAAATACTAACCTAAATCTTTTTATTTATAACTAATGACGTGCCGTTCACGATTGTACCTCTGACATTGTAAACCAACCCTTTACCTGACTCCAGGATAAGGTACTGCTCCAGGGAATAATGTGAAAGCCGAGCCCTGAACGGAATACTTAACAAATAAACAGATCTTTGTTACCATCGAACCTTCTAATTCATGGCCACACAGTAGACGACCGTACAGGCATAGTTTGGGCTGCTTCAATAAATTCTTCTGGATACTTCCAAATATTTGAAAAAAAAAACAAAATGGCCACTCATTAGTAGATAGATATATGCTTTATTTGTTCAAAAACAAGTTACAAGAATGATGACAAAATTGAGATTTTTATTTTATTATACAAAATCATGGGCAAACAAGCAGACAGTTTACCTCATGGAAAGTGATACCGCCGCTTTTGACACGATGATGCCCTTGATGTCTAGAAGGCCAAGAGCACCGCCAATGCGTTGCCGATGTAGGGGTAAATATGTTATATCTCTCGTGTCGGTAATTACACCGGCGCTGGAATCCTTCGAACCGCAATACGAACCGATTCACGTTGTAAATAGAAAGAGGGTGTTACCAACGAAGACCTTGAACGTAAATCTTCCTGTAAGAAGTGGTAACAATGGTAAGCGAAACAATGCGGTCTGCATTACAGAGGCCGTCAATACAATACACGAGTTAATTTCAACGGCTATTTTGTGTTTGTTTACATGCAACTTACCGATATGAAATGTTTATGGAGATAAGATCGTTGACATCAGATTATAATTTATTTTTAATTTACTTCGTACAGTAAATGTCAGATTTTCACGAAAAATCAAATTTTCGCTCAACAGAACGTATTTTAACAAATTTTATTTTTGATTTCAAATGAAATGTTGAGTTGCAGGTATTCATAGGTATTTTTAATAAAACGATTTGAGTTCAACGAACGACTGTACCCACTTCGATATTTAATTCATAATAGAATAAAAATTGACGATATGGACAAAAATCTTGAAGCTTTTTCTATGGTAACGATTAAAAAATAACAATTTTTGTTCGTGTTTTCTGATATATTTGATTAAATAAAACTAAAAAATACGAGTTAAATGGGAATAAAGTCACTAGCGAAGGCTAGTTTTTAACAAAACAGATCCATGTTTCGTAGCCAAATCGTATAACCGTATTACAAATTGGCGCGTCAGATTGGAAAACGTTCTCTGTACTGTAATGCGACTATCCCCGCAAAATTATAAAACACCTGATATCTATAATACGATTTTTGTTTAAAGTTAAAAAAATCATTGTAACGCACTGACTAGTGTTAGTTTAAAAGTTGGGAGGAAACTACACAAATCAACAAAGCTTCAGTCAGGTGTTTTATTATTTAGCGAGGATTCTATACGATCTGCCGGAGACATACATACAAAATATCGCGTTCATTGATTTTGAATGCGCCAAAGATTCCTTCAATTCCAGTAGTTTAACAATTTTGAGGAAATAGTTGTGAGGATTTTCCCCACACTGTTTAGCCGTTTAGTGGGACACCAAAGACTTTGGGAGACTGAGGACACTGTAGTGTGGACAGGGGAATTTCATTTGCCAACACGATGTCAGCCAAAAGGCAAACGCCACCCACGGTCACACCGCAACATTTCAATTACAGTAACGTTATTTTAACAATTCACGTAGTTTTCGTAACTCAAAGGAGGTTTGAAAGGTTTGTTTAGGTTATTTTTTCTATTGTATATTAATGTTATTCTTGTTAAATATAAACTGTTATAAAATTTCGGATTCCGCGATTGCAGAATCAATCGGATGTTTTTTATTAACGTAAAATTTTAACTGCCTACAAGATCATGGACAAACAAGCCGACCGTACGAAAATCAAAATCAAAATAGCTTTATTCCATAAACTTATAAGAAAGTACTTAATATCGTCAAATGAATTTAATTTTTTCTTAAAAATGACTCGACCATGTTGCACCGTATGTAGTATGTATCCATATGGAAAGTGATATCGCCGTGTATTGACACGACGATGTCACTGATGTAGTGAAATGCCAAGAGCACAGCCAATGCGTTGCCCATGTTGAGGTAAAGATGTTATACCTCTCGTGTCGGTAATTACAATGGCTTTCCAATCCTTCGAACCGAAACTCAGCAAACGGCTTCACGTTGTAAATAGAATACCAACCCAGATAATCTCACGTGTAGACCACCTGTAACACTTATAGTACTGAGACTTGGGGTACTGTTAATTAAGATGCTATTTACAATCCAACAGGCAGTTATAGTTTTCGTGTTTTATAGAAAATGGCTGAGCTATCGAATATTTTTCCATGTTCTTGAAGTAAATTTAATGATATATATTGAATGTAAGATTTGTTCAGTATTTAAATCATCAGTAATGGCAGTTGTAATGTTGTTAATTATTTTTTGATCGAGCGAGCAAATCGACAGTTCTCAGAGTATTGGAACACTCCGGTGTTTGTTTGTATAAATGTTTGTCCGACCATAACTCGAGGATCGTTAATCGAATCGTCGTGAAATTTAGTAAGGAAAAAAGAATTTTCAGATTCGAATATCAGCTCAATCGCTCAAGGGGTTCCCGAGATATAGGGGGTCCCGAGTTCTTAGTTCGGAGCGAATACAATAAATAAACATATCAATCCACAAACGAACACTTTCTATAAACAAATACTTTTAAAATTTGTAGTTTAATCGTAGGAAATATAATCGTTGTTGGCAATCGTATTTCGGAGGCAGTTGTAATCCATGGTCACATCAGCAAACAGACGTGGCGGCTTAACACCTAAGCCATACCGACAGATGTCGCTACAATGCGCTTGCACCCATGCATGCTCCCAAATCAAGCCCAGATAAACCCGATGACTTATGTCCGAGCATCTTGCTTGCTTGTAAGTAACGCAATGGTGATTTGAATAAAAATTACGAGAATATGTAACTACGAGATAACTCCAATAAAACCGTAAATACTTACATAGAGTGCTTACAAGGTCGTTTAACTTTCCTTTGCAAGGACACAGGTGATATTATTTTGGCTCAGAAACTCCACGGATTTCCTGACTTATCCCCACTTTATTGAAGGACGTATGGCTAATTACAGGGGCTGCGAATACCATGGCTTCACTTAAACTCCGGTAAATTACAAGCAAATTGGATTTCAATTCTAAATTTCCATTTATCATTATTAACGTAGGGGATGGGGGAAGCAGGAGATAATTTACAAAAGTGTTTCTCGTGAGCTCAACAAAGTTTGGCTTGCTTCGACACTGTATTTCACGATACCCTGTTCTGATGCATTCGGTTTGTTTGTCCGCTGACATTTGAATGTGACTGCGGCTGACTTTGTTATACGTGTGCTGTATTTATTTTCCGACGAGCGCCGCTGCCGGATTAAAATGCTGCTGCGGAATGGATTTTATTTTAAATGCCGCGCATGAATCCGTGGTGCGAAATCAGGGATTCACTTTGAGAGATGCCGAGTGTTTGGTGAGTGGCTTCACCTGGGGCTAGGGGAGGGGGGATTAAGAGAGGAGGTGGGACAGAGGCGCCTGCACACCGCCCGAAGCGTTTACAGCGTTTCCAGCGACAAGATCCCCGTTCAAGAGCACAATGGAGTGCCCACTCAACCAACGCAGACTGAATATCATCAGGATGTAGAAAAGTGACAATAGAAGGGGCTCCACTTATTTTTACTGACGATTTCATAAAAAAATTTACGGTCGCTCCGAAACGGATTTCATCGCGGATTTTAATAACTGTTACTTTATCTTTTGATTTGAATACCAGCTTAAATGTCTTTGAACCTGTAATAATTTATTTTAAGTGTAAGCTACCTATGTAATAGTTATTACTACTACGCAAATAACTAACAAAAAATATGGTTAAAAAATCCAACTTTTCCGCGTCTGACGTGAAATGAAATAGAACGTCAAAAAGTCGACTATGAAATTTATACTATAGTATCCAACTAGAATTTTTATGTGGAATTTATTTTCTATTTTCGTAAGGGTATTCATTTATACGCAGCAGTGACGGCGCTTTTTGTTTGTGACCACTCGACTAATTATATCATACACGTGTTCATCAGCTGTGTTAGCTGTGTAGGCGTAACTACAGATTAATTAACATGGTTAAAACATTTATTATAAAATCACTCTTTTTTTTATTCAAGACCAGGCAGGCATTTGACCCCAAACCCACCTGATGTTAAACGGCGATGAGGTCTAAGGTGGATCATGCCTGCCTACGAGAAACCTATTCACTCTTGCCTTAAAGAGGCCCAAGTTGTGTTGGTCAGGGAACACATCGGCAGGCAAAGAATTCCACACCCTTGCAGTACGAATTATGAAGGAGCTATCGAAGCGTTTAGACCGGATGGTCGGAATATCTACCACAAAAGGATGCAACTGTAGCCTACGTCTAGTATTCCGATTATAAAACCGTACTCTCATTGGATTATAATTTTATCTAATAATAATAATAAAAAAATAATAACCACATCACAACACACACATTGACTCAGCCCTGCAGTAAGTATCGTAAGAACTTGTCTCGCAGGACACAAGCCGTTGTGTCGGTTTAGCAACGATATGGTATATACTACATAGTTAAGAATACATCATCCAAGAACGGTAAGCGAAACAACGCGTCTTGCAAATAACACAAAGTCCCGTCCCCGCCGGGATTCGAACCCGGAACTTCTAGCAGTCGGCTGTTTACACCACTACGCCACCGAGGTCGTCAAATAATTGTAAAATTTTTAAGAATTTAATTCCACTGTATTAATTTTGGTTCATGGTTAATTGTATTGTATTTAATATTTAGCTCTAGTCCATGTGAATAATTTACAATTATAATTAAGTATGTCATGGACAGCTACATCACCTCCGGCTGAATTTTGTGTCAGAAAATGTTTAGTGAAATAAATTGAAATTTGTCCATTTCAAAAATTATATGTATAATGCGTTGTCTATTATATACAATTCATTTGGACATTTCGAAACATGTTAAATTCATTCTATTATAACAAAGATGTTACCTTTGTATGTTTGTAACGTTAAACTGAAAAAGTACTTTGCCTATTTAAAAAATTCTATCACCATTAGACTGAAGTGCAAAGATTGCAATGAAGATCCGCGGTAAAAATGAACTTACTATTTACACTATTAGTACATCTTTTTCGATGGCATATTTCATTATTAACATTCATTGCATCGTTTGTAATTCATGTAATTTTGTATTTTTATTTTATAATATAGACTTGGTCATCGACTTAAATATTATATAAAGTTTGGTTCACATAACTTAAAGTTATAGAAAAATTAGGTTTACAATTAGAGAACTGTATTTTATTTACAAATTGTTGTAATTATTTTGAAAAAAGCAACTACGGAGGTTTCTTGCCGGATTCTTCACCGTAGAAATAGCGTTTCGAACCGGTGGCAGTATAAAGAGATGACGATTTAAAAGTACTTTTTTTTTTTTCGGGGCACACCCGCCACTCTGTCCCACCACTGCAACTCCTGTTTATCAGGATCAACAGTGGCGTCCTTTGATCGAATAATCAACGAATAATGCAGCTGTGCAGTGATGCACAGGCTGTGCCCGGACACCCTACCGGCTGTCTTGGGACCCGCAACGAACTTAATCAGAAGAAATAGGAGGTATTAAGAAAGCGGTTTCAGACTTCCCTCCCAGCAAAGCGGAGACAGCAATTGAAATGGCCCAGAGGCCCAAAAATCTAAAGAGGAGACAGTCAGGAGACGCCTGACCGTCTAAACACCACGGTATGCCACTAACTAACAGGGGATAAATTAGATACTAACCTAAATCTTACACCAGTAATATTGGTGACAAAACTTTTTAAAGGCACGGAAGTTTCCCTTCGTTTTCACAAGATCTAGGTAATAAATAGGACTACACGCAGATACTTGAATCGAATTCAACATGATTAACCGTTCGTCATGCCAGAGACTACACTCCCACAAGATATGATGGGCAGATTTAAAAGTACTTATTTTAAGTCTATTTGAATAAAAAATATTTTGACTTTGACTGCTTATTCCAAAAATATATATATTTTATATCAACTTGTTTATCAGAAACGTTTTAGCTTCGCAACATTGTAATTGCAGCTTTAACGTTTTGGAATTTCATTTGAGCGTAGAGCGAGTGTCATGTGTCGCACGTTGCGATCGCGTGTGTCTACTATGACTTCGTATACATTCAGTTAACATAGATTACTTCAGAGATTTTGCATGAGAAATCTTGATTCCTCGTCAATCAGTTAAAGGCGCTTTACAAAGGTCTATACAAATCTGAAATGGCAGTCGCAAGCGGCAGTCGAAGGTACAACTCATGGTAGGCATATGCGGGCTGTTCAGCTCAGCAGGCAAATTAAAGATTTATAACGTATATATCAACTCGGAATCGAATAATGCAGCTGTGCAATGACGCACAGGCTGTACCCGGACACCCTGCCGGCTGTCGCGGGACCCGAAACGAACTTAATCAGAAGAAATAGGAGGTAGCAAGAAGGCGGTTTCATACTTGTGATCTTAATTGCATGAACATAGTTTTTATTAAGCATTTGGTCACCATCAGCCATACCATCAGTCGAATGAAACGGAATTAACGAGAATAACCAAAGCTGGCATTTGTTGGAGTGAATTAATTTAAATTACACATTTCATTAACCCCTAATTACCATTTTCAATAACCGCAAGCTGATTAGTAACATCCATCGATGGTTTATGTGCGTGTGTGTACAGTAGTCGTGTGTGTGTGTTGACTACATGTTCTAATTTAAATATGTACTTACTTTGGGCTTTGCTTATACATAGTTTAAACCTAATTAACTTTGTTGTGTGAAAGTAATTACGTGTTCGGAGTTGTTATTTAAAAATCTAATAATTTTTTTCTTTAACATTAAATATATTTTGTAGTAAAATGTGTAAATAATTAATTATACGTTTATATGTCACACGTTTAAAAAAAAGGTACAGCCCAAGTAGAGTATCTTTCAGAAAGATCTGTATGTAGTTTTCCTCTTAGTAAGTTTATAATTAGTCATTTCCGGCAAAAAAACATTGTCCATATAAATTTAGTAAATAAATCATAGCTGTGTTAGTACATATTAATTAATTACATAGGCATAAGGAAATTTAATGAGCGAAATCAATTATGTATCAAGACTGTATTTAACACATCACATTATATAGCGCAGTGATCAGCTGGCTTGTAACAAACAGATTGTACTTGACTATATTTAACATATCAAAATGAATGAAAAACTAAAAAAAAAATCTAATACTGATTAATAATAATAATAAACCACATCACGACACACACATTGACTCAGCCCTGTACTAAGTATCGTATGAACTTGTGTCGCAGGTGCTAAGCAACGATATGGTATAAACTACATAGATAAAAATGCAACATCCAAGACCGGTAAGCGAAACAATACGTCTTGCAAATACAAAAAGTTCCGCTCCCGCCGGGATTCAAACACAGAACCTCTAGCGTAGCAGTCGGCTGTTTACACCTCTGCGCCAAAGAGGTTAAATTATTTAATGTTATAATTAATAATTAGTTCCTATAGTTTACTCACATCAATCTGGACTGACGTTTCTGGATCCAGATTCAACTCTTTTAGCAATTATAATTATCAAAGATACCTGTAGATAAAAACGAATAAAAAGGGGATTAAAATTTATCCTTAATTTCAACTTTAAAATTTATATAATTTTGTTTTTGAGTCTCGGTTTTAAGTTTGTTTGTGTAAGATTATATCTTAGTGCAGGGCTGAGTCAATGTGTGTGTCGTGATATGGTTTTTATTATTATCTATTGACTTTGATATTTATCAATATCAAATACGTGTAATGGATGTAGGTATTTAGTCTGTTGAACGCATACCTGTTTACAAAACCATAATCTCTTTAATGTGCATTGGAACAAGTGAAGCTTACTTGACAGCGCTCGACTGATGCTCACTCTACCAACGACACAGTAATCTGACTCCACTTTAAATAATATTAACATTGATCGAAATAACACACATAAGTAGCAGGTAAAAAAACGGTCAAGCGCGAGTCGTATTTGTACACAGACGGATAAACTTTTAGGTTAGTAAACAGTTCTTTCATCACAGGAATTTTTCGATTATGGAAAAAATTATTTAACTTTGACATTAGAAGTACCATTTGTTTTTAGAAGGTAGGAAATACGTCGATACAAGTTTTTACCCTCATCTTTGATGTAGAACTTTTTAAAATACATCACAAATGGGTTGCCTGACTAAATCCGGGGCTCATGGTAAATAATGTAAAACGAAATTAAAAAAAGATTCAAGAACCAAGGAATGGAACGGATTAAGAAGAACTTTCGTATATGAATTTTTGTTGTTTGGGCATTTTAAAATTTGTCTCAAAACCCACCAAGGGTCATGGGACATCGCGTTAACTATTACTAGGTAAATAAAAATTTTACTATAAATTAGAAGAAATAATTTCAACATGGTAAAACAATGCAAATGTCACACACAAATTAAATAAATTTCATAAAATATTAAGATCAACCAAAAATAATACAAAGACGAATATTTTTAAAAATTTAGAACATTATCTTACATTACTTTATTGTATATATTATTAAATTCTATTACAGATTTTGATTTTTTCATAAAAAATCTTAATTCACTTTGCATTACCAACATTTCATTGCAATAGTCATTCAAAAAAAAAAACTTGTTCAACAACATGTTAAACCGAACGATAAAAAGTAAATACCTGTTTAATTTCCGACCATTATGCGAAAGGTCTTCAATTTGGTAAATAGCCAGACATTTTCACCTGTTGCTTTCGCAAAACGTGATGAATGTTTCACAAGGGTCGGTGAGCGTGTGTGTCAGGTCTTGATCAAATGAAAGTTGAAAACTGTATTGACGGTGAGAATATTTGAATTGACTGCCTTTTCTCTTACTCCAAATCTCCATGTCATGTTGGGGCTCTATTAAACCAGACATCGCGAACCATAGCGACTTGAATACTGACACGAATATTGCATAAAT
The DNA here is from genome assembly GCA_949316135.1 of Choreutis nemorana. Taxonomy (NCBI): domain Eukaryota; kingdom Metazoa; phylum Arthropoda; class Insecta; order Lepidoptera; family Choreutidae; genus Choreutis; species Choreutis nemorana. The sequence continues at coordinate 11,550,796 of OX438598.1, read as the reverse complement.
ACATAACATAAACTTACGCCGTAATCAGGGTTGGCAGAGATCTTACACAGATTTTCGCATGTTTATGTTTAGTCTCAATGTGACAGGTTGCGATAATGTTGCCACTGTCCGGGCACAATGAGGAACATGGCAGCTACAATGTACGGGCACCTGCGACTCGAACCCTCGACCTGTAGGGTCGGATTGGTCGGCTAACCGAGGCACGTAACAAACTGAGCTGCCACGTCCTCCAATCAAGCATCAAGTGCAGTGGAATTCAACCTTTCTGGTCACGGCCACAAACAGAGCAAAACATTGTTTATTTCAACGACAGAATTATAGTATTTTATGGCGACGAAAATTCGTCCAATCTCAAAGCACGGCGGGCCAACAGTTGAGGAGCTGATCTAGTGGATTGTTAATCCTTACCCATGGCTGACGATTAAAAAGAGGTTTTAATAAAACTCATAATGTAAAGTTGTAGTTCGTAAGTTATATTTTTCCTACGAATTGATCGCTAAAACCCATTTTTATCGGTGTTCTTGGCGTTCAAAGGATTCGTATCAATGCGGCGGTATCATTTCCCATAAGGTGAACCGTCTGCTTGTTTGCCAATGGCATTTTATAAAAACCTACCTCCATTCATTTTTGTCTAATATATTTAAATTCAGTCACCTTATTTCAAAGAGTACACCTACTGTTCTTGTTTTGTCGCAGTAAGGAAACGAACTGTCTAACCCTATTTAACTTTGAAAAGCCCTTAAGCTTGGGACAAGACGCCACGACTGGATGAGTAGCAAACCCTCAACGCTTCGTTAGTCATCACCTTTTCTTTAAAAAAAGGTTAATGTAAATATTGTATTGCAGACGGTACAACGTATATTTGTCGTTGTAATTGCTTTTTATACAGTGCACATGATGGAATGTGATACCGCGCACATTGACACGACAATAACCTTGATGTCTGGAACGCCATGAGTACCGCCAATGTGTTGCCTATGTAGATGCTAAGATGCTATATCTTTCGTGACGGTAATTACAATGGCTCTCCAATCCTTCAGAAATAGAATGAAGATCGGTTCCAATACAGAAGATCTCGCACGTAGATCTACAACCTGTTTGTTTTGTTGTTAGAACTTTTATAATAATAATCACATCACGACAAACACATTTACTCAGCCCTGCAATAAGATAATCTTGTATTGCAGGGACTAAGCAAAGTTAAGGTATAAACTACATAGATAAGAATACAAAATCCAAGACCGGTAAGCGAAACAATGCGTCTTGCATATAACACAAAGTTCCAACCCGCCGGGATTCAAATCCAGATTCTATCTAGCATAGCAGTCGGCTGTTTAAGCCAGTGTGCCACCGAGGCGTCTTGTATATAACACAAAGATCCGCCCTCGCCGGGATTCCAGCCCAAAACCTCTAGCGTATCAGTCGGCTGTTTACACCACTACACCACCGAGATAGTATATCAATGTTAATAAGTTAACTTACTTGGTTACTTAGAGATTCAAACGACAATTATATTGACACATTATTGTTTAATATTACTTAGTTCTTGGCAAATGCTAATTTGACTAACTGCAAACATCCGAGATGTCGAAGGTCAAACTTCGAGGTGAGCATTTATAGCAATGTTCCAGTTTGTGGCAAAGTTTTCAGCAATTGGATTAAAGCCAGTCTTGCACGTAACTCGGTCATTTGATTGGCCTCGTGTTTATAAATCGATAGTAAGATTGTATTTAAGACCTGTAAATGGTTAGCAAGATCATCTTTTTATACAACATCATGGGCAAACAAGCAGCTGGTTCACCTGATGGAAAGTGATACCGCTTATTGACACGACGATGTCCTTGACGACTGGAACACCATAAACACCGCCAATGGGCTGCCCATATTGAGGTTAAGATGCTATAGCTCTCTTGCCTGTAACTACACAGGCTCTCCAATCCTCCGAGCCGAAACAAAGCGAACTGCTTCACGTCAGTAATAGAAAGGGTGGTAACAACTCAGACGATCTCACACGTAGATCTATTTTATTTTATTTATTTAGGAACGTCTACAGCAAGTACATTACACAAACATATAAAAATCACATGTTATAAACAGAAACTGATGTACATGCCTATAACAGACGAACACGACATTTACAAAGGTTACACACATATACTAAAAAAAAACAGGTCACAAAGAAAAATAACATTGGTTTAGATTAAACCATTACACAAAAGAAATTAAAAAAGAAAATATATATATAGGAATTGAAATCTAAAGATCCTGAACCTAATGAGAACTATTTCATTCGACTTATAAAATATTGATAAATTTTGCGTCTGAAACTTGCCAACGAAAGAAAAAAGATATCAAGGTCTTCAACCTTTGAGTTCATGTCATTGCATACCGTTGTGTTGTTCTGATATATAAGGTCTTCCACCTTTGAGTTCATGTCACTATCACCTAAAAATAAATATACAGAAATACATGAATCGAAAAAGGATGACAACATTGTAAGATACACAAATTAGACATACCTATGTGCAGTTTTTTTATTTATTCGTAAAGAAAAAAGCAAACGATTACTACCCCGTTTTCGACCCTTAACTACTATCACCCTTACTCACGCGATCGTTAGCAATATCAATTGAACACAGCTCAATAAGTTCTTACCGTTAACGAGGGCAATCAGCCGCCATTGATATTTGCATTCATTAACCGATATTGATGCGATTGGCCAGAGTGCATAGCACCGTCTAATTGTGCCGGTATTGACAATGCATCTCGCGTAACAAGGCACTTTATTGTTACATGTAGGCACTAGAAGCAATGCGAGTAGTTGCAGAAACCAGTGTAGCAGAATAGATAGTGAATAAAGAAGGAAATTATGTAATAATTTAACAAAATTATCTGACCATGTGGGAGTAGGCCTTTTTCCCACGTTTTTATACACTCACTTTCTTGTTTGTTTGTTTGTCGTTCCGGTTGGATTTTTGCAACTCAATTTTGAGGCACTTCCCGATAAGCTAGCAGGCTGAAATTTTCAGGGTAGCTTCAAACCCGATTGTCAATGCAATTTAAAACTGTAAAACGACTGGACCGATTTTGATTAAATTTGTATGAAGTGACATTTGAGGCAAAAAAAATCTGTAATAATTAATAGATTTAAAAAAATCTAAAAACCCACGTTTTTAAATGTCCTAAAAATAAGAAAATAGCCCCTACGAGGCTGAAAGAGGAGTCACTCAAAACGTGGGGGCGTATCTTTGCAAGTTACATCCACGATCTATACACGTCATGTAAATATATCCCATTAATAATCCCTTAAATAATATACGCCGCCCCGTAGGGTTATTTTCTCATTTTTAGGACATTTAAAAACGTGGGTTCTAGATTTTTTTAATCGATTAATTATTTTTACTTTGTAAAGTAACACAATTAACTCCCATAAAACCATTTTTTCATAAACTTTACGACGTCAGTAACTCTTTTTCCGTGTGACCACTTGTGTTTTGAGGTCAAATTAAAATGCCTTTTGCTATCAGATATTTTCTTTGTTTATTGTCTTGTAGCGGCAATACGTCTTGCGTTGTTTGTTGTTTAGTTGGACAATTAATCTGCCAACTTGTCGACTTGTAAGTCCTTGGGGCATGGGCTTATCGTAGGGCTACGAAAGTAGCGATGTTGCGGCGAAACTATTTTGTTTTTAGGGTTCCAAACACAATGGGTGAAACCTGGTACCTTGATTTTCCTGCACACACATACAAATTGGGATTTTGTATCATCATAAAGAACTCTTATATATATTTTTTTAATTTGTTTTAGACCTGTAAGGAAGCTTTTTAGGGTTCTGAACCCAAAGCTTTTATGATAAGCCTCCGCTGTCTGTCAGCAGGCTGTATCTTATGAACCGTTATAGCTACTCTTTAAATTATCAGAGCATCTCAATTACTGTTGACATAACACTAAAAACATTAAGAAATTAAAAAGGGACTTTGATTTTATTGATTTTGTTATTCTTATGTCTTTTACGTCGCGGTTTCTTTACGTCACTTTCTATGCTAGTGTGGTCTCTTTTTCATGCTTTGGTAAATGTCCTAATGTTGGCGACGGCTCATTGTGTCTTTGTAAATATATAAAACATTTTGAAAAAATTTGGGTATAGAAATCACGACTGGCATTAGTAGTGAGTGTCAGAAAAATGTGTGTGTGTGTGTGTTTATGTAAAGTTTTTTTTTTGCCTTTTCTTTTTTGTTGTATGAACTAGACCCTTAAAATTTTCAAAGTATTTAATGGCCCAAAAAGTAGTAAGGCCTTATAGCTGATATCTGAGTCGACAATCAAAATGTGTTAAGTATAAATACTATTATTACTCGGCATTTTGTCGCTGTGGACATTTATTACTAGCTAGTGATTCCCTATGGCTTCTTACGGTAAATTGTTTTCGTATTTTTCTTTGAATTTCGACTAGTTTATTTTTTTAACCCCTAACGAAGAAAGCGGTGTTATAAGTTTGACGTTTGTATTTGCGTACTTGTGTGTCTGTCTATGACTGGACTGATTTTGATGAAGTTTTTTTTTTAATAATAGTGCTTACAACTATGATTATGAAGGGCTTGCTTGCAAACGGCTCACCTGATGGAAAGTGACACTGCCGCATATTGACACGACGATGCCCCTGATGTTAGCCCACCAACCCTCTAAGCGTTGTCTATCTAGATGCTCTATATAGAAATAAAATAAAAACCACATCACGACACACACACATAGCCCTGCAGTAAGTGTCAAGTTGGTAAGCAACGATATGGTATAAACTACATAGATGAGAATACTACATCCAAGACCGGTAAGCGAAACAATGCGCCTTGCAAATAACACAAAGTTCCGTCCCCGCCGGGATTCGAACCCAGAACCTCTAGCGTAGCGGTCGGCTTTTTACACCACTGCGCCACAGAGGTAAAATATCTATAGTAAAAAAAATCGCTATAGTACTCTATAGTCTATATTAAATGCCCTTTACAGTAAACCTATACCTTTTAACGCTAGAAAAAACCTCTCAAATCTAAACTCAACAAAATCACACTCATTCCGGAATGAAACAAATCTTACATTCAAAAGTAGAAATAATTCCCCATCAAAGAGGTAACAAAAGATGTATCAACGTACCGGGCCTAAAACAACATGGCCGCCTCCAACAGGCGAAATTACATTATCTATTTAATATGACCGCTAATAAAAACAAAGCTAAATGAAGGGCCGGGTGTAATTAAAAAAAAAAACGAAAGATCCCAGCTTCAGGGATGATGGAGTGATGTCGGTACACATCAGGGAATACTCGATGTGCCTGTGTGTGTGAGGGTTTACGTATGTGTTTGTGTGTATGAGACTTTAAGGTATATTTGTGTGAGAGTGTGTGTGTGTACGAGAGTTTGCGTGTGTGTGTCGAACAATTAAAAGTTAACTCACGGATGGGATTCCATGTTATATCATGATATATTAGCTTTAAATTCCCTTCGCTCGAAAGGGTTTAGGGTACAGTACAACCATGGCAACTAATGCTAATCCGAGAATGATGATTCATGATTTTAATAACTTATGTAACCATCCGGACTGAATGCTTCGAGAATTCTTTTTATGATGCGTACTGCAAAAGAGTGGCATTCTTTGCCTGTCGATGTGGCCCCTGATTAATATAACCTGGGGCTCTTTAAGGAGAGTGAATAGGCTTCTCCTGGGTAGGCATGCTGCACCTTAGACACCATCGCCGCTTAACATCAAGCGGGATTGGATTTAGATGTTTGTTTAGTTTTAAATTGAACAAAAATCCATAATAATATTTTAAAGATTATCTCGTACTCAATTTTAACTAAGTAAATGTAATCTTTTAAAATACTCATTCAATAAAAAAAGTTGTTATTCACCTATATTTAATGTGGTCGTTTAAGATTGATATAAACTAAGACTAGATGAAGACTAATAGACTAGACTAGATTGATGTAGATACATATCATTTATTACACCACCTCGACCCCGGTGGCGCAGTGGCGTAAACAGCCGACTGCTACGCTAGAGGTTCCGGGTTCGAAACCCGGCGCGGGCGGAGCTTTTTGTTATTTGCAAAACGCATTGTCTCGCTTACCGGTCATGGATGTTGTATTCTTATTTATTTAGTATATACCATATCGTTGCTTAGCACCCGCGATACAAGTTCTTACGATACTTAGTGCAGGGCTGAGTCAACGTGTGTGTCGTGATGTGGTTATTAAAAAAAGACGAATTCTAAGCTGAGAAAAAGTAAGTTGCATATTATTTAGTGCCTGGACTGTATTAACCATCGTAGGTAGTAATAAAAATTATTATTTATAACCTGTAATCATCTTTAATGGTATATAGTTTATTTAGAATTAAATAAAACCCTGTTCAGTCAGACACGCGAGAACTGCGCGGTTATAAAATTGATTATAAAAGTGCCTAAACTTTAAAATACGTAGTGTTTCGAAATTTAATTAACATACATTTTTGTAGCTATTGTGAAAAATGAAATGAAGGTCTTTGAAAGATTTTAGCTTATTAAACAATTTATGAATACCCTGTAACCATACATTACTACTTATTAATGAACAACGTAGGTCACATGTCGTGTTTTTCAATCGACGCGGGCGCAGAGCGGCGGCTCGGCGCGGCGTCTATGCACAAGATTCCTGCGGTTACTACGCGATTCTAAAACCGCGCGGTTCCCACCGTGTTCCCACGGTGTCTGAACTAGGACTAAATCGCCGTGAAAATTCATAAATTCCTTTCGAGAATCTATTACCGTGCAAACGTTACAAGTTGAATCTCCCCAAGGCAAAATCATGAGGATACAATAATTAGAATAAAAAAGCATATTTCATTCGTTATTAAAACCTTTTAACAATCACTTCTTAAATTGATATCAATAACAAGGAGCGTAGCAGAAAGATTTTTAATAAACCTATGAAAACATTGTACAGTAATAAAATGACAACACAATGAGAAAGATCCGTTTGTTTTTCTTGTACCAGCCTCTGTTGCTCCATGCGCGGTGCGATCATTCGAAGGAAACTGAGATTGTACTTTTTATTACTCGCTCCTATCTTCGAGTCGGAACGAGTAGACAAATCGTCCAGATATAATCTCAGTGTGTGTCGGTGTAAAACCATACCAAAGAGTATGAAAAAAACAGAAGGTTTCATTACAATTTTCAATAATTTTGTGAATTTATGTGCATACCTACAATAATAATTATTACAACATTAAGATACAACATGGACTCACACTCAGCAGAGGTGTTAAACACCGCATTCTACATGTTTATGTTGTGACAGGTTGCGAATCTGTCGCCACTGTCCGGTCACAACGAGGAATATGGCAGCTACAACGTACGGCAACCCGAGACTCGAACCCTCGACCTGTCGGGTCGGATCGGTCGATTAACCAAGGCATTTAACTGAGCTTAACTTTCCTTATAGTAATAATTATAACTTTTTTTTTTTACAAAAACAAATATAATCGAATAAAAGTTTTATTCAAACTAAAATGAATGTCCAATTTTCAATTGATAGATAATGGTTAGAGTAGTTACCAAACTGTGTCGCAGCCATTATCACTCATCTCCGAATGAGTTTTAATAAGTACAAAATAAAGTTTTGCCACCAATATTAGTGGCGTAAGAGTTAGGTTAATATTTAATTAATCCCCTGTTAGTCAGTGGCATACCGTGGTATTTTGACGGTCATGCGTCTCCCGACTGTCTCTCCTTTTTGACCTCCTGGCCATTTCGATTGATGTCTCCGCTTTGCTGAGAGGGAAGTCTGAAACCGCTTTCTTACTACCTCCTATTTCTTCTGATTAAGTTCGTTGCGGGTCCCAAGACAGGTAGGGTGTCCGGGAACAACCTTTGCGTCATTGCACAGCTGCATTATTTGTTGATTATTGGATCAAAGGTCGCCACTGTTGCCCCTGATAAATAGGAGTTGCACTGTTGCTCCTGATAAATAGGAGTTGCAGTGGTAGGACGGAGTGGCGGGTTTGCCCCGAAGTACTAAACAAAATAGTTGAGTCGGAAACGTATGATTGTTTGTATGTATGTACTTGGAAGTACCTTAAAATAAAAATATTATTATTATATGTACTGACTTACAACTTTTTTATTCACTGTGATTTAATAGACATAAAAAAAACACTCAAATGCATTAAATACTGGGTTAATGTGCAATGTGCATGTATGTTTCGGAAGTTGACATACACTATTCGATTTAAAATACGCGTGGAACATTTTTGCGAACTTTTCTAGCTTAAATTGGACCAGAAATTTATACTATTTGTATCGCTTATTAGCTCGGTTTAATATAATTTAATCTCTTAAATATCAACCTTACCTGTTGAAGTCGAGAGAAAATTTGAGTGAATCCGAAGAATTTGTGTCGAAATGCACGAAAAAAAAATCGAATATAGATATCGCCTATAAGCTCCCTCCGTTTTGAAAATAGGTTACCGAATTCGAAGACTCTAAAACTAGGAATTTCTCCGCTGAATAATCTTTGAATACGAGCTCAGTAATGGTGTTCGAGACTGTTAAGTTACAGGGAATTCTCGCCTAAAACGACTAAACGGCGAAGGAGATTGAACAACAAACACCTACCAACATACAATTTACGATAAATGATTATTCAAACAGCTTTCCAGTCTGCCTGTTTATATTCCTACAGTCTATGTTTGTTGATTTTGATACCATTATGTAGATTTAAGTCATTATTTTGGAAATCTTGTTACTCTAAAAGGGTTTGGATGATTTTAGAATACGTATCACTGAGAAACGAAAAATTTAATTTTCCGCGAGCGTTAACGTTAACAGAAAATAAAAAAATATGGAAATGACATAACAATAACGTAACTTAAGCGCGAGGAAATGTCATTTCCGTGCATTCTTATTTTCTGTCAGCGTGAACGCTTGCGGAAACAGTTATTGTGTTAGAGAGCTGCTCATGTAAAAGAGAATAAGCTACGGTAGAATTAAGTTGACATACACTTGATCAATTGTTAACAAAACGTACTGTACACATTTCTAAGTAAACTAAGTATAATTAAATTAATTGCTTTATTTTTTATTTTCAGGTAAGACAACGGAGGCTGCTCACCTTCGTAAGTTATAAGTACCACAAACCGATGCAAATTACAAGATTGTTATCCTCAGCAGTAAACACAAATTGGATAAAGTTAAGAACTATCACACATTAATAATAATAATAATAATCTTTATTTAATTTTCTTACGTCTAAATTTACAATATATGTTTTAAATAATGAACAAAAGGAAGGTTTAATAATAATTAAGTCGTATTTCTAATGACTCAAAACGTTAACAAAACACTTTAAATGAAGAGATTATAAATAAACTATGCCCGAACTAGGAAAACATGTGTTTCGGACGAAAGTAAAAGCTAAACGTTAAATATATAAAAACAACATGACATAATTCAGTTAAGAAGAGTGCACAAAAAAAAGAAAGAAAACAAATCAATAACGGTAATAATAAACACATTTAAAAACCGGGACTGTAAAAATCTTACTTAAAATATAATCTGTTATTTACCGTTAAACACGTCAGTTACCTTGTGTTTTGTAGATCAGATAATTGTAGGTTCGACACATTCTGACAGCAGCTACAACACAATCATAGATATTCAAGAAAATTCTGAGAAACAATAAAATGTTAGTGTTCTAAATGAATATTGACTAAAAAACCCATACCATAAACTCTAGCCTTAATAAATCCCTCGAGAGGGGTAAGCAGAGGTGTTACACACCGCATTCGGACGGGTAAAACCCCTGAACATAAAGTTACGCATTAATTCCGTGCCTTTTCGTCAGTTTTAGTATAGAATAAGTTTCCCTTCTTGTCCCATTTGATAAAAACATATTAGCTCAGTTTGTTACGAGCCTTGGTTACCCGACCGACCCGACCCGGCAGGTCGAGGGTTCGAGTCTCGGGTTGCCGTGGCGATAGATTTGCAACCTATCACACTGGGTCTCAACATAAACATGCGAAATGCGGTGTTTAACACCTCTGCTTAGAGGAAATAGAAAAAAACAACAATAAGATCTGTATCCAATCAAATTTAAGGTCGATAATTTTTAATTAATTCGTCTTTGAAAAGGATGTTTCAATGCATTTATTCGCGGCACACCCAGCACTATGTCCCACCACTGCAACTCCTGTTTATCAGGATCAACTGTGGCGCCTTTTGATCGAATAATCAACGAATAATGCAGCTGAGCAATGACGCACAGGCTGTGCTCGGACACCCTACCGGCTGTCTTGGGACCCGCAACGAACTTAATCAGAAGAAACAGGAGGTAATAAGAAATTATATCCCGCGTGAGAACAGCACCAGCAATTGAGTCAACAACGAGGTCTATGGACAAATGTTTTACCAATAGACAAGAACAAGTTCAAACACTATTGACGTTGATGCTCCCTGTTGGAGTTAATAGCTCCGCTACAACCATAAGGTAGAGACAATAGGGAATATGCTTAACTTTTTTATTTTATTAAATAAAATTCGATAACACATAACATTGGCAGAAATCCGTTAGATTTTCTCCAATATCTGACATATCAAATAAGTTACTCGTATAAAGCTTCAAAGTCGATGACTAGACAGAGAGATACAATATGTACAATGACGTCAAAGTACACGGGCGTCACAACTTACGTAGAAAAGGTTGTTCTAATGATCGAAATAAATATTTACTTTTAATGGTTATATCTCCCTGGTTTATCGTACAATTGTAATTCTGTTTTCGCTGTAAATATATTATTTTCACATACTTTACGATAAATTGATTAAATTTCGTGCATATTCAGGGCGCGGTCAAGTTATATCCCGATAATTTTATTTTCGTAGAATTTCTTTTCGAGTCTGATTCTCTCACCGTTATTTTGTTTGACAGCTTTCTCAATTAAACAACGTGAAACAACAAACTTTGTAATATGAGCACAAATTTCAATAAGTTAACTCGAACGCTGAGCGAGTAATTTCATAACATATGGCGTTGTAATAATTTGTAAATTAAAAAAGTTTATGTTGCTAAGCTGCACCGATTACTAATTATTTCGTTAATTATAATTTATTACCTTTGTTTTTTTGCAGTAAAAATTGATTGAACCTGTTTTTTCATTTAAAAACTGAGTCACTCATTTAGATTATTAAGTAATTTTATGTACTAATTTTAGTCAAATATAAAGTGACTAGCGAACCGCCCCGGCTTTTCACGGATATTATGCATGTATAAACATTAAAAATTCCTCTTGAATCACTATATCGATTAAAAAAACGTATCAAAATCCGTTGCGTAGTTTTAAAGACCTAAGCGTACATAGGGACAGACAGCGGGAAGCGACTTTGTTTTATACTATGTAGTGATACCATACATTAAAAAACATTGCATTTTGAGAATTTAAGATTTTAATAGTAAAGTTTTACTAGCTATATTTACTGCATTGTTTCGCGTAACGGTCTTGGATGTTGTATTCTTATCTACGTTGCTTAAGTACCATATCGTTGCTTAGTGCCTGCGATACAAGTTTATCTTATTGCAGGGCTGAGTCAATGTGTGGGTCGTGATTTGGTTATTGTTTTGATAATTAAAGTTACAACTACTTTATACTAGATTTGAGATTCAGAATCTTGTACTGGACTCACCACTAAGACCCTTATGAATATTTTTCTGAAAAAATATTTCACTTTCAGTACTATTGCTTGATTTACTGCCTTTTTCATCTCTTATGATATCCCTAAATCATTTTAACTTAAATTTTCGATGCAAAAAGAGTTTACGCTGAAAAGTAGGTAATATCTGTATTTTATTATTAATTCAATTAACTACAAAAAGTAAAAAAAATTGCTCAGATGTAGAATAAATTTTTATTACCCGAAGGTCGTGGCGGTCTTATATTCATTCGGAAAAAGCAAAAAAACTTAGCAATGTATAGCGTTGATTTGATCAAACGTTCATTGGTTCAAGTTAATTTGGTCAGATTATGAAAACTAAAAGTTTTTAGGGCACCTGTGTGCCGGTCAAACGTATTTCAGAATCGTGTACGAGAAGAATTGGTCAAAATTCTTAAATTTTTCCCACGTTTTATACACTCACTTTTCTTGTTTGTTTGTCGTTCCAGTGGATTTTTGCAACTCAATTTTGAGGCACTTCCCGATAAGCTAGCAGGCTGAAATTTTCAGGGTAGCTTCAAACCCGATGACAATGCAATTTACAACTATAAAAACGGCTGGACCGATTTTGATAAAATTTGTATGGAGTGAATTTTCAAGTTACACCCACGATCTATACACGTCATGAAAATATATCCCATTAATAATCCCTTAAATAATAAACGCCGCTACGTTTTGACTGGGCCCTTTTAGCCTCGTAGGGTTTTTTATTATTTTTAGGGCATTTAAAAACGTGGGTTTTTAGTTTTTTAAACATATATTATTTTCTTACTTCCTTGATATAATGTTTCCCTTAATAACTTGCCTGATTGAAATGTTATATTTCAATATACGTCAGGTCCCCGAGATCAGTATTCAGTGTATAATTGCAAACGGCCCCGTTACCTGAAAGGGGTTTCGTTACCCAGATCCTGGGTAATGCCGAGCATTCACCGAGTTAATTACCGACCCTGAACATCCCAAAGATTATGAGAATTATGGTTCTGAATCACAATATTTACTTCATTGCTGATGGAAGGGATTTATGTAACGGGAAACTTGTGTGATGGTTTTGGTGTTGCTAGCTAATTCTTTTAATGTGGAGTTTAGAGGTATAGCTGTGGCCAATCTCTTATGATACCTTTGGTGTTGCAAGCTTCGTTACGCCACAGCAATTTTTGGTGCCTGTTCTGATTTACTTTCATTCGGATACATTTTACAAAATACTATTGTTCATTAAACTTATGAACTACGAATACTACGCCGAAATATTTACTACGGATTTTGCTACGTCGTAGTAGTACAAAATGCTTCTATAGTATTTAACATGACGACAATAATATCAAATTAAATTAGAGATTGGATTTGATTTTAAGTAATTTATTGTAATTTACATTATATTTAAGTTTTTGTGAACTTTCCTTTCTGATTTTCATAGTTTTATATATTTTATAGTGACATGGGTTTTACACTGACATTCAATGCAATATTATTAATTTATATTTTTAATTCAATATATCATTTTGTTAGCCCTCAGCGGCAGGTTTTTTAGAAGAAAAAAAACTAGACTTTATTTTCACATCGTAAACATAAATCAGTAAACTAGCATGTCCCTTTTAATGAACACATCCTTTCATTGTCGTGTTTAATATAAACAGGCCGTAGTATCCACGTCAATGTCGTCCGTCACCCGTCCGCGCCTCGTCCGGACAAAAACCCTACTAAATACACCATTAATTATTAACGCCTCAACATAACGCCCCATCAACAAAACAGCCATCAGCTTGTTTACTTCGGCGGTATTTAACGCCCTTATATACAAATAAAACATAATTATGTTAGTGAGATGGCCACAGCATATGAACGCCCAAAACTCAAGAGGGGGCTTAGGCGTGCCCTAGACGATCAATTATATTGTGCAATTAAGTGGCGTGCTTAGAGTTTTTGTACAGAACAAGCCGAGAGATACGTTATAGTAGTTTTTTTTAAATAAATGTCCTTGTTGGCTCATTACTCTTCAATCTACACTTCATACTTCCGTTGTGGACTGGCTGGCGTGAACGAGCTGTTATGCAAGGCATATTGAATTTTGATTTGATAAGTAATGAATGAATGAAAGCGTGATCTTATCTTAGTTTGTTAGGGCAAGCCGGGCTTTTGGGCTTCTATGACAGTACCGCCACTGGTGCAATTGTTGTTATTTGACTAGAAATTGGTTAATATTGAATATTGTGCAGTGATTGAACAAAAGTTTGAGCATGTTTTTTATTGCAACACAGTTTTTATTGTATCCTGTAGTATCAGTAATGAACAATACACGGTATTAATTCCATACTCCGACTGACCGCAAAAACATTGTGCATTTCTTATTTATGTGCAACATAATTGATCGTTTAGGTAAAAGTGTATTTCAATGTTTAAAGTTAAAGTAAAGTAAAAAACGTTGAGGCTTAAAGAAACATCAGAGGTATTGAAATGAAACATTTGAGATAAAAAAAACTTAGGAGATGATGCCGTTCAAAATCCTTTTCGCGGAAAGAAACCGTAAATTAGCATGGCGTCAAACAACGAGTTACGACAAATAATAATACAATTGCTACAGGTGGTAGATCTACGTGCGAGATCGTCTGTGTCGGTACCACCCTCCTTTCTATTTACAACGTGAAGCAGTTCGCTGTGTTTCGGTTCGAAGGATTGGTGAACCAGTGTAATTACAGGCACGAGAGGTATAGCATCTTTTCCCTGTACATGGGCAAAGCATTGACCTGCCCTTTGGGTTCTAAGACATCAAGGGTATCGTCGTGTCAATAGGCGGTATCACTTTCCATCAGGTGGATCGACTGCTTGTTTGCCCGTGATGTTGAATTAGAAAAAAATGGCTAGGCTACTGACATAATTGATAACGCTGGTTTCGGAAGCATCACCTCCGACTCTTACGCTCACTAGCGTAAGACGCTTACGTTAAAAATGGGGGATACATTATACACCGATGTATAGAAACGACATTTGAAACGAATATTTTAATAATAATAATAACCAGATCACGACACACTCATTGTCTTAGCCCTGCCAGCCCAGTAAGTATCGTAAGAACTTGAACTTGTGTCACAGGAACTAAGCAACGTTATGGTATATATATATATGATAAGAATATTACATCCAAGATCGGTAAGCGAAACAATGCGTCTTGCAAATAACACAAAGTCCCGCCCCCGCCGGGATTCGAACCCACAACCTCTGGTGTAGCAGTCGGCTGTTTACACCACTGCGCCACCGAGGTCGTCAAAATGTTTATTTTGTAAAATGTTTATTCTATTATGTCACACACAATAGTTCAATGTTAAATCTTTCGCGGGAAAAAACTTTTTGACAACTGTCAAACACTATTCATAGAGAAATCTAGAGCATACCGCCCGAAATGAACTCTTTATAGGCCAAGGAGCGTTTAGCGCTGCGGAAAATGAGCATTTTTCTAATCCAAGTAACACCGACCCATTAGAGATACCTCTCTGAAGGTCCTACACATAACCTTCACTCTGAAATAGCTCCCGATTCCCAGGTGGTAGGTCTGCATGTGAAATCGTTTGGTTTGGTACCACCAACAGTAAGGGACTGTTTCTACCGTGGAGCTGTTTGCTGTGTTTTGGTTCAGAGGATTGGATAGCCCACGATGAAGCTATAAGAGGTTTAACATACTTTACCTTTACAATGTCAACGTATTTTTGATCTTAAATATAAGGCATAATCGTATCAATAGGCGGCATCACTTAATATTTACGTCTGCTTATTTGCCTATGAAGTTTAACAAAAGAATTTATTAGTCATTAAACACGCATACTTGGTACAAAATGAACAAAACAGCGTATATATTCTTGAGTAGAACATTTCCTGGAATATCTTATTAATTCAAATAACTACTGAGGCTGAGCAGGCAAAGAATATTTCCAAAGTACAGCTATTACCGTAATCTCGGGACGATTCAACGTTTTTAATTCTAAAAGGAATTGTTATCCTGTTACGTTCAGCTTAAGGTCGCGGCACACTTAGCCGGATAGCATTTAAGATTCAGCGGTAGATTTATGTCGGCTGCGGGTTAGGTCATTATTATAAAACTTGTTATTTTAGCCAGTGTTGCTTGTTTTAATTTTTTTTTATTAAGCAACGATTGCAGTAAAATAATACGCACTTATCAGTACCTTTTTTTGTGTTTCTTTTTTTAGCACCATGTGACTTGTGACCACCCTGAAAGTCTATTCTGAATATCAAAAAAAAATAAATTATAAACATAATTAATTGGATGAGTATTTTCAAAACTTTCCTTAAAACAAACTTTGTTTATAATTTAATGTACAGAAGCATATTTGACACACCGAAGACAACCTGAAGCAACCTTATCTCAGCCTTAATGAGGCAAGTTATTTAAAGACTCTTACAGTCGACAAACTGTAAATTTTTAATAAGACCCAAGCCTGTGTCCGTCGCGTCCCTTATTTAAACATCTTCAATTAAAAAGGACAATGCTATCCCAGACTTTCATCCCGTAAGCGATATTAAAACCACAATCTGAGATGAACGACTTCTAAGAAGTCGGGATTGAGTCAGTATGTTTCAGTATTGTCATGGTAAACACGGATTTGGGACCATTTCTTAAACAAATATTATCTGTTTTGTTACGTTAATGAAAAATACGAAAAAAAATGGTATGAAATTTTAATCATATTTACATCGTAACCAAATAATATCAAAGTTTTTCAGAATGAATGCATTTCTTAGTTTTTATTAAATCATTTAAAAATACCAGTCTTGAAACTATTTCAAATTACTAAGGCTTACAGACAAATTAATATTAATTAAATTTAAACACCATTGCGTGATTATCTCTAATAAATAATAGTTAATAAAGTGAATAATAAGTTTCAGGACGTTTGTAAAGGCTTGTTTGATTATGTGAATATTGTGGCTGACTGACGATTCTGTAATTGAGATAATTGTATTATAATTGTACATTATTTTGCTTCATAAACGACTGACTCGCCCGGCATTCATGAAAATTGTTTTGATTGGATGATTTGACACTGAAAAATAAGAGTATTTCGATTGACAAAGCTTACTACTCTTTAAGGGAATTCTTCGCTGACAAAGTTTTTCATAACATCACTGATATTAATGGATTTGTTTACATATTAATTTTATTTGAAAATTGAATTGCAATTTGTTTTGTTTTTGTGGTAGGTAAAAGAATTTTGATGTAAAAAGTACTCATTTTAAGTCCATTTAAATGAAAAAAATGATTTGATAATCATTACTTGCTTAACTATATAGTAAATGTCATTAAAACCGATAAAATCTGTAAATAACTTACATTTGTGACGACCTCGGTGGCGCAGTGGTGTAAACAGCCGACTGCTACTCTAGAGGTTCCGGGTTCGAATCCCGGCGGGCGCGGGCCTTTGTGTTATTTGCAAGACGCATTGTTTCGCTTACCGGTCTTGGATGTTGTATTCTTATCTATTTAGTATATACCATAGCGTTGCTTAGTTCCTGTGACACAAGTTCTTACGATACTTACTACAGGGCTGAGTCAATGTGTGTGTCGTGATGTGGTTATTATTATTATTATTTGGCATTTTTTTTTATTGATAATCGACAAATTGTTAAAAAAAGGCTTAAAATTAATTTTACATTACAAACATAAATATATTTGCGACCAACGACGTCAACCACAGATTTTGGGTTGAGAGTTTAAACGAGTGAATTCAGTTCTCCGGAGCTGACAATTAACGGTAGTTATAATTTTTTTGTGGTTGTAATGTTGTTGTAAATTTTTGATAATAATAATAAAACACATCACGACACACACATTGACTCAGCCCTGCAGTAAGTACCGTAAGAACTTGTGTCACAGGCACTAAGCAACGATATGGAATACAACATCCAAGACCGGTAAGCGAAATAATGCGTCTTGCAAATAACACAACGTTCCGCCCACAGAAGCCAGAACCTCTAGCGTAGCAGTCGGCTGTTTACACCACTGCGCCACAGAGGTCGTCAAAGGTTGATTTGACACAATATCGGTCATATATTTCGTTAAAGAAAATTTAACGTCTGTTTTAATCTACAGATATTCCATATTATATCAAAGTAAGTTCGTCTATGTTTGTGATTACATGTACATGCACATCGTTCTAGCGTACGTAACGGAGTGAAATCGAGGTTATACTCTCTGAAACAATGTGCATGTATGTACAAACCTGTCAAAACTAACACAAAATTAGTCAAAAATGTATCGTTGAATTGAATATGAACAAGAAATTGGTGTTCAATACATAAGACACTAAGTCACCGCTGTCAATTAATATGCAATTAATTTTTCTATGCGCATCTGGTATCTTATGCATTATGAAAATTTTAATAAAACCTGCACATAACGAAACGTTCAATTCGCATATTCGACACGTTTCTGTGGATATTCGTAAAATGGTCCATAAAGGTGAATTGCTTTTGCGTCAAATTTAAAAAACGAAAGCTTTGAACGGCCTTTTTGAACCGTCTGTATAATATTCTTCAATAAACTTAGTTAAGTATTTATTAGAAATAATTTAATATTTAATACTAGCTGAGGCCCGGGTTAATTTAAACACATTTTTCCACGTATTCAGTAGGGGCTAATCCCTTGTAATTCAGTAGCCATGTCTCATGACAGGGCCGTATTCAGGCTGGGCCGTTGAAAGCCCGCAATTTTCGGGGATGCGATGCCAAGATAGGTTATCTTTTTGCAGAGCCGGGTGAAGGGGCGTCAGGGCGCCAGGGCCGCATCCAGGGTGAGGGGAGGCGAGATTAGACCGGCTTAAGTTCTGGAACTCTCAGTAAACATCTGCACAAGACTTTCATCATTACGTTGCGTCGTTCAAAAATCGTTTTTAGCCTAGATAGTTTAAAGTTTTCTGTTAAAAAATGGAAAAGTTTTTAATATTGTCCCAATAACTTAAAATTTTAGAATATAACAATAAAATATAACATTAACCACATTACGACACACTCAGCCCTGCACTAAGATTCAAATATAATCTTATATCGCAGGCACTAAGCAATAATGTTTTATAAACTACATAAATTAGAATACAACATCCAAGAACGGTAAGCGAAACAATGCATCTTGCAAATAACATACAGTTCCACCCTCGCCGGGATTCGTACCCGAAACCTCTAGCGTTTAAGTTGCGGGACAGCCCGAACAGCCTCCAGCTTACTGTCTTGGCCAGCTTGGACGTGGACAATGCTATCATGCGGTACTGGACAACTCCTAGTCAACGACAGCAAACCATGTTTTGTTTACCGTATAAACAATTTTTAATCTTTAAGTTGTACTAACTTAATATTCAGGGTACACCCGCCACTCTGTCCCACCACTGCAACTCCTGTTCACCGGGATCGACAGTGGCGTCCTTTGAACGAATAATGCAGCTGTGCAATGACGTACAGGCCGTGCTGACATAGTATGTAACTTACTTTTATGACTAACGAAATATGAAGATTGTCTGAAATAAATAATTTTCACTTACTTCTTTTTGTATTAAAGATTTCAAAATTGATTAATAGAACATTGAAGAAGATCTCTCAGTAAATCGCTTCACAATGATTGTTTAAATTATTAATGTAGCACTTACAAAAATAGCTGAAAACCAATTCTATAAATTACGTAAAAAAAATATATACAGTAGTCAAATAAAGACCCTTCAATTAGGGCTATCCCTTAATTCAAGTCTCCCTTCCTACGTGATCGTTTACTAGGCTTCGATTGATATCTACTGTACCGCATCTCAATTCACTCCTCAAGCTTGAGAGTTGTTTTCATTAGGGTTGCATACCCTAACAGGAACCTATTACTAAGCCTCCGCTGTCCGTCTGTCTGTCAGCGGGCTGTATCTCATGAACCATAATAACTAGACTCTTGAAATTTTCAGAAAATGTCTATTTCTGCTTCTGTTATAGCGGAAGTATATACAAATACTAAAAACAGGAAGAAATAAAAAAAAAATGAGATGAAATGATTTTGCGACATTTTTGGCTTGTTCTTGTACGAAATTATCTATAAAGTACATAATGTTTAATGTCATAAGATGATTCGGAGCCCATCATTTGCGGGTCCGACTCACACTTCACCGGTTTAATTCTCTCCCCTCTGTTTTGGGATGCTTGAGTTTGGAATTAATACCACGTCCGTAACTGTCACAGTAACCTGGCTATAGTCGCATCATGTCATTAAATTAAAAAATAAGGTCGGAGTATTCAAAATAAGAATAAGAATAATTTATTTTTTTGTCAATTTTTGTTAGGTTTAAATGAACTAGAGGTCGCCGAGTAGTCGAAATTCGACTTTATGGCTCCTTTTAATTTAGATGTTTGTCGTCGGTCGTTTTCCTTGTCGAAAACGGCCGGAGCGTCGACCGGGCAACAAACGAAAGACAGTCTTGTAGTCGTTCGTTTGTCGCGCGAACATTTTGAATAATTTTTTTTTTGCAAAAAGGCATCGATCTTATATTTTATGGAAACACTGTAAAATTACAGAAAATGTCCTCACCAAATGTCAATCCAATCAAACATTAAGGTTAACATTTTGTACTGCATTTTTTTGCTCTGTCAGGAATTTGATTTCGTTTGTTAGTAAGTTTGGTTGGGTCACCTTTCTGTGTTTTTCTTATAGTTGACTTTATTTTAATTCGTGTTGTTTTTTTCTATTAGGATTATGTTTATATATCTCTCTATCAAAAATTGCTGCAACAATTTAAGTGAATTTTTATATGGGAGTGTGTATCTAAAAAATAATAAATGGAGATAAAGTTTTTGCATGACTCTGATGATTTAGTCAATAAAATCCGTAGGATTAGCATTTAAAAAAAAATGATGTATGCAACATTAAACGTGATTTGATGACCATAAACATAACAGCATAAAATGAACTCACGCCGTAATCCTTCGAGAGGAGTTGGCAGAGGTGTTAAACACATTTCGCATGTTTATGTTGAGTCCCAGTGTGACAGGTTGCGAATCCGTCGCCACTACTCGGGCACATTGAGGAACATGGCAACTACAACTTACGGCAACTAGAACCCTCGATCTATCGGGTTTGATCGGTCGGTTTACCAAGGCACGTAACAAACTTAGCTACCACATCCTTCCAAGTTTGATGATCATAAAATGCAAATAGATACTGTTTATTTAAAGCTTCATATCAATCCAACTCAATCACGTTTGATTCAATATTTCATCGAGCAAACTTCTATTTACTTCAATGGCATGCTCAATAGGGATAATATTTTTGTTGTGATAGAATTTAAAAAATCTAAAATTCTTTTTCAGACAAGTTTAAAAGAAAGATAGAAAACTTTCTCCTTTAAATTAGAAAATAAAAAAATAACGTAAAATTTGCGTACATTCGATTATTCATCCCCATTTTCACAGCCCTAACTTTTTAATGGTAGATCCGATATCGATCAAACATAGCTAAGAACACGCTCGATTAACTCACCTTTTAAACATCAAAATCGCTTCATTCATTTGAGAGATATAATAGCACAGAGACGTCAAACTTATAACACCCCCTCTTTTTGCGTTGGGGGTTAAATTAAACATCCTTACTCTATATCCTGTGCCGCTGTTTTTGCAATAAATAAAATAAAATAAATCTTCCATCTCGTTTCTCAAAAGTATTTAATTCAATTTTCAAACGGCGCCACATTTTTAATCACAGATATTCAGATGTTTATTTCAA
This sequence comes from Choreutis nemorana, assembly GCA_949316135.1. Taxonomy (NCBI): domain Eukaryota; kingdom Metazoa; phylum Arthropoda; class Insecta; order Lepidoptera; family Choreutidae; genus Choreutis; species Choreutis nemorana. The sequence continues at coordinate 11,529,311 of OX438598.1, read as the reverse complement.
TATATTTTTCCGCGTCCTAAAAGATCCCTTTGTAATTATACAATGTAGCGTGTTTTTCACCCTCCGGGGTAAATTAATTTCGTTGAAGCGAAGACATACAAAACAGTTATCAGTTTATCCCTCCGCCCCTCTCCCTCCGCTCGACCCGGCAGGGGGAGGCGGTCCACATTACTTATCTGCGCCCCCCCCCCCGTCCGCGTGTGGTCAGGACAGGACACCCAAGATAAGTATGTGCGTAAGTAGAATTTCTAAAAAGCCGCATTCTTCAATAAGAAATCCCCTTTCAACGGGTTTTGTAACAATCGTCGAAAGATGATGAAGGTATCTTTTTTTGTTTCTTAGAGATGTAAATGTTTAATTTGAACGGGAGTGATGAAGAAATGGTTTTACCCGACTGTGCTAGAAAGGGGGTCATGTTTTCGAGCGATTGTGTTTGTATTTTTAGGTGCAATTGCTATGTTCAGATTTATTCATATCATTGGATTAAAAAATAATATTATTATTAATGTTATTGGATTAATTAATAAGAATTATTTTATTATTATTAATTAAAGGATTAACTTTTTATATCCATCGTGACTTCCGCTGATATGACGATGAGATGACAGGCACGGTTACAAATTAGGTGTCTTTTTATGTTGAAAAGTAAATAATATATGATTTAAAGGCGAAAAATAATAATAACCACATCACCACACACATTTTGACTCAGCCCTGCAGTAAAACATAGTCTAATCGTAATCACTAAGCAACGATATGGTATAAACAACATAGATAAGAATACAACATCCAAGACCGGTAAGCGAAACGATGCGTCTTGCAAATAACACATAGTCCCGCCCCCGCCGGGATTCGAACCCGTAACCTCTACCGCAGCAGTCGGCTGTTTACACCACTTATAAAACCAAATATGCTTTAAATATGAATCTGTTATTTGGACTGGGCTTACGCCTACAATATTTACATTGTATAATAATATCTGGTTATTATTATGATGAATATTATTTACATATTGTAAATGCCATTCCCTTGGCACGATCTCCAACCCAAACGACTTGGTAGACACATATAGGTACTCGTGTAGGATTGTTGAATACATCTCAATCTGTACCAATATAACAAACAGGAAAGGTTTTATTTTTTGTTTGTTTGTTTGAATTGAATAGGCTCCGAAACTACTGAACAGATTTGAATAGTTCTTTCACGGTTGGAAAGCTACATTTTTCCTAAGTGACATAGGCTATATTTCATTTTTTTTAAATGGGGATCCTTACTTAAATTACGGGAAAGTGTAAAAATTATCAAAAAACTTCCTTACATCGCGTACGCTGCGAAAACTATTGATGATAGAACAAAATGATATAATGTGTTATATTATTATTATGAATGTGTGTGTAACAAATCTAAATGTAATGTTTAATGCCCGCGCGAAGCCGGGACGGGCCACTAGTTAAATATATATTTATTGTAAAAATATTATTCTTTCTTAAAGTTTTTGTTTTTCTAATAATTTAATTTTGTCAAATTTATTACTAAACCCTTTCTCTGCTTTAAGGCCGTCGCAATTGTTTTTAATCATGTTGGACAGGTTGAAAACATTATACAGGAAAAAGTTCATGTGGCTTGCCCTAACGTATTTAATAAGAAATAGTTCTTACATGTGATTCTCTTTCTTCTAATATTTCTTCCACGTTTATTCGCTTTGCAATGGTACCAAGATGAACACAAATTGTTCGTACAAATATTTGTAATTTACCAATGAAATTCGTCACAGATCCGGGTCGCCTGTTAAAATTTTAGCGACTAGTTTTTGGTTAGATCCGGTTAGATGGGTTGGTGGGGAGGTCGCTCCCCGAAAACGGGGGGGAGGGGTCAAAGATTAATCTTGTACACGAAGTAGTTTTGCAAGTTTGTAACAAGGCGTTTGACACTAAAACAGTATTCAAGTGGCAGGCCATAACCAGGGATCATCAAACTATCCATTCTGTTTACGATAGTTATTTACAGCAATAAAATTAACTGCATATTTAATAATACTTGACAAGGCCTTCCAGTGAGATTTTGTCGCATAACTGTTGATTCAAACTGCGTTATGAGGGTTTATTTTTTCTTGTTCCTTTTTTTATGGCAATAACTTTGAATATTTTGCCAGTATGTCAAGTTTTATGTGGAATAAAATGAGAGATGAATTAAGAAAGGATCAAAATGATAGATGGAATGATGAATCTGCCCACAGTAACATACGGTTACGGTGTAGGCTTTATTGAGTTACTTGGGAGATGAAGAAAAGCGCAGCCAAATCGTCGTATTTCACTTTCTCCACACTTGTACAGCACTACAGATATTCACTGGTTAACAATAGCATTTTACACAATAAATTCTCTTGATATTCAAGAAAAGACAATAAAATGAGAAAGTTTTATCTGACAGTTCTCGTTCCCGCCAAGTAACTCCTTTTTTGGGGTTTACATGTCGTAGATCTACGTGCTAGATCGTCTGGGTTGGTACCACCCTCCTTTCATTTACAACGTGAAGTAGTTCGCTGTGTTTCGGTTCGAAGGATTCGAGAGCCAGTGTAGTTACCGGCACGAGAAGATATTCTTTTTTACCTATACATGGGCAGTGCATAGGCGGTACTCTTGGCATTTTTAGACATCAAGGGCATCATAGTGTCAATAGGCGGCGGTATCACTTTCCTATAGTTGAACCGTTTGCTTGTTTGCCCTTGACGTTATTGTTTTGAAATGTGTTAAAAAAAAAAGAATAAAACTATAAAAATGTGTACCTGCGAGACAGGCTTTGCCTAGTGCAGGACTCATAGCGACTCAGCAATGAGTCATTACAACGATATTGTTTTTCTATGCGATTACCCCTGTAATAATTTTCAATTCAAATTATTTGTCAAAATATATATAATAATTTTCATACTAATATAAAGTAGGTTTTATAGATAAAAAGAGTTAACGTTAGTTGTTGATAGGTTACGGTTGTAGTTTAAACATCGAAAATACTCAACCGCTCTCAGATTTTTTTTTACAATGTTCGCAGGCATTTTGTTTAAAAAGATACGATAGTAATGAAATTCGAAAAGTACGCGCGAAGCCGTGCGATAAAGCTAGATTAAAAAGAGTGGGATACGCAGAGGTGTTAACCGCATTTAGCTTGCCTTAGTTGAGTCCCAGTGTGACAGGTGCGAATCTGTCGACACTATCTGGGCGCAATGAGGAATACGGCAGCTACAACGTACGGCAACCCTCGACCTTTCGGGTCGGGTCTGCCAGTAAACCGAGGCACGTAACAAACTGAGCTACCACGTCCGACCTGGTTTAATTAAAAAAAAGATTTAAAAATATTACAGTCATTGGAAACTGACTTCTTGTAGCAAAATAAGCATCATGCGCCATCCCCATCGCCCACAGAAATAATTAAAACCAAAAAAAAAGATGATTCTTTCAAAGGATTCCAATGACTCCGAGAAAGATTGATGAGATGAGACGGGATTTCAGAACGATTTAATTAATGTCACCCTTATCCCCGTTCCTTATCATTAGATTGGACACTCAACTGATGGAATTATCCTATTGTTTTCCATGTAAATTGATTTTTTTATTTATTATTATTAAACACTAGCTTTTCAGAAGTCGAAAATGGTTCAAATAGGATTTTTAATTACTTGACATTTATCTTTATATGTTGGCCAATTATAGCCTACGTATTATTCTGATGTATGGGCTATATTTTTGTAAAGTTTCATTAAAATCCATTCAGTAGTCTTTGCGTGAAAGAGTAACAAACATCCATTCATCCTTACATCATTTTGTGTTTATAATATCAGTAAGAATTATATTTGAGAAAAAAAAAAATGCATATGCACTTAGTAGATATCTTATAGCTATTACCTCATTTAATATAAATTGTAAATCGTTACAGAATAAATAAAATAATTATTATCATATTAGTAAAACTTAATTCCTTATGCAAGGTTTTTGTATTACTTTGGCCGTCACAAATATTAGCGGATCCAGAGAGGGCTAGGGGGCTCAAGCCCTCCAAATGCATCTGAGTTCTTTGGATCTGAGCCCTTACTTTGTTAAAACTTAACGTTAGTCAAGCCTCCCCAAAAAGCGTTTCTACAAAAAGGTCGTCAGTTTAGTTGTGTAAAGCCCCCCCAAATTACAATCCTTGATCCACCACTGGTCACAAAACACTATCAAAATACTTGAGGAGGAAGAGGTAGCTCAGTTTGTTACGTGCCTTAGTTAACCAACCGATCCGACCCGACAGGGCGACGGTTCGAGTCTCGCGGTTCCTCATTGTAACCGGATAGTGGCTACAGATTCGCAACCTGTCACACTGGGACTCAACATAAACATGCGAAATGCGGTGTGAAACACCTCTGCCTACCCCTCTCGAAAGATTAATATACGCCAAGCGTTTATTTTTATATATATGTTTATGTGTATCAAAATACTTACTCAATACAGCGATCTTAAAACAAGACAGTAATGTATCAATAATTTTTGATCCCACTTTATTTACAGTAGCAAATAAAATTCCGTAATTAATCTGCCCAACATTCACAATACACAAAGAACATAACATTACAGATAAAAAAACGAGTAAAATACAAACTTAACCTCATCAGAGCCAAATTTAGCTTTCGCCAACAATAAGTCTTATATTAAACGATTTGCCTAAAAAGTTAATAGGTTCACCATCAAAGAATGGAACTGAAAAAAAGGTGTAGTAGTGAAGGAGTATTTTGTCGGGGAAATCTCTCCCGAGGGGGTTGTTCTGGAAACAGTTGTTGTGACCAAACGAAATAATATTTTTTTTGTTCTGGCAATTACTGTTAAGGCGCAGACATATTGCTGCGAGATGGATCGTGCGTAGCGTGGCCGTGGGCCGTGGATTATAGCGTGTGTATGCGAGATCAACATATTTTTTTCAACAGATAAAAAAAAACATGTATCTTTACCGAATTTTTAAAATAGGCCTATCGATAAACAGGTGGTAGATCTACGTGCGAGATTATCTAGGTAAGTACCATCCTCCTTTCCATTTCTGCCGTGAAGGACTTCGCTGTGTTTCGGTTCGAAGGAAGGAACAGTAAGTGTAATTACCGGCACGAGAGGTTTAACATCTTTAACTCTACATGGGGAACGTATAGGCCGTGTCTTGGCGTTCCAGCATCAAGGTCATCGTCGTGTCAATAGGCGTCGGGATCATTTTTCGTTAAGGGAATCGTTAGCTAGTTTGCCAATGATTTTGAATAAAAATAATGATATCTGATATTAGTTAAGCTCTCAGCTTATACGAAGGCAAAAACTATTTTTAATATCGGATAAGTATAAACCAAAATTTAAAAGTTTTTCACAGTGGACAAAAGCGAACGCAAGCAAAGCGAAGGAAAACTCATTTTTTAATTTTAAAACATTTTTTCAAGCTACATTTTCGTGTGCATCGCCTTGATATCTGTAACAAGTCACGTCTGCATTAATAAATAAATAACCTGACCAGTATCAAAAATTAGTTAGCCGAGGCTTCTGTTTCAAGACTGTTACCAACTTCAATTACGATTTATTGATTCTTAATTACTTACTTAGTTTATTATAGTGGGTTATTATTTAAGATAAACATTGTTGTTATGGTCCAGTGGGCTGTACACTTGACACCGTAATGTGAGATCGTATGAGATTTCTTTTTACATTTTTGCAGGAGAAGCAACAAATTATATTGTTATGCATGTTATGTAATAATTATTCAACAATTAATATTGGTTTTTTATTATTACAAATTTAACAAAGACCAAATTTTTATATCAAATCATAGCATAATAATAAAGATCATAATTACAGGAACAGTATCAAATAAATCAAAAATTATGAAAGAACTTAAAATAAGCATACATCAACGATTTCCATCCATCCGTAAACACATCCAGTTCAGGATAAGCAACCAGCAGAGCGTGTGACTCATGGCAAGAGTGAATGGATGATGGCGGTGATTGGAGCGATGTCTCGTGTAGTTATCAGGCACGAAAAGCCTACAAAGGTGTTGAAATCAAAGTTGTTGCCATGAGAAAAAAAACAAAAAAAAGGTGTTCAATCACTTCAGGCAAATACTTCATTGGTTTTTTTATAATATGCCCATCGAGGTCCGGACTGCACATTTCTGTTGAGCATACACCTGTGTTACTAAGTTTTATATCGAAAAACCTACTACAGGAAAATCAAATTTTGCATGTACGATGTTTTCAAAGTACGGTTTCAGTATTAAAATATGATTAATGGGAACGTATTCGGTTATTAACAATTTTTTTAAAGTACCTTATATTACAAGTTCACAAAATAAACTTTTCATATATGTCAGGTAAACCATTAATAATATCAAATATTACATAGAAAATATTCTGAGAAAACGATTCTCAAAAAGCTAAATTAACAATCTCTGTTAAGCTGACGAAAATATATAAAGTATTTATCTGAGTTATTTATACTTAAATGAAGACTCCATCTCATTCAGTCGCCTATTCTAATGATTGAATAATAATAACCACATCACGACCCGCACATTGATTCCGCCCTGGAGTAAGATTGTAGAATCTTGTATTGCTAAGCAACGATTCCCTGTAAACTATATGAATAAAAATACTACATAGAAAAACATTCACACATACATACCGGTTCAAATAATAACCCTTCATTTGATGATTTTGTATCTGTTTCAATTATTTTAATCTGTTTTAATTTTTAAGAAGGTGTGTTTTAATGACTGATACTTACTAAATATTGTATGCCTCCTGTCAGAATTTAGACACTGGACACATTCGTAACATCTGCAATATTTTGGATGAATGAATGAATGGTTTATTTGCTGAAACATGGGTACATTATTGGTGTTACACATCATCGGTAAATCAAAAGTAAATAAAAGTAAACACATTCAAATAAATAAATTAAACATAATAAAAAATATATATATTTATGTTTACAATATTCACAATGAATGAGTTTGACTTTTCTTTTGCCGAAGTCGGTTAAAATTATTGATGTTGTCTTGAGCTTTACAATATTTGTTTATTTTATTTTATTAAGGCAAGCCATAACAACAGTACATGCATTACAATTATATAAATACATTTATTTTTCACAGGGCATACACACATAGCAATTAAAGGCAAGCACAACATTTACAAAAATAACGTAAACTAATCAAAAATCGAAACAGAAATTATTAAGAGAAATTACATATCAATAATAATACAATAAAAACACATTAACAGATTTTAGTGTCACTTAGATAAATCACAAAATTATTTACGGAATTCGGTTGGTTTGAATTGGATATAAATTTTATTATTCTTAATTTAAATTTAACTAGTGAATTAAAAACATATCAACGTCTGGAACGCCTGCGGCATTGGTTTTATTGTACGCTTTACAGATTCTTTGGAACGGGGAGTGGCTAAACATGTTTGTTTTGCAGAGAGCCAGACTAAAATTTCTAGAAACAGGAATTCTAGGTATTCTCATAGGCACAGTCAGAAAAATCTGCTCTGTTATTGACTCACGTTTAATAATTCCATTCACTCATTTGTGCAGATACGCATATATAAATATAACAGCAAAAATTTGCCTCCATTAGTACCATTTAATATTTACAAAGAAACAACGCCTCGCGTCGTACAAGCGAGTAATTAAATTCTGACACTAATTTGTTGACCCTTGTATCCAAAATAACTTTTGTACTTTACAGAACAATTAAATAGGGACTAGTTGATCAATTAAAAATATGTCATCTGGACCCGTAGGATCAATATTTGTTGGTTAACTCGAGTATTTCTATACTCGATATTAAGGTCAGATTATTTCTAAGGTTCCATACACAACAGTTGCCAACGGATCTGAGTTACTGAGCTGTCTCTCAGTAGGCTGTATTTCATGAGCTGTAATAGATGTACGGTAATTGGTACCACCCTCCTATCTATTTACAACGTGAAGCAGTTCGCTGTGTTTCGCTCCGAAGGATTGGAGAGCCGGTGTAATTACCGGCACGAGAGGAATAACATCTTTATTTCTACGCAACGCATTGGCAGTGCGTTTCAAATATCAAGGGACTCGTCGGTCGTGTCAATAGGCGGTATCACTTTCCATCAGGTGACCGGTTTGCTTGTTTGCCCATGACGTAAATAAAATATTGATTTTACATACTGTATTTTTATTAGCTTTGAAGATTAGAACGCAGTTTCATGGTAAAATACAGCAGTTTTCTAATATTTCTCATTGTACAGTTAACCTTCATACTTAATTTAACAATAAAACAAACTATTAACAACAACCAATCAGTTAGATGGAAGTCCATTATTCTAATGTTTTTGATTAATCTATGAATCTACAGACTGCTTGAGAAAATGTAATACAATACATCCAGCAGTATCTAAATTATTCATAACATAGCGTTTGCCTGCGACTTCGTCCGCGTAGAAGTCGAAAATGGTTCCAACAGAATTTTTAATTTCTTGACATTTATCTATATTTGTTGGACAATTCGCCCGATATCTCTATAAATTATAGCCTATGTGTTATTCTAATGTATAAGCTGTATTATTGTTAAGTTTAATTAAAATTCATTCGGTCGTTTTTGCGGTAAGGTGTAACAAACATCCATACAAACATACATCCTTACAAACTTTTCGCGTTTTTGACGACCTCTGTGGCGCAGTGGTGTAAACAGCCGACTGCTACGCTAGAGGTTCTGGGTTCGAATCCCGGCGGGGGCGGAACTTCGTGTTATTTGCAAGACATTTGCATTGTCTCGCTTACCGGTCTTGGATGTAGTATTCTTATCTATGTAGTATATACCATATCGTTGCTTAGCACCTGCGACACAAGTTCTTACGATACTTACTGCAGGGCTGAGTCAATGTGTGTGTCGTGATGTGTTTTATTATTATTATTATTAATATTAAGAAGCATTGACGTGACTGTTTGAAGCTTTGTTTTAAAAATACTTTGGTAAAGTGAGTCCGTAAAGATTTTTTTTTATCACAGCCATACATACAATATTACCTATTTTTGTGGTGATTAATTTAGCCATTATTTCAAAATTGAAGATCACGTTTATCAAAAATAAATATTCACTCAAAGAAATGCATATTCAGACAAATCAGTGATGCAGCGGTCACGGCACAGTAGAGACGCGGTGATGACTGTTCTTTCATGTATTTTATTTGTTTATTTTATTTAAAAGATCACAAACATAGTGTACACTTATTCGTGCAATTGGAAAACAATACCAGTATAAAATCAAGTCAAATGTCACTACAAAAAAGATGAAGACAGAATGCGGGAAAAAAGATATGACATTTCAACGTCAATAATCGAGATGTTTGATATTTTTCTATGAAAGCGTTCAGACACGTATGTGTCAGTGACGACGAAGTGATTTAAGATAATCTATGAAATAATGTCTTGCTGTGCCGTCACTGTGACTTCACTGATATGTGTGAACTATATAAAGTAATTTATATAGTTTAAAAAAAAGTAATCTTCGTTACAACTGATCGGTTATTGTTTAAAACTGATTACACGTAGTTAAAGACCGAGGGAAAAGCAATTATTTTAGGTAATTAGAATTTACGATAGTGTTTCAAACTTCTGATCCCTGACTAAATTAATCGTCTCTGATGATTTCACATTTTCCGTACACAACTGCAAATCGTTCAGAGATAAAGCAGTACGTAGTACCGACGCAAATGTTTACACAGGGCCCACTAAAAATACTAGTGAAAGGGTAAGAAGGGCGTGTCACCCCCTCCCCCCTAATGCCCACTTGCCTCCCCCCTTCGACGGCAGTACAATTTGTTATTAAAACAAAACTCGTTGAACAAGATAACCGACGACTAAAACTTCGCCCCAGGGAATACTATATTATGAGGCCAAACAAGTATTTAACTTGCTTTGGATAAATTTTAAATTTAAATACAACTTCACGGGCACACAAGCAAACGGTTAACCTGATGGAAAGTGATACCGCCGCCAACGAACACGACAATACCACTGATGTCGAGAAACACCAAACCCTCAATTACCTCCCGTGCCGGTAATTGCAATGATTTCGCAATAATTCTAATCGAAACACAGCGAACTGCTTCACGTTGTAAATAGAAAGGAGGGTGGTACCACCCTTATATGGACAGTTCAAGCATTTTTTCTCTAGCAGTAAGACCGAAATCTACAGGACACTTTTGTCGATGTCTAGATCTAAGCCCGCAATGTACGCCTCTTACTTATCCAAATGTATTTTTGTCCTTTTCAATTCTTCTCTCAATAGGTTCAGGGATTACCGAATGAGGGTGGGATTTGTTATAATGTAGAGGGTTCAATGCGTAGTTTTCTCTGATTGATTCTAGTATACCGGCTCATAGGACAAAAAAAAAACAAATAGTGGTAGAATTTCTCATCGGCAGTTTAAGTATTTTGACAATTTTACCAACCCCGTATTTTTTAAGGTCTTCCTCGTTTCGAGCCGCAGTGTGAATCGCAATCGTTTTTTAATTCGATCGTGGTGTGAATCAGCGATTTTTTTTCCCGTAGTTTGGCGACTCCACGTAATCAGGTTAAGCTTTAATTAAACTAAAGACAAGAATCCTCTTCATGTGTTTCATTTAAGCAGTGGGAACTGTCGGTTCATATTTTATTTATTCTTAAATAAAATATATATATTTAATATAAATTTTAAATATATTTTAAATAGATAAATATATTATTATTAAGTAAAATAAAAAATATTTAACCGTTTGTTTCCGTTAATAAATAAAATAAAAATAAATAAACACTAAATGTAGCACACAATCTAAAGTTCAGTTAACTCAAACCAAGTCTAGCATTCAAAATAAGAATCAGACGAACATTGAAAAGGAGTTATTGTAGGATTATACAGGTCATTGTTGAATTTATTTCCCAAATAAACAGCAGTAGAGGTTTGTTGTATAAACTGTATGATTTGTGCTGTCTAGTGCAGCTGTAACAATGTCAAGATTGCGTCTTGAAACTTAATTCATTGACACGAGAACATCGCTCACGTAGTTTGGTGCGAAATAGCGAATGTGTTATAAATTGTTAGGTGTTTATTTTAGAAGTATAAAACCATATACTATTTTTGTGTATGAGCATGGGTTGGGGACAAAGACAGTAGTGAAAAAAATTGGTCAAGTGTGAGTCGGTTCCGTACCATCTTGTAAGCTTGAACATTATGTATTTTTGTCAAAAAAAAAACACTTTTTGGTATGGGAGCTCCCTTTAATTATTAATGTTTTTTTTGTAATTATAATAATAACAATAACCACATCACGACACACACATTGACTCAGCCCTGCAGTAAGTATCGTAAGAACCTGTCTCACAGGAACTAAGCAACTTTATGGTATATACTACATAGATAAGAATACAACATCAAGGACCGGTAAGCGAAACAATGCGTCTTGCAAAAAACACAAAGTCCCGCCCCCGCCGGGATTCGAACCCGGAACCTTTAGCGTAGCAGTCGGCTGTTTTTACCACTGCGCTACCGAGTTTGAGGTTTAGTATTTGTTGTTATAGCGCCATCTATTAATTCTAGCTATTATGATTCATGAGATGCAGCCCGCTGATAGATGGATGTATTAACGGACGTCGGAGTCTTAGTTATTAGGTCCCGTTTTTACACTTTTTTATGAAACACTAAAATGCTATTATTGTTCATAGCAATATCGTAAGAGGCATTCTCCAGTAACAGTTTTATTGTGAAAGATTTTTTGTGAAATTCATTTGATATCGGTCGGGTTTAGGGCCCAAAGGGTAGCAAATTGTGTTTAGACTCGCCAGTCATCTTTAGGTCACATGGTCCCTTATATGTACATGAATATCTCCCGAACTTTAACCTTTCCCTTTCGGTCTATATGCCGCCGAACCTGCCTCATGATACAATCAATGTACTTGTATAGGGTATATTACATAAACGTGTCAAATCCGGGTGCGAACACATCTAACGGAAAATGCGTCGGGCTTCGTGGCACACCCGCCACTCTGTCCCACCACTGCAACTCCTGTTCACCAGGATCAACAGTGGCGTCCTTTGATCGAATGATCAACTAATGATGTAGCTGTGCAATGACGCACAGCCTGTGCCCGGACACCCTACCGGCTGTCTTGGGACCCGCAAGGAAATTAATCAGAAGAAATAGGAGGTAGTAAGAAAGCGGTTTCAGACTTACCTCCCAGTAAAGCGGAGACAGCAATCGAAATGAATCCAAAAACTAACGCCAGGCGTCGGGCTTACCATCGATAGTATGTTCGACGTGCTTAACTCAATTCTAATATTATATTTTTTGATAAACAAATAGTAAGTGAAGGACATTTACCTTTAAATTAAATATTCTTTGGTAAAAATAACACAATCAAATTGATGTTTCTTCTCGCACCAACCATTTTTTGTTGTACTATTTATCACATTCTACATGAGGTCATCAGGCAGCTTTGGGTCCGATACATTCCTAAAGATGCTGTATATTAATAACTGTATTAAATGAATAAATAACTACATCACAACACACTCGTTGACTCAGCCCTACAGTAAGATGAAAAAATCTTGCATCGCAGGTGCTAAGCAACGATATGGTATTAACTACTTAGATAAGAATACCACATCCAAATCGGTTAGCGAAACAATGCGTCTTGCAAATAAGTTCCACCACCGCCGGCTGTTTACACAACTGCGCCACAGAGGCAAAAAGAAGGCAGAGACAAGAAAGAGAAATTAAAGTTTTTTTGTTTTATCCGTTCAGTTTTACCTCGACCTCGACTTCGGTGGCGCAGTGGTGTAAACAGCCGACTGCTACGCTAGAGGTTCCGGGTTCGAATCACGGCGGGGGCGGGACTTTGTGTTATTTGCAAGACGAATTTTTTCTCTTACCAGTCTGATGCTTACCAGATGTTGTATTCTGTTGTACTACATAGTAGCATATACCATATCGTTGCTTCGTTGCTGTGACACAAGTTCTTACGATACTTACTGCAGGGCTGAGTCAATGTGTGTGTCGTGATGTTGTTATTACTTCAGGTATTCGATCAATCGTATTTAACTGCCTTAATCTCGCCGTTGAAATACAAAAGAACAGCAGATGTTATCTAAAATACAGTGCCATGAACAGCACCAGTTAGCAAATGAGTTACTCGGTGCCAAATATTTGGCTTAGTAAGTGCAAAGAGTCCCAAATGAGGTCGACCAAGATTTGGCAGCGCTGTCCCTGATACCCATCTTCAACAAAGCAGAACAATTGTTTTCATAACTACAACGTTTTACAATAATGGTTTTATGTTACCTCTGATGAAATAGTAATAATAATAACCTAATCACAACACACGCATTGACTCAGCCCTGCAGTAAGATATAATCTTGTATCGCAGGCACTAAGCAACGATATGGTATAAACGACATAGATAAAAATACTACATCCAAGACAGTAAGCGAAACAATGAGTCTAAATTCCATTATTGATACATTATTGTATCTTGATACATTACATTCTTGATAAATAATACCTTTTTTCGTTTCTTGATATTTTTAATCATTTCTTACGTAGACGAAAAAAAAAATCCAGATAAAATAGTCGCAAAAGTGATGGAGTATAATAATAATAATAATAACAACCACATCACGACACACACATTGACTCAGTCTTGCACTAAGATAATCTTGTACCGCAGGAACTAAGCAACGATATGGTATAAACTAAATAGATAAGAATACAACATCCAAGACCGGTAAGCGAAAAAATTAGTCTTGCAAATAACACAAAGTCTTCCCCCGCCGGGATTCGAACCCAGAACCCCTAGTGTAGCAGTCGGCTGTTTAAACCACTGCGCCGCCGAGGTCGAGGTCGAGGAAGTATAATTTTACCATTTAAAGTTCCATCCTCGGTATTGTGGCGAATAATACATTTAAAGAAGAAATATATTCGCAAAATCCTCATAGAGTCCGAAGTGGAAACAGGAAAATTGTTTCCTCAAGTTGGCGACTCCTGGCCTTACCCGGATAAAGTGTAAAATTATTTTATTTCCCCCTAACTTTTAACCTTTTTGTGCGTAATACTGTTACCCTTAACTTTTAACTTTTCGAACTGTTTCGGTTTTTCTATTCCTTTTCCCGTTTCGTCCAACTTTTAGGTCTAATTTATTTAAGTCAAGAGAAAATAAGCATTTCTGGGTAAGCTCTACCTTTGGCTACATCACCACCTCACTCAGTTGCTTTGGTTACATCACCACCTCAATCAGTTGAAATCCTAGCCAACATAAAAACTACGGCTAATATTCTTCTAAATTCTGTTGTGTAATTATATTGAACTCTGTATGATATGACCCCAATACCATTGGAAGAAAAATGCACCAAAAACTTCATTGTACCACTGTATCTATAGATATAGTTAGAAATAATACAACTTTACGGAGATTTCCGAAAGCTATTATCCGATATATCAATAATCGTTAATTTAATGACGTCTTCTGACAACTTAATACTAAACTTTATGGAAAACGAACTTTTCCGACAAAACACGAAGTCACAACATTTCTCACTACACCTGTATCTACTTGGGATTAAAAAAAATGTCACCGTGATATTTACAAGACGCATTGTTTCGCTTTTCGGTCTTGGATGTAGTATTCAAATTCAAATTGTTTGTTGTTTGTCATATTACAACAGGTACATAAGATGCGTGTAGTCCTATTTATTACTTAGATCTTGTGAAAACGAAGGGAAACTTCCGTGCCTTTAAAAAGTTTTGTCACCAATTTTACTGGTGTAAGATTTAGGTTAGTATCTTATTTATCCCCTGTTAGTTAGTGGCATACCGTGGTGTTTAGACGGTCAGGCGTCTCCTGACTGTCTCCCCTTTAGATTTTTGGGCCTCTAGGCCATTTCAATTGCTGTCTCCGCTTTGCTGGGAGGGAAGTCTGAAACCGCTTTCTTACTACCTCCTATTTCTTCTGATTAAGTTCGTTTCGGGTACCAAAACAGCGGGTAGGGTGTCCAGGCATAGCCTGTGCATCATTGCACAGCTGCATTATTGGATCAAAAGTCACCACTGTTGACCCTGATAAACAAGAGTTGCAGTGGTGGGACAGAGTCGCTGGTGTACCCCGAGGTACATGAGATGTTAATATAAATAAGGTATACATGTGACACCCTGTAAGGGCATGACAAAAATATATACTATATTGGAAATTGAAAATATATTCTCATGTGTATAGTTTAAACCATATCGTTGCTGAGTGCCCGCGACACGAAATCTTACGATACTTAGGGCTGAGTCAATGTGTGTGTCGTGATGTGATTTAGTTAGTTTATTTGTTGTGGCAACGCAAAAATGCTTGGTATGTGTTTAGTAAAATAACAGATTTTTTTGCTGATGTCAAATAAATTAATTAGTCTCGTTCCTAATTGTCATAGCGAAGTTTGTGTTTGTGAAGTGAAAAAATATTTCATATAACTCTCAAATGTTGAATTTTCAGTGTAACTAACTAACAGTAGAAAACCCTTGATTAGTTTCAAATCAAACATATATTAATACGTTCAAATGAATACGTTTACCGAGGCCTACGAGTTTCCGCATTCAATGAAAAGTTCAAAATTTCACTGAAAATGAAACCTGTCAAACAAACTGTATTACAGCTTTACTATTTTTCTCCTTCTGTTTATTTTATACCTTGCCGGTGGATCAGCTGGTATTCTATACAATCCCTAAGCATTGTATTCGTTACCTAAGAAATGTATGTAGTGGAAAAAATCCATCAAATTTCATACATCGCTAAGACGTCCCAGGGATTTTATACATTGCCTAAGTATTGTTTAAAGTATATGAATTTCACGAATTTCCGGTAACATATAAATCACAGACTTGTTCATGCCCACTTTCACCCCCCATAACTTTTGAATGCCGGAACCGATATCGATCAGACATAGCTAAGAACAGTCTTGACAAAGTCACCTTTCTCAATCGAAATCTCTTTATTAGTTCGACGGTTATGATGTCACATACAGACACACAGACAGTCACGTCAAACCTGTTTCACCCCTCTATGTCGGGGGTTAAGAAGAATACAATATGTGCTCATCTGACGGTCTCCCTCTAAACCCTAAGCCAACTCTCGTCACCTTACTGATGAAACAGTTTAAAAATTAATGTTAATATACCCTTACATTGACATGAGTTAGGCAACCATGTCCCTTCTAGCTCCAACCAATACTTCCAAAGTACCCACAGAGAGTACCACATCAAAACAATGTAAATATACTTTTCTATGTATATTTATACATCTTAACACAAACGTCCGCCATCTTTTTTTTCCCGACAAAGCCTCGCTTTGTGCGGCTGAAATCATGAGGCTTTAGATATAATAAATTAAATAAGGAATCCGAGCGGCATTGTTATGCAAATACAGATGCTATCGCGTCTTACTAAAGTACCTTTTTCAATGACCACCGATGCTTGGAAGATTATGAAAATTTTAGCCATGAAAAATCGAATAAAATCCTAGTCCAGAGAGTTCCCAGAACAATATCATCAACTGTTAACTGGAGTTGCCTTTCATAAAATAACTTACAGCCGCGAGGTTTCCATTTTTCCATTCCATAAATGCTACGGATTGATTCGTCGAATGATTTAGATTTAACGCATGATCTAAAACTTAAGTCAAAAAGTTATAAATTAAAATTAAGTCACACATAACATAAACGTAATCCCCCCAGAGGCGTTGGCAGAGTTGATACACACCGCATTTCGCGTGTTTATGCTGAGTCCCAGTGTGACAGGTTGCGAATCTGTCGCCACTATGCGGGCACAATAAGGAACATGGCAGCTACTTACGGAAACTTGACACTCGAACCCTCGACATGTTAAATTCAATGCGATGTTTATGTAAAGAAGTTTCTATTTTACAAAGAACAAAATAATATATAAGATTTCTGCATTGTTCTTTCCGTTTCGAGTACTTGCAATATCGGATTTTACGAATAATACTTGTTCAGTCATATTTCTCTTCAACATTTCCGTGTTATATTCAACTAAGATCGTCTCACACATTAAACACTTTTGCGTTGCTTTTAACATGTTATTTAAGTTGGACCTTAACCCGTTGTGTCTAAAGCTGAAATCCTTTGTCAAAGTACCTTGTTAACTGTGTGTCATAAAATAAATTCGTGGTTACGGAGGTTCGTTGCAGCTTGATTGCAACGCTAGTGTTTCGTTCTAGTTTTGCAGCTCGTTCCCCGCTCGTTACGGCATGTGTGTTATGTTTTAACGTGATTTTGTGATAAAACGGAATAAAATCTGAAACTGCAATTGGTTTGGCTCTGTTCCGTTTTAAACATTTATTTTAAGAACAACTCCACGGTTTTTAACCGATGAAAGAACAAATGTGTGAATTTATTTCAAGTTCAAGTTTTATTGAAATTAACGTCATTCTATGTTTTTAGTTTTTTATAAATTGGCCATATTTCATTTTTTACAGTGTACTATATTCTTGTAGTCAAGCCCTTTCATTTGATAAACATATTGAGGGGGTTGTGAAAAAACATGTAGTCCGCCATTTTGTAACGGCGGCCATCTTAGATATACAATGATATCTGTAATATTGTATTGTCATCAGAATTAAAGCTGTGTGCGAAAAATCTGGTTGATCTGTCAACAGAAAGGGGGTAAAATTTTAATTGGAACATTTGACCCAAAAAAATTGGTCAAGCTAAATAAAAAAGTGTAAAAACGTTTAACAAAAACGGAGGAGGTTGTCATGTCGATCCTTATATGTTCGTGTATGACCACTCATAACTTTAGGAGTTATCCGATTTCGGTAATTCTTTTTTTGGTGTCGGGGCACACCCGCCACTCTGTCCCACCACTGCAACTCCTTTTCACCAGGATCAACAGTGGCATCTTTTGATCGAATAATCAACAAATAATGCAGCTGTACGATGACGCACAGGCTGAGCCTGGACACCCTACCGGCTGCCTTGGAACCCGCAATGAACTTAATCAGAAGAAATACTAGGTAGTAAGAAAGCGGTTTCAGACTTCCCTCCCAGCAAACCGGAGACAGCAATCGAAATGGCCCAGAGGCCAAAAACTAAGTAAGGAGACAGTCAGGAGACGCATGACCGTCAAAAACACCACGGTATGCCACTAACTAACAGGGGATTAATTAAATACTAACCTAAATCTTTCACCAGTAATATTGGTGGCAAAACTTTTTAAAGGCGTAAAGCGACTTTTTTTGGTGTATAGAGTCCCGTTTCAATAAGATCATGACCTCTTTGTGATGGTTGTTTCATGAAAATCAAAACTGATCACAAAGCGCACTAGTTAGAAAATAATAACTTGAAATTCTTTTTCTATACTGCCGCCGATGTTGTGCAACTGGAGGCAAGAGGGGGGTGAGGGATGGGGAGGGGAGAGGTTTTGGATTATTATTTGACAAACTAATCCTGCATATAATTATGCTCCCTGTTGTGTTTATAAGTGTCATATGTCAATAATTGTATAAATGGGTACATGAATTGTCAATTTAGTAGTAACATTAAATATAAACAGGGGTTAAAAATTGCTTTTTAACCCCTGACGAAAAAAAGGGGTGTTATAAGTTTAACATGTGTGTCTGTGTGTCGCATCGACATACGAATGGAACGATTTTGATGCGTTTTTTTGTTGTAAAACTGACATGATCGAAATGATTCTTAGCTAGAACTAAATAGAAATTAATAAAACCACCGTCATATTAATCCTGTTACAAGTAAAAAATAAAATGCATTCGTGCGCTCTTTAAATTTAATTTGCCTAATTAAATTCTGATGTAAGCAATATGATAATAATAAAAATATGTTCAATAATAAAATATTTAAGTAACGAAACATTTACCTCAAATCTGTCCTTTGAAGCGGCGACACTTGAATTAAAATATAACTAGATATATTCAAGTCGAAGGTTATGGAAGTTTTATGTCGTGGGCTTAATTAATTTTTTAAAGCTTCATAAATAATTAGATAATATTTAATGTTAGAATGGAGAGCGTCTTACAATATTACAATTCTTTATTACTTACTAGCGATCCGCTCCGGCTTCACACGGATACTATGCATGTAATACATATAAACCTTCTTCTCGAATCACTCTATCTATTGATGAAAACCGTATCAAAATCCATCGCATAGTTTTAAAGATCTAAGCATTAATAGAGACTGACTTTGTTTTAGTCTATAATAATAATAATAAACACACCACGACACATACATTGACTCAGCCCTGCAGTAAGTATAGTAAGAACTTGTGTCACAGGAACTAAGCAACGATATGGTATAAACTACATAGATAAGAATACAACATCCATGACCGGTAAGCGAAAGAATGTGTCTTGCTAATAACACAAAGTCAGCGCGCCGGGATTAGAACTCGGAACCTCTAGCGTAGGCTGCTTACACCACTGCGCCACCGAGGTCGAGGGGTCCATGTAGTGATTATTATTTTTTTAGCTACACCAGTACAGTATAACGTGTCATACTAATTTGATTGAACAACTGCATGTATTTCATTCGTGTTCTCGGAATAAAGAGATTCTGAATTTTGAATATTTTATTTTTCAAACCCTAAACCAAACATGGCGTATCAACTAGTTCGGTATATCGCCAAAATATTTCAGTGGAATGCGCTTTGATGGCAAAGCTTTTCAGTTCAAATATTGTCGGCTTTTTTCCGTAACACAAAAACCCAGGGCCAGATTTAGAGGTCCGGAGGCATCGGGGCAACAAAGGAGCGGGGGCCCCTTGTGTCAAAAATTTTTTTTTTTGTGTGAACAAGTATAGATCAATGAAAAGAAATAATATCAAAGAAAAAGATTTCAAAATTCCATAAAAGGATTCCAACTAGTAAACAATAGTTGTTTACTAGTTGGAATTGGGGCCCCCCGTTTGTTGAGGCCCCGGTCTTCCGCCCCGGTTGCCCTCCCTTAAATCCGCAGCTGCAAAAACCTCTAGATCGTTTTTGACTGGTGAATCGTTTTTATTCGTCGTGTATTTGCCGATTGACCAATACCAATGAGGTTTTATTACATGCGACCTATATACCTATTATATATTAAATGGACACTATGGATTGAAAATACCGAAATAAAGATTTATTATTATTAATTATGTAACATTATTAAATGGAATTTCAACATATCACAGAAAGGGTTGTCTCAGTTCTGTCGTAGGGAGTTTTCAGACCAGCGTTGTTTCGCCGCGTGTAAGCTCCAATTTGGAAGCGCACCTGTATATAGTAATAATAATAACAACCACATCACGAAACACGCATTGACTCAGCCCTGCAGTATCGTAAGAACTTGTGTCACAGGAACTAAGCAACGATATGGTATAAACTACATAGATAAGAATACGACATCCAAGACCGGTAAGCGAAACAATGCGTCTTGCAAATAACACAAAGACCCGCCCCCGTCGGGCTTCGAACCCGGAACCTCAAGCGTAGCAGTCGGCTGTTTGCACCACTGCGCCACCGAGGTAGTCAAACCGTCGTATTTGCGCGCCTTTTGCCACTAGCGGAACTTGTACAATCGTTAAATAAAGTAAGCTCGTACAAGCGTGTCTTTCCATCACTGAAATGAATTAATATACGCACAAGCCAGTGTACGCGCGTCTGGCTTTCTGAAGCGCGAAATTTTGCACGCGTATATGTGCTTATGCTGATACGAACGTAAAATCGCAGAAAAATGCTACTGAAGTCGCCCTTAGACGCTAAAATATTACTGTTTTACATTCCCTCGGATATACTTAAATTACAACTCTTTGAACTATTTTTTATAAGAAATAATGTTAAAGAAAACCTTTCATCAGTATTGTGTGTTCAGAAAGCAAATAAACCAAATTTTATATTACACTAGCGACCCGGGGCTTCACACGAATGTTATGCATATACTATATAGATATGAATCTTCCTCTTGAAGAATCATATTTAAAAAAACCGCATCAAAATCCGTCGCGTAGTTTTAAACATCTAAGCATACATAGAGACAGACAGCGGGAAGAGACTTTGTTTTATACTATGTAGTGATAACTTCATTACAGAATATTAGTTTTTTGACTATGAAAGTTGTTTTGTATAAAGTGAAATTTTATTAGCATTGCAAGATGTATAATGGCAAAAAGTCTCAACATGATAACTATATTGACGACCTCGGTGGCGCAGTGGTGTAAACAGCCGACTGCTACGCTAGAGTTTTCGGGTTCGAATCCCGGCGGGGGCGGGACTTCGGGTTACTTACAAGACGCAATGTTACTCTTACCGGTCTTGGATGTTGTATTCTTATTTATTTGGTATATACCATATCGTTGCTTAGCACTTGCGATACAAGTTCTTACGATACTTCATGCAGGGCTGAGTCAATGTGTGTGTCGTGATGTGGTTATTTTTATTTATTTATTTATATTTACTAAATTATTTTATCATCGTTTGTAAGTCTTGATATGCCAACCAAAATATCTTTCCCACGCATAGCGAAACACATATCGCACCTCTCGTCACAAACCTTAATTTGCTAACTTTAACTATTCTTAAGAGGTTTAAAACTTTTTTTGTAATTTATTATTTCAACCTGTCAACAATCCATTTCACTTGCTTGTGTGAGTACGCGTCTATGCGAGCCTTTTTACCAAAAAATCTTTTTTGGATTTGGCATAAATACTCTTTACTGAAGTTTTCAAAAATAAAGGCATTGCAATCTATTTCTGCAGCTTCGACGAGACTTTATTGGTTGGAACACGCCGAAAAATCCAACACATTCTCCAAAAACTACGCTTCATACAATACGCGCTCTAGCAACGCACACATAGACATCAAAATCAAAATAACTTAATTCCATAAACTTAAAATAAAGTACATAGAATAGTCAAATGAATTTAAATTTTTTCTTAAAAATGATTTGTTCTTAAAAAAAAAAAAAATCTCCATATTTTTTGCATCAGTCAAAATTCACAGTTGTCTGTCAAGACAGAAATACATATATGGCTTTACTTCTGTACAATCTTTTTTGTGCCTTTTAATTATAGATTTCTTATAGAAACGTAAATGTTGAAAGATGCGTATTGCCTCCGGTGAAAAGGCCCATCGAAACATTTGTCTTTCAATGTCTTTTTTCTGAGAAAAAAACCAATTTTCCGTGCGTAAAGGGTCGAATTGAGAGTTCATTTGAGTGCCGGCTTATAGTCTGTGAGACGCCTTGAAGGTAAGTTTTGGTAAAAAAACGTACATTTTGAACGAGTTTTATCGCTCAATTGAAGCTGGAAAAATGTATTAATAATAGTAATAACCACATCACGACACATACATTGGCTCAGACCCACAGTAGTTTTAAAGAATTTTGTGTCGCAGTTGCTAAGCAACGATATGG
The DNA here is from genome assembly GCA_949316135.1 of Choreutis nemorana. Taxonomy (NCBI): domain Eukaryota; kingdom Metazoa; phylum Arthropoda; class Insecta; order Lepidoptera; family Choreutidae; genus Choreutis; species Choreutis nemorana. Next base: position 11,506,839 of record OX438598.1, on the reverse strand, counting down.
TATAAACTACACAGATAAGAATACAACATCCAAGACCGGTAAGTGAAACAATGCGTCTTGCATATAACACAAAGACATATAGCTCATTACACCACTGCGCCATAGAGGTTATCAATTTCCTTCATTTCTGCTTAAAGCAATTACCAACAAACATAGTGAAATATACTCTACCTTAAACCAATTACACTACAGACATAGTGAAAAGTGCTCTACCATCGATCTCTTCTTTACTTACCAAAAAAGGTTTTGTTAGTTTTAATTATAAACAAGCATAACATTAAATTTTAATATTTAAACAAAAACATGATCAAAATTTGAATTTAAAAATCATGTAAATTAATTAACAATAACAATATATATATATATATATATATATATATATATATATATTTTATTTAAATTTTCCTTTAAATACAATTTTTCTTTACTAACACCATTATTTGTATGCAATGGATAAATTTAAAAATATATATTTTCTGTTTTGCTTTACCTTATTAAACTTTATATTCCAATTTAACGATAGCTGCTCATTTCAAGTGAATCCTGTTAACCTTAATGTACAGCTTTGTTATAAATTAAGGCAATATTCTAAGAATATCCTTTACCTACGCTAATGTCGAAATTCGAATTCAATAAACTTTTTAGTGGCCAGCATTCTAAAAGAAAAGTTTTTACTGTGTGACAATACTTATGACCTGACTGTGTATATATATCGTTATGTTAAACTACGCAAGAGGACGTGGTAGCTCAGTTTGTTACGTGCCTTGGTTAACCGACCGACCCGTCCCCGATAGGTTGAGAGTTCGAGTCTCTGGTTGCCGTACGTTGTAGCTGCCATGCCAAAATTATGTAGAGGATAAAGATATCTGGAAGTAATTTAATTAGCTGCACAGGTTTATCTTATTGACAGTTGGGAGTGTAGCTAGAATTATTATGTTTGAAAATTGTAAGTTGTAGTAGAAAATATTGTATTTGAATATTGAAAAAAGCAACTACGGAGGTTTCTTGCCGGATTCGTCCTCGTAGAAATAGCATTCCGAATCTTTAGTAGCAATTTAAAAGTGCATATTTTAAGTCTATTTATAAATCTATGGAATAAATAAAATTAATAATTATTTATAATTATTGAATAATTATGGAGGATGTAGTAGCTATGATTATTACGTGCCTTTGTTAACCCAACGATCCGACCCGACAGGTCGAGGGTGCAGTACGTTGTAGCTGCCATGTTCCTCATTGTCCCCGGATAGTGGCGACGGATTCGCAACATGGGACTCAACGTAAACATGCGAAATGCGGTGTTTTAACATTCTACCAACCCCTCTCGAGCTCGAGGGATAACGGCGTTTTATGTTATGTATTCGATTAAAAAATATTTTGACTGTCTTTGACTTTTTTCGTGCGTTTGTCGCACGGTCGCCGCTCCGAGCGTTTTGTATGAAAAAAGCGATTTCCATTGCAGGACGAGTAACGCACGGTTTCGGGAATTTAAAACTACCCTTAAATTGTTATCCACTAGGGAAAGCATCACAATCATTGGCCCTTTAATACTGCACGCTGACTGACGGACAGAAGTACACACTAACAGGCTCTCGTTAGGCCCAATGTGAGTCGGACTCACACATTAGGGTTTCGTAGCTTCGTACAAGATTAAACAATGTGCACTTTTGTATTTTGTAAAATAAACAAAAGCAAGCAAAAAAAAATAATATGGAAGCTCTTTTCAAATTCAAAATAAAGACCTAAAAAATACTCGAAACAATAATAGATAATAAAGAATAACTGATTTAAAACAAACTGCATAATGTTTACATGTTTTTTTTCTGACAATTTTTTTTAAGATGAGACTGCCGAGTATTGATCATGTAAATCAGTTTCCATAGCAACCGACAGCGTAAGATTGATCGAAAAATGATTGATTATAGTATAACATTGTTTTATTAACTTGTTATCTTAGTTATTGAAGGGATTTTTGTTTTATAAAACTCCTCCTTGGACCTCCGGAAAAAATCTTCCAATCAATAATCTTGTCTTGGGATGACCTACGTTTCATGATAATATTAAATTGGAAACCAGACACTAATTGTTCTATCGATTATTCAATTTCTATGTATTACTCAGACAAAGTGTTTGACTTATCATTAAACAAATACCAAGTACATCGCCACCTACAGCTTTCACGGAAACTATTGGACTCAATCTATATTTATAGACTCAGCAAAGTCAAACATTAAAATCCGACTCGTGTTCAGTTCAAAGACCCGAAGCCGATAGAATTTAGCAAAAAATTCAATAATTTATTTTAATTTTAAACGTATATAGTGAAATAATTCCAACTAATAAGTTTCTTGAGGGATTAAGAAATAAATTCGTTATTGTGTTTCTGTGAAGAAAACCAATGGTTTTATTTATACAATCTTACAATGATTATTAAAAGCATTATTATATAAACAAAACGTGCACTCACCTGTGAAAAAACAACTTCTAAAGCCGTTATTTCAGGTTTTAGAATGATCTCAAATTAAATACGATAAATTACCTTAATAAATCCTTTTAAATCAGACATATTTATTACAAATCATCATTTATTAGTTGATGTCAACAATGAAGTGGCAAATTCAAATTTAAATAAAACTATGGAACTGCTATTTCTATGACTGTAGTTTTCTTATCAGGTATGTTTACTTTAATATTTGCTACAAATCTATATTAATTAAGATGGCGTACCATCAGCTCATTTTCCATAGTGATAAAGATGGAGGGCTTGCCATCTGCTTATATTATTTATATTTTAAAATTGCACCAAAAAGTTGCTTTCGCGCTGATATTTTAAAAACAAATTACAATAACTTAAATTAAATTACTTTTCAATATTGGAAATGTGAAAATTATTCAGAAATTTGTTTTTTTAATCAACACTCTTTTGAATTTAAATTTCGTATCTACAGTTGAATGAATTCATTATAATGAAAAACTGCATTTATTATGTCTGAATAACAGAACAAATTAATTTAGATACCTTAATATAATTTTTGGATTTTGTTCTGAAGTCACTGTTACTGAATGCTGTGGATAAAAAGATGCAGAAGGTTTCTCGTGAGTTTAATATATAGCTAAGTGAGTTATTCTCCTATGTAAACAGCCTGAATTATATTTAATACGGAATGGACCATTTTTTATTAAAACTTCACATTTTTATTAGCTATTAATTGTATGTTAATTATTTAGACGCTTCTCCTATAATTTAAGTTCATTCCATTTATTAATTTCATCTTACAAGCTAACAGTTAAAACGTCCAAAGCGCTTACGTGATTAATTTACCTGTAAACTATTGAATAAAATAAAACTAAATTATCACACATGCTCGTCATATTGTACAATATTATTATAAAAAAGCAAAATATCTCACACAAAACAAAAGCCAGTAATAGTTCTGATATAAACCCATGTTAAAGTTAACGGTTCTGACGAAAGATAATCTCACCCCCCCCCCCTATTAGCCAAAAAATGAATTGATATGATATTGACAATGACATAACTTGAGCGTGAGTGAATGTCATTTCATTTTACTAGCGTGTGCGATAAAAGAAAGCCCTTTGGCTATCGCCTCAGTTCGTGTAAGATGCGCAGTCACATTCTCCTGGACAATGCACTGGTCGGGAGAGCGGCGCCTCGTGCCACTTTGTATGAGATATTGCAGCGATATTTTTAATATCATCCTTCAATATTAAACTATGTCAAACTATCCTATAGCTGCTACGGAGTTATGTCCTTGTAAATTGATTTTAAAGATCTTTTTATAACCATATCGACAAGATTTTTACTTGAAACGTGGTTATATTACAATACAACTGACTTTACAAAGACAATACTGACTTAAAGTAAAGTTTTGTCTCATAAAACTGTGTATACGTAATATAGGATTAAATATAGATTAATTCCAGTTACACAGTTACTACGAAAAGTCAAACAAAGTTTCCACTCTCTATTGTTACTAATTTCATTCAATTTTTTGCAATCCCTTACGATGAGTCCAGTCAATATGATGAGGAATTAAACAAGTCTCATCAAGGAAGTGCTGATGAGGAACATTAAATCGCAAGGCAAGTGGTATCCCAAGAGCGCCGATGGTAGACCTCCGACCCTCGAGCCGAGGGGTCACATGGGACACCCTGGGATTGACCCCGCATTATTCCGTAATCACATGCTAGTTCCGGGTTCTAACTCCGACGACTTACAAAGCAGTTAACACAGGCCAATTAATAGAGATTGCTTCATTAAAAATATCAGCACTTTACATCAGTTACAGGTAGATCTACGTGTGAGATCATCTGGATTGGTAGCATTCTATTTACAAAGGAAGCAGCTCTCTATGTTTCGATTTTATTTTCTATTCTTAATCTTAGTCACTCAATGAGCAGTGGAGAAGGTTTTGCTCAGAGTTTCTCTGCGTGATCGAATCTGGATTGAGAAGATCCACAAAAGATCCAAGGTTATCAATATAGCTCTAAGAATTACGAATTTTAAGCGGCTATGGGCAAGACATATTGCACGCAGAACAGACGGAGTTGATCTGAAGTAGCGACTGCGTACCGGAAGATGTAGCTTAGGCAGGCCTCTCACAAGGTGGACCGAAGATCTGTTAAGGGTCTCGGGAAACCGCTGGATTGGGCAGCACAAGACCGATCAGAATGGAGAACCTTGGGGTAGGCCTTGCTTCGTCCAGCAGTGGATTTCTTTCGACTGATGATGATGTTTCTTTTTCTATTTTTGGAACACGGAACTACCTAGAAAAACGGCATTCGGCATAAGCTATGTATTTTATATTGTCAAACCATGCATTCTTGATATTCCTCCAAGACAATATTAACTTTAGGTTTACAAGAAACCATTTCCTTGCGACTTATTTCCGCAAACGGTTTCCTTCGTATCCGACGCCACTTTCGCCCGCGGCGACTGCGATACGAACAGATGTCCCGGACGTGACCTCTCTAATATGCAATCACGGATTCTGCAGAGGAGTCATAAAAAGCCGTGATACTTCATAAGGGGCATTAAGAGGTGAATAAAGATTCAATAGGCTGTGTAATGGTGGCATTACATTGAGGGGTGGCGGAGGGGCTAGGGGATATAGGGGGATATTCATTTGGTATGCGCGCCGCGGCCGAGCCTGCGATCACACGAGATAACGCCAGTGCCTTCAAGCATCAGCCTCTACAACAGCGTACAGTAGGGTATTGATTCTGAAACTTTATAAAGTTAGTTATTATTTCTTGTACACAAGGCCACACATCAACCTACGCTTTTTAGACTTTGAACCGTTTAAGACATAACAAGCTTGGGACTTTTCACATGTACCTGGTTTTGCTCGGCCCGGCGACAGTGCTGTGCGTGTACTTACTGATACATACGAGTAACTAGACGCGTGTGAAAAGGCACTAATAGTTGTTATTGCGCTCGTAATGTTAAACTTGACGTGTGGCCGTGTGTACTTATTTTTATTAAACTACGAAACCAAAACAAAAGGTTTAAATTTCGATTAAAAATTCAACATTAGGATATTTCTGTTGAACCTTAATTTTGTTTTTTAAGTTTCTTAGAACAGGCGTCTTTCGTTGTGATCCATCTGACCTTCGATCTTCAATTCTGATCCAATGTTGTCTGTCTGTTTAATTAATCCTAACACGGTCAGATGAGATCCCCGCTGCGACTATCTGTCAATCTGATTCAATATTTACCATTTCTAGACTTCGCTCTTTCTAGAAAGTTCTGGCTTCGCAGCGAATTCTAGTTGATCGCACTGTTTTGGATCTGAAACTTTTTTGTTTGTTGATTAGTTTTTTTTTCGCTGGGGATTTTAATGTCTTTATGTAATTATCGTATATATTTTTACAACATAGGGAGCAAACGAGCTGACAGATCACCTGATGGAAAGCGAATACTGCCGCCCATGGACATTTGCAACACCAGAGGAGCAACAAAATCCGTCGCCGGCCTTTTAAATAAGAGTACGCTCTTTTCTTGAAGGTCTGCAGGTCGTATCTGTCCGGAAATACCGCAACTCATTCCATAGATTCACATTATGATTTGATGTACCGAAATAAAAGCCCAGGTGCCTTGTATAAAATTGAATGCTATAAAGGGACATGTAGTCCTATATTGCTATATATTAGTCATCGAAAATTAACAATATATATTTGTCCGATGACATTATCCCGGCTTGATTCACGTAAAATGTTACTATGTACTCGTAATTATATAACCTGGGGCTCTTTAAGCCAACAATGAATAGGCTTCCCCTGGGTAAGCATGTTCCACCAGACTTCATCGCTGCTTAAAATCAGACGGGATTGTCAAATGCCTATTTTTAGAGTTGCGTACTCAAAATGTAAAAAATGGAACCCTATTAATATAACTCCGCTGTTCATATGTCTGTCTGTCACTGGGGTGTATCTCATGAACTTTCAGGAAATGTATTTTTCTGTTGCCGCTATAACAACAAATACTAACAACATTAAGAAATTATAAATTAAAGATGGCTCCCATTCTTTGTCTGGTTTCTTTTACTAAGTAATCTAAAAAGTACACAATATTACAAAATGGTACGGAACCCATCATGTACGAGGCCAACTCACTATTCACCGGTTTTTATTAGAGCTTCCCATCAACTCACAAAGTCCAACTACTGTGTAAGCAGTATAGTGTAACAGTAGTTAGCATTCGAGAAGGCATGCGCCTCGTGATAAAGAAAGCTTATTACCTCGCCACCCCACTTGTCTTGTATGTTTGTTTGTTTTTTCGACAAAACTCCGCTAATCTAATCACCACACTTAACGCTCAAGATACATTAACAAAGGCAACAAACTCGCTTCAAGCTTTAATGAGATAGATCCTGATGGAAAAGTCTTCCTTCCTTATTAAGGATTTGTGTTTTTTCTCAGAATTCAATCTAAAAACGTTTTTAACGTGTACAAAATTAAATGCGATGCTTAATAGCTTCTTTAATGGAAATCTTTGTGATTTTACCCCCCGACTACGGTGAGGGTTATGATTTTGGTACTGTATATGTATGTATGTATGTATGTTGCAATGTTCCCTCGTAGCGTCAAAACTACAAGTCCGATTTCCATAAATGAGGTATCATTAGACAGGTCTCCGCCGACCAGGTGACTTTGGATATTTTTTAAAACCAATATGGTGGTGGTGGTACTTCGCTATTTTAAAATAGTCGGGATTTTAGTTATTGTGGAAAGTGTTCATCTCTGTAATCAGTTCAAAACGTATAATAAAATGTTTTTACAATGATCGTAACTTATATTGCAATACTTTGAAAAATAAACAACAAAATTGAATGCTCTGTGTTCGCTGAAGTGGCATGTCGATTTTAAGCTTTAAAAATGCAAAGAAATCCGTTTACGAATCAAAATTTTCCTTACAAGACTTATGATAATGCAATCCTTTATTCCGTATAAAACTATTTGAAGATGCATCCTGCATGGTGGGGTTTGCATATTGACTTTCTAGCACGAGTGTGAGCATTTTCTGATATCAAGTATTAGAGCGACGTGCCTGGAAATCCAAAGTCTCCAAACATCCCGACCACTCACGAATCGCTCTCTACGTGAAGCTCCGCTCCGCTCGCTAAAGATTAGACTATTCGGTTCCGATTCACACCTGCAGGCATGCCCATGTGAAATAATAGTTGGAGCTTCAAGATCCCCGATAGTCGGTGACCGATTTTTAGTAGTTGAGAAATGGAACGTACTTATTGCAATTTTGAAACGGCCACGTCTTAAAAATGATGGTCACAAAAGTCGATCAATAAGAATAGAAGGAAAATTCAACCCGATTAATCGTCGGTCGTACAAAAAATCGGTCATGCCTTACAAGACACATTGTTTCGCTTACCGGTCTTGGTTGTTGTATTCTTATCTATGCAGTATTTACCATATCGTTGCTAAGTGTCTGCGTTACAAGATTGTATCTCAGTGCTGAGTCAATGTGTGAGTCGTGATGTGATATAGAAAAGTTTATTTAATAACTAACAAAATATGGACTAAGTCTGATATTAATTATTTATTATCCTTAAATACAAAAACACAGTATATTATTAAAGATGACACCATTGTTCCTACTTTCTAGTTAATAAACCCGGAGCCGAATACAGCAATAAAACATAAATAAATAAAACATTGGAAATAAACTACAGAATAACATACTATAATACAATACATAAAGACGTCGGTCCAAGGTTGTGTAAATATATAAATGTTTCTTATTGCAAAGTATACCCTATAATTTTGTTTGTCACAGTATTTAAAATAAAAATTGATCTTTAGTTCTATCTCGTTTGTATTACTGTTAATAACCGAAGTTCATTGTATCTTAAGGTTAACCGGTCAATGTTAATATCCACCAAGATGGTTGGTTGTTGGATGTTGGAAATTTATCCTTTTCATGACAGATTCGGACAAACAACGGTGATTGTTAACATACACCACAACGATTTAGTAAATGTTGATCACCATACGGTTTTCGGATATTTTTTTTTCTTTACACGTACTCTACATTGGTTCTTACAACATATTCCCTTTGATCACGAATAATAAAATTTGTCAAGAAGTAGTGTCTTGGATAACGAGTAAAGGAACAAAATTTAAATTTGTTGTACATTAAAAAGTTTGGGAGAGACATAATAATTTTAATATGACTATGATTTATGATAATAATAAAGAATCTCAATCCGATGATTCTTTAGTGAAAAAATATCTACTTTTTAAAAATTTCGTCTCATATTTTTATAAGTTGGAAATTTGAGCTATTGTTTACACGTTAGTAAATATTTTGAAAATAACTTCGAGACCTTTAAATCTTTGAAGATATCGCCACAATAACTTAAACGTGAATAATAAATTATACACAAATAAAATCGTCCAAGGTTTCCTTCCGCTTTGTAATATTTCGCTGAAACATTTTCGTTGACATTTCTCCACCAGGAACTCGCCAAAGAAAACTATTCCATTATCCCACAGTATGATTCTGAGGTTCTTAAAGCTATTGTGATAGAGATCAGATTCGCTCGGCGAGGATTCCATTCCTTGGATTTACAAAAATGCCCGCTACTCCGTAAAATCGAATTTGAATAAAAGTCAACATCCTTTCGACGCGAAATTAAAATCAAGGGTCCAGAATCGGATGGTATCGTCGCGGGCTTGTTTGGAGCCACTAAACATGAAGGGACTCAGCAGTTTCTCAGAGATGAAGGTTAATGGCCACCAATAACCATAAATGCGGCTAGCATTGTTCAACTGGCACGTACGATGTTTGGTTAGCCGTTATTTTAACATTGAAGTTCTTATTTTAAAGGAGGTTCAAAGTTACAAAAAGTTCTTACTTCAAATTAACTTATTAGTATTAATAAGTGACGATGTTTGAGGGTGGACCGTCGGTGTGATGTACACCGGGGCTATCCACAGAAGGGACGCAACGGTAGCGCGTTGGTGGAAGGTAGTGAAATGACTGACTCTCAACGATTCCATATATAAATTCTTCTCTCATAGCTTACAACTATGAGTTTTTTACAATCAATCTATCAGCTGATCAGCTGATAGTCACGTGCATTACATGCTGACCAAGAACTGCAGCGCCAGCACGAACGCTTACACTTCTCTATCGACTAATAGATTGGTATGTGGAGGTCATCTTACCAATCCTCCACACTTTATTTCAAAGTAGGTTCTATCAATTCCAGGCAGAAATAGCGGTAAAGAACCTGTTATAAACATTAAAATTACATTTTCTTAGAGCTCAAAGGGTTTGAAGATTGTAAGGTTTATCAGCGATCATGACGATCTGACAGCAAACTTGTTTAGGTTGGGAAATAACTAGCCATCAAGCTGTTCTTTCAAGCTTTGTTTGCCACCTACAAGCTTTAACTCTTGCTTTGAAATTAAAGATTAATGTGGATTAAAGAACAAGTTGCTGATGATAATTTTATACGAGTGTATCATTGAAAAAACTTTTTTTTTTTTTTTGCGGGACAAAAAACAGAATCATACAGATTTTGTATGGATTACTAAATGTGCAACTCGCAACATTATCCACAGGTTACTATTAGGTTGCAGCTTTTAAACATATAAAAACAGATACTGATGGCATATTAAACGCAAACGAATATATTTATTTTACATAACCAACATTACACACACATAATACATAAGTTACCTGTATTACTAACAATATATAGACCTGGTCTGAAATATAAATATTTTCAAACGTTCATTCCAGGGGCATCCCCTACAATATTCTAACCTTGTACAAGTATAGCTTATTTTAAATTCAAAAGAAACTCAAAAAATACAACTTAAATAAAAACGCTTTGACTTCGCATTTCAATTGGATTCCTATCGTTTCATAAAGTAAGTTATTCAGTTTATAACTAACTTGAAACGGAAAAAATTAAATCTTTTAACAAGAAAGCTTTTGACATAAATAATTTGAACTATATTTAAAGTATTGTGCGTGTTAGATCTACGCGTGAGATCGTCTGTGCTGGTACCACCCTCCTTTCTATTTACAGCGTGAAGCAGTTCGATGTGTGACCATTCGAAGGATTGGAGAGCCAGTGTTATTACATGGACAACGCATTGTCACAGCTTTTGGCGTTCCAGACATCAAGGGCATCGTCGTGTCAGAAGGCGGCGGTATCACTTACCATTAGGTGAAACATCTGCTCACTTGCCCGTGTTTTCGTATAAAAATATTGTCCAATCACAGATGTATTCTGTCCCACCGAGTTCCTATCAATGATATTTGTAAGTTCATTTTCAGTCTTCTTTTATATGCCTTATTCTTTAATATATGTACGTCTTGTAAACCGGAGAAGATGGTTGAAATATTATATAACAATAGCTATACCATGTGTAATCCTCAGTTGATTATCTGTTGAAATAAATGCAGATAGGCAATGCTGTACACAATGCTGTATAAAAACATTTTAACTCACTGAAAATTCAGGATGTGGTAGCTCTGATCGTTACGTGGCTTGATTAACCGACCGACCCGACCCGACAGGTCGAGGGTTCGAGTCTCGCGTTGCCGTAAGTTGAAGCTGTCATGTTCCTCATTGTGCCCGGATAGTGGCGACAGATTCCCAACCTGTTAACTTTGACTTAACATAAACATGTGTTGCACCTCTACCTACCCCTCTCCAGGGTGTACGGCGTGAGTATATCTAGTATTTTAATGTAGAAAATTCCAAATTCAGTAATGAAAACTTTAGTAGACTTGAGTTGAGAGCTTACTGAGACACCATGACCTGTATAGTGTTAAATAGAAAGGAAAGAAACATTGTCTTAAGTAAAGTAATCAGAGGCGATGTTAAGGCACTTTCTTTTTGTCCACTTTTTTCAAAGAACCAAATGAACACAAAGTGGAAAAGTGATTAATATAAGAACCACTGTTTCTTACAAACAGGTTTTCTAAAGAATGGGTTTGTTATAGATTAGATTGAAATAGACAACATGTACCTTCCTATATTCAGTAAATAAATTCGGTGGTATTTTATGCTATTTACTCAATAATAATAATAATAATAATAATAAACAAACCACATCACGACACACACATTGACTTAACTCTGCAGAAAGTATCGTAAGAACTTGCGTCAAAGGAACTAAGCAACGATATGGTATATACTAAATAGACAAGAATACAACATCCAAGACCGGTAAGCGAAACATTGCTTCATGGAAATAAAACAAGTTCCGCCCCCGCCGGGATTCGAATCCAGAACCTCTAGCGTAGCAATCTGCTGTTTACATCACTGTGCTGATACTACTACTAGGAAATACTTTATAATACCTTTCAGTTATATTACAAGTGGTTCCAATCCGCGTTCCTAGTCCCTTCGTATCGTTAGATCTTCAAAATAACGCAACGTATTTTGATGCGGTTTTTTTAATTGATAGAGTGATTCAAGAGGAAGGTTAACATGTATATAATACATGCATAATATCCGTGCGAAGCCGCGGCGGGTCGCTAAAGTCAAAGTCAAAATGTTTTTTACTCGAATAGACTTTTTTAAGTCTAAATATAATAGACTATACGAATGGACTTAAAATAAGCACTTTCAAATTATCATTTTTTTTACTACGAAAGATTCGCAACGCTATTTCTACGGGGAAGAATCCGACAAGAAACCTCCGTAGTTGCTTTTTTCAATATTCAAATACAATATTTTCTACTACAACTTACAATTTTTTTTACATAATAATTCTAGCTACACAACAGTTATACAATACAAATATATTCTCTGAGAAATAAACAACATTTTTCTAAATAAATAATGATAGTCACCGCAGTTTTTTCAGCTCGAACCCTTGTGTTTTGTGGCCCGACCGACCCGCGTAAGTTGTGCGCTCAGCGTGATCCCGTTTGATCCTGGATCGGCGGTCTCCAGTGGGGCGGGGGGGTAGTGAGGGGGAGACAGGGGGGCACGGGGGATCCGGGGAGGAACGGCACTCAACTAGAACAGGAGGCTGTGAAGACAACCCTTGCTTATTTTCGCATAAAACGAGTATCGAATAGATAGGTTACCGATAGGTCTAACTCTACACCTAACTTGAGGCCCTTCAAGGCAAATGCCTATAAATCGTATGAAATTCATTTATCTTGAACTTCTTTGAGATATTTTGCGAGAAATTCGCACACATGAGTTTAGGTACATATTATTCTAAATATATTAAAAAATTATATTCATTAGCATAAATGAACTTCAGTAACGATTTTGATTTAATTTCAAAATCATGCCTTATTGTAAGTTATAATTGTAATTATAAAAACTTTTGTAATTAAAGCGTAGAGTTTCAAATTATATTTAAAACATTTTTGTAAACGAAAACCACAGAAATGTTTTAACTTGAATTTACGATCACGTAGTTTACAAAAAATTTCAAGTATTTTTCAAATTCCTCTCGTTTTCATTTAAAAATTCAGACAAATTCGCAAACTGCTGAAGCACTGGACATAGTTACAAAGTTGAATTTAAAAAAAATGTTAAATACTTAACGTAATTCGTTTTCACGTAACTTTGGGCTTCTTCGTGCTTATTAAAAATTCCTTTTTTAAATGTTAACGTCGACGTAAGCAAAAGAGTTTTTTGGAGCTCACTGCAAAGTGGACATACGCTAGTTTTTTCAAGGTAAAATTAATGTTTGCAAAAGCAATGAGTGCTTCCGAGCACACCCGCCGCCCTGTCCCACCACTGTAACTCCTGAGTGGCGTCCTTTGATCGAATAATGCAACTGTGCAATGACGCACAGGCTGTGCCCGGACACCCTACCGGCTGTAGCGGGACCCGCAACGAACTTAATCAGAAGAAATAGGAATCAGTAGTAAGAAAGCGGTTTCAGACTTCCCTCCCAGCATAGCAGAGACAGCAATGGCAGCCCAAAGCCCAAAAGCTAAAGGGATGCTCATTGCTTATTACCGATATGAACTGAACCTAAAGGAATTACCTCTTTGAATACTTATGTACGAAAAATTTGCCCGCAGTTCCAAGTAGAAAGCCTAAATATCAGCCCCGTTAAATGGTAATGCTCTGGAACCTTTTCAAATTACGTAATCACGAAACTAAAAAGTACCTACATAGTACGATACCGTTCTTTGTCTATGTCATGGAGTGATTGTGTGTGTGTGTTTTTTTAAATTTATAACAAGGTAAGCATTTGACCCCAATCCCGCCTGATGTTAAGCGGAGATGAACTCCAAGGTGGAATCTACACAGGAGAAGCCTATTCACTCTAGCCTTAAAGAGGTTATATTTATCAGGGAATACATCGGCAGGCAAAGAATTCCACTCTTTTGCGGTACGCATAATAAAATAGGGGATGATATGAGAAACCATTTTCAAGTACAGATGTGTATTTTATAGATTCCTAAACATACCTACAACTTTTATCTCTTAAAAGTAATACGTGGGTAACACTGAAAATGTTTAGAACTGGCCAGTTAGAAACATTGCAAATGAAAACTTTTTTTGAATTTCAATTTTAGAACTCTTTGGTAACCTAATGTAGTACATTGTCATTTGTTTTTGTGAATTGGCGGCAAATCTAAAACTCTTGTTACACGCGAAAATGAACCTAACGCGAGAAAATCTTCGGTCAATGATTTATTATGACTTACGCTGTGGGCTTACTCAACAACTAAGCTATGATAGGCTGCGATTAGCACTTTCTAATGAAGCCACTCGTGCCACTATTTACGGACGAGACATGTGGTGAGTATAATCCTCTCCCATTTCTCTCCAATTACTAGAATATGTACGGTATACAATGACATGAACTCAAAGTTTGAAGACCTTGATATCTTTTTTCTTTCGTTGGCAAGTTTCAGACGCAAAATTTTTCAATATTTTATAAATCGAATGAAATAGTTCTCATTAGGTTCAGGATCTTTAGATTTCAATTCCATATATATATATATTTTCTTTTTTAATTTCTTTTGTGTAATGGTTTAATCTAATGTTATTTTTCTTTGTGACCTGTTTTATTTTAGTATAATGCGTGTGTAACCTTTGTAAATGTTGTGTTCGTCTGTTATAGGCATGTACATCAGTTTCTGTTTATAATATGTGATTTTTATATGTTTGTGTAATGTACTTGCTGTAGATGTCCCTAAATAAATAAAATAAAATAAAATAAATAATAATATAGGCAACATACATAGACATTGCCAATGCTTTTCCAATGTAGAAGTTAAAATATTACACCTCTCGTGTCGGTATTTACACTGGCTCTCCAATCCTTCAAACGGAAACACAGCGAACTGCTTCACGTTTAAATCTACCACATGTATGTTTAATTCAAATTTAACTATTTATTTCTAAGGATATTGTAGGTCCTAATCAAAATTCATAACAGCTTATTATTCAGGAAATTAAAGCAATATCAATCGTCTGTTAACATTGATACTGAGTAACTAAATTCAAGTTTGTAAAAAACAGATTCCAATTTTTTTTATTTATTCATTAAATAAATAAATAAATGACCACATCACGACACACACATTGACTCAGCCCTGCAGTAAGTATCGTAAGAACTTGTATCGCAGGTGCTAAGCAACGATATGGTATATACTAAATAGATAAGAATACAACATCCAAGACCGGTAAGCGAAACAATGCGTCTAATGTGTCTACAAAAAATAGAAATATATGTGAAAAATATACAACGGCGACCTCGGTGGCGCAGTGGTGTAAACAGCGGACTGCTATTCTACAGGTTCCGGGTTCGAATCCCGGCGCGGGTGCAACTTTGAGCTATTTGCCAGACGCATTGTTTCGCTTATCGGTCCTGGATGTTGTATTCTTATCTATATATTTTATACCATATGGTTGCTTATGCATATTGTCGTCATCTCCATATAATTCAAGTGCACATTGTCGAGCGATTTCTAAATAAATATTTAGTACTTATAACTCTTTGGATTGTTAGTTTAGAAGTTCAGTTGATTGTTGTTATATACTGGTTGGTAACTTCGCATGTGCAAAGCCACGTGTAAAACATAGTATATAACAAGTAGTATTATATACAGGCACATGAAACTAGTTCGCGGTTTATAACTTTCTCGTTTACGTCCCTCATTAAATATGTTAATTTATTTCACACTGGATGCCAACTATCAGAAATTAAAACGGGAAATATTAATGTACTCCAGCCTCTAGATACAATGTTTGGATCAAATTTAACTTTCAGGATCAGTGCCGCAGTGAAAAAACTTATTTCGAATGTTTATGTGCTTTGAGATGCTGTATGGATTTTTTTATAACAAACATTAATGAGTCTCTACATGTGAACTTGTTTTTTAGCGACTTGTTTAAAATTAAAATACAAAAAAAAAAAAACCGTTAACTTAAAAAAGTACTTCGAATCGTCAAAGGAATTTAATTTTATTAAAAACTAGCGGACCCGACAGACTTCGTCCTGTCATATAGAAAACAAAACCTTTTGTATGGGAATAAGAAAAGGGCTGTTTTTATAGTTTTTCCGGCAATTATTCGAATTTTTGTCGCCGTAAAAACCATCCTTGAACTTCAACGAATATTAAAAAAAAAAAGAATTGGCCAAATTGGTCCAGGCGTTGTTGAATTTTGCGATTAATTTTATATTATAGATTACTCGACCACCGGTCCGTTAAATTTATAGATTCTGTAAATTAGTGAAGAAACCCCAGATTCTGTAATTTAGTGTACGAACATGTTTTTATACTTAGCCCCTAATACATCATACAGTCTTGGGTGAGAGAGTGCGATAAAGCTCATGTCACAATATATAAATTAAAATGAAATTAATTATAAATTACGCCTTGCAGTAACAAAACAAATATGTACCATACCAGCCCGTAGCATACATGCTACTCACATAGAACAAATTATATGAGCGACATAGATCTTGTTTAAACCTATCTATTTTTGATTTTTTTTCGCAATCGTAACGCCTAGCATCTACTTGTTTGACACCAAGTTACCTGGCACTGCATGAGTTCATGTAATAACTGATTGATATAATCAGAACGGTTATATAATTGTCGGTAGCCATGTATTTACCAACCAAAATACCCATTTTCAAACCAATTATAAATAAAATAAATAACCAAATCACGACACACACATTGACTCAGCCCTGCAGTAAGTATCGTAAGAACTTGTATCGCAGGTGCTAAGCAACGATATGGTATATACTAAATAAATAAGAATACAACATCCAAGACCGGTAAGCGAAACAATGCGTCTTGCAAATAACAAAGTCCCGCCCCCGCCGGGATTCGAACCCGGAACCTCTAGCGTAGCAGTCGGCTGTTTACACCACTGCGCCACCGAGGTCGTCAAATGATCACTTTTGTTAATTGACTACCTTTAGATCTTTTTAAGTATTTAGATATATTTTTTTTTGTATTTTATTATGTCTATATACCTTTGAATTATCCATTTAACCTACTTCACGCGTCTATGCGACCCTTTTTTAACCCCCAACTCAGAAAGAGGTGTGTCATAAGTTTGACGCGTCTGTATGTGTGTGTGTTTTTTTTCGTTTAAAAGATTATTTAATCGAGCATGTTCTTAGCTATGTTTGACCGATATCGGTTCCACTATTCAAAATTTTTGAGGGGTGAAATTGGGGATGAATAATCGAATGTACGCCAATATGTCCAATCGGAGGTGTTTAAATGCGTAATTTAAGTTTTTACTTAATTAGCTAATGTTAAGATTTTGGATAAGTTTTAAAAATAAATTCATTCCATTTCTATTCAAAATTTTTGAGGGGTGAAAGTGGGGATGAATAATCGAATGTACGCCAATATGTCCAATCGGAGGTGTTTAAATGCGTAATTTAAGTTTTTACTTAATTAGCTAATGTTAAGATTTTGGCAAAGTTTTAAAAATAAATTCATTCCATTTCTACAATCCATTTATACGACATCAGCGTGACTGTTATTTAAAGAAACACGAGGAAAGTATAAATATGTAAAAATAATAATATGTATGTTGTTGTTATGTTATGTTGCATATTATGGTATGTATGTTTTGTGATGTTGTTGTTATCTGGAAATTAAACATTTTGACTAAAAAAATTATATTACTTTTGGTATCGCTATTTAATTAATTTGTAACTGCCTATTTGTAATTTCTGATGGTGACATTTCTACTTTGTAACTGTTCTTAAAAATATGACTTTTTATTGTGTGCACAAATATTTGCACACCTTTTCAGAGGTAAATGTACGGGTCTTCCGTAACTTGTAAGAACATTTGTAACCTACATTTTAGCAAATATTATTATTTATTATTATTAATATTATTGTTAGAGATACTGTTACAAGCCATACGTAAGCTTTAAAACGAATTTAGATCCATATCTAAGAAGGATTTAATATTTGCAATGTTGAAGCTGAGCCTCATTAAAGTGCACCTGCATTGAAAGCTCAAAGTTCAGTCCGTATCTCTCCGGGAGATTACGAGGCCCCCGAAGCATCTCGATACTTGAATAATGCATAAGGGGCCTCCGAGGCCTGGGCCACTACATCTAACTCCGGACACTTTGGATTCCATAGAAATTACAGATCCACTTCAGCCTGTCTTGAAACTGCTTCGTAAGTTTACCTGTGCGTCTGATGATAAACTTTACGCTGATTTGATTCAAGTGACATTTTAATTCAATTCAACGTATTTATTTTCTAAGGATACATTTACAATGCAGGTAAATGTACACCACAAATTACGTCATATTTTCATAACATTAAAATATATGCTTACGAATATGTAGGTAATCTAATTGATTTCATTCATTAAGCATCAATGACCACACTTTAAAAAAATACATCAGTACATAGTATAAAACACTCGCTACCCGCTGTCTGTCCCCATGTATGTTAACATCTTGATAACTACTCAACGGATTTTGATGCGGTTTTTTTAAATAGAAAGGTTCAGACCAACACTGATATTTTTAGTGGTTTCCAATGTGAATAGCACATTTTTTTGCTTACATTGCAAACGCTGGCTGAACACTACGAGATAGATCGAAATACAGTACTCTGTATTACATTATTATTATTATTCTCTTTATTTATTTCAGTACATAGTTTAGATTTTTACAATATTTATATAAAAGTAAAATAAAACACAGATACAAAATATAAAACACTATAAAAACCTAAACTAGAGTGCCACCGGAAGCGGGGCAGTGCTCAAACTACCGGTGGTTAGGGCTGCAGAGAGAGGAACCTCCGGACAATGCGCGCCGTGTCTATTTATTATTATTATTATTAAGGTGTACAGTAGTACACCTTTGAAAGGTCTACAAAAAATCCCCAATGGTATATAGCTATGTCTTAACTTAAAAGGTATAACCTATAATATTTTTATCCTTATCTTTTTACGAGAAATAATGGCTTATTTACTAAGCGATTTTAAGCAAAACAGCATTAATCGTTATCCAATTAAGTACCATAGACATTGTGCATTTAATATAGATCTATATCTACCCGTGTGTAGTCGGGTTTGGCCGCTAGTTTTAATATAAAATAATAATTATGGTACACCTTCGGTTCGAAATATAAACTTATAAATAATAATAATAATAACCACATCACGACACACACATTGACTCAGCCCTGTAGTAAGTGTCGTAAGAACTTGTGTCACAGGAACTAAGCAACGATATGGTATATACTAAATAGATAAGAATACAACATCCAAGACCGGTAAGCGAAACAATGCGTCTTGCAAATAACACAAAGTCCCGCGCCCGCCGGGATTCGAACCCGGAACCTCTAGCGTAGCAGTCGGCTGTTTACACCACTGCGCCACGACGACCTCGGGGTCGTCATAATAATAAATTGAAACATCATCATCGGTACCGGAGTGCGATGTGTTTGCATGGCGATGGACGAATGTATATGTCGAGTGTAAGAGATACTGTGAGGTGATTGATAATAGGCCCTCAAGTATGTGTGTTTACAGTTAATTACAATTATAACTATAAATGTATTAGATTTAAGTATCATGGTGTTTTATTATCTGTTGAACTGTGATATTGTTTAAGTAAATAAATATAAATATATCACCACGTTTCTTTAGGCTGAAGGTAAAAGTTCATTGTATCGATCAAGACAAAAAAAAAGATGTGAAATGAAGGACTAAATCATGAAATTGTGTGAAATCAACACGAACTTTTAGTAACAAAAAAATCTTAATCCAATAGAATTAAGCGAGTTGTTCACGACACTTACATAAATTAAATGAAGAAAGTTTCGTGAAATGAGCTAAGTAGAGGTCAAACACTGACCTCTGCTTAGCTCACATTTCTAAGACTTGTATAATTTATTTGACTTAGTAAAGTAAATAAAGGTGACTAAAGTATCAAAAATGGCTGCTTTGGCAATATTGTATTTGATTTTGAATCAAATGTCGAATCGTAAAATACCCACTCAATGCTGGTGAATTCAACTTTCAGTGATAGAAAATAACAAACGCCTTCGCGGCACACCCGCCACTCTGTCCCACCAGTGCAACTCCTGTTCACCAGGATCAACAGTGGCGTCCTTTGATAGAATAATCAACGAATAATGCAGCTGTGCAATGACGCACAGACTGTGCCCGAACACCCTACCGGCAAAAATATGTCCATAATATTCCAACAAAAAAAAAAATCAAGCTAGCAGAAGACTTAGTCTAAGCTACCTTTCCACAAACAGCTTCAATACCTCTGAGAATATTCACTAAGCCCTAACAATAAGCTTGATAAATCACCACAGCATAAGCTTCATTGTGCAGCTGCATTTTGTTTACAAAGTACATCACCACTTTATCCTGATATAAGGAATTTGTGATGATGCGACAGATTGGAAACGTGAAAACTAATGTATATTTAACCTGTGTATTAACAATTTGCAAATCGTAACAAGCAAGTAGTAAATTTAAAGATATGTCATTTGAATTAGTACATTACGAGAGGACGTGGTAGCTCAGTTCGTTTCGTACCTTGGTTAACCGACCCGACTTGACAAGTCAAGGGTTCGAGTCTCGGTTTGCAGTAAGTTGTAGCTGCCATGTTCCTCATTGTGCCCGGAATGTGGCAAAAGATTCGAAACCTGTCACACTGGGAATTAACATAATTATGCGGTGTTTAACACCTCTGCCAACCCCTCCCGAGGGAATACGGCGTGAGTTTATGTATGTAAATAATAAATAATATATAAACCACATTACGACACATACATTGACATAGCCCTACAGTAAGAATCGTCAGAACTTGTATCACAGGAACTAAGCAACGATATGGTATAATCTACATAGAAGAATACTACTTAGATAACACCGGTAAGGGAAACAATGCGTGTTGCAAACAACTCCGCTCCCGACGGGATTCGTACTCAGATACTCTAATATTTACACCACTGCACCACATTATAAATTTGCAAGAATATATTAATCAAAATGTTGTGCTTAATCAAAATTATACAATAATAGTGTTGTGCTTAATCCACATTATACATTTAACATGAAATAATGCACGAATACCAGGAGGTATACAATGTAATGCTGAGTACCTTTCACATTAAACATGTTTGATTTGTGAATACCATTTGGAGCACAAGTGCCAAGAACCCGGCGTATAATGAAACATTTCAGCTGAAAAGCCTGAAATCCGCCTGAGGAGCGGCTGTATTGTGCCTCTGATGTGCATATCATCCATTGTTTTACAAATTCAAGGATTGCCATGCATTACCGATGCTGATTATTAAAACACGACGAAAAATATTATTTTATCTTTAAAAAAGTCAAGTGTGAGTCGGACTCGGATATAATGGGTTCCATACAATCTCAGAAGCTTAATTTTAAAATTTTTAGATGACTTCCTAAAAGTTACAAGTACAAGCGAAAATGTTGAAAAAAATGACGTTTCCTATTTGGGAGCCACCTTTCTTTATGTTTTAAGTATTTGTATTTATAGCGTCAACAAAAATCAACATTTTCTGAAAATTTCATGAGTCTAGCTGCTATGGTTCTTGAGATACAGACCGCTTACTGACGGACAGCGAAGTACCTATTAGTAAAGAAATAGGGTTCCGTTTTTTACCCATTGGGTAAGGAACCGTAAAGACCTGTTTCGATTGTTAAAATACAAGGTCTACTTGCGAACTTCGTATCTCATAAAAAATAAAGGATCATTAAAATTGTTGAAACCGTTTTCCATTTTTAGCGAGACTAATCAACTAGCAATTCATTCATCATCATTTTTAGGGTTTCGTACCCAAAAGGTAAAAATGGAACCCTATAACTATGCCTTCGCTGTCCGTCCGTCTATCAACGAGCTGTATCTCAAGAACCATAGCAGCTAGAAACTTGAACTCTTCAGAAAATGTGTTACTGCTAATGTGAGAAATGTGCTGCCGCTACAACAGCAAATACTATACTATAAAAATTTAAAGAAATTAAAAATGAAACGTGGCTCCCATACAAGACACGTATTTTTTATTTGCTCTCGATTCTTTTACGAAATTGTCTAAAAAGTTTTAATCTTACAAGGTGGTACGGAACCCACGATGTGTGAGTCCGGTTTTAATTGTAAATAAAGATATATGAGGCAACTTTTTGCTTTTTCTGTAAAATTTTATGGAATACGAAGTTTCACAGTACGGTATCGATAAATACGTACCGATATAAAGTTTATATTTTCAGATTTAAGCGAAATAATCACCGCTATGTATTTTTTAATTTAATTTTAATTTTAATTAATTTTTTTGTTAGTTCCGAATTGATTTATTGTAAACTGTCATAGTATCCTTTCTCTACGTTTCTTCATTAAATTCGGGAGCAAATTAAAATTCCGTCAACGATATTTCCGCGCCGACAAAAGGGATGTTTTCGGAACGGTGTAATATTTTTTGATAACATCGAGACATTCTGTGCTCGCAGCTGTTACTCCTCTCCAGTAAATAAAGGGAATGCCTAATAAAGAGCTCTACGCAATTTCCATACATACAGCTCATTTGCATGGCAATGGGGATCGCGCCTAAAACAACCGCTTATATTAATGTGAAAAAATACTTCAAACGGTGCCGAATTCGCCTTTGTACCCCTTAATGGGAACCGCAAGAAGGCATTGTGTCCCGACACGCAGCAGCTACACGTGTGTGTTACGTAGAGTACGTGTGTGTGAAAACTCCCCGTTACTCACACACACGTACTCTACGTGTGTGTGAAAACTCTACTACTCTACTCCCTTCAAAGAACTAATCAAGGTTATGATCGATACAAAATACATTTTTTCTTATAAATTCTTCTTATTGTATACGCGGAGGTATTACGGATAATATTTTTACGAGTTCATTGGTTGGCTTCTTGGTATCTGAGTTCGCTTTACGACAGGCCTCCGATGAGTCGTTACGTCTCCTTCACTACTTACTTTTATTTTACTATTCATTGTAAAGAGCTCTGTCTCGCAGTTTATTGGAAGTGGTGGAGGATCACTGTTTTAGAAAAACTCACCGCAGTAAAGTCTTCAGACCTGAGACTTCAAATTTGAGGTTGGAAATAAGGCATATATTGATGCAGTAAGAAAACTGTAATTCAAAAACAAATTAACATGTTAGCTTAAAGTTAACACACCAACAAACTATTACGGACTACTGACATACAAACAAACCTGAATCAATACAACTGTCGTATTCTAGTAAATATTTTATAAGTTTAAGCGACGGCTTTGTTCCAATCCAATCCAATTTGATTTATGGCATCGGCCATATATGACGACCACTTTGCCAATGTCACGTGATGAGAAAAAACGTTTTAGACAGAAGCAAATGATCGGTACTTACATTATTGATCAGTTGCTAGATCTGTAACAATTTATAAAAACACATACACAACACAAGCAGATGGCTTTGTTAATAGAATGTTTACCGATGAGTTTTGTCTTTACGTTCAGAAATGATCCCTTAAGTGAAATTGTCATCCTCTGTCGTGAAACAATCATGTCTGACATGAACGTTCAAACTTACATTCGATGTTTCATCTTAGTGTTTAAGGTCAGCTAGATTTTCGAATGATCAGTTATCCCTAGACCAAGTGAACCCTGTAACTCACATGCCCCTAACGGCGTGGGCATAAAATATTGATACTTTTTTAAAGTACAAAGTACAGCAAATAACAGGTCACGAAAACAAACAGCAAAGACTAGTAAATTATACTTAAAAAATACACAAGATCAGACATATGCATTGATTGGTCTCCGCAACTGCCATTATAAATCTATATTACATATGCATCCACGCAGACATGCTTATTAAAGCGTCAGTGCGCGTTTAACTTCTCGCTGTTATAAAACGAGGGTTGTAGCTAACCGAAAACTACACAGGATTATATCGGTTTAGTATTTAGTTGTAGCTTTTGTTTAGTAGCGGTTATCCGTAAAAATATGATGCAAAACATTTTTTCTTATTGTTTCCATCTTTATTTTCCATCACTTATTATAACAACCATTTAAATGACGTGGTAGCTCTGTGGTACGCGCCTTGGTTAACCGACCGATCCGACCCGACAGGTCGAGGGTTCGAGTCTCGGATTTCCGTACGTTGTAGCTGCCATGTTCCTCGATATGCCCGGATAGTGGCGATAGATTCGCAACCTGTCACACTGGGACTCAACATTAATATGTGAAATACGGTATATCTGCCAACCCCTCTCAAGGGATTAGGGCGTAAGTTTATGTTTAATCACTTAGTTTCCTACCCATTGTTGCAGGTCTCATGGATTCGCCACCGCGACCTGCACATCCTGACAGTAGGAGGGTACACGTACACATCAGACCAGCGGTTCCAGGCGACGCACGCGGCTCCAGCGGACGACTGGACGCTGCACATCAAGTGGGCACAGCAGAGAGACGCTGGGGTCTACGAGTGCCAGGTCTCCACGCAGCCTGTACGCTCCTACTTCGTCACGCTGCACGTCGTCGGTATGTACATGAATTTCTTTTTCTTATTCAGCCTCAAGGGCAAACAAGTAGACTGTTCACCGCCTATTGATGCTCTGCTCTTGATATCTAAGCGTGCAAAGAGCACCGCCAGTGCGTTTTCCATGTTGAGGTAAAGAGGGTACTGTAATTATATCAGCTTCCAATCCTTTGTACCGAAACACAGGGAATTGTTTTACGTTGGGTATAGAAAGATTGATGCTATGAATCTCGCAAGTAGATCCATCACCGGTGAATTTTGACACGACGATGCCCATGATGTCTTAGAATGTCAAGAGTGAAGGATTTATTCGTACGTATCGTATCCAATGTTACTGGGGCGTTGCCTCTTATTTACAAAACGTATTCAGTGTGAGCATTCAATTCGTACATTCGGAGTTTCAAACATGCACGTTGTACGATGCAAATTGGTATCCAAAATGAGTTAGCCTTATCGTTTCAACATTCAGTATGAGTGGATTGTTACTGTTGATTTATATTTCCAAAAGGTATTAAAAATATTCGTATCCAACTCATATTAATAAATATTACGGGCACATTGGTGACGTAGCAATGGATTATTTGTAACATTTTCATGAGAACGCTTTCGAAATGATGAGTTTGACAGGAGCTTTCCTCGAATTAACTCAACAAACACGTACTGCATTAAATTAGCACCGGTATATTACATTATTTGAGTTCCATTCCATCTGTGCTTGGGCTGCTGAGTGCCGATGGCGGCTGGCTGGTAGGGTAGCGAAGGAAGGGGGGGGAGTGCCGGGCAATTTGTGCGGACTCGCCACCGACTCGAAAATGCGATGCGGAATCGGCATGGACCCATTGTCACGGAACATTTTAACATATTTATTGGGGCGAATGAGCGTGCTCCGAATTAATCGCATGGCTCGCGTGCCCAAACAGCAATTTGTTGTAAATCCGAGATAAAAGCGGCCACCGATCCCTTCCCCCTCCCCTCCAGTCCCTCCCCCGCGGGCCGTGGATTCATCACCGGGCCCGCACTATTGTTTTTGTCTAAATAAACGTAGAAATATGCGTATCGCATCGCGAGGCTGGATGCGGGCGGCGCGAGGCCGGGGCCGTTTATCGCGATATAATATATTGGCTCCGAAAATGAAATGCTGATGGAAAATTTTATTTCCCCGATAGAATTGGTAAAGGTTCGTCGATGCGAATATTATTGGAGTCGTTTCTCGTGCGGAATGGGAATGGGCGTGAGGCGTAGGGGAGCGCAGGTCACTTGGTCCCGCGCCAACACTCTTGTGATTCAGCGCTCGTTGCAGCTCTGCCGACTTAATAACGTCTCTACATTACTTATACATCGACCGCGCCTTCACACGCTGACACACTCCGGAGGTTTCTCCGGAGATTTAACTCCTGGTTTCTATTTAAATTGCTGTCGAATAAGTTTCCTACTTTTCATAAAATAATTCAAAATGTAATATACGAACCTAAATTTACAGCTCAAATTGAAACATAACCAACAAACATTGTTTCTGTAATAGTTTTAACTTCCTCTATAACAACCGAGGCCCTGTCGATGGTACACTCGACCCAATTTTTAGGGTAGTAAAAGGCTCATTAAAAGACTTTTATGTAATAAAAAAAGGAAAAAACATTTCGAAATAGCCTATCTTCCGCCAGAATTCACCAGAGCTGTTCAGAAATGTCGTGATCCAATTGAAATGTAAATTTCATCTCGAAAACGTTGGGGTTTCATATCTATTAATAGGGGATAGTGGCGACAGATTCGCAACCTGTCACACTGGGACTCAACATAAAGATACGAAATGCGGTGTTTGACACCTCTGCTAACCCATCTCGAGGGATTACGGTGTGAGTTTATGTTTTATGTCTATTTATGAAATAGGTACACTAACTAGCAGTAAGAGACCAGGTAGTTAAGCAATAAGCATTGTGAGCTGGAAGTAATGAGATGTCATCATTAATCCTTTAAGGGATGTTGAGATATTGGCGCTGAACGCATAATGCATAGTTTAATTTTAGAAGAGTCTACAGCCAGCAGAAAGCTCTTTTCGATATACTTTGAAAAAAAATAACTTGAAATGGTACATGAACATAAACTCACGCCATAATTAATCCCTCGAGAGGGGTAAGCAGGGGTGTTACACACCGCTTTCGCAGGTTTATGATGAGTCCCAGTGTGACAGGTCGCGAATCTTTTACCACTATCCGGGCACGTTGAGAAACATGGCGGTAACAACGAAATGAAACGAAAAATGAAATGAAATACATTTATTTGCTAAAAATGCGGTTACAATAAATGTTTATATCAATTCAATAATTAGGTAAAACGCATTTAACTCATTTAACCATGCAAGAATATAACAACATTTGTATTTTACCTATAGCTAAGTAAAGATTTTAAATTAAATTTTATTACAAAGGAGGTTACTTATTCAACTGTGTGTCTTTTCTCGTTTATATTGATAACTAGGTCACTGGTACCTTTAAATAGACAGTGCTCACTGATATATTTCAGCGGATATGATTTTTGCGGACACTAATTTCTACTAGTATTTCAAATCATTGATTATAAAATGGTGTTATGTAATTATTTCAACAGATCCCGAAGCTGACCTCATGTACCGGCGAATGTTTTCCGACGCGGGCGTCACTGTGTGTATGTCCGTTTGTGTGTGTGTGTGCTGTGTATTTAACATTCGTTTTATTTGCCACTAACTGCACAGTTTGTCTTCATTAGTGAGGTTACAAGGGCCACTGTTTACCGGCGGAACCTTGAATTAACTGTAAGGGAAAATACGATACTCCAAAGTATTTCCTGTATTTTGTTTTTCTTTTTGTGTTTTGTTTGATGATTGAGTGAAAAATAATACCTATGTATCGATAATGTAACGACGGAAACAGATAAAAATATCTATTTAATGAATAAATCATTTGAAGATTTATTCAATTCTAATAGCAAAATCTGATACCACTTGAAATATTTTTTATCACTTCAAAGTCAAAAGTTTATATTCAAATAGACTTAAAAAGTACTTAAAATAAGTGTAAAGGTACTTATTTTAAAGACTATCGTCATATTTTAAACTAACACCGCGCCCAGATCCAAATGCTCTACGGGGAAGAATTCATCAAGAAAGCTCTGTAGTTGCTTCTTTCAAAATAATTCCAATATTCATATTTCTAGATTATTTAAATTGCAAATTCTTTTAAAACCCAGCGCCCGAGACTTAAGTAGTGGATTTTCGATTTGTTAATCGTTAACTGTTAATCTACGTTAACTATCTACCCCCGGAGGCCTACATTAACTTCTGTGTTAATATATGGTATGTAACAAATCGAAAATTAGACAAAATTAATTAATCAAGCTAGTATAATGGATAAGAATACAAAACACCATATTTTATTAAAAAAATCAATTCAAAATTAACATAACTTTACGTTAACTTCAAAAATTACTTAGAATCGTCAAATTAATATATTTTTTTCTTAAAAAACACACGAACATCGGTTAGTAAAATTTGTATTGGGGAAGAAACTGGCAAGAAACACCTGATTCTATAATTGTGTAGCAACTTGTTTTTACTTTTAAACTAGTACATGTTGAGTGAGAGAACGTGAGCACTGGCTGCATTTTCATGCTGTGTAGCGATGGTCAACCTTTGAGCGAAAGCAGACCAATGTTACTGTCACGATTCTCTTTTTTAATTTATTAATGAAAATTTTGAATTATCTTCGACCTCGGTGGCGCAGTGGTGTCGACAGCCGACTGCCACAGCTGCGACTGCTGAGGCGGAACTTTACAGTATTCTTATCTATGTAATTTATACAATATCATTGCTAAATGCCTGCGCTACAAAATTATCTTAGTGCAAGGCTTTGTCTATGTCTGTTTCGTTGTTGTTATTATTATTATAAATTCGCACCCTTCGAACTCATAGTCTCGAAAACGAACGGCTCAAATATGAAATTGTTACCCAAGGATACCTATTTGCGCCCATAGATTAATTATTGGCCTTCCCTGAGACTAGCAATCATTAATCTATGTTTGTTAATGTTATGCTATGAACTTACTGAATTATAAACTTCTTTACTGCATCGTAATTTAAGTCATCATCGCTGAAGGCGCTTTTGAAACTTTATCATTCACATACTCATTAAAATAGCTTATAAACTAACTAGTAACTAAATCAATTTATTACGTTCAAACTTTATAGTCCAAGATACTTTATAGAAAGGTCTAATTAATCGTATCTATAAATCTATAAAGAACATTTGAAAATTAGTTAATATATGCTCAGATAATAATGTTTTTTCTTAAATAATATTTACTAGAACAAATCACGGATTTTATTTATAAATAAAAATCTATAATAATTAAAAAGGGAGCAAACTGAATAATATTTTCAATACGGACCTAAATAAATTAATAGTTTAAAAACTCTAGAAAAAAATCGCTTGGTATGTGTCTTTCTCCCGGCTCCATCATCAGATCAGTTCGACAGTACCATATTATTGAATTGTCATCAGAACTATACATACAGCTGCCAATTTTCATTACAGTTACCTTAGATTCCATTACATAGTTAGTTACATACAGGTCGACATAGTAAAAGCGTGTTAAAATCGTTTAAAAATGCTATCTGAGATTTCGACTGTTAGATAAATGCAAGTGAAGTTCTTAGAGTCTACTGGAGCGATTCGGTGTTTGTATATATGTATGTATTGAACGACCGAGCCAAGCAAGTGAAGTTCTTGGAGTCTACTGGAGCGATTCGGTGTTTGTATATATGTATGTATTGAACGACCGAGCCAAGCAAGTGAAGTTCTTAGAGTCTACTGGAGCGATTCGGTGTTTGTCTATATGTATGTATTGAACGACCGAGCCAAGCAAGTGAAGTTCTTAGAGTCTACTGGAGCGATTCGGTGTTTGTATATATGTATGTATTGAACGACCGAGCCAAGCAAGTGAAGTTCTTAGAGTCTACTGGAGCGATTCGGTGTTTGTATGTATGTATGTATTGAACGACCGAGCCAAGCAAGTGAAGTTCTTAGAGTCTACTGGAGCGATTCGGTGTTTGTATATATGTATGTATTGAACGACCGAGCCAAGCAAGTGAAGTTCTTAGAGTCTACTGGAGCGATTCGGTGTTTGTATGTATGTATGTATTGAACGACCGAGCCAAGCAAGTGAAGTTCTTAGAGTCTACTGGAGCGATTCGGTGTTTGTATATATGTATGTATTGAACGACCGAGCCAAGCAAGTGAAGTTCTTAGAGTCTACTGGAGCGATTCGGTGTTTGTATGTATGTATTGAACGACCGAGCCAAGCAAGTGAAGTTCTTAGAGTCTACTGGAGCGATTCGGTGTTTGTATATATGTATGTATTGAACAACCGAGCCAAGCAAGTGAAGTTCTTAGAGTCTACTGGAGCGATTCGGTGTTTGTATATATGTATGTATTGAACGACCGAGCCAAGCAAGTGAAGTTCTTAGAGTCTACTGGAGCGATTCGGTGTTTGTATGTATGTATTGAACGACCGAGCCAAGCAAGTGAAGTTCTTAGAGTCTACTGGAGCGATTCGGTGTTTGTAAATATGTATGTATTGAACAACCGAGCCAAGCAAGTGAAGTTCTTAGAGTCTACTGGAGCGATTCGGTGTTTGTATATATGTACGTATTAATGTTTGTCCGACGATAACTCGAGTATCGTTGTTCGGATCGTCATGAAATTTGGTAGGCGGGGAAATAAGGCGGGGAGATAAAATAAGTTTTAATATGAGACCGATCAGTCAAGGGATTCCCGAGATGTAGAGGGTCGTGAGTTCACAGTTCGAAGGGAACGAATAGTTAATTATTATGTCTAAATGACAAGATTATCTCTCAAAATGATATTCACTTTTTAGTATCAAAATTGGAAAGTATTGAATTAATTGAATCTCATAAATTTTCATATTAAGCACCGTCAGTACCAGGCGACGGGCGACGGGGGGGGAGGATACAGGTGCGCGGAGGGATGTGAGAGGGGTGTAAAGACATATTGTAACGAGGGTCTACAATAAAGCCTTTTGCTATTTTCTGCTTAGAAAGAACAGCTTAAAAAAAACTTTCATTTGAAAATCCATTTTTGTTTTTTTTTTCGTGTAACCAAAATGGACAGCGAGACTGGAAATAGAAACCCTTAATCACGTCGAATTTAACTGTAAAGTAGTGACATGCGTAGGACGTGGTAGCTCAGTTTGTTACGTGCCTTGGTTAACCGACTGACCCGACCCGACAGGTCCAGGGTTCGAATCTCGGATTGCCGTACATTGTAGCTGCCATGTTCCTCAATACGCCCGGATAGTGGCGACAGATTCGCAACCTGTCACACTGGGACTTCACATAACCACGAGAAATTCGGTGTTTAACACCTCTGTCCACCCCTCTCTAGGGATTACGGCGTGAGTTTATGTTTTTTGTTATGTTAGTGACGTGAAACATACAGACGAAAATTATAAAATTCAAATAAGAACTGCCCGATATAAAACGAATCAATCTATATAATATTTCAGCAACTTTTCAATAAATCGAAACGTCTCGAACAGAAAACAGATTAAAAAGTTAATCTCAGGTACTTGCTTTCGGAGAATAAATTGTAATAGTAGGTGTGACCGTCAGGTTAATTGGATTTTCTGAACCTTACAGAAGAGTGCCCCCCTTCCCCTCCCTGACCCTGTACCACCTCGTCCTCGAAGGTCATCCGTGGGCCCATCTGGATGGAGCCGGACAAACCTTTACACGGTCCCATATACATTATTAAACACTTGGTAAATTTCTGCAGGTGGGGTTTTTTTTTTGGTTTTTCTGTTAACTTGTAATCTTGTCGATAGTCAAATGATGTTAGATGAAACACATTTTCTTTGAGATGTCTTTAAATCAAATCAAAATTTTATGTTTAATTGAATTAAGGATCAAAATCAAAAATATCTTCATTCATCTTTAAAAAATCGGTCAAGTGTGAGTCGGACTCGCTCATGATGGGTTCCGTACCGATTTATAAGATTAAACATGTAATTTTATTTGATTTGATTTTGATTGATTTGATATTTTTTGTATATATCAAAAAAAAAATCGTTTCTTGCACCGCAGCCTCCTTTAGTTTTTAACTTTATTATATTTTTAGTATTTGTTGTTATAGCGGCAATAGAAATATACATTATCTGAATCTAGCTAATAGGGTTCATGAAACAGACGCATGGACGGACGAAAGAACAGTGGAGTCTTAGTAATAGGGTCTCATTTTTTACCCTTTGGGTATACGGGTTACACGGGATCCTACAAAGTACTAATGAATAATCAAAAAAGTAAAATACCAAGACAGAACCTACAAGAAACACGACAGTTACAAATGTCCTCAAATTCTAAACCCTATTTAACCCTATTGGGCACGGCATTGAAAATTACAATCACATAATTATTAAAAAAAAATAACATATCAAATAATAATAAAGAATTAATGAGAGTGGATAAAGCATATTATTTAAATTTTCATTTAAACATCCACAACTAAGGAAATCATATAAAATGGCATATAAAGGAACCTTATGTAGACTACAGACGTGTATCCTGTCGTCTACGAACTAATACCATAAACACGTAAAGTTTGTACGTATTCGTATAAGGTAATCTTAGAAACAA
Organism: Choreutis nemorana; assembly: GCA_949316135.1. NCBI lineage: Eukaryota > Metazoa > Arthropoda > Insecta > Lepidoptera > Choreutidae > Choreutis > Choreutis nemorana. The sequence continues at coordinate 11,474,639 of OX438598.1, read as the reverse complement.
CTTATCCGATTTAAAAAAATACTCTAGATCAGCGCTCCTCAAACTTTTTCGGCCAAGGACCCCTAGAAAATCACGAGCAAATAAGTAGAGCCCTCAAATATTGTGCTCGATTTTCTCGAGGTCTCTTGATTTTCTTTTAATCAAAATTACTACAAATGAAATATCGTTATTATTGCTTTTTTGCAACTGCGTTGTAATATCGAATCAAATTCCATTTTTATAAGTTCAAGAGCAGCAATTACTTTATTTACGTGGCCTTTTATTATTGTTAAATCATTTGGAAATGCCATGTGGACCGAAATAGATATAGGTACGGACCTCCAGGGGTCGCGGAGACCACAGTTTAAGAAACATTGCTCTAGACTAAACTATGCAGATAAAGTTCCCGACAAGAGCTAGTTCAAAGTATTAAAGTCAGCTCCTTTTATATTTATATCTCCATCACTTGAACTCGACAATAGTTAAGTACTTATTAGGTATAAACTACAAAGTATCCAAAGATAATCTCTAGAATATCTGTAAGTTTCGATAAGCTACCAGACATATCTGTCCTTTTCTTACAAAAGCAGTAGTGGTAGGTGCGAGTGAAAGGTCGGCAACGTAAGCCCGGCTATGTTTAAGTATAGGAAGTAAGTTATTGGAGGATTGAGGGGATTTTAAACTATATCCCCTCATAATGTGTCTCGAGAGATACTCGCTACTATACCCCGGGAGAGTTCTACAACAAATCTACCTATATTTAGCTGTCTACCTATATTTCATACATTTTGTTGTCGCCTTACCTAGACCGGAAAATCATTTTATATTAGGTTTTGTACTTCAATTTAAAAAGTAAAAATAAGTCTGTGTTGTTCCTCACCTCCCTAACCTCTAATAAGGATCTTTCTTCATTTTAATACAAATGCTCTGACTTGAAATACAAGTGAAATATATATATAACTACCTATTTATAAAACTTAACATCTCCTGTATGGTCATATTTCGAGCAAATAAATTATTCTTATTCTTATCAATACATTATGTTTATAACAGAAAGATACAGTATTTTTTTATTCTAGACATTAGATACATGTAATTAAATTATTAATAGATTTATAAAATCACTCAAAACGTGGGGGCGTATCTTTGCAAGTTACAGCCACGATCTATAAACATCATGTAAATATATACCATTAATAATCCCTTAAATAATATACGCCCCACGTTTTGATTGATTTCTGCCTCAAAAGTCACTCCATACAAACTTTATCTAAAACGGTCCAGCCATTTTTATAGTTGTAAAATGCATTGTCATCGGGTTTGGAGCTACCCTGAAAATTTCAGCCTGCTAGCTTATCGGGAAGTGCCTCAAAATTGAGTTGCAAAAATCCAACCGGAACGACAAACAAACAAACAAGAAAGTGAGTGTATAAAAACGTGGGAAAAATAATATTTTTTAAGACCTAGACTGTAGGAACCCTAAGACTGTAATTATTAGAAAATATAATTTCATTAAAATTTTGTATGTATCACAATGGACAGTCAGGGAGGTCTTAGGTTATATTTTAATTTAAGAATAAATTGTACATGTTTGTATCGGTTAAATACAGACAAAGTCTGGTTAGGGACTGGTGGGAATCTGGTGGAGGACGTGGTAGCTCAGTTTGTTACGTGCCTTGGTTAACCGACCGACCCGACCCAACAGTTCGAGGGTACAAGTCTCGGGTACATTGTAGCTGCATTGTTCCTCATTGTGCCCGGATAGTGGCGACCGTTTCGCAACCTGACACACTGGGAATCAACATAATCATGCGAAATTCGGTGTGCAACACCTCTGCCAAACCCTCTCGAGGGATTAAGGCGTGAGTTTATGCATGTAGTCTGGTTAAGTCGTGTCATTTCAAGAAGTTTGCTGTCGGCCATCTTTGTTTCCAAATCCGTGCGTTAGTAGTTCTGCTTTTACTTTATTTTAGGATAATGTAACTCCATGCAAAAATTAAATTTATCACGGGAAATATTTTCTGTTTTGTTCGAATATTCTTTTGCACAATCTTACTTCATAGCTGAGTCAATGTGTGTGTCATGGTGTGGTATTATATATTGGTATATATTCCTAAGATACAAGATTATTGTGGTGAATGTTTTGTATTTAACAGTCAGTCTTGTTGTCATGTTTTATTGATAAAATTCGGTTTCTACACAACATACCCTAATTAATATGAAAAAGCTTAATCATAAACAAATCAAGTAATAACTGAATTTAATCTTATTTCAATTTTCCATTATTTCCATCTTTAGATTATGAATTCCGTCAGTGTTCACTAGGAATTCTATGTCATTAGAACATCCACTAATGACTGCTTCGGCTTAAAGAAATACATTTTGGAAGTCATGGAATACTCGTACCTTTGGTTGTGTTTAATAAAAACCTGACCGGTCTGCTTGTAAAAATATAATACAGTGTGTCTACCATGAGTTCGTATAATTTTTCTACACGTCAGGTAACATAGATTACTGCAGTGATTTTGTATTAGCATTCTTTGTTCCTCATGAATCCATTAGAGGCACTTTACAAAGGTTCATACAAATTTGTAATTGCGATCTCGTAGGTAAAGCTCATGGTATGTACACAGGTGACTCCAAGTACCTTATGTAGGTATACCTTATGTAAATTCGGCGAGGTGTTCAACAAGCCAGACAAAAGTTTCCCAAACTTTGTACAGTCTCATACCGACACGGGGTTAATGCACTGAATAACGCAAGCTTTTATACAAGTTATCTCAGTAATATTTCAAAGTTAACTGCAGCTTGTAAATCACCAGCGCCGAAAGTTTGAGAAACAATGCGCCGAGTCGTGAAAGTTTGGGATTCACTGGTTATGGTCAGGAGCGAGTGACGACAAAAACTTGTACAGCTAGCTCGTTAAAACGGGAATCTTTGTGAATTATTCACAACTTTTTCTATCGGTACCTTATAACAAGATGACAGCTGGATAGATTGAATTTAATATAATACGCCGTAATTAATCCCTCGAGAGGGGTATGTAGATGCTTTACACACGGCATTTCGCGTGTTTTTGTTGAGTCCCAGTGTGACAGGTTGCGAGTCTGTCGCCACTATCCGGGCACAGTGAGTAACATGGCAGCTACAATGCACGGCAATCCGAGACTCGTCCTCGTCCTATCGGGTCGGGTCGGTCGGTTACCCAAGGCACGTAACAAACTGCGCTACCAATAAAAAACAACTTATTGTATCCTTTATTTTGTACAAACCATTGATCAACCTAACCGGTTTGGACTTTGTACCGTTCTTAAGTTGTATAGCATTAAAATTGAGGTTGCACTTATTTTGACGGCCTCTCTGACTAGCTGACAGCTACGCAACAGGTCCTGGGTCCGAATCCTGGCGGGAGCGCAACTTTTTGTTATTTGTAAGACGCACTGTTTCGCTTACCGGTCTTGGATGATGTATTCTTATCTATATAGTTTATACCATATGGTTGCTTAGCAACTGTGACACGTTCTTACGAAACTAACTGCTGGGCTGAGTCAATGTGTGTGTCGTGATGTGGTTGTTATTATTTGGGGCTTTGTGTGGCTGTAGGCCTTTTAATTATAAGTACATTGTGTCAAACTTTATAACGATGGTTAGCATAACATTCCAGAAACTTTTCAACGTATATAATACTCAAGATAAAGTGGATATACGCTATTTCTGGTTAACTTTATTTGCAACAATAACAGTATCGCAAAGATAATCACTAGTGATGTAAGACTAGTGTCGGACACACCAACAGCTGTAGAGTGTCGATATTACCGGGATTACGAACACGACACTGTTGCTAGTATCGACTGTGTAAGAACTTTTATTACTCAAAATGATTGTTTTATTCAATTTAAGGAATTCAATAGAGAGTGTAGTTAGAATGAATTATAGGGTTTTTGATCTGGAACATTTATATATTTTTTATAAATTAAATGTTTATGTTGAAATCAGCTCAGCAAAAAGATTGCCACACCTTTTTGTATTTCTTTACGTGATTTTAAGATCATTTAACAATAATAGTATTCACATCACGACACACACATCGACTCAGCCCTGCACTAAGATATAATGTATCGCAGGCACTTAGCAACGATATGGTATAAACTACATAGATAAGAATACACCAGAAAACTTAACAATGCGTCTTGTAAATTGCTCTTGTAAACAGAAATTTCTCCCCCCGCCGGGATTCGAACCTGGAATCTCTAGCGTAGCTACGCCACCGACGTCGAAAAATAATTATTAGGATAATGTTATAATGTAACAATTACCACAGCACTACTTGTAGTGAGTAAGATCGACAAAACTCTTTGTAAAGCATACTATCAAACATCCGAAAACTTTAAAAGACAAAATCGATTCACATAAGCAGGTGCTATTAAAAATTAACCCGTTTTCGTTGTCGCTAACGCCCTATAGTTGGGTGTGCGAGCAGCGCGGGATCCGGGATAACCGGGATTACCGGCAGCTACACAATCCCGCCCTTTACGGTGACGCAAACAACCCATCGTAAAGTTCCCATGTTCCCGCCCGTTTACTCAAATCCCGTTGACACTTTTCCCGCGTACTTAGCTACAGACATTCATTTTAATTTAAAAGTTCCAATCTTATTAGAAGGCTCTAAGTTTCAACATACATTTTCTTCACAAGGAACAAGCTCCTATGTTTTTCATCAACTTTCCCTTAGATCAACTTTTGTTTTGTAATCCCGCTGTTTCGTCGTGTTCTGTTATTGTAAATTAATATTTAATCTTTTACTTAATCTAATTCTGTTCAAACGTTAATCATTTTAATTAGTTACATAACTTGTTTGCGTATGATAATTAAATCTACTTAATTTAGTTACCAGCAAAGCTTGGTATATCAGTAAACCCTTTGCCGTAGTAAGAGTTAAGTCCTTCAAAGATGAAATAATAATTCAAATAATAATATCCTTATAGCTAAGTAGGCACTCGTGCAGTAAGTAGGTATACAAGTGGCAAACACCGAGGTGAGGTGCGTGTGTGTTGGTGGTGATTGAATCAGACAGGGCCGGTGTCGAGCTCGAGCCGGGCACAACCCGGACCCGGGTCATTAACTTTACATTAACCAGTTATTGCTGGTTTCCTTCACGCCCGGTTGTGACGTCACACACCCTACCTCCATGCTAATGCCTGCCGGGAAATATATAAATAATTCCGCACATCCCTAAAATGTTTTATTACCATCAGAATTTCAGGTTTCCAGCTTCGTTTCATACGTAATTTTGTTTTTTGCATAACGAATTGAAACCATTTGCCGTTGTTATTAATTTACATTCAACATCCCGCGGGATCCGGTGTCTGTGTGTGCGCTCGCTGTACCAAACTTAACTTCGTTATACGAAACAACAGCCCCGTAAGAACATAATTAGTATGCATTTCTGCCTCCTTAACGTTATTAATAAAGTGTTATTAGTTGATCCTGCTTATGTGGGGGTATTATTTAGGAGTAAGCCTACGTGTGCCATTTAATCCCGTGGTTAATCCCGGGATCTTTCCACACCGCGCCGGAGGGCGCCACTGTAGTTCGGAGGCTTGCATTAATATTTATAGTTATCGCGTTTACAGCGTACAAAGCCCCCCGAAAGAGTGGGAGGACTTCCGAGGAGTTTTCCCGCTGAAATCAGAACGGATCCACTGGGGAAGGCAGCCAGACAAATAACAACGTGTCCCTGCAAGTAAAATGCCCATGCCAAGTCATAGTAAAGAAATCGCCGGTGTGACGTTATAGTTTTACAAGGCTCTCTATTAGACAGGCCGAATTATACTTGTTTTTCAACGTACTAGCCAAGTGTGAGTCGAACTCTCAAATTAAATTAAGGGTACCGTACCATTTAACACTATGTTCTTTTTTAATAATTTCATAAAAGTAACAAGAAAAATTTTAAAAAAATCGTAAAATCGTGATTCTTTAGTGGGAGACCCTGTAATTTTTAATTTCTTTACGTTTTCAGTATTTGTTTTTCATATCGAGAAATCGACATTCTCAAAAAAATTCATGAGTCTAGCTATTACGGTTCTTGAGACCATGATAGACGGACAGACAGACTGTCGGAGGCTTAGTAACCCTTAAAACTGTTCAGTGATATCCCGATATCGTTCAACACAAGAGCTCGCCCAACCCCTTTTCCCGCACCGAAGGACCGAAATTTTTCAAATACCAAAATTATGAAGCCGCGAAGTGCTTCCCGGAATTTTACAACGACGATTAAAGTAACGGAACTTCGGGTCGAAGTCCTCGTCGGAATCAATTACAAGGAAAGTTTGGGCGTTTTCATTTTTTTTTTGACAAAAAAGGTTCCCCGAGAAGTTTAGCCCGGGATATTCCCGCTGCGGGATAAATACGTAATCTCGTCCCACATTACCGCGACATGCCCGGGAACTTGTCCCTTACGTTTTTTGCTGTCCTCCAAACGGGGAAAATTGACGTTTTTGTAAGGACAAGTTCTAGTTCTCATGCGAAAAGTTTTTTTATTAGAAATATCCGAGTCACCCCGCAAATGGAAGTGTCCAGTTCCATAGTACATTAGCATTGTTCTAAAGAAACCCGACCGTGTGCCTTCATTTACGACGTTGCAGGTTCAACTATGTGTAGATAAAATAGATGGCAGATCGCTTAATCTTAAAACTAATAAAAATATGAAAAACTATAAATACCTGCGAGACAGGCTTTGCCAAGTACAGGACTCATAGCAACTCAGCAAGTTGTCATTGCAACGATATTGTTACCCCTTTTAAAATTGTCAATTTAAATTGCTGTGTTCTAATACATTTTATTTTATGTTGAAAAACTAACCAACGATTTGTCTAAGATTTGATAACGAACTTTATAAATTTTGATTAAGAATTGAGAATGTAGCTGCCATAAGGCATAGATAACTGAAAACTGCCGTTAGCTACGTGTTACTTAACTGACAATAAATAATAAAATTAATAGATTAAAAAAATTTAAAAACCCACGTTTTTAAATGTCCTAAAATTAAGAAAATAACCCTGCGGGGCTGAAAGAGGGGCCACTCAAAAGTGGGGGCGGCGTATATTATTTAAGGGATTATTAATGGGATATATTTATATGACGTGTATAGATCGTGGGTGTAACCTGCAAAGATACGCCCCCACGTTTTGACTGGCCCCTTTTTCAGCCCCGCAGGGTTATTTTCTTATTTTTAGGACATTTAAAAACGTGGGTTTTAGATTTTTATATATATTTATTATTTCATTATTTTTATCCTTGTTGTTTGTCTGTTTGCCGATAATTTCAGCCTGCTAACTTATTGGGAACTGTCGCTCAAAAGTCGCTCCATACAAATGTTATCAAAATCGGTCCAGCCGTTTTATAGTTGTAAATTGCATTGGCATCGGGTTTGAAGCTACCCTGAAAATTTCAGCCTGCTAGCTTATCGGGAAGTGCCTCAAAATTGAGTTGCAAAATCCAACCAGAACAAACAAACAAGAAAAGTGAGTGTATAAAAACATGGAAATATTAATCAACAAATTTTCTGACTGGACATAGAATTGTATAATTTACTAAATAAATATGTACCAATTAACAATTAAACGAAAGGTAAAACGTATATAAACTAAAACCTGAAACTGAAAAACCGCGCTCTAAAATGTATAAAACAAGAAAAGATTCTCATCTGAAATTGGTAAGTAAACTATTCAATTTAGTCGTGGTCATTTGCCTATACCAATCATGATATAACAAACAATAAAAGTGAGTAAGTTCGCCTAATGTAAGTGGCATATGACCACGGTTAAATTGAATAGATTACTTAACAATTTCAGATGAGAATATTTTCTCGTTTCATACTTTTTACAGCTTGGTTTTCAGTAGTCGAGCTTTAGCTTTTACCCAACTACGGCGAAGCAAAAAGGACGGTTATGATTTTGACCTGTATGTATGATTGTTCATATGTTCCCTCATAACTTCTAAACGACTTGTCATAAATTGATTAATGAGGTATCGTCGGATGTGACATGATCGTCCGCTGGTTATAGACTATGTGACGTTACATTGAGTTGAGCAGGGCGCCCTCTATAGGACATAATGTCATGAACAAAAAAAAAACTTTCCGTTCTTTTCGTCCACAAACAAGTGTATGACGGGTTTTCAACAGTACCACTTCTCGTAATAGTCTGTTATATAAGTTGACCCGCAGGTGCCCAGTGGGCCAATAATTTTTATTCCTTACATAAAACTGAAAGGTTCTAATTAGACCAGTACATAATCATATAAACTTTACAGCTGCCCTTAATTAGCCCTTGTTAAGGACATGGATAAAACTTTTACGCGTGTCTTCGAGACAATATATTAAATTTATTTTATGTTCCAATCCACCGTTTCAGCCAATGTAATGACTATTAATAAGAAATTACATTATAAATTACTAGCGACCCGCCCCGGCTTCGCACGGATATTGTGTATGTATTATGTACATGTAAACCTTCCTCAAAAATACTCTATTTAAAAACGATTCAAAATGTGCAGCTTTTAGACATTCTGACGACCTCGGTGGCGCAGTGGTGTAAACAGCCGACTGCTACGCTCGAGATTTCGGGTTGGAATCCTCGAAATTTCGGCCTCTTTAAGGCAAGAGTTAATAGGTTTCTCCTAGGCACCATGATCCACCTTAGACCTCATCGCCGCTTAGCATCAGGAGGGTTTGGGGTCAAATGCCTGCCTGGTCTTGAATAAAAAATAAAAAAATCCCAGTCGGGGCGGAAATTTGTGTTATTTGCAAGACGCATTGTTCCGCTTACCGGTCTTGGATGTTGATGATCTATGCAATTTATACCATACCGTTGCATTGTTGTAGTTATTATTATTACAGGGACAGAAATCGGGTAACGACTTTGGTTCATACGAGTGATATGGTAGTATTGTAGTGGTACGTACTATGTAGTGATATGGTATATAATAATCAATTGTTTAATAATAATAGTGATAGAGAAAAGGTATATTTTTTTTAGGTTGACCAGAATCGTCTAACTTATTAAAACATAATTTAATATCTACTTCACCATTACAAATTGATAAACACTTTCAGAACTGATGACCAGAAACACTCAGGGTTTACCATCTGTCAATAAATCTGTAGAATTGAATACAAATACATTTAAATTATTGTGTGTTATCTGGCTTGTTTGCAAAAATACATGTACGAAAATAAACAGCGCCCTCGCGCGGCGGCGGCGGCTGAGGGAACTAAAGTGAAATGCCTACACTGAGTGCTGCAAACTGAATTTAAACTTACCCTTTGATACCTTCAATAAACCGTTGAATTTGCGAAGGCCTTTGATACGTAAGTAACTTAAATTTATATCATCAGCTCAATTGAAAATTGTTTTCATTGACGGCATTAATAATTTCAGTAATACTAGAATCACGTTTACTTGCAATGCTGATCGAAAGGGCAAACTTATTACCAGCTTTTGCTCACGACTTCGTTCGACGTTTAAGATACATTTTTTGACGGTTAATTACTTGAAATTAATCGATATGATTTTGGAAAATTCACACTATAAATTAAAAGTTTCATTAAAATCCATTCAGTAGATTCTGCGTGAAATAGTAACAAACATCCATTCCTCCATACAAACAAATATTAGACTACAAATATTAAAAACGCGAATACTTTACACGAACATGTAAAATTACACATTATTTTTAAAAACTCATGTACATATATGTATAACAGACGAACACAACATTTACAAAGGTTACAATAAAACAAAACTAGACAACAAAGAAAAAATTATGAGTAAGAAATTCGCTAGTTGCAGTTCCATCTGGAAAACTGCAATAATAAAATATTAATAATTTTGCAACAAATTTGTAAGTTCTAAATCTACTCTAACAAATTTTTATCTTGTAATTTTATTTAACGGAATTTTGTAGATTTTTTAAACTGACAAATTAAATTTTATTGAACGGCATTGAATGTTATTTTCTTTCATTCAAGTAGAATTATAATTTATTTATTTGTGAACAACAGTAAGTATAATTTATTTGTAAACAGCACTTGTACGAAATTACGAATTTGTAGACTTGTAAGATTGAACATCATGCTCTCAGCATCCGAACCCGGTAGGATTCAATTCGTTCCGATATCGGAAGTATAAAAACCGTTTATTTGAAATAGTAAACACCATTTTGAAAGGGAAATTCACGAATGACGCAAACAAGGATATTTACATATAATTTATTCCCTTGTGTTAGATTTATTCCTCAACGTACGAGACGCTATCTTTTTGGTCAATATAAATACGTATTTTTACGTCAATACGCAAAACACACGATACAAGGACTTATATACGCACATACATAATACACGTAATACAGTGAAACCTGGTTAACTGGAACCTGAATAAGTGAGAAACCTCTAGTATTGAGAACTACAATGAGGTCCCGGCACTTTTTCATCGAATTACCTCTGTTAATGGGACTTTTCGAACCTAATAAAATGACATTTGATTTCTAGGATTTTTTCCATGTTCACCTCTATAATTGGGACTCTGGAGCTCAGTTCCCTTTATAAGTGAGATAATGTATCAGGTTGGGACAGGTTTCGACACGATTGTTTACAAACATTCGAATTTCTTTCGCATGTTATTTGTTTACGGCCTCTATAAATGAGACAACAAATTTTTAAACCTGTCTAAATAGAAAACTGGATAAATGAAAACCTCTTTAAATGGTACAAAATCCTTGGTCCCTTGAGATCCCAATTAACTAGGTCCACTGTACGACGAAAATCCTTGTATGATAGGCAAAATTTAAATTACAATACATTAATATATAGAGCCGATTCAGTAAGTACGCCGTAAAAGACAATATTCTTGAAATTGTATTTTTCTCATTATACCTAAATCAGATAGTTCTACAATTTGTTTCTATTACTTGAAAGCCATAAACTAATTATTGGGAGTCCCGACGCAAAGGAGACCAATCATTAATCTATGATATTAATAATAATAATAACCACATCACGACACACACATTGACTCAGCCCTACTGCAGTAATCGTAAGAACTTGTGTCATAGGAACTAAGCAACGATATGGTATATACTACATAGATAAGAATACAACATCCATGACCGGTAAGCGAAACAATGCGTCTTGCGATTAACAAAAAGTCAAGCCCCCGCCAGGATTCGAACCCGGAACCTCTAGCGTGGCAGTCGGCTGTCTACACCACTGCGCCACCGAGGTCGTCAAAAACTAAGCTTCATTTCAAATGAATGTATTTTTGTAAATTAAAAAAAAAAAATCTATGTAAAAATATACACATGGAACTTTTTCATGTAAGAAAACAGATTGTCGCTTACGATGTTCTTCTTTAAAATTGTTAATTTACAATTAATAAAGTATACAGGTCAATAGGTAATTTTTATTTCAACATAACAATATGTATTGATTTATTCAGTAATTCACTTAGTAAAATCATAACCACCTTTGTTAAATAAAGTCGGTAAATTTATCTCTCACATTTATTATGTCACTTTGGATAGCCACCGCTTGATCACAAATGAATCTATTTGATACTTGCATAAATTACTGAGAGAACGTGAGCACTTTTAGCGACCAACTTAACCTGACCCGTGATTGTGAACTAGTGCCTTCCGACAAAAAGTCGCCAAACTTTACTGTCATCGACTAATTTAAAGTTATGGCGACACACCGGACCGCAATTTTCGGCGACCAACGACGCTGGTAAATTTTATTTACGACCGGGATTTGTTTTAAGAGAAATGTCAGTGAAAAGCATTTAATTTTGCTTTTGTGTGATTTTACCAGTGTGCTTACCAAGAGTTTTACTTTCGATTGTCGTTTGCGACTGCATTTACAAATTTGTTTGAATCTTTGTAAAGCGCTCCTAACGGATAGTTGAGGAATTAATAACTGTAGTAATCTACACCTGATGTGTAGAAAAACTATGCGAACTCACGGTAGACACACTGGTAGGCGGAGAGGTCTAGTTATGCTGGTCGTCGTAGTGTATCCCGTCACGCACACTAATGAGTGGTATTCAGTGAATGTGAGAAAAAATGCAATTATACCGTCACATTCATTTAACAAATCAACTTCTACACAGTGAGATCTATCTAAGCATTTTTTTTTCAAACTAGGCAAGCATATGACCCCAATCCCACCTGATGTTAGCGGAGATGGAGTCTAAGGTGGAACATGCCTACCCGAGAGAAACCATTAAAGACCTTAAAGAGCCCCAGGTTATGTTTGTCAGGGAACACATCGGCAGGCAAAGAATTCCACTTTTTGCAGTACGCTTTATAAAATAATTCTCGAAGCATTTACTCAGATGGTATAGTTTGGTTCTTATCATTTAACTTTTTGCCGTCACCTTTTTGCGAATGTTCAACGTCGGATCAAGAATTTGTGCAAACTGCCCATCATATCTTGTGGGAGTGTAGTCTCTGGCATGACGAACGGTTAATCATGTTGAATTCGATTCAAGTATCTGCGTGTAGTCCTATTTATTAACTAGATCTTGTGAAAACGAAGGGAAACTTCCGTGCCTTTAAAAAGTTTTGTCACCAATATTACTGGTGTAAGATTTAGGTTAGTATCTAATTTATCCCCTGTTAGTTAGTGGCATACCGTGGTGTTTAGACGGTCAGGCGTCTCCTGACTGTCTCCCCTTTAGATTTTTGGGCCTCTGGGCCATTTCAATTGCTGTCTCCGCTTTGCTGGGAGGGAAGTCTGAAACCGCTTTCTTACTACCTCCTATTTCTTCTGATTAAGTTCGTTGCGGGTCCCAAGACAGCCGGTAGGGTGTCCGGGCACAGCTGCATTATTCGTTTATTATTCGATCAAAGGACGCCACTGTTGATCCCGGTGAACAGGAGTTGCAGTGGTGGGACAGAGTGGCGGGTGTGCCGTGAAAAAAAAAAAGTTTGGTTCTTATATAATATTTAGCGATACATGAACAAGTGTAGTCAAAAACTGCTTCAAAAGAAAAGATGTCCAAATATGTATTCGAACTGCAGAGAAAGGGACCGAACCCAAGTCAACGAGACGGATATTATCCGTGATCTCGTCAAAGCCTGGGGTTCCATCATTAAGTATTAGTGTCGCAAGAACAAACGAACTCAGCACAAAGTAATAAGAGCGCAAATACAAATCCCACCTCCGCACCGCACCGCGCCGCACCGCACCGCACCGCTCGGTGACAGTCGACTCGGAATCACCGCCGCGGGAGACTTGGACGTTTTAATTTAGTTTTGTTTGTAAAAACCGCTCGTAATGAATGAGTTATGAGCTGCGAGGGGGTGTGCGGGGGTGGCACGGGAGATGGAGGGGGAGGAGTTTAATTCTGGTGACGAAGCGAAACAAGCTGCCCCTCTGGGAACCCTGGCGACAGATACGCTAGCCTCCGCTTATATTCAATTCATCGTCATGTCAATACAACAGTGTGAAATAATGACGTAAATTAGTAATATTGGCAGTGGCAGTTTAGTACGGCCTGTTTTTAGGTTATGATTGTGAAAATCAGCAGACCGGAATGAAAACGTGGTCGATTTTCTTTCAGCACTTTTCTCGCGTCACATTATTTTCCTTTTAGAATTTTGTTTTGACATCAACAGAGAAGCACTAAACGGAAAATTTGGAGGGAAACACTTTAGTTCTGCAAAACTGTTACATTAAACATTTCATAGGTATATCAGAGGAAAATCTACCGTATTACGAGGGAGGAGGGGCGACAGGTTGTAGGTATAGGCGCCTACTGTACACGCTCGCTGTAGGCTATTAGTGTTGTAGAGGTGTCGGGATGCAATAACCTCTCAACTCCCGGAGCGCCCCGCCCGCGTCGCGTCCGCGCCCCGCACGACACCCGCTGGCGACGACGTGCACCGAGACACGCTCCTAACCTGTTTATGTTTCTTAAAAGGAATCCAATTTTACAATTTGCGCTTGTTTCTTTCTTCGTCACATGACTTTTCCGAGCGAGCGAGCTCTTGTCGACAAACAGAGGTTTAAATATGATCTCCAAATAAACTACTTCATCACACAAACTGGGAGATTTATGTTCAACTGAGGAAGCAAACTGGAAAGTCCACGTAACCATTTTTAATCGACTGACATCAACTTTAAAAAAACACTCATGAGAGTCACGTTTTTTGAAAACACCGAGGCATCAGTAACGCTTTTGATCCAACAACAGCATTGGTAAACTTGCCCAAATTCAGAAATGCAACGTCAAGTTAATAATAGACAAGAAGAACGCCCGCCATCTTGTGTTTTTACACTTTACCTGACAAATGAGACACAAAATTAAATTTACAACAAACATTGACCGCCTCTGTAGCGCAGTGGTGTAAACAGCCGACTGCTACGCTAAAGGTTCCGGGTTAGAATCCCGGCGGGGGCGGAACTTTTTATTATTTTCAAGACGAATTGTTTCGCTCACCAGTCTTGGATGTAGTATACCTATATATGTTGTTTATACCGTATGCCTATGCAGCACCTGCAACACAAGTTCTTACGAACTGACTGCAAAGCTAAGTCAACGTTTGTCGTGATGTGGTTTGTTAATTCGTTTATTTAGTATGTAGTTTATACCATATCGACTTTCTTACGAGAGTCACCGCAGGGCTGAGTCAATGAGCGTGTCGTGATGTAGTTTATTGTTATATATTTCCAGATATCTACCAGAAGTGCGTAATGTATTTCATATACCGCGTTTGATATTCGATTTAAATTCGATCTTGTACAGTTCCTTTTGTATTCGTTAACAATGCTAACGTAGTTCCATGCAATTCTCACTACCTTCCACACTGAAGTGGTAAACTTTAGGAAAGAAAACAGTTGCAATTTTACTTGGAATCCCTGGAAGCTTGTAGACGGCATTTTGTACTTTATTGCTGTGTGATAAAGTCTAGTTTCGTATCTGGGTGGACGTGAAGTCGGAATTCAATAAAGAAAAGAACCTACTGTCACCTCGTTCTAGGAGCCCCCTAAAAGATAACTCGATAAAAGGTTTACAAGAGCTACAAAGGTTGCAGCTGAACAAAAAAAATCTTGACTTTAGTGTTGCCAGGGATAGACATAGTCAGTAAAAAGTCATGGGCATGGATAAAACTAACTACATTAACATGGTGATGGCGGTCCCTGCGTCACGGACTATGTCACGGAGAAAGTCACCTCTGGTTCGAAGACTGACCCTGCTGAATGCGTTTCTGACATCGGTACCGGAGTGCGATGTGTTTGCGTGGCGATGGACGAATGTATATGTCGAGTGTAAGAGATATTGTGAGGTGATTGATGATAGGCCCTCAAGCATATGTGTTTCATTACAATTATAACTATAAATGTATTAGATTTAAGCATCATAGTGTTTTAGGTTCATTGTCTGTTAAACTGTGATATTGTTTTAATTAATAAAATAAAAAAAGACCTAATATTTCCACGCCAAGACAATAGGCATAATCAAAATGCAAATAAAAATAATTTTATTCCGTTAACTTTAAAAAGGTATTTAAAATTGTTTTATTATTTTTTTAATGACTCGACCTCCAGTTCGGAAAATTCATGTTTAAGATACTGGCAAGAAACCCCAGATTCTTTAATTTAGTATATGATTTTTTATATATTTAACCACTGATACATCTTACAGTCTGGGGTGAGAGAATGCGATTACATAAATGCGGCAAAAGATTCACAGAACTCCTACATATGTAATTTACACCACTTTTTATTATGTACTCTTGTTTGGGCATATAACATTTTTTATTCTCTTTATTCGTCTTAATTCTTAGTATAGGTTATTTAAATATTGATTCATATAAAAGTAATATAAAACAGAGATGGAAAATAAATTATTATTATAACCTGTTTGGACTTTGTACCGCAGTAAAGATGGTTTTTAAAAGTACTATCTCCTACTGAAAATAGTTTATCAATAATAATAATAACCACATCACGACACACACATTGACTCAGCCCTGCAGTAAGTATCGTAAGAACTCGTATCGCAGGCACTAAACAACGATATGGTATATACTATATAGATAAGAATACAACATCCAAGAGCGGTAAATGAAACAATGCGTCTTGCAAATAAAAAAATCCCGCCGGGATTCTAACCCGGGACCTCTGGTGTAGCAGTCGGCTGTTTACACCACTGCTCCACCGAGGTCGTCAATCAATAAATTCTGCTTAAAATTTGTGCAGTAATTTATGACATAGTCGCTTCTATAGTAAGGGGTGAATTCGTCCAATTTATTAATAACATTCTAAATGTGAATGACGAGTAATAACTAATGTAGACAGATTGATATGAATCCCGCAGAGAGTTAGTTTATATTCGTATGAAAACACAAAACAACAGCTCCCGTCGTTCCAATAAATGTCAATGACGTCGCTCTGTCAATTTAATTATTTCTATAGGAAAAATGCAGCCCAGATTGAATTTTTATGTGAAACAAGCTACACACGTTTACAAGTCCTCGTGCCGGGAAATTTATTAGAACTTTTACGTTTTATAAACCCGACAAGCGCGAGTCGTACTTGCTTAGGGAAGGTTCCGTAACATTCGAGATTTGACTCTTTTTACTTATTACACGCAGAGATGGAAATTGAAAAAACATCTTCTATTGTTAGTTAACTATAACTACATGTTGCATGGTGTATGTTTAGTAATTTATAACGACAGAAAAAATATACACTCAAAAGAATTTAACTGTTTGCCATACTTATTCATAAGGTAATGTCGGACGAACAGCGGAGGTTTAGTTACATGGTTCCGTGTCCACTTTTGATTCCATTAAAACTTTAAACCAAGGGTTTCCCTACGTACTGTACGTTTATAATCAATTAGAGGAAAAACTTTACAATTATACTGTGATTTTTTTCAGTGCATTTGAGTGTGTTTATAAAAATCAAAAGCCATAGCATTATAATGGCAGTGTAATTGGCGTTGGTTTATGGTGCACCATAAAAGCGGCTAAATGCGTGTCAAAGTTGACAACAAACGGTATAGTGTTCAAGGTTTGCCTTCATGAACTCTTAATGTTTAAATTTTTTATGAAAAACGTCGAAAGAAACAAAAGTTTAACCTGATGAACCACAAAGGGCATCGTTGTTTATTTGCATTCGCCTGCGGAACCCTAAAAACATCAGCATCATGCAAAATCAAACCGTTTTGCATTTATAATATCGGTTGGATGGAGTGGAGAATGTTTTTTATATGAAGGCTAGATAGAAATAAATGGAAGAGGTTCACCTCTAGGGGGGAGGGGCGGGGGTTTGACCTAGATCATAGAGATTTATAGCACACCGTGACGGCCCCGACTCCTCTTGCAGTCACTTGCACCACATGCATAACATACTGTACTTTCCCACCCGCGTCTACGCTACCTCCATCATTGTTTAATCTACCTTTTTCCCCGCATTGTTTTTCCTTGGCTACACAGTTACGTTTTGTTTATATTCCTGGTTTCGGTGGGCGCTGTTCGGTCAGCGAATGAAACGGGATGCTTTTTAGGGTTCCGCACCTCGAATCGACAAAAGGAACCCTTGTGAGATCACTTCATTGTCGAATTTTATACCAACTACTGAGGTCTGCGGTTCTTTGGAGCTGTGAAAAAAACAACCCTCCAAGTCGTCGCAATCAAAATATATGTCGCATTTCCCATACCTTCGCAAAGGGAATCAGAACGTGTAAGGAACTTCTCGATGATCTAGAATCTTGAAGAATCAAGAAGCAATATCTTGTGACACAAGTGTTGGAAAACTCACAAAAAATACAACGTAATTGAAAAAAAAGTACAAATTCTCCGAAACTCAGTTCTCGTAATAAACGAACTATTTACGTAACTACACGTTTATACGGAACCCTTGACATGGGAATTTGATTCGCTAGACCGTTTTTTATGATAACTACTGCGCATTCGCCGACAGGTTACCAAAAAATAACAGATTTTTGTATACCTAAAATGTACAATGCACAAACAAGGTACAAGTTTTGACCAAAAAAAATTGAAGTATTTTATCGCTTCATGATAATCAAAGCAATGTCTACTTTTAGTGCTAACATTAAGTGTGTGTTAAGAAGGCAGTGAAAACCATGGTTAAACCGATCAGGTCTACTATGACCACCTCTACCATACCGTCAGCTTAGACTCCATTGCCGTTAACAACGGGCGGGGTTGGGGTTAAATGTCAAAAAAAAAAAACGTGAAGCAAAAACTTTGTGCTCACTTTTACGAAAATTAAGTGGAGGCGTTCAACCCAGTCGAATTTTTTTGTTGTTAAGTGGGAGTACAGAAACCTAATATTATTAATATTATACGCATAAAGAATACATTACATTAATTTTAAAAGCAACATGACAATATTCAATAAAATCTCTTTAAATTGTGGAGGACGTGGTAGCTCAGTTTGTTACATGCCTTGGTTAACCGACCGCCCGACCCGACAGGTCGAGGGATCGAGTCTCGGGTTGCCGTGCATTGTAGCTGAGCTGTATTGAGCACCCTCTAAGCGTTTTCCATGTAGAGGTAAAAAAAATACCTTTTGTACTGCTAATTGCTGCTTGTCGACAGCCTCGGTGGTGCAGTGGTGTAAATAGCCGACTGCTATGCCAGAGGTTCCGGGTTCGAATCCCAGCAGGGGCGGGATTTTGTGTTATTTGCAAGACGCATTGTTTCGCTTACCGGTCTTGGATGTTGTATTCTTATTTATTTATTATGTACCGTATCGTTGCTTAGCACCTGCGACACAAGTTCTTACGATACCTACTGCAGGGCTGAGTCAATGTGTGTGTCGTGATGTGTTTATTATTATTACACTGGCTCTCCAATCTTTCAGACATAGGAGGAAACGAGGAGGGGAGGATATCAAACAAATACGTTTCTTGTTACAGAAATAATTAATTTGTTTTAAAAGTAATTAAGCGTTATTAAATTTCGCGGTAGACTTTATTTTGGGATAATTTATTAGCGTTATTATTAACAGAAAGAGCGTAGATTATTTTTGTTATTACACCATTGACTTGATAATTCTCGAGACAAAATTTAGTCGCAAGTAAAAATGTCTTCGATTATACTCTTACAATTCAAGTAAGCTGAGGTCGAGCCGGTACCCTTGGGTGACTCATAGTCTTTGTCTCTCTTTGCCTTCATGAACGTTGGAACGCCTTCTGCTTGGAAACCCCAAATGTTCCTCAGTAGTCCGGCTCCCGACCTGTACTAGGACAGGTTCGATGGGGTGAACAGATATGGCGGTCGTACCTATGCTTTCCGTCTTGTATTGTCTTTATAAAGACGGTACAGCCTGATCGATTGTAAAAGGAACGACAGCCATGGTAAATAAAGTCACGGTAAAGCTGCTAAAGCTTCCGGGCCGCAGCACTCGTCGTTTAGACGAAAAAATACGGTTTTACTGGAATTTACAACTCAACCGATCTTATTTTAATGTGGGGAAATCCTATTGAATCTCCTCCAGCCCGGGGGGACCGAAGGAGTATGTCGGACTCACGTAGAACCCGTGCCTACCGACTAAAACCCCACGTTCTGCCAACAACATTAGCTGTCAGAGCGTTTCATGACGGGATAGAGGGAAGCCAAAGAAACCCTCAGACACCGCACTAAAAACTCAACCCACCAAGCCTCAGAAGGCAGAGTCAATATATAGGATTTAATTAGAAATTTTGTCGATACACCGTTGAAATTACGATATTGCACTTTACTAAAAGTCTGCCACATTTATCAAAATTTGAACTGAAATACAGGGATTACTGCTATATTTTATCAAAAATAATTGACAGTGGGGTCTCTCACCTGTATTCAATAAGGGGGGGGACAGGGAGGGCAGAGGGGGGGAGTCCGAGTGGCGCCAACACAGTTACAAATAACAGAAATCGACGAGAGGAATTGTAAATTGAATAAGTCGCGACCGAGGACGTGCCGACAGCGGCGCGGCGCGGAGACGACGCGGGTGCGACGCGATATGATCGATGGTAGACGCTGCCACACGTCTGCGATCTCACCGGCCTCAGATTTATGGAGTTTTTCGGTTCCGCTCTGATTCGTGCATTGGATTAGTATTCGATTCGTATTGGGACGTTCGCTGTTACTTAGTACATACGTAATGTGTGTAGACACAGCTCGCGTGAGCAAGGATCGTTTAATGTATAGACTAGGCTGATTTGATGGTTATTACTGTAATATTTTTTGACTTGTAAGGTAATGGTGCCGTAGTTAGCAGTTAAAACGAAAAAATTATAGGCATTGATCCAAAACAATATCGAATCACATTTCTACAAATCCTGCTTGTTTGATTTTTACAGAAGAAACAGAAAAAGACCCATCTGATTCACATTTAAATTTTAAATTAATAAAACAAGTTATAATGAAAATTTTCGCTATCAATCAACAATTTAAACAATTCATGAAGCTATTCCTTTTGCAGCATCGAATAGTTTCCTAGTTATATAGACAGAGTACGAAAAAGTTTCAGTAGTCAAGCGCCATGTCTAGGATGAGACGGAAATTCGACCGGCACGGGACGCGTCCGGGTTTTAAGTTTGACGTCGCTGACTGTGACCGCGCGGCTTGCACGGCACCAGGCGTTAAATATGAACAGTCTCATCGCTTTATTTACGTCCCGAGTTCGCGTCGCGGACAGCTCTCATAAACTACTAACAAGAGCTTATTAATGCCCTCATTAAGCGCTGACACCGCGCTTAAACATGTCCGTCGCCCCATGTTACACTAACTAATGTATCCTACACAAGTACAAAACAGTCCGTCGAGAATATTTATCTGAGAACGCAATTTGTTTTAGCTAAACAGAAACACTTTAATTAAACGTTTTTCCTCGTTCCTGGTTGACTTTTTTTCTCTGGCCATATTACCTAGTGCGGGAACATAGCCGAGAGCAGCTGAGCCGGATCGCATGGGGCAGCACTCGTTTAAATTGTAAATTCAGTCGGATCGGACCCGCCGTCGCAGATATGAAATATGTGTCCTTCTCCAAGGAAACAGCTCTAAATATTCCAATACCATTCGACTGGCTTTACTTCTTGTTTTGTCGCTGCTCGATTTCGATTTCCAATTTTTCTCCGCGCGTCGCTCCGGTTACTTTATTTATCTTCGCGACTGGATACTTGTTTTGTTGCGAAACATATTGTGTTTTGATACGGGCGGCGTAGTGTACTCAGTAAAACGTTCTCAGTTTGCCTTCGACTTACGGAGTGCCTTATTTAGAAAGGTAAATATTTGGTGTACCTCTCACGCGTCTTGTCTCTCCTTACGCACACATCCCGACTGCTATATCTTATGTAATATCTCAGCATATTCCGTCTCTAGTAAATTCTTTAACCATTTTTGGAACCTCTGCCAGAAAACCCCAGACGCATGTGTCTTGCTAGTGTTTTAGTTTGTCAGAATAAGATAGCATTATCAGCAATAGGCAATGGTATTACAAGAGTTTGTTTGCCACGCTAACAACAAGAAAATTGTTTGCCATATAAAAATATATCTCCAGAGTTTTCCTCCTAGACACTTGTCTAAGTGCATGGCGATTTCAGTGTATTTTGATAATGGGTATACAATTTGCGTTACATTTACGCGATGGCTCAGTGCCAGCGCGACTAATGCAGTGACGTCACGGGCGTTAGTACAGCGCAAATTGTTATTGTGACCACCGCCGACGGTGGAACCTAAACAGTATGGTATACTTGCCTCGCCTTAATAACGTCGCCTGCAAACAACGTTAGCGACGAAATAAGTGCACCGTGTTTAGGATAAGTCGTAAACGCCACTGAAGTTAGCGAGCAGAGAGTACTATCTCAGAGTCTACCGGAGCGATCCGACGTTTGTCTGTAGGTGTGTATGCATAAATGTTTGTCCGACGATAACTCGAGTATCGACGATCGGATCGTCGTGTTGAAGGTAGGCGGCTTGATGAGGCGGAAATATTTTTAAGTTGACGACCTCGGCGACGCAGTGGTATAAACAGCCGACTGCTACGTTAAAGGTTAGAGCTTCGAATCCTGGACTTTTGCAAGACGCATTGTTTCGCTTAGCGGTGTGGGATGTATTGTATACCATATCGTTGCTTAGTTTCTGTGTCACAAGTTCTTACGATACTTATTGCAGGGCTGAGTCAATGTGTGTGTCGTGACGTGGTTATTATGATTATTATTAAGTTCGAATATGAGCCCTTTTTGTCAAAGGTTTCCTGAGGTATAGGGGTCGCGAGTTCACGATAGTTAACTATTGTTGCTCAACTGTCTATCGTTTCGTCGTCGTTCGTTCGTTTGTCTCTTTATCTGTGTAAAGATAAAGATACGCCCCGAACTGTGATCGCAATGTATTCATTTAGAATAAAGCGGTTTAAGCTATAATTCGATAAAAGTCACATTAATATTGATACATTTGACCCTAAAACGTGTTTTCTCTAAAGTCCGCTAGAGGGCCATCTCAGCTATCTATGGGATGCTATACTTAGGCAACCCCTCAACCGTTTGGCTCATGTTCAAACCTAAAAGTTATGGTTGTCTCATTGATACGCCTACAAAATTTGAAGAGGTTCCAATCAACGATACTCAAGTTATTATCAAACAATGATACAATCGCCTGATTGTTCTAGTCGATTCGAAGAACTAGCAACTTCAATAGAGGTCTCTAATGAACGTTCGATATGGCCGATCCACGTGTCATCTGTAAACCAAAATACGAACTCGTGATGTTAACATGTTTGTCCATCTACTAGTATTTGGTCTCTGTATTGTATTTGGTTTGGACTCTTCGAAACAGTTATTTTTGTTTATTGATTTTAACAAAAGCTACACTGAATACCGGGTACTGGATGCAGTATTTTTTTCCAGTATTGATTCTTTTGTCATCCAGTTCAAATCTCGCAACAAATTTACATAAAACCAAGTAAATCTTTAATGATAACGTAAAAATCATCCTATTCAATAAAATGAAAAGGCAATCCAGTTATAATGTCATTAAATTTCAAAACCTAAAACGTTGTATATTGACTTGCGATGAGAAAATTGTTAATTAATGAAACACAAATTGCGTCTGATTTGATCGCGACCGGACGAACGGATTACATTAATTAAAATGATGACGTTAAAAATAAGGCCTAGTTGAATGTACCGATTAAATGTAAACTGAAATTAAAACGAGCTTAAATTAAAAACAGTAGAGGTGGTAGCTCAGTTTGTTACGAGCCTTGGTTAACCGACCGACCCGACCCGACAGGCTGACGGTTCGAATCTTGGGTTGCCGTAAATTGTAGCTGCCATGTTTCTCAATGTGCCCGGATAGTGGCCACAGATTCGCAATCTGCCACACTGGGACTCAACTTAAACATGCGAAATGTGGTGCGTAGCAAGCACCTCGGCCGTGTTAAAGTTAATCTTATGGCTTCTTATAAAAAACCTCATTTCAATATCTGTTAATAATCTTATTGATAAGTTAAAGAATATAATTAGTTAGTCTTGGACAAAAGCAATTGCACTGTATTCGAAGCCTTATATACTTTTGTTATAAATTCAGAGTCAGGATGTTTTTAATACTAAAATATTTAAAATAAGTACTTTCAAATCGTAATTTTTTTAGGGTTCCGTACCCAAAAGGTAAAAAACGGGACCCTATTACAAAGACTTCGCTGCCCGTCCGTCTGTCAGCGGGCTTGAAAAAACGGACGGAAACTTGAAATTTTACGAATACTAAAAACGTAAGGAAATTAAAAATTAAAGATGGCTCCCCTTATACAAGAAACGTGAGTTTTTCTAAATTTTTGGTTTACTCTTGTTTGTTTTATGAAATTATCTAAAAATTAAAAATTGTTTAATCTTACATGGTGGTAACGAACCCACCATGTGTGATTCCAATTCAGACTTGACCAGAATTTTTACTACCACCCGGTTCGGAATGTTTTTTGTAAGGGGCAGAATCCGGCAAGAATCCTCCGTAGTTGTTTTTTTCAATATTCAAAAAACAATAGTTTTCTGATATAACTTACAATTTGTAAGTAAGTAAAAATAATAAAAAAATATAATTTTTCATAATTTCATTATTTATTACTAACATTTTAAAAATTAATTAGTGTGAATATCGAGCGGGGGGGGAAAAAAAACGATGGTGAGTGTGTGGACTTTGTGTGCGTGAGTAGTGTTGGTGTGTGGTGTGATAAAGTAAACAAAATCACTACAGACTGAATAAAGAGTTATCATATCTTCGGTAAACGAAAACAAATCTGAACCAATTGAAATGAGTCATGAGATAATACCGGGAAGCTGCTCAGCACTCTTCCCTTTAAGTATGTCAACATTCATTCGTCGAAGTCATCCCACTTAATTGCACAGTTAAACGTCGTACAAATTGTGAAATGGAACGTTATTGAAATAAGCATTCCTTTCAACGTAAAATATCACAATAGAATACTTTGCGCCAGCGGTTGTGGATTTACTCATCTTTTGTGCAGATTCCTTTAAATCCCTCCTAAAGTGCTAATGAACGATAAAAATCTTTAAACATGAATAGCTTTTTTTAATTTAGGACGCTTTCGGCTTCTTCTCCCCTCGCGGCACTCTTTGATATAATTGTTTTCCGTTCGGGAAGCTTCAGTTTGCGTAACACTTGAAGTAGATTTTAATTAAACCTTGCTTTAGTAAGTTATGATCTAGAAGTTTCTAACGTGTTTTATTAGTGAATGAAGTCGTTTTGTTTTTGCTATGAAACCTTGTTGTTAAGTGAGCTCGTGTCAGGATTAAATTGTAATCTGCAAGTTGTGTGAAGGGGTGGCGTGTTATCCTCTGGCAGGTGAACTCATGTATTATTACAGTTGAGTTGAAACAAGCAAATCATAACAACTCATGACAGTTTTAGTACGCAATTAAAAGTTTGTTCGCGACCTAACCGCGACTTACCCCACTCTCCCCTCCTGCTACGGAGTCGTAGCACCTACTACGGCGTAGCCATCGTAGCCTCGTAGCAATTGAACGTTGTTTTATGTAACGCCCTGTGAACATCTGCGGTAACTGTTACTGACAGTTACATATTTTTGATTTAGTTCCTTACTTTAGCTCTTTCTACTTTTGTTTATTGAAATAAAAAACGTCACTTTTAGACAAATAACGCGCGTAAAATATATTGGCTTGGACTGTTTGTACGAAAAAACAATAAAACGTAGCTATATGAAAGGATGTAGACTTAAATACCAAAAACCCAGTATTCTTTTTGCCCGGCCATCTAGTTTCGTACGATCACTAACCAGTTTTTTAAGAGAAAAAATAACGACGTTGCATCGTGTATTAATGTTGAAAAACTAAATAAAAAATAAGAGCTATTTTAGTTTTAAACACCGACAAGTCATTAAGACTACTCATCGGACAGTCGAAAAACAACACGAAACCGTTCCACCCGAGACGCCGGCGTTAAACCAGCAGAACTGAATGGAGAATTGTTTTTATTATTGCAACATTCGTTTTTATCACTGTGTGAAACCCAGCTATATTAAGTAGAAACTTTTGCCCGCGCAAGAAACGGCCGTTAATGCAACAAAGAGCCGAGCGATTTAACCAATTTGCAGCGCGAGTGAGGTTAAGTGGCTCACTAGCGCCCCCCCCCTGCTAGTACTCCCCCCCCCAGTGCCATACCGACCCCCCGGCCTCCGCGTCAACATAAAACCTGCCAAATAAAGTACGCGCGGTTGAGACGCTGAGTTATTCTTTGGCACGACCCTCCCCCGGAGCAGCCAATGTCGCCACTGTACATATTTACCGACTTACCGCTTCAAAATCCACTTTTATCGCATTAAAGCCCTCCTAGCCCACCTTGTAATACAGTTTTGTTTATTCCCACCTTTATATTTCAAGCCAGGAGGGGTCAGGTATTTCGTCTAATGAACCTCGACCTTACAAAATTCTCATCCTATGATTTTTGTCGCAAGGGCTTTTGACCTTTGATAAGTACTTATTACGTGCATTTGTTATTTGTAAATTTTAAATATTATCTTTTTTAAATATCGTGTCTTCCGATGGCACGACGGTGAGATGACTGGCGTTCGGTAGACGATGTGATTTATGTTAAAAAGTAAATATCGTACGAAACAAAGTTGATATATGAATGCTTTTGACATTAATATGTTATTTTGACTGGGCTTACGCATTACGAGCAGAAAAAACGTATGCAACCGATACCGTTTGATTGTTTGTAGAGAGTTCTTAATGAGAACTTACGAAAGCCATCTGTATAGATTATTCCCTCTGCGGAGACAGACCCCGTGCCACATATGAGCTCTAATTATAGCAATTCACTAACACAAAGTGGGGTTAAGTGCGGCACTATTCTGCGCCGCGTGGGCCGCGCGCGGGACTCGCTCGAGACCCGGCACGACTCCTGCCCGAAATATGACGTCATAAAGTTGGGAATTAACTCAAATGGCCCGTGCCGCAGACAAATTGTGGCACTGTCCAATTCCATAACTATCCTAGCTCACCGTCCTCGTTTCTTGCTTTGTATCGATCTTAAAATTTTCTTCGTTAGTATTCATTTTGTGATCCATAAAAGCTTTGCACTTCAAGAAAACCGTTTTTTGTACAAAGCCTCGTGAAAGTTATTTGACACTTTGAAATTAATCTCGGTTGTGAAAGCTCCCTTGATGGGTTGAGGCCATTAAAGAGGCGGAAATTAAAACGTTATCGGCGGTTGTTACTCGTTAGGTGGCCTCCGCCGACCAGCGCGCCGCTCGCCGAGCCGTCCGCACTCATTACTACTCTCATTATTTTACTTACAAACTTTTTACAATCCCAAACGCTAACTCAACTATCGTTGTATATATTTCACATAAACATTACAAATACGCGGTAATAACTCAAGATGGTACAATGCAATTATGGCAAAGAGACGTCTGGGGCGAAGGTGGTTGAAGTTGGCATTATTATTGCTTATTATTCGTGGCCGGCGATACAAGCGGTGTAATTAACCTCGGCTGGGCTCTCGTGTAATTGCTCTTTAATGCAACTCGGCCATAAATCAGAGGCGAGTGTCGCGCGACGCCACCGCCCGGCGGCACCACCTCCCCTCGCCTCGGCCTCGCCTCAGCGACAAACAACTTTTACTGACATCGCTTTCTACCAGCTTCACAATATTTCTTTACAAGTTAGATTTTTTTTTCTTTTTTTTTCTAACCCATTCTTAGTACATTTGTTATTCTGAAAAGGTAAAATAAAAAAAATGTCTCCACAGTAACAGACGTCAGAAAGCATTACTTATGTTTTTTTCGTAACAATTCCGACGTCAAAATTCAACCAGATATATATCGAAAGGATTTCTCATCCGAGCAAGACACGTTGAAATTCGTACAATAAATAATAATGGTCGGTATCAAAAATGGCGGTCACGTAAACAGAATAACAGATAGTGTGAACACACGACAGGAGTTTTGCTGTCAGCGCCTGGTCGCCGGCGGTTCAGTTGCGAGATATCGCCGTGTCACCCCCCCCCCCTCTAACCGCCACCCCCCCTCCATCCACGAAACCTCTCCCCCTCCAGTTGGCCTGACTATTCCATCACTTACGGCTGAACGCAACGCGAGATGTGAAACATTACCACACCATGATCAACACTAAATGACAAATTCAATAAGTTATTTTCTTCTTGAGTGTTTTATATGAGGAAAATGTGTTTTACACGTTGTTAACATTAGCAGGAAAAGCTTGGCTTAGTATAGGAAATTATAATTGAACTTATAACAGGCGTAACGTATTAAATCATAAAGATCAATTTTCACCTACAGCACCAACCTCTACTAAACAACAAACATTTCTCTCAGGAAAAGCGGCTGGTGTTGGTAACATTTTAATCGGCTTATTCTGGTGGTTGATCGGTTGCTGTTGGTATTATGCAGAGGTGGCTTAGAGTTTAGTGTATGCAGTGCGAGCGATTCGAGCCGAACGACGCATTCATATCAG
Source organism: Choreutis nemorana (assembly GCA_949316135.1). NCBI lineage: Eukaryota > Metazoa > Arthropoda > Insecta > Lepidoptera > Choreutidae > Choreutis > Choreutis nemorana. Next base: position 11,446,635 of record OX438598.1, on the reverse strand, counting down.
TACGAACCTACTGCATCTCTTGCAACTGTGCCTTTTCAGAAAAAAAGCCAACCAAAATCTTGTCACCCCCAGACCTAATGCACTTTTAACCGAAACGATCAATTGCACAAAAATACGAAATGAACAATGTTTTCGCTTTCAATTGTTATGGAATTGATACTCAGTGTATTGTGCAATGCTGATACTACTCGACAAAATAAAAAAATATTTATTAATTTAAAATAATTAAACGGGTTTGCACTACAATTACACAATTATTCATATATTATTATTATCACAATCACATTATTCTAAATTCAAGTTAAATACGCTCAAATACAAATACATCTAAACGTCTTAAAATTGTTTTTTTTTTTGAAGAATTTTAAGTCCCATAGCGATGAATACTAAGTTTGATTATTATTAACTTTTATATACTAAGACAGTATCATCGTAGTTACATAGAAATAATTTGATTGATTAATAGTAATGAGGAAACTCCTGCAAAATCAAAATTGTCCATTGCTATTTGCTTTCTAAAAAACATACATACTCGTACCTAGTAAAGTCTAAGTCAATTTTTTTTTTCATTGGAATTGAATTAAAATAAGTACTTTCAAATCGTGTTTTTTTTTTTTAAATACCACCAACCGGAATGCTATTTCTACGGGGAAGAATCCGGCAAGAAACCTCAATCTCGATCATTTAGAGTGTCAATTAGTCTAGTGGAGTTGTAAACAACATGTTTGCTATAGATCTGAAATTATGCGACCTTGTAACATGGTTTAGTGAGAAATAATGCTACTTCGTGCTTTGTCAGCTGAGGTCTTTTTCCATAAAGTTTTATATTAAGCTGTCTGAAGAAATCATTCAATAAATAATATTTTTTATGTTTTGTATTAATTTTTACTACACTTTGATCTTAGTCAAAAGGACTAGAAGCGATTTTTTTTTTTGTTGGACGTGGTAGCTCAGTTTGTTACGTGCCTTGGTTAATCGACCGACCCGACAGGTCAAGGGTTCGAGTCTCGGGTTGCGTATATTGTAGCTGCCACGTTCCTCATTGTGCCCGGATAGTGGCGACAGATTCGCAACCTGCCACACTGGGACTTAACATAAAACATGCGAATTGCGGTGTTTAACACCTTTGCCAACCTCACGAATTAATCACGGCGTGAGTTTATGTACGTGTTTTTATAAATTTTCCTTCTACAATGTGAAATCAATTAATCAATCGTTTAAAAACTTTAATAATATCGAACAATGCGAAAGACCAGTGCATGGGCTCACAAAGTTTCCTCCTGAAGTTTTTTCAACCTAGATATTACAATTAGGAGCTTGTCTCGACACGCAAACCTATGCTAACAATACAATGAATGCCTTAATATTCATTGTAGCTTGTAGATCTATTGAGAGATGGTACTACCACGGTATGCGATGGCTGTTACCACAATTTTACAATTCAAAATTTATATTTTTTACATTTTACATCGGCGTATTGTTATTTTTTAATAAATAAAAGATTGCCTGGTTTATGTTACTTCGTGCTATTAACAATATAGGACACTCGCGACTTATGACATATTATAATGAACGGTTCAATAAATCTATAATCTATCACTTAGGTGACACGTTTTGGAATGTAGTGTTTAAAGTGAAAAATAATATTCAAAGATTACACGAAAACGTAGGTGAGTGTATCAACAAAACGGACAGAGAAAACATCCCGTAAAGTCGGGAGCTTTTATTTTTGCAAACTCTTTGATTTATAAAACGGTGACACACCGAGCGCGTGCACTTAAATCCGGGTGCATTCACGCGTCCATAATGAGAGGTAGGTGGCTACCCCCCCAAACTCCCGACACGTCAACCCCCCCCCCCCCCCCCAACCGTGATGTACAGCTCTCGAGGATTAAACGACGTTCCTAGTCAAGAGGTACTGATATGCCTTATGCATGACACTGAATTTCATAAATATCTTCCTCCAAGGAAACTACTTGATAGTACAAGACGGAGGACTATACTTGAGCCTTCTAAATCCGGCTCTATGCGCCGGTATTAAGAGCTACAATGGCTTAGACGGAGGGACGTAATATTTTAATTGAGTGCATACGTTGTTTAAGGTCACGAACTCATTTTCATTCTGAGTGTCGCGTGCTGGCGTTCGGCTCGCGCTCGGCTCAGCTCGGGTGGATACAGACTCTCGCTGGAAACTTTCCCGTGACTCAAACGAAAATCCACTTACTTCTTTTACTTTTTAACTTCGACTGTAAATTGTTTTTGCAAACGTTTAACTTTAGCAACTTTTTCGTTTATTTAAAATGTTTTAATACTTCTTAGCTTTGGAAATTGTGTTTACTGTTATAGGATCTTGATTGATTGTTGGTTGTTTGCTACATTATGAATAATTTTAGAGTTTCGTTATTTTACCTGCACTTAACTTTAGGAGTTGATAACTAAATGGAAGGTTGTTATTTTAATATTATAATTTCACTCCTTTGTAAAGGAGAACATGAAATCTCTTGGTGAATCATTAAGCCAATCAGCCACCTTTAAGTTTACAAAGCAAAATTGAAAATTAACAGTACTTTGGATTTATGATAGTAATCAAATCTTTCAGACAAATATTTTCTGTGTAGTAAATAACTTATAGCTATATAAGTACACATATTGCCTATACGTCTAATAAATAAATAAATGAGTGAATAGGCTCCCCCTGTTCCACCTTAAGACTCTATCGCCGCTTAACATCAGGCGGAATTGGTGACAAATACTTGCCTTGTTAAATTTTTTTAAACTGCCACTTTTATCTAACCTAAGTTTAAAACCGCTGTAGCAGTACAGTAAAAATCTTATAACGACGTATCGGTTATTACAACTCAATAGGGAGGACTCCGCCAGCCGATTCCCGTAAAAACATCTGATATAGCGTCCATGTTTATAATACGATCCTTACAATATCGTTATATTTGGATTAACTGTAATTGTTATGTTTTGTGTTCCAGTACCGTCAGCTCGGATCCTGGGCGGCCCGGACCTGCACGTAGACATCGGCTCCACCATCAACCTGACCTGCCTCATCCAGTTCAGTCCGGAGCCGCCTGCCTACATCTTCTGGTACCACGAGGACGAGGTGAGCCGGCAAAAAGTAATTACCACCACCTTTTAACACCTTATTTAACATAATATCTTTATATATTGGTTAGTTATGAGACTCGTCCACGATATACTAAAATCTCAGAGCGTAGGGAAGTCTACGTTGTGTAGACGTTAGCGAGACTGCTCTAGCTAGGGCAAGTCTCTGCGTGTATGTAGTAAATTATAAATTAGACTTCTCTCCATGCTGTGCAGCTCTATTAGTCTATCGCGGATGTTTAAAGAAAGAAGTTCTGGATATTAATTACAGTTTTTATTTTGTAAAGATCACTAACATAGTGTATACTGATCCATGCTATTGGATAACAATAACAGTAAAAAACAAGTCAAATAAAAACAAGGTGAAGACAGCATGCAAGAAAAAACATTTAAAACGTCCATAAACGAGCACAAAATTAGGCTAAAATTTAATATCCAAACATATCAATAATTATATAAACAAACAAACAATATAAATTACTGTAAACCAATAACAATAAACTAATCAACGTAATAATTTAATAGATTTAACGAACAAAATACTGTGTCAGAGGTAAAAGGTATGAGAAATATAGTTTTTTTTTTTTTCGACGTCTACAGCAAGAACATTACACAATCATATAAAAGTCTAAAGTCTATATATAAACGCAATTATAAATTTAACATTACTGTGTTTCGTGTAAAAAAATATTTAATAAAATTCGAAATAATTTAATGAAAAAATTACTTCCAACTTAATCCAAAATAAAATTATTTCCAAATACATAATTTGAATGTTCATTTCGTTGTACGAGTAGGCTCTCATAATAATTTTAAATTTAAATGTTGAAATAATAATTTAATGAAACGAAGAACGAATTAGATAAACAATTATTAAATTCTTATTCAATTGTTAAATAAATCATATTGACTGATTCGGTTATTATTTAAGTGACTGTAAGAAAGATTTTTTCGTAATCATAAAATGATTAGCTAAAGTTTTATTACTTGCAATAGTAAAAATCAGAAATAATTGATTCCGCGATCAACTGAATTCATAAACCAAAACTCAGAACGGATGATTATAATACATGTATAGTATATCTGATATTCTCGAGTAATTAGATTTTCCATTAAACCGTTGTACACTTTATAGCAGCTAATAAGGTAATCTACTTCCTCCACTTTAAACAATTAGTTATATTGTCTTTACTAATTCATTTTTAGTAAGTAAGGACCCGGTGCCCTGAAAACGTTTCCATCAGTTCACCATCTCCGTGGCACAGATTGTCCCACAGGTCGAGGCAATCTGACCCTTAACAGGCAAACAAATAAGAGCCTCGAGCGGGGTAGGCCGGCGTGAGTGAGTTCATTATTGCGTTATAACGCAGGACGTGTAAGTAATCAAACGCGAGCGGCATGGAAATGAGTAATTATTCCACAAATAGCGCACTTCATTAGGATAATACAAATTCAAATAACGAAGCCCCGTCGCCGCCACCCCCCGTAACGCGACTCGACTCCCCTCCCCCGGCGTGCGCCCCCCCAGCCCGCCGCAGCCGGGGGGTGGCAGTGCGTTCGTAGGCACTTGGCGCGGGAAACAGTGTCGACATTACAATATCCAAGCATGGCTTACACAAACAGAGTTAGAGCCCTCAGCTCTGCTATTTCACGAAAATGATACATTACAGGAATAACATTCACGAATCATAATTATGATTTTATATCGTAAGTAACGGAAACGAGTGTCCTCCAGTTACTTGGTAGTCTTATAGCTTTTAGCGACGTAGTATTTACTTGTTTTGATCCTATTATCTTACACTATTGTTTGGATCATCTCGATAATTTTTATGTTATTAAGTACTTATGCCTGGAACAAAAGGCATTTTTTTCACTCGAAATCGCAGACGATATGTCTTTCTTTGTGTATCTTTTTAACTGCCTAGGATGTATTAAGCACATCTTGCAGTCTAGGGTCTCTAATGTAAAGCGTGTGGTCAATATTATCTGTGATTTAGGCACAAAAATATATTTGTTTTGTTTATTATACAGTTACCGGTGGTAGTTTAAAAGAATTTTGACGATTTAAAAGTACTTATTAAAAGTCAATTTGAAAAAAAAAAAAATGATTTGATAGAAAAAAAGTAACAATTCCGTCGCATAGTGTACGTTACTAGTTTAATAATTAAATGCAGGTTTTAAAGTTTTATGTGCTCTTCCCACGTGATTTATTGTAATGGAGATATATTTTGTATTCTGAAAACATCAATCATTCTTATTTGGTGAAATAAACATACTTACGTCATTTTGTTGTTGTTTGTTGTGAAGAAAAATTAAAAAAAAAGTTAAAACTGTTAACTTTTTTTTTTAAATTTAAACTTGAAGTAAAGGTAAGAAGTTCGTTTTAGAAAGAAAATAATTAATACATTACTAAGGTAGTACTTTTGAGTACTCGTCTACCGTTACCACACACACGCACAGTGTGTAGTTTTAAGGAGTTCACAGACGTGAGGTATTATATATCGTAAGATATCGCAAACGCAGCAGGAAATGCGTTCACAGACGGCCGATACACAAACACATAAATATACATAGCGGCCATGTCTAAGCCGCTATTCCCGCTGTGTGAGTGATTTCCTTAAATACCGCTATATATAGCGAACATCTGTGAACCCCTTCACTTGTCACAGTATTCAAGAAAGGTATTGAATAGCTATAGATATTTGTATGGCATATGCTTTGTGGGCAAAAAACTCACGACGCGGTTTCAACTCGCAGCCGGCAAGACAGATGATAATGCAGATTTGTTAAGAAAATTTTTTTCACAAAAATTACACAAATTTTAAAATTCCCGATTAGACATATTTGCGTACATTCGATTGTTCATCCTGACATTCACCAACTATAACTTTTGAATGGGAACCGATATCGATCATAGCTAAGAACACGCTCGATTAAGTCACCTTTCAAACAAAAAAAAACATCAAAATCGCTTGGTCAAAAGGTTATGATACCACAGACAGACACGTCAAACTTATCCACACCCCACTTTCTGGATCGGGGCAAAAATTAAATCAGTTTTCATAGCGAGGTTATAAAGATACGTTATTTTATAGTAAAATTAATTAAATTGATTTTAATTTATACTTATCCTCTTAATTTATCTTAATTCTTAGTTTAAGTTTGAATAATGTTTATAAAAAAGTAAAATAAAACACAGATACAAAATAAAAACTTAACCTTGAGTGGCGCCGGCAGCAGGGCAATGCTCAAGCTACCGGTGGTTAGGGCTGCATACTCTGCAGAGAGAGGAACCTCCTGAATATGCGCGCCCTGTCTAGGAGTACTGCCTTCTGTACCTGACCCTTGATCCAGCTATCTAGCGAGAGTCTCTTCAGGTGTTGATCGAGACTTTTCAATATTATTATTATTGGTATTCTAATTTCCCCTGTATTTCCCTTTACAAGTTTTCTTTCCCTATTTGCCATAAGATTCTGGTAGACGGGTAGATAAACCCCACTAAAATTTGTAAGTCTTTGCATGAATTTAATAAGAAAAGTCACGGCTGAGTTATGGCGTACATCCAATATTAAATTAGTTTAATATTTTAATTAATGTGTGAAGTAGTTGTGTGTAACGCGTGCGTTTGTTATAACACTCTCTGAATACTAATGTACTTCTTAAATACTATACCAATATAGAACTACCAAAATTAAGATGTACCTTTCATAATATCAACGTTTGAGTTTAAAATTATTTTCTTTTATATGCTGTTGGTGACACACTGAGAATGGTGATGGCTAAAAGTTTTTAGCGTTTACAAGGATTTCAAATTACGCTGTCGATAACCTTTGTTAAAAAAAGTAAATAATATCATAATATAATAGTAATGTAACACAGCTATATTTGATATAGATAGCACGCGACGCGACGTGATGCAGTTTACGTAACAGGGCGTACACAAACGCTGCACATCGCTTACATTACCAATGGATGCGATTACCAGATAATCTGATCGGATTATACCCGGATTTGTTTCACACCGGCTCCATTTCATACTAACACACGGTACAACTCCGCGCCTTGCGTGTTGTACTGTTTGATAAAATAATTAAAAATCAATTAACAATTTAGCCAATATCGATCTGCTTTTATCATTTTTCTGTACAATATACCTGCAAAATAATTACTTGGTCAGCAAGATCTCACATTTGGTCAGCTGAGATAACACGTGTTCGCGTCCAATATTATCATTAGTTTAATGAATTATTTTCAATAAAAGTACAAGGTAAGTTAAACACCCAGCCTATGAGTAATCGGCGTAAACTATACGACCTGGTGTTTCTTTAAAATCTGATCAATCATGAAGTTGATGTGCCGTCTATACTGTGTTAGTTAAATATTTATACCAATTAAAGAACTCCATTACCCGCCAACTTTTCACTTCCAGTCTACAAAAATAACACATAACCCCATAACAAAACAACCCCATAGTACGTGTGCGCCGTACTTATAACGACCTATCAAAATTAAATAGACAGTCAGATGTATTTTCTAACATAACTAAGTTTAAATTTGAAACCCACAATAGCTTAAAATTAATAGGATTACTTACTATTTTTTATTGAAAAACATGCATGCGTTTCTCAGTTATATAGTGTATACAATTGGAATACAATTAAGCCATGAGTGATGTTTTATTGAAACCCTATTAATAAAACTGTTTCGCATTCTGTTTGTGTATCAAAAAAATAAATAGCAACAATTATGAATCACAACTAACTAATTCAAACATTTACTTAAAATGAACGATGATTCTATTTTGCCAATCTTTCGCGAAAGTTCGCTCTGTATCCATAGAATTAGGGGAAAAAACGTGTCAAGAATAAAAAGTTACAAATATTAGTAGTTTATTAGGTAAGGTTAGGTAATGTGACAAAAAGCGTGTTGTTTCCGATAAAATGGATTTTTTTTGGTGGACAAAATATTGCCTACATACTGATTGCTTACAAAAAGTTAATTAATCTTGGGTCGTTCAATGTAACATTTAGAAATGTTTGCTGGCTATTGTTGGGTATAATAGGTTGCTTACCAACTAGCCATTTCGTCTGACTATATACGTATTTCTTTTTGTCAAATGAAGAATTTTTTGCTGACTGATTAAATTATACCCAATAATTAATATTTTACTAACGCTACTTATTGAATTATCTGACAATTTAATATTAATTTCATGACTAAAGCACAAAATTTATGAATACATTCAACTAATCTGTTGATTTTCATTTAATTTCGGTATATTTTGATAATAGTGTGATGCCGCGTAACTAATAATGGACAATATCGCGTATATATAAAAATTAATAAATTTTTGAGAGGTGACTAAAACTGAGGACAGTTTACGTGCCAAACCGACCAATCCGGCCCGACAGGTCGAGGGTTCGAGTCTCAGGTTGCAGTAAGTTATAGCTGCCATGTACCTCATTGTGCCCGGATAGTGGCGACAGGTTCACAACCCGTCACACTGGGACTCAACATCAACTTGCGAAATGCGGTGTGTACACCTCTACCAACCCCTCTCGAGGGATTACGGCGCCAGTTTATGTTTATGTGTGTTTGACAAACACTAAATTAACTTACTATTCTCATTAATAGTGATTACTCAATTTTTTTTTTGCGATAACCCCCAATTTTAGTTACGCGGAGTAACTAAAATACGTTGAAATGTTTAATATGACATGCGAAATAGAACAACTTGTCATTGTATAGTGCAATATTTCACAAACAAATTATGAAACTCATAAATATATCGAGAACTTCTTACCTTTGTTCTAGTTAGATCTTAAGACACATGGTGGAACGTCAGGGCAATATGGCCTGTTCAGCACAGGCTGTGCTTCATTTTGCAGCGGCATTCAATGTGTCAAACATGGTAAACAAGCAACCAGAAAGTTTTATACGACATCATGGACAAACAAGTAGACGGTTCTCCCGAAGGACAGTGATACCGCTGCCTTTTGACACGACGATGCTCATAATGTGTTACCTCTCGTGCCGGTAATTACTGGCTCTCCAATCCCTCGAACCGAAACACAGCGAACAGCTTCACGGCGGAAATAGAAAGGATGGTGGTGGAGCAAGCAAAGAGATGAACATATAACTAAAACTGTAATAACCAATTCTAGTCCGTTAAGCCTTTTTCCTTATTTGTTTGTATTGGTATTTTAGATAAGCGGCATCAAAAGCTACCTTAACACTTAAAGGCTATAAGCCTATTTTTCTTTGGAGTGTTCCTGATTTGTGCGGCACCGACTCTGTACCGCGCTTACCGCACCGATCAAGAACGATTCAAAGAAACATAGCGCTTATCATTTAAGACTACCGGTACCGTACCAACAAACCAGAAAACGGATCTCGTATGAGAAGAATAGCCATCTATACTAAGTTGATTACCGCGCTTAAGCTGGGTCTCCACTAGCGCCGCACGGCTCAACAAGTCCGAGCGGCATGAAGCCACGCGAACCTAGTCATGCAAAAGCACACTGTACACGGACAAATTAAATGTGCCTACAAATGAATCAATTTTTACACTCAAATAGCAGTACAATATCTGAAAAGTCTACATTTAACATCTCCGAGTTATATAGCCGTAGGCTCGCGCTGCTTCACGCAGCTCGTCCGTGCGGTATTGTTGTGTGCGATTGTTAGTGAAAGCGTGTTGGTGGGTGGTTAGCAGGTGATATCGTACGACTCGTCGCGCGGCGGCGTGTCCGTGGTGACGGAGAAGGGCGCGGCCACCACGTCGTACCTGCTGGTGCAGGACGCGGCGCCGGCGGACTCTGGGAGATACTCCTGCTCGCCCTCCAACGCGGAGGTAGCCTCCGTTCGCGTGCACGTGCTCAACGGTCTGTATATGCCAAGCTTTTACCACTTGTATACTAGTGTGTGTGTACTGTAATGTGTATGTGTATATCTGTGATAATGATCGTAAACATTGAATTTATCTGACTATAGCAATTCACAATAATTATGTGAACCATTTTGCATAATTTTTTGTTTGTTAAAAAGTACATATGCACATATATTATTTGTCACTTTCACAATTATGACGAATTTAAAGAAGTCATATATACTGAATATATAAAACTACACAAAAATCCTCCCTAGTTAAATCACCACAAACTAAGTACAGCATTAGTATGTTATTGAGGTAACAAGAAAAAATGAACAAACAAAATAAGAAAATATATTTTTACAGGTTCATTGAACGATTTATTTGTGTTTATAGGTGAGCGCCCGGCAGCGATGCAGACTGGCTCGGCTGGCTTGTCGAACAGCTCGCGGTGCATCGTGGCGTTACTGGTGGTGGTGGCGCTACACGCGAGGCTGCGGCGCGCTCAGCTCGCTGCCAGCTGATCCCTCCCCGCCCCCCCGCTACCCGCAACAACCGCGCCGCGCGCCTGACAATCCAGTGCCAGTGACTTTAGTGCAGTAATGTGTGAACTGTGTGCAGACCGTCTGATCTCGCTCGGCTCGCAACGCTCGGTCGGCTCACTATGATGGATTTGTTACTACGCAACGTGCGGATGCGTATTCCTCGACGTTGTCATGTTCAAACCGTACTAATCCCTAGTATAGGAAGAAATACGTATGCAAGCTATCGTCAAAGTAGGTTAGCTTCGCGCCACCGCGTCGACACCCGCGGACGGTGACGGCATCATCTGTAAATATAAGGAAACATTTTGCCATTGTACTCTCGCAGTGCACACCGTACTCATAGCGAATATTATATTTATTAAATTATAAATGTTACGAAATCTCTCGTCTAACACTAAGCGAAAACTTAGTTTTCAAATAAGCAAATGAAACTATTAAAGAGTTTAAAGATAATTATAATGTTTAAGCTTAAATTTTAAAGCGAGCGCGATTCGATGCTCGAATGGGACTCCTACGAGACGACCAGCGACTCGCTGCACTCTGACGCATTCTCTTTGCTCATTCATATTCATTCAAATTTTACAGCCGTGTTTGCACTCATATTTTGCATGGGTTTACAACTAAGTACTAAAAAAAAAATAGTTTTATTCAAAAGTGTGTACGCAGCTTTAAAGCCTTCGAGTGCTCTGTACTACGGTACTACGACAGTACTACGAGAACCAAGTTTATTACGCGTCTACTTCTACTTGAAATATTGGCTAAAATAAAGACAAATGTTTACGTTCTTTTTCTGTTAAAATAAACCCCGTCTACTGGAGCAGAAATAACCGAAATTTCATGGGAATAGCGGACTCATGAGATTTTTTTTTTTTTATCGTCAACATCAAAGCGTCAACGACATGTCTTCGATAGCTTCAGCGTTACTTATTCAGGAAAAGGTTGGGGAAAAAAATCAGCCGATGTTATCAAAAACATCCCTTAAGGTATTTTTTTGTATTTTTAGTTAGGGGCTTCTCAAAGGTATGTCAGCCCCATTATACTACAAATCTTTATTATTTCTAAACATTATAAACAAGAGCTGAAGGAAGTGGTGTAATCATCGATGCATAAACATAGAAATAAGAGCTGTAACAACACTTTGTAGCTCTGCTAAAACTGATAAAAATGATTCTACATCAAGGCCATCTATAGGGTACATGCATACCTTTTTTATTATTCATAGTCAAAAGTAAAAGTCAAAATATTGTAATTCGATACCACATCAGTACACAAATTCGTTATGTTTTCTCAAATACGGACTTATTAACTTAAGTATATAAAGCTTCAAAGTCGTTGGTTAGACGGAGAGATCCAATATGTAAAATGACGTCAAAGTACATGAGCGCCATACAACTTCGTAGAAAATGTTGATCTGATAGCGAGAGATATATTCACTTTTAAAGGTTATAGCTCCCTGGTTTATCGTAAAATTGTAATTCTGTTTTCACTGTAAAAATACGATTTTCACATACTTTAAGATAATTGATTGAATAATCAAATTAAGTTTCATGCATATTCCCTAATTGACTAACTTCTAATGACCTTAATGTAGGGCCATTTATACTCTTATGAGTTAAAATAAAATCAGATACACAGGATGGTGGTGTGCAATAAATTTTAAAACAATAAAATGTCCTTTAAATTATTTTTGTAAAGAGTCATCTTAACTACGATAAATAAAAATTAGTTGAATTTAATGATGAAATTTTATTTTTACGCGATCCGTTGAGATAGTGTTCAAATTATTTATCTATCTGTCGTTGATTAATAATAGTATAATGACTATTTATATTGAATCACTGGAGTGTAACATTTAAGAGATGAGAGGACGTGTTGTATGAAAGGGTTTATTCCGGTCACCCCTTTCTGTCTCCCTTAGTGGGACAGATTTGTGAAAAAAATCGACCAGCCAAACTGTTTGCGACGAGGACAGTTCGAACTGTTTTCAGTCCCCTTATGACCGACTGGGGACAAATCCAACTTTTTTTCCTAGTCGTCCCGCTAAGGGGACAGAGCAGGGTGACAGACCGGAATAAACCTAAGAAAGGACAATCGCAAGTTAATACTTTATAATACTTTATAATCATACATATTTACTATAGAATAGATTGTAAATTGACAGCATCATTCTCACAAGAATCAGATAATATTGTTATGTACAGATTTAGCGAGAAATATTGCTACTTCGTTATTTTTCGGTTTCCTCGAAGATTCCCGAACGCTACTATTCGATATATGAATAGTGGTATTTATTAAATGACGTAAAAAGACAAATTAATATAAAACTTTATGGAAAACGAACACAGCCGACAAAACACGAGGACGCAAATTTCTCACTACACCTGTAACTCAGATCGACATGTTTTATAGATAATAAAAGTGTAAATATTAAATATAGAGGTTTTACAATAATTGATGTAGAGGATGAACTATATAATGTATGATACGGAGACTATGTATGTAAGACATCAACACTTTATGTATACATAAATGGAATAAGTTTGTTTTCAAATAAAATATTTAAGTAAAATTACCAGCAGTTTCATTTTGGGAGTGTTCTTGATACTGGGCTGGCGCCAAATGTATATATTATAAGTTTTACACTGCGTATGTCTGTCTACAATACATTTTCTGAAAACTCACACATTGTTGCAGGCTATTTATATGATTTTATCTAAGAGAGCAGGTGTTTCGCTTCAGTACTAAGCCTTAAAGGAATACCTTAAACGTTTGAGTAAGGCATAAGACAACTATAATTTAATCATTTTCATACAAATATTCAGTATTTTTTCACTCTGCCCCACCACTGCAACTCCTGTTCACCAGGATCAACAGTGGCGTCCTTTGATCGAATAATCAACGAGTAATGCAGCTGTTCAATGACGCACACGCTGTGCCCGGACACACTACCGGCTGTCTTGGAACCCGCAATGAATTTCATCAGAAGAAATAGGAAAGCGATAATACGAAAGCGGTTTCAGCTTTATATTTTTTATTTAGGGACATCTAAAGCAAGTACATTAACACAATCATACAAAATAAGACATTATAAACCACAAAAACAGAGAGCGTCAGGCGTCAGCAGTTGGCGAAATGCAAAAAGTGTAAACAACACAAAAAAATAAAATAACATCATGATTTCAATGAATGATTTGCTTTCTTAACCGTCATTGGTAATAGAGATTTACTACGGCCAATTAGGATGGCACTTGCGATCCAACCCCTAAAACGTAGTATTATCGCGTACAGAGGAATTTCGATGGCAAATGATACTCCGTGGCAGACCTCGACTGTACATGCCTATAAGAGACGAACAGAACATGTACAAGGTTACAAACTAAAATAAAAGTAGGTAACAAAAAAAAACCATTAATTACACGATAAAGAGGAAAAAAAATAATGAGATGATGAATGAAAATAATGAGAGCTATTCTTTCTAAAAATTGAAATATTCGAGGTATCCAGCAAGGCTATACACAATGCTTGTTCTCAAATGCCGAAAGTTTGTTCTCGGAAGCGAGAATGTTCCGATCGTCTAGTATTCGATGCGAATGTTACAGACTGAATTCACATCTAACCTCGTTTAGGATTCGACTCGGAAAGTTTCTAAATAAAAACGCACAGAAAAACTAATTTTTCAGATAAAATATGTCCAATAAACAATTTTAAAGATATCCGAAAACAAATGTCAAATTTATCCGAAAGGTAAATTTGAATTGCGTTCCCTTCGAGAAGTAGTCGAATCCGAGGCGATTGTGAATAGCTCTGAAAGTCTTCCACCTTTGTGTTCGTGTCATTATATACCGTTCTAATGATATTAAGTATTTAAATTTAATTTTAATATGGGTTTGGTGAGTTCTTTCATATAAAATCTACCGTTCTTATAACAGTCTCTTCCATGTACACAAAACAATATATGTATATAAAATTGAAGAATGTTGGTAACTCCACGTGTCACGTGTTTTTTTTCTTATGATGGCACCTGCCATCATTATGGCAATAACTTTTAAGTTTTACGGCTTAAAGTAATATTTACTATCAAGTATTGATGAGGAATGAAATGAAAATATGAATGAAAATAGATGAAATAGTGAATCTGCTAACGGTAACATGCTAGTACGGTTACTGTAGGCTCTAATAGGTTACTTGGGAGATGACGAAAGGAGCAGCCAAATCTTCTTATTTCACTATCTCCACACTTGTATAACACTATAGATATTCACTGGTTACAACAAGCATTTTACACATTAAATCCTGCTGATAAGCGAGTAGAGAAAAAATAAATAAAATTCAACTGACACTTCCCGTTCCCGCCAAGCAACCTCTTCCAGAATAAGACGATGGTTGTCACTATCGTTTGGAATGTTGCCAGTTAATAGCATAATTATTTTAATGGCGCCCTGTTTGATAAAACCATCAACTGTTAAACAGGACCATGAAAATGAGTCCCGAAGTCGCAGACATTTACATAAAATAACGCAGGACGTAGCATTTCAAATTATCGCTTAACGGCCTATAACAATAATAAAATAATCTACATCACTACACACACATTGACTCAGCCCTGCAGTAATTATCGTAATTATCGATATGGTATATACTACATTGATAAGAATATACACCCAAGACCGGTAAGCGAAACAATGCGTCTTGCAATTAGCACAAAGTTCCTCCCCCCAGTGATTTGAACTCGGAACCTGTAGCGCAGCAGTTAGCTGTTTACACCACTGCGTCACAGAGACCATCATTTGCAGTAACTGTTACCATTACAGCGGGTATACATATATTAATTAATATAATATTTACCTACTAATTTTATAAGTACGAAATTTTAAGAATGAATGGAAGATTTGATGTTTGTTACGCTTTCACGCAAAAACTACTGAATGGATTTTAATTAAACTTTACAATCAAATAGTTTACACATCAGAATACCACATGTATAAAGATATCGTGCGAATCGTCCAAAATATAACGATGAATGCCAAGTAATTTATAATCCTATTAAAATCATTTTCGACTCTAGGCAAAAGCTAGCATACAATAATCTTAATGTTAATTTCATTTCAAATAAAAAGTATTTATCGCATCATTACAATATGTTTTCATCATCCACCCGTGTTACTTGATTGTATTCCTTATCGGGGAAAATCTTTGTTTTACTTCCCACAAAAACCTGGAGACTTCAATCAAAGATAGCTTCTAGTGATCGGAGAAAGGCGATAAATCAGCGAGACGGGCGGGGGCGAGTCGGGGCTAGGTAGGGGGGTAGGAAGTGGTCGGGCCGTTACCGAGCTGTGAGTACTTGTTGGTAGGTAACGGTGAGCGCGGGGGTAGGTTTGGAAGCGGGTTGGAAGGAGGGGGGGCGGTAGGTATGGGTAACATGCAGATTAGATTAAGACAACGTCCCGCACTCGTTTCGTTTCACTAAATTCGATACGAATCTTCATGTGACAGCGCTTATTCTGGAAACCACCGTTAATTGTATTTTATTCATATATTTGCATGTGTCACAAAAAAAATATTTGCAGTTACACGACGTCAGGAATTTTTTTGACGTGTCAGGAATGCGGCCGGAAATGGATAATGTTAGAAATTTGTAATCATATGTAATGTTTAAACTATTTACGTTCGTACTAACAACATAAACACCCTGTACTGTACTTCTTTTTAAAACTTTAATGCTGCAAACACCCCATCGTAAACCTGATAAGTCAAAAATTGTATTCGCAAATCAAGAATTTTGACAAAATTTTCAAACAGGGACAGGGAGTATCTCAGGGACTCCTAGTGTAGGCAATAGAAAAGATTACTGACAAATAACTTTATATCTGTAATTTCCAGGTTTATTAGCAATAAAACAGTATTTAACATAAACTGCACTTATACTCCCGAGGCGTACCGACAGCGAGTACCCGGTGGGATAGCTCCCCCAGCTTATACTCCCGAGGCGTACCGACAGCGAGTACCCGGTGGGATCGCTCCCCCAGCTTACCCTCTACCGCACGCGCCGCTAGTATACGCACTAACCTGTATTGTACATTTTTGTATATTCTACAATATATATCTAAACATTGAGTTGGTAACCCACTAACATAGTATCTTGAGTACAGAAATATTCGAGCAGAGAAATAAATGTAAAAATAAAAAATACATATAAATTCCACTTGGCAATAGAAAACGCCAGAATACGGACGCAAGTGAAATGAACGGAACAATGAAAAATAACCGCAAATTTCGATGTAAGAATCCTTTTAACAATTTACTTTTATATCTTGTACAAAAGGACGAAGACGCAAGATAATAATTTGATGTGGATGTAATGGAAGACGATGTCGGGCCCCGAGCGAGGCCCCCGAAACGAGGCACCCAAAAGACCTCATTGATGACTGTTGAATTGAACGTACGTTTGTATGAACCGTTCAAATGATTGACAATATTTAAACATATACGTGTTTCGTCCTTCATCATATGTAGTAGCACAGAACAAACGTTTGTTGAATAACTTTACTAACTATTATCAATAAATTACTTATTTAGCTACCTGAAATAATTTTACGACTAAAACTACGGTCTCCTATGCTATGTAATACTGTTATTTATTTCGTATATTTTTTTTTTTTTGAATGTATATATAAAATTAAAATACACTTCACGGCACACCCGCCACTCTGTCCCACCACTGCAACTCCTGTTCACCGGGATCAACAGTGGCGTCCTTTGATCGAATAATCAACGAATAATGCAACTGTGCAATGACACACAGGCTGTGCCTGGATACACTATCGGCTGTTGCGGGAACCACAACGAACCTAATAAATCGGTTTCAGACCTCCGTCCCAACAAAGCGATACATATAGGTACACTATAAAACCTAACCTAGAATACCGCTGGCAGCGGGGCAGTGCTCAAGCTACCGGTGGTTAGGGCTGCAGAGAGAGGAACCTTCTGACAATGCGCGCCGTGTCTAGGAGTACTTCCTTCTGTATCTGATGTATCTGACCCTTGATCCAGCCGTATAGCGAGAGTCTATTCCTATTTATTATTATTCTACTGTCAATGCACTAGGATTATCCTGTATCGCAGGCGACTGGCATACTTTCACATACAAACCCACACCAATATGTCGGAAATTCGATCAAGACGCCAATGCCATCTGGTTGAATGAATTTAAAAAATAATAATTCGACGGAGTCTGAGGACTTGCCGAGCGTACCTGGTCGGGAGCATCACTTACGGCTCAACGCTCGACTAGTACGGACGTGCCTCGGGAATTGTCAGCGACTCATTTAGTTAACTAGTGTAATTAAAGTTAAATCGTTTGAAATCTACCCGCTTCGTTTACTTTTCTACCGAAACTGCCCACTAGAACATACGCCCCCACCCAGATGTCTGATGAGGAGAATCTGCGGTCTCCGACATATACAAATACATCAATTATTTTTTACAAGGCAACAAGGAAAACAAAAATCTGAATATAACTAAGTATTAATTGTTCTGTAAATGATTTAATTTTACTATTACTATCATTTTAAATAAAGGAGATGTTGATGAGATGGCGTGTCAGTGTCAGTGTGATGCATGACAGGTTTTTATTTCTAACAGAGTTTTCTCCTCTTCACAAACGTCAGGTGCTCATATGTTTATTACCCAAATTATTTTGTTACAACCGAGACAGATTCGTTTCGTTGTATTCTAAGGTTAGAAGACATATTCTTATCCGCTTCATAACAGTTTTCGTGTTATCCGGTAATAATGCCGAATTAAACCTTACTCCATTTTTTATTTAAAAAGAAACATTAACAATATAAACAATACTATTTTTGACGGCCCCGGTGGCGCAGTGGTGTAAACAGCCGACTGCTACGCTAGAGGTTCCGGGTTCTAATCCCGGCGGGGGCGGGACTTTGCGTTATTTGCAAGACGCATTGTTTCGCTTACCGGTATTGGATGTTGTATTCTTATTTAACTAGTATATACCATCTCGTTGCTTAGCACCTGCGATAAAAGTTCTTACGATACTTGGTGCAGGGCTGAGTCGTGTGTGTCGTGATGTGGTTATTATTATTATTATTATTACTATAAGGCTGAAACAGTATATATATAAATACAGTCAGACATCAATTACAGATGCCAACAGCATTACATTTGTTTTACATTAATTTAATGTGAAGTCCTTAAAAATAAGTAAATTAATTTTATGTAAGTAAGATTGTCAAGAAGAATAACGTTGGCGACAACTGAAAACTTCATTTCTCATTTTTAACCAAAACATGATAATCTTTTATATAATTAAAAAAGCTGATATAGTATCAATGATTTAGATATTAAAAAGTATACGCTAATTGAAAATAAAACCAGAGAAATCAAAAGCTTGACCCACATATTTAAGGAACAGTATTTTCGTAAACCGCCATTGGCAAACAAGCAAGCGGATCACCTCAATCACTTCCAATCACTTTCAATGGAAAGTGATACCGCCTATTGGCACGACGATGCACCTGATGCTCCGCCTATTCCAAATGTTTTTCCTCCTGTGAAATTAAATTTTAGATCGTTGCCAATGATAAATTATCTGTAGATGGTCAATTGTAAACGAGCACTATGGATGCTAGCAACATTGGGTGTTATACGCACTTGTTACCATCGATAGGGAATATGCATGACTTTTTTATTTATTCGTTCTAACTCGATATCACATATATACACAAATCCGTTAGATTTTCTCAAATATCTGACTTATTAACTATGATATAAAGCTTCAAAACCGTTGGTTAGACAGAGATCCGATATGTACAATGACGTCAAAGTACACGGGCGTCATACAACCTCCATGGGAAAGGTTGTTCTGATGAGCGAGATTTACTTTTAATGGTGATTTCTCTCTTGTTTATCGTTCAATTCTTATTCCATTTCACTGTAAATATACGATTTCCACATTCCTCACGATAAATTGATTGAATAATCAAATTTTATTTAATGTATGTTCCCAATTACACTAATCAATTTAAAATCAAAATTAAACTCAAAACTAAAAAGACTTAAAGATGGGACAAAAAACTAAAAATGAACTTAAGGAAGAAAGGGGGGAATGCTTAAGACTGAAAGGTTATACTAGAACAACCTATTTCTTTTGGGTTTACTCGTCAATCATTTCATTCACATGACATGATCTAGATCAAATTGGATAAAACTAGTTCACGTCTATATTAGAGCTGTAACTTCTTTATACCACTGCGTTGGCAAACAAGCATACGTCCCGCCTGATGGTAAGCAGTCACCGTAGGGTATGGACGTTTGTAATACCAGGGTCATCACGCACGCGTCGCCGGCCCTTCAATAACCTTTCAACACCGTTTTTAAGAACCCCATGCTGTACTACTTTGGAAAACCCATGCCAAAGAGCTCATTCCAAGATGTGATAGCCATAACATTACTTCAATGACTATTTAAACTAATTATATGAACGCAAAAGTTTGTACGGATGAATGGAAGTTTCTTAGTCTTTCACGCAAAAACTACTGAATGGATTTTAATAAAACTTTGCAACAATATAGCTTATGCATATAGCTCAGCATAGCAAGTTGGCTATAATTAAAAAAGATATTATTAATAACAATAATAACCACATCAAGTCACACACATTGACTCAGCCCTGCACTAAGATATAATCTTGTACCGCAGGTACTAAGCAACGATATGGTATAAACTACATAGATAAGAATACAACATCTAAGACCGGTAAGCGAAACGATGCGTCTAATAAATGAGAATATTGTCCAAAATATGACGATAAATGACAAGTAACCAAAACTACTATTAGAGCCATTTTCGACTTCTACGCGGACGAAGTCGCGGGCAAATGTCAGTACCTAAATAAAGCCGTGTAGGGTGGCTGATCTGTACCAATGTTATAAAGATGAAAGGTTTGATTATTTGTTTGTTTGTTTGAATTGAATAGGCTCCGAAACTAGTGAACAGATTTGAATAATTCTTTCACGGTTGGAAAGCTACATTTTTCCTGAGTGACATAGGTTATATTTCATTTTAAAAAAAAAGGGGATCATACATCGCGTACGCTGCGAAAACTATTGATGATAGAACAAAATGATATTATTATTATGAATGGGTGTGGGTATGTTTAATGCCCGTGCGAAGCCGGGACGGGCCGCTAGTAGCACAATAATTTTCCTTAGGTAAAGCTATTCAAGGTTCGTAAGTAATTCATAGCAATAAGTCAAGCATTGGACGCTATCAACGGACTAAGCTGAAATAGGTAGTGAAACTAACGAATGTAAATTCCAAATTTGGAGCGAACCTGGGCCATCTAAATTCTAAGTAATGGCGACCTTTGCCTGATTCAAATAAAGCGCCCATTCCGCAGTAAATTGATAGCTAGTATCAACCCGCGGCGCCGCTCGCCGCTCGCTGCACGACGAGATTGATGATGCTGCATTATATCACGAGATTACACTTTACAAAAGGCACACTTTTACAGACCGACCCCTTCCGAAACAACGTAACTATCCACTTCCAAAGCAAGCCAAAATCAACTCTTTTATCTTCGTATTAATGTTGCTTCTTGTTCGCAACAAATACATGATTGATATAAAAGTAGAATTAAGCTGTTCGTCTATAAGCCTGTATTGTAGGACGTTTTTTGTTGGACTTTTAATAGGTCTTGTGTTGTTATGAAAATGATGATTGACCAAGAATGATGGTCGTCTTTGTGGACCCTGCTTTACAGCTCATTGTAAAAGCAAGCTCCCAACACCTTCAGCCTCATCTTACAAAAGGATCCTATCAATTTAAAGGATTGAATCTAATTACGAAGCCGGGAGTTCTCGGCTTTGTCCACGTTTTCTTTGCATTTACAAAACTTTGCAATTTATCGCAAGTAAAAAAGGTTTAAGATGTTTTATAACATGAAAATTTTATCAGTTTTAATGAGAATCTTTTATTATACTTAAAAAAACTGAACAAACAAGCAAAAAAGCTTTTTTAATACAATTACAACATCACAGGCAAACAAGCATACGGTTCATTTAATGGAATGTCATACCGCCTATTAACAGCCTTTCAGTAACAACACACCCGCACACCTAACACACAAACACACACACACACACTCACACGCATAATAATACACACACATGCTATCCTTTGATATTATTTGCAGTTCAGAGTTACTTAGTTTAATGTCTTCATGTATTTTCTTATTTTCCTAATTGTATCTCATAACAACACGCTCAGTTTTACATGATATGTGTACACACTGTCATTATGTTCATGGTTAGTGCACTCCTAGGCCCCGAGATACAGGCCCAGCCTAGTTCGGGGTCTGCAAGATATTTCAGTGTATTTTATTCTTATGTGTTTTTGTGAAATAAATTTATTCTTATTCTTATTGACACGACTATGCCGTTGATGTCTGGAACGCCAAGAGCAAAGCCAATGCGTTACCCATGTAGAAGTAAAGGCGTTATACCTTTCGCGGCGGCAATTACACTGGCTCTTCAATCGTTCGAACCGAAACACAGCGTACTGCTTCACGATTTCAATAGAAAGGAGGGTGGTACCAACCCAGACGGTCTCGCACGTAGATCTACCACCTGTAAAACTTAATTAATCACATTCATTTTGTAAGCATTTTTATTACCGATATAATATTTACTAGTCACATTTAACTAAAGACTTTGTTAGCGTAACAGTCAATCAATCAATTAATCAATCAACATAAACATAAACTCACGCTGTAATCCCTCGAGAGGTTGTCAGAGGTGTTAAACACCGCATTTCGCACGTTGATGTTGAGTCCCAATGTGACAGGTTGCGAATCTGTCGCCACTATCCGGACACAATGTGGAATCGGATTGAATTATTTGCTTAAAAACATTGTATATACAGTTCCTTTCAATTATAAATACATAGTGCTCATGTTTTGCCTCTCTTATGAGACATGGAATTTTTTGTTATAGAAATTGGTCAGTCATTGGTCAATCTTCCTAGAACTTTGCCTTAAACAGATCGGTTAGGGTTAAAAGGGCCGTTTTGTGGCGAATCCGCTGTGTCAAATTGTTCAAACCTTCATATACTATTTGCGTAGGTATTTACAACTTTTCTATGGAGATTCACAAAATCGTTCCTAAAAGGAGAATTGATTTTACGTCAAATATCAGAAGAATAAGTTTTCGAAAACTGTCAACTGCGAGTCGTTGTCGCACTTGATGGGATCCGTACCATCTTTTAAGCTTAAATAATATGTACTTTTTTATTATTTCGTAAAAGGAACAAGAACTAGTCAAAAAGGTCGAGAAAATCAAGTTTCTTGTATGGGAACCTCTTTTAATTTTTACGTTTTTAGTATTTGTTGTTAAAGCGGCAACAGAAATAGACATTCCCGGAAAATTTCAAGAGTCTAGCTATTATGGTACCAGAAACGTTTGTTTTTGCTTATTTACGAAATCATTAAAAAAAATTGCATAATGTTTAATATTATATCATGGTACGGAACCCATCACGTGCGAGACAGACTCACAATTGTCGTTTTCAGTAATCGTCGCTTGTGTACTAGACAAATACTCATTTTCGTTTAGTGTGCATTAAGATGCTTGTTTGTGTAAAGTGCTATGATGTGTTAGCGCAGCGAGGGCCTGTGTCGAAGCTGTACTTCTCAGCTTGGCTTTGTAGCTGTGCTTGGGAAATGATGTCATTGCTGTAAAAACCAGTCTCCCCGGGGGACTGGACTGCTGACTTGGTCAATGGTAACCTATTTTAATAATAGTAGTAATTATACTAATAAATTGTTTAGTTGTCAGATTTTTCGTTACACAGATGATATTATAATTTGTTATAGTTATTGTTATAAGTTTTGTCACCAATATTACTGGTGTAAGATTTAGGTTAGTATCTAATTTATCCCCTGTTAGTTAGTGGCATACCGTGGTGTTTAGACGGTCAGGCGTCTCCTGACTGTCTCCCCTTTAGATTTTTGGGCCTCAGGGACATTTCAATTGCTGTCTCCGCTTTGCTGGGAGGGAAGTCTGAAACCGCTTTCTTACTACCTCCTATTTCTTCTGATTAAGTTCGTTGCGGGTCCCAAGACTGCCGGTAGGGAGTCCAGGCACAGCCTGTGCATCATTGCACAGCTGCATTATTCGTTGATTATTCGATCAAAGGACGCTACTGTTGATCC
Source organism: Choreutis nemorana (assembly GCA_949316135.1). NCBI lineage: Eukaryota > Metazoa > Arthropoda > Insecta > Lepidoptera > Choreutidae > Choreutis > Choreutis nemorana. The sequence continues at coordinate 11,422,871 of OX438598.1, read as the reverse complement.
TGATAAACAGGAGTTGCAGTGGTGGGACAGAGTGGCGGGTGTGCCCCGATATTATAATTAGTTATAGAAAAATTCACCATAAAGGCATACAAATATAAAAATTGATTGAATTTATGAAAAATAAAATGAAAGGAATAAAAGATTTTAGTTTTTGCGTGAAACATTCATTCATCCATACATTCTTACAAACTTTTGTAATTATAATATGTAATATAATGTATGTAGACCCGCTGTATGGTAACAGTTACTGCAAATGACGGCCTCTGTGATGCAGTGGTGTTAACAGCCGACTGCTACGCTACAGGTTCCGGGTTCGAATCCCGGCGGCGGCGGGGGTGTTATTTGCTAGACTAATTGTTTCGCTTTCTGGAAATTGGAATTGATCATGGATGTAGTATTCTTATCTATTTAGGAAATACCATATCGTTGCTTAGTGCCTGCGATACAAGATTATCTTAGTGCAGGGCTGAGTCAATGTGTGTCGAGATGTGGTTATTATAATTATTTTATTATGTCAGTAGAATAAAAATTATCTTAGATAAGTAAAAACAAGCTACAAAGGAGCACTCTTAAATTTATCATTCGTAGAATAACAAACCAATTGGTTTCCATAAACAAGATTCGCATTACAATTAATATTTATTTTATTCATACAAAATAAACAATAATGAATATTGTATCGGCTGAAAAACTTATATTTCAATCAACTTTAAAAACATTCCCAAACAGATGGCGCTGTGATCGGCAACAATAAATTTAATTTGATCAAAAAGCCAGAAACGTCAGAACGTAACGTAGTTGTAAATGGAATCCATTAAGTTAATTGGATTGACGAAGTTATTGTTAATATTTCAACGCCGGGTCCAGGGTTCGATTCCCTCGGCTCGTCGTCAGCGGTTTCCTAAGTCAATTACTCACTTTATATTTATCATTAGTTATTAGTCGAGATGGATTTACTCATCTTTGTGAATGTTTAGTTAAAGTTTGCCAATACCGAGTCGTAATTTTAAACTGTTGCTATCTATTTGTTAGACAGCTCCCCTTCGCTCGTTGAAGACCAAAGGTTATGAGTTTGACTTTCAGAGTTAATAACAATAAACCACATCACAACACACTTTGACTCAGCGCTGCAGTAAGTATCGTAAGAACTTGTGTCGCAGACACTAAGCAACGATATAGTATAAACTACACAGATAATAATCACATCCATGACCGGTGAGCGAAACAACGCGTCTTGTAAATAACACAAAGTTCCGCCTCTACCGGGATTTGAACCCAGAACCTGCAGCGTAGCAGTCGGCTGTTGACACCACCTCGCCACAGAGGTCGTCAATAAAGTAACCTAGCAAATTAAGAATAACAAATAAATATAATTTGATTTTGTAAATGCTATTAACTGTCAGAGCTGACTTTGAGCCGAGTCGACTCCGAGCGATGTTCGAAGGGATTTCAATTAAATATTATTATTTATCTTTGAACGCAGTCGTTTACCTTACTTATAGAAATTGTTAATTTATTTCAAATATTTTGGATGATTTCTGTCTCAAACTTTAATGTACTTATTTATTTGGACGAACTTTGAAACTGGCATGAGTACAACAAGTAAAATATACTCGAAATAAAAAAAATATCACTTTTTAAAATTAAACTTTATAACCTCTTGTGCGGTTAACCTTACTATGGTGTCAATGAATGTTTAAATGATCATAATACCTTAATTTAATTTGTCTACCCGTAAATATAATTTGCCATTTAAGTACTGTGTAATAATATCTAATGCTTTATAGAAGAAATATTGTTGTTTTCATATATTTAACCGAACATCTAATGTACAAATATTTGCAAATAAATTATTTTGTATTTGAATTTAATACAGTCGAATGATGTCCATGTAAATGTGACCCTGTTCAAAGGCTGTCACATAATCCGTGCAAAGCCGTAATTTGATTTAACTATAGTTAAATATATCACACAGAAACAAACCAATAAAATAATGTAAAATCAAAATAAAAACTTCATTCGGTTAAAACAAAAGAAGAACAGAAGATGATCGTCAAATGAATTTATTTTTTTTTCTTAAAAACTACTCTACAACCGATTCGGAAAAATTTTGTTGGGTAAGATACTGGCAAGAAACCCCGGACTCAGCAATTTACTGACAATTTTTCTTTAACACTTAAGCACATCTTAAAGTCTAGGGTGAGAGGTGATACAGCACATGTCATGAAAAAAAAACAATAGTACTACTAAATAAATTCCTATATTTTTAAATTTCACTCATTTTATACAACTTCAAACAAGCAAACGGATCACCTGATGAAGAAATGTGAAGATTTCGATGTAGCTAGATTAAATTTTAACGAATTATATTAAGATTAGAGGACTTGGTAGCTCAGCTTGTTACTTGCCTTGGTTAACCGACCAACCCGCACCGACAATTTGAGGGTTCGAGTCTCGGGGTGCCGTAAGTTGTAGCTGCCGTGTTCCTCATTTTGCCCGGATAGTGGCGTCAGATTCGCAACATGTCACACAGGGACTCGACATAAACATGCGAAGTGCGGTGTGTAACACCTCTGCTTGACCCTCTTGAGGGATTATGGCGTGAGTTTGTGTGTATGTTTTATGTTAAGGCAATTATAAAGACATGTTAGAATATAATATTTTTCTGAATGTAATTGTAAAATATTAAATGTGTTAAATGTCATGTAATTTGACTAAATAAGGATCTGTAAAGTTTTGTAACATTCCATTAGTATTGATTTATTAATATTGAAACTGAAGGATCTAGTCTACGCCACAATCTGATTAATTCGACTTTAAAAAGGGGTTAAAACTTTGACAAGCTTAATTGTATTTCTTCTGAAAGTCGACCATTTTTAAATTACAACACTCGTTACAAAATTATCTCCGTCCATTTGCAAATTTTCGTAATTCCAGCTCGAAGATGAATGGAGGCGCTTAACTCGGCCAGAGTTAATTTAAGCGTTTTTACAAGACGAGGCAAGTTTGCTCCCAACTTTCATTTCAATCATCTCCAACGGAACGACTTTCGAATAACGTTACGTTCGACTACTATGAAACGGAACGTTTCGGCGTTTCACTTATTTTAAACCAGCGCCATCTAGTTGAGTTTTATGGAAACATTGTTCGCAATAAATATGATATATGATGACGTATGGCGTAGTATCCCGTAGTAATCGGCTACGGGCTACGATGTACTACGAAAATCCATGCATGGGATTTTATATTATAAATTTTGAGGCTGCGGCATTAACAAGAGATTGTAGTTTGTCTCCTTTTAGTATTGTAGGAGTAAAACAGACATGTTACATATAATATGGCCGAGATCAATAAAGCGTACTTACACTTTCCTGTGACTTTGGAGTCGTTATTTAATATACTCCGTTTTATAAGCTCCGTCTTCCTTTAGCTCACACTCGGGAAAATCTAATAAAGTATTCCATATACCTACTACAAAGCAAAGAATTTGTTCTGCTGTCGATTTGAATCTTCGTGGATAGTGAGAAATATTGCGACTTCGTTATTTCTCGGTTTGTCCGAAGATTCCCGAACGCTACTATCCGATATATCAATAATCGTATTTATTTAATGACGTCTCATGAAAACTTAATACTGAACTTTATGGAAAACTCAGTCACATAATTTCTCACCTATACATTGATGTGTATGTATTTAAATGTGTATGTCGGGATGTGATCCATCAGTGATTTCCAACAACGGAGTCGTAATTACACCCCCAAGATGACCGACATCTGCAACATCTTCAGAAATACCCTTTTAATTTACTATTAAAATTTATATTTACATTTTAAATAAAATATAAACCACAACACGACACACACATTGATTCAGCCCTGCACTAAGATATAATCTTGTATCGCAGTCACTAAGCAACGATATGGTATTACGCCACTTATTGACACGACGATGCCCCTGATGTCGTGAAACATTGAGGGAACCCCCTAAGCGTTGCGCATGTAGAGATACCTCTCGTGCCGGTAATTACACTGACTGTCCAATCCTTCAAACCGAAACACAGAGAACTGCTTCACGTTGTAAATAGAAAGGAGGGTGGTACCAACCCAGTCGACCCTGTCACCTGTAATCCCCTTTTCATTATATTTTTTATCCTTCAAGGCTATAAAAGTATCACTTTCCATAAGTCCAACGATCTGCTTACCTTACCCATGGCGTTATATAGAAAGTATGCAAACGTGGCAAATTTCCGATCGCAAAGTTACTGTTCTAGCATATCGACTCATTTAATTACATTACGGCCCTTCAGTCCCTAAACTATGGTAGTACAAAGGGTACCCTATTGTCCCTAAATAGTTCACTACACAGTAACTTAAAGGAACAATGGTAACGAAATTCCTTACCGTGTTCCTTAGGCACTATTCACTAGTATTCTGCCTGCCCTTTTAAGGCAGGGCATGTATATATTACCTCCATATATACCTGCTTATATTATAATATAAATGAGAAAGTTTGTTTGTATATGTTGGTTACTTAATCAAGCAAAAAAGGCTGGAGGGATTTGAGTAGTTTGTCATTTTGATTAACAAAAAAAAAAGGTAATTTATCACGTAAAAATGTTTTGATGAAAAATTATATGAAATCAACGCGAAATATACTAAATAGATAAAAATGATGGATACAAAAATGAGATCAATGCAGTAGCTAGCAAAATATAGTAAATAAATGATAAAACAAAGTCGACTGTACATTCAGGATACCTAGAGGTAACTTGACAGATTTGGATAACTTTTCCAAAGGTGTTTTTTTGTTCTGAGTATTTTTTTCAATCAAATGTTTATAGCACTCCAAATTTTTACATTGAAGGTCTCATATTTTATAGAATTCTGCAACAGAAAAGGGTGTTTTTTTCTGGCACGGCATTGAAAATAACAATAACATCATTTTTACTAGGTTTTACATGTCATTACATCAAATCAAATTAAAAATCAAATAATAATAAACAAGAAACAAAAAATAATAGATTACTTAGAAAGATATTCTTAACATTTTTTCCTTCAATTTCTTTTAAAGTTACAAAGATTATAATAAAATGTAGGAATCCTTGATTTTAGGGTTCCGTAGGTACCCAAAGGGTAAAAAACGGGACCCTCTTACTAAGCCTCCGCTGTCAGTCCGTCTATGAAAATAAATTGTCTTTGCAAGTTTTACTACAAATGGACTAAAAAACAGAAATATCTTTACAATTCTGGGAACGTTAAGACTGGGCTCTTAGAACATTTCATGGATAACAGTCAAAGGCATGTAATTTTCTATGATATGCCACAGCCAGAAGTTCAGTCTCTAACTAAAAATATCGATAGGAAGCAATTTCCTTGTTCCGAGAAGGAAACAACCAAGGAGGTAAGATACCTTTACATAGAATGCCACAAAAATACCATTTTAATTAGTTACCACATCAAGACACATTGACTCGGCCATGCATTAAGAAATAATCTTGTATCGCAGGTGCTAAGCAACGATATGGTATAAACAATACGTCTTGCAAATATCATAAAGTTCCGCTTCGGCCGTAATTCGAACCCGGAACCTCTTGCATAGCAGTCAGTTGTTACACCACTGTGCCACAGGCTTTCAAACTACGTCTAGAAACAGTAGTCAAAATAAAAATTAACATTTACCGGGGTATTTTACAGGTGGTAGATCTATGTGCGAGATCGTCTGGGTTCGTACCACCCTCCTTTCTATTTACAACTTGAAGCAGTTCGCTGTGTTTCGCTCCCAAGGATTGGAGAGCCAGTGTAATTACAGGGGTATCATCATTACCTATATAACGGGCAACGCATTAGCGGACAAGGGAATCTTCGTGCCAATACCGCGGTATCACTTTCCATAAGGTCAATTTGCCCAAGATGTAAAAATAAAGGAAAAATCTTGTTCAATGTATTTATTCGTTCAGTTCACAAAACGTACAGAAATGTAAAAATTTGATGCTCAGGTTTCGGTTTTAAATAATGTTCAATTTTAAAAGTTATCACAACCAATCATGTGTAGACATACACAATATAAATCTAAAAATCTATGTGGTATGTACCGTCCGACTCGTTGAAATAAATTCTACCTTATTAGTATAAGATAAGGTTGTTTATCTTTTGTTCGCAGTGTCTATTCGGACCCTCGACTTGAATCGTTTTGAAAGTTCTAAAGGAAATCATTTGTTCTTTGATCTTTGGAGGCCATAAAGTTGAAAAGCCCAAAGAAAGCTATTATAACGGTTTTGTAATAAAAATATAAAAGAGATACTGAAATTCCAGTAGCTTTAAATATAAATCGTTTGTCAGCAGCGCTTACCTATGTACAGTCTATATTAATAATAATAATGACAATAACCACATCACGACACACACATTGACTCAGCCCAGTAGTAGGTATCGTAAGAACTTGTGTCGCAGGAACTAAGCAACGATATGGTATATACTAAATAGATAAGAACACAACATCCTAGACCGGTAAGCGAAACAATGCGTCTTGCAAATAACACAAAGTCCCGCCCCCGCCGGGATTCGCACCCGGAACCTCTAGCGTAGCAGTCGGCTGTTTACACCACTGCGCCACCGAGGTCGTCAAAATTTTGACGATTGTTAATTATTCGATCAAAGGACGCCACTGTTGATCCTACTGAACAGGAGTTGCAGTGGTGGGACAGAGTGGCGGGTGTGCCCAGGAGTACAGTCTACACTACTAAATCTAGAAACCTTAAATTTTGCACGTAGATATTTTATAATTTATTTATTTGTTAAATCCACAGATCACACAGCATACAAAGAAAATAATTATCATTTAAACGCCTTAAATACATATCAGATACACACATACATATTGTGTGGAATTCTTTGCCTGCCGATGTGTTCCCTGGCCAATTAAACTTGGGCCTCTTTAAGGCAAGAGTGAATAGGTTTCTCCTGGGCAGGCATGATCCGCCTTAGACCTCATCGCCGCTTAACATCAGGCGGGTTTGGGGTCAAATGCCTGCCTGTTTTTGAATAAAAAATGAAGAAAAGACCCAATCATGGACTTCCACAACATTGACAAGATCGAAATTTAGCTAAAAACTATATGTGTTACAGTCCCCTGTGATATTTGTTAAATTTTATGACATAATTTACTCCCACGTCACCTAAAACATTTTCAAAATAATTTTGAACTTTTTAATAAACTTCCTCCCTTTTTAATAAATAAATAGGGAGAAAATTAAAGCCGAGTCAAATTGTCCAATACCTACATAATTTTACTTAGGATTGTTTTGATATGTTTTAAATGAAAATTAGAGGAAGAAGCAACGAACCAATCCAGAAGGTCTCGCACGAAGACACACCTGAAAATTTCTTATGTTTAACAAATATAAAAGGCAAAACTTTCGAACTTCTCCCAAACAAACGAACAATTAATCAGTACGGAGACTTTCCCGGATAAGTTTAATTAAAAATATATTTATAGCTGTTGAAACGGGGTGGAAGGTGGCTGGAGTTCGGGGTAAAAACGAAAAGCAGGGTAAAAAAAAGAGTTTGGGGTAAAAAACGAAAAGCAGGGAAAACGCGCTGGACCGTGCCTGCGATACGGTGTCAAAGGTTTTTTATAAAAGAGACAATTCATTTGATATTCACGTTAGGTTTATAGTCACCATTCCATTCTATTTATGCACCATTTGTAAGTCGTAATAGAGAAGTATCGAATTTTGAACATCGAAAAAAGCAACTACGGAGGTTTCTTGCCGGATTCTTCCCCGTAGAGATAGCAGTGTTAGTAAAAAATTTACGAAAGAGCTTCCTTTAAGTCTATTCAAATAAAACATTTTGATTCGCTCTGTCTGGTTCAGTCAGTGGTGGCGTAGGATAGCACCTAGGACGGATTTCTTTTTAATAACCAAGTAAAAGTTCATACAGGCTTATTATAGCTATGGAATTATATATTTGAATTATAGCTATGGAAGAGCCAGACCTTCTGTCACAGGTATATTATATTTAAAATAAGACCTCCATTAACGGGAAATGGAAAAAACTGTATTTTTTACTGAAATAAAATAAATTATTAATAACATCAAATCGATCAAAGACATTCAAGATGTGGCGTCGCGAGTTACCAATTCAAAACCGGTAGTAATGATGTGGAAAACGCTTGATGGTCGTTTTTTTTTTTTTTTAAAGTAACCCATTGAAAGCTTATAGATTAATTCTTATTTAAAAATCTTATCTACTAATTCAAGTACTATAAGGCTCAAAATTCAACAATCAAAGTACAATATTAGAAGAACAATGACTTCAGAAACTGATAACTCGGCGCCAACACCTTCAGATAAACGAAAACAATTCCTTTAGATTTATTTGACCTTCTTATTACACTGAAGGAACCCTTACCCCCTATTACCCCCTAAATTACCCCTGTACCCCTGGCATCACTTGTAATTGTTAATATATTTAACTAGCTACCCGTCCCGGCTTCGGCATGTATTAAATACATATAAACCTTCCTCTTGAATCACTTTATCTATTTAAAAAAAACCGCATCAAAATCCGTTGCGTAGTTTTAAAGATCTAAGCATACATAGGGACAGACAGACAGCTGAAAGCGACTTTGTTTTATAGTATAGCGATGAAATGAGCTAATATGGAGGATCCTGCCGAATTAATCTCCGAAGATCATCATGGTAAACCGCTGGTAGAATTAACTATTCAAAAGAGTTTATACATTGAGACAAATGGAAAAAGGCTTTGATTGGACTTAGTTAATAATAATAATAATAACCACATCACGACACACACATTGACTCAACCCTGTAGTAAATATCGAAAGAACTTGTGTCACAGGAACTAAGAAACGATATGGTATATCCTACAGAGATGAGAATACAACATCCAAGACCGGTAAGCAAAACTATGCGTCTTGCAAATAACACAAAGTCCCGCCCCCGCCGGGATTCGAACCCGGAACCTCTAGTGTAGCAGTCGGCTGTTTACGTCACTGCGCCACCGAGGTCGCCGAGGTAGTTATTTTCTAGTTACAGATTTTTTAAAACAAACTAATTAATTTGAGGAGACGTGGTAGCTCAGTTTGTTACATGTTAACCGACCGACCCGACCCAACAGGTCGAGGACTCGAATCTCGGTTAATCGTACATTGTAGCTGCCATGTTCCTCATTCTGGCGATATAGTGGCGACGGATTCGCAACCTGTCACACTGGGACTCAACATAAACATGCGAAATGCGGTGTGTAACACCTCCGCCTACCCGTCTCGAGGGATTCATTACGGCGTGAGTTAATGTTTATTTATTAATTAATTGAAATAATATGGCCTCAAATCTGCACCTTTTTATCTAGGCTTTTTTCATAGGTTTTAAATTAGTAAAATTCTTTGCTTCTTTAGTTTTAAATTGATGGTAAAGTTACACTACAGTATCTGAGTCGTTTATTACCAAATTAATTAAAATAAATATCAGTAACAAACTCCGTTTGATAAAATTATTTAATAAAAAATCTAATTTCTTCCACAACCGCATTTTCTAATTGGATTCGTTAAAATTGATAGATCAATTTTTTTTATAAATTATATTTTAATTGGAAAACGAAAGAATCTAATTGTTCTCTTTTATTATTATTCTTTATTTTCCTATCACTAAATATAAATAAAAAAACTAAAATATGGTTCCAATTTAATCCAATACAGCCTATAACCATTGCAGCGTAGACCAATCATTAATCTGTTATGTGACTAAGCAACGAAAAAACAGCATATTAAGATACATACAAGATTTACTTAAATCGATAAAACTTCGAAGACACAAAGCGTATGCACTGAGGCGGTAGCGGGGGCAGTACTTTGTGTGATTTGCAAGACGCATTGTTTTGCTTGCCGGTCTTGGATGTAGTATTCTTATGTATGTAGTATATACCGTATCGTTTCGGACGCCACTGATTCTGATAAACAGGAGTTGCAGTGGTGGGACAGAGTGGCGGCTGTGCCCCGAATACCATATCTGTGTTTAGTGCCTGAGATACAAGATTATATCTTAGTGAAGGGCTGAGTCAATGTCTGTGTTGCAATCTGGTTATTATTTATACCTGCCTCGAAATCGGACAACTGTGTTCGTGATCGGAAGGAATGTACATATCTTTATCGTAAGTAGACGTAACATACTACGCAAGAAAATATTAAAATTAATAGTTCTATTCAAACAAACACAGGAAAAAAATCTGTAAATAAATTTGAATTGCTATTTAAATGAAATCGTTTTAATTGGAACAACCCTAAATCTTCTCGAGTTAAAAACCCGTAGACGTAAACGTTTTTTAAATTGAACTGAATCAATGACATGACCCAAAAGGGTCAAGTGGGAAAAATCCGCACTTGGCCCGCTAATGCGGTATCTATTACTAATCAATATTACACCTTACCGACCCGACAATAGGATTCAATTCTGAATTACTTTGCTCTATTGTCGAAATGTAATCCCTCGACCCTGCGCGCTAGGTATTAAAGTCCAATATCCAACGCCCGATTTCAAGTGTACTGGCAACAAAAAAAACGTCGTTATCTTTGTGTCCGACCTATTTCTCGGGATTCATGATACTCACTTACATGCGGGCGAATCGGGAAATTATTACCTTCAGTAATTAGGTATATTGCTACGTCCTTAATACGAATAAAAACGGGAAAAACAGGTACAATATCGTACAGGAAAATGTCGGATTATGTACTTGTGATAATAAAGCTCCATCTTTGTCCACTTATTCACATTTGTAACAAAAGATTTAGAAGTAACTTATTTTAGAAATATTACTGTATATTTTTAACAGAATCCAAAAATTTGAGGTTATTTATTCGACTGCACAATTTAATGTATTTCTCCGTCAATTGTGAACCGATTTTCGAAAAAATAAAATAAAATACGTAATCAATGATAACACAAAAGCTATTATTCTGCAAGCCTAAACGCCAACAGAAAATAAAAATATATTTAAATGACATAACTCGAGCGTGATGACGTTAACACTTGGCGGATAAATAGTATTTGTCTACGAGAACTGGTAAATGGTAAATACCATCATCATCATGGAGGAGACTTCCACGGCTGGACTAATGCCCCGCCCAAATACATTTCAATCACCGTACCTAAAAAGCCCAAATTAAGCAATTTAGATGATTTTCAAATAACAATTCCATGGAATATTTTTTGGGTGGTAGATCTACGTGCTAGATCGTCTGGGTTCGTACCACCCTCCTTTCTATTTCTGCCGTGAAGCAGTTCGCTGTTTCGGTTCGAAGGGTTGCAGAGCCAGTGTAACTAACCGGCACGATCTTTACCTCTACTTGGGCAACGCAGTGGCGGTGTTTTTGGCATTCCACGAATTCGTCGTGTCAATAAGCGGTGTTAACACATTCTATCAGGTGAACAGCTCGCTTGTTTGCCCATAATGTTGTTCAAAATATAAAAATATTGCAATGCGCAATTTTTCCAAAGCTGAACAGAAAAAAAGTGGATTAAAAACTTCCGAGGCAGTTTTCATTAAAGAATATAAAGTCAAAGGAGAAGTTTGTACGTCGAAGTGTAGCTACACTAAGCAGAGCTTCGATTAGGTATCCCAGTGCACCTCGCAGACGCGTCTAAGATTTTCAATTTGAGTGTACCAGCGTCAAAGATGTCTCGATCGTGAACAACTACATCATAGATCAGTTCTAGCAGAAATGCATTGAAAAGTTATAACTACCTGCATCGCATGAGCAACCTTACAAACTTGGAATCCGTATTCATCCCTCTTTAGGGGGTTCACAGACTTGCGCTATAATATATCACATAGCGGTATTACACAGGTATCACACAGCGGAAATAGCGGTTCGCTGAATTTGATAATTAAATTTATCGTAAAGTATGTGGATATAGTATATTTGTGGATAAAGCAGGGAGATATAACAATTAAAAGTAAATTTATCTTTCTCGCTCATCAGAACAACCTTTTCCATGGAAGTTGTATGGCGCCCGTGTACTTTGATGTCACTGTACATATTGGATCTCTGTCTAACCAACGAATTTGAAGCTTTATTACTTAGTTAATAAGACAGATATTTGAGAAAATCTAATTGTATGGTGTATAGAGATGTGTGGTTTAGAATTACAATAAAAAAGTCATGCATATTCCCTACTGTAGAGGCCGTATGTAAACGCATTTCCCTATGTGTGTGATAAATTTTACGTCATATGAATGTATACGCATTTCTGTGAACCCCTTAAATTGTTTATCTTTCTGAAAAAATAAACGTGAAAACTAGTGCGCCCGCGATTTTTTAAATATTAATAGTATGTTCAGAGGACCTGGTAGCTTCGTTGGTTATGCGCTTTGGTTAACCGACCGACGCGTCCCGACAGGTCGAGGATTCGACTGTCGAGTTGCCGTTGTAGCTGCTATATTTCTCATTATGCCCGGATAGTGGCGAAATATTCGCAACCTGGGACTCGACATAAACATGCGAAACGCGGTGTATTTTTATTACACCTCTGCCTACCTCTCTCGAGGGATTAATTGCGGCGCAAGTTTATTTTTATGATAAATTTTCTCCCAGTGCGGGCCCATTATGTGTTGTTTTTAATTATAACTAAGATAATTATCATTATAGGTGTCCTTCTTTCCTTGTACTAACTTTTGTCTGCGTAGATTCCGATCTTTTATCAAAAGGTATTCAAAGGTAGGTTATTTTTTTCCTCAGGGAAAAAATCAAGATAAAAGATATTAGATATATATTAATCAAAGTGATATAGGATAAGATTCGGATTTCTCACTCGTATTGAGTAAATAAAACTAAGTGTTTTTGAAAAAGAACAAACATCTCTTCAATCTCTTAAACCCAGTTCCAAAATTTGAGTTCCAACTAGGATCGATATGATACTGAACGAACCAAGAATAAGTCTTATGTTTTCAAAACTGGTGTGTTTTAATCGTTTATTTATCTAACTACGAAAATTACACACAAACATAAACTCACGCCGTAATCCCTCGATAGGGGTTTGCACAGTTGTTAAACACCGCATTTCGCATGTTTATGTTTAGTCCCAGTGTGACAGGTTGCGAAACTGTCGCCACTAACCGGGCACAATGAGGAGCATGGCAGCTTCAATGTTCGGCAACCCGCGACTCGAACTCTCGACGTCGGGTAGGATTGGTCGATTAACCAACCCACGCAACAAACTGAGCTACCACATCGGAAACTACGAAAATTAAATGTGTAGTTTTAATTTGGTTAACTCTTTTTTTATTCAACTGATATTATCTATACTAATATTGAAAAGGTAAAAATTGCATGGTTTTTTTCTTGTAATTAATCCTTGAAACTGACTTAACTCGATTCTTGATTTTTTCTTTATAAATTCTGATTTAAAAATTATTTCAATAAGCTACTTTTAACCAACTTTAAAATGAGTAAGAAGTTTTCAAGTTGGTTCTGTAACAAGTTTTTTTTTGTGTCAAAAAATTCAAGTTCAACTCGAATTATTACGACCTGTCAACCTGTCAAAGTTTCATCTGTCACCCTGTTAGCTACGAGGGGACAGGCGAACTGTTTTCACCTTTTCCCGGGCCATCTAATAAAAAGTAATTACTTTGAAACGTGTATCGTATCTTGCTTAGCTTGATCTATGCGTAAAAATGTTTCACGTTATTTTCTATCAGGTTGGGTGTAGAATTTATCAAAGCTTCTATCCAACACTTTGACTGGAATACTGAACCTAAGACATGGATCATAGTATATATTTACTATAGGTATATACACAACTAAGATGGCTTACAAGAAGACGATCATATATATTAAACGTTTCTAACCTTTAAAATAATAATAACCACATCACGACACACACATTGACTCCCTACAGTGACATTAAAGAATCTTGTGTCGCAGGTGCTAAGCAACGATATGGTATAAACTGTATATATAAGAATACTACATCCAAGACCGGTGAGCAAAACAATCCGTCTCGAAAATAACAAAAAGTTCCGCCCCCGCCTGGACTCGAACCCAGAACCTCTAGCGTAGCAGCCAGCTGTTTACACCAGTGCGCCTCAAACCAGCCAAAAAACAGCTACATCAATTGTTTTTAATACCATTAAGGTGGCAAGCAAGCATAAAGCCTGTCTGATGGTAAGCAGTCACCGTAGCCTATGGACGTTTGCAGTAGCAGGAGCATCACGCACGCGTCGCCGACCCTGCAAGAACCATTTAACGACCTCTTTGAAGAATGCTTAATAATTTGAGAAAACCATGGCAGGGAGTTCATTCCACAGCCTGAGCGTTCGCTGAAGGAAGCTTAGTTCATCATTTACACCAACTGATTTATAATATAAATAAATAATATTATAATAACATAAACTCACGCTGTATTCCATTCTAAGGGGTCAACAGAGGTGCTCTGCATTTCGCATGTTTATGTTGAGTCCCAGTGACAGGGTGCGAATCTATCGCCACTATACGTGCACAGTGAGGAACATGGAAGCTACAACATACGGCAACCAGAGAATCGAACGCTCGACCTGTCGTTAAATTAAGGCACGTAACAAATTCAGCTACCACGTCTCGCAAACTGAGCTTCTACTACTATATTGATAAATAAATAAATAACCACATCACGACACACACATTGACTCAGCCCTGCACTAAGTATCGTAAGAACTTGTATCGCAGGTGCTAAGCAACGATATGGTATATACTAAATAAATAAGAATACAACATCCAACACCGGTAAGCGAAACAATGCGTCTTGCAAATAACACAAAGTCCCGCCCCCGCCGGGATTCGAACCCGGAACCTCTAGCGTAGCAGTCGGCTGTTTACACCACTGCGCCACCGAGGTCGTCATTGATTATTTCTTTTTGTAAAAAATTACAGCTTTAAAAAGGACATTGTAATATTTCTTTCAGAGAGCACTTAACAAATGGATTCCTTTATCCTGCAAAAAAAAATCGCATGTTAATGGCATAGTTGGAACCCTCGAACCATGATAAACCAATAATAAAGAGAGAGTGCGTAAATGGAATTATTCTGAGGGCGTATATTAAATTATAAAGTTCGCCCTGACCTTGTTTACTGCTCTTAAAACTTTCACCATAAAAGCCCACCCCTATATTTATAGTTCGCTCGGATTTCCATTGTTTTATGCTAATCCATTTTTTTTGTTAAAGAACTTTGCAAACAAGCTGACAATTCACCTTATGGAAAGTGATACCGCACAACACAACAATCGGTTTAAAAGTACTTATTTTAAGTCTAATAAAAATATTTTGTCTTTGACTTTGAATGCTTTAGAAGCGTGCCCTCAAACGTGCAGAGGTGAAAATTCTAAACCTCCCACTGGCTCTTCAATTCCTCGAACTGCGACAAAGTGAGCTGCTTCACGTTTAAAATAGATATAAGAGTGGTACCGACCTAGATAATCTGACACGTAGATTTACTACCTGAAAAAAATACAAATGGAATTTCAACTCACCTTTTTAGAAGCCACTTGAAAAGAAATATCTCATTTGAAAGCTGGCGACCCGCTTCGCTGCATTCCGCTTGTGTTATATGAATGCACCTTTTATTATTAATTCACCGTTCATATAAAAGAGTATAAAAGTCTGACATTGAGCAAGAATCTAATCCAGGCGTATTCAACCTTTTATGGTAGCGGGCCACAAGCAAAAGACAGATTTTAAATATTTAATTCAGATTTCATGAACTAGTGACTTTTCAAGCAATATTAAGATGACAAAACTTGTGAGGAACAATATTTAATTTACCCATTTTCTCTTTCAGCAGGATTAAAAACGCAGTAAATTTGTGACTCCGAGTGAGCTTAGTAAGCTATGTTGGCTGCGTGCGGCCCATGGGCCGCTGATTGCGGATTACTAGTCTTATATAACTGAACCAGCAGCAGTGGCCGAAACGTAAGCCTGTCTTAAAGTGAACATATTTCTCAATTGAATAGAGAACTTGTTTTTACTCTAAGCGTAGACCTTGCTTTGATTTGGATTCAATTTAATAAATAACAATAATAAACAATATATATTCACGATACATGAACTCAGCCCTGCAGTAAGTATCGTAAGAACTTGTATCGCAGGCACCAAGCAACGATATGACATAAACTACATAGATAAAAATACTACATCCAAGACTGGTAAGCGAAACAATGCGTCTTGCAAACAACGCAAAGATTCTATCCTAGGACTTCGGCTGTTTACACCACTGCGCCACAGAGGTTGTCACAAAGATATGTCAGAATGAGTCATAAAATAGATTCAGATAAAAATTATGTAAAACATTGTAGTGTCTCGTTATAGTCACGTTAAAAAAAAGTTAATAAGCATTTGTATTATAATAAAACAAAGAACCAATACAGTAAAGCGCTTCGCTTTCTATGAAATGACTGTTTTATTAAAAGCTTCTGTGAATTAGTTCCCTTAAGATATCTATTGTTTCTTAAATTACAATTTATTTAAAAAGAATAAATCTTCTTATTACTCGTGTTTTTAATTTTGATTATGTTTTTATAAACTTAAAATTAAAAATCGAAGTCCAAATGTTCAAGGCCCCTGACGAAATAAAACCAAAAGCGGGTACTAAATAAAAATTTCAAAACACATTTTCAGGAGGCTTATTTAAAAATAACCCTGTACAATCGTAAAGTTCACACTTGACTATAAACCAACGAAGGAACCGTCGTAAAGAACAAATGAATTTTAATTAATAACAACTCGGGGCTCGAACACACTGAATAACGTACTAATTAAATAAATAACACACAAAAACGTAACATTGATAATGACATCAAATCAATATTACCAACAATAAAAAAATCTTAGAAAAACTAATCCATCCATGTTTTTTGCTATTATTCTCAAATTCAAATTTAAAATGTTTTTTATTTAAATGGACTTAAAATAAGTGCTTTCAAATCGTCTTTTTTATCTACCACCGGTTCGGAATGCTATCTACGGGGAAGAATCCGGCAAGAAACCTCCGTAGTTGCTTTTTCAAAAATTTACAATAGTTTTTTATTTATTTTTATGTAACTATTTAATACAATTTAAAGCTACTATGAATACCTTTATATATTATGTTAATTAAAGAGCCGCTAGCTTTTCTCCGCGACTTCGTCGATGTAAATTTCGTTTTTGATCCCTCAGGAACTCATTTTTTTTTGGAGATAAATAGCATCCTATGTCAGGGTGACGTCTTGCCTTTACGTGCTTTTAACCTGACAACTTGGTAAGAATGCTAACAAAACTAACTACTATTAAAAACCACTGATAACTGATAATAATCAATAATAATAACCACATCACGACTGAACCCTGCACTAAATTATAATCTTGTATCGCAGACACTAAGCAACGATGTGGTATAAAATACAAAGATAAGAATACTACACCTAAGACCGGTACGCGAAACAATGCGTCTTGCAAATAATATAAAATCCCGCCCCCGCCGGGATTCGAACCTGGAACTTCCAGCGTAGCAGTCGGATGTTAACACCACTGCGCCACAGGAGTTTTCAAATAATAAGCGATTTCTTAAATCATTTATGGTTTCCAACGAAATTCATTAATGCACTTTTTTTTAAATACTAAATCCACTTTTTATTACAAATTTCATTTTACAAAAAATTTACGATAGAATATAATAGAAAAGATATTTCATTAACTGGTAATAATTAAAAACTTTGATAACCCTACTCTGAAGACGATGGCGGACAATTTCCAATGACAGCAGGCAATTATCACAGCCTCTGATAAGAATTTGTGAAAACTTTAACTGGTTACAATTACTCAAGTAATTTTAACATAAGATTGGAAAGTAAAAAGCCACAATTTCACCTTTACATGGGAGGAGGCTCGAGCCCTCAAGGGCTCAAGCATCTTAGTTCTTCACACTTTTAGCCCTTAATTAGTTAAAACCCAAAATTAATAAGGTAATAAACCTCGCCAAAGAATTTCAAAAAAAGATCATCATTTTGTAAAGGGATGAACTGTCCCCAAATGTCATTCTTAGATCTGTCACTTTCAGCTATGCATAGTTTTTAACTCACAGTTTTCAACATGTATGCATGTTCAGCAAAAAAGGAATATTCCATTATTATTACCTTCATATTTAATACCTTTGAGGAAGGTAAGCAGCTCCCACTTGAAATAGAGGAATCAATGTGAGGAAAATTAGGATCGAGGAGCAAAGCAGTCGAGGATCCTTAGGAGACAAAGAAATGTGTGTGTTCCAGAAACGACGTAGAAATGTTCTGCATCCTTAATGCAAACAGCTGGTGTAATAACATACTCCTCCAAATTTTGTAGATGTATATTTACTGATTGGACCAAATTTAAGTTCACTTGTCCTCAGCCAATTTCAACAATTAAAAACAATTGCCGGACTAAATAAATATAGTATCTTTTAATTTAATCACTGTTTTCAAATCTTTGACAAGTCTGCCTTCCAAAAATTCCTTCCGTTATCATTATGGCAACCGGAGCATTGCAACGAGGTATTGGCCTCGTTTACAGACCTTCTGACAGTCTTATGAATACAACTTCACAATTAGCTGTGGTCAAAACAACGTCCTAAAACTAGAGTACCTCTGAACCCTATCTCATTAAAAAAAGGTAAATACAAAATGCCTTTACTAAACACTTGAATGGATTACGGGAATGAATAAATTGGCATTTTATTTGAAAGTATAGCCTGCACGTTCGGGTGCCTTCGGCTCCTTTCGGAATGGATTCGGGGACAAATAAACCTCTCATTTCTCGTCTGTCGTTCCCACTCGACTGGAAAATAGGTTCTTTCTTTCTACCCTACTTGTTCGGAAATAAGAACTATGGCACACGAGCGGCACTTCACGAAGACAGAAACGTTGTCACGTGACTTGAAATAGTTGCTAACATAAAAGTCGCCTCCAATCAAATCTTTTATTAAATTCATTGCCTATTTTAACATGTAAAGATCCCAAGGCACAAGTTGATTATTTTTTAGGGTAATACACATTAAGTAGTTACTATTGAATGATATTGATTGGTTGGAGTGATAAAGTTTGACCAAAAATATATGAACAAATGACCGCATACGACTAAAGAGTATTAAGAGAATTTTAATCTCACTTGTGAAACTTCATGTGTTTCTTACACATAAAGTTTCTACTTTAATTCAAAAGTCACCCATGTCGACACACATTTTTTTCGTAATTTAGTCGCCTGTGTATCGCAGCACTAACACATACAAAGCTTCGAGCTAATTAGACGGTTACATTAGAGGTATTAAGGAAGTGTTAGGTAATGTGACAGATACGACTCGCCGTGCCTTCCATGAAATACATTCGTGTTTAAGGCACTGCGAAGCTTTTATCTTGTGTCGGAACAAACTAGCAGTGTATATTTTATTTTCGTATTAACTAGTTACTGGCCATAACTGGCAAGTGTGTCCGATTGCCGGTAGCGGACACGGATACAGCAACTTCGGCTTCCTATGGTGTGCCGTAACAAAAACAAAAAAATTTAATTGTCTGTTATTGTTTATGACATACAATTGTGACAGATTGACGAACGGACGGAACGCGGAGTCTTAGTAACAGGGTTCCGTTTTTCACCCTTTGGGTACAGAACCCTAGAAGGCACGTTTCCCAGCACCTAAAAGTCAAAATTGAATGTTAACATATAATTTCAAGATTAAGTTAATCTCGTGACGCACTTTCAGTCAGTTTAAACACTACCGTCCAGTCTAAATCGAATGAAGAACCGCAGCCACTTATTTTGACACGTGGCCCTAGACCGTTGAATATTTTGCGAAAGAGTTATAAATTCCTATTAGTATTTTGTGTCAGTAATTTAGAAAGGTTATTTTCTAAACACAGCTCTTAAACAACAGTTTCCTACGACTTCAACAACTGTAAGTCGAGACTTAAATTAACGCCATCTATGTTCTTCAATTGTAACTCTTGGAAAATTGTTTTTTCCGGTTGAACAACATCAGTTCAATGAAGTTCAAAAACTCTTTCATAGATGTCGCTAGCGAACTTGTTGGAAAATTAAAAATAGATTTTGGTATGTAATTAAATTAAATATTTATTTCACGTTAAAAAGTAACAACAGCGCACGAATTGTATAAATGATGCGGATTATCTACTTATATACTATCCCGGGTTGTTTTGATTTCAGATGTCGAAGTGCAGAAAATCCTGAAAAAATAAATTGTTCCTTAAGTTTTAATTATAATTTCCTCCTATACTTTCTTATTAAAATCGTCGCGTATCTCAAAACAGCCGGTAGCAATCTACCGACTGTCCGGGCACAGCCTGTGCTTCATTGCACAGCTGCATTATTCGTTGATCCTTGGATCTAGGGACACCACTGTAGTTAAAGTGGTGAGATAGAGGGTCGGCTGAGCCACGAAATAGCCACACTAAATGTTTGAAACTTGAAAATGATTATGACGCTGCAAAGCACAGCATTTTGTTTTCAACTTCTCTACAAAGTAAACTCACAATGAAGAAGCAGGTAGCAAGCACCAGTGCCCTCTGGTCCTGGTCGAGGGATGAGGAGAACCGTAACTGGTAGCAGTCAGTAGATGCCATATCACGGGACGCACCGCTCCATCTCTTGCTGATGAGGCTTACGCGACGCTTCTCCGGAGTCAGCACCTGAAGGTAAAGGATCAACTTCAGTCATACTCGTTCACTTTATTGGTTTATTTAACCTCATGACAAGAAGCAGGCGGTTCTCCATCGCACCGTCGCCTACGATGCCCTTGAAATAAAAAATCAAAATCATTTTATTCCATAAACTTATAAGAAAGTACTTAGAATCGTCAAATGAATTTATTTTTTTCTGAAAAATTACCACCGTTTCGGAAAATTTATGTCGGGGAAGACACCAGCATGAAACCCCGGATTCTGTATTTTAGTATAAGGACATGTTTTATACTTATACCTAGAGCCACTAATACATCTTACAGTCTAGAGTGAGAGACTGCGATAAAGCTCAACGCCAACACCGCCAATGCGTCACCCATGGATTAATTATTGGTCTCCAACTTGTGACTACCAATCATTAAAATATAAAATACTTTTGTAGAAGTAAAAGATGTTATACCTCTAGTTCTATAATTACTCTGATTCTCAATTACTTAGTTAAATTTATTATTGTAGGAATATCTTCCCTGGCAAGGTATTCATTTATTTCGTTTGTTTAGTTTGTATAGTCTCAATAAGCTAGTTAGCTGATAACAAGTTTTATACTTATTGAGACTGTTATTACATAGGGAGGTTCCTTGCCCCACCCAAATGTCTTGTCTTGCGTCATTCAAACGTCAGTCTTACCCAACTCGGAATAATTGATAGTAAAGATTTCAGTGACAAGAAGAAAAAATCTAGAAAAAACAGAATATTTTCAATCGAAAACCATAGGAATGAATTAAAGAATGACATTGAAAAGTGTAGCGGCACCATTGACACCTATAAAATCGATCGAAATACCATCGTCAGCCACACCTCATCAAATAAAGGTTATTAAAACACAAGGGTTGATGACACACACACACAAAACTTTAATTCAATATCAATTTTTACTATTGTCAAAAGCTTTTATGTGTTAACATTTCATAAGAATAAATAGTAACAACGAATACTCGTGAAAGTAGAAAGTTATACGAAAGCTTAACCTCAAATAGATTTTACGTTTCCAAATCACGTAGGATTGTAAAGCTAGAATAATTCAACCAAAGGCTATAGATATGATAGTACAGACAAACAGGACAAACCGATTAAAACACAAATATTTGCCCGCGTCCGCTCCGCCCTCATTGAATTCGTTTTTTTTACGAAATATAAAATTCCATCCAAATATTTGTAATTTTTTATCGGGTCAGTCTTTCGAGAAGATTACCGTCTACGAACAATATTAACCTCTTTATAATATTATATTTAAACATTGTGATAAAATGCAACAAGCTTCTGTAAGGTTGTGATTAAAACGAGCAAT
Source organism: Choreutis nemorana (assembly GCA_949316135.1). NCBI lineage: Eukaryota > Metazoa > Arthropoda > Insecta > Lepidoptera > Choreutidae > Choreutis > Choreutis nemorana. The sequence continues at coordinate 11,400,831 of OX438598.1, read as the reverse complement.
TTCTATACATTAATTTATTCAATCGAATATTGAAACTAAATGTCTGATGATGCTGTAAGCTTGGCGGAGCGTGACGGTAAAAAAAAAGAAAAAAAAGGGAGAGGAAAGAAAAGAGGGAAAGAAAGACGGGGAAAAGGAGAGGGAGGTTTTTTGGAGGACAATTAGTTTTGCATAAGTTTAGAATTACAATAGACTGGAATGTTGGAGGTTTAATAAGTTTTAAAAGTTGAACAAACCTGTTGAAATTAATTAGCACGAGTTTGATTTCTGGGGTCTCCTATACTTCATTCGAAATTCCTTGATGTCCTCTCTGCCTGGGAAAATAATTTTAGCTCTTTGTCTACCGTGCGGTAAAGATTAATTTATTTATTTATTTCATTTTTTATTTTATTAAACTAAGATTAAGAACTAAAAGCCCTATAAGAACAAAATAATATACCAATAATAACAGAGTAGAAATGTCCTAAAAACACAAGAAGGGAAGAGTCATTAATAAAACAACCGGCAGGGCTATCCACAATCGTCTCGGAACACGGAATCGACTCGGATTCGACAACTTCTCGAAGGGAACGCTATTCATTTTCGCCGTTTGGATAAATTTGACATTTGTTTTCGGAAATGTGACAGTTCGCTTAGGAAACTTTAGGAGAGCTCTGAGGCTGGCGAGATAAATAAGCTTGCTTAGGTATAGTTAAGTAACACAAGTAAATTTCAAATGTTTTTTTAGATATTTTCCGAGTACAATCCTAATTGAGAGGAGATGTGAATTCTATGACATTCGGATTGTTAAATCATTCCCGCATCCATGAGAAAACTTTCGGAAGCAATGCGAATAGCCCCGCAGAACCGTGACTAGGTAGATCATGAAAATCTCTGCCTTGATCATGAATCACTTTTTTTGTTACACATCCGCCACCAGATCCCACCATTACAACCTAACTAGGATCAATAGTGGCATCCTTTGTAAAGATAAATTCAGGTGTGTGTACTTTGATAAAGCACAGGTTTCGTGCCCGGCATACTACCAGCTGTCTTTGGATTTGTAACGAATTTAATCAGGAGATATAGAAAGATGTAAGAAATAGGTTCTGGACAACCTTGTAGGGAGCCGCCGGATGCAAGTGACTCATTATCGTTTACGGTTGAAAATAATTAGAGAAGGCTTACGTCCAGTATCATGGACGTGTTGTGTTAATGATTAGGAAATAGATTCTAGACTACTAGGATCCTGGAGGGAGAATGAGGGGCCCAAGCTCCTCCCCCTAAATCCATCTGAGTTTGTCAGATTTGCGGTCCCGACTTAGTTAAAAGCCAAAGTCTCCCTCCCCTCTCTCCCTTCCCTCCTTTCTATTTATACCGTGAAGCAGTCCGCTGTGTTTTGGTTTTATGGATTGGAGAGCCAGTTTAATTACCGGCACGAGTGGTATCACATCTTTACCTCTACATGGGCAACGCACAGGCGGTGTTCTTGGCCTTCCACGACACCAGGGGCATCGTCGTGTTAATAGGTATCATCTTTCCATCTGGTGATCCGTTTGCTGGTTTGCCCAAGACTTATAAAAGCGAGGTAAAGTGAAAATAAGTTGTAAAAGTTTACTACATTTCTGGACTGTTCTAGTCTGAATGGAGACGCTTACTTCAAAATCACACAGTCCGCTTGTGGAGTGGGGTCCTTTGACCCTGTACATCTGCTTCCCAGCAGGATCATTGATGGTCATCACGGGTTTGAAGATGGTGATCTCTTCTCTCACCAGCCCTCGCAGCTGCCCGCCCACAGTCACCTCCATCTTGTTCTCCCCCACAGAGTAAGGCCGTCTCAGGTTCATCACCTGGAAATTAAAGTGAGTAAGATATAGATTTTCCTATCGTACTTCAAATAGGCAAAATAAGACAGCATAAGCTTATAAGGTCACCATATTGTTCGTCTGTCAGTCAAAATTATATGTTGACATAGAATAATGAAATCTTGCATGAAGCAATGTCATATAGAACAAGCAAAGAGAAAAATCTGAAACCCATAAATTAGTTCTACTTCCTTCTAGTGTTAGCCCGTACTTTCATAGTATATGAACTTTATATCTAATTGATTTGGTACTTTATTATCATCTCAAACCGTCACAGCTTCTAAGACATTATTCAATACAATTTTGATGGAATTTTCACTCACACACTAAAATATGTAAACCTGATTACGAACAGATTTATGCCTTGTACCATTTTAAAGCCATAGTATTAACTATTCAAACTTAACAATGTAAATATTATAATTAGAACCTTGAAGCCTAAGTTTAACTCGACAGATTCTAACGACACAGAGTCACGCGATAATCGAACCTGTGACCTTTCGTCTGCAATCAGTTTTATGGTGGTCAATTCAAACTGTACACACCTATTTACCTACATCTTATGTAGAAAACAATGGAGGTTCCGTACTCGAAAGGTGCCATTGGAACCTTATAACTTACAGGTGCTTCTAAACTAGGAGCATTCGCGTGTAATATAACGTTACAAAGTCTAGCATTACACTTGTGAGGGAGCCGAACCGAGCATTACAATGCGCAACCTGTAATGTTACAGATTCGAGCATCACTGGGGAGTCCTTGAAGAACCTTGTCTAATATTTTGATACATTTTGTAATCTAATGTTAAATTTCAGGCGAATACTGGAGGCAGTAATAAAATAACATCATCACGACACACACATTGATTCAACCCTGCACTAAGATATAATCTTATACCGCAAGAACTAAGCAACGATATGGTATATACTACATCGATGAGAATGACATGACCAGAAAGCGAAACAAAGCGTCTTGCAAACAACACAAAGTACCGCCCCAGCTGGGATTCGAATACGCTCTAGCGTAGCAGCCGGCTGTTTACACCACTGCGCCACCGAGGTCGTCAAAGTGTTGTAATGTAATGCTCAAAATCTAATCAAGCGAATGCTCGTCAAGTCAGGGAGCACCTTTAACCTCCGCTAAACCTCTTCAAATCCAACTAATACATATCGTAAACGTGTTTGGATGTTAAGATGTCTGTACTAACGCAGAAACGACTGAAAGTATTTCAATGTAATTTGACACACAAATAGATTATCACCTTGACCATCGCATACGATACTTATATCCCGAAAAAAAAAAGATACCAAATTTATAAATTTATCATACAAGTAGTGTTTTTTGGTATTTTTAAGTCGACAATACACGACAGTAAACATACGAGTATAGTATAGTAGACCTAGTGTTAAATGCTGTACCTACAGTGTTATAGAATCCTCTATGGATCTCAGGATAGATCTAAGTCTGAAACCGCTTTCTTCTACCTCCTATTTCTTCTGATTAAGTTCGTTGCGGGTCCCGCGACAGCCGGCAGGGTGTCCGGGCACAGCCTGTGCGTCATTACACAGCTGCATTATTCGATCAAAGAACGCCACTGTTGATCATGGTAAACAGGAATTGCAGTGGTGGGACAGATCAACGGGTGTGCCGCAAAAAAGTTCTCAGGATGGACAAGGGCTACTTGTATTTTATCTCAGAGAATTGATGACTAGGAATAAACAGGTGTCTCGGGCGTCAAAAAACAACGTAAACAAATTACAAATTAATTTTGCTGTTAAAATTAACAATTCTGTTTCAGTAGATGTTCCTGTAAGTGTTTGTGTGTGTGTGTGATAGTTTATAGGCTGCTTTTATGATTTGATAATTAATATTACTTGTTAGTTAATTGGTTTTATTGGAAAATAAACAGCTAAGGGCAATTGGGACGCTTTAAGGGTTCTGAACGAGCCAAGGGCACGATCACTTAAATATATAAGTCAAGAATAGATGTCAGCCTATAACGGCAAGTCAAGGAAATGCATTAATAATAATAATAATAACCACATCACGACACATACATTGACTCAGCCCTGCACTAAGTATCGTAAGAACTTGTATCGCAGGTGCTAAGCAACGATATAGAATATACTAAAAAAATAAGAGTACAACATCCAAGACCGGTAAGCGAAACAATGCGTCTTGCAAATAACACAAAGTCCCGCCCCCGCCGGGATTCGAACCCGGAACGTAGCGTAGCAGTCGGCTGTTTACACCACTGCGCCACCGAGGTCGGCAATGTCAGATGCGGTGGTATGAATGATACACCGAACCGATACAGCTTAGCGTCTTTATTGTACACTGAATTATTATTGAGTTACGTGCAATTATACGTAAGTTGTGACTTATGACGTCAAACACCTAAGTAATGTACGCTAGCTCGTACAGGTTCTTTCACTTAACTAAATTAATTTTATAAACATAAAAGGTAAGAGCAATAAAACGCGTAAAACAAACTTTTTAGTATATTCTTTTTTAGTACACAAAAACATTTTGACTTTGAGTAAGGTTTAGGTTTTCATATCGAGATGCGGAACTCTAAAATGACCGATAGTTGATTGCCAAAAAAACTCGAGTTAACCCTGAAAGATATTCTAGAGTAAGTGATTAATTAGTGATATACACGTGTTCAATCCTGACTTTGCATGGGAAAAATGGCTTTTTACCTACATATTAAAAACTTATTGCTTTTTTACCCGTCTGTCAGAAGGGTAATGTTTTTGAACGTATCTTTTAAGAAGGTAAGTACGAGTATTGTATTTTTTCAATTACCTCTTATCTTCGAAAGGCTGGATGGAATTCGACAATTTAGGTATCGTTACTCATACCAGAACTTAAGACAACCTTTTAGTATGCAAAATATTCGCAAATTGTAGGTTATAAAGTTCGATGGAACGTTAAGTAGAGGAACTTTGTTTGCACATCGGAGTTGTAATAATACTGTAATCTAAATTAACATAAAACAAGCTTTAAATTTTATAATCAAATTTGACACCTTAGCTCATTCCCATATCCCTAGAATATGTCTTCAAGCTGGTTCAGCCGCTTCCTTTGCCGAAGAAGCCAAAAGGCGCAAATATATATCTTTGGGTAACAATTACGTATTTGAGCTGTTTGGTTTCGTGACTATGGGTTCTTGGGGTGCGAATTTCAAAAGATTATTCAAAATGTTAAGTGTTAAATTAAAAAAGAGAGTCGTGACCGTAACGCTGGTCTGCATTTCGCTCAAAGGTTGAGCATCGCTATACAGCGTGGAAAAACAGCCAGTGCTATGGGCACACTCCATTGTACACATTATTTATTAGCTTTATAATGTATTTGACGGCGCGTCTATTTTGAAATTGTAATTATAAGGGCTGTATGTTGAGACGCCCTTGACGTAATGCAGAACACTGGTGCTTGATTTAAAAAAAACATTAGTCAGTGAGACAGCGCGGGAAGGAAAAAAAAAGGAAGATCGGGAGATTGATTCTTGGACATTATCGAATTGGATGTTCGCAATAAGATTGAATTTAATTACATTACCGAAGCACCACGTGTTCTGCAGAATGTCTTTGAAGTGACTTTTCTATAGTAAACTTTTGTGACTCGTTAAACGTGATTTTAACTCCTCGCCCGTTAACCCACGCCTTGATAACCCATGATGGAGGACCCAGAGAGATTGGATACTGTAAGTCAAATTATATTTCAGTAAAATCAATATTTCTTACTAAATAGAGTTGTAGTGATTCTAATTGAATTTTATTTTTAATCGAACTTTTATTGCTCAGAATTCGTGACATCCTTGCTTTACTTTGAAATTAAATGGTAATCGGTTTATTCGTTTAAGAATTACGATGTCGTAAATAGATAAACGACAAAAAATAACTTTCCTCTTGTCGTTTGAAACAATATATATTCTATTCAATTCAAATCATTGATTTGCTAAATATAGGTCCTTACAGATCTGAGTATAATACAAAGTTTCACAATATTTTGCTATATAATTAAGCATGCAAATATTATGAATAAATTACGATTCAAGATTTAAATAATTATATTTATGTGTGAGCAGATCATTAATATTAGTAAAGTTACGTTACGTTATAAATTATAAAGTTTTGTCAGCGAAGAATTCCCTTTAACAGTAGTATGCCTTGTCAATTAAAATATTTTTCAATGTCAATTTTGCTATGTTAATGGTATTTTTGTCATGATTTTTTTTTTGGATTTTAATGTATATTTTTATGTCAGTCACATTTTTCTGAAATATTGATGTATTACCTATTGTTGTGATGATTCTATATTATTTCTTATTCTATATATGTAAGTGTCTTACTCTAGACTAGAATATATAAGTGTTTCTTAAAAATAATGTGCAATATAAAGAAATATCAGAAAGAAAAAAAAAACTTTATTCCGTAAACTTAAAAAAAGTACTAAGAATCGTTAAATGATTCTAATGTTTTTCTTAAAAATTACTCGACCACCAGTTCGGAAAATTTATTTTGAGGAAGATACCGACAAGAAACTCCAGATTCTGTAATTTGTTATATGAACATATTTTTTTTATACTTCTTACAGTCTAAGTTGAGATTATGTGATTAAGCTCATGTCACAATATAAGAAATAAATGAATTTATATATAAATTACGTGTTGTAGTGACATAACAAATATGTACTATACTAGCCCGTAACATACATGCTACTCACATAGAACAATAGTTATATGAGCAGCATGCATGCACCGCCAAAAGATAGGATCATGTTTAAAACGAATTAATTGTTTACTAGCTGACCCGGCAAACGTTATTTTGCCATATAAATAATTTTTAAGAAAAAATATTAAGGGTGGACAACCCTTATCACTAAGGGGTATGAAAAATAGACTCTCAGACCTACTCAATATGCTCACAAAATTTCATGAGAATCGGTGAAGCCGTTTCGAAGGAGTACGGGAACAAACATTGTGACGCGAGAATTTTATATATAAGATTATGTTTTAGACTGAATCCATGTTTTCTTTTCGGTATCGTCCCCGAATATAATTTCCGGATCCGGTGTGGTCATCATTAATTATATTAAAATTTCACGATTCAATTTACTTTTAAAAAGTTTTTTGAATAATTGTTTATTTGTATTTTTGTATAAACTCACTTCCCGATCCTGGACATCGAACACATCGATGCTCAGCTCCCGATCCTTATTCGCCAGCATTTTATTGATGACTCCCTCGTCCTCCTTGGCGTGTAACACCACCTGCCCCTCCGTGGTCAGCACGACGAACTTGGAGCTGGTGAACCCTGGCGACCTCTGCCGGATCAACACCTTCTCCAACGTCGATAGGTGAGTCAAACCTGAAGTCATCCATGCTTATATTATGGATGCCACTGTCAAATTATCAGTTTTTTAATTTATACAACATCATGCGCAAACAAGTAAACGTGATGACGTAAAGTGATACCGCCGCCTACTGACAAGACGAAAAACTTATGGAAATTACGAGGGCGGGTCAATAAGTCCGTGACTTTTGGAATATATCACAGATTTTTTGATAAATAAATCATTTTATTTTTCAACGTAGTCTCCCTTGAGCTCTATACACTTTGTCCAACGCTTCCCCAATTTTTTATCCCTTCCAAAAAATACTCGTATAAATGCTCCAAATTATAATTAAATAAAAATAATTATTATTTGCGATTCTCGGTTCTTCGTTAATTTATTATAATGTTGCGTTATTTTATAAATTTCCGATTCTAAGGAGACATTAACATCTTTACCTCTACGCATAGGCAGTCAATAGGCGGCGGTATCACATTCCATAAGGTTAGCCGTTTGTTTGTTTACCCATGATGTTTTTTTCGTCACAAAAAATTTAGTTTCTTACTCTTTCATTTACATACTTGAATAGGCCAAAAACTACCTCTCTATATTTAAGTAGATTTCAAATTGATAAGGAAACCGCAACTTATAAATAATTACTTCTACTTGGTGGTGCAGTGGTGTAAACAGCCGACTGCTACGCTAGAGGTTCTGGGTTCGAATCCCGGCGGGGGTGGGACTTTGTGTTATTTTCAAGACGCATTGTTTCGCTTACCGGTCTTGGATGTTGTATTCTTATTTATTTAGTATATACTAGATCGTTGCTTAGCACCTGCGACACAAGTTCTTACGATACTTACTGCAGGGCTGAGTCAATGTGTGTTTCGTGATGTGGTTGTTATTATTATTATTATTATTACTATCCTTATGTATTTTCAAATTGTCAGTTTACAGTTGTAGCGCAGAAAGCTCACACGGAGTTGAATTTATTTATGTGTTATATACGTACTACGACATATATGATATATAATATACAACTAAACTCCACGTCTACTGTTACAACGTGAATATTTACAAAGACAGTAACTAACATGCGTTTATTGATTAATGCATTAAGGGTTGGTCATTAACAATATTTTCGATAGAAAAGAAACAGAAAGAAGTTATATTAAAATTACATGCATTTTAAAGGTTATTTGTGACTTTTAAATTACAGTTACAAGTAGCTAAGTAGGCTTTACGTAGCTTGCAACACCGGATATGTCACACGCGAGTTATTATCAATTCACAGAAGGAAACATACTGCAAGATGTTTGAGTGAACTGTATGTAAATAGTACAAATCACAAAATCTTTTTTGCCACTGAAGGAATTTGTTCTCTAAATAACTTTTAATTTGATTACTTTTTTCTTAGTCAAAGTTAAAATATTTTTTATTCAAATAAGATTTAAAATAAGTTCCTTTAAATTTAATGTTAACTAAATAATAGTGTTTTTTTTAAATGTGTTCATCAAAAAGGTAATTTTATTTTATTGTTAGAATTTTTGTCAAATTTTCTCACGCCTGAAACACTTTCGTTTGTAAATTTCTGAATATTTTTCACCATAACCTTTATACTTTAGTACTCACCTAAAGGCGACGAAGCCATGATTCTTTTAAAACTGCACTGTTATAACAAAAGTCTATTTAATACGTAAAAATTGTCCGAATAAATGAATTATTCTAGGGATCGTCTGCAGGGGACAATCCTCGTTGAAGTTCAGGCTCATACTGAAAGAAAACTGAAGCCGAAAGCAAAACCATGTTGCAGACTAAATACCTAGTTTAGTACAAGTAAAGTTATAAATTCAATATACACGATAAAACGAAGTACCGTAATTAAGCTGTAAGTGAATTATTTTCGTGACTTTTATATTTAATTTAATGGATCCACTAATTGTTTGTTTTCATAATAATAACTCGGGCAGTTGATTACAGTTGAAAGTGCGACGTGTTTGAAGGAAAGCAATAGCAGTTATTACAATAAAAACTAGCTGTTTTAGTTAATAGAGTCGTGAAGGCTTCATTTTCAATGTACAGCTTTTTTTAAGCTGAACATTTATAAGATATCAAGTGATCGTGATATCTTAGCCTTCACCTTGAAATTTATGAAATACCGTTCACAAATTTCAGATCATAATAATTGTTAGTCTTCAAATATGAAAAGATTTCTTTTATTGCTTGCCTCTCGTTCGTATTGACTGATCTATTGTTTTTAATCATTTCCATAAGATGTTTTAACTATAAATTGTAAATCCGTAAATGGTCTTATCTTATATATCAAATGGTTTGTCTATCCTTGTTATTTAGTTCGGTAGTTATTCTGGTTGACCGAACCTAAATAATAAGTCCATGAGGAGACTGCCATGTGAGATGCAGATTAGACGATCATTGTGGGTACTGTTAGTTGTTTCAACGAACGATTTCATAGCGAAAAGTCTCGACCAACACCTGAAGAAACTCTCGCTAGATAGCTGGATCAAGGGTTTAGATACAGAAAGCAGTACTCCTGGACACGGCGCGCATTTCTCTCTCTTACCGGTAGCTTGCTTGCCCCGCTGCAGGCGGCACTCTAGGTTAGGTTAGGTTTTATTTTACTATTATGTAAATATTATAAAACAAGAGATATAAAGATAATAATTATATTTTTATTCATCAAACCATATATATTGGACCCCAGGGTCAGACCATTGCATGTATAATGTGTATGTATGTGAGTGTGTATAATGTGTCTATAAATTTGTAATTTCAATTTTTTTACTGTTAGTTGTTCGTTTTTTTTTACTTTTAGCTGTTTAGGAAATAACACTTCTACTAACCAAGCTAATATAAATTCATATCAATCATTTAGGACAGTGGTGGAGTAAATTTTATTACGGAAAGGTAATAAACAAACAGGCTGACTGTAACTTTATACCAAATAAATACCAAACTAGTAACCGCAGTACGCACGCAATATTTCAACTGTTCAAAATGAAGGTTTTATTGTTATCTATGCGGCTTAACCTATAAATTTGAACCTTAGACTACTGTTACTGCCAATACTCAGACCAAATCCTAAGGTCATCTCACACCATCGTTAAGTATTTGTTATTTGCCATGACACTTATTCTCTTCTCATATAAAAAGCGATCAAGTGTGAGTCGATCTAGCTCATAATGGGTTCCGTAACATCTTATAAGATTAAAAATTGTGTAGGTACTTTTTAGAAATATATTAAATTTTATACATAGATATGTATATATTTTATATGATATTTTAGTAAAATGGAAATCCATTATTGGCTGTCAGTTTTTACCATGAGTACTTTTGTCTGTATTCTTTAAGAGCTGTGGATTTTTTTTATTTTTTTATTTATTTGGTATACAAACAGAAAACAAAACAATTTATCAATAGGTTTAAGTACAAACATTACTTATGACTAAATTGTATTCCAATAACGTGTATACACTACATAATTAAAGTTACTAATGGAACATCTGCATGGTTCTTAATGTAATTTAGTTCTTTAATAAAATAAATAAATAAATAAAAGATCATTTCTAAAAAGAAACAATAGAAAACTTTCGATAAAATCACGAGTATGTTTCTTTATTTTTTTTAATTTTTGTATTTTTTGTCATAGCAGCAACATAAATGGACATTCTTTGAAAATTTTAAGAGTGTAGCTATCGTGGTTAATGACATACAGCCCGCTGACAGACGGACGACTGGACGAACGGATTTTGGGTACGAAACTCTACAAATGAAGAACAGTTCGTTATAGTCGCTAAAACACACGGTTGGACCGATTTAATAATAATAAACACATCATGACACACACATTGACTCAGCCCTGCACTAAGATATAATCTTGTATAGCAGGCACTAAGCAACTTAATGGTATATACTACATAGATAGAATACAACATCCAAGACCGGTAAGCGAAACAATGCGTCTTGCAAATAACACAAAGTCCCGTCCCCGCAGTGATTCGAACCTGGAACCTAGCATGCCGGCTGTTTACATATCAATTGTTGGGTCGTCATTTGATGCATCCTTTTTTACTTTCTTCACTGTTTCACAGAAGGAAAACAATCATACGGGTCACCTGATGGAAACTGATACCACCTATTGACACGACAATTCCCTTGATGTCTGGAACGCCAAGAGCACCGCCAATGCATTGCCGTCGTAGAAGTAAAGATTTTACTTCTCTCATACCGGTAATTACACAGGCTTTTCAATCCTTCGAACCGAAACACAGCGAACTGCTTTACGGCAGTAATAGGAGAGTGGTACCACACTAATTCAGGGAAGGTTTAAAGCATCGAAATAGGGGAAATTACTCCAAAGCTACAGTCACGTATCACGAAGATAAAAGCAAATAAACATAACTCAATCTGAGGAAACAGACACTAATAAAAAAGGAAACTAAGAAATAAAGGAAAAAAAGTAACCTAAAGAAGATCTCCCTCGTAATTTATGAAGCTTCAATTTATTATGGTCTAGTGTGCCGCCAGTCAGCTGGTCGTCATAAATTGTCTGTTTTGTGTCTGCCAATTTAACAAACTACTGAATATAAATGTATTCCAGCGGAAGGGAAGAAAGCTTAGGACCATTGTATAAGATTCAGCAAATTCTTGTATCAAATTTGTTGGTTAGCAAACATTTTATCGATCCTTTGACAGTAATAGAGACAAAAGTCGTTGGGTAAAAGCTGGTATTTAACATGTGTGTTAAAAGCTTGTAGTTATAACGATTTAATGAGCAGTCGGTGCTCTTGGTGTTCATGACATCGTCTTGGCGTTTGGGCATCGTCATTTCAATACGCGTCGGTATTACTTTCCATCAGTTGAACCGCCAGCTTGTTTGGCTATGAAGTATTTAAAAATTATGAAAAAGTTTGGTACTTAAATCTAACATTGTAGAAAATGCGAAATCAATATTCAAAAATCAAAATAGTTTGCATGTTTGTTTTGTTACATAAGATGAAATTTTTTTCGTCTATAAGGCATTCAAAATGATATGACTAGAGTTAGATATTATTACACAGTACATAAATGTATTTTTACGGATAGTCGAACAACATTAAATACAATGTAAAAAGGTATAAGGATCATTTAAATATTCTTTGACACCATAGAAAGCTTTTCCGCACAAGAAATTATTAAAGTTTAGTTTCAAAAAGTGATACATTTGTGATGTCGAGTATATTTCGAGGGAGCTGGTTGTACAGACTTGCTGCTATACCTTAAGCTTTTACTATAGAGTGCGGTTCGGATACAATTAGTGTTTATATATGACTGACCCTGCTGAATGCGTTTCTGACTTCGTTACCGGAGTGCGATGTGTTTGCATGGCGATGGACGAATGTATATGTCGAGTGTGTAAGAGATATTGTGAGGTGATTGATGATAGGCCCTCAAGTATGTGTGTTTACAGTTAATTACAATTATAACTATAAATGTATTAGATTTAAGTATCATGGTGTTTTAGGTTTATTATCTGTTATAGTGTAATATTGTTTTAATAAATAAATTATTATTATTGCCAGCACTCTTACTGGCAATATAAACTCCGCTTCCCGCGCACGTACATAATACTTTCATGCTGAGGCCACACTACAGGGAAACGTCATTGATTATCGCGGTGGGTGGACGTTTGAATTTTAATTAGCCACTACTTGTAATAATTTTACGACATTCACATTGCCGTATGACTGATAGGCTATAATCTAAATTATTAAGTTATTAATCCATATTAAGTTTATTAAATTCAATAGTATTAAATTGTGATGTCTTTGTAATGTCCTTGTGTTGTCCTCTGTGAATGAATGTGTGTCGTTTGTTTTGTTTCAGATCCGACAGTCTCATCATAAATTTAGTTATTGGAGTTTCCCGTTTAATTATTATTAATATATAATATAAAGACTTCGAAGACGTATAAAAACGACAGCAGTTTTAACATACCACCTATTTGATAAATCGAAACAGAATATTTATTCAAATGATTTCACTGAGCAAAACAACCCCTAAAACAGTGAAGCCAAAATACACGATATCAGGCCACAAATGTGGCGTGTAGCAAAGTAGCAATTGCTTCAAGGTCTAATGGAATATTTCACGAGAAAATTTTCAGTTTTCTTGGTGAAGTGTTGGTACATATCAGATCTAATAATAATAACCACATCACGACACAGTACAGTACGATTAAAGGACCTTGTGTCGCAGGTGCTAAGCAACGACATGGTGAAGATAGATAAGAGTACCACATTCAACCCGGTAAGCGAAACAATGCGTATTGCAAATAACACAAAGGTCCGCCCGGCCGGGATTCGAACCCAGAACCTCTAGCATAGCAGTCGACTGTTACCAAAACTTGCTGTCATGAAACTCTTTGCTTCTCTCCCAAAACGATATCTTCAGTTGCACGCCCGCCACTCTGCCCCACCACTGCAACTCCTGTTAACCAGCATCAACAGTGGCGTCCTTTGATAGAATAATTTTACAGTTGGTAGATCTACGTGCGAGACAGTCTGGATTGGTACCACCCTCCTTTCTATTTCTGCGATAAAACAGTTCGCTGTGTTTCGGTTCCAGAGCCAGTGTAATTACCGACATAACACCGGAGTCACGGAACTTGAGACAAATTTCTTAATAGAAATATGGTTAAATTGTTTTAATTTTTAATGCAGCGGAATGTTAGTAAATAATTGTTAGACACTAGAGGCTTTTTTTTTTCATGATCAGGCAGGCATTTGACCCCAAGCCCGCCTGATATTAAGCGGCGATGAGGCCTAAGGTAAAGAGGCCCAAGTTATATTGGTCAGGGAACACATCGGCAGGCAAAGAATTCCACACCCGTGCAGTACGCATTATGAAGGAGTCCGGATGGTCGGAATATCGACCATAAAAGGATGCAACTTCAGCCTACGTCTAGTATTCCGATTATAAAAGGGGGCCGGTGGAATTAAATTGTGCATTTCCTGCGCACACTCTACGAAATGTATCCTATAAAATACCGATAGACACGCAACTTCACGGCGGCGGCTGAGGTCATGAAAGTTAGCAATATCATCGTCAATCCCGATGATTCTTCGGGCTCGCTTTTCAACAGAGTGTAAAGCTGCTAGCTGATACTTGGCTGAACCATCCCAAAGGTGACAGAAATATTCCAAACAAGGCCGAATTTGCGCCTTATACAGGACAAGCCGTTGTTTGGGCGTGAAGTATCGGCTAACCTGGGATAGAACATCTATCCCGTTAAAGTAACATCGTACAAAAGAGAAATAGAAAGATAACCTCCAATAGAAAACAAGTCAATTTCAAAATCTCTGGTAAATTAGACACACGTTACCATAGATGAATAATTCCGAGACTGCCAATCATTTAACTATGTACAATCACGGGCGCGCACGCGCTACCACCTTAAGGTCGAGTTTTGTTTGCAGGTTTTGCGGCTGGAGGCTTTCATACTATATTTGTGAATGGATGAGATTATCATACTTTTAAAACAACATCATGATTTCAATGAATGATTTGCTTCCTTTACGGTCATTGGTAATAGAGATTTACTACGGCCAATTAGGATGGCGCTTGCGATCCAACCCCTAAAACGTAGTATTATCGCGTACAGAGGAATTTCGATGGCAAATGATACTCCGTGGCAGACCTCGACTGTACGTAACCCATCAATGACGTAATGGAAATAAAAATAAAAGCTTTATAAACGTAAAACAAATATTTTCCCTCCCACATTCACTGGTACAGTTTGTTGATCTTTCTCAATTTATTAAGATAAACTCCTATCTCAATGTTTAGTAAAACAACCAAAAAATGTAGCCAGTATCATAATTTTGCTGTTTTATTTATAGTACGTACAGATGGCCACACTTATCTAAAGCTTCAAATTACAAGTGCAATATCAATCCTTATGCTGTACAACTCAAGAACGGTACAAAGTCCGAACAGGTTAGGTTAATGTGGTCATACATCTGAATTTTTTAATCTTTTCGACACTTTTGCTTGTTTCCTGATGATTTCATGGAGTGATGAGTGCCTTGGTCAGCCGACCCGACTTGACAAGTCGAGCTTAACAAATTATCTAAATCTCCTAAACCTCCTCTCGCATTCCTGCGGAGACTTTCCCAAAGCTTAGCATACTCTTTACTGTAACATACAAAAAAAATGGCATGGTAGCTCAGTTGGTTATGTGCCTTGGTTAAACAGTCGACCTACCCGACAGGACGAGAGTTCGAGTCTCAGGTTGCCGTACATTGTAGCTGCCACGTTCCTCATTGTGCTCGGATAGTGGCGACAGATTCGCAATTTGTCGCACTGGGACTAAATATAAACATGCGAAATGCGACCCTTCTCGAGGGATTATGACGTGAGTTTATGAATGTGTTCAGAAATGGTAAAAGAAGTTAATAAAACAGATTCATTGGTTACAAATAGCATTAGCGGTAAATATACATAAGTAATCGGAAATTGTACTATAAAACAGCAGCCACGATTGCATTAACGAAAACGATATCCCTGTTTCATGTACAGGTACTGGAGTTAAATGTTATTAAACACGATTTTTTACAAATTTCCGTTACATTTACAACCTTCAACAAATTTAATTTATAAAAATTGTGACGACCTCGGTGGCGCAGTGATGTACGTAAACAGCTGAAAGCTACTCTAGAGGTTCCAGGTTTGAATCGGCTGGGGCAGAACATTTGTTATTTGTAAGATGCATTGTTTCGCTCACCGGTCTTGGATGCAGTATTCTTATCTATGTAGTTTATACCACATCGTTGCTTAGCACCTACGATACAAATTACATCTCAGTGCAGAGCTGAGTAATGTGTGTCATGTTGTGATTATTATTATTCTTGCAAATCACACAAGTTAGCAGCAAAGTTTCGCAACCACCGATATACGAACCCGGAACAGTTAGTGTAGTAGTCGGTAGTTTATACGACTGCGCCACCGAGGTCGTCGATGTTTTTGGATTGGATTTTGGACAACTCAAACCCCTGGATCCGCTAGTGAAAACGACCATAAAATACTTTAAAACAAAAACTAAAGGAAAATCAAATCAAAAAAGTTCAATAAAATGTTCGGTATTTGAAAGTCTTTACGATAAAGATTGCCATCGGAAGAAATCGAATTTAAAAATACTGTTTATTCTTGGAATACCTTCGTGTCTGGTGCTTTCCATCCAGTATACTTTATTGCCCCCTGGAGGTTCTGTAGCGCCACCTCTGGGGTGTCAGTTTCACCCCCAACCCCTACTCTTGAGCAATTTATTGTTATTGAATATTCTGGTAAACAGGTTTGGTTTGTACAGACTGTATTAGAAGTAGATGTATATTTTTGAAGTATATACCTAGCTCGGAAATTTGTGCAATTATTGTGCAATAATCAACAAATAA
The DNA here is from genome assembly GCA_949316135.1 of Choreutis nemorana. Taxonomy (NCBI): domain Eukaryota; kingdom Metazoa; phylum Arthropoda; class Insecta; order Lepidoptera; family Choreutidae; genus Choreutis; species Choreutis nemorana. The sequence continues at coordinate 11,384,207 of OX438598.1, read as the reverse complement.
TGTATTAATAACTTTATGTTCATGTTGTTATTTATCTCCTTATGTCGTATTTAGATTTAAAACAGAAGGTCTAGTGCTTTCCAGAATTGTTCAGTCGTAAAAGTAGGGTTATAATATTCTTGTTTATTTATCTCAATTGTTTTTGCATCTCACGTTTTCTACATAACAGCAACAGAGACAAAATATCTTGCATTAAAATTAACTGTTTTGAGGCATATTGATGTAGGGAATAGGAATAAAGGTAAAAACACAAAAAATAAAAACAAATGGTGACTAATATATCATTTTATTAAAAAATCACAGGAAGAAATTACAGCTAATCAGTCTAAACAAAAGTAGGTTAAATTATTATTAAATAATGATGAATTTACGAAGATTTTTCTGGTTCGGGCGTTTTGGAGTCTTCTACTTGCTTCTGTGAAGGTTTCTCCTGTATGGGGATGCTTCTTTCTGGTATTGGCTCAGACCTGAACGCCACTAAAAGCAGCTTTCCTTTGTCAAAGTGGCATTCAACACGTTCTGGTGGAAATCCTTCCGGTAGCAAGAACCGCCTCTCAAAATGGCTTCTCGTCCAGCCTCCATCACGCTTAATCTCCCTTTTTCCTTCAACAGTCACCTCATTCCCAACTGCCTTCACAGTAATTTGCTCAGGAGAAAAGTTCTGAACGTCCATGTGGACCTCCACTTTCTGTCCATCTACCTTCAATTCCGAGTCGGAGTAAACTCCCTCGATGTCATGGTACGTCGCAGGATCAGTCACTTGTCTGATGAACTTCACCGGGTCTCTGAAGAAGGGGTCTTTCGCAAACACCGCGAAAGGGTCTTCCAAAGCCCTTACTAAAGGGTCCCGGTAGGACACGTTCCTTAGATGACGCAGCCAGTATGGCACTAATGACATTTTGCAGGATTTCTTGTTCTTTACTTGTTTTCACTGTCGCTTGTTTATTTCAACTAATGCCGGTTTATGTCATGCTCTCTTTATATAGCAACGGCGACAACGCTCCCTATCGTCGAGAAAATGCACGAAACTTCGCGAAAGTTCTCGTTGTGTGTAGAAGGAAAGTAGTGACATCTGTTGATGAAATGTTTAAACGTTGAGCAAAAATAAATCTTAATTCTTATCTGAACCATTTTTTTAACCCAAATTTGTCTTAAACTTGGAATTAAAATAATTTAAATTTGTTTTTAATGATTTTTTCTTAAATTTTGTGTCATTTACAATAATACACTTTGAAATTTAAGTATAGTTTTGCAGCGACATCTTGTATCGATGAATGGAAACATTTATTAGAGTCATCTAGCCGAAAAAACTGAACTACAGATTTAATTATGTCTAAAAATCATTCAAATTTAAACTCTACTGCTTTAAGATACGCTGGAACTAATCAAATCGAATCGTTCTAGATTAGTCAAACTGTTTTGTTATTTCTGGAATGTTCCTGAAGTGTCCTGAAATATTATTTTAGTTCCCTCGTACCTTCTTTAGGTTTGTTTTTTTTACAATGTTTTATTGATTAACTGATATTATGGAGTTCTTATCTATGCAGTGTATGTACTTAAATAATATTATAGTCTATATTGAATGCATTATTGGCAATCAGACAAAATGAACAACATACACTAGTGATGCAATCTTAGTACATTTTTTTTCAAATTGTGCAATTGTATCCAATTGAAGTTTTAAATATTACAATATTGTTTGTGAAGCCCTATTTTCCATTTTACGACTGACTGCTACGCTAGAGGTTCCGAAGAGGGTTCAATGACCATATAGAGGGAAAACTATAAAAACTAGGATAATCGAAGATTTAGTTATAGGTCAGATAATACTGGTTTAGATATCTTTTATATGGATGGCCAGTGTAAGAAAACACTTGTGAAGTGATGATGACTAAGCTTGTACTATATTTTATTTTTTACATTTCACCATTTTTTATTCAGTTTTCAGAAAACGCAGCTTTATCAAGTCTACAATTGACTAGTTATTGAATCAACGTTTTCCAAGTGGCAATTTTCCATCGTCAATGGGTAGCGGTTCTGGCGTCAGATTGGTGCAATGGTATCATGGAGCACCTGGTTTTGTACCCTTGTGTACCCTCCAACGGCCAAGTCACACAACATTAACTATGATAATAAAGAAATCGCAATAAGGAAACTTAGACTTGGAACACTTTGTCTAGATTTCATTACTTTTTAAAGATACACAAGCAGCTCCATCGAGACTTGGCTAGTTTTTTACAGAATGTTTTTGGTGGGATACAGTAGTCATTTCTATGGTTTATACCGTATCGTTGCTTAGCACCTGCGACACAAGATTATATCTTAGTGTAGGACTGAGTAAAGTTTTGATGTTGTTTAACAAGAATAACTAGGAAATGTAATTCTCTCCAAAAGACAGAGAAATTCGATATTTTTGAAGACAACATACCCTATTAAAGCCTATTTTAAGTAGTGTTATGTTTGTTTGCTTTTGCCTCTGACACAGTAATTTGTTCGTTTTATCTATGAAATTATTATGTTGAATGGTTTGTTGTAATTCGTTTACATTATTTAATATTATATTAGTTTTATTATTATGTATTTGTATGTTTGGACATTAGGTTTTAGGCAAAATTTTTACTCGGTTTTTGATGTTTTAAATGTTTGACTTTTTTCTTTTTTTTTCTTGCATGCTGCCTTCACCTTTTTTATAGTGACATTTGACTTGTTTTTGTACTGTGATTGTTCTTCAATCGTATGAATGAGTGTTTGCTATGTTGGTGATCTTTTTAATAAAATAAATAGTTAAATTTTTAGTTACCAAACACAATGTTTTATTAATAATACTCAAATGTAAGAAAACGTGTTTTTTATGGTTGTGGACTATGTTATGGTTATGGACTATCGGTTGTGGGCGTGGAAGAGGAACCTGTACCAGCTACAAAACAAAGCAACAACTTTAAACTTTAAAAGTAGATATTATAAGTCATTTCATAGTGACCTTGATATTTTTTACGAGAAACCAGGAGCATTTAGGCTTGCACTGCTTAATGCAATAGCTGTGGCTTAGTACCTTGTATCTAATTAATAATATTATTTTCTTTATCTCTACCTTGTTTCAAATTTAAGGGTTCTCGTATCTGTTTATGTTTATATTATTTTATTTTACTTTATTTGGGAAACAAACAGTTATTATAATTAATTAAAATCAATTCAAAAATAAAAACATAAACCAATCAAGCTTCCGCTGAAAATTTACAAACAAATAATATTGAATTTAAAACAAAGAAATTAAAATTAACATAAAACAAAATCAATAATACACAAACTAATAATAACTGTAATAATAACTATACAACAAATTAATAAATAGAAAAAAACGGCAAAATATTATACATAATTACTTTTAACGATTCTCCTAAAGGAAGAATACGTGCAATTAAAAATATCGACAGAATCACAATGATTTAAGTTAAATGACTTACATGCTCTTGTTATAAATGAATTAGCAGCAAACTTGGTTCTACAATAGGGAACATGGAAAAGATTTGCACATCTAGAATTATGGCGAGGACAACGAAATAATATACTATTAAGGAGAGTGGAAGAGTCAATTTGGTTATTAATGTTAGTTTTATGTTGTCATGTGTGTTATGGTATTGTTATGTGTATTTTTTTAATGTTGTGTATACCTATAATTGGCATATATATATGTATATATATATATATATATATCTAGATGTAACATTGTGGCTGTCTATATTTAAATGTTTGATATGCATGCTGTTATACGAAAGGAAACTTCCGTGCCTTTAAAAAGTTTTGCCACCAATATTACAGGTATAAGATTTAGGTTAGTATCTAATTAATCCCCTGTTAGTGGCATTCCGTGGTGTTTTTGACGGTCAGGCGTGTCCTGACTGTCTCCCCCCTTAGTTTTTGGCCTCTGGGCCATTTCGATTGCTGTCTCCGCTTTGCTGGGAGGGAAGTCTGAAACCGCTTTCTTACTACCTCCTATTTCTTCTGATTAAGTTCGTTGCGGGTCCCAAGACAGCCGGGAACGTATCCGAGCACAGCCTGTGCGTCATTGCACAGCTGCATTATTCGTTGATTATTCGATCAAAGGACGCCACTGTTGATCCTGGTGAACAGGAATTGCAGTGTTGGGAAAGAGTGGCGGGTGTGCCCTGAAAAAAAAATGCATGCTGTTGGTGTACCAAAATAAATAAAAGTAAATAAATAATAATAAGTCGTGAATTCTTTACAATGTTTTTGAAGTACTAATCTATGTATGGACTTATTTTTATTCGTGAACTTGTGAATGACGCACAATGGATGATTTGCTCTGACAAATTGGTTAAACAATCTCCTTCATCACGCGTTTGACTTAAGGGTGATCTAATAATACAGTTTAGGATTATTTTTTTTCTATTTAAAAGCATTAGGTAGGTAGCTATGTATCGTTTTCTAAATTAAGAGATCAAATGTCTCTTATTAACTTACTTTTAGGTGCGTAAAAAGGGTATCTCGAAGAAGTAAATTGGAATAGAACTATTTTATTTATATATATGCTAACCTATATATTTAATAGGTCTATTCTTATTTATGTTTTGTTTGTATATATAGAATGAAAACACACACACAGACATATATAATTGTCTCTGTATATATCCCAGATGTCTATGCGTTGCTCATAAAGTATATACGAGTATATCATCTTTGCTTTTACATCGGCATCGTCTTTCCATCAGGTGAACCGATTTCTTGTTCGCCCTTGATAACTCTCGAATGAATGAAGCAATTTTTTTTTTTTTTTTGGAAGATGACTTATTGAAGCGTATTTTAAACTGTGTTTAATTGATATCGATTCTATGGGGATGAACAATCGAAAGTACGCAAAGGTCCAATTTGTTTTTTTTTTTTTTTCTACGATGCAAAGAATTATTATCTATTCTTCGAAAATGTTCGGCATTACCACCCATGAGGTTGTGCATTGCAAGTTAAAATTGTGTTAGACTATCCATTTTCCTGCAATTTAAAACGACCTTACCCTAGCGTGACTCCTCGAATTGAAAATTTATTTACGACTGTTTTGACAAACACATTCGAAGGAAATCGATAGAGCAGTAGCACGAACTGGATTTGATAGAGAATTTCAATGTGTTCAAAGCTAAGAATGCAGGGAACTTTCACGGTGGCAGCTTTAAAACTATTGATTTATTTATAAAAGTTGGTTAGCAGTAAGATGGATCTACGTTTAAATTGACTATAACAAGTTGTCTATATCCATTTGGTAGGTGTCCATTCATTGATGCAATAAGTATCATTTAGTAGATCCAAAATGTAATACGTTCCTATTAGAAATAAAAAGATAAAAACTCGAAATTCTAAATGTTTAACCATTCAAATGAATCTTAAATAAGCGTCTACTTTTAATCAACAAATTATTATAAAACTACCACCGTTTCGGAATGCCTATCTACGGCGATGAATCCGCTGAGAAACCTCCGTAGTTGCTCTTCAATATCTTTCATAAAATTATAATTATGGGTATGAAATACAACAAAATAACAGAGATACCGACTAGTTTGTTTTTATAAACCATGAATAGTATAAACTTAGCCTAACGTGGATTTGTATTAGCACAATTAGATATACTTATATAGTGTGAATACCGTCACATTTAGTTCCACAAAACCACATAAATACAATGGCTATTCGTTAAATCCGTTAGTATACAGACTTTGTTCTTTATCAAAGTAATTTCGAAGCGTTTAATAAACAAAATGCGTCGATTGTCAGTTTGTTTAGTGGCCGTGTTGGTTTGTGGTGCGATGTGTAAACCTATGGACAGTTCAATTATTGGTAAGTGTGAGATATAACAATTAACATGTCTATTACCTATCGCTTAATCTATTTTTCTAACCATCTGCACCGCAGCGGCCAAAACTGCGGGCTTTATGTAACAAAGGAGGTTCGGGATTCAAATAGGTAGTGTGTTTTACGTTACGAAAACCGCATTTGCTCTGAATTCTGCCGTTCCGAAAGTTGCCCTACGTCTGAGATTTATTTCTTGCTTGTATCTCTTCTGAGTAAATTCGTTTCGGGTTCCAAGAATACCTGGTGTCCGGGCACAGCCTGTGCGTCATTGCACAGCTGCATATCGTTGATTCTTGGATCAATAACGCCTGTTGATCCTAGTGAACAGAAGTTGCAGTGGTAGGACAGAGAGGCAGGTGTGCTCCGAAAAGAAGATGCAGTTTTTTTGTGGTTACAGCTACAGGCTCCGATGAGGGTCTTCTGAGCCACCACATGTGGAAGAGGTTCGTCAACCCGTGGCTGTCATCTGGAGACTTTGCCGATGGGATATCCAAGATTAGAACTAGAAGAAGGTACCTATTCCGTTTTATTTATCTAAAACCAGTAAAAGATCGATACTTTATGTGTTGTTATGTTTAGCCACGCAGTAAATATATGCTTTGAACGTAGAGGTGCTCGGAATGAAAAATATTCCAAAATCAAAATTTATAGTTCGCTGCTTCGAACCTCCGTAAATTCTACTTCAGCAAACAAATTTCATTTATTAGTTTACCTCATTTTTCAAGATAAATTAAGAATTCGAAACACACCAACTTAAACCAAACGTAAAGTCGAAAAGAGCCAGCTGATTTTTACCATTTTGTTTTTTAGTTTAGCTTTATCTAGCTATAAGAAAATAAATGTTTCGTTTTTTCAGCTACGACGAATGTGAAAAGTTGCAACTGTGCAAATTGCACGCGCGTGCTTCCAGAAACTTCGTTTCAGCATTTGAACTGTACTTTGTCAAGTAAGTTAACTACCTACATCTAACCTGTGTGCCTACCATGAGTTTTACCTTCGATTGCCGCTTGCGACTGCAGTTACAAATTCGTATGAATCTTTGTAAAGCGCCTCTTAAAAATTGCTCATACAAAATCAGTAAAGTAATCTATGTTACCTGACGTGTAGGAAAACTATACTAACTCATGGTAGACACACTGTTATTAAGTCAACTACTATTATCTTTCGACCTCCGAATCGAAAAAGAAAAGTAAATGTACGGAGAACAAAAACTTCCTCTGGTGGTGAGTGGAACAACAAATTTTCTCCATAATTTTTTTTCAATTTAAAAATAAAAATCAACAATGCGTTGTGTATCAAACGCCACTGCCTATTTTGCCTATTAGGAGTTCGTTCTAGACTTAGAATTTTAGTAATAATAAATATACTCACCCACGCCGTATTTCCTCGAGGGATTGACAGAGGTGTAACACACCAAAGTTTGCATGTTTATTTTGATTCGCAGTGTGACAGGTATCAAATCTGTCGCCACTATCCGGGCACAATGAGGAACATGGCAGCTACAATTTACTGCAACAAAAGACTCAAACCCTAGGACCTGTATGTATACGTGTTACTGAAATAAGTTTTTGTTTGTTACAGTAAAGAGAATGCTAAGCTTTGGGATCACAGAGCGAGGTCTCCGGAGGAATGCGAGAGGAGGTTCAGTGGATGTTGATATATTATTACTGTTTTATTTATATTAAATAGTTTGTTGAGGCAATCCGCCATATTATCTGATTGTAATAGAGAAGTTGACTACTTCACTTTTTCTTATATTAAGTAAAATATACGTTTATACATATCTATGTATAAATTTAAATCAATCGACAAATTATTTTTGGAGTAAATATTTATGAAAATACATTTTGTATCTCTATCTCTTTCTAACACATTTTTCTTTAGGCAAAATCTATGATATTACGCATGCGACGTCACAACTCAGTATTGCTGTCTTTGTCTAACCCAAAAAATTCAAACCCAAACTTTCTATAAGTCAGTAAAAAGGAAAACAATTTGGGTTTACTTAGATCTATATTTTTAATCTTTTTTGTAACAGAATTTTTTTTTTAATAAAATCGGATTTAGTCAACTCCCTTATTAAAATAATATACTTACATGTAGCTTATTTTTATTAAATTATTTTCAAAATAACAGCGTTTTTTATTTTATTACTTGTCTTTTTCATGTTTTTATTTTTTTGTATCATATTTTTTAATTTATTAAAAAAGAAAACAAATCAATCAAAGAACAATCCATTTATTTCACCCGCAATAAAATAAAGAAATACTCAGCAATCTTACAATTAAAATAATTTAAATAACATAAACAGAATTTATACCATCTTTTAATAACAACCATAAAATATATTCCTATTGTATCGGAATGTAACTAAATTTAGTCAAAAAGAAATTTTAGCACTAAAAATGTTTTGACAGTTCTACTTTTAATTTAATTTAGATTTAATGTTCGTTTTGATCTTGAATAATTCAGGTCAGCAGTAAATTTTGTTAGGAAACAAATTGACCCGAACAATAACTACAGTTTCATGGTTATGTTATATGCAAGATAAAACGTAAACTAATATTGTATTCAGAAACATAAATTCACGCCGTAATTGATTCCTCGAGAGGGGTGTGGCCACCGCGTGTTTATGTTGGAGAGGGGTGCGGGCACCGCGTGTTTATGTTGGAGAGGGGTGTGGGCACCGCGTGTTTATGTTGGAGAGGGGTGTGGGCACCGCGTGTTTATGTTGGAGAGGGGTGTGGGCACCGCGTGTTTATGTTGGAGAGGGGTGCGGGCACCGCGTGTTTATGTTGGAGAGGGGTGTGGGCACCGCGTGTTTATGTTGGAGAGGGGTGCGGGCACCGCGTGTTTATGTTGGAGAGGGGTGTGGGCACCGCGTGTTTATGTTGGAGAGGGGTGCGGGCACCGCGTGTTTATGTTGGAGAGGGGTGTGGGCACCGCGTGTTTATGTTGGAGAGGGGTGTGGGCACCGCGTGTTTATGTTGAGTCCCAGTGTGACAGGTTGCGGATCTCCGGATATGTCTGCGGAGGGCGTGAGTTTACGTTTATGTATGTAGGAATAAATATTTTACTAACTACGCTCAATATTATTAAAATTACATTTTTCTATTTAGAAAGAGTTTTAGACAAGTCTCAAGTTCACTCGTTAAAGATAAATTTACTAGTTCAATACACATTCATGTACATTTCATCATTCAAACCAATACATAACGCTTCATTTACAAGTAAATAAGGAATTATATAAAAGGTTACACAACAACGCCCTATTTGTTCTTATTTTTATCATCTCACCTGTTTTCTTATGTACTAATCATTGTTTCACTATCTCACTTAGTTTATGTATCAAAAACAAACTGCCTTATGTAACAATATCCTACTTTACAAGCTCAATAAATGAGCCCTAGAAGGTTTTAGCGATAAATAAAGATTCTTAAATAAAATCCAGCTGAGGTTTGGTAACAAAAAGTATTGTAGCGAATATTAACTATTATTATCTCTACACTATTATGAAACAGAAGAGTGTTATTAAAACAATTTAGTTCACAAAGATATTTTATTATTAAATATTTTAAACTTTACCTATAATAAAGCTAAAAGTATTCGTTCTGATAAATATACATCTGCAAAGACTAACTAATTCGTGGTCAAAAATCCTTCATTCCCCAAAATATTATGTAAAACTATCTCCTTCTATCCATTTATACACCTATATAGATAATAAATAAAATTATATAAAGCGTATATATTTACTGCTTTTTCTTCTGTTTTTTCCCGGCAGCGTTGACTGTGGACAATATATGATCAATGCTGGCCTTGTCGAGTACATCAGGTTTTATTGGTCGTTGGACTTTCTGCTGCTTGTTGAACCTTTGGAAGGTCGGGAGGATCTTCTCTATGATCCTGTCTCGATGGAGGAAGGCGATCACCACGGCTATCAAAAGTGGTATCACAAGTAGCGAGGTTTGGCGCAGCTCTTGATCTGATGATTTGACCTTGGGAGAAAAGTATATGTTTATTTGAGAGACTTACACACAAACATAATGTTATTGTAAACATATTTGTATCTCGCAAAGACGTTCGAGTAAGGTCGATAGTTTCGTCAGGCGTGTACGTACACGCACGTTATTTTAGTGTACGTAACCTCAATTTCATTCAAAAACGATATACTCAGTAGACCAACGTGCATGTTCACATAATTGTGTCTATAGTTTTCCTACACGTCAGGTAACATAGTTTAATACAATGATTTTGTGAGCAATCTTAATTCCTCATAAATTCGTTAGAGGCGGTTTGTAACTGCAGTCGCAAGCGGGTATCGAAGATAAAACTCATGGTAGCATAGCAGCCTTCATACGATGGAATGACTGTACTGTAGTTACTTAAGAAATATAACAGGTTCTGGTTATTTTGGTGGATTCTTCCTCGAAGAAATAGCTTTCCGAACCCGTGGTAGTATAAAAGATGAAGATTTAAAAGTACTCATTTAAAGTCTATTTCATTAAAAATATTTTGACTTTGACCTTGCACTGGTTAATACAAGTAAAATGAACAAAACCACTTATTAATGTCAAAAATATCCCTTTCGAACTCACCTTAGGCATAAAATCGATTCTAAAGTTCTTGAACCTTCCATCCGATGTGAAATAATGTGCTATCTCATCGTACTGATGCGTCGCTTTAGACAGAGTCGACTCTAACTGGAGGACATAAGTCTTATTATCCGCTGGCAATCTCGGCAGGACATACATCAGACCAGGGTTTAAAGTTTGACTATAACCGGCTGGGTCCAGTTTAGTTGAATATAAATGTGAGTGGGGTGAGTCTTCGAGTGCGAGCGAGATGCGTAGATGTTTGTAATGGTCTACGTTTGGCGTATACACGAGCACGTTGGTATCCGTCAGTTGGTACGGTTGGATCACTATTAAACGCAGGTTCTCGATGTCTTCGTTGTTTTTAACCTGGAAAAAAAATGTTTTAACATTATAAATGTACTGATGTACTTCTTGGCTCTCTTCAGTGTTGAATTGCAAAAAGAGTACGATATGAATAGATGCAATGAGAATCACTCCTTAAACCATTAATAATAATAATATTAATTTAATAAATGTTGGTATATACAAGTTTACAAAAATACATAGCAATTTTGTGGGTAGAACTATATCTTAAGCGTCAAATAAAACATAATCCAAGTTCGACCATTAAATGAATAAACAGATACAGTTTTGAGGAATTTTTAAAAATAAATAATTTTCCAGCTAAAATAGTATTTAAATGTATTTTATATGTGGGTTTGACATTTGATTGTGTGGAACTCGCTTTTAGCGATAAGACCTCCATTCCAGTTAAATATGTTGTTTGTACTTTAACATAATAATAATAATAATAACCACATCACGACACACACATTGACTCAAACCTGCAGTAAGTATCGTAAGAACTTGTGTTACAGGAACTAAGCAACGATATGGTATATACTAAATATGAATAAGAATGCAACATCCAAGACCGGTAAGCGAACCCGCCGGGATTCGAAACCAGAACCTCTAGCGTAGCAGTCGGCTGTTTACGCCACTGCGCCACCGAGGTCGTCAAAAATAAATAAATTGATTTAAAGTTTACCGTAAAAACTTATGCATTTTCTAGTAAGTATACTTCCCACATAAATTTGTCGATTTTTTTCGAACACAACATATATATTTTCATTAATTTAATTTATGTACTAATCATAACTAATTTACGTGTAGGAATTCTTAAAAAAAATAAACAAAAAAGTTTTAATGTGTTCCTGCTATGTTTCTTTTAGTACTTTAATTAATGTGATCGGACACATTTTCATTAACAACAAATGAAAATGATAAACTGGGCCTATAAATAAATAAATAATAATTTGTAATATCTCACCACGACCGTAGGCGGAGCTCGTGCTAGTCTAAGCCCTTGTAGTTCAGGCGCGGCGCACTCCTTCAGTTGGATCGTGTACTCCACGTCGGGAATCAATCCTCGGATCCTGTCACCGAGATACACATGTTATTTCAATGTCATATATGTCCAGAGATAAGGACATTAGGAAAAGCATCTTTTTAGATTCAGTTCCCCTTTTTGTCGCTGTTGTTTTCATTCCTGTGTTTCTACCATGAGTTCGTATAGTTTTTCTACACGTCAGGAAAGATCAGAGAAGCAATCTTAACTCCTCATCAATCCGTTAGGGGCGCTTTACAAAGATTCGTACAAATTTGTAACTGCAGTCAGAAGCGGCAATCGAAGGTAAAACTCATGGTAGGCACATGGTTTTTTTTAAACGTTTGCATTAAACATCTCGGTATAGAATAAAACATAGTAAGAATATCAAAGCATTAACACTATTTATTTACGACAACTTTATATACCATGTTTTCAGAAAAAATATAATTGATTTGAATTGAAAATAAATAGCTATTTTTCAATAATGCAGTTGTGTAATGAATCCCTGTCAAGTGGATGGTACAGAAGCTTCCGTCTTGCAGTGGACGCCTTCATGACCAGGGATTTATCCAGCTGTGATGACAATGATGTTAACAAAAGCGTCTCTAACTCAATAATGTAGCGTAGTGAATAGTGTGACTAAGACCTAGATCTACAGTATCATTGTACAATAATACTGAAACCCACTTTTACCTAAAAATACGAAATGCACAATGTTTTCGCCTTCAGTCGGATTATAGAATAGATACTGTGTATTGTGCAATATTGATCCTATACGACACGATAAAATTATGGTGCAGTAAAAATTAAAACTGTTGTTCAATCTTCGTACAATCTTCAACAGCAATCGTAAATGATTCATTACATTGCAGAATATAATTGATCGTTTAGGTCCCGCCTAAGGTCTAAACAGACCATAAGGTAGACTAATATCAGTGCTGGGCAGGTCATGTAGCTGGAAGAACAGATGGCAGTGAAGCAAGAGAGGTTCCAGGAAAGCAATTATAGGTGGTGATGGACAGTCTCAAGGGTTGCAGGGATGCTCTATCTATTTCGGGGAGACTTTTGTTCAACAGTAGACATCTTTCAGCTATTAAATTTAATTTCTATTCAACCTTATGGGGAAACAAGCAGACGGTTCGTCGTTCGTTCGGTTTAACAATTTTATTTCCTTTAAAAATTTCTCCATTGGATGTACAAATATTGTTATTAACATTATTATGATTGTTTCAAAATATTGTTCAGATATGTCACGATATAATTTACAGATCCTTATGTCACTAAATATAGTGCGGGCACAGCCAGCAGCGCGCACGCCGCCGCGCCGCGCCCCGACGCCCACGCCAGCGTGTGTGTGTAATATAGCAGTAGTAAATATAACGCGTGTGTGTGTAATCACCTGAAGTGTCCATGTGCGTCAGTGGTGGCGTCCTCAGCGCTGACGCCGGCGCGTGCGGGCACAGCCAGCAGCGCGCACGCCGCCGCGCCGCGCCCCGACGCCCACGCCAGCGTGTGTGTGTAATATAGCAGTAGTAAATATAACGCGTGTGTGTGTAATCACCTGAAGTGTCCATGTGCGTCAGTGGTGGCGTCCTCAGCGCTGACGCCGGCGCGTGCGGGCACAGCCAGCAGCGCGCACGCCGCCGCGCCGCGCCCCGACGCCCACGCCAGCGTGTGTGTGTAATATAGCAGTAGTAAATATAACGCGTGTGTGTGTAATCACCTGAAGTGTCCATGTGCGTCAGTGGTGGCGTCCTCAGCGCTGACGCCGGCGCGTGCGGGCACAGCCAGCAGCGCGCACGCCGCCGCGCCGCGCCCCGACGCCCACGCCAGCGTGTGTGTGTAATATAGCAGTAGTAAATATAACGCGTGTGTGTGTAATCACCTGAAGTGTCCATGTGCGTCAGTGGTGGCGTCCTCAGCGCTGACGCCGGCGCGTGCGGGCACAGCCAGCAGCGCGCACGCCGCCGCGCCGCGCCCCGACGCCCACGCCAGCGTGTGTGTGTAATATAGCAGTAGTAAATATAACGCGTGTGTGTGTAATCACCTGAAGTGTCCATGTGCGTCAGTGGTGGCGTCCTCAGCGCTGACGCCGGCGCGTGCGGGCACAGCCAGCAGCGCGCACGCCGCCGCGCCGCGCCCCGACGCCCACGCCAGCGTGTGTGTGTAATATAGCAGTAGTAAATATAACGCGTGTGTGTGTAATCACCTGAAGTGTCCATGTGCGTCAGTGGTGGCGTCCTCAGCGCTGACGCCGGCGCGTGCGGGCACAGCCAGCAGCGCGCACGCCGCCGCGCCGCGCCCCGACGCCCACGCCAGCGTGTGTGTGTAATATAGCAGTAGTAAATATAACGCGTGTGTGTGTAATCACCTGAAGTGTCCATGTGCGTCAGTGGTGGCGTCCTCAGCGCTGACGCCGGCGCGTGCGGGCACAGCCAGCAGCGCGCACGCCGCCGCGCCGCGCCCCGACGCCCACGCCAGCGTGCCCACGCACGACCACGACACGCGGACACCCCTGCCCACCAAAGCCGGCATCACAACACGACCACACCAGGGGACGCATCGACTCAGCCCTGCACTCAATATCGTAACAACTTGCAGACACTAAGCAACGATACGGTATAAATTACATATAAGAATTCAACATCCAAGACCGGCAAGCGAAACCATGCGTCTTGCAAATAACACTATGTTCCGCCCTCGCCGGGATTCGAGCCCGAAATCCCGTAGCAGTCTACTGTTACATATGTAATTTGAAGCTCCATCTCGTCTTATTTTGAATTATTGTTTTAAGTGTAATGTATCGTTTCTATTGGCTGTATGGCAGGACGCTCTTTGCCGCTTGGTGTTTAAGAAAGCGTTTACGTCACTTTATGGCGTCCGGCGGAGCCTATCCATTTGGTAGGTGTCCATTCATTGATGCAATAAGTATCATTTTAGTGGATCCAAAATGTAATACGTTCCCATTAGAAACAAAAAGATAAAAACTCGAAATTCTAAATGTTTATTCATTCAAATGAATCTTAAATAAGTGTCTACTTTTAATCAACAAATTATTAGAAAACTACCACCGTTTCGGAATGCCTATCTACGGAGATGAATCCGCTGAGAAACCTCCGTAGTTGCTCTTTTCAATATCTTTCATAAAATTATAATTATGGGTATGAAATACAACAAAAGAACAGAGATACCGACTAGTTTGTTTTTATAAACCATGAATAGTATAAACTTAGCCTAACGTGGATTTGTAAGCACAATTATATATACTTTGTCCCGCCCTCGCCGGGACTTTTTAAATTCAGATAAAACGTTTTTATTGTAGTCTAATTCATCATTCCATCAATCGGTGGCGCAGTGGTGTAAACAGCCGACTGCTACGCTAGAAATTCCAGGTTAGAATCTCGGCGAGGGAGGGGCATTGTGTTGTTTGCAAGACGCATTGTTTCGCTTACGTAATATATACCATATCGTTGCTAACTTCCTATGACAATTGTTCTTACGATACTTACTGCAGGGCTGAGTCAATGTGTCATGATGTGGTTATTATCATTTTTATTATCAGCAAAGTACCATACTTTGCTTGGAAAGAGAGTATTCAAACCGCCGCAAACAAACGTTCACTCACCCTTTCGCCCGTCGCTTTCCACACACTATAAAATCATTTGCTTACAGTACGATTATAAAATTTTGCGACATCAGAAATTATTACCTAGAGAGGCAATGCTAAGTTAATGCGACCTTGGAATCCATGACGTATGACCAAAAGGGAGGAACTGCTCGGGGATTTTTTTTTCTTTTGATGGCAAAAAGATGAACACATGAATAACGATAGATGGAATACCGGATCTGCCTACAGTAACATGCTACTACTGTTACTGTAGGCTCCAATCTACACAGATATAAACACACTCTCAAGCAAGCAAATAGCTTTCACATTCAGATACCTATAAATGCACAATCACACATGCATATCCATTCAGACACACACAAAGAATTGTGAATTCTAACATTACAATTAACTACAACTACTAATAAATTTAAATTTAATTAATTTTGTATTTTATATTTAATATTCTTTAAACTGAATTAATAAAATTTGTTTACGTTGGTTTTGGACGTCAAGATTTTAGTTACTAAAGAATCATTATTATTATTTTCAATCTGTCATTGTTCATCTGATCATCATCAACTCGACTCAACTCACTATGTCAATTGTTAATGAACAAATTGAATTCCTATTACGATCTCACCTGAGCGTAATCTGATGAGTTTTCCCCTGTTCCACTTGCAGGATGTGATGCGGCGGTCGGAACCTGTACTCCTTCATGAGAGGCTTCACGTAGTACTGCAGCGGGGACAGCTCGCTGAACTTCAAGGATCCCGACTCCCCGGAGACCAGGTTACGGCGGTAGGAACCACCGGATACGGAGACCAAGGCACCCTGGTGATGAACATTGTGGTATACTAGATTATTCAAATTAATACAAAAAAAAAATATTTTTTAAAATTTCCTTTCATATAAAATTCTTCCACAGATTTTTTTTTTCTTGCCTTTTTCATCTTTTTAATATTAACTACGTATATTCTTAACATAACAATATGCAAGAGAAATATGCTGTAATTTTGTTTAATATTATTTAGTTTTTATCGATTTCCCTTTGTTAATAATGTTGGAGTTCTGTGCTGCATGATGTTCGAATGATATATTTTTAAATATTTTATATTGCAAAAAAACAGTCAACTGTGAGTCAAACTCACATATCAAGGCTTCTGTACCTACATGATAAAAAAAATATATACTCTTTTTGGTTATAAAGCGACAACATAAATAGAAATTCTCTCAAAATGTCTACTTTTCATTTTCATTTATTTATTTGGATTGCCAACGAATAATAAACATGCATTCAATACAACTTGGACACTAATATCATTCCCCGTGTTCTGTGTTGTAAATTTTAGCTATTATGGTTCATGACATACAGCCCAGCGACGACAGCGGAGGCTTAGTAATATGGTCCCGTTTTTGGTAAGGAACCCTAAAAACAATGATGTAAATTCCTATATCGAATCCCTCACCTGCAATGGTTTCTCATCAGCATCGTCAACAATATGAACATGTATCTGAGCCAGTTTATGAGCCCTAATGTCCCCGTGTTCGTCAGGCTCGCTGAACACGTAGGATTCCTTCTCGCACGTTACTTTGTACGTTCGCGTCGCTTCCAACGGACCGAACCTGTATGCACCATCAGCTCCGGTTGTCAGAGTTTGATGGACGCTGTCATCTGTGCGGATGATGTATAAGCATGTTTATGAATGAATAATTTGTAATAAAAATAATTTATTAAATGAAAATAATCTGTAATCCCAATGGTTTTTTGGACAGAATCATGGTAATGGCATTATTGTGTCCAATTAGTAAGCAATGAGGTAGCTAAGGGTATTTGCCAAGAATATGTTTTTTTTTTTGTAGTGGTAACCATCAGCCTCGTGTAGTTAACCCCCGCTACATTAAGTAGGTGCTTCTCTGCAGTACTAGTCCAACATTAATAAGATAATTAAGCTACAGTGGTGACCACCTACCTCCCACCGCTGTGAGTGTGACGGTGACCGCCTCTACTTGTGGCACCAGCCTTCCTTGTAACACGAGGCCGCGTCTCGCTCTCAACGTCACCGCTCGCGGCTGGCATTCGCTGCTGCCCACCACTTGCACCGGAGCACCGGGCTCGAATAGCAAACTGGATGAATACGCTGACACTATTGCTATCTCGTTCTGACAAAAAAAAAGGTATTATTTAACGATTTCATACATGTCCAAACAAGTTAGTTGGAATGGGAAGTGGCGGTTAAAATCAACAATCGTCAAATTATTGATCGTAACAAAAAAAAATCTTAATTAATTTATTGTAGTCCTAGATTTTTTCTTTATACAAAAAAATATCATTAAAAAGGTATTTTCAACAAACCTCCTTCATATAAATCGTATGCTCGTACGTATATCCACCGCTGGGTCTGTCCAGAGGCGTCAGGGGTCCAACATCTTTGGTGCCGTGTCCGTCCGTATTGATCTTCAATACGACATCATTAGCTGGGTCAGGGGAAGTCACGCGGATCACCACTGCGTGTGTCACCGCCACGAAGTATATCGTCTGGGTTAACAAATTGTAGCATTGTTATTTTTAAAGTTTTTTTTTTGCAATTTCGCAAGGTAGAATTTGTTTTTTTTTTACAACAAAATCCATTATGAAAATTGCATTTTTTTTATCGGCTGAGTTACTCATATCTATACCAGTATTATAAAGAGGAAAGGTTTGATCTTTTGTTTGTTTGTTTGAATTGAATAGGCTCCGAAACTTCTGAACAGATTTGCATAATTCTTTCACTGTTCGAAAGCTACATTTTTCCTGAGTGACATAGGCTATATTTCATTAAAAAAAATGGGGATCCTTACTTAAATTACGATAAAGTGTAAAAAAATATCAAAAAACTTCCTTACATCGCGTACGCTGCGAAAACTATAGATGATAGAACAAAATGATTTATCAGATTTTTTTAGAACACACCATTATCTACAAAAAAAATCAGCGGCAGCATGTCTCTAACTATTATAGTAATGTCACTATAAGCGTTTTTTTGTATAAAAAAGAAATTAAAATACCGCCTAAAATAAAACCTACAGAAAGCTCTTCATTTGTACCTTATCAAAACAAATGATTTATTATTTAAGGCTGCTTCAACACCTTTATATTACTTTTTGAATTATTCGATTCTGACATTCCATTCAAAAGATATCACGAGTTTAAAACTTTGAAAAAATTGACTCCATTCGGCTACTAATGCGTTGTAGGGCGTCACTCGGGCAGGGGTACGGGAGGGGAGTTAATTTACTCTGTTTTAGGAGCTCGACGCAAAAAGGAGTGAATATGTGTGTTAAATTATTATTATTATTATGAAATTGTTAAAATTAACAAATCTAAATGTAATGTTCAATGCCCGTGCGAAGCCGGGACGGGCCGCTAGTCTTTATATAAAAATTTGATAGATAATATTTTTTTAATTTTCTTTAAATGTACTACTAATCTTTTTCAGACAAAATTACAAACCTACTTAAAATACCTTGAGAGTAAAAAAAATCTAACATAATAATTAATTTTCGTCGCTATCCCTATGTTACAATCAATTGAAAGAAATTTTTGTTAACTTCAAATCACTAAATATTAAAAATACTGCATATTGTAATTCGCTGTGTATAAAAATAAAAGGTAGTCAGTCACAGTAGCTTCAAATTGTATTTTATCATTAGAAGACTCAAAATGTTCCAACATAATGAAAAAGTATTGTAAATTTTTGAAAAAAAAAACCAACTACGGAGGTTTCTTGCCGGCTCCTTCCCCGTAGATAGCATTCCGAACCGGTGGTAGATAAAAAATGGACGATTTGAAAGCGCTTATTTTAAGTCTATTTAAATAAAAAACATTTTTAATTTGATTTTAAATAAAATATGTCATATTTGATAGTAAAACTGACTCACATTAAGGTTTTCCTTTCTAGTGTCAACGGTGACAGTCGGCGGTTGAAACTTGTGACAGCCGGTCGGTGTGAATGTGTATACATCGCTCTCTGACACACACTGCTCGCTCGGCCCGGCTGGTATCGACATCACACCTTTGTCTTTAGAGCTGGTGTATTCAACCTGTACAATCAAAAACGTACTCAATATTAAATATTATTTATTTCCTATAAACATGGCACATAATGAAATAATAATAACCACATCACTACACACACATTGACTCAACCCTGCACTATGATAATCTTTTATCGCTGGCGCTAAGCATCGATATGGTATAAACTACATAGATAACAATGCAACATCCGAGATCGGTAAGCGAAACGATGCGTCTTGCAAACAACACAAAGTTCCGCCCCCGTCGCGATTCAACCCCGGAACATCTAGATTAAAAAGATGACATAGGAAATTTAGAACCAAATATATGGATTTAGACTAAATTCCAGGTTATTATAAAAATAATACATTATTGTTTGTTCCTCTGCAATTTTTTTATTTATTTAAAACCATTTAACCCCGATTTCGGCTGATGTTGAGCGGCGAATTTTAAAGTGAACAGCTAAGTATAAAAATCCGCTATAGAAGTTTAAACTACTAGGATTAAACTAGACTAAATCACTAGGACTATTACTAAACGATGCTCAAATGCCATAAGCAGACGTAGTTATATCGCTAAAAATAATGCATTTTTACCGGAGTACTAATTTAAATTCTGAAATAGCGCTGGACTTAAGTTATGAATAACTATTTAAGTTATTAATTTTCGACGACTTCTGTGTTGCAGTGGTGTAAACAGCCGACTGCTACGCTAGAGGTTCCGGGCTCGAATCCCGGCGGGGGCGGGACTTTGTGTTGCTTGCAAGACGCATTACTTACCGATCTTGAATGTGACATTCTTATTTATTTAGTATATGCGATACAAGTTCTTACGATACTTAGTGCAATGTGTGTGTCGTGATGTGGTTATTTATTTAACTTCTGGCTACCAAAGCCCATGTGTTATAATAAGCCAGTATAAAGTCCCATTTACACATGACAGCCAAAGTGACGGCCCAGTGCAGACTTTTGTTTGTACTTCCTTTTATATCATCGCGTCGTCGCTGGCATTGAAATGTCTGGAGTACATATAAAAGCAAAATGTTATCGCTGCGATCGTACTGTGGCGTGCTGGTGGCATAACTGATGTGTGTCCCATACCCAGGTAGTGTTACCAGATGCTGGTTATTAATTTCCGGATCTTTTCTAGTGGGAGGGTGAGTAGAACTTACAAAAAGTTTATATACAAATTTGTAATCTAGGACAATCAATCCAGGACACGAAAAGTTTCGGATCTTTCGGTCACCTGTCAAGCCCATACCCAGGCCTCGAGTAGCGTACACACCGACACCTCCACGCTGCCCGGCAGCACGCCGCCCACCCTGTACCTGCATGTGATGCGACGACTGCACGCGCAGGCTGTACCCGGCGTGCTGGAAGGCGGGCACGGCGGCCTCCACGCTGCCCGGCAGCACGCCGCCCACCCTGTACCTGCATGTGATGCGACGACTGCACGCGCAGGCTGTACCCGGCGTGCTGGAAGGCGGGCACGGCGGCCTCCACGCTGCCCGGCAGCACGCCGCCCACCCTGTACCTGCATGTGATGCGACGACTGCACGCGCAGGCTGTACCCGGCGTGCTGGAAGGCGGGCACGGCGGCCTCCACGCTGCCCGGCAGCACGCCGCCCACCCTGTACCTGCATGTGATGCGACGACTGCACGCGCAGGCTGTACCCGGCGTGCTGGAAGGCGGGCACGGCGGCCTCCACGCTGCCCGGCAGCACGCCGCCCACCCTGTACCTGCATGTGATGCGACGACTGCACGCGCAGGCTGTACCCGGCGTGCTGGAAGGCGGGCACGGCGGCCTCCACGCTGCCCGGCAGCACGCCGCCCACCCTGTACCTGCATGTGATGCGACGACTGCACGCGCAGGCTGTACCCGGCGTGCTGGAAGGCGGGCACGGCGGCCTCCACGCTGCCCGGCAGCACGCCGCCCACCCTGTACCTGCATGTGATGCGACGACTGCACGCGCAGGCTGTACCCGGCGTGCTGGAAGGCGGGCACGGCGGCCTCCACGCTGCCCGGCAGCACGCCGCCCACCCTGTACCTGCATGTGATGCGACGACTGCACGCGCAGGCTGTACCCGGCGTGCTGGAAGGCGGGCACGGCGGCCTCCACGCTGCCCGGCAGCACGCCGCCCACCCTGTACCTGCATGTGATGCGACGACTGCACGCGCAGGCTGTACCCGGCGTGCTGGAAGGCGGGCACGGCGGCGTGCGCGCGGGCCACGAGCACGTTGTGCGCGCCCGCCGCCCAGCACAGCGCGCGCCCGCCCGCCGACACCTCCACGCTGCCCGGCAGCACGCCGCCCACCCTGTACCTGCCATCTGCGCCAGCCAAACAACCTCTCATTCATTACGTCAGTGGCTTTACCATAAAAAGTACCATTGGAATAGAGTGCTAACACAATTATTAACCGACTTCATAAAAACGGGACCTCCTCTGCCAGCCTCTGCATCTCATAAACCATAATAACTAGACTTTCATTTTTTTGATAATGTTTATTTCTATTGCCGCTATAACAATCACAAAAAAAAAAAAAAAATTAAGAGGTTACACAGGAAACGTTATTTTGTCGTCATTTTTAGCATGCCCTTTTTCTTTTATGAAATTTTATAAACAAAAAATATTGTTTAACTTTATACAATAGTACGGAACCCTTCATGGGAGGGTTCGACTCGAACTTCATCGGTTTTTCTAGACTGACATTTAAAAATTCCTATTGGATTTTTTTTAATGTATGTTGTTACACAATTATGTGCACATGTTCTTGACTAATATTTCTAAAATTATCTACGAATTTAAATTCATACATAGAAATGTAAAATATTTTAGTTTATGAACAAAAGGGTTTTCGTAAAAATAAAACATATCGACCGGCAATTAATGAATTTTTGACACCTGTAATTACAAAATATACAAAGCTATTCCTGTAGCCTACATATTCATGGATATGACAAAAGCTTTCGACCGAGTTAAAAAGTATGAGACCAGAGAAAATGCTCTAAAATTAATCAAAACAAATCTCTAAAAAAGGCAACAAATAACACGAATAACCAAAGTCTGCCCCAATACCAAAACAGCTATAAGATACTCATCAGAGCCCAAATTTTTTAAATATGGTGTTCCTCAAGGTAGCGTCTTGGGACCGTTGTTATTCTTAACTTATATTAATGATTTGATTTACGGAACAAAATATTTGTATTGGTTGCCGACGATGTTTCTTTAATAATTAATGTATATTGTATGATATCATGTCGCGATAAAAATAAAATGCTCTCGAAGCCTACATGTTTTTTTAGAAACAACCCAAAATCATTCCTGACCAGACTTAAAAGTGTTCGAAACAACCCTTTATTATCATTTCAACCTTGTCAAACAAGCCTTCTGCACAAAAGTGTTGTGTTCATGACACAAACAATCTTTAATAATACTTTCGAAAATCTTTTAGTAAAATTAATAATATAAATATATTAAAGACATCTTAAAAAAGATTTAATTCAAAAATGCTTTTATAATTTAAACGACTTCTTTAAAGATAAGATTTAATAGTTACATTACTTGGTAGCCGAAACGTCAGAATTCTTTACCGCTGCTACAGCATAAGATGATCTAAATACGCTAAATTTGTTTGTGAGTTTGAGAGTTCCGCTATTATAGTTTGTAAGTGCATAATGACTATTAAAATATTTTTCTGACATGTTAAATAATATTTGTATGCCCAGTGACTGGCTGAACATATGGACTACCTAATGTAACAACATCTGCATGTAAATATTTTGTGTTCGCGAATAAATGTATTAGATTTGATTAAAAATATACAATCGAATTGAGAACCTCCTCCTTCTTTGCTTTTTTTTTTGGTGGTGGCGACAGATCTGTCACACTGGGACTCAACATAAACATGCGAAACGTCAACCAATCCCGTGGGATTAATTACGGCGTGAGCTCATGTTTTATATTTCTTAGGATATTTTATTAAAACTGACCTTTAACAGTGGTGGTGAGAGGTTTCCCGACGTATCCACCATCAGGTGACAGTGGACGGACAGTTATAGGTAGACCCTCGCAAAGGGACTTGATCTTGCATTGAACTTCTCCTTCCAAGGTTGCTTTCAGTTGGGAGAACGATATGCCATCGACTGGTTCATTGTTGACGGATATCTTGTGGGTGAGCGGGTAGAATCTATTGGAGACATCGCTTTTTAATCACTTTTAACTAGATGTTATAAACAACATTGACAAGAATACTACATACAAGACCCTGCACTAAGATATAATCTTGTGTCGCAGGTGCTAAGCAACGATATGGTATAAACTACTTAATACTGCATCCAAGACCAGTAAGCGAGACAATGGGTCTTGTGAATAATGCAAATGTCCGCCGCCGCCGTGATTCGAACGTAGACCTCTGGCGTAGCGGTCAGACGTTAACACCACCGCGCCACAAAAGATAATTGGGTTTGGTGGATAATTTCAGTTATTTTGTTGGAATAAAAACTATTTTTACGCAAATTGGCGACCAAAAAGCTAATATAATCAATTTTTTTTTTTGAGAACTACAGGGGAATGTCGGATGTTTGATGGACCTAGGCATAGACAGGGCAGGGCAGGGCTTTAGTATTTAGGTTTAGGTTTAAAGATTCTTAATTTCTCAATAAAAACATAATTGTCACTTACTTGAGAACAGAGTGTACAAATTGGTTTATATATATTAGTGTCGTTGGGACCGATCAATTTTATAAAAAGCATCAGCTCAAATTTTATTCCGATTGACAGATAGGTATATAAATACGCAAACATGTATGTATGTGTTTAGTATTTAAAACAAATAAACTTACTGTAATCCATCCCTTTGCTCCTGCTCATGTACTTCCACTTTGGCTGTGTACACACCTGGTGCTAAGTACGTGCACCATTTGCCTGCGAAAACATATTTAAAATGTTATAATTCAAACATGTTTTACTCAATTTCGTTGATGTTAATAACTTTGCCTTCTATTTTGGAATAATAAATGTGTATCTCACAAAAAAAAAAATGTAAACGTCAGCAATTTTTATTGTATGATAAGTGTGTGTAATTTTATATAGTTTAAATGTTTTACAGCGGCAATATAAATACACTATGTGTGAAACATTCAACTGTCTTCCTTTATCGGTTCGTGAGATACAGCCTCGCGGCACAGCCGCCACTCTGTCCCACCACTGCAACTCCTGTTCACCAGGATCAACAGTGGCGAATCCTTTGATCGAATAATCAACTAATAATGCAGCTGTGCAATGACGCACAGGCTGTGCCGGAAACCCTACCGGCTGTCGCGGGTCCCACAACGAACTTAATCAGAAGAAATGGGAGGTAGTAAGAAAGCGGTTTCAGACTTCCCTCCCAGCAAAGCGGAGACAGCAATCGAAATGGCCCAGAGGCCAAAAACTAAGGGGGGAGACAGTCAGGACACGCCTGACCGTCAAAAACACCGCGGAATGCCACTAACTAACAGGGGATTAATTAGATACTAACCTAAATCTTACACCAGTAATATTGGTGGCAAAACTTTTTAAAGGCAACACACCACACAGCTTTTTAAAGGAGATAAGGCCTGTGTATAGTATTTAGTAATCACTTGCACCGTTAGCGTACAAAACAGTCAGTCCCGTACCTGCGTCATCAGTGCGGACGGCGTCGTGCGCGGCGTGCGCGGCGTGCGCGGCGTGCGGCGCCACGGCCACGGCGCGCGCGTGCGGCGGCGCCACGGCCCCGCACACGCGCCAGCGCGCCGCCGCCGCGCCCGGCACGGACACCGCGCCCTCGCTCGACACTGACACCACTATGGGACTGATCTGGCAATGCTCTGTGGACAAATGTTACAATTTAATGTATAGGGGACATCGCAGATAGGACGTAATAATGCAATGTCACTAGCGTAAATTGTATTTGTTCCAATAAAAAGTTGCTTTTTTTCGAAATAAATTGATACAAGTAGACTTTAATTCTATATTGGAAAATTAAATAATAAAATATAATTAATAGATTTAAAAATCTAAAAACCCACGTTTTTAAATGTCTTAAAAATAAGAAAATAACCCTACGGGGCTGAAAGTGGGGCCACTCAAAACGTGGAGGCATATCTTTGCAAGTTACACCAACGATATATACACGTCATGTAAATATATCCCATTAATAATCCATTAAATAATATACGCCCCCACGTTTTGAGTGGCCCCTCTTTCAGCCCCGTAGGGTTATTTTCTTATTTTTAGGGCATTCAAAAACGTGGGTTTTTAGATTTTTTAAATCTAATAATTATATATTTTTTTCTGCCTCAAAAGGCACTTCATACAAATTTTATCAAAATCGATCCAGCCGTTTTTATAGATGTAAATTGCATCGTCATCGGGTTTGAAGCTACCCTGAAAATTTCAGCCTGCTAGCTTATCGGGAAGTGCCTCAAAATTGAGTTGCAAAAATCCAACCGGAACAAACAAACAAGAAAGTGAGTGTATAAAAACGTGGGAATTACATTAAATTCAAAGGTTACAGCGAAAGTTACGTTAGAAATATGCGATCGAAAAGAATTAACAGTAGACATAGAGTAAATAAAAAACAGCACCCGATCACAGTGGCAGTACTGTCATAAAGCCCAAAAGCCGACAAGAGCCCTATCGAACTAAGATAAGTTCGCATTCTCATTCATTCATTACTTTTCATACTACAATATACCTTGCACAGCATTGTCCAAAATTCGCGCTAATTCCGCGCTGAACTTATCTTGCTGAGTCTCACTCAAGCTCCATCGCTCGCACACACAAGCTTGGAACGGGGCTTGCTTCTTTATACTCTTTCTTCAGAAAAATCCCTTTTATTGAAAGATCGTAAAGTCTTTCAATAAATTGATTTTGTTAGTGAAAATTGTCGAAGATGCATCTACCCAGCTAAGTTCTTTGACAGAACGTTCGTTTCTCTTAAGCGTGTCCATATCTGAGAAATACACAGGGTCAAGAACGGCTATCCGAATTGTCAAATACAGCTATCGAAAAACAATTGTCGGTAGATTTAAAACGTTATATTTTGTTTTCTTACGAAGCAATCAAAAAAACAACAACAGTTTCCTTAGTTCCATTCGCTCACATAAACCCAACGACTTTATCAAAGCCGCCGAAAGTATGGTATTGCTGACATGTTCGCAAACTTCTGTGTGCTTTGGTGAGCTTCTCCACGCCAGTAAAGTCCACAACTGAAGTATGAAGTGAGAGATTCAAGAGCAATGGTGCAACAAGGCCATATATATAAATTAATTATAAAACTACCATAACATATCTCTCGGCTTGCCCTTTTCTAAAACTCTAGGCACGCCACTGCCCGATCACGAATATATCGTGGATTTTAGAAATCGCCCTACTCAACCATATTAAAGTGAAGCAAACGACCCAAAGCGTTCAAAAGCGACAATAAATAATGTTGGCACTTTGCATGTTCACGGATCCATTGAGATATGTGCTAATGCGTCCTTAGCTTCTAGCTTTGGATCCTGTTCGTAACATGTCAGGGAATTTTTCGTTGAATGTTACCACTAATAGACACTTGACAGCTGTCCATGATAACTCTGCTAAAAACTATTCGGGAAAGGCCCATGT
Source organism: Choreutis nemorana (assembly GCA_949316135.1). NCBI lineage: Eukaryota > Metazoa > Arthropoda > Insecta > Lepidoptera > Choreutidae > Choreutis > Choreutis nemorana. Next base: position 11,357,082 of record OX438598.1, on the reverse strand, counting down.
TCGGCATTGAGTATAATCTAGCTGAGATGATGTCATTAGACACGCCAATGAGACATATCGTTTTAATTAACTTTTCTGTATTGGACACGTCATTGTATTGTAATTCTTAAAAAATTTAATTGCTGTTAATTAAGAAAATTAACCGTTTTAAATTAAATCTCGCTTAAAAATTCTGTTAGAAATTACTGTCCCCGTGTGTGGAATAACGTGGCGACACAACCGTGAGACCACGTTTTTTTCATCAGCCAGCGACATGTTTTCTGTCAAACTCAGCAATGTCATTGGCTGGCCACATGTTTATCTGCAAGACTATGTGTACCAAAAACCTGACGAATTCGAATCTTACTCTTAATCACTGCTCAGTGTTGCCAGAAAGTCACTGACAGCACTTTCATTTTAACTTTAAAAAAATTTGCCAACCTGTAAAACACTGAACATGTTCGAACGCGACGTTATAACTACTGACGTCTTCACTCTACCTTCTACTGTGGTAAAATCATCATCATCTGATAGAAATAGGGATCCAATATTTTTAACTGAACCGATCCAGCCCCCTTATACAAGTACCGTCATTCTGCAATCGTTCACGAAAACAGAAAATAAAAATATATAGACATGACATTTCCTCGCGTTCGCGTTACCTCATTGAAATATCATAAATTTTCTGTTGGCGTTAACGCTTACGGGATGATGGCACTTGTGTAAGGGAGCTGAGCTGCTTGCAACCAGCACTACTGTGTAGCCTACTTTAAAACTATACACTATCCGGTTTATTACAAGACATGGATTCAAACAGTACCAGGCTATAGCCAGGTACAAAGCATGCCCTAAATAAATTTTTATTACAAGACGCAGTTTATCGCAAAAAATAAAGTTTTTTTTTTGGTTCTTTGGCGTCCCGGTTTTACTGAGTCCATGCCTTTCAATAAGACACTAAATGTTTTTGTCTTAGATGTAGTATTCTCATCTATGTAGTTTATACCATATCATTGCTTAGCACTTGCAAAACAAGATTCTACAATCATACTGTGGGGCTGAGTTATTATGCGTGTCGTGTCGTGGTTATTACTATTTAATACCTTGTTACACAATGCCAACCTCTGTAACTCGCCGCCTCAGCATTTTCCTGCGAATATTGCAATCGGCCCCACGGCACGAGGTGCAAGCGCAGCAACAACGTGACCGTCTCACCACCGTCGACGGAGGTTTCGAGTTCAACAAAGGAAGAACCAAACGGCATTCTTATTCAGATCATTCATCGATCAACTTAGGCTAATATAGAGTTATAATTTTATAATAAATTAAGTTAATCAAATTTAATTTGCATTTATTTTTGCATCCTCTGGCTGCACCCATTGTAATTGGCGCAGTCGGTAGGATAGTCGAGTAGAGTCAGTGAATCGATCACAGGCACCGGCTATCACGAATCTACAGGAGTTGCAGCCAACAGGAGTATCCAAAAATCGATACCGCAGAGAAATGCAGATTAATTGGTAAGTACCTAGATCGTACTAGAGTTGCTCGCCTTTCCTTGTTGTAACCTTTTCTTAATCATTTATCCCTTGTGTTAATTTCCTCTGTGTTACTTTAATTTTACAAAATTTTTCACCCACGTAAATCGCGGACCCCCGGGTCAATTAGAAGTAATAGAATCTCGCAAATTGATGCCAGTAGAAATTTAGGAAGTATTTTAGAAGATAGTAATCTCGTAGATTTTAGTGATACGTTTAAATTACACATCAAAATGAGTATAGATTTAGTGGACCAAGTTTACAAGGCCTTACGCCTTTTGCCAGAATTTGACGGAAACCCAAATGTCCTTACGCGTTTTGTGCATTTATGCGATCAATTAGTTGCGCAATTTATCAGAGCGGAGCCTGGATTTGAACTAAGTAATCTAGCTCTTTTGAATGGTATCCTCAACAAAGTTACCGGACATGCTGCACGCGCAATAAACTCAAACGGCATACCCGAAAACTGGCAGGGTATAAGAAATTCATTAATTAACAATTTCTCAGACCAACGGGATGAGACAGCTTTATACAATGACCTCGCCCTTCTCACCCAGAGACACCTGTCTCCCCCGGAATTTTATGAGAAGTGCCAAACTCTGTTCAGTACTATAATGACTTATGTCTCGTTGCACGAGAACTTACCTACAACCATCGAGGCTAAGCGCACTTTATATAGAAAACTAACGTTACAAGCTTTTATAAGAGGACTTAAAGAGCCGTTAGGGTCCCGTATTAGATGTATGCGACCGGAGACAATAGAAAAAGCCCTTGAATATGTTCATGAGGAAATTAACACCCTATATCTGCAACAGCGAAATGATCACTTACCGGAACGGAGAACGCAATCTACGTCCTTATTTGACCATGCGGGTCAATGTTAATAAATCTTTTAATTTGCCGCCACCACGACCATTAACCTTTACACCTCCGTATAATAATATGCAAGGACCATCGAAGCCTTTAGGGTTTCAGTCACCAAGGCCAATGCAAGTTTGGAGACCCCAAATACCCCCCAATCATGGCCCCACGCGGACGCAACAAATGTTTAGTGCACATCCACCTAACTACAGACCCCAAAGTAACGTTTTCCGATTGCCTCAGCAACGACCGGGATACACACCGTTTAATAATGGCCCTAAGCCTATGAGTGGTGTGAGCCACTTTGTTTCTAAGCCTATGAATAGACCAATGACAGGACATGACTGGACTAAACATGGGAATCCACCCCCCTCTAATTATTTCCGGACTAGGGAGATGAATATGAATGAGGTTGACTCCTATGACTATTACGATTATCCTGATCCCAATTGCTATTACCATGACACCCCTTATTTCGAGCCTATTTATGACCCTTTATACGAACAACACGCTTACAACGATCATATTCCGGCTTATGTAGAGGAACCCCAGGAGGAGGTCATTACGGAAGACCAGGATTTTCCGATTGCCCCGAAATCAGACAAGCCAAAATAGAGATTAACTTACAAACGCAAAGACAACTCCCGTTCATACAGATAGCAAATCCACCCTTAAAATTATTAATTGACACAGGTGCAAATCAGTCATTTATTTGCCCAGAAGCAGTAGAAAAGTATTATTCTAATATACAATGTAATTATGAACCTTTCGAAGTAACTAATATCCATGCGACTTCCCGTAATAACTATTCAATTACATTGCCATGCTTTAATGAATTCAATGAAAAATGCGACATAACTCTTTTTATATATAAATTTCACAATTATTTTGACGGGTTAATTGGTTTAGATTTACTCGAGAAATTAGAATCAAATATAGATTTGAAGGACAAAGTCCTAACTACACGAAATTCAATTAATCCTTTGCGTATGTATGATTCACGGAATTGTAACCTTTACGAAGACATAATACCAGCTAAGACATCTAAGGTAATAAGAGTCCCGATAAACTTCCATGACGGTGACGCGTTAGTAAAAGAACAAACAATATCCAACTTTAATATACGTGATTGCGTTACGACTGTTGAGAACAGCCGTGCTTTTATAGAAGTCACTAATCCAACTAGACATGACGTAGTATTTTCAATGGATAGGCCAGTTAGTGCTGAGATTTTTAACGTTCAGTTCACGCGCACTCAACAACTTAACGATCGAGCTTCCGAAGTACTCTCGCGATTACGTACTGACCATCTGAATCCAGAAGAACGAGCCAATTTAGAGTCTCTTTGCACGCAATATGCTGACGTCTTCTATTTAGATGGTGAGCCATTAACTTTCACCAATAAAATTAAACACAGTATTAAAACCAGCGACGAATTACCTGTCTATACTAAAACTTACAGATACCCTTTCATTCATAGGCAAGAAGTTCAAGAACAAATTTCAAAAATGCTTGATCAAGGTATAATACGTCCTTCGCAATCAGCCTGGAGCTCTCCTATTTGGGTTGTTCCAAAGAAGGCCGACGCATCTGGCAAAGTAAAATGGCGTATTGTAGTAGACTTTCGAAAAGTAAATGAAAAAACCATCGATGATAAATACCCTATTCCTAACATCAATGACGTCCTAGATAAGCTTGGTAACTGTCAGTATTTCACAACTTTAGATCTTGCCAGCGGGTTTTACCAGGTCGAAATGAACCCCACCGATGTACACAAGACAGCCTTTAATGTAGAGCATGGGCACTTTGAATTTTTGCGAATGCCCATGGGACTTAAGAACTCTCCATCCACCTTTCAACGAGTGATGGATAATGTTCTCCGGGACCTTCAAAATGTAATTTGCCTCGTCTATTTAGATGATATCATAGTATTTTCCGTCTCCCTTCAGGAACACATGATTAATCTGGAAAAAGTCTTTAAAAGACTTAGGGAATCGAACTTCAAGATTCAGATGGATACGTCCGAATTTTTAAAATTAGAAACCGCGTACCTAGGACATGTAATTAGTAAGGATGGTATTAAGCCAAACCCTGATAAGATCGCAGCTATCCATAGATTCCCAATCCCGAAGACAGCCACCGAGATAAAACGCTTCCTTGGTTTACTAGGATATTACAGGAAATTTATCCCGGACTTTGCGCGAATAACAAAGCCGATGACGCAATGTCTGAAGAAAGGCTCTAAGATAACACACGAAGATCCCAAGTATATAGATTGCTTTGAAAAATGTAAAGCGCTTCTCACCAACGATCCCATCCTTCAATATCCCGATTTTTCAAAAGATTTTGTTCTGACGACAGACGCTTCTAATTTTGCAATAGGTGCCGTCCTCTCCCAAGGACCTATAGGTAGCGACAAGCCAATAGCATATGCATCCAGAACATTAAACTCGAGCGAAACCAACTATAGTACAATCGAAAAAGAGCTACTAGCTATAGTTTGGGCAACCAAATATTTCCGCCCATACTTGTTTGGAAGAAAATTTAAGATAATAACGGACCACAGACCCCTACAATGGGTCATGAGTCTCAAGGAACCTGGTTCTAGACTTACAAGGTGGAGATTAAAACTAAGCGAGTATAATTTTGAAACCATTTACAAACAGGGTAAACAGAACACAAACGCAGATGCATTGTCCCGCATTGAAATTTATAACGAGGACACCAATTCTATCGTAGTTAACGTATCCGAAGAAAATTATTCAACTATAGGTTCCGAGACTTTAACAGCCCAAACTAATAACTGTGAGGAAGTTGATCAAGATAACTCAGACACAGCAACAGCTCACACAAGTAATGAAAACCCTATCCTAGAGGTGCCAATCTCTGACGACCCTCTAAACAGATTTAGTAGGCAAATTTGCTTCGTATTAGTAGGCGACATTAAGAAGCGACCGTCAGTATCAAAACCCTTCGAAACACATACCCGGACGACTATTCAACTTTCAGAATCTAACTTAACTGATGAGGTTGTTAACGCAATTAAAGAATTTGTTAATCCAAAGGTCAAAACAGGTATTATTATTCATCCCCCTCTCGCTATGTATAAGATTATCCCTATTATTCAAGATAACTTTAAAAATTCTTCCATGAACCTTGTATTAACAAAGGTAGAATTAGAAAATGTCAAAGATTACTTACGCCAACAGGAAATTATAAAAAAATATCATGAAGGTAAAACCAATCACCGAGGTATTACCGAATGTTATCTGGCTTTATCCTCTAAGTACTATTGGCCCAAAATGAAGGAATGCATTACAAAATACATCAATGAATGCAGTTTGTGTGGCCAGGCTAAATATGACCGAAATCCCATTAAGCAAAGGTTCTCAATTGTTCCACCTCCATCTAAGCCATTTCAGATAGTTCATCTTGACCTTTTCACAGTTCAAAATGAAAAATTTCTTACCATAATAGATGCCTTTTCAAAGTATGCACAAGTATACCACCTCAAGGACGGTACGGCTCTAAGCGTCGTACAAGCTCTACTTGTATTCTGTACCCATCACGGTGTGCCTTTAACTATTGTAACAGACGGAGGTACCGAATTTATAAATCAACTCTTCTCTGAATTTATCCGAATCCATAAGATTCAACATCATAAAACACTTGCACATTCTCCGAATGACAATGGCATTATCGAAAGGTTTCATTCTACCATCCTTGAACACCTCAGACTATTAAAGCTAGAGAAACGTAACGAACCAACAACCAATCTTATGCCCTATGCCCTCTTAGCCTATAATAGTTCTATCCATAGCTTTACGAAATGCCGACCTCTAGACATTATCACTGGACATTTTGACCCACGCGACCCAATAGACATTGACATGACCGAACATTTATTCCAACAATATTCCCAAGACCATAGAACACGGATGACCCAGGTATACGATTTTATAAATCAAACTTCCCTACATGATAGAACACAGCTGACTGAGAATCGTAATAAAGACAGAGAACCTGAAAAGGAATACTCCCCTCAACAACAAGTCTTTATACGAAACCCCATAGCTTCCCGACAAAAGTTAGCCCCACGTTACACGCAGGATACAGTACTTGCAGACCTTCCAATACATATTTACACAAGAAAGAAACGCGGCGCCGTAGCCAAATCCCGGCTTAAGCGGAGTCCTAAAATACCCACTTTGTTACAGGACAATTCTATGGCTGACGATACTGCACACGATTCAAGGACAAGAATTAACGATCGACTCACTTGACAACGGACCAGGACTACTTCCCTTTAAATTAGGAGCTGCTAAGATCGTCTCCCATTACCATTCCTTCTTAAGTCATATCGACTTGGAAAACATCCACCAACAGATAGAATTAGTAAAAACACAATTGATTGAATTAGGTCCCGTATTAAATAATAAAACTTTATCTCTATTTGACCCTCACCTAAAGCACCTTAGTAATAAAATTAAATCCATTATTAATAAACTCAACATATTCGAATCAGTCCGTAGTAAAAGAGGTCTCATCGACGGTTTAGGTTCCGTTATTAAAAGCATTTCTGGTAACCTAGATTATACCGATGCATTAAAGTACGAGCACGCAATTGATATTTTGCGCAATAACGAAGATAAATTAGAAGTAGAACTTAATAATCATGTAAGTCTTAACAAACATTTTATTTCACAGAGCACTCAAATAATAGGTAACATAGTAACGAATCAAGACAAAATGAACAAAGCATTAAATTTAATACTAGAAAGTGACGCTAATAGAGATACAGATCTGATAAAATACGCCCATCTGGCACAACACTTACTTATTTTAGGAGACAATATAGAAGATCTGTGTGAGGAGTTGCAAAGTTTAGAGAATACTCTAACCTTTATTCGTGCATCGAGCACCCCGTATTCCATATTTAGCGTTAATGAAGTTAAGGATATGTTAGATAAATTAAGAGCGTTATATTCCAATAACGAAATTCTTGATGTAGAATTTAGGAATTTTTACGAAATAATTAAACTAGGTTATTTTTATCTAGGTAAGCAAGTAATAGTAGTTATAAAAGTCCCGATCGTCGTTCCCATAATCTATGACTTCTACAAATTATCCCTTGTTCCTAACAGAAACCTTAAAACCCTAGTACCACCCCTACCTTTTGTAGCACTCTCTAGTAAAGACTCTAGGTACATAGAGACAGAATGTCCGAAGATCAACTCACTATATCTCTGTGATGCAAAACCCAGCCTCAATACTCAGGATGAACCCGACTGTATCCAGCATCTCATTACACATCAAGAACTCCTACCAACTTGCAAGCTCACGCCTGTGATCCTGACACATGTAGCCCTAGAGGCACTCGACGATAAACACTACACCTTGAGCTTTCCTGCACCGACGAAAGTGAAGATATCCTGCGGACAGGAACAATATCGTACACTACAAGGCAGTTACCTGGTCATCATCCCACTGAACTGCAATCTGAAGACACCGGGATTCACCATCTCTAACTCAAACGATCACGTCAAAGGACATGTCATTAGAATAATGGAAATGCCCCTTAACAACGAGTCTAACCCCAAAGATCCCATAAATCTAATCCTCAACTCGCCGAACTTGGAAAAGCTCCACACATTGAACAACGAAGTAGCATCCCAATCTGCAATTAGTCTGGATGACATCACGGACCCGGTCATATACCACACGACAATACCCATGTACCTGTTACTATTCGGTACATGTGCACTCATCGGCACATTATTATGCTGGCGGACAAGAGCGAGCAAGATTGCCAAAGAAAACATTGAAGCCCACAATAGCACATTGGAAGTACAGTACGCAGTACCAGCAGCCCGCAATATCAACCCAAATGAAATAAAGGTCGACCACGGATGCCTGCCAGCGTCTATCTCGGACAAGTCCTGCAATAGTCGCTGTTCTACGGGGGGAGATGTTACACAATGCCAACCTCTGTAACTCGCCGCCTCAGCATTTTCCTGCGAATATTGCAATCGGCCCCACGGCACGAGGTGCAAGCGCAGCAACAACGTGACCGTCTCACCACCGTCGACGGAGGTTTCGAGTTCAACAAAGGAAGAACCAAACGGCATTCTTATTCAGATCATTCATCGATCAACTTAGGCTAATATAGAGTTATAATTTTATAATAAATTAAGTTAATCAAATTTAATTTGCATTTATTTTTGCATCCTCTGGCTGCACCCATTGTAATTACCTGCATACCTACTAACCTATTATTTATAATAATAACAACCACATCACAACACACACACATTGACTCAGCCCTGCACTAAGGTATAAACATGTATGGCAGGCACTAAGCTACAATATAAACTTTTTATATATATATTATTCCGCTGCTGCCGGGATTCGAACCCGAAACCTCTAGTGGAGCGTAGTCGGCTAATTGTCGGTTGTTTTGCACGAGGAAAGTTTCTTTTAAGCATCAGTGGCTTACTCACCATGTTCAAACGCGACGTTGTAGCTGCCCGGCTGCAACGAAGGCAGAGTATACTTCCCCCCCTTGTCAGTGACTCCGGCCGCCACTCCGTCCAAAGTAACACGCACGCCCGCCAAGCCAGCGCCACCTAGTGACGTGGCCACGCTGCCTACCACCGTGTAGCCAACTACCTGTTGAAATTAAGTCGATTTAAAGTGTATTTGGATAGAAAACTATCTTAGTTTGACCTGGTTAATAGAAATTAATTAAAATACTATTAAGTTTTGCATATTGGTTCAAATTTTTTTTAAATTACATGCAATGTTACATATATATTTTGTAGCCCCATCTTGCCTTTTATTGAACTATTTTAGTCTAGTGTGTCTTTTTTATTGGCTGTATGTCACGACGCTCTTTGCCGCTCGGTGATTAAAACTTTCGTTACGTCAATCTATGGCGTCCGGCGGAGCCAAAAAAAGCCGGCTGCACAGGAGTACCACCATGGAATCCCACCCCCTGTCGTGTACTAGCTGGCAGCTAGTTTATTTCATAAGGACTAACCTTTTATTTAAGTTATATATATGTTTTTTTATTGTTAAAGCTGTGACAGCATTAAATAAAGTCTGGAAACCCACATAGAGTTTTTTTTTTAGTAACAGCAGAATGGCTCAAATTTGAAAAGACACTTTCTGGATAGTTAATAGCTACTTGGTAGATACGCATACATAATTTTGCATCAAAAACTTTTTTCATACAACTAAGGTGTAAAACCAGACAAATAACTCATCTTATGGCAAGCAGATACATGCAATGACAAAAAGTAAAACTTGTACCTAACCGAATGCAATAAAAGGGATAAAATAGTATCAAACCTCAAAAGCATTCCGTATGAACAAGCTATCATGTCGAACAGTGAACGGTACAGCATCAGGCCTGATATTGTATGTGACCGAGGCCTGTCCAGGTGACTTGGACAGAGCCAGGAGTTTGTACTCCCCGGCTGGCACGAGACCAAACTTGAACTCGCCGTTACTGTCCGTGGTGGAATGGCAGATAGGAGCATCTGGTACCCCTTGTAGGAGAGCCGTGTTGCAACCTTCTATACGGAGTTTTGGATTTGCCTAAAAGGAATGTTTAAATTTAATTACATTGACTTAATTTATTAGTAAGCTCTTGAAATTTTTTTGGATGTTTAATTCAAAAATCTGTAACAAAGATTTTTTAAACATCTTTTTTAATATAACTAATATAATCATTAAGAAAATTGTTTTTGAAAAAGTCTTCGAAATTTTATGTTTTTCTTTCATAAAAAAACCAACCTCTTTAGAGTAGAGAAGAATATAAACACCGGAAATGGGGTTGCCGTATGAAGTAACAGAACCAGTGACATCGTAACCTTTCACTGCAAGTGCACCAAGAGGCAGAGCCGTGTTACCTTCTTTCACTTGGACTATTGCTTGCGAAGGTTCCAACTTCCATCTAGAAATGAAGAATTATTGCCATCACAAAAAATTCACATATATTACATATCTTGACATTTTTATCTCAAGTGTCTTATTAATCTTATCATTAATCCATTAGGTTTTCACTCTATATCCAAAGCATCCAATTAAAGCTGTGTATGGTATATTTAGATGTAATGGTATAAAACTTAACAAACTACCTTGGATGAGAAGCCTTTACAGAGAACTTTCCAGGAATCACAGGTGTGAAATGGAAATCACCACCAGAAGATGTAGTTGTATCCCAAGACTCCCCCTTTTCATTCACCAGCTGCACCAAGATCCCAGCTGGTCCAGTCTGCTGGCCAGCAGTAACCACTTTACCGGTGATTCCGAAACCATTAAATGAGAAGTTCACGTCTTCGCCAGTGGAACACTGATCTGTGGTTCCGTCCACTACCAGGTCCACTTTGGAAGGCTCAAAGCTCCATCCTGGTGGTGGATGGACCTTCAGCACGTACTCTCCTTTTTCATACAAAGGTAGGAAGTAGTAGCCATTAGTGGGGGCGCATTCTGTCTTCTCTTTTAAGCTTCCTTCTTTGGTATACCTAAAATTGAATTGGAACATTTTAAAAAACTAAAGTAGACCATCCTGCAGTAAATTGTCTTACTTTGATCGGAATTGTCGTTGAAAACTCTATTAATATTATGTAATTACTAAAGAAATAGTGTAAATAATAGACTAAATTAGATTAACAAAATAGTTTGTAGGTTAACTTACAGGCCGATTTCAATTTTAGAAAAATCCAAGTTTACGTGGCTTTTAACGAATCCTCCACAACCTAAGATATCATTTCCGGAACATTGTAAAGCTATTTGTAATAAAAATGAAATTAAAAGACTTTTTCGTGTAGTATCTGCCACTGCCATTTTCACTTTTAACGTTTTTTTTTTTGCAATGACGTTTACTTTTGGCCAAGCAAAGAAAAAAATATATACAGCCAAGAATATAAGGGGACATCATGTTGGTTTTCTATAGCAGCAATAATAAAATAACCGTTCTTTACTTTAAACATCGTACTTTTTTAAACCATTACTTTATTATACCGAAACAGTTAAAAATAAAACTTCAAATCAGTCCCACAATTTTAGTTTTAATGAGAAAAACGAACAGAAATTCGTTCAATATTTTTTTATCCTTTAATAAGAAAACAATGCAATTTAAATGGGATTTGTATTTATTTGGTAGATACCATTATTTTAATAAGACACTCAACAGTCCTGAAAGTGAATTGCTCTTTTGAAATTATGTAAATACATATAACAAAAGGTGTAAAAGTAAATTTTAAAAAGAAAATAAAACTTAAAAATACATTTACTAATGTAAAAAAATCAATTACATTGTTTATTTCTAACCAGCAATACACAGCCTGATTGAAACAACTTTAGATAATAAACAGTGGCCAGTGCTGATCGGACTAGATGCTATCAAACAGCCAACATATTGCTACTATTTGACTTATGTAGCCACAGCAGTTTTGGTTTTATTCTGTATCGGGAGGAATAGTTTGAACTCAGCGGGAAGTTCATCTTCAGAATACAGCCGGTCGGAGAAGTATACTCTTCTTATCCTGCAGTTGGCATGTATTTGTACCCGCAAGGTTTCTACGTAATTTGTACCATACGCTCTTCGTGTGAAGTCTGCCAGGTTGAACTGTATTTGGTTCCAGCCTTCGTCAAGGCGCATGGGCATTGTGCAGATGAAAGGTTTTACTCTAGTTGTTGACTGGTAGTTACTAGCTCTAAACCTTCTTCTCACATTCTTGTCATCTAAAACCTGTGAATAAAATTGTTGAAGAAGTATATGATGAATTTCAAATACTATTCAAATAAAATCAAATCTATCTAGTATTAAGAGGTTAGTGCACCATATAGACACTATGCAAATGTGTTAACCTGTGCAATGCAAACCTTTGACAGCAAAATCACCCAATTTTTATTTGTAGTTCATTTATATTCTAATGCATACTTACTTGGACTTCGAATGTGAAGTATTTCTTTAAGTTTTTTATAATCATAACCAAAAAGGGCAGTTTTATGCCTAAGGTCTTCTTCGGATCAGCCGGGCAAGTAATATATGTTGTGCTAACATTGGTGCCGACTATTTCAAGCACTAAACTCTGTATGTCATTGTCCGTGATCCTTTTAATGTGTCCATTTCTGACCTTCTTGTCCCAGATCTGCAGCGGTTTGCTGCCGATGCTGTAAAGGATCGAAAGGAAACCAGACTGAAAAGTGTTCTTGAACATTTCTTCCTATTTAATACTCTTACATTTAGCAATTAACAACAAAAAAGTTTAATCGATCTAATAAAATCTTTCCTGGTTGCATTGAAACCTGACAGGATGACAGTAAACACAAAAATTTTTGAAGCCGGCCATGATTGGCCATGCGTCTGTTATCAACAGGGTTACCGTAGCAACGTGATTACTAACATTGATCGTTTTGAAGTTACGTTAAATGAAACAGAGCATAAAGTTTTATATATCCGGTGTCTCTCCAGTCTCAGGCATCTAATCATAAAATTTGATTTTGTTACAAAGTATTTTTGTTCATTAAACTACTTTCATAACTATTCATTATTAACAATCATATTTACATTCACACGTCTATGACACAATTTTAGGACAAAATGACGTAAAAGACACCTATTTTCAAATTTAATGTAATTATGGAAATAATTCTTAAATCTTACTCAATAACACAATCTAATTCAAAGTTAGTAATTAATTTTACTGTAACTTGATTACCTTTTTGTATTGATTATTGGCGCAGTAAGTCGAAACTGTGATTCGGAAAATTCCGTATAACGGAACGGTGAATATTGACTTGACAGTTGCATGATGCATGTGATGGATGTCGAGTGAAGTGCAATTTCTTTCCGTAATTTTATTCTTTTGGTTCCTTATTTAATGCCGTGTCAACTTGAGAAGAACTAGAAGAAAACATTTGATTTTCTACTATTAAAATAAGAACTATGAGCGGTGGTTTATTTAAGTGATTTGTAAGAAAAAGTGAAATTCTAAAGATGACTGAGAATATGTCATCAAATGGGTAAGTGGATGTCTACTCATTGATTATTACTCGTTAATACTCAGTTTTAAATTAATTTTATTAATTACCTTACTTCTTTTCAAGATTGTTTAACTGTAAAACATTATTTTTCAACTTGCTAATTTCTTTCTTGTGCATTCATTTGTCTCTTCAGAATTGATATACAGATAATTTCATACGTTTGTAAATACGACATAAACTTGTAAACGTTATTAAAATATATCGATCATAATTTGATACCTACAAGTGTAAATGTGTTTACAAAACAAATACTATAGTGTCAATGTGATTGTTACTTGTCAGAAGCTATAGTTCTGATTTTAAATGTTTCTTGTATATAATTTTATTAGGATACTTTGCGCTTTATGCTATAAACACTAACTTATGTACTTTTGTAAGGTATGTCAAAATATATTTAACTAGCGGCCTGCTCCAGCTTCACATGGGTGAAAATTTATTTCTTGAAACATTTTGATATAAGCATGATATATCTTTAAGTAGAACATAAGCAACCCACCATGCTGTATGCGGTCACACCAGCCACATTGATTTCATTCTACTTATATTGACATTTCAAAATCTGTAATATCTTTTGAATCTAATGTCCAATTTTAATTATTCAAAAAGTTATCTACACTGTATGGAACATGAAATGATTTATTTGAATATGAATGAATACAAAAGAATTGATAACACGATTTCTATCAACTTTTAAAATGTAAATAAGTAGTTTTTACATAGTAACCACAATGGTTAGGTATATGTTATTGAGATATTTTAATTTTTATGTCCTTTTAATATTGTAGTTTTTTTTTTTGTTATTGATGGTAGCAATAGTTTTGCATAGTGCATGCGATTGAGACATTTTATGGCAACATTTTTTTAAAACTTGGTTCACTTTATTGGAGTTTTAGTAGGGATATCTAATTTTTTCTTATTCTTCTTGACTTTGACTAAATATAGCCTATGTGTTATGGGGATAATGTAGTATGCTAATGGTGAAGGAATATTTAAAATTGTTAGTTAATTTATTATAAAATACAATGGTTTCCTATTTATTATATTTAATATGGTGACTTTATAAAGGTATAGTATAAAAAAGTGTGAGTTTTTTAATGTAACTTCCAAGTAGTAGAATTACAAACTTAATTAAACCATTCAATTACATTTTGAAACTAAAAAAGTATGGATTCTGTCAGGATTTTGACAAATCATTTCTGTTAAAAATACATTGAGCTTATTTTAACAACTTGTACCTATCTGTTTATTTTTGTAAATAATCAGTTGAAAAAATATTTTATTTTACAAAAGGTGATTAGTTTTTAGTTTTTAACCACCTCGGTGGCACAGTGGTGTAAACAGCCGACTGCTACGCTAGAGGTTCCGGGTTCGAATCCCGGTGGGGGCGGGACTTTGTGTTATTTGCAAGATGTTGTATTCTTATTTATTAGTATATACCATATCTACCACCTGCTATACAAGTTATTACAATAGTAAATGCAGGGCTGACTCAATGTGTGTGTCGTGATGTGGTTATGTGGTGGTTATTAGTTTCTACAAAGCAATGGTATTAGTTGTTGGTAGAAGAGCATCATTGAATCTTCCTAGGCAATGGAATAAAACGACATTCCATATTCAAATTTGATTAAACTGAGTAAGTGACAAAGGTTGGATAGGTCATATAGATGAGAACTAAAACTCATTGGCTCATTATTAATAGGTGTCTCTAGATGAAAAAAAAAAAGAATGCATCAACTAGGGATCATATTTGCTTTAAGTTTTACTTTATGTCAGTGGAGGATCCAGGTATGAAGTTTGAGGGGGCTAAACAGTTCCCCTCTTACAAAACTCACAACCTTTTTCAGTGTTCCATATTCAAAAAGGTGATAAACCAGACTCTATTACTAAGCCTCCACCGTTTATCTTATCACCAAGCTGTATAACATAGAATAATATTATAGCAAGGAATTTGAAATTTTCAGAGGTTGCCACTATAAAAAAAAAAACATAAAGAAATAAAAATTAAGAGGGCTCACGTACAAAACATTTTTTGCTAGCTCTGCTTTATTTTATGAATATAATTTAAAATTACATCTTGTATGATAATATGGAAACCTTCTTGTGCGAGCCTGACTCACATTTGGCAATTTTTTTACTATGGGGAGGCTTGACATCACTAACTTTGGGTTTTAACTAACTAAAGGGGTTAAAGCCTGAAAAAGTCAGATATTTTAAGGGGGGGCCTGAGCACCCTAGCCCCTGAATCCGCCATTGCTTCAGGTTATTGAGGCAAATAGGATAAATAGCATACCATGTCCTATCAATTACCATGTCATGTTTGATATCAAATGATTAGATAGACAGTTTTAAAGACATATGAGGCAAGTCTCAAATTACTGCACTTAGCAATTCTATAATAAGTGAGGTAGGTTTTATGCAATTTATAAATAAATAAATATGCTTGTTATTTATAAAATAAAAAATGTTATTACTTTCATTTTTATTTATTTATTTATTTGGATTACCAACGAATAATACACATGCATGCAATACAACTGAGAAACCAATATCATTCCCTGTGTTTATCCAATTAAAGGTAACCACAGCTTAAATAAAATATAATTTAACAAAACACAAATTCTAATTATTTTTTTTGCAAACGATAAAAACAAAATTGAATTAAATTTGACTATGTTACAATTAAAATATTTACATACTTGAGAATAGGTATAAAAATAACTTAAGAATGATTGAGAAACTTTTAAATATCTAAGTTGTACCAATATGGTGGTTTGGAAGCTTTTCTGAACAATAGCATGGTATTTTAATTAAAGGTATTTTAAGTACAGACAAAATGAGAAGTACAGTACTCTTAAAAATATGTGCCACCAAAATTTTGTGATTTTTCAAGTCCCTATGTGCAGAATAGGCGAAAAAATAAATGATTTTGTAGCATACAACTAATTTTGTTTTGACTAGCAAACATACATTCACAGTACCAAAATATTTAAAATAAAGTCTCAGGTTGGACAAAGGCTGTTTATTTAAATGGGACAATAATACAATGATAGTTATCCAATTACTAAAATCGGCTGAAGGGATATGGATGAAATTTTGATCAAAGATGGTTTATAACTTGATTAACACATAGGATAGTTTAAGGGTATGAATCCTGGCGGGCGAGGAATTTTGTGTTTTTACAAGATACATTGTGTTGCTTTCTTGGTGTAGTATTGGTATGTATGTAGTTTATACCATATCATTATTGACCACCTGCGACACAAGATTACGTTTTAGTGCAGGGCTGAGTCAGTGTGTGTGTCGTGATGTGTTTATTATTATCCCAAAAAATGTTTGTGAGGGATTAATAAAACTTATGCAGGCGAAATCGCGGTCAAAGCTAGTGTAACAAATTTAATAGTTCAGCATCAAACACGCGGCTAGACGTGGCCATATTAATATTAAAAGATTGAGGAAAAGTCAATAGGGTGTTAACACAAGGCAAGGGATTGTGCACCTTAGCTAGACTGGAATAGAGTTTAATTTCGAAATAACAGTTGTTGTGTGTAGGGTAAAATTTTATCGCGGCATTCCAACAAGCTTGCTTCCGTCGATATGTGAATAAATAGCAAGTGATTCGTTCTAGAAATTAAAATGTACTAAGTTTTGAGTGGAACTTTCTTTGGTTTTTCCCTCTTGGATTTTCCATCGGCAAATATCGAACTTCCGGAAATATATGTTTGTTCCTAGAAACGCCTTTTACGAAACATCGTTTTTGTTTATCTGTTGACCCAGATAAATTTTTGTACATTATTTTGTTTGGGGCATTATTTGTAATTCATTTTGAACACTCGACGTTATTAAAAAGAACATAAACTCACGCTGCTATCCCTCGAGAGGGATTGGCAGATTACACACCTCAATCGGCATGATTATGTTGACTCCTAATGTGACAGGTTGCGAATCTGTCACCACTATCCGGACCCAATTAGGATCATGGCAGCTACAACCTACAGCAAACCTTTTTTTTTTTTTACTTGGGAAATCCTCATGGATCTCCTCCAGCCCGGGGGGACCGAAGGAGTATGTCGGACTTACGTAGTGCCTACCGACTAAAACCCCACGTTCTACCTACACCGTTAGCTATCAGAGCATTACGGGATAGAGGGAAGCCAAAGGAACCCTCAGACACGCACTAAACCTACAGCAACCCTAGACTCGAAGTTTTGACCTGTCGGATCGGTCGGTTAACCAAGGCACTTAACAAACTGAGCTACCTCGTCCTCAAGAATTTTGTATTGTTTATTCATAGACTGAGATAAATTGTTAGTATAATTTGTATTCTGCTTCAAAATGTAGGTATTCTGAGCTAACTTGAATAACATCGTTTAATACTGACAAGAGGCGTTCAAGGTTAGTGGACACGTAATTGAATTTGTGTCATCCTTCTGTATTTAAATATCTACTTGAAGCCCTAAACTTGTACACAGGATATTTACTTAAATTGGAATTCATAAAAATTCTGGTACAGGTTTGGGGCTGTTAAGTCTAAAGTAAAGGCCGTTTTGTCTTTGTTCGTCTGTTTGTTCCGGGTAATATTTGATTAAACTGCTGGACCGTTTTTTCTGCGACTTTCACTGGTAAACAGCTTATTATGTTACAGGTTACCTTAAGGCTTGTTTCTCTAATTAAAAAAAAAAACACATAGAGTGTTTTTGTATTGTTTAGTATATGGTCCATTTAAGAAACAATTAAATTAATGTACATTTTGTAATTTTATAGTTTTTTTTTTTTTTTTAGAATAGTAAATTCAATTCTGCCAAATATGTCCAAATGATCGTTTATTGCGAACAGAAAAATATCCATGTCAGTTAATTTAAACTCGACATATTCATCATCTTAATATAATCCTTAAAACAATGTTGCCACAACAGATATTGGTTCTGCCAAAATAGAATTGTATCAACCTTAGTGTTAAGAGTACATTTAATATTTAGCTAATAAATAACATACAAAATACAATACCCACGCACACATACACATCACACATATAAAATATGTATACTTGTATGTATAAAGCAGCTCTTAAAACCCTATTCCTGACACATACCACCAGAAAGTGGTGGACGTCCTCAATTATATGTCGTTTAGTTTTAAAGACTGGCGATCTGCATGAACTGTCTCAGGCAGTATATTGTTATTTTAAATATGTCATATAAGCCATAACGTGGAATGGAGCGCGCATTCTTTCGTCGTTTATGGCGTGTCATTGTTGGCCAGCAAGGAACTCGATGGTGACTCACGCGCATGCCCTGCTCACCGAGCTCTTGTAAAACTTATCGGTCGTTAATGAGTAATGATGTTCCACATACGTTTTTTTTTTGGGTTGATCACAAGACTGTACTTTCTCTGAGTAATAGTCCGTTTGTCGGATGACTCTTCAACGTTATGATCGTGCCGAATATGCGTAAGATTCACCTATTGCAATAAGCAATATCGCCTATTGGTATAGAAGCAAATATTGTAATAAGCATTTACGTTTGTTGACAAGATTGTGAAACGAAAATATTATACTTTATTAGTACTTACTTCTATTGGCGTTTATTTTTGAGTTAAATGGTTTTTTATCTCAAAAGGAAGACGTATTGTCCAATTGTAAAACCATAGGAGCCCTTTACCCTATATACTTAATCCATATACTTGTCGAGTTGATGACCTAAAAAAAATCTGTAGATATTGGCTAAAAATGCCATCTCCCACGTAACCGATCTCATTAGTAAAACTTTCTTTTGCATCAGTAAAAAAACCAATAACTAAACGAAGAGGCAATGAAATTAAACTTTAAAACAGATCTCAAGAGATCGAACAAAGAACTAAGTTGGTAGTTAGTTTGTTAATTGTTACAGTCGGTACATGGCACGAAGGCAGCTTGTCTAAAGTTGTGTTAGTATCGTCAGGCGTGTACATGCACGTTGTCTGAGTGTGCGTAAACTGGAACTCGCTCAGTAGAGACGACACGCACACTAGAACGTTATGCATGCACACGTTTAAAAACAGCTAAAGCTGAACGGTCTTTGTGAGTTGGATGGTCTTCACTCAGGAGACCACTGTGATTGCTAAACTTTAATTTAGATGGACCAGACTAATTTGTCATTGACTCTCGGGAAACGGTTAACTAGGTTTTCCTTCCTTAATTAAGTAATTGGTTAGGATTAAAATTTTCTCTCTCAATTTACCCTAAATAGACTCTAAATGGTAAACATTTAGGTATGTTTTTGTTAGACCACTTAATAGGGAAAACGCATGATATTGTATTTGATAATTCAAATCAAATCTAATACATTTATTCGCGAACACAAAATATTTACATGCAGATGTTGTTACATTAGGTAGTCCATATGTTCAGCCAGTCACTGGGCATACAAATATTATTTAACATGTCAGAAAAATATTTTAATAGTCATTATGCACTTACAAACTATAATAGCGGAACTCACAAACAAATTTAGCGTATTTAGATCATCTTATGCTGTAGCAGCGGTAAACAAATCTGACGTATCGGCTACCAACTAATTTATCTATTAAATCTTATCTTTAAAGAAGTCGTTTAAATTGTAATTAATTTATTCAATCAATTTATCTTAAAGTATGTGGAAATAGTAACTTTATAGTGAAAACAGAATTAGAATTGAACGATAAACCAGGGGGATATAACCATTAAAAGTAAATATATCTATCTCGCTCATCATAACAGCCTTTTCTTTGGAAGTCGTATGGCGCCTGTGTACTTTGACGTCATAGTACTTATCGGATCTCTCTGTCTAACCAACGACTGGAAGCTTTATAACTTAGTAAATAAGACAGATATTTGACAAAATCTAACGGATTTCATTAAATATGTAGTATCGAATTATAATAAATAAATAAAAAAAAGTCATTCATATTCCCTATTGTTTGCGGTTTGCTCGTAGTTGATAAAAGAAAAAAAAAGTTGGCACTTGTTAAACCAATTTTAAAAAGATTCAATGACTTGTTAATTCAATGTAGAATTTACATTTAGTGAATAAACTTTCTGCTAGTGTATTTTTGTCCATTTGTGTTTAGTGTACCAAAAAAAAAAAGTTAAATATAGCACTACGTTAAGCCATGTTCAATATTTTCCTGATGCTCCTATCATCTATCCAGACGTGTTAACAACCTCTAAACCTAAATATCACCCGGATCGCTCGCCGGAATGTTGGCAGCTTCGGAAGTAGCTCACGCTAATACTTAGGTCTCATTCGAAGAGTCTAGATTATAGATTCTACGACGGTTACAGTGACCCAGAACCGGCCCGCGTGTTCAAGCAGCAGGGCCGGATCTAGTGCGGTGCGAGTCCCTTACCGAAGTGGTAATTAAGAGAGGTCATTTCGACAAGGAGCTATATGGATCAAAATGTTTTTGTATATAATAAGGGTTACAAACTCTTTTCCAAGGGATACATTGTCACTGTAGGTGTAGTGAGAAATTATTCCACTTTGCATTTTGTCGGCTGAGTTCGGTCTCCATAATATTTCTTTTTAAGTTGTCATGAGACTTCATTAAATAAACACCGTTATTGATATATCGAATAGTTGCGTTCGGGAATCTTCGCGAAAACCGAGAAATAACGAAGTCGCAATGTTTCTCCCTATATATACCCAAATTTGTTAGGATTGTTCTAGCAAATGTCACAAAAAGCACGATAGATATAGTTTTTGGATACAATGATTCAATTCTAGGGTGGCTAAAACTCCATTTTATTAATTACCTAAGCCTGTCTCTGATAGGAAAGTTTAATCTAGTGTGGATAGATAAGATCGATAGCCAAAGGCCTAGGGGCTTTATTCTACTCATTAATTTAAGTGCAGTATTACCACATATCTGTAGAATTATGCCTTCGATAGTCTACCTACCTGAAAACTACCTCTTTTTAAAGTCGATAAAAGTATTATAAACTAGCAATCCGCCATGGGTGCAATTAAAAAGAAAAAAATTTCAGTAAAAAAATTGTCTACTTAATGATAGAACTTTACTGGTAACTTGAAAAACAAAAAATCACTTGTTCAACAGATATTTATAGATTCGTATTTGAAATGTCACACAAAATATATATTGGTAAAATTAGAATAAAAAATAGCAGTACATTAATAAAATTACACAGTCAAAGAAAACAATAAAATTCAAATTAACTTAAAATAGTTATTATTAATAATAATACAAAGCCGGTCAAGTGTGAGTCGGACTCGTACAAATCATCGTCCAAGGCTATCGGATGAGTTGTTAGGAAGATCACCTCTTGCATCCAAACTAACGATTATTACCTGTTTGCTATTATAATAGCAGTATAGAATATATAAACAATGGCGTGAAGTCAATGCACCATTACAGAGGCGTAATCGCTGAGCTCGCGCAGAAATATCAAAAAGCGGAAACTGAAAATGTGTCACTGTACTCACAACATGGCCGGATACGTGTCTTGCTTGAACAAGAAAAAAAATATTTTATGAGTATTAGTTGCAAATAGTAAATTATCCTTATAAAGACAGCATCCGATGTTGTATAAATGTTAATATTAAAAAATAATAAGGTAAGCAAAGATGTAACACACCGCATTTCGCATGTTTATGTTGAGTCCCAGTGTGACAGGTCGCGAATCTGTCGAAACTCATACAAATGAGGAACATGGCAGCTGCAACGTATGGGCACCCGAGACAAGAATCCTCGACCTGTCGGGTCGGGTCGGCCAGTTAACCAAGGCACGTAACAAACTGAGCTACCAGGTCCTCGTTTGAAAATAAAATTCATAGTTAAAACCAATATTGCCATGCTAATACGAGTGAGTTAAGAAGCCACTAATCCTGTATTGATTTGGGGGGGTCACAAGAGTAACAAACCCTACTCCTGCTTAGCAACTGGCAACAAGCTAACAGCTTTGTTCATGGTGAAGTTTAAATCACAAATAGATGTAACATAATCGTATAGGAACGCACAGTTAGGTTCGAAGTAAGGTCATAGACACAGATGATCAATGTAACCAGGGCGCGTCTATTTTTACAGACCACCACGCCGTTTTATTTTGTTCATCTAGAACGCGATGACTTCGACACGCGACACTCTGTCTTAGATCAGGAAGATCATAATAGTCACGCTGCTGAAAAACTAATGGAGCGGTTTGATTTATAACTTCACAGTTCACACTGGTTTCTGATTGGAACTACCGCCTGGACTGCAGCAGAGGATGTCTTATGAAATGTTTTTAGATTGTTTGTTTTTCACGTCTAATATCTTCGTCTTCCTTGGTTTATAAATTAAAAAAGTTCAAAGATTTCATGTCTTTTTATGTAAACCTTTTAAAAAAAGTCGCTTCACCCGTGACCTGAATGATCTAATTTTAAAATGTTTTAAACTTTAGGACAAAGTAAAACGCGAGTAAATAAACTCATAAATCAAAATACTTATAATAGACAGATATATTGCTTATCAATTAATTAAATTTAATAAAATACTTTGTCTACTAAAACGAAAAACATTATAGAAACTGATAAAATAAGAACGTTGTCGTTATGAAGTATTTGAAGCAGGGACGACGCGAGAACTGTAATATTTAGAGGAGGCTTTATTTTCAAAAATGGTAAATTATTTTTTCCTCAGTTTGACACGTGTAAAGTTTAAGGATATTTTGAGTTGGGAAGATCAAAGGCAGTATTGAGAGAGACACCGTCCGGGATGGTCGCCTCGTTACACCACCGGACCGGTTATAATAACCCGAAATGGATGCCAGAGTTTATTTTCGGATCGGACTTTTGTTAATTTGTTTCGGATGAGTCGCGTGCTGTCGGTCTGTTACGTAAAATGAATCTGGTTGTGTTTGCGAATTTTGAACTTGATGTTTCGATACTACTTGTAAGTAATGTAATGTTCGATTGACTGTTGTTCCGTTACCTGCAATCGGAATTTCAAAGCAAACTGTTTTGTTTTTTTTGGCGCAAACTCCCGAAACGAAGAATTTGCACTTGATCTAACCGGGGCCTTTGACTGTATTAGCGTGTGTTATAAACAATGATCGCTGATGGATGGTGAAGGTAGATTAGTGTTCTGGAAGGGAGGGCTGTGGGAGGGAGAGGCTCCAACCCTAGACTGTAACACCTGTAAAAAAAGACGAGAGGATAGAATGTCAGAAAGTGAGCGTCCCCCAGGGTGAGTTTTGGGCACTTTTTCAAATAAGCAATTGTTTATCTGTTTTAACTAATTTTCAAGTATATTTTCGTCGTGAATAACGTAATTGATATTATTACTTGATGTAAATTGTCTTTATTTTCAATATTTTCCTCAAGTTTTGAAATGTAAATACAGCTTGAAATAAATCCAAACAAAATGAGTCATTTTTAGGAGCTGTTGACGGAAAGCTTAATGTTTCTTTGTAAATTAGAGGCACATGCCAAAGCAGTAAAACTGTAGAGCATTCATAAAGTGTCAGCCTTTGGTGTATTTGTATGCGACCATTATGTTGTTACGAAATTTATTTTATAAGTCAATAAATAGTGAATTAGTATTTCAAAAGGAAGTATAATCGTTTTAACCATTTATTTCAATAAATTTATGAAAATTATAATTACTAATTTTATATTCACCCACATTAAATGAGGTGGCAAACGATAATTTGTATGAAAATTCTAGACAAAAAGTACTACGAACATGACAGAGGCTGGTTCGTTAAGCTCAGTCAGCTCGCTGGTTGCTAACCAGACCAAGATTGATATTAAAACCCTTAAAATTATGATATTAGATTGTCATATAATTCACAAAAATATTGTTTTAACAGAATGGTTAGTTTTCAGCTACCTCCTATTTCTTCTGATTAAGTTCGTTGCGGGGTCCCTAGACAGCTGGTAGGGTGTCCGACCATAGCCTGTGCGTCATTGCACAGCTGCATTATTCGTTTATTATTTGATCGAAACGCGCCACTGTTGATCCTGATAAACAGAAGTTGCAGTGGTGGGACAGAGTGGCGGGTTCCCCGATAAAAAAAGAATGGTCAGTTTCAGTTAGTAATAGCATGGTTTTTCCAAGTGTCTACAGCATAGAGTTCTTCAAAAAGGGTGTTAAAAGGTTCTTGTAGGGTCGGCAACGCGTGTGTACTCCTGGTATTGCAAACGTCCATAGGCTACGGTGACTGCTTACCATCAAGCAGGCCGTTCGCTTGTTTGCCACGTTAGTAGTAAAAAACACTGGCGCCAAGTCATGATTCTGTCATTTGACCTCTCGTGATATAAGTTGTAAAAATGTGACATATTAGGCTTACGAAGACATAAGATAATTAACATGGGGTGACCCCCGCAGTGAGGGGCGTGTTGCCCTCGAACCCCGCATTCTGAATGATAACACAAGTAACAGTTCAATGACACAAGGATAGTGCTGTAAAATTGTTTTTACTACCGCCGATAATGTTGTCCTGATTTATAACTAGTACTCCATCCAAATGGATTAGTTGGAGTTTAAAAGGAGCGCGTGACTTACTCATAATGTTGTGTATACATATCACAAAATTTGCGTTGCACTGGATAAATTTCAGCGCAGATAAAAGTTTTTTAAGAGGACATTGTTTAAATTGTAATTGATTGTATTGTTTTTTTTTTATCAGAAAAAAAAATATTTTAATTTTTTATAAGAGAGAAAACCCGATGTTAGCAATTTGTTAACATCTCCGAGCGATGTCAATGTTCGTATAAAAATACAAAAAGTTTTTTTTTGTTGTTGTAAAAACGTTAACGCAACGTTAAAATGATTTTTAAATTATTATTAAATTAGAAGAATCCTTTTCATTTAGTTTCGGCGTAGTCGAGTTTTTGACAGTTAAAAGTTTAAAACTTGTTTAGAACGTTTTGTTATTTATTTATAACATTTTTAATTTTTTCTTCGAATCGAATAATAAAAAAAAATCGAAGAATATTCAAGAAAATTGGTACATCGTAGTGGGTTATGGAAAATATAATTTTTTGATATTATGTATGTACCCCACACGATTTGCCCAAATGTCTCAAACAAAGCCTGCGGCTTCTTATCTTCATCACACAAATGAGCCGGAGCTGAGACTCGAACCCGAGCTAGATTGTCACAGCCGACGGTTTGGACCGTAGCTCAACGATCTATAAAAACTATATAAACAAGCAAGAGTCCGACATAGATTTTTTGAAAGGATATTATGACAGCCAACATTTGTTAATAATTTTATCAATACGTTTTTTAGTAAGATCGGTTGATACACTTTTGTTTACTGTTGTTAAAGTTGAATTTGCTTTAACGTTTGTTTATTTCTAATAAAACTATCTATCTCCGTCCCTATCCTAAATTCCACTTTTAAAGTCAAGTGTTGTATGGGATTATGTGTCTACAAATTAATAGATCGATGCCGCAGCGCCATACAATGTTGAGTCTTTTTGGAGGTTATGATTAAAGCTGCATTTATTGTTCCAGTGAGCTGAAGAAGCTCTCTGAGGAGAGTCTGACGCGGCAGCCTGAGGAGGTGTTCGACATCATATGCAAGCTTGGAGAGGGCTCCTATGGCAGTGTGTACAAGGTAAAATTTACCATAGCTACAGTATTTTTTAAAGGATAGTTTATACAAACAGCCTCAGTAACAAATAAATTGGCAGGTTTCTAAAGATAGTAAACAACAATATACTATCTATAATAGAGAGGTAAAAAAAAATGACAAAAGTCTTCGGAGTCCAAATACTGTTAATCATATCAAATCTACCCGAGCCAGTGATCGAACTTGGGACGCCTAGCTTGGCAGGCAGTTTTCATACCAACTGAGTTATAAAAAAATCGTCTTATATGTTTATTACAACTCCATTTCCAGGCCCTCCACAAGGAGAGCGGGCAGGTGCTGGCCATCAAGCAGGTCCCGGTGGACACCGACCTTCAGGAGATCATCAAAGAGATCAGCATCATGCAGCAATGCGACAGCCCGTACGTTGTCAAGTACTACGGCAGCTACTTCAAGAACACGGACCTTTGGGTGAGCAGAATCCATAGGATTAATAATCGAATTCATTAAATAGATGCTATTGTGGTGGCAGGAGGACGTGGTAGCTCAGTTTGTTACGTGCCTTGATTAACCAACCGAACCGACCCGATAGGGCGAGTTGTAAGTTGTAGCTATCATGTTACTCATTGTGCCTGGATAGTAGCGACAGATACGCAACCTGTCACACTGGGACTTAACATAAACATGCGAAATGCGGTGTGTAACACTCCTACCTAACCCTCTCGAGGGATTAATTACGGCGTGAGTCATAAAGTAATTATTTTACCATCCCTTATTTTCTCCAAATTCGAATATGTTTTCTTGGAGACATTCGCGTAATTTTTTTGTCAAATTTGCTGAGTTGCATATCTTTTCATGGCGGTTGAACAACATCTACTAGTGTCATCATTCTGATATCTGAAATTACTTTTCTGTAAGATTCTGTGCTATATTTATAAATAAAGATCTTACTAAATTATTGAATATTTCTTTGCTTTGCTTCTTTTTTTCTTTTCTTTTCTTTATGGCAATAACTTTAAGTATGTTTCCAGTGTCAGTAGGCTCTAATAGGTTACTTGGGAGATGATGAAATGAGTAGCCAAACCATCGTATTTCACATTCTCCACATTTGTACAGCACTACAGATATTCACTGGTTAAAAACACTAGCATTTCACACATTAAACCCTGCTGATATACGAGAATAGAAAATTCAATATGGAAATTTCAACTGACACTTCCCGTTCCCGCCAAGCAACCCAGACCTTCTTGTTTTCCTTGAGGTTCTGGGTAACATGTGTTTATTCAAATTCCTCCTCGGTAGATCGTCATGGAGTACTGCGGAGCCGGGTCAGTGTCTGACATCATGAGGCTCAGAAAAAAGACCCTGAGTGAGGACGAGATAGCGACGATCTTGTGCGACACGCTCAAAGGGCTGGAGTACCTGCACAGGAGAAGGAAGATCCACAGGGATATCAAAGCTGGGAATATACTGCTGAATACTGAGGGTCACGCGAAACTGGCTGATTTTGGTGTCGCAGGGCAGTTGACTGTGAGTTTTGTTTTTTTTAAATACAACTTCGTTTGCAAACAAGCATAAGGGTTTCTTAATGGAAAGTAATGCCAACGCCTATTGACACGATGATGTCCTTGATGTCGTGAAACGCCTAGAGCAACCCGTAGTTGCCCATATAGAGGTAAAGATGTTATTCATCTCGTGCCGGTAATTACACTGGCTCTAATCCTTCGAACCGAAACACAGCGAACTGCTTCACGTTGTTAATAGAAATTGGTACGAACCCAGACGATCTCGAAGATAGATCTACCACATGTAGAATTGATTGAATCATTTTAGTTTTTTTTTTTGGTTTTATTTCATTTATTTTTATTTGTGTTTTAAATTGAATTGTAATTATGTACTATATTTATTGTGAAGTTTTGTCTGTATTACCAATTTACCTTAATATTTTTTAATCTATAATTATTGTATTTTTAAAAACCTTAACTACTTAATTTTAAATAAGCATGCAGAGTATACATAAAAAAAATGTTGTGCTAACCTTGTTATAGTTTAGAAGTACACATACCTATCATAATATTTATTAAAATTGTATGTAATGCAATCGTACTATCTGTTGTTGAATTTGTGGTTTTGCTGACATGTTCGCAAACTTCTGAGTGTTTTGCTGAGCTCGTCCACGCCGGCAAGTCCACAACGGAAGTACATTTTTTTTATTATTATTTAAACAGTTCAACAAGTACATGCATAACAATTACATAAATACGTTAAAATTTTACAAGACAGATACACATACCGGTTTACAGGCGAGCACATTTGAGACATGAAACAGGAACAAAATAAACAATAAATACATAAAAAGAGAAATTCAAAGAAAAAAAAAAGAATAACTAGCGACCGGCCTCGGCTTCGCACGGATATTGTGCATGTAAAAATTCCTCTTGAATCATTCTTTCTTTTAAAAGAACCGCATCAAAATCCGTTGCGTAGTTTTAAAGATCTAAGCATACATAGGGACAGAGAGACAACTGGAAGCGACTTTGTTTTATAGTATGATAACCACAGTAGTAACCACATCACGACCTACACATTGACTCAGCCCTGCAGTTAGATTGAAGAATCTTGTATCGCAGGTGCTAAGCAACGATACGGTATAAACTACATTGATAAGAATACTACATCCAAGACCGGTAAGCGAAATAATATATCTTTCGTTTCAAGGACACAATGGCAAAACGCAACACTGTCATCGGGACTCCATTCTGGATGGCTCCGGAGGTGATCCAGGAGATCGGGTACGACTGCGTTGCGGACATCTGGTCGCTGGGCATCACGGCGCTCGAGATGGCGGAGATGAAGCCGCCTTACGGGGATATACATCCCATGAGGGCCATCTTTATGATACCTACCAAACCGCCGCCATCTTTTAGGTATTTTTAGTTCTCTTAATCGGAGGACGTGGCAGCTCAGTTTGTCACGTGCCTTGGTTAACCGACCGACCCGACAGGTCGAGGTCGAGTCTCGGGCTGCCGTACATTGTAGCTGTCATGTCCCTCATTGTGCCCTGATAGTGGCGACAGTTTCGCAACCTGTCACACTGGGACTCAACATAAACATACGAAATGCGGTGTTTACCTCTGCCTACCCCTCTCGAGGGATTAATTACGGCGTGAGTTTATGTTCTCGTAATGATCGGTCATCTATGAGGGGTGTCACACTACCAATAGAGTATTGTACGTTCAAATATGATGGCGATTCCGTCAATAATAACAGTATTAACGTGACATCGGATACCGCGTATCGCATATTGATAGTGTAAAACCTCCCAATAAAAAGTTTTTTTTATTAGGGGAAAAAAGTAGATGATTTGTCTCATGGAAAGTAATACCGTCAACTAATGACACGACGATGCCCTTGTTGTTGATATTATCCCAAAGTTAAAAATAATAGCTTCTTTCTCCTGATGGAAATGAATACCATCGCCTATTGACGGTGCATTTGAGGTTTGGAACGCCAAAAGCACCGCCAATGCGTTTCCCGTGTAGAGGTAAAGATCTTATAGCTCTGGAACTGGAATACATTCAATTGTAATAACATAATAATAATAACCACATCACGACACACACATTGATCTAGCCCTGCACTAAGATATAATGTAAATGAATCGTAAGCACTCAGGTATGACATGGTACAAACTACATAGATAAGAATATCAAATCAAAGTCCGGTAAGCGAAACAATGCGTCTTGTAAACACAAAGTTCCACCCCCGCCGGGATTCGAACCCAGTACCTCTAGTGTGGCAGTTGTTGTGTTATTCTAACTATTATAATTTACGTAAAACTATTTAAAAAAAAAATACCATAGAACCTGCACCAGGCATTAAAACAATGTTGTTTTATCTGCAGGGAACCTGACAAATGGTCTGCTGAGTTCATAGACTTCGTTTCTCAATGCCTGGTGAAGAATCCGGACGAGAGGGCCACCGCTGACTTTCTACTAACACACGAATTTATAGGTATTTATATATTCATATTTTTCTGATTTACGTCTATATCTTGTAGACCAGACATTCTCAAACTGTGTTCTTCGGAACTCTAGGGTTCTATAAGCTCTCTGCTAGGGCTCCGTCAGTAAATTAATCTTAATGGAAAATCTTATAACCCCACATCTGATGATGCAGCAGAACACATCCGCATGGCGTTGAGAGTCGTCAACACTATTAATAATTTTCATCCATCCCAATATCCATTACATCACTCGCACTCACCTCGTTTATCATCTCATCCACACGTGAATGAAGTTGAAATTGAGGTACCGTAAATGTATTTACGTTTCAAAAATTATCCGTTACAAAAAAACATAAGAACTCGAAATTCCCGGACATATCATAAAACGCTGCCCTTTCACGATTTACCTAGCTATAGCTATTTTGTTCAACACTCTTTTACGATTCGCAAGAAGGGGGCAAAAAAGGGTCTTAACATCAATTATTTATTCGTACCATGTTTTATATAAGTATGTATATATACCGGACAGTAATAGCTTACATTTTTTGGCCTCTGGGCCATTTCAATTTGCTGGGAGGGAAGTCTGAAACCGCTTTCTTACTACCTACAATTTCTTCTGATTCAGTTCGTTGCGGGTCCCAAGACAGACGTTAGCGTGTCACAGCTTCATTATTAGTTGATTATTCGATCAAAGAACGACTGTTGATCCTGGTGAAGAGGAGTTGCGGTGGCGGGAGTGCCTCAAATGAAACCTCATTTTTCATGTTTGGCTCTTTTCTTTCGCTTTACTATAATTACTGCTGAGTCAATGTGTGTGTCGTGATGTGGTATATTTATTCAAATGAATGTGTGTATGTTCGTAGGTAACGCGAAGCATCCAAGTATACTGATGTCTATGATAGCGGAGGCGAGAGACATACGAGAGAGTCAGGCGTTCAAGCAGGCCCAGCTTAATAACAACGCAAAAACCGTTGCAGCCGTGAGTAACAAATAACAACACACACACACACACACATTACACATTAGGATGCTTGGCGCGAACCGTCAGTTAACATTGTCTCATTTGATTTTCTCTTTTCGTATATCAGCAGGATTTAATGTTATGCTACTCATTTGATATTCAAGCATTGTGCCCTATGTCCCCATACCTACAATACATTATGCCCTTTGTCCCTATACCTATGATACATAATATCCTATATCCCAATAGCTATAATATATGAGGCCATATGTCCCCATCGCTATAATATACTATGTCCTTTGTCTATACCTACAATACATTATTCTCCCATCGCTATATTATACCCCATCTCCCCATAGCTATATTAGTCCCTACCTCCCTATAGCTATAATACATGATGGCGTATGTCCGCACAGGGTCCATGCACGGGATCGTGGTCAGGCACGCTGGTCCCAGGCAGGGATGCTCGGGAGGAGCTCGCGGCTGACCTCGGGACAATGGTCATCAACGAACACGACACCAATACTATGAAACGTACGAACTAATATTTTATTTATTATTATAGACGACCTCGGTGGTGCAGTGGTGTAATAAACAACGGGTTCGAATCCCGATGGAGCGGCACAGCGGAAGATTGTGTTATTTGCAAGACGCATTGTTTCGCTTATCAGTCTTGGATGTAGTATTCTTATCTATGTAGTTTATACCATACCGTTGCTTAGCGCCAGCGATATTATTTACGCTGCATACGATTTCATACAAAAGTTTTTGTAAGGCATTCAGATACTCAAATTGGGTTGGGATTTTTGTCATCATTTTGCAGCGTAAATTATGCGATTCATAAATAATTAAAGAAATTTCATTAATTAATCCTAATCAGAGGTAGCTAAGTTAAATAAACAAAATAATTTTTCACTAATGGATCCATAAAAAAACAACAATCGTATCCGAGGATTGGAGGGGTGGTTCCTCACTGTGCCCGGATAGTGGCGACAGATTCGCAACCTGTCACACTGGGACTCGACATAAACATGCGAAATGCGGTGTGTAACACCTCTGCCTACCCCTCTCGAGGGCGTTAATTACGGCGTGAGTTTATGTCAAAACATTGCATGTGATTTATCAGGGCACGACACGGACCCGTCGGACACGAACCGTCCTAAATACCGGCCTTTGTTTTTGGAACACTTCGACAAGAAGGAGCTCAACCATCTCAACTTAACGCCGAACACCCTGAACGGTACACTCACCAACACGCTCAAACTGCCGGCCAATAACGATACAGCTAGGTGAGTCCAAACAAACTGCCGGCCAATAACGATACAGCTAGGTGAGTCCATACAAACTGCCACTTATAACGATACAGCTGGGTGAGTCCATTCAAACTGCCGGCCAATAACGATACAGCTAGGTGAGTCCAAACAAACTGCCGGCCAATAACGATACAGCTAGGTGAGTCCATACAAACTGCCACTTATAACGATACAGCTGGGTGAGTCCATTCAAACTGCCGGCCAATAACGATACAGCTAGGTGATTCCATACAAACTGCCGGCCAATAACGATACAGCTAGGTGAGTCCATACAAACTGCCACTAATAACGATACAGCTAGGTGAGTCCAAACAAACTGCCGGCCAATAACGATACAGCTAGGTGAGTCCATACAAACTGCCACTTATAACGATACAGCTGGGTGAGTCCATACAAACTGCCACTAATAACGATACAGCTAGGTGAGTCCATACAAACTTGTTAAAATCTTATAAGTCTATTTTACGAGGGTTGTCTTATAAAGACTTGTATCTTATGTATACGATCTCGGTGGTAAAACAGCCGACTGCTACGCTAGAGGTACCGGGTTCGAATCCCTGCGAAAGCGGGACTTGTTATTTGCAAGACCCATGTTTTCGCTAACCGGTCTTGGATGTTTTATTCTTATCTACGTAGTATATACTATATCGTTGCTTAGCGCCTGCGATACAAATTAATATCTTAGTGCAGGGCTGAGTCAATGTGTGTGTCGTGATGTGGTTAACTTATTTGTTTTGGATATAGATGTCCTTGATGTTATTATTGCACGTGCATCGTATGAATTAAATTAATTAAAAAATATAATGTATTTTTCCAGTACGGAGGAAACGCCAGCTGATACCGACCCGCTGACGTTACAGCGTGCTCTGGTTGAGGAGGGAAACTTTGATTTCGTAAGTCAACTACACGTCGTCACTCTATACTCGATAAACAATAATTAAACACCGTAAGTCGAATGAAAACCTTGCGAGTTTCGATGGTAGACCCCCTCCAGAATAACACCTTTTGCTGTATCAACAGTAAAATACGGTAGAGCTTCGATTATCCGATCTTACGGTGGCGCAGTGATGTAAACAGCCGACTGCTACGCTAGAGGTTCCGGGTTCGAATTCCGGTGGCCCGCCCCACCGGGATTGTGATGTGATTGAGACGTGGGTGTTCGTAAAACCGGTTTTTACGGACAATCAAATAATGTCGATTTTAATATACCCCCTGCTCGTCAAGCTGAACGCGTAACCCATTTTTCTGATGGTTTTGTTCAGGTCAATCTACATACGAGTGGGTATGTTTTAATAAACATGAATGCTTAATAATATCTTAAATATTCGCCATTCGAATAAATTCAACTTTACTAATGGTTTGGTTAGATATTCGCGCGATTCGGATGTCTGGTTAAGACGTCGTTCGGATAATCGACGTCCTGCCGTAGTACTAATAATTAATTTATACTAACTTGTTTTTGGTAAGTAATTAAGTAAGAACTCTATTCATAAAATAACACAGCATCTCACATCACAGTGTTTTAACAAGGAATATGTATTAACCTAAACGATTACATTAAGATGCTGTGTTACAACCATGAAAGGGTATGCAACTCAGCGCCGTGTCAGCTCTTACGAGACCGACGCTGATCTTCCGTTGCACCCCAATTGATTCCGAAGATGTATTAAACATATGCAAATAATTGTGAATGTATATGTGTGTGAAAATTTTAAACTAAAAGTAGATTATATTCATATTAAAATATTATTAACAATCTTTTTTGCGATTTTTAAGTCTTTTGAAAAGGTTATGTACAATGATGACAAAGATACAATACTCATTGGTTGGTTGTAATTTATTTAATATATAGATTGTTTGATATGATTTTAATAATGTGTAATATGTTTAAAAAAAATGGAAATTCTAATATTAGTCATATTACTAATATTGGTTCATGTTTTATATGCATGCTAAAATAACCTTCATTTAAAATTATTTATTTTTTATTACTTTATTCGTTTATCAAATAAAACCCTTTTTCATTATAAATTTTTAAAATAACAACTTTACAATTAAATTATATTTTATTGACATCTCATTATTTTCTCATGTAAAAGTTAATTTTCTCCCATAAATTTTGTGTATTTATAATGAATATTTAATATATTTAATATTTATATTATTTTTTTACTGTCTTAATTAAATTTCAGTTGTCATACCTGTCTCTACCTGAACTTGAAGCTTGCATGTCGAGACTTGACGCGGAAATGGAGGCCGAAATAGAACAACTCCGAGCCAGTTATACCACCAAGAGAGCACCCATACTGGACGCTATACATCTCAAAAGGACAAGACAGCAGAACTTTTAACTGAGAAACCTTTTTTCTATGGGTAAATTAATGATTTTTTTTTTCATCTGTCAAAAACGGCCTAGGTCTGTTTTGAAATGTTTTGACGTCATGTACACGAATAGTTGATATAAAGCTATAGATATATTTAACACTTTCTGACAAATGGATTCCTATAATTTAAATTTATACAGGCGAAGAAACATGTAGTGTAGTTTCTGTCAGTTTACGATTTTTTTTTTAAACCTTTGAGGCTTTGAGGTTCCTATAGTTTTTTTTTTTTACCGTTTTGTTTAAAAGTGCCAAAACAATCGAACCGTAGGGCTACTCTTGAAGTAAGGAAACCTAAATTTAGTTTTTAAAAGTTATTAACCCAATTGCCGTTAAAAAAATTCTTGAAAACAGAAAATATTCTCTATGTATGTAGTAGTTTAGTAGACATTTGTAGACAAGTACTTTGAAATAGTAATTTTTTACTACCACCGGTTCGGACAGCCGATCCTCGGGGAAGAATCCGGCAAGAAACCACTTAGTTGCTCTTTTCAATTTTCAGTTTATGATTTGCATTAAATAATAAAAATTTACTCTGATATTCTATTTATAAAATAAGAAAAGTGATAAAAAAAAAACATTATGCAAAGGTTCATACTGAATAAAGTAAAATAAATTCGAGATTTTTTATCTTTGTACCGGCCATACAAGATTAAATCTTAGTGCAGGGTTGAGTCAATGCGTGTTTTGTCAGCCAATATTTAATTGTAAATTCTTCACTGTTAATTGACAAACTTAAAAATAATTAAACACAAGAGTAGTCCTGCCGATGGCGAAACGAATTTAACGTTCCTATTTTTATATATAAAACTTTCGAAATGGCCTAACTTTTCTTGACTGCAGTTTTACTTCAGTTATCGGCGCTGGTCATTATGAATATAGGTCTGATCTCAAGCTGTCAAATTCTTTCGACCAATGACAGGTTAATGTCAATGTTAAATTTTCATCGCCCGGTTATTTCAGTAGCATAGCATTTTAATCATCCATCTGATATTATTTAGATCAAATCAAATATAATGTCCATCTGATTTGATTTGATGATTTTAAAAATACTGACAAACGACTTTTGTCAGTATTTTTTTTGTAAGATCGGTTGATGCACCTTTCTGTACTGTTATTAAGGTGGAATTTGCTTTAATATATGTTAATTTATAATAGAAATATCTATCTTTCTGTCTCTCTCTCTCTATCAAAAATTGATGACACTTTAATTTTTATATGGCTTGTATGAAATGACAGATCGATGATTTGAATGTATGTTGGAATGAGGAGAAAGGAGATTTAACTAAATGGCTTTTGTTTATTCTAAAAACGGCCGTGCTCTTATTTGATTTTTTTTTCATTATTATTTATTCTTGATACAGATTTTTTTTTTTAAATTGCAACTATTTGAAAATGGGTGGACTTGTTTTTGAATTCCGATTCTTTTATATGAGCAACAAACGTTAAATTTTGACAGGTAGCAGGGAGTTGTAATTAGCAGAATTAGGCCCCGAATGTCAGATTTGATTAATTATAACCGTTCCTTAATAATTCTATTGAATTTTGATTTTTTGGCGAAATTCGCATGTCAAGTCAGTGTCACGTGACGCAAGTCTGACAATTGATCTGTCACATTTGACATTGTCAATGATCTGACGTCTTTCTTAAAATACGATCGAGTCACAAATCGAAAGCAAACTAGTTTTGTTTTTATTTAAACAAATTTAATGGACTTGTATATATATATATAGATAGGTATATAGGTTTAGTATGTACATACGATGACACATGAAGGTAAACTTTATGGACTGTACCGTTCTTAAGTCTTACGGCATAAGGATTGATATTGCACTTGCAATGTATAGCTTGATGTGTGGTCGTATGGACTTGAGGTGAACATATCCGTTTGATTTTTTCATTTTTTTTTATTTGGTGCTGTGAACTGATTAGACGTAGAGAAACAATAACATTTTTTATAATGTTGTCGTTTTTAAAAGTAGATTGGGTTAGGATTGGATTTAATTTTGAAAGGTGATTTTTACCGCATTTTTTTCTAGTTTGTCATCGAAGAAACTAGAAGGCTAATTTATTGAAGATTAAATAATAAAAAAAATAACAAATATGTCATTTGATTTTTATACCAGAAAATGTGCTTATGTTTTTATTCCGATATGGAATGTGAAAATATTTTTTTTTTTAATGTCATTTTATACCAAAGTTGATTGTGTTATTAGGGTGAGAAAATAATTTAATTATTTTTTTTAATAAAAAAAAATAGGTTGACAGCATCAAATTTAATTAGCAAAGATATTGTGTAAATACTTTTATTATTTAAATTTAATAACATAACAAAAATTATAACTGATTTAATAAATAATATTAAACATCTGAATACATGACAATATATATTAATTTCTAGTTATGTATTTGTATTAAGGTAATTAATTTTATTATAACGTGATTTATTATTTTTCGATGTTGACAATTTATGATATTTCATCAACTGCAAATGTGTTGTGACAGCGAAAATCATACTTAAAACGTCAATGTCATCCTAATAGTTTTTGTGAGAGTTACTCGGCGGGAACGGGAAGTGTCAGTTAGAATTTTCTTATTATATATCAGCAGAATTTAATGTGTAAAATGCTAGTGTTTTAACCAGTAAATATCTGTAGTGCTGTACAAGTGCGGAGAAAGTGAAGTACGACGATTTGGCTGCGCTTTTCGTCATCTCCCAAGTAACTCCTTAGAGCCTACAGTAACCGTACTAGCATGTCACTATAGGCAGATCATTTTCATTGTTCATCTTATCATCTTCATCTCATTTATCATCTTCATCTCATTTATCATCTTCAAGAATGAAGAAATTATAATTACTGATGATGATTAGGCAGTATGGTACTAAAACCAATGCCGTTTAAGAAATAAATTAAAAAAATAATTTTTGTGACAGCTTCTTGATTTACTTTCAAAATTAACAAGAAAAATGTATTGTCAACATAATATAGAAAAAAAAAACAAAATAAAAGTTTTTTAAATTAATTTGTAACACTGTAATGTGGTGTAATGTTTTTTTTTTGTAAACTATGGAAGTTTTCGTTCCTTCTATTAATTAGATCTCAAATGTATTTGATTTCGTATTATAATAATTCTTTTTTAATATAATAATAGTGATTACATTGAACAAATATAAATGCAGAATGAATGAAGATGGTTGTGACTGATATATCTTACTGTATGTACATGTATGAACTTTGAATCTAAAGTTCATATTTGAAATGTCAAAAAGCAATATATTAGTCTTATTAGAATACAAAACAGAAGAAAATGGTGTCATTTAATAAATTTAAGCATACAAGTACCTAGCTCTTATTGTGTATTCAATGTGACGTTATGTCAACATTTAAAAAAAAATCGGTTGCTGTAAAATTTGCTTTTTTTAATTTTGTAAAGATATGGCGAAAATTACAAGACTATTTTCATAGGAAAGAAATAACGAAATTAAATATTTTTCAATCTAAAAATCTTTGGGCGCTTTACGTTGATCTTGTTGACGTTTAATTGACAGTTGACAATTTCACTGTCAAGTGAATTATACCGAGAGATTGTGAAACAGGCTTTATCGTAGAAATGGTTTGTAAAATAAAAGTATTTAACGTAATAATTAAAAATAGAAGTGCCATTAAAAGTTAGCAAAAAAAATAATTGTATTTTCATACTACGACGTAGCAATAGATAAATTTATAATTTATTTTTCACATCTGTGCCATTCTTAATCGATCTTCAACTTGAACTTGAATATGCATTTTGTTATAACTTCTCCTGCATACTAAAATCGACTTAATTTCTTTCAAAATAGGGTTTTTTTTTTTACATCGGTACGTGCAATTGTGATTTGTACAGGGTAGAAGAAATATTTGATTAAAATTGTCTATTATCATTGAACTGTCAAAAACAAAAACAAAAAAAATTTTCCTCAATAATAATTTATTTGAATCTGTATTTTATATAGTTTTAATGCATTTACTACTTTATGCTTGTATGTATTTAATGCTTATCTCAATTGAGTTACTGCTAAGAAGATAAGATAAGAAGAAGTCCGTTGCGTGTTTTGTAAAATGGACCCTAAGTCACTGTCTTAAAGTCGTATTTTAAATATCATTAGTTAATAAATATTGTTGAGATGCGTTCTTATGGTGTTGTTGATGAATGCTTTTTAAATAACCTGGAAACTTTGCCGACGGTTTTGTGAAACAGCTGAGCCGATATCAATGAAAATAATCATGCAAGTGTGATGTTGGCTACACTCAGGAGAGAAGTAATGTCAAAATCGATATTTTCCTAGGCGAATTGCATCTGAGTATCTAAATACTAATGGCGCGCTTATACGGGCAATTTTTGAGCTATCTGTAATATAAAAGCAATCAATCTGGAGCAATAAAGAGCGATAATTGTGTGGTGATATATTTTGCAACTGCTAAATGTAGGATGAAATCATGAGTGTGCTGACGT
The DNA here is from genome assembly GCA_949316135.1 of Choreutis nemorana. Lineage (NCBI taxonomy): Eukaryota > Metazoa > Arthropoda > Insecta > Lepidoptera > Choreutidae > Choreutis > Choreutis nemorana. Next base: position 11,317,950 of record OX438598.1, on the reverse strand, counting down.
AAAAGTTGTTCGGAATTTGTAATTTTAGTTGCCCGTGCGTTTACACGAGCAATATTTTGAGCTATAGTTGCCCGGCAACTGTAGTGGATGAATCTTGATCGATTCAATTTAAATCAAATGATTTAATTGCCAAACGTAGGTTATTTACTGATCTTATCAGTTTTAATGTTTCACTACAATTTGCTATATAATTAACCATCCGAATATTCAAATCAAATTGCAATTTAGTATTTTATTTCTAGTTGCTTTATGTTTTCATATTGCCGTGAATTGTTTTATGTTGTTAATTAATTGTTATGTTTTTATGATCATGACGCAAAAATTGCTCGGAATTGCGCAATTTGAGTTGTCTGTGTAAGTGTAATCGCAACATAAGCGTGCCATGACATGAATTAAATTGTTTAAATTCAATACCTAGTTTAATATACTTGATAGAGATAAAATAATGCAAAAGGAAAAACAGTAGGGTCAAAAAGGCCGCTCTTCGCCGAATCTGATTATTATCTTCTGATTGAAATCGTTCAAATTTTTACAATCACAATTCGAATATATGAAAAAATCTATGGAGAAAAGGCTTTTAAGTCAAATTTAAAAATGAAAGCTTTCAAGCATGCTCTAAACGACCTCTTTAACTCTACTGGATGATTATATAAGAACGTAAAACTACTTGTGGGTATAGAATGACTCACAAACTATCAACAAAAATGCATTAAAATGTAAACAATGGAAAAACTTCAGTCTTAAAACTTAATTAAAAATGTCTCGTAGATCTCTTGCGCCGGGTTATTGAGTTTTGTCAACTGGAAGGTTTCATACAATTTTAGACTAATGAAATGTACAATTACAAATCACTTAAGTCTTTATTAACTGTTTTAATAGCAATCTATTCGTTTGTGGGAATATTTCATAATTCATAGCAAATAATGTTTCTTTTGTTTTTGCATTTCTTGTCTAATTAAATTGTAATTGTACGTATATAAACACATAATAAAGAAAGAATCTACAAATTGTTTTGTTCCTACAAATTTGTATTTCCATAAGCTCTCATTAATGATAATAATAATCATTGTTTGTTTTGTTTTGACGACCTCTGTGGCGTAGTGGTGTAAACAGCCGACTGCTACGCTAGAGGTTCCGGGTTCGAATCCCGGCGGGGGCTGGACTTGTGTTATTTGCAAGACGCATCGTTTCGCTTACCGGTCTTGGATATTGTATTCATATCTATGAAGTATATACCATATCGTTGCTTAGTGCCTGCGATATAAGATTATATCTTAGTACAGGGCTGAGTCAATGTGTGTGTGTCGTGATGTGGTTATTATTATTATTATTGTTTTAAATGTTGTATATTAAAGGATTTGTATGAAACAAAAACCTTGCATTCTCAAAACTCAAGGCTCTGTCTACATTATATGTATAATATAGCAAACATTTATACTTTAATATGTGCATGTGTATATTATACATGTATGTATGTATAATTATACGAACGTGATGGACTGACGGTGTATGTAATGTTGTATTAGCTAAATGGAGGAAGTGCACTTGTAATTAATAGCATAAGTAGCTTGTTGAAGTGTTTGTAGCGGACGCATTATATTTTTGGAAGAATGACTCACTGAATAAAACATTAAATTGAACCAATTTATTTCATTTATTTCTTATAGAAGTAAAATAGAATCTTCAACCCCAGTGTAAATACTCGTTTACAGATTTTTTTTTAAACCTCGCATGTCACAATCTGACGTGTTTGTTTTTAATCTAAAAAAAAAAAAAAACATAAATATTTCGTTACATTTTATTGTGAAACAAATATAATATTTTATACATTAACGACTAAATAATTGTATATATACATTCAAATAAAGCTTATTTACTAGTTCAAACAAAACTTTTATACGATAGCTCAGTGGCGCCCTCTTTATTATATCACATCTTAAAATACTGACATTGTTTACATGAGATACTAGAAAATACAGTGTGTATCAACTGCTACTTGTCTAGGGAATGATAAACAAAATCGATATGCAATAATCCAAAAATACTACAAAATTTATTAAAAAAAAAATACTTTAATTATAAAGGTAACATATCAATACATAATCACTATAAATAAATATCGATTGATACCTCATTCATCAAAATCGGTTCATTAGTTTAGTAATGAGCTACTTACGGTGAAACACACAATACAAACATACAGTCGCAGCCAGATAGTAAAACACGCCGTATTACAAGTTGGCGCGCCGGATTGAAAATGTCGCTGTAATGTATTGCAGCTTTTCAAGATCAGCTGAACAATTCTGCTTAAATAAAATGCGCCATTCGCATTCTTCAAAATGGCTTAGTATCGTGTAGCCCGCATACAATTGGCGCGTCAAACCGCCTCTTTGAAATTTTTAATTCCAGTTATCGCCACAAGAAGCGCTGCATGATCACAGAAACGAAATGGCGTCATATTTGACAACAATGTACTGTGACAATGCATTGTGATAATTCTAAAAGCATTATTGGTAGCAAAAGGTGTGCCAATTTCAGTAAACTTCAGCTAGGTTGGGTATTATGACCACAGCGTCAAAATCAACGTAATTTTATTATATTCCGATTCTTGCAAATGAGATCATCGTTACATTTTCTATTTGGTTTTCATTTAGTTAGGAGACTTTGTAGTCATGAGATTTAAAAAAAAAACTGTTCATCGTAATTTATGCACAATAAGGCTAAACGTTGAACGCCACTTTGTAGAACGTGTAAACACTACAATCCGACTGAACGTGATGCAGCCACATTACATTACCTACATACAGCGACGTTTACAATCCTTCGCGCCAACTTGTAATTCGGCGTGTTATACAATTTGGCTTCGACACAAATACCGATGAAATCCCTTCCTTTCGTCTCTGTGGGCCGTAGCCGTGTACAAATGACTATCACTAGTGTATGGCTCTTTGGCATTCGACTCCATATCTAAAAACCGAAGTCACAGAAATAGCCACATATGTAGTAAATATATGACGAGCCAATCGACATAAATCTCAATTTGCCAAGTATAGCCCCCCAAGGAAGACAAGAGCTCAACTGCATACATACAATTAGCCAGGCAGATTGAATAATAGGTCAGTTACATGTCCCGCTTAGCAGTCTCAATATTAACATGCACGCGAATCATTTAAACTCCATCTCATAATACTACCTTTTTTAAACAAAACATAAAATAAATTAAGATAAACACACACCGGGTATTCATCAAATTTCTACAGTTGAAGGTAAAAATATTGCAAGAAAACTTTGTCCCTCATCTTGTAATATTTTTAATATCATATTCAAACTAATCAACTAATCATTGTTTGTTTTGAATGTTTATTAACTAATTTAGCTATCACAATTATTTTCTTAATGCGTTTAACATTCCAATATTCATTTTAAAGTTTTGGGAACGAATGATACACAGGAAAGTCTGATTTTAATTCTACAAAAAGGGCAACTACGAATATTTCTTTCAAATTTTCATTTTAAAGTTTTGGGAACGAATGATACACAGGAAAGTCTGATTTTAATTCTACAAAAAGGGCGACTACGAATATTTCTTTCAAATTTTCATTTTAAAGTTTTGGGAACGAATGATACACAGGAAAGTCTAACTTTAATTCTACAAAAAGGGCGACTACGAATATTTCTATCAAATTTTCATTTTAAAGTTTTGGGAACGAATGATACACAGGAAAGTCTAACTTTAATTCTACAAAAAGGGCGACTACGAATATTTCTTTCAAAGAAATGCAAAAAAATAAAATAAAAACAATACAAATCGACTTTACTAACAAGTTTACGTAGGTAAATATGTAACATTGCTTATCGAAACTCAAATATATGCTCTTTTGTGTCAAAGTTACTTGTCATGGATTATTTACAACTTTTGTATCTTTCAACGTAATAACGAACTTTTAATTCCACATAAGATTATTTCATTTAAATCAATGGAAAAAAACACACGCGAAAACCTTATTCATCTTACTGTTTTACTAATTAACTTACTACTGTTTTACTAAAACCTTATTCATCTTACTGTTTTACTAATTAAATCTAAAATTTAAATGCATACGTTTGACTTAATCAAACAGTTTGTTGATAAACCGATTTTTTTTTTTTGCATTAAGTTTTGACTAGTTTCGCCTAAAAATAAATTTAAATTGTCGAATTTATATTTAAAAAACCACTCACAGCTCATTTTGGAATGTATCAGTATATAAATAGACATACCACAAAACGTAATGTCTAGACCAAACATTTACAAATTATATAATTTGGCTGATCGCCATAGACATTCTTATTAATTACATAGATAACAAAGTGTTAGAATTAATAAGACAGACAGTGAGGGATAAAAATAAAATGTCAAAGACTAAAACTAGGTACAGGGGAATTTTAATATTTAAAAAAATACAAATAATCCATAAAAATTAAGTCTTACAGAATATTCGATTCTCATTGTTGTACCAAAAAAAAAAAACAGATACGATTCCATCTCAAAAGCTTGTTTCACTAAAAAAGTTATTCGTTTCGTTAAGCGTGTACGTGCACGTTTTTTCAGTGTACGTAAAATGAAGTTTGCCCGTTGGAAGTTACTTGGTGTAAGTAAAAAAACGAAAAGTACTTCATTTACGTCTCATACCTAAAGTAAACGAATAAAATCACACCCTAGCCTGATCGCAAGACATCTTATGGAGACCAAACCAAACAATACATTTAGACGATTAAAACTTCGTGTCCCCCAAGATCTTTTGTAAGGAAGGATAAAGTATGAAAACGGTCATATCAATGGATATGGTTCCATACGCTCCTATAACTCAAAATCATTAATTCTAGCTAAATGTCCAGAGACAGATTGCTGTAGAAAAAAAAATATACATCTATTTGAATAAAAACATTTTGGCTTAGTAAAGGCGATACGCACACTAGAAATACGTGTATGAACTTGCCTAATCAGAACTACGACTAAACGGTCCTTGTGAGATGAAATGACTGTATCAAAGATCTTACCGGTATCAATTTACCAAACGTTAAAGTACGTAACAAGGAGTAGGTAAAACACAAACCGTTTCTTGAAATTCATGATTTAGTTGAGTATAATAAATGTGTAAAGTTTATCGGCTTAAATAATTTAAAATACTAGTCTTAAACAAATCTTTGTACCTGTTGTTTTTTCTCCTTTCACTTGCCTTTTTACATGAATATTTTTTTTCTAGCAAGGACATAAAACCTCAAACTTAAATCGCATTCTAGCAAACCAGGGGTCAATTTTCTATATCAAATAACAAACTAGTCACACGATCACAAATCAAGGCATTCGTAACTTGTCAACTACTATCCTAGTAATTATAAATATATAATTAATTTTTACGGTGGGTATTTCCTTGTAATGCTAAACAATCCTTTATATTACTTTATTGCACCTTTGTGAAGATATCTGGAAGATCTTTTAAGAGATTCAAGTTTAACCGACATCTTGTTTAAAAAATGATTCATAATCATTACCTCTTACTCTCTTCTGTTATTCATTGTCTGTACATAGGATTTTATAAACAGTTGATCTAACAAACAACTATACAGTCTGCCTGACGCTACACCAAGAAGCTGTCTTAGCTGCTTGGGACACAGCTTACTAGTGGCGCAGGATCATCTGACAGTATAAGAAGCTATCCAAAACTGAAACAAAGAAACAATTTTTTAAATATTTCTGATTACTTTATTAATTTCATAAGTATTTATTGACAATTTTTGTTATATAAATTTTCTACCTTACAAAAAACAATTCAAGTTATGAACAATTAATAGAAAACAAAAATTATATTTAAAGCAGCATTTTAAAAGTAAATGGTAGACAGTTTTACCAGGTGAAGTTACTTTTTAAAGTAGAAAATTATTAACTAATTATAATAGTCATAACCACATCACGACACACACATTGACTCAGATTGCACTGAGATTTAATCTTATATCGCAGGCACTAAGGAGCGATATGGCATAAACTCTTACTAAAATCACTTAACTGTCAGATTCTTCTACTTGAAAAATTCTAGTAATTACCAAAGTAGCTCACCGTATTGTACTGCACTTATCAACAGCTCATATATGTGTATGTGGCCTTTCCCTTTGAGGACAATCTCGCAAACAAACACATATATAACTCTGCTGGTTTCAAATAACGAGTCAAAGAGCAGCCAAGTGGTTATGTTACGACCTGTGTTTTGTATCGCGCTCCGGTTTATAACGATAGAGCTGTTCAGGAATCCAATAAAACTCGACACTATCATCAGACCCGTTACGATGAAGTGGATCACTGGAACAATAACGTTATACATTAAAACCATTCAATATTAATATTTAATAAAATGTAGGTACTAGGTATGTTAGATTATATGTAATAGTGTGTCTAGCTTTCATATATTCATATCTTTTTGGGATCATCTAAGTTTGATAAAATTTGGCAGTATTAGTAATAGTGAGCATGTCAGAAAGCTCTCCATAAGTCATGCAAGACTAAGGTGTGCCAACTATTAAAATTAGTACAGGTATTTAATGTTTTAATGGTCAAATTTAACTTACCATTCTCACTCCCTTCCAAAGGCTCTAAATAAAATAGCTCTGGCTTAACTAATCGGAAACAGGCAAATATAAACGCAGTTGCTGACGATAACTGAAACAATTTCGTAAACTTAAATTCAACGCCTAAAACGATATGGATGTCTACTGCAAATAAATACGCAACAATTTGAGAATAAACAAGTTTTAAAACTTTTTAATGTCTAACGTTAAGTTAAAGAATAAAGTTTCGATATAATAAAAATGGAGATCAGTGGGGTTCGCTTAGGTAACTAATTAATTGAATAACTCACACAAAACACAGCTGCAACTACACGAATGTACATCTTCAGGTCTAGTAGAGGCATGGTTTTGGAATGATTAGACATCGAAAACTAATTGAAATTGTTCTAATTAAATAAAAGACGCAAAGCTTATATTTCAATAAACATAAAAATCGATAAAAAATCCGTATTTACGCGCTGCAAGCTCATTTGATAACAATGACACAAATGTCAACTGGTCGATTCTCTGGCTGGTTTGTCAGATTTGACATTTTTGTCATTACAAACATTCAAAAACCAGAAAACAAAACGTTTTAATGAAAACCATTCGTTTTTTTTATAAATAGTACATCGAAATAATGGAAAAATAAACAATTAACACGTATAGTTTTTACTTACCTATATTTTTTTTTTTGTGTTGTATTAAACAGTAATGTAGTGACAAAAACAGTAGTTAGAATAAAGTACATAGATTTTGAACTAATTAATATTAGGTAAATTTCTTACAATTATTGAAGTCTTGCTAATTATGGTTGGTGAAAAATGTCATCAGTATATGATATTTTAGTCTGCTATTAGTGCGGGAAACTAACAACAGATGCCGTAAGTTGTTGTCAAGTCCATACACTACCGCGACCACGTATTTTTCATTGAAAACGGAAACGTGATCGAGGCGTTTGAGGCATTTACTAATATACAAATATAAACGTATAGGTGCTACGTAATTGAACCTATCCTTGTTAATAATATAAATGCGAAATGGATGTTTGTTACTCTTTCACGCAAAAACTACGAAATTGATTTTAATAAAACTTTACAATAATATAGCTTATACATCAGAATAACACATAGGCTATGATTTATAAACTTATTGTATGAATTGTTCGAAATATACTTAACGAAAAATGTCGAGTAATTAAAAATCCATCCAATCGTTTTTACTTCTACGCGGACGAAGTCGCGGGCAAAAGCCAGTTTGTTATAATACAAGAAGAATTAAATTTAATTTGATATTATTTCATATTCGTCTTGCTTTTAATTTAACAAATGTGTATAAAATAGGCGGAATAAAAAAACATTTGAATTTATCTTTATGAATTAAACGAATGAACTTTAAATTACACATAGTGAAATTAGATAAGGTTGTCAGCAACTTGTCAAAATGGACTACAGTTTTTTGTTGAAACTGACTACACAATCGCAAATGGAATGCTGGGGGGGTGCAATCAAAATGATTTCAATTTAACTGTCAAATTTTGGTTCGCTTACACAACTTAGAAGGGGTTGTTTTAATATTAATGACTAAAAATGTTTGACCCTGCCAACTATTTTCTTTTTAAATTTAACTTCTTAATTGTGAAGCTAATCAAGGTTTGTCAAGGGAGCTTTTTTCTAATTACCTTCATAAAAGAACATGGGGCGTTCCTATTTTATTTCTAAGTGTTTTACTTTAGATATTTTATTTACGTCTTGTGCACGGTTCGCCTGAAGGAAAGTGATCACAGTTAAGTGTTATTTCTAAATTTCTCATTGACAACTAACTAGTAACAGAGATGTATATAACTCGACCACGGTGGCGCAGTGGTGTAAACAGCCGACTGCTACGCTAGAGATTCCGAGTTCGAATCCCGGCGGGGGCGGGACTTTTTGTTATTTGCAAGACGCATTGTTTCGCTTACCGGTCTTGGATGTTGTATTCTTATCTATTTAGTAAATACCATATCGTTGCTTAGCACCTGCGACACAAGTTCTTCCGATACTGTGTGTGTCGTGATGTGGTTATTTATTTATTTATTTTATCATCGATTTCATAGGCAACGGTTATCGGACTCGCTACCTGGGCGTTTCAATTAATTAGTCGAGCAATTTGCACCTTATTTTTGTACATCATGGTTAAACAAGCAGACGGTGGACGGTGGAAAGTGATTCCGCCGCCTATGGACACGGCACGTACCCTTGATGTCTGGATCGCTAAGAGCACCGCCAATGTAGAGGCGAAGTTGTGATACTTTTCGTGCCGGTAATTACACTGGATGTCTAATTCTTCAAACCGAAACACAATGGGCTGCTTTACGGCAGAAATAGAAAGGAGGGTTGTAACAACTCAGACAATCTCGCACGTAAATCTATCACCTGTAAAAAATCACAAAAAAAACTGTAAGCCACTAATACTGTATTCCTCAGGGTGAGGAGATTAGGACGAAGGAGGATCCTCATTCACGAAGAACTTTAGACCCGATAAATCTGGTCGTTTTTTCCATCAATCCCGTTATTGTAACTGACTTTCTGTAGTAAGTAGGAGACCAATAAAAATCACTTAAATACCACTTATCGGTTATCTATCAGTCGTGGTACTCAGCCTACAACCGCCTCAATATAAATACATAGAACAGAAGGGACCCTGCCAAATAGATTTACACGTAATGTGTGACAAAGGACAATCCTGTTTAAATTTGAATTCGGAATCGTAATTTAAAATAGTATTTGTTGCCCACACAGAATAATAGCCAGGCACGCGTTATCATTAGCTCCCATTCATCTAGCGCCACTCAATTCGATTAACCGATTAATTCTATTCGATTACGAATGAATTTATGAGATGTTGCCAGTTATAAATTTCGTCCAATTTCGAACAAAATGAAACGTGTTAATATTAATTTGATTTACAATTTGATTACAACTTGTATGGTTTACGATACAGTTTTATGATTATTATTTAGTAGGAATATGGCATATTTATATTTAATTTTTATTTGAAAACTGTTGCTTCGATTTTCACTTACTTTATCGAAAAGTAATAATAATATAATCAGATATTTCACCCGTTCAATTAAATTATCAATTAGTGTGACCTTTGTTGATGCAATTTATGATTTTTTTCAACTAAGCTTATCTTCATGGAGTGTGAATACTTAAACTAGTTACTTACTGCGATCAAATTACTTCTTGGAACTATATTACATCCTTTTTTATGAATTAAAATACAATTTTTTACATAAGTAGGTATATACCTACTGTCAATAGATGAATCATAATTATGATAAATCATAAGTGCTAAGCTAGGCAAACTGTTGACGTAAAATAAGCCCGTACTAGGTAGTAGCTGAGGTAGGGTAGGTAGTAAGTAGGTTACTTAAGATTATACGAATCCTTACTAATATTATTAACGCTATTATTTTACGCTGAAACAACAGAATGAATTTTAATGAAACTTAACAATAATACAGCTTTTACATTAGAACAAAGGCTAGGCTAGTAACAAAGGCTGTAATTAATAAAGATATCGTGTGAATTGTTCAAAATATAACGATAAATGTCACTTCTAAAATCCCGTTAGACCCATTGCAACTTGCGGACGAAGTCGTGGGCAAAAGCTAGTATATGATAAAGAAGCCAAGTACCTGCCAGAATAATAGCTATGGTGCCACTTTCCAAATTGGACAGCAATACCATAGCATTGTTCATGATTATTGTTTTAGTATCTACCATCCAGTCTGTCATATGAGCGAGTGTGTATTTCAGAACGAATGGAAAGAAAACATTTGCCTACTGACCACTCTACATACATAATTGCACAAGACCATCGCCATTATTTACTTAATTCACTTGCTGTAACCATTGGTCAGTTAAAAACAACAATGCAAGTACCTTGACCAGTGCAAACTGAATTAAACAATTGCATAAACCACCCTATGTCTGTAATTTTAAGTTATTGGACAATAAACTCTCTGTTGTAAAGATAAGAGTAGATTTTTGCTAGTTGCAGTATGACTAGGATTCTAATTGGTAGCAATAAAGTTGATGCCCGCCACCCCATGGTTCGTGAAACGATGCAATTATTTTAATTGTAAACTGATAGGTTAAAGTTGAAGGGCATAGGTTAATCTAATTTTTATATGGGATTTTATAAGAGAGGAGCTATTTCACCAATCACAGTTGATCATCAAAAATCACGGATATTTTTTATTTTTTACTGATAAACTATTAAGAGCAGCTAATATCAAAAATGCGTAATAATTACTAATTAAAATAATTTATCAAAAACATAATAAATTTGTGATAAGAGTTCTTTTATATCACATCATAGACAGATGTTGAATAATAATAAACGGGTGACCTAGTTGTATGCAAAGGGCGAGTATCCACGTCCAGTGGTAACAGACAAAGTGTCATCGACAATGCGTTTGGTTAATGAAGTAATATTATTCAAAATATTTATCGACATAACACAAACGAAGTCAATAGCGCGTATAACACCAATAAACATAAATGTAGTTTGCAAATGTTTCCATAAAAATGTATAGCTAATAATATATAGGTATAAAACAAAATAACATTCAGTTCTAAGTTGAATTTAACAGGTAGAAGATTTTTTCGAAAATCATTAACAAAAAAAAAAGGACGACAGTTTGTTTGAGCTACAAAAGTTTTAATCAAAGTAATATAAAACACCGTTAACATTAAGTAAGTTGCGAAAGGTACTGTGGAACATATTTTTTTTAGTTGCATTAATTTAAGAATTTCCCTTTATGACTGTTTACCCAAAAGCATCCCTCGTCCCGTCAATCTTAACTATTTGTTGTCTATGTCTCGTACAAAGTTCGTCAAGTACCTTAATATATTTATAAAATCCAATAATATAAATTTGTGAAGTTTCTGTGCTGTCCTTGTGTTGTCCATGTGCTGTCTTTATAATGTAAATAATTGTTGTTCATATTGTTACAGATTCGGCAACTGATCACAAGTCAGAACACCGATCATTTTCTAACTTATAACATTGTTTGTTCTCATCACGTGACATTGGCTTTGTTGTCGTCCAATACGAAAGTCGCCATAAAATAAGAATTGAATTGAATTAAGTAAGTTGTAGGTAGTTTTTTGTAATTTTTCAATTGGCAGTAAGTGAAATAAATCTAGTAATCGGCACATGTTCAACTCTTCCTTGATTAGCTGTCAAAATTCATGATCGATCGTAACTGATCACGGTTAAAATCGATTGTTGAATCGCGTTGACACAGCACTACAGTCATCAATTACTATACATTTATTTAGTTCGCATGGAGATGTTAACAACTTCAAAATGTTTGTTAAAAATGTATAGAGTAAGTTAATATCAAAAATGGGATAGTCACCAGAATCGCCTTGTTTAATACCTTATCAATCGTACAAAAAATGGCTCTCATAAAAAGGCATTGTAAGCATATACATACAAAGGTCACCCACGTAGAAACAATGGATGCAATGTGGATATCATGTCTGCAAACGTGGGTGTTCTGCAACCGAAACAAACCTAGTTATTTACCTTTTGTGGGTGATATAGCTCCTATATAGCCTCCTGGCCGCTGTCTGACCGTGGCGATCACAATTTTTTTAAATTTATTTATAAGGCTCAGCAACAATTATCACATTAAAACATTATTTTAATATCACCTTTTAATTACAGTGTCTAAGTCAAAGTCAAAATATTTATATTAAAATAGACTTAAAATGAGTATTTTTAAAACGTCATCTTTTAATAATACCACCGATTCGAAACGCTATTTCTACGGGGAAGAATACGGCAATAAACCTCCGTAGTTGCTTTTTTCAAAATAATTAGGTTTAATAAATTAATTTCAATTACAATTCGTAAATAAAGTACATTTTTCTACGAATTTAATTTATATAAACCAATCATTATGTTATATTAAAGTCGATGTCTAGAAGTAGACAATACAATCACGTGAAATACAAAGGATGCAATGAATGTTACATATGAATCTATCAAATAATGCATAATTACTTTAAGGTGAATACAGCACGCATAGAAAGCAAACTTTCTTTTTTTTTCTAAAGTTTATACGCTAAGAGTTAATAATTTATGTACCAGTGGTTCACTCCAGACTGAAAACTCGCTACCCCTATATCTCGAGAACCTCTTGACCGATTGAACTCATAATATAACTGAAAAATTGTTTTTCCCTAATTAACCTGCGTACCAAGTTTCATGACGATCCGATCAACGATACTCGAGTTATTGCCGGACAAACATTAATACATACATACACATATAAACGACTGATTATTGCAGTAGACTCTGAGAACCTATCTCGCTTGTTCAATTATAGAAATAGCTTTCCAAAATTATAATTAAATCTACCGAATTGTTGTAAATTTGCTCTCCCAAGTCTCTCTAGGTTGGTCACTGTGCAATCAGTCTCAAGCTAAGCTCGATAACTAAAAATAACATCTTAAATTAATTAACACTAAAACACGAATATAACCGAAGAATTTATACCTGGATTTCGACGGTCCCATGGTGTAATGGTTAGCACTCTGGACTCTGAATCCAGCGATCCGAGTTCAAATCTCGGTGGGACCTGCGCTTTTTGACATCTTCATGACCGCTACTTGTCACATGAATTGACGTGTGATAATATTTTGGGGATCTATCTCCCGACCATTGTCCAAGATCGGGATATCAATAAAATATACCTGGGATAATGTTTGGATTACTTCAACAATATACAAGTACATACTATATATTTATGTTATATATACTCTACTGTTAATATAAATACATACGAGTTAATAATATAAATGAACATAAATGACTGAGATTGAGAGTTAATATGTAGCTTCTCTTTGTTTACAGTTTGAATAATAATAAGTAAATAACCCCTTTGCTATAATTAGACTCCTGTGTACATAAAATATGAATTCCATCTATAGACAAGATAACATCTTATCTTATTATAATATAACAATGTAGATAATAATATTTCAGTAACTTAAAACAATAATTTGACATGTTTAATACAGTTGTTTACATTATTAATTATTTTAACCAATTAATTATTTAAGATCTCATGTTTCTAAATTAACTAAGTTTCAGCACAAAATTTAGCCACCATTCAAATGGAAAAAAGGTTTTAATATATTACTAAGTGTCTATGGTTTTTAACAACAAAAAAAAAACTTTTAAGGCATTGTTTTTTACTTATCATGGAAATGAATTTTGAGTACTTTGACAGTGTCAAGTAAAATTAAATATTAAGTTGTGTTGAAATGATGAAATGAGTGTGGTTACTGTAGGTTCCAACAAGTTACTAGGGAGATGAAAAAATGAGCAGCCTAATCGTCGTGTTCCACTTTATCCACACTAAACAGCACTACAGATGCTCATTGGTTAAAACATTAGCATTTAATATACTAAATTATGCTCATATCCAAGAAAAGAAAATGAAATAAGAAAACTTCAACTCACATATTTCAATCTGATTTTTTTTTTTCGATTTGTAAAAAAGAGTTTAAGACTTTTGAGTTTTACTCATCTAATTTAGAACCTCGTTTTTAAAACTCAGTTAAAATAAAACGCCACAAGCTCAAAGTTGTTTAAAAAAATGGGGGATCTCAACACGTGACCGACACGCGCACCTTTCATTCAGGGCAGTTTATTTTATGTTTAATGAGCAAAAATACTTAACAATACAATAATTTCGAATACTAAAATAATCTTCTAAAGTGCCCGCCTCAGAATATTAAGATTGACAACGTTTTTGAAATCGTAATATGCAATTTCATAATTGTTTTTTTAATCCTTTGCATGCTTTAGAGTTTGAAAGATTTTTTTCTACTTAATTAATGGTATTGTATTTCTCATAGCTCTCGCAAGAATATTTATGTATTGCTTGTTAATTTAATTTGTTTTGTTGAATTTAGTTTTTCGATTAATAAATTCCACGGGGAAAAAGTCGGCTAACTTGACTAAGTCTTAGTTTTTAATCAATAAGTGAGTATAGGTAAAACTTTTCTGTAGTTAGGTATATTTTAAAACAATTGCATTGTTTTTTGCATTTTACATTTAAATTGTAGATATTAAAATAATGTTAATTATAAATTAAACAAACAAAATCTATGTCTTTATTTATGATTCTAATTCTAATTATGGTTTACATTTTTGTCAAATATCACAGTCGACTTTGTTCAGTAACCTAAATTTTAAATATCGTTAATTAAGTCACATTTTTTTCAGTTCTTTAGTTTAAAATGCTACTTTTTTTTTGCTCATTTACATCGGTAGATATATTAAATTCTAATCAATCGTAAAACAATTAAACAAGCAATCGCTATGCAAATAAAGATAAAAATTATGGGGGTAGAAAGCGAAATGACAATTTCCCTTGCAATAACATCAGCTTTTGTGTGAGAATCGAATGTTTCCGCGATCACACGCGGGGGCGCCACGCGTCCAAATTAATCATTTCTGCCACCCCTAGTTCATGACAACTTTCAAACTAAACCAAACTTTAGTCTTATAGTCTTAGGGTTTAATTTAATCTGCGGTTTGGAGGTGATACCATGATATATGATAAAAGTAAGTGCATATTTGTGTAGCACGATTATTTATTAATCGGACCTGACTGGGTTCGTCGAATTAAAACCTTAATCTATAAAATAAGTTGGCGATGGAGCGTAAGACCGCCTAATGGTAAACAGTTACATTTACTTGCAAAGTCATGTACTTACGCTTAAAAAATAGATAATAATCACGACCACTGTTCTATACAATTTAAGATAGGAAAAATACCGGCAAGAAACTCCAGATTCTGGAATTAATGTAATTATATCAACATATTTTTATTATTAAACACTTATAGATCTTACAGTCTAGGGTGAGAGAATGCGATCACAACACACTTTGACTAAGCCCTGCAATAAGATCGTAGAATCTTGTATCCCAGATGCTTAGCAACGGTATGGTATAAACTACATAGATAAGAATACTACATTCAAGACCGGTAAGCGAAACAAAGCGTTTTGCAAATAACACAAAGTTCCGCCTGTACCGAGACCTCTTGCGTAGCAGTCAGCTGTTGTACCAATGCGCCACAGAGGCCGCTTAACTTCAAAGGTAGCTTAAGTTGTGTACTTTATATCGTAAGTAGATACTAAGTATGTATTTCCAAAGATATTTCAATTAAATCACCCACCATTGATCAAGTCAAGTCAAACTCATTTGTGGTGAATATAATCCATAGAAATATTGCAGATGTTACGCATGAATAGTGATACACAGCCAGTAGGCATACAATATTATTTAAGTTTCCTAATTGTCACGTTCAATTTAAATTTAAAAAATAATAATGGTATGTCAGCTGTGAATATTAAAACTTATAAATAAAACTATATATAGTCGGATTGAGAATCTCCTCCTTTTTTTGAAGTCTTTGAATTAAAATAAGGTCAGGTGGCAGGACCATAAACTCCTTGCAATTAATGTTACAAACATAGATTAATGATCGACCACCGCGTCTACGAATCAATAATCCATCGTTACATCCAACACGCGTTGCTAGTCTTTTCTTGAACTAATCAAGAATAGGTGACAAAAGTTAGATCTGTACAAAAAAATATTGTATATTTGTCTTTAGAATACATATTATTTTGACGACCTCGGTGGCGCAGTGGCGTAAACAGCCGACTGCTATGCTAGAGGTTCCGGATTCGAATCCCGGCGGGGGCGGGACTTAGTGTTATGTATTTGCGAGGCGCATTGTTTAGCTTACCGCTCTTGGATGTTGTATTCTTATCTATGAAGTATAAACCATATCGTTGCTTAGTTCCTGTGACACAAGTTCTTACGATACTTAGTGCAGGGCTGAGTCAATGTGTGTGTCGTGATGTGCTTATTATTATTAAGTCATAAGTGTCTAATAAAGTTGGATAATTTAATAGTTTGTTCTAACAAGTTGTACGTGCCGAGGTCGGTGTGCGACGGCGTTATCTTAAAGGATACCGATTAAAGTGTTTACATAAAACATCATTAACAAACGTGCTTGGTTAATTTTTTCTGGAATGATATCTTCCAGTGAGACACATTTTAAAAGTGCAAGTCGATTAGGTCTCCTGTACCTATTTACGTTATTATTTAAAAAAATACAGTCTGCGTATTTTGTACTTACAACTGGCTAGTGTAATTGTTTTAGTCTACTTTTTGGTAGGGAAACAGTTACCGTTATTAACTTACTGATACATAGAATATTATATACTTGACAGATGTAGATTTTAATAACGGTAAAGCTGCACCAAGATCTTGTATCGTAGGTACCAAGCAACAGTATTGTTTAACAACATAGATAAGAATACATCATAGACATGTCAGCCATATATTGTATTGGTCGGATTAGTATGAGTATTTCCCTAAATCCAGACCAGCTGTTTGTCAATACAAAGCCTATTGGAGCGCCACAGCGAGCGTTGGTGCGTGTCGATGACTCGTTTCATGAAAGCAGGGTTACCAGATAAAGTTTTAAAAATACCTTGCAAAATTCCTGCAAATAAAACTCCTTGCGCTTGATTCGGAGATGTAGTTGAGTGTGAATAAGAAAAATAGAACAGGGATTTAATACTAAGACACAGACTAAGTGTGTGTAAAAAGCACTCCAAATCATGACCTACGATGATACTGAGAAACTTGTTTTAAAATGAGGTTTTTATCATTTGTTTTTTAGTATATTAGCTTAAATTAAAAATAATGTCAGTATGCTGTTATGTTTAATTAATTTATCAACTTTAAATATAGTAATAAGAAATTTGCAACGTAAATACTATTAATAAGTAAGTCCTGCCTACTATTATTAAGTAAGCCTGAAACACAGGAGTTTCTAGTTCAGGCACGCGTATGTATTAGTTATGAAAGCATGTTTTTAGACTTAGTAAAAAATGTATTTGACCCATTTGATGTAAAAATTATCTTATGTACATAAAAACGATTGGTATAAAGTTTGTCGTCACTAACTTAATGTGTTATATGACAATGTTTTTCGATTGAATAAATAATAATTATTAATTATTCTACCCCAATGTAAATAATAAAAGATACAACGGAAGAAAATTTAGAAATCCCTGACATTTTCGTATTCCAGCCGCATTCCTGGCAAATGGCCGAAAGTCCTGTCGTTTCAGGAATATTTCTGACGTCTCGTAACCCTACATGAGAGACTCAAGGCTTGGTTAATTGAAAGCTCGTGTATAGCTATTCGGTGCTTTTGCTACACACGACCAAGGATCAATGTCACCTGTTTGGACTTTGCACCGTTCTTAAGTTGTACAGCATAAGGATTGATATTGCTCTTGCTATGTGAAGCTTTTTTTGTGACCGTCTGTGTACCTACGCGTCTAGCATTGATGTTAAAACTGTCATTCTTTTCAACGTCATTATCAAATAAGCAGACGGTCCTAATGGAAAGTGATCGCCTATAGACGATGCCCTTGTATCTTAAGAGCTAATTGCCCCGCCAATGCGTATCAATGTACTCTAAGTCCACATTTAAACTCCTTTCTAAATGTTGGTGAGAGATAATTTTTGAAACCGAATGAGTGTCTTCGTAGATTATTTATATTACGTATATAACCTATATATTTAATTCCAAGCGACCTCGTCAAAAACCTAAACACAAACTGGTTATATTTATATAATGCATGCAATTGTGTCCTGTTAAACTTCTGATTTTGAGTGTTATTTTGATTATTAAAACAAAATTTGCTCGCCATTCTCTGGCAAATCATGCAGGTACAATTATTTTATCTGTAAACAACAATGATGTTCTCATGTTTTAGCAAATAAACCATTGATTCATTCGTTAAAATCAAATCCAGTGGTGTATTCAAACTGTCTGGGGCTCCTGGCAAAAAAATAGAATAGGGCCCCTAAAAAACAAGTGTCTTTTTTTTAGGTCTAATCCAAGGGGCCTAATACCGCCCATGTTGGGGGCCGATTGGGCTCAGGCTCCCCGCCATGCCACCTCCTAGTTACGCCACTTTGCAAACCCAAACTTTTTATCAAAGTTTTAACCAACGTGTCATACTTCCTCCTTTAAAAGTTTGAATGAATGCAGGAAGTAAACAAGAAGCTGAACAATGTCGACAGGTTTACGTAAACAGTCCCCTCGTGCCGCGCAGATGTCGCCACACGATGCCGGCCGCGTGGTCTGCAGGCACATCCAATTAGCTCCACATCTATAGGCTTGACTCATTTCAAACAAGCTTTTACAACCGCGTCTTCGCTTTTGAAATCAGAATCAAAACCAAAATTACAATATTCCGTTAACTTAGAAAAAAGTACTTTTTTTTCTGAAAAATTCATCGAAAAACGGTTCGGAAAATTAAAGTTGGGGAAGATACCACTATATCAAGATGTTTAATACTGGAGATATCATTCTACGTTTTATCCGATTTCGACGAAGCAAAAAAGAGGGTTGTGATTGCGATCTATGATGGAGTCGACTTTCAACCCCTTTGTCACCCTGTTAAGGGTTGTATTTCGAAAACTGCTTTCTTAGTCCTCGTCTATGTTTTCAAAACAACAACTGTGAAGAAATTCAGGTTTCTATGTCCAAGGGTTGAGGCTGAGCGTTGATGAGTTAGTGAGGCAGGCCTTGTGTTTTTAGATAAATTAAAAAGCCCTATACCACAACGACGACGACCTCGTTGGCGCAGTGGTGTAAACAGCCGACTACTACGCTAGAGTTTTGTGTTAATTGCTAGACGCATTATTTCGCTTACCGTTTGTTGAATGTTGTATTCTTACCTATGTAGTTAATACCATATTGTTGCTTAGTGCCTGTGATACCATTTTCTATTTAGTGAAGGGCTGAGTCAATGTGTGGGTCTTTATGTGGTTATTAATATCCTGTTTCGATGCATAATTTTTACCATATGAGTATCATAGACTATGCGGGTGGTTCACCTGATGGAAAGTGATACCGCCGCCTATTGACACGACGATGCTCTTGATGTCTGAAACACAAGGAGCATCCCCAATGCGTTTTCTAAGAAAGGTTAAGATACCTCTCGTGCCGGTAATTACACTGACTCTCTAATCCTTTGAACCGAGATGCTTTATTTTACTAAAATATTCAAATTGTATATACTTAATACTTAGGAAACAAATTGGGTGTTTAATAATAATAATAATAAATCGTTAATTTGTCAGATTTTTCGTTACACAGATGTCATACATTATAATTAGTCACAAAAAAATCTACATACATATATAAAAAGTTGAATGAAGGTAATAATAATAAAATTTACGATAGTACAATGTCAAAAGAAGAAAAAAAATTGAAGTCATTACTATAAATCATTTGAAATGTCCTACAAAAATTACTTTATTGAACAAGAATAGCTCCGTTTCTGTTTGTAGTGGAGAAACGTTTGAAGCTATGCATTTCACAGTTCGAATTCCTGAATAAAGACCAAAGTACAAATTAAACAGTAAATTTATTTATTTAAAAGTAAGTTCATTAAAAATAGCACTACAAATATTATATAGTATTATATTTTTCAAATTCTAATTATTTATTGTTTGTCACATTACAATGAGTACAAAAGATGTCAATATAAATACAGGGTGTCACATGTATACCTACATACAACCCATACAACCATGTAAGGTCACGGCGTCAAAATATATAGTAAATTTTTTAATTAAAACTACAGTAACAACAACAATATAAAATATACAAAATGCGTTCCTTTAATATCACTTGACATTAAAAGGATACACAGATACAACAAAAAGTAGGAACTCATGCTTAATCTAATTTATTTAATAGTCATTCATTTGTATTATCATTAAAAATTCGTCTGATTATAATAGAATTTATAACATAGGAATGTTTTCAGTCTTTTTTTAAATTGCAAAGGAGTTTCTAAGTGTTTTCATGTTGTTTGGAATATGGCTATAAATTTTTATTTTCATTTTGTAAGGACTAGACGCAACTAATTTTAATTTAAAGGGTATTTTTAGTTTGTTATGGTATTTATTGTGTTTTGTTTTAATCTGTGGTGTATATATATTTATTACGTTCATGTGTGAGTGTCTGAATGTAATAATTACTAACCAATTGAGTGCCGACGGAAGAAGCTTGATGTCTTGTCACAATTGTTGGGACAGTTATCGTAATAGTAATTTTTCCTGAGATATTATAAATGGTATAGCGTAGCAGTGGTTTGTTTTTAATATTAGACGTGATGTAATAAAGAACCAGGGCTAGATTAATATAGATAAAGTGCACGCTATGCCACCTTACTCTCGTATCGATTTAATGTTAATTGTACTGAATTGTGTGACATGTTTCGAATTTTAATAATTCAAAACACGTTTAGTACTTCACGTTATTGTATGTATGAGTGTTTCAATTTACGTCAGTTTAACTTTAGTGTGTGAAACACTACAGCTATTAAATAAAACTACATTTTTTCAAACTTTTCCATCAAGTTTTAGGTAACGCTAAAAAGAATAGATTCTATTCAATTTTAAATTTATTCACACTAAAGTAAAATGCGTTTAAATTCGATTTATTTAATTGACATGTCAGTAAATTATTTCGCAATGTTTTCTTAAATAATTTGTATGTATGTGTCATACATTTAATTCTGAATATCACTTATGTAATGTTTTATACTTTTTTTTTCTGAATCTGAAATATTTGTAATATAAAAAAAACAAATCGTTTATCAAATGATAAGTGTAAATTACAAAGCCGCAACTGGTTGACTTTGTAAACGTTATACTTTTCAAATCCCATGTACTTTTATATCAGGTCGACTGTGGGTGCGACTGTTTCCACTCAAAGTTATTGTTTGGCGACAAACACGAAGATTGATTGACAATTGACATATTGACGCCCCCGATATATACTTGCGTGTACAGACATAAAGCACCTCGTATCATATAAATATAGATATTCATAAACATGTCTACGTTTGTCATTATTTATAGAAAAGAGAACAGGTTTAATAAATTCGAGGACAGAATGGAAATATACAAGAACGTAAATAACTAAATGAATTTGTTTGAGTTTGTCAATGAGCTAATATTTTGCATGAATATCATATTAAAATAGATATTATATTGCATATTTCACCCATTCATATATGAGAACAAAACAAAACAGTACACTATTTAAGATTAAGTAAACACAACCTAATTTAATCAAAAGAATTTAAAAAATATAATTTGGAAATTTCATCCGCAATCATTTTACATCGCTTCCTACAACTTCACAAGATTATGTAGTACGTTCGTAGTCGACGTGCGGTATCTCATAGTAGGCACGTTGGTTGTCAGTTACTACGGCTGCTACGATGTAGTTAAGCCTACGTAATAAAGGCAACTTAGTAAACAAGTGACGCGTTTTATTTGATACTTTTCACCTTATTATAACACGTAGACTAAAGCCAGATAAGTCCAGCAATGATTTTGAATTTCGAATTTAGCTGAACATTTTTTTGGTTTTGTTCCTTTCTCTATTTGGGAAAGGCAAAGAGCACTAGTCCATACAGCACGAGGCTTCTGTATTTACTTCTTTCGTGAGGATGGTCAAATAAT
The DNA here is from genome assembly GCA_949316135.1 of Choreutis nemorana. NCBI lineage: Eukaryota > Metazoa > Arthropoda > Insecta > Lepidoptera > Choreutidae > Choreutis > Choreutis nemorana. Next base: position 11,295,708 of record OX438598.1, on the reverse strand, counting down.
AGATGAGATATGAATATGCATGCCTACAGTGACATGCTAGTACTGTTACTCTAGGCTTGATTGAGTTACTTGAGAGGTGACAAATAGAGCAGCCAAATCGTCGTATTTCATGTTCTCCATACTTGTATAGCAATTGTTCTCTTTTACTCCTCTTTGACAGTCAAATGGTTTTTGTTTTACTGTGCCACAAAACGAACGATTAAATCTTAATTAATTAAATCCTGATTAACATACTCTTTGGCAAAACTTAAAGGTTTTTCTTGATCGCCTTACATATATTTAGTGGCGTGCCTAGAGTTTTAGTACAGGGCAAGCCGAGAGATATACTTCATACTTCCGTTGTGGACTTGCTGGCGTGGACGAGCTCAGCAAAACACTCTGAAGTTTGCGAACATGTCAGCAAAACCACAATTTCGGTGGCTTTCAAAAAGTCGTTTTATTTGTTTACGAATGAATAAGAGCGCGAACTTATTTAATTTTGATAGGGCAAGCCGGGCTTTTGGGCTTCTATGACAGTAGGATATATTCAGTGCATATATCCTATTTTGTATTAATGGATAGAATACTTGATTTGTTGTCTGTGTAAGCTTATATCACTAGAGTCGTTATGCGCGCGTTGCATTCTAATTTACCCTCCACTTTACAAAGTGAACACAACTATACACTATAAAATGTTTTTTAAAAATTTAAGTTCAATTTATTTATCATATTGTTCAGATTTGAGCTAAAAAACTCGCTAGGTAAGTAAGCTGTTCTAAGGAAAAAGGAAATTTCCTACAAAAACCATTTCCCCCACCAATTAAGTTATCGCCTCCTATCTTTTAATGAAGCTTAAAACTAACTCAAGTGAATCCCATCTAAATAAAGCTTATCTCCACTCCACAGATTCAACACCGTACCGAGTTACTGAACGAAAAATAAACTATCACTTCTTTAGTCTATCTGTCCTTTTCTGTTGTACATACATTTGTGATATGTGATAGAGATAGAAGCTATTGGTCAAGTTTTGGTTCAGTATCTTGGTAGGAGGTTCCTTAGCTAATGAGCAAACAGTTTGCTCTTATATCGAAACTATTCAGTAATTAATTCTACTAAGAACGACTCCAGCCATTTCATTTCGGTCTCTCATTTTACTTACATTGATTAATTGTTACAATAAAAAGTCAATTCGCGAACTTTCTACGTTCTAATTAAGTTTCAAATGTATCGGTGGGGATACCATTGTATTTATTTGTTTTCTTATTAAACATGTATATAATATGGCCACCCTAAATGTCTATTTTATTAGTAATATAATTTTTGAATTTGGATTAACAGTTGCGAGCTCATTTTGTTACTTCCCTTGGTATACCGACCGATTCGACCCGACAGGTCGAGGGTTCGAGTCTCGGGTTGGCGTAAGTTGTAGCTGCCATGTTTCTCAATGTGCAATCACTACCACTGTGTGTGTGTGTCGCGACTATCAGGGGATAGTGGCGACAGATTTGCAACCTGTCACACTGGGACTCAACATAAAGTAATTTCGAAATTCATTTTTTTATTTTTTTTATTCAAGACCAGGCAGGCATTTGACCCCAAACCCACCTCATGTTAAGCAACGATAAGGTCTAAGGTGGATCATGCCTGCCTAGGAGAAACCTATTCACTCTTGCCTTAAAGAGGCCCAAGTTATATTGGTCAGGGAACATATCGGCAGGCAAAGAATTCCACACCCTCGCAGTACGCATCATGAAGGAGCTATCGAAGCGTTTAGTCCGGAATATCTACCACAAAAGGATGCAACTTCAGCCTACGTCTAGTATTCCGATTATAAAAGGAGGGCGGTTGAATTAATTCTGGACTTTTGGATTATGGTTTTAGTATCAGCCTACGTCTGATGATATGGCGTACGCGTCTTTATCTTTTGATGATATCATTTGGTGGATTCGGTTGAAATGACGTCACATTTCATTGAAATCATATTACCATACAATGTCTGTGCTTTTTCGTGGCGTAAGGAGACGTCATTGACGACCTCAGTGGAGCAGTGGTGTAAACAGCTGCCTGCTACGCTAGAGGTTCCGGGATCGAATCGCGGCGGGGGCGGAAATTTGTGTTATTTGCAACACGCATTGTTTCGTTTGCCGATCTTGGATGTTGTATTCTTATCTATGTAGTATATACCATATCATTGCTTAGTGCTTGCGATACAATCTTAATGCAGGGCTAAGTCAATGTGGTTATTATTATTATTATTTTAGTCTAATTTGATTAGGTTCCAGCGTACCACTTGACGGGGCTTATAGGAGAAGTTCTTATTAGTATAAATAAAAAAATGGTTCAAAAAACCTAATCAAAAGTATACTGAAATGTTTGTAAAGGGGCGCTAGAAAATTTTTCATTCGTTTTTTTGTGATGAAATTTGGTCAGAAGTAGGTCAGTTGGAAATAGCAGTTTATCTCAAAAACAACAGGCGAAGTCAGGGTGGAAACCAGAGGTAAATATTGCTGTTTTTTCGATTCCCGTTGTTTGTTTAAAGGTTAGTGAAATATTGAATGGATTTTGTTTTCCATCTGTTTTTGTGAGAGAGCATTCTCTGTGGACAACAGGGAATATGGTTTTGATTTTTTAAGAATTTGTTTACTTACAAACAATGGTCATATGACAAAGGTTTAGAAAATTGGAATATTTTAATGTGTTTTTAATTTTCTGTTAGTGAAATTAATTAGGATCTATTACTGTAGTTGTATGAAACAGTATGCATTTCATTTAACCTTAACGCTTGCAACTCTAGATGTGAAGCACGCGCCGCGAAGGATGTTGAATCGTAACTATTTAACGGAGGAAAAAGTAAAAACCGGACTTGAATATTATCGTTTCTGTACCATATTACAAGCTTAGGCATCATGAAGTTGTAGCGGACCTACGATATTTTATTCAGTTTAAAAACCTTTTACTGATTAATTTTGATTTAAGTTTACGTATAAGATGTATAGTTGTACTTGACACGGCAGACGGCGCGAGCGTTTGAAAAAAAACTGTCCAAAGTTGGCGCGCTCCGTCAGTTGTTGATTTATGTTTTACACTTGATTGGTAAATGTAATTATACAGAGTTTATGCTAAAAATAACTTTTCACTACCCTTCCTGCTTCGCTACATAGTTTTAAAATAATTTATAGATTTAAAAAATCTAAAAAACCCACGTTTTTAAGTGTCCTAAAAATTAAAAATAATCCTACTGGGCTGAAAGAGATTTAAGGGATTATTAATGGGATATATTAACAAAACGTGTATAGATCGTGAGTGTAACTTGCAAAAATACGCCCCCACGCTTTGAGAGTCCCCTCTTTCAGCCCCGTAGGGTTATTTTCTTATTTTTAGGACACTTAAAAACGTTGGTTGATAGATTTTTAAATCTATTAATTATTTTATTATTTTATCTTTGTTGTTTGTCTGTTTGCCGATAATTTCAGCCTGCTAACTTATCGGGAACTGCCTCAAAAGTCACTCAACAAATTTTATCAAAATCGGTCCAGCCGTTTTTATAGTTGAAATTTGCATTGTCATCGGGTTTGAAGCTACCCTGAAAATTTCAGCCTGCTAGCTTATCGGGAAGTGCCTCAAAATTGAGTTCCAAAAATCCAACCGGAACGACAAACAAACAAACACGAAAAGTGAGTGTATAAAAACGTAGGAAAAAATCAAATTTCTTGCATTGTAGCCGTTATCAAAGGGAAAGTTTTTAGAATTTGTTGCTATAGCGGCAACAGAAATAAACATTCTCTTAACATTTTAGACTTTAGCTATTATGGTTCATGTGATACAGTCCGCTGACAGACGGACACACAGATAGACGAACGGACAGCGGAGGATTAGTCATAGGGTCTCGATTTTTACCCTTTGAATACAGAACCCTAAAAATGAAGGGAATCTCAAGTCAATCCGTAATTCTACACAGCAGTCCGGTTTCGATAACTTTTTTTTCGTACAGAGTATATATCGAAATTAGTACCATTTAAATTTGAAAAAAAAAAAACATTAACCCTAAGGGTGGGAAAAGTTCCATAAGTTTTTCGTCAGTTTTACTTTTTGCTAAAAAGTTTTTATTAACTATAAATATTTCAATATTCCAAGTACAAAAGATAATATTTTAACCGCTGGCCGTTTATAATGTTTTTAAACTTTGAAATAACATTTTCCTTGTAAAATTCACAAATTCAAATTCGAATCTTGAATCTTGGGTATTTTTTAACTTTTCAAGTCTAAATGCGTAATTGTTTTACACTACTGAATTTTGATTTATTCCTGACACCCTGATCTGTCCCCTTAGGGTGACAGTCGAAAGCTAGTAAGGACAAAAAAGTTCGATCACTGCCACTGTTGGTCATAATGGGACAGAGGGAACCGTAACAGAGTGAAATCAGTTCGAACTGTCCCCTCGTTACAAACAGGGTGACAGATCGAACAATGTTTTCCTCTCTGTCGCCCTAGGGGGAGAGATCAGGGTGACAGATAGGAATTAACCTTAATTTTATACTCTAAAAAAATTGGTCAAGTGCGAGTCGGAGTACAGGAGTTTATAGAATGGATTTTAGTTTTTAAACTTACTCTCGATCCAGAGTCACCAGCTAACTTAAATTTAGAGTGATGGAATAAATTCGAAATTATATGCTACTTTTTACGAAACAGAATCTTGACACGCTCGTTGCGTCATGCTTACGTTGCCTTCCAGCCACAGTCACAGAAGCAATGTTATATTAAATATATAATATATACATATTTTTCGTCTACGTTGTTTTGTTATTGTAGGATACGCGATGTACAGGTCTACTCATCTATATTTTGTTTTTCAAAAACAACCTGATGGAAACTGATACCGCCGCCTATTGACACGACGATGCCCTTTATGTCTGGAAAGCCAAGACCACTGCCAATGCGTTGCCCTTGCCGAGGAAATGTCATATCTCTCGTGCCGGTAATTACACTAGTAATTTGTATTAATTTTAATTATGCACACACATGTAATAACTCTGTGTAAATACGTAAAAATGTTATTGTCTAGATTTTGTTAGTACAACCTGACGCACGTTGAAAAAATAAATAGCTATTTTTTCTCTGTGCAGTAAAATAGTATGCGTAATAAAAATTCCCATGTTCTGTGTAGGCGATACAATAGTCTATACGATAAATGATTGATGATTGATAGTAGCGACCAGCCCGGGCTTCACACGGATATTGTACATGTATTATATATATATAAACCTTCCTCTTGAAAAAAAAAATCGCATCAAAATCCGTTCAGTATTTTTAAAGATCTAAGCATACATAGGGACAGACAGCGAGAAGCGACTTTGTTCTATACTATGTAGTGGATGATGATACAAATTTTCGTACACAATTTTTTATTTTATTTATTTATTTGGTACACAAACAGAATATAAAAACAGCATACATAATAGAGTTTATACTCAATTGTATACACTACATACTCTTCATAATGTAATACGTGCAAATTTATTTATTTACGTAAGCAAAAAGTGTTTAGGTTTTTTTTAATTTCCAAAATTCCCAGCGGGATTCATTTAAGATTGCGCAATACATGATTCGTTGACCCCCAATTGGATAATATACCTACCTATACCCTTACTAATATTATAAACGCGAAAGTTTGTAAGGATGGATGAACGTATGCATGTTTGTTACGGTTTCACGCGAAAACTACTGAATGGATTTTAATGAAACTTTACAATAATTTAGCTTATATATCAGAGTAATACATAGGCTATATTTTATAAAGATATTGTGTGAGTTGTCCAACATATAATAATAAATGTCAAGTAATGAAAATCCTATTAGAACCATTTTCGACTTCAAAGTCGCGGGCAAAAGTTAGTAATATATAAATCAGTTGATCTACAAGAGTCAAGGGCGAGCGTGCTCAATCAGATCTACTGGGTGTTTGTATTCAAATTTAAATCTCTCCAATGAGGATTGTCGTTTTGTTACAGCTTCTACTAAGTTGTGGACTTCGGTTATTTTGATGTAAAAGTCTTCGTAATTTTATATTTATTGTTATTATTATTACACGGCAGATCCCAATTACATTAATAATAAGAGTTAAATTACACACTAGTCCACAAAATGGTACAATGAATTAATTTAAAAGTATTAATAAAAATGAAATAATGTAACAGGTCTATACCATACCATTATAATATAAATTAATTCAAACAATATTCAAATTAAATATATACAAATAAGGTTGTTTAGACTCTTTAGAAAAGCGAGCCCGAAGAATCATCGGGATTGACGATGATATTGCTAACTTTCATGACCTCAGCCACCGCCGCGAAGTTGCGTGTCTATCGGTATTTTATAGGATACATTTCGGAGAGTGTGCGCAGGAATTGCACAATTTAATTCCACCGGCCCCCTTTTATAATCGGAATACAAGACGTAGGCTGAAGTTGCATCATTTTGTGGTAGATGTTCCGACCATCCGGCCTAAACGCTTCGATAGCTCCTTCATAATGCGTACTGCAAGGGTGTTGAATTCTTTGCCTGCCGATGTGATCCCTGACAAATATAACTTGGGCCTCTTTAAGGCAAGAGTGAATAGGTTTCTCCTAGGCAGGCATGATCCACCTTAGACCTCCTCGCCGCTTAACATCAGGCGGGTTTGGGGTCAAATGCCTGTCTGGTCTTGAATAAAAAAAAATCATTAATCCGAATACAAATTACGATCTTTTTTTTTAGAAACACTTTTTGAAATAGTTCGTATTCGTGCACTTTTCCAAGTACTGACAGCGTAAATGCTCACTTTGTAACATGTTACATTTCAGTTAACAGCAGTCAGTACCCACATTTAGGTTTACTTTAGCAGACGGGGGGTTGTGGGATTTGTCCAGTTGACATCTTCAGATTTTGGCGGACAGCCAGAATAACCGTTTCCTATTCCTATATCTTCAGATTAAGTTCGTTGCGGGTCCCAAGACAGCCGTTAGAGTGTCCGGGGCACGGATGATTATTCGATCAAAGGACGCCACTGTTGATCCTGGTGAACAGGAGTTGCAGTGGTGGGACAGAGTGGCGGGTGTGCCCCGAATGTGTTATATAAGATACCAGCTCCACACATTCTGTGGATGTCACGGTCTTATTATTCCTGCCTTGTAGTTATCTATAGGCAGCGATGATCCCAAGTGAGTTTGACATTTAGGTTATTGTTGCCTGTCGAATAACTTACTTCAGGAATGATCTATTATTACATAACATGGTAGAAGAATAATAACAACCACACACGACACACACACCGACTCAGCCCTGTACTTAGATATATTCTTGTATCGCAGGCACTAAGCAACGATATGGTATGAACTACATAGATAAGAATACAACATCCAAGACCGGTAAGCGAAATAATGCGTCTTGCAAATAACACAAAGTTTCGCCCCCGCCGGGATTCGAACCCGGAGCCTATAGCATAGCAATCAGCCGATTAAACCACTGCGCTACAGGTTGAGAAGAGGAGGAAGTTCGGATTAACTCGCATTTTTTAAATTATAGCTTTTCAACTTCCCATATGAGTTTTATGGTATAAAGGCAAACAATTTATTAAACGAAATGTATCTGTTTTAGACTTTGAAGTATGTAGCGAAACATTCTAAAATATCAATCTAGAAATGTTAAAAACATTAAAAAAAAATTGCTTTGAACAAAGTTTCTTGAGTCTTTTAAAGTTGTGTTTCACAAATTATTGAATTTAATTTACCTAATTGAAAAGTGTACCCATAGATTAATGATTGGTCTCTGCTTCGGTGACTTTAGTAAAAATAATAATAGTCTTTATGTAGATCAACTGTCTAATTACATTGTTGTAAAATATCATAAACCAAAAGGCGTGAATATGTTCATTTGGGTAACAATTACATATTTTAGCCGTTTGGTTTCGAGACTATGGCTTCTCGGGGTGCGAATTTCAAAAGATTATTCAAAATTTTAAGTGTTAAATTTAAAGAAGAGACCGTAACGCCGGTCTGCATTTCGCTCAAAGGTTGAGCATCGCTATTCAGCGTGGAAATGCAGCTGGCAATTGGCACTATACTGCTATGGGCACACTCCATTGTAGACATGATATTTATTACGTTTTATAATGTATTAAATTTTCAATTTCTATCGTGTAATTAAAAATTTCTCTTAACACAAAAAATACATAAATCAACATGGAATTATCATAAGATTAGTATATTTTTACTTTCTCTAGATCTGTTTGCCAGTCGGCAAAGGCCACCTCCAACCTTTTCCATTCTGTTCTTTCTTGAGCCACTCTGTTTCACATGCCTACCACTTCTCTGATATCATCGTCCCATCTTTTCTGCGGTCTGCCTCTTTTCTTTTTACCTTCCCAAGGATACGATCTTGTCACTTTCTTACTCCATTTGTCATGACCTATCATATGCTCTACCATTGTCCATGAGTGTTTTAATTCTCAGTGTCAAATCTATGGTTTTAGTTTACGGTTGAAACGGTTTTTGAGTCTGATCTCGCATTCAGCAAACTCCTCTCCATAGCGCATAGGCAGGGTGAGAGTTTGGTTGTCATCTCCTGAGTTATTGTCCAGGTTTGGCAGCCATACATTAGTACGGGTTCATACATAACCGTTGCGGTACACAATCATTAACCTATGGGTGTTCCTACAGAATGAGCTTCTCTATTATATTTTCAGCCTCTGTGGCGTGATGTAACAGCTGGCTGCTACGCAAGAATTCCCGGATTCGAATCTCTGCGGCGGCGGAACTTTGTGTTATTTGCAAGACGCATTGTTTCGCTCACCGGTATTGGATGTTGTATTCTTATCTATGTAGTTTATACCATATCGTTGTTTAGTGCTGCGATACAAGATTATATCTTCTGGGGCTGTGTCAATGTGTTTGTCGTGATGTGGTTATTATTATTACAACTGTGAATGACAAATCTATCCTTGTTTACATTTAATATGTTTTTGATTTAATGTAACAAAGCAAATAACTATGACCTTGTCCTTGGTTATATACTTATGTAACTCTATGGTAAATAAGCAGACGGCATAATCCTGATAAGCTAACGGCTTGATACCCAGTTATCATGATCGTGGCCTATTAAATGGTCACATTAAAGGATTAACAATGTTGATACTGATGTCGTCTCAGGTTCGAATTCAAGCACGGGCTGGTTTTTGTGGAATGAATGATTATATCGTAGGTTTTGGACGTATTTCCTAATCGTCTATAGAATCTATGCTTGTTTGACACGATAATCTATTTTATTTGGGCACACCCGCCACTCTGTCCCACCACTGCAACTCCTGTTCACCAGGATCGACTGTGGCGTCCTTTGATCGGATAATCAACGAATACGGTGGTAGTTTAAAAATAATTTTGACGATTTAAAAGTACTTATTTAAGTCCATTTGAATAAAAATATTTGATTTTTGATTTTGAATGTGCCCGGACACCCTACCGGCTGTCCCGGGACCAAGCAAAATTACTTATTGAACATTGGAAAAGTAAAAAAGACTGCAAAACCGCGGGGCAACGACTAGTTATCTCATTCAGAATAGAAGGAACAATTTTCTTCGCTATTTTTTGGTTGCCATCGTTACAGGTGTTGAACATGCCATTTTAGGTAACGGTAACATACACTATTGTATTTATTTATGAATTATCGAAACCTCTTTTTGTCGACCTCAGTGGTGCAGTGGAGTAAATAGCCGACAGCTACGCTAGAGGTTCTGGATTCGAATCCCGGCGGGGGCGGAACTTAGTGCTTTTTGCAAGATGCATTGTTTCGCTTACCGGTCTTGGATGTTGTATTATTATCTATGTAGTTTATACAGTATCGTTGCTTAGTTCCTGTGACACAAGTTCTTACGATCCTTACTACAGGGCTTAGTTAATGTGTGTCATGATGTGGTTTATGAATATAACGGATACAAACCCAGTAAAAGCAACAATAAACACATTCAAAGGGACACATGCTAAATTAGAAATGTTCATGACAAATGACTTTATAATGCAATTTTTATTGTTTTCTTTCATGTTCGTGCTATGTTTTTCTTGGTAGCTTCGCATAAGTTATAACCTGCAAGAAAACACTGTGCCTTTTGTAATTATGGAAAATAATCAAACATGGGCGTCGAAAGCCAAGGTCGTCGGTTCGAATCCTATTTGAAGCATAGATTTTATTTTCGCAGAAATATAGTTTTGTGTTAAGTTTATATATATGCATATTGATTTTCACCTTAGATTTTTATGCTGTGGCCACACTACCGGGAAACGTCATTGATTATCGCGATGATGCTGTGGCCACACTAATGAGAAATCCCATCAATGCAAATAATCGCGATAAACAATAACGCGTTATGTATACGCAAATATCTATCGCGAAGATGGGCATCAACGTTTCTCGTTAATGTGGCCAAGCATTACTGCCGCTGAAGAAAAGCAATAACAACCACATCACGACACACACATTGACTCAGTCCTAGACTAAGATATAGTCTTGTATCGAAGGCACTTAGAACGATATGGTATGAACTACATAGATAAGAATACAACATCCAACATCGTCTTATTCTTTTCATCTTGCAAATGACACTACTCTTGCGCATAGGCTGTTACTTTAATGAGTTAACAACAGTAGATAGGTTTCGCTATTGCTCTACCACATAACCTCCGAAGGGGCACTGGCAACCTTATTGCTTGCCACTTTGAACTGTGTCGAGTGAATAAGGTTGCCAGTGCCCCTCGATCGTGAGCGATCTTCTGTGATGCTTTTGACACTGACCAAAAAAAACAAAACGTGTTGTAATGGATTTCATATTATATGTTTTATTTTAATTATTTATAAACAACAATAAACATGAGTTTTTTTTTAATTTAATACACATCTCCATGTTTTGTGTTTACTGTCTTAAATATTTAAAAACTTTTACAAACCGTTAACAATTCGAATTTTGTCTAGAATTTTCTGTGGCATTGTAACATGTATTTTGGTGAATTTGATAGAGCATGAAGTAAAGAGCCCGAGGTATCGCTCCGGGCGGGGGCATGTGGGGGCCGTGCGGGGTGTGGGGGCCGTGCGGGGGCGGGAGGGGACACACGAGTCCTCAGACCCTCATTCCCTCCCTGTAGTTCAAACTGATAGCACGCGTTACGGTACAGTAGAAAACTCGCCCGCGACACGCGAATTCGTTAAAGTATTCTCGATTACTTTGGACTTTGAAAGTGAAAGATGGTGCTAGCTGATTTCTTAACGGAGACCAGGAGAAGGTGGCTTAAAGTGAGTCGTTATTTTGTTTTATACTAGTTGGGTTAGTTGGTTTTGGCTGGTGTAAAAGTTTGCTTAATTATGTTAGATTTTTTGTAAATCAGGTTCCCTTTTAAAACAGTTTTGCGTTAAAATGTAAACAAAAATAATTAAATAAAACCTTTATTTACTAGCCTTTATTTGAACCATGTTCAAATACATGGTACGTTTTAGTTTGTTGAATATTAAGTTTATTTTTTTATTATTGTTTACACTGAGTTTACGTTGTAGTTGATTTTGTAAATGATTCTGGATTAGCTAGCTTTTCGTAACTTTTAGAATCAAACAATAAACAATAATAATAAAACAGCTACAATTCTTAACATAGACGAAACTTGCGATATATGCAAATCAAAATAATATATTTATGGACTTCTCTGTTTTTAAATTTTCTGTCATCTAACGTGATGGATATTTAACAAATGATTTCTTTGGATTCGTTTGGTTTGTTATCTAATCAAATAGCAAAATAAAGAAAAAAATAACAGACAGTATAATGCTGAGTACGGTGATAAGGAACTGTTTACGCGGAAGGACCGTATCGATGTTGGTTTAGCCGCTGTCGTCATTAAAAACAATGTTTATGAATCTTTTATACAAACGACATTCTAATGAAGAAGTTCTTGAATAGAAATTAAATCAGAATCAGAATTCATTTATTAGTAAACATAGCTAACATCATTCAGGTGTACTAATATATGCTAAGAGCACTGTGTTTGCTTTTAAAGAATACATATAGCTTATTAATGTTCGTTTACAACCATAACATAAAACATAAACTCACGCCGTAATAAATCCCTCGAAAAGACGTTGGTGTAAACACACCGCATTTCACATGATGTTGAGTCCCAGTGTGACAGGTTGCGAATCTGTCGCCACTATCCGGGCAAAGCGAGGAACATGGTAGCTACTTATGGCAACCTGAGACTCGAACCCTCGCCCTATGTGGTCGGGTCGGTCGTTTTACCAAAGCACGTTACATACTGAGCTATCACGTCCTTCGTTTTATGTATGTACATTTACTAATAAATAATTTAAATATAATTATATATTTACTTTAGTAAATAATAGCTTTATTTGTTCATTCATCCACTCACACATATAATTAAAATATGAACAAGGAGTGAAGACGTAAGCGTCATTAGAAGATAGTGAACTCTTAAATTTAATGTTATATGATTAAAGTCCTTTTTTGACTAATTAAATTTCCAATTGCTTTCCTCCACACATGTTCCAACTGTTATTCCCGTAGGAAGGCAACCTCAATATTATATAACAACTAGACTTTGCCCGCGACTTCAAAATGATTCAAGTCGAAAATGATTCGAATAGGATTTTATTACTCGACATTTATCGTTATATTTTGAACAATTCGCACAACATCTTCATGAATCATAGCCTATATGTTATTCTGATGTACAAGCTATATCATTGTAAAGTTTCATTGAAATCCATTCAGTAGTTTTTGTGTGAAAGTGTAACAAACTTCCATACATGCCTACAAACATTCGCGTTTGTAATATTAGTCAAGGAGGTTGATGTAAAGTTACTTATACGAAAAGGAAGTCAATACACCAGATATTGATAAGAGGTCGTACAAGACAGGATGTTTATTGTTGATAAAAATATCGCTTTAAATTATGAAGAGTTACATTCAAAAAGTACAGACAGTCATGGCAGTTTTATGGGCATAGCACAATTATCTATGCTGAAACTAACCATCAACTTCTAATATTACCTCTGTGGCGCAGTGGCGTAAACAGCCGACTGCTACGCTAGAGGTTTCGGGTTCGAATCCCGGGGGGACGGGACTTTGTGTTGCTTGCAAGACGCATTGTTTCGCTTACCGGTCTTGGATGTTGTATTCTTATTTATTTGTTATTTACCATATCGTTGCTTAGTGCCTGCGATACGAGATTATCTTAGTGCAGGTCTGAGTCCATGTGTGTGTCGTGATGTGGTTATTATTATTATATTTTTTACCAGTAATCTAGATCATAAATGATGTAATGTTCAATATAAAACACAAGAAACAGAATGAGACGGCACCACGAAATTGTGGAATGAGTTGCCGCATGCGGTATCTCCGGACAGATACGACCTGCAGACCTTCAAGAAAAGAGCGTACTCTTATTTAAAAGGCCGGCAACGCATTTTGTAGCCCCTCTGTTGTTGCAAATGTCCATGGGCGGCAGTATTCATTTTCCATCAGGTGATCTGTCAGCTCGTTTGCCCCCTATCTCCTAAAAAACGATGGTTGTTTATTGACTTGTTACCTATATACTTAGCGTATGTATGTACGACGATGAAATTCCATAAAGTAATGCGATCGTATTGTCATCGTAACAGTTTCGTATCGTGTCGGGTTGACAACGAGACAAAGACGATACGTTAATGTTCGGTTACCGAGAACACCTTTATTATACCACTGATGTATCTATACCAATATATAAAGAGGAAAGGTTTGATTTTTTGTTTGTTTGTTTGAATTGAATAGGCTCCGAAACTACTGAACAGATTTGAATAATTCTTTCACTGTTGGAAAGCTACATTTTTCCTGTGTGACAAAGGCTATATTTCATTTTCAAAAAAAAAATGGGAATCCTTACTTAAATTACGATAAAGTGTAAAAAATATCAAAAAACTTCCTTACATCGCGTACGCTGCGAAAACTATTGATGATAGAACAAAATGAATGTAACATTTTTTTAGAACAAACCATTATCTATTAAAAAATCAGCGGCAGCATGTCTCTAACTATTATAGTCAGGTAATAAGCGATTTTTTTATTAAAAAAAGAAATTAAAATACCACCGCTATAAAAGCTCTTTATTTGTACTTTATCAAAATAAATGATTTATTATTTAAGACTGCTTCAATACCTTTGAATGTGTTGAAATTAACAAACCTAAATGTAATGTTTAATGCCCGTGCGAAGCCGGGACGGGCCGCTAGTTAGGAAATAAATTCAATTTCATGATGTTTGCCGAGCTGGCTATACCAAATTCATCTACCAAGATCTTGTGAAAGCTTAGGGTGACTTCCGTAATTTTAAAAAGATTTGCCACCAATATTACTGGTGTAAGATTTAGGTTAGTATTTAATTTATCCCCTGTTAGTTAATGGCATGCTTTGGCGGTTTAGACGGTCAGATGTCTCCTGACTGTCTCCCTTTTAGTTTTTTGGCCTCTGGGCAATTTCAATTGCTGTCTCCGCTTTGCTGGGAGGGAAGTCTAAAACCGCTTTCTTACTACCTCCTATATTTCTGATTAAGTTCGTTGCGGGTCCCAAGACAGCCGGTGGGGTCTTTGTAAAGCGCCTCTAACGGATTCAAGAGGAATTTGGATTCTCAGTACAAAATCACTGTAGTAATGTATGTACCTGACGTGTAGGAAAACTATGCCAACTCATGGTAGACACACTGAACTCATGGTAGACACTCGGAATAGAAAAAAAAAGCTGAAACGAATACCAGTGGTATTAGTTGTTAATATACACCATTAACACCTAGGTCCTACTGTCCTAGGACAACATTCTTGTTTTATTTATTTATTTATTTTTCGGCAGAAACATGAGTATAATTTAGGTCTTATATATTGAGTTGGTCTATACATGTTTCGTCAAATATTGTGTACACGATCTTTTAAGATATTGTATATAACTTAAATGCAATTGATTATAAAGTTTAACCTACTTAACGTGACCCTTAGTTTAACCCCTCTAAGCTACCCCCCCCTTAATGCGACTACGATGTATTTCTAAGCTGGCAACAATATTTATCCGTGCGGAGCCTCCGGGGCTGTTAAAATAATACTCATTTAATTAAATTTTGCTACAAATTCAATGTGTGTGCGACTACCAAAATCAGAAACTTTGTCTTTGAAGGTTGTTGTAATGGATTTAAATACATTGTTGAACAAAATTTAAAATTAACAATCCTTGAATGGTTGTCTCGTAGATTTTTTTACTTTATCACGAGAAAATACACACACACACACATAGTGTGAGCTTATGAAGGTCCTAGTCTGTAGGGTGCGTGTTGTTAGATAGCTTTAGATTTTTTTTTTAATTATTTGGTTCACAAACAACATATAAAACACTTTTTTTCAATGGGTTTCAGTTTTAAATAAATAAATGAACACTCCATACTTAATTGTATTCCACAAATTTTTAATTTAATTAGATGATTAACATTAATTATCTAATTAAGTGATGAAACACGTGCAACAATAAGATCGTTGAAATTATATTAAAACATAAATTTAAATATTTTTTTTCTGGACACAAAAATCTAGAGGTTTTAATAATTTTCTAATGCTATAGAATTTAAATGAGCCATATTTTTTATCATAAAAATCGCGCCATCAATTAATTAAAGCGACTTGTTATTAATAAAAATCCCGGCTTCCCGGGAAACAAAAATACAAATCATAAATGAATCTCGGGGTGGATTTTTAGCGGGGAAAGCACAACACAATGAAAACCCCGAAAAATATTTCTTCTCTAATGAAAGCTTTTTCTTTATTTACGGTTTGTTTATAAACAAATCTTCCCTTTGTAGTCGTTTTCGTATTCTTTCTTTTTTTTAATCACTTGTAAGGATTTGCTATGAATTTTTAATCTGAATCTTAATTCGAATAGAATAATTATTGTGTATGTTTATATAAAGATTTGTGTATTTGCCTGATTTTCGTGTTAGTAATTTACAATAAATTGTCAACAAAAATCTGCCATTCAGGCGTACAAACGTCAGAGGGACGTAATATTATTAATTTAAATTGTAATCTATTATATACTATTGAATTTTTTATGTATGTCATTTAAACTACAATATATAATTAAATGTCAACAAAATTTTAATAGAAAATTACAACAATACACAAATAACACTATTTCTGTTTTTCATATTGGATAAAGTTTATAAGAAAATTTGCTTGTTAGTTTTCTATATCTTCTTTGAATTAAACGAAAAATACAATTTATCGTTTGTCCTTACTGACTATCCAGAAAGTTGAAATTTCCCAGCCACTTAAAGTATACTTAGAAGAAGTCGGTAAAGCAAAGATGTTTTATTTCAACCCCTAAAGGAGATAAATAGGGGATGAAAATTAAAAGATGAGAGGTAGCTGATTTGGTTCATCTACAGGGGATAAAATAAACAATTTATTTCACGTTTTAACTATCCGGACTTAATGCTTTAAAAACTCGTTTATAAGGCATACTGCAAAAGAGTGGAAGAATTCGTTGCTGAAGTGTTCACTGATCGGTATAACCTCTTTAAGGCAAGAGTGGATAAGTTTCTCCTAGGTAGGCATGTTGGCTTCATCGTCGCTTAACATGAGGCTGGATTTGGGTTAAATATTTGCCTGGTGGTATATAATAATAAAAAAAATAATTATTTTATGCATCATTGAATTGGAGCTTCTGCATTTAAAAATATATTTGCATTTAACCAGTATTATTAGAGGGAGAAACGAAAGCTTCAGAAACAGAATAGGCTTATCTTGGGTAGGTTTCATCGACGCTTGATCAGGTGGGATTGGGGATTGGGGTTAAATGCTGGTCTTAAATAATAAAAATTGATTTTTATTTTTCTTGAATTGTAGCTTCTACATGTAGAAGCATATTTGCATTTAAGCAGTATTATAAGAGGGTGAAACGAAAGCTTCAGAAACTAAATTACCTGTGTTAAAACGTTAAAAAATTCAGCAAGTCATTCTGCGCAACACGAAACACGCTACGTTCATCACATTTGCTAAAACTAAAAATGGAAAACATGAAATCAAATGTCTTAACTAAAATATAAAGGCAAGACAGCGTGAACACTGAAAGGTTCCGTAGATGATTTTTAATAATAACCTTGAATGATATAAGAGGTAAAGTTTATATAAGAACATAGGTACTACAGGTATATTGAGAAAAATGCCACCTTTATTATTTTTCGGTTTTCGCGGAAATTCCCGCCGTTTCAGTTTACTGTCCGATATATCAATAATGATTTAATGACCTGTTTGTATCAAGGCTAAAAGTTAACTGCATGAATTTTTCGTACTATGAGCGTTTATCAGCCTAGTTCGTAGCCAGGCAGTTGAACGATGGCGTTGATAACCATTCACAAAAAAAAAATTGTATGGCATTTTCAAACTCTTCCATTCGCCATGTCATTCACGTTTTAGGCGCTTGTAGGTTATATTTTGTAACCAAAACGAATACATAGTTTATTTGCGAAATTTAGGTTTTGTACAGGTCTTATCAGTTATTAATGTTTCACTACATTTTGCTAACATTTAAAAGCCTGCTGACTTAAGTACTGCCTGGAAATTTGATGGTTTTCCAAAAGGTATAATAATAACAACCACATCACGACACATGCATTGACTTATCCCTGCAGTAAGAATCGTAAGAACTGGTATCACAGGAACTAAGCAATGATATGGTATATACTACATAGATAAGAATCCAAGACGGGAAAGCGAAACAATGTGTCTTGAAAATAACTCAAAGTCCCGCCTCCGCCAGGATTCTAACCCGGAACCTCTAGCGTAGCAGTCGGCTGTTACACCACTGTGCCATCGAGGTCGACTAATAATATATTATTAGTAAGCCCCCCAGATTTTAGCTAACTGCTTATTAACGGGATCTGGTTCTGTTTTAAAGATTACCAGTATTTTCGAAGGAACCCTAAGTGTCCCTGGGGTGAAGCTATGGTGAACGTGCGTCAAACCCTTCAAGGTCACGCGCGATGGGGTTGAACTTTGTTCTTTAAATAATGCGTTACTGTTAAAAGACTATATACCCCGAAAATGACATTTAAGGGGGTAAGAAAGGTAATTTTTGTTTTAAAATAAAAGTAATTAAAGTCAACTTGTAGTTGATGCTAATATGTAGGCGCGTTTGTATACAACTTTCTGTCACTATCTGTGGGTGTTTCAGCATCTTTACTTCTGGATACACGGGCAACATATTGGCAGTGCTCTTGGCGTGACATCAAGATCTGAATTCAGTTTGTTACGTGCCTTGGTAACCGACCGACCCGACCCGACAGGTCGACGGTTCGAGTCTCGCGTTGCCGTAAGTTGTAGCTGCCTGCCATCCTCATTTTGCCCGGATAGTGGTGACAGATTCGCAACCTATCACACTGGGACTCAAAATAAATATTCGGTGTGTAGCACCTCTGGCAACCCCTCTCTAGGGATTACGGCGTGAGTTTATGTTACGTTATGTAGCTTTCATTCGGATACAACGATTGTAATGCGATTTAAAACAGTTATTATCTGAATGTTGATAGCTTAATTTTTGATAGTTTTGAAGGGGTGGGGAAGGGAGTTAGGGAAGGGGAAGTTAGGGAGTTAAGGGTGGGAGGGAAATTGTGCCATCGCAAAATACGTTCTTAGATTATAAGACGTTGTCTATTCAAGGAGCTCAAAGGATTAATTTATGATCACATATCTTCATATTTAGGCAGGTGGTAGGTATTTATTTATTTATTTATTGAAATTGGCACATCAACAGCGTGTACATAAATCCATATAATATTATATTATAAGGGTGCACGCCAATTACAGATGCACACAACATTTATGGTGCAGGCGTAACGAAACAATATACCAAAAATAATTTACAAAACTATTATTACTATAAAATCAATATGAATTATTAAAAAATAATGGCTAATAATAAAAATATGCAGGACTATAGGGAGGTATAGTTTAAACTGGGACCTAAAGGCTAAAACTTGAATGTTATACGTATTGTTTAGTAAACCTACCCTAGAGAATACCTAGAACTTCACAAACTGTTGCTAGAATTTCTATAGTAAATAATATGCTGTAGATATAAACATTAGATTATTGTGAGATATTGTTCCAACATAAACGGTAGACTGCTTCTACAAAGTAAATATTTCGAATAGCAAATTTTGCTTGAATTTGAATACATCATTTTCGATACTCATGTTTTTGTTTTAACCCTTCTAAACTTAATTATCTATAGATATATTAAGACAGATCTTCGTCAAGGATAAGTAGTGGCTTTATGTACTGATTTGCTAATTCTGGTATGGACACACTCCTTCAACAATTCACAATGCGACCACTTTGCGGACCACCTCAATATCACGCGCACTTTCTCGTATTGCCTGAAATACTGCGATCTTATGATAATGCGATTGCTGATCTTGGATGTTGTATTCTTATTTATTTTGTATATACCATATCGTAGCTTATTTCCTGTGATACAAGTTCTTACGATACCTACTGCAGGGCTGAGTCAATGCGTGTGTCGTGATGTGGTTTTTTTTACTGACCTGCTCATTTCCGATGATTTAATCTTCATTATTTCTCGCTGTTTTTTTTTTTTAAAATTATTAATCTAATTGATGAATGTTTGTTATTTTTCATTTGAATATTGTTTGAATTAATTTATATAAAGATGTGGTATAGATTTCTCACTTTATTTAATTTTATTTGAACAATTAATTATTTTTAACACTTTATTGAATATGTTTTCTTTGGGATCTCCCGTGTAAATAATAATAAGTAATGCAAACATAGTTAGTTCGTTCTCAACATAACAGAACCTACAAATTTTGACATAAGACAAATAGAATCGATTTCCTGTATATTGTATGTAATCAAACACCATATCACGCAGAGGCAGAGGTTTATCGTGCTCTTGCTATAAGTTGTTGTTGTTTGTTGTCATCTTGTTGCTGTAAAAAGAGCATGGCGGGAGCATCAGCTCCAATCAGATCAAGGAAAGATCAATTGCTATCGAGTCAACCCATGGATTGAGGAATAGGTTCTGGTCAAAGAACAGTTGTAATCGATATGTTGTGTTGCATTATAATTGTATTAATTGAGTTACAAAACTCATAAAAAAAATATTAAAGAAAAGATTGTTTTTTACATAGGCAAATTTATTGTAAAGAGACAATAATAATAACCACATCACGACACACACAATTGACTCAGCCCTGCATTAAGATAATCTTCAATCGCAGGCACTAAGCAACGATAAGGAATAAACTACATAGATAAGAATACAACATCCATGACCGGTAAGCGAAACAATGCGTCTTGCAAATAACACAAAGATCCGTCCTCGCCGGGATTCAAACCGAGAGCCTAACCCAGAGTAGTCGGCTGTTGATACCACTGCGCCACTGAGGTTTCAGTGAACACGAACAAACAAACAATATTACTTACTTTTTATTGATTTATTATTAGTAGCTCTGCGCTTAAGATTTTTGTATTTAGAAATAAATAAAATTAAAAAGAAAATACATTCGATATTTTTAAAAATATTAATTAATAAATTAAATGAAGTTATGCCTGTATTGTTAATTGTGTTAGTAACATCTTGTTATCAACGCAAGTTACATATTAAATAAATTGACACAATAAAACGCTGAGGTCTGGATCGTTAAACGATAAATTAAATAGAACGCGGTTAATTTTGTCTATTTATAATTTTATTACGTTGTTAATATGTCGTGCTTTGCTTTATATGTGTGTGTAGGACACACATGGCCATGGGTCAATCTTACATGGGGGCCTACCTTTTAAAAACTATCCCATTCTATTTGACGACCTCTGTGGCGCAGTGGTGTAAACAGCCGACTGCTACGCTAGAGGTTCTGGATTCGAATCCCGGCGGGGGCGGAACTTTGTGTTATTTGGAAGACGCATTGTTTTATTCCATATCGTTGCTTAGCACCTGCGATACAAGTTCTTACGATACTTACTGCAGGGCTGAGTCAATGTGTGTGTCGTGATGTGGTTTATTGTTATTATTATTATACACAGGCAGTTTTTATATTCATTATTACTCTATTACAATTAGTCAGAAGGCTTTCGAATGGTTTAAAAGCATACTACGAGCGCCTAAAACTTGAATGGCATGGTGAATTGATGAGTGAGACAAATACATAAACACAAACTCACACCGTAATCCCTTGAGAGGGGTAGGCAGAGGTGTTAAACACCGCATTTCGCATGTTTATGTTGGGCCCCAGTGTGACAGGTTGCGAATCTGTCGCCACTATCCGGGCACATTGAGAAACAATTCAGCTACAATTTACGGCAACCCGAGACTCGAACCCTCGACCTATCGGGTCGGATCGGTCGGTTAACCAAGGCACTACGTCCTCAAAAAACAAAAATTGTAAGACAGAAGTTTACTAAAATTCTTCTGTGACACTATCGTAAAGTTGCCTGACCGCAAGCCCGGATAACCATAGTACGGAAAGGTCGCGCAGTTCAATTTTTGCCTACCAGTAAGCACCCTGCTTGGACTTTGTACTGTTCTTAAGTTATATAGCATAAGGATTGATATTGCACAAACTTAACGTGTTGCCCTCTGTACGATCATACCCCATATCCACACCCACATAACCGTATTCTCTATTGGCATAACTAGACAGCTTGTAGTCTCGGTATTGAGGTTCGATTATGGTTATCTGAATTTTATGGTGTAATGTTAATTCCAGCAAAATCAACATAATTAAGTGAAATCATATTTTAAGTAGTGGTTCGCACTGAACTTAGAAATCTCGACCTCCTACACAGCTTGTGCATCTCAGAAACATCTTGACTGATTGGGCTAGTATTTAAACACAAGAATTCTTTTTACATCAATATTTTTCCTACCAAATTTCACAAAAATCCTATTAACTATACTCGAGTTATCGTCGGATAAACATTTATACATACATACAAACGCCGGAATTATTCAAGTAGACTCTGAAAACGTCACTCGCTTTGCTCGCTCGTTCATGACTTGGATAAAAATTTAAAGTGAAAATTGGAGATGATCATTTAGAAAAGAAATTTAAAAAGCGCATTTTATAGGGGTAGTTTTAGCTATATTTTGAATAATTTATAAAATAACTCTTAAAGTTTTTGAGTGCTTTATCAAGTGATTTTTGAAAATGGCTTTTAAAAATCTTTTTAGATAGATGTCGGTTTCTTAAAAAAAAATGTAGCGTTGTAATGCCTTAGTTCTTATAAATATATACTAAACCTTTAAAGAGACAAGGCCCTTTTATGTGGCAAAATATTTCATTTACTATTTACCTTCGAAACCTTTTTTCAGGGCGCCCTATTTCGCCTAAATTTCTATTTGTAGAGGTTACCAACGTAATATAAATATTGATTTTGACTTGTAAAAACCGAGACTTTTTAACGAAACACAGGTTTTCCTAGTTCGGGCATAGTTTATTTATAATCTCTTTATTTAAAGTGTTTTGTTAATGTTTTGAGTCATTAGAAATACAACTTAATTATTGTTTATTATTAAACTTTCCTTTTGTAAATTATTTAAAACATATACTGTTAATTTAGACGTAAGAAAATTAAATAAAGATTATTATTATTATTATTAACATTCTATTTATTTTTATTCAAAACTTCATATAATAGTATAGGTATACATAGGAATAACTTCTTTTCGTTGTTTAATATTAGTTCAAATATCTTAAAATCATGACATCGCGACCATAGGTGGATATAAAACTAATCATTCGATTTTTAAATTATTTTACACACCTACACAAATACTCACATACACACATACGCTACAAAGACTACATTTCATCTCTGGCAAACAATGTCTACGTCAAAGAAGTGTCGGGCAAATATTTTCATACAATTATAAATAGTAACATTTCTATTGTTCAGGCTTCCCTGTGCCATGGAATTTTCAGGGTTAGGGTAAGGGCATGTCAAGGTTACCGTTCAAGGCCTGCGATGGCTTTTACTGTCATTTATGGGGTCTCCAGATTTATTTACTCCAATTATATTGATATATGTGTAGAGGCGACAATGCGAACTGACATTTAAAAAATAATGCAGGATGCAAAATGGCGACTTTGAACAGTTTTTTTTAATAGTTTAAAAGTTGTATTTCTGAAAACATATAATTTTGAGAAAAGCACTGAAATATTCGTATTCCATTTAGTTTATAATTTATTGTAGCAACAAACTTTCGCTACAATAAAAAATGCTGGGAGGGAAATCTGAAGTCGGTTTCTTACTACCTCCTATTTCTTCTGATTAAGTTCGTTGCGGGTCCCGCGACAGCTGGTAGGTTGTCCGGGCACAACCTGTGCGTTATTGCACAGCTTCATTATTCGATCAAAAACGCCACTGTTGATCCTGGTGAACAGGAGTTGCAGTGGTGGGACAGAGTGGCGGGTGTGCCGCGAAAAAAAGTAGAAAAAATGATCCACCTTATTCTAAAGAAAAATAATTTATATTACAATTTGCTTAATTAGACCCTTGATACTTCGAAACAGATAGCTAAGGGTCTATCACGGTTCAAAATCTTGTCTTCAAATCTCAGACTTTTGATTCCCCATCTCTTAAACATCCTTGAGTCTACAAGTCTTCCATTTCATTATAAAATAAAATTGTCAGCTTTGAATCTCGGATTTTTTTTCCTTTTTCGGGTCACATCCTTTCTTACTTCAAATGTTTGCAAATGACGTCATAAGTAAGTATCTTGTACTACAGCATTTCTCTACCTTTTTCGGCTACAGACCCCTAGAAAATCAAGCAAAATTTTCAAGGACCACGCTTTTATAAAACTACTTCAATAACATTCTCACCACTCACGCCGTAATTAATCCCTCGACCTCTTGAGGGCACCCCCCTCGCCTACCCCTCGGTAGGCAGAGGTGTTTAACACCGCATTTCGCATGTTTATGTAAAACTGTTTAAATGTGGGTGTTATTATTGGTTTTCTTAGTTGTAATCCAATTCAAATTTTATTTGTCATTTGTTTAAGAGCAGCAATTATCAATTAAAGAGTAACATTATCCAGAGATAAGGCTGGCTCCAATTAATATACTCTTGGACTCCCAAGGGTCGGAAGACCACAGTTTAAGAAACACTGCTGTACTATAATATCATACATATTCGAAAGTGACAAAGGAATTAAAGTTGTTTTTATTTATGGTGGTTGATATGAAACAAACAGTAATATTAATCATATTTCATATCTGAGATAACTAACTGGGTCAAGTCTGAATTGTGTCCAATCGTTTGTTATCGAAGGACATCTCGTTAAGTACTTACTTATTCAAAACTAATGGCATTAATTTTAGTCGGTATTTTTTTTAATGTTAATAAAAAAATGTGGTCTTGAATTTCGCAGTAAAATAGTATTTCTTGTCTTTCACGATATTTCGACCTACTCTAATAAAATTATGTGAGTAAAATCACTAAGGTTGCTTTTAAAAATAATTAAATGAATTTCCATTGTCTATCCCTGTTATCATTGAATTAAATAATATAATTTCCCGCTGTCCATGTTTTTATAAGCCTTGAACTTTGTAACATTAAAATCTTTCTATGAATTATTTTGCTGAGAAAGTTACCTTCTATATTTTTTCCGCCCCTAAGAAGCCTGAGATACAAGCTATTAATAAATAAAGCTTAAATACACTGTACAAGTTTATTTTTAGATCGATTTCGTGAGTTTATATTGCTGAAATTATGGAGGTTTCTGTTGGTGATACTCCATGTTATGGAAAATTGGCTCGTCATAAACTTTATATCATTAAAGTTTTGATTGCTTTCGCAAGATGGTGGCTCCAGACACCTACACAATTTATGTCAGATCGAGGTAAAATCGATGGAATAAAGCTTTCTTAATTCGACACACGGGAGGGATTTTATCTATTGTGATAGATTTTCGTGAATTTTTCAGATTGTACCTTCAAAAGGATGAAAATAATACAATGCGGTCATACTTTTATCATTTGAAGATAACTACGTTATTCATTTAACTACGAAAAAAGTAGTCTTTAATCTGACTAATGATTCCTTTCCTTTTGTTACAGGCATTCAAACTGTTCAAGCGGGACAAGACCTGCAAAAACGCACGGAACAGAATATCGCCGGCGCTCGTTCGATCTCCATCCTACAGCGGCACGACGGACGCGCGGGCAGAGATCGACTTGCAACGCTTCTGCGGCTACCGTGCCTCCATGCCGCCGCTGCCTGGGGACTCTTACGAAAACAGCTCGTACTACAGCAACAGTTTTAGCTCGAGGAACGAAAGCTTGCACAGCGACTGTGCGTCTGGAGATGGTACACGTTCCGACTCAGCGTACGACTCCGCTCGCAGCAGTCCCGCGCACGCCCGCGCTCCCGTGTGCTATGCAACCGTTACCTACTTCAACGTTAACGACAGCGAGGACAGCTGCAGCATCAGAACGGAATACACCCTCCTGGACTACGAAGACAGTGGTGAAGAGGACGAGAGAGCTCAAAACCTCATCAACGAGAGTATCGAGCTGGTCAGCACTTTATGAACTTAGATCAACACCGAAAATAGTCTCAGAAATGGAGCTTTCGGAACATCGTTCACCAAAGTTTTTGTGATTTTAAGGTTATTTCTGTAAGAAAGTTAGTTCAAGTCTACGAATATTGATCTCATTACAGTTTATTGAAATGTTTTCGAAATTTCAGAATTTTCTTTGTAATTTGTGAAATCGAGCTTTATATTATAGTATCTAAAGTAACAAGAATGTAAATATTTAGGTTATAATTTTAATATAGGAATATGGAAATTTTACTTGGGTTTTATTTTCTCTGTTTGTTCAAGGATTCCTTTGATCTTGATTAGCTCTCGCGTATGTCTTAGAAGTTATTTTTACTTTGGATTTGAATTTTATGTCAAAACGAAAAAATATCTTAGAATCGATGTATATTTTATTTGCTTGTATTAACGAATATTTTCGGCTAATCAACAGCTGTATATTATTACTGGTTGTTTAATAAGTTTGTAAAATTCTTTCACATATCCCAAATATATCCTCAGCCTATTCCAAATATAGAGGTGGTGACCGATATGGTAGAAAGGTTTTAGAGTGGTGACCTCGGGCCGGAGGACGTAGTGTTGGTCGGCCCTCCACGAGCTGGACTAGTAAAAGTGGTGATAAGTATTATTAACAATTAAAAGCTACTTGATATGCTTTAGATTATTATATAGCATACAATTAAATAAACAGACAGAGGGTGGTGTAAACAGCCGACTGCTACGCTTAAGGTTCCGGGTTCGAATCCCGGCGGGGGCGGGAATTTGTGTTGTTTGCAAGACGCATTGTTTCGCTTACCGGTCTAGGATGTTGTATTCTTATCTTTATAGTTTATACCATATCGTTGTTTAGTTCCTGTGACACAAGTTCTTACGATACTTACTGCAGGGCTGAGTCAATGTGTGTGTAATTATTATTTATTTATTTAATTCTGGGACAACAGCTATAGATAAAATGTGAACAGAGTTTTTGTTATTCCACCATGGGAATCATGTAGGAAACACTTTGAAATTCTTCTTATCAGGGCTGCATGGAGCCGCTGCAGAGGAGGCACAGGATCACTCTGATTTGAATCATTTGAGGTAGGCCTTTTTAATACAACTTCTCTCAAAGGCTCTTGAGCCTTTTTATACAAATTATACAACATTCAAACAAGAAATGCGGGTATACCTGATGGATAGTGATACCGTTGTTTATTAATGAAACGATGCCCCTGGTGTTGTGAAACACCAAGAGGACGCCATAAGCATTGCCCATGTAGGGGTAAATATATTATACCTCTCGTACCGGTAATTACACTGGCTCTCGAACTCTTCGAGCCGAAACACAGCGAACTTCACGTTGTGAATAGAAAGGAGGGTGGTACCAAACCAGACGATCTCACACGTAGATCTACCACCTGTTAACCAGTAAGCAGTGGAGATCATCCGGCTATTAATGATATTTTACAAAGCTACTGTAAGAAAAAAAAATACAGTATCTATGGTCAACTGGTGGTTCCATTCTTGGTGGGGCCAAACTTTGGACTATCATTAAGATACATTCTAATACTCACTGATCTTAGATGTAATTTTAACTATACCATTACTTGCAAGATTTTTTTTTAACTTAAAACAAGGCTGAGTAATGGTGTATTGTATTGTGGATTTGCAGCTTGAGGGACGTCTTATTTATTTAAAAAAACATTTTTTTTTTTAGTATTTCTTTAATTATTATATTATTTCCAATATACATTTTATTTAGTTTTAAAAAGGTTTATTTCATTTCATTATTTTAACGAAATGTAACTTTTTTAAATTTCTAAATAACATTACGTATTTGATATTTGCATACCATTGCAGAAGTAAAATGTAAGGAACTTACGACTATGTATTACCGTTTGTAAACCACAGCGTGATCAATTAAATTGACACAAAGAAATGGACCACAAAACGATCCTGCCAGTGTTCCGTTTCTCTCATTGTACCACCGCACTCTAAAAAAGCGTGAACCCAATCCTTTTTTCCAATCCAAAAATAAATTTTCATTTGAATTTCAGGTAGAGACAAACGTAAAAAAATCTCTAAGATTTGTTTTTATAGAAGCACGCGTGGGAGTGAGCCCTCTTCAAACAAACCCATTTAATTCAAACTCCTTTGTTTTCTCCATTAAAAAAGCTTTTAGGTAATATTAATTATTAAAACTGGAATTTTTAAATAAAAAGACAAAATGTTTGTGTGGGCAATTTTTTTTAAATGTTGATCTGTTTGAAAATCTAAATACATATAAAACATTTACTTTGACGACCTTGGTGGCGAAAAACCGACTGCTACGCTAGAGGTTCCGGGTTCGAATCCCGGCGGGGGCGGGAATTTGTGTTATTTGCAAGACGCATTGTTTCGCTTACCGGTCTTGGATGTTGTATTCATATCTATGTAGTTTATACCATATCGTTGCTTAGTTCCTGTGACACAAGTTCTTACGGTACTTACTGCAGGACTGAGTCAATGTCTGTATCGTTATGTGGTTGTTATTATTATTATTTTTACTTGTGTGAATCTTTTTAAAATTATTTTCCTTTAAGGATCGAATTGTTCACTTGACAGATGAATCCGAGGATCGTTTTCTATCCTACTACTATAAATGGTACTATAACAATCAGATCAGCGGCGGTACTGTCATACAAGCCCAAAAGCCCGGCTTGCTCTATCGAACCAAGGTAAGTTCGCGCTCTCGTTCATTCATTACTTTTCAAATCAAATAACAATATGCTTTGCATAGCATGGCTCAAAAGTACGAAGTGTAGATTTAAGAGTAATGAGGCAAAAAGAGATTTATCAAAATGAATTATAAAACTACAATAACGTATCTCTCGGATTGCCCTATTCTAAAACTCTACGCACGCTACTGAATCAGATTGTATTTATTCGAGGAATAGTCAAAAAATTAATTGTTCTATCGTCATTTGTTCGATGAATAAGTGGTATTTTTACTTTATTGGTCTCTTCGACCACCGGATAAGCCCTTTTTCGGTCTTGTAGTCACATAATTTGCCAAATTATAAGCTTTAAGGCTCTAACGAAATCTGGTTACAGTACGTTTGCATGCGTTGAGGAGTTGACTATGAAACTCTATAATACTAGCAATTAACATATCACGACAAACACATTGACTCAACCCTACACTTAGATATAATCTTGTATCGCAGACACTAAGCAACGATATCGTATAAACTATATAGAAAAGAATACATCCAAAGTTCCGGCCCGGCCGAGATCCGAACCAGGCACTCTGGCCTCATTTACAACGCTGCACCAAATACCGTCTTACTTTAACTTCGAAATCAAATTGATGGATAAACCAGGATAAATATCCTTAATCTATAGTCCACAAACTATTCACTCTGGCAACCATTCAGGCTTTTTTGCTAATAACACGTTAAAATAAACAGGTTTCCCCTCTCGATATGCCAATACTAAACTGGAGCATCTACAGTCATTACTGCTAAGCCAACAAAATCCCAAAACTAGAATTTCAAGTTCCACACGTTGTCTGGAGGATAATAACTTATTGTATATGTCCTTTTGTGTTTAACAATTCTTGTTATTAATAATAACATGGTATTGCCGATTCATTCATTATTTTCAAAAATAATGATTTAGCTAACATGTTATTTGCTCTTGTAATTATTTGACAGTTCACTGACGAAGCGGTTTCGGGTTCGTAGCTTTATTCTGTATTTTTTAAAAGTTTCGGAGATGCTTCGCTTACTACATACGTTTACTATTTGATAGATTATTATTTTTTACAAACAAATAAACAGACGGTCCACATTATAAAAATAACCACATCACGACGCACACATTGACTCAGCCCTGCACTAAGTTATAACCTTGTATCGCAGGCACTAAGCATCGATATGGTATAAACTGCATAGATAAGAATACAACATACAAGACCGGTAAGCGAAACATAACATACTGTCTATGATAGACAAAGACGTCACTGCCTATTGACACGACGATACCCTAGATGTCAGAGAACGCCAAGGGCAGCGCCAACGCGTTGCTCATACAGATGTAAAGATGCTATACCTCTAGTGCTAGTAACTGCAGTTTTATGTATGCTATACCTATCGAGCTGTTATTTATTGTCTCTCGTTCAGATCGAAACAGCGAACCGCTTCACAGCAGAAATAGAAATGAGGGACCTGTAAAGCGTCCATAGGTAACAAACTTGAATCTTACTCAAATATTTTTAGTATAACTAGGGTGAATGGTCTCACTTGGTAGAAACGTATTTAGACAATTATTTAATAAATTATTTACAACGTCATAAACTCGGCCGTCGAGATGGTGTGGAATTACTTTATAAAATGTTATTTTATTAGAACAATATTGTGCGATATTATGTAGTGTTGTTACATCGGCAATAACAAATTATTATATGTAAGGGTAGTATCAGATTGAGCTTATTCTTTAAAGCTCATTTCTATCATCAGTTTTATGCGTCACATTCATTCAGTCACGTCCATTGCTGGTAGCTTCAGCAATCACTTCGTATGTACAGCCTGGCAGAAAATTTAAGGAATAAATGAGGGCGCTGTAATTAACATCCTGGCAACGCTGAGCAGTGATCAGCCAAAGAAATTGGTGAGTTTGACAGATAAAATTGCATTGCCTCGTAACAAGTATGTGTTCCATCTGTCACCGCGACATATTCAATCTTGCTAATCTGAATATTTGCTAATAATAATAATAATAACCACATTACGAGACACACATTAACACAGCCCTGCAGTAAGTATCGGAAGAACTTGTGTCACAGGAACTAAGCAACGATATGGTATAAACTACATAGATAAGAATACAACATCCAAGACCGGTAAGCGAAACAATGCGTCTTGCAAATAACACAAAGTCCCGACCACGCCGGGATTCGAACCCGGAACCTCAAGCGTAGCAGTCGGCAGTTTACACCACTGCGCCACCGAGGTCAGCTAAAAAGCCCTCATACTGGATAGACAAGTTATTAAGATCGTTAGTACGTAATAGTCATCTATTGTATCTGACGTGTAGAATACTTATCCGAGCTCATGCTACACACTACACACATTGTTTATTACTACACTACACTAACTAATTGGTTGGCTAACGGGTTGAAGGAAAAATTTCGCAATACTTAAGTGTAGCTCAAACAATAGGTGTATGGTTCGTGCAAAAATAAGCTTAAAGGTACGCGCTGAAAATAAGCTCCGTCTGAAACTACCTTAAGTATGTAGCAAAAACAGTCGTCTGCTAGTCTGAAAATTTATACAAAATTCCAACTTTTGTAACTATGACATAAAAATAAGTTAATCTGCTTAGATACCGATTAAATATTCTCTCGAAAGGGCTTCTATCAATTCAAGGCTGGGTTCAATATTAGAATTAATTAAGGTTTTAACTTAACAGCCAATGAGTAAGTTTATATCTATAAATGATACAAAGGGCTTGTATATTTCATTATTTAAACACAATAATAACATTTATAAACGAAGCAAATTAATTAACAAAGAAATAGAGCGGCTTTTAAAAATTTTGATTGTATTAAATAAAGCGCCAAAGGTTAAAGTATAAAAGATATACAATTTTTTATTTACATATATACAATTTTAAATTTACTAACCAACTGAAAAAAAAAGTCCTATAAGAACGAGTAAAAACTTCTTTGTCAACAATTAGATAAAACACGTGGTCGAAACGGAAGATATGGAGTTGATAGAAAAAAACCAGCCCTACTTAAATGCATTCACCTACTTCCCAATTCCGGAATACCAATAGCATTCTAACACACGTTCATACAAAAACACAACTTTTTGCACCCTTCCTACGGAAATGCAACGTGTGAGAGAGACAGCGATACAGGATAACACGCGTTAGAGAGAGACGGAGGTCGTGGGAAACACTGGGGTGGCGATATCCCATACAATCATTCAAGTGGGACTGCGTAAACTATTGAATTTATTCAGTTAGCCCCTAAAGACTTGCGGTCATACAGTACATCGCTTATCAGTAACTCCTATTGCAATTCCACAAGGTTTAAAATTGCAATGACTGGTCACAACTCCGAGTGGACATCTGGTAACACTGTTTTAATTGCAATTTTTTTTTCGTCTACACCTGTGCGATGGTTATCATTTAACTTGGCTGAACGGCAAATGGTAAGCTCGTTATGTAGCTGGCCAGTTAGACACGCATTTAAAATTCAAATTTGACAGGTGTGGAATGAGTTGGAACTGACTTTTTTAAACTCATGAAGCAGTGATCAACGTGATCATGCAGCCAAGTCGATTCAACTAAGGAATAATAAGAAAAACATCGCGTGTACGAAAATAATTTATATTTTTTACAATTGCAAACATTTCATAGAAAAATTACAAATATTGTTCCGTTTCTAGATTATATGTATAATAGAGATATGTTTTTCACAACCTTGCCAGACTTATGGTTAAATGAAATATTTTTTGTATAATTGCAATTCGAAAGGTACCCTTATCGTATTTTTAAAGCTTGATTTTGGTCCCGATCTTATATAATATATCAAATAAAGCTGTGATACATAGAAATACTTAAGAATCAAAATGTTGGCTTAACGTAGGCTTAAAATTCTTTATATCGCAGCATTATTTACTATCATAAAATATCTTTATCACACAACTTAAAAATAAAATCTTTAATTTAATTCACCTATTTACAAAATATTAATAACTCCTAGTTAATTTCTTTAAACTCTCAGATCTATCACAACAAATTATAAATAAAGGATCAACGTTTCAATTTTTTTAAAGACTTTGATCGAATGTACATTTTCTAGGAATTAATAAGCAAGTTCTGCGCCCCACGGTCTGTAGGGCTTGGAGCTGTTTTGGGAGTACTGATGATGAGTTGGATGATGTGGGTAGGGGGTGGGATAGTGCGGGGCTGTAGGGGCGGGGTGGGGTCCAGGGGGTCCAGGTGGGCCGGGTGGCGCCGGGGGGTAGTGAGCATAGCTCGGTGCTGCCGGCAGAGGCGCTGGTATCACTGTCGGTGTGGCTACCGTCGTTGTGGCTGTAGACGTGGATGTGTCTTGCCTGTGCCCAAGGTCCGTGTACCCATGCTGCGGCTGCGGAGGCACTGGCGTCGCGGGATACTGAGGGTACCCCCAGTTAGCCGACTTTGCCGCCAGTTCTCGCTGAGCTGCGAAGCACTGCAGGTGGCTCATCAGGCGTAAGCGCAGAGGGTCCTGGATGTCCAGGCCCTCGCAGCTGACCAGGTATCTGGCTACTTCAGCCGCGCATTCTCTGAAGCCGATGCTGTGGTAGTCCATGGCGTATCTCTGGGGGTCGTACGCGAATGTGTCCAAACCTGGAGCAAAGAGAAACATGGTTTGAGCCTCAAGTGGAACAACAATATTATTAAGATACATATTGATAATATAAATCAATCAGTCACTAAAATGGAGCCAGTTTAATCATCAAAGATACAAGTCTTAAAATTGACATGAAAACGTCGAGTTGGAGAAAATTTTAACTATCCATTCTTTCTCCAAATCAAAAGTTTTATCTTTTAGCCACGACCCAGATGTTATATTTGTATATGAAAGAGATCCAAACAATGTAAACTTGAAATCAAATACAAAACCTTGCTCTATTCACCTACTTCCCCTCGTTTCAACCCTTAAATCTTTCTTCCTGCTAAACAGAGATGCAAGATACGAGATCTTGCGGTTGCCAAAGAGACAAGGATATCATTGACTTAACGGAACCTTTGAATTTCCGGACGTCTTCCATAGGGCTGTCGCAACCAAATAAGATGACCCGCTGTCCCTTTTTTAGTGAACGTCGTAAAAAGAAAAAAGAAACACATTCATTGACGTCTCGGGATCTTTTACACTGGTTTCATTTTCAGGTTATCGGTGTAAAGGGTGTCTTGCAAAAAAAAATATTCACCCGAAGGGTTGAACGGGAGTAATAATATTCCTTCATGAAAAGATTTATCAAAGAAATTGATAAATTGCTATAAAAGAAAGCTTTTATTGAAATTCTTTTACTTTGATGTTAAATCGAATGGAAAGGGTTTTTTTGACGATATACAAAAAAACTTACGAAAGTAATAAATGTATTCAATTTGTTCAATTATTAAGGTCACTGTATCGAATCGTCAACTTTTGAAAGATTTACAAAACTTCAATCAAATATTATATTAACAATAGGATTTAAATCTGTGTGAATTAATTAATCTTTTAAACATTTTTATTTCAATTTAATACAATGTCTTGGGCAAACAAGCAGACAGTTCTAATGGAAAGCGATACCGCCTTGACACGACGATGCCAAGAGCACCACCGATGCGTTGAACATGTAGAGGTAAAAATCATTCATGTCATACTTTTCTGTTCATATAATAATAATAATAACCACATCACGACACACACATTGACTCAGCCCTGCAGTAAGTATCGTAAGAACTTGTATCACAGGAACTAAGCAACGATATGGTACATACTACATAGATAAGAATACTACATCCAAGACCGGTAAGCGAAACAATGCGTCTTGCAAATAACACAAAGTCCCGCCCCCGCCGGGATTTGAACCCGAAACCTCTAGCGTAGCAGTCAGCTGTTCACACCACTGCGCCACCGAGGTCGTTATTCATATAAACAGATGAAAACAAATAAATTAAAATGTTCAGTAGTAGTCCTATGACTTAATTGTTATTCTATCTTCCGTTTAAATGTGTATGGATATATAATTTTTTTGTTCTTTTTTAGTAATGCAGGTGTGACAACCCTTTTGCATTAGACATCATTTCCGTTTGTGCGAACGCACATGCACGTGATCCAAATTACGAGAATACAGATCGAGTTTACGAGTTCTTAGAGAGAATTTTTATAAGTAACTAATAATAACAATAACCAAATCACGACACTCACATTGACTCAGCCCTGCAATAAGATATAATCTTGTTTCGCAGGCACTAAGCAACGATATGGTATAAACTACATAGATAAGAATACAACATCCACGACCGGTAAGCGAAACAATGCGTCTCGCAAATAACACAAAGTACCGCCCTCATTGGGATTCGAACCCGGAACCTTTAGCGTAGCAGTCGGCTGTTTACACCACTGCGCCACCGAGGTCGGCATTATTATTTATTTGGAGGCAGGATTATTTGTATGTATTGATCTACGCTAGATGTCTTTGCTACTGACGATGGAACTGGTTCATTGATATTCTCACTGTCAGGTCATTTTTTTAATGTCATTGAGAAGACAACAATGATACTTAATTTCAAGTTTTCCGACCCGAATTACAAATATCAGCGGAGTATACCTACTTACAAATCAATAGGCTAAAAGTTATGCAAAGTTTTAAAGAGCAGATTCGCGATAGTCTGACTTTTTCTTTAAAATCCATAACTTAATTATTATTAAACACTAGCGGACCCGACAGACTTCGTCCTGTCATATAGAAAACAAAACCTTTATATGGGAAAGAGAAAAGGGCTGTTTTTATAGTTTTTCCGGCAATTAATCGAATTTTTGTCGCCGTAAAAATCATCCTTGAACTTCAACGAATATTTTAAAAAGATTTGACCAAATTGGTCCAGGCGTTGTTGAGTTATGCGCTTACCAAAACATTTTGCGATTCATTTTATATTATAGAAGATTTATTTCCATATGTAGTTAGTATCTTATAGCTATATTAGAACAAAGTAATTAATTACATTTAAAAAATCAAATTAAACAATGTCATAAAATAATAAAACAAAGCTAGTAATTAAATAACTGAAATGACACTTGAAGTAAAAACTTGAAGAAAAGAAAAGTCAACAGGGAGTATTCAAAAAGCCAATTTTCCCAGGGCATTATCCAAGGGGGAGGGTAGTAACATCCCTCTGGTAGGGGAGGACTGGGACTGAGGTCCGGGTTCGATTCCCACGCGGACCCCTCAGCAAACAAACTACTGGCCACTGACAATTCACTGATCGAATTACTGAACCTATTGATTTTGGTTTATCCGTCATGTGTTTATTTATTCTAGCTTTGTAATTGGTAACTAAGAAATTTAATACAATTTTTATTGTCTCTAATGGGTTTGTAAATTGTTTGCTTCTAAAATCACGTATAATCAATAATGAATTAAATACAAATACAATAAATTAGAAATATAGTAAAAAAGTAACAAATTCACGTATAATAAATGATTAATTAAATACAAATATTTTAAAAATAATTGAAGAAATTTTTATGAGTACATTTGAATAAAATAATAAAAAAATCTTAATCATTTTTTTTGTTTTTATTTCTTGGACTGCATTAAACTTAATATGATTGAAAAATAGATTTTTAAGATGTTACATAAAAACCTTATTAAGATCTAACAGATACTCAAACCTATCGGAAAGTCTCTTTTTGTTCTCATCATTCAGTAGTAAGATAGAAGGAGATAAAAAATGGACCAGTGGGCCGGTCGCTTGTTTCCGGTTTTTTTGCTGGCGCCAGGTGGTGGTGTCCATTGGGTTTTCGGTGTTTGTACCTCTTTTGTCCAAAAATAGGCAAACATACCACACAAACTATAATATTACACATTATAACACTAAATATTTGATTAAGAAAGATTATAGTGAGAGAGGAGAAATGAAAATAAATACATTGTAGAATCACCACTTCCAAAGATGCAACTTTAAGATTTAATTCTGATGCGAGTTTAATTTAGTCTTGTATAGACATGTAGATATCAATAAAACATTCTTTGGGGTAACTATATTTAATGTGACGGTTCAAATTCAAAATATTATTATTTAAATAGACTTTTACCGTCGGTTCAGAATGCTACCTACTGAGAAGAAGCCGGCAAGCAACATCCGTAGTTGCTTTTTTTTTAAATTATATGTTAAAACATTTAAGTTTTGCAACGATTATTCTAGAATAATTGTACTTATGAAAATAAAATTTCTACATAAAATCTTAAAAATAATACTGTTAACCATAATTATAGCCAAAAAAGCTGAGTGCGCATACGCCCCGCTAAACTAACTAAGAATATCAATAAAAACATTCGTTGGAAACAAATAAAGATGTATTATAATGTACAGGTTTTAATGAACACCATAATCAATTCATTTGTTCCATTATTTGTACAGCATGTGTCCATTCATTTATTTCGCCCAATTTGAACCATGTTACGTGAATCGTTTGTTATTATTCAATTTGTGATTTTAATGTCTATTGTAATTAAATTTGTCTGCTTCGATTGTGAATGTCAATCAGTGGGAACTTCGTCAGTAATTGAATTATTATTTGTTAATTAAAATTAAAATATTAACCTGTTGGTTTCCCAAATAAATAAAAAATAAAATAAAAACCCGGAAAAAGTGAACTGATTTTAAATACGTTCTACGCAGATTCATGATCGGTAGTTAACGGAGAACAATCATTGAAATATGGTTTCTAACCGGCTTAAAAAAGAGATTCGCAGTTCGCCTGTATCTTTTTTTTTGCACAGGTAAGTGATACTTTAAATAGCAAAGTCGCTCTTTTGATGAAGTCGGCTAATCGGATTGAGGTAGGCTATTGTGGTCGCCATGTCATAATCTATCTATGTGTGATTTGGTCGTGTGAATTTAAAATTTACAACTTTTTTCTCACGCTGCTCTGGACTATTGGATTGTATTGCAATTATGTTGGGATTTGGTTGAAGATTTATTTTTTAATAGTACTGTAAATGAGTTAGAAACTTTTTATATATGAAATATGGTCGTGGTTATTCAAGCATTACAGGACTTTTTTTTGTCGCTTAATTTTTTCAATGTGGTGCTACAGTCGACTCTAGTGGTTATGAAGTAAAAGTTGAGAATATGTTTTACATGGTAGCTCAGTGGAGGACTTGGTAGCTCAGTGGAGGACTTGGTAGCTCAGTGCAGGACTTGGTAGCTAAGTGGAGGACTTGGTAGCTCAGTGGGGGACTTGGTAGCTCAGTTTGTTATGTGCCTTGGTTAAGCGACCGACCCGACTAGTCAAGGATTCGAGTCTCGGATCGCCGTGCGTTGTTGCCATGTTTTTTTTTGTCATATTAATGTATAAGTGTTTACTTATGATTTTTGAACGAACTTGAGAAATAATTACAGAAAAAATATGAAGGAGGTTAAGTGTAGTAAGACTTAATCAAATGAAAAATAAGTTAATTTAAAAAACCAAACAAATTCAATCCAAACTAACTTATTGTTCAAGTAATTTCGAGAGAAGTTTTTAAATGATTTGTGAGTTTAATTAAAAATTTAACTTCAAACATGATTTCACAAGTTCTTTGAACATGAATTTTTTCTTAAATACGCATTTAAGTAATTTATAACTACTTTTAAGTGCTCATCATTTATTTTATATTATATTTTTCTTTTAAAAACTAAAGATTCCCTTAAGTGACCTTTATCCCTTAAAGTTATAAAAGTACATTAAAATAAGCAGCCTAGACAATTTTTTGTCACATTGTTTTTTTAGATGTACTTAGATTTCGGAAAGACATGGTTTCTTTGCTACCTATTACTTAAAATCCACTTCATTAGTTTGTTGAAAACGTTGTCCCTTTATTCTTATAGTCAAAACATAACCCTCCATACTGACCAGTCGGAAAAACACTGGGTCGTTCCAGTCAGTAAAAAATATCAATTGAATAATTTTGACCTTTAAATTGACCGTTACACAAATCGAACCCGCGCGCGTCCGGCGGCCTGCGGTTTCACAACCACTGCACATCCCGTCTCCCTGTGCATCCTTTAACTCATAAATTTAATTTAAATACCTTTAATTATGTTTTTGAAACCACAATGCAGTTTAACAAAAATACGGATTTTAAATGGTCGAAATCGGGAGTGAATCTAGTATGAGGATGCTTTGGATAGGCATAGCAAATAATTCGAGTTAAAGATTCTTAAGAAAATTTACTTATACAGGCGCATTATCGGTTAGGTGGTAAATATACGTGCGACATCGTCTAAGTTTTAAAAAAAATCCACATACACAGCCCTGCAGTAAGTATCGTAAGAACTTGTGTCACAGGAACCAAGCAACGATATGGTATATACGACATAGATAAGAAAACAATACAAGACCGGTAAGCGAAACAATGCGACTTGCTATTAACACAAAGTCCAGCCTCCGCCGGGATTCGAACCCGGAACCTCTAGCGTAGCAGTCGGCTGTATACACCACTGCGCCACCACCACCACCCTCCTTTCTTTTTACAACGTAGAGCAGTTCGCTGTGTTTCGGTTCGAAGGATTGGAGAGCCAGTGTAATTACTGGCACGAGAGCAGTAACATATTTACCTCTACAGGGAAAACGCATTGGCGAGACAGATTTCTTGATCACTCTTCTACTGATGCGACACAAATAAATACGATTATTGATATGAATATGATAATTATGGTTATACGAAATAATATGGTGGTAGCGTTCGGAAATTTCCGGAAAACCGAGTAAGAACGAAGTCGCATTTCTCACTATATCTGTACGTGTTTAATATGCCGTCAAATGCCACATGTCAGGTGTAAGGTGATCTTAAAACGCTTCCTATTCGCGTCCACCTGTCATAATGAATGCGGAAGTAACTTATTATTGTACTATGACAAATGAATCAAACGAATTTAACTCTTGTCACCTTGGAATAAGAATGTTTGCTATAACCTTACTAGGAAATGTGTCTAAATGGTCCGTTTACGATATTAGTTCGAGGTTTCGTCTGTGTGGAATTTGTGTTTTATATTAAATGTAAGTTAAGAAGGTAAAATTAATAGTTTTTGGAAATGAAATGAAGAAAAAAAAATCGTGACCGTTTTCTGATTTGCCTCAAAATCTAAAGGCATGTATGATAGGGATATCGATTCCGCATCGATACCGTAGAAGCATTAACGATGACTGCTGGTGTGTAATCCGCTCAAAGGTTGACAAACGTGGAAACGCAGCCATTGATGTTCACATTCTCAAGTACAAATGTTTTTAAGTTTCATAATAAATTGCCCGTTTAAATTAATTTAAAACTTTAAAATTTCAAAATCTAATAGTTTATTTAATTTATTCGGGTATTAGTTAAATATTTTTTATCTTCGACAGTTGGTGAATCATCATATTTTTGACTGAAAACAAAGTCTTCGTGGAAATCCCCTCAAAATATTCGATTAGAATGATTTGAGTGTGACAGTGTCTAAAAAGTTCCTTTCAAAATTTAGTTCCGTTACGTTATTTTGAAGTAAAAAAAGTTAGGAACATAAAAGACAGGAAAAGTTATGTTTTTTGGTTCATTTTTTTTATTTATTCGCATATCACGCGACCGCTAGCTCTCTTTGTTACTAATTGGAAGCGGAAACGGGAATGTTTCCCTTTTTAAAGCTTTTTAGCGACTAACGGGAGTTAATGAAAGTTAAAAAACTGAAGGTCCCACCTGTTGCTTCTACGATTTAGACGCGTTTTTACTTTTATTGCAACAAAACTTAATATCTGTAGGAAACGCTTTAAATAACCAAGTTATACTAAACCCTAGTATTTGCAAGAAGCATTGTTTCGCTTACCGGTCTTGGATGTTGTATTCTTATCTATGTAGTTTTATACCATATCGTTGCTTAGCACCTGCGATACAAGATTATATCTTAGTGCAGGGCTGAGTCAATGTGTGTGTCGTGATGTGGTTTTTGTTAATATTTTCTTGTCTTTTTCAAATGGAAAGTTATTTTAATGTCACAGTAGCAGATGGTACCTTACAAATTCAAATTTTTAATATATAGCGTTTATCTAACGGATTTGGTACGTACTAATTTACTGTACCGTATGTTTTGCAGAGAGTTTTGGCGAAGGTCTATAATTATTAAATATTTATTATTTCGCTTTATTTAATTATCTGTGAAGATGTTGTTTCCGATCTAGATTTAATTTTGTATCGTTTATTTTGTTGTCTCCAAAATAAAATTACAAACACTGTAACATTATTAGCTGTGAAGATACCATGTTGTTACCGTTCTAGATTTAAATATGTATAATTCAAAATAAAATTGCGAACACTATGACATTAATCTACTTAAGGATTATATCTTTAAACTTTCATATTTGTGTGAAATAGTCACTCGTATTTTTAACTGTCGTACTTTAGGAGTGTATATAGTTATATGTACTGTCTTTAAATAAAAAACAAATATTAAAACATTAACGTACGTTTGTAAAATGTTTAAACCGCCATATTTTGTGTGTAGTGGTTTGTTTTAAACTGCAGTAGTAACACTCGTAATTATCTTTGGATTGCATCATCTTTGAACCTTCATGTTGTTAGTATATTTTTAGAGTTAATTTTAATTTGAATCATAAATATTCGATTTTAGTATCATAGTGTCTTAGGTTTATTAACTTTTAATTGTTTTATTGTTTTGGTAACTAAATATTTTCTATGAATAATTTTAAATGTCGTAGTTACCTTTGGAGTGTATCATCTTAAGGTGGTCGACTGTGAGCTGCAGTATCTCAGCTTTCTCGAGCTTAGCGCTGCCTTGTTTCTCGCAAGCGGCGGGCACGAGACGCTTGAGCTCCGTGAGGGACGTGTTGATACGGTCGCGACGTTTCTTCTCGATGACGCCGCGACGACGCTTGCGGGTCAGCATCTGACATGAATCGCCGCCTGGGGATCTGTGCGGAGAATATTCATTTATTGGATGTCAACACAGAATTACAAGACTAGAATTAATCAATTATATCTTGCAGGTACGAATAATAATAGTAGAAACTCTTCCATAAAAATATAATAAAAACCACATCACGACACACACATTGACTCAGCCTTGCAGTAAGTATCGTAAGAACTTGTGTCACAGGAACTAACCAACGATATGGTATAAACTACAAAGAAAAGAATACAACATCCAAGACCGGTAAGCGAAACAATACGTCTTGCAAATAACACAAAGTCCCGACCCCGCCGTGATTCGAACCCGGAACCTCTAGCGTAGCAGTCGGCTGTTTACACCACTGCGCCACCGAGGTCAACAAATTGCTATACTAAATATATTTTCATTTAACCAATGAAAGGAGATATAAAACAAAAACTAAGCGAAACTAAAATAGGTTAAATATTTGAAAAATTAAATGTTCATTAAGGTTTTAAAAATAACAGACGTCCCCTAACTAGGTCATGCTTGTGTTTTAACAATTAATAAACTCAAAATTAAAAGGTTTAAAACTAATTAGAAGTTCTGCAAAACAGAAAAAACGCCAATTAAAGTTTTCTGTTTGACATTTTATTTAAAAAATTGTTTTATGTCATAAATTCTGCTAGAAATTTACATTTAGGTAAAAAGTGTTCGCGCTGGTATCTGAAACGTTTTTATCTTCTTGTTTATGCTTTAACATCAGGATCTATGAATCTATGTTTTTAGTTACAGAAACACAAGCTTTAAATTAGGACTGTTATCAACCCGGTTAACTGATAATGCGCTTGGCGACCATATTTTTCACGACACACAGCCCTGCAATAAGTATCGTACTTGTTTCGCAGATGCTGATTAACGAAATGGTATAAACTACATAGATAAGAATACAACATCTATCACCGGTAAACGAAACAATTCGTCTTGCAAATGGCACAAAGTTTCGCCCGGGATTCGAACCCAGAATCTCTAGCGTAGCAGTCGGTCTTTTACACCACTGCGCCAAAGAGGTCGTCAAATAGCTCTTTACACACACAATCACAATGACACAACAGATTCACCATTGAGCATAGTGGTTAAAAAAGATTAATCTGTATGATAATAAATAATTAAGGAACAAGAAAAGTTTATAAAACAATAAAAACCAGAGAAAGAAAGAATTATGATTAAATAAAGTACAATGAATATTGAGATTCAAAATGAATAAATAACGAAGATAAATATTTGAAATGTTTAAAATATACCTTTAGTAAATCGTAGCAAAGACTACGGGCTACGCCGTAGCCTCGTAGTAATTAAAGTTTACCGTAGCGAAATTAAATACATCCCTACAAATTCGTCTTAATTGAAAATTACGGTTTTATACATATTTAATTAATGTTTAATTATATGAATCACTTCTTTTCATTTCCAACATTAATTTTCGTCTGAAGGTTTTCATTAATTGTTTTTTTTTTTTGTACAAAGATATTTTATTTATTGTACTAACAGTCGATGTTTGCTTAATTTAATTTAAATTTTATTAATTAGATTCCTTTTTTACTTACTAGCATGTTCTGTAATGAACGGCATATTTTTATAGGAAAAAATCTGTAAAACCAAAATTATATTAAATAAATCACGATCTCGTCTTATTTGGGAATAATTATGAGTTTGACCTAAATCTGAGACTAAGCTTCGGTTTTGAGTGAAAGTTGAGTCCAAATAAAATGATACAGAGAATCCGCAGGTATATTATGTTTGTCTTCGTTCTTATATTAAAGATTGCTCGAAATCGGCTTGATTGATATATATATTTATATATTTTTTTTGTACTCTGATTAAATAAGATAAATTTTAAACACCCAAAGGAACGGTCAATTGATACGTGCTTAGTCAACTAATACTTTATGAATATCTAATGCTATGAAAAACTGTAATTAATCAGTCTGTACATACGTCGCGTCTTTGCTGCTTTCTTCTGAAAACGCATCATCTTCGCTTTCTGAGTGTGTCCTTTTGTTTCTAGTAGCAGGCGCGGGCGCAGGCGGAGCAGGCCCCGGAGCCGGGGGCCCCCAACCGCCGTAACCCCACTGGGGCGCCTGAGCCTGACCCTGCAGAGGCTGCTCCATATGACGGTGGTGGTATTCCATCACTTTTACCGATCTTAACTTCACTTTGGACGGTAAAAAATCACTGTGAAGAGTTTTAAAAATATTTAATTTCACTACAGTCACAGATATGTCAAGTTTTCTTTGGGAGGATGTAAGAAATATCAATCAGGTTGATATTGAGGCACTTGATTTGTCCTTGGTAATTGTAAGGCTGGGACCTCACCAGATATCGCCACGTGCGTGCGCGTGAGTCGCCGGGCGCGGAGTGTGTCGCCGCGTGGCCCTCGTGCGCCCTACCCCTTACTACTGCCCTATCAAACGCACGCATTTCCAAACAACCATTATACTATTCTAAATTCAAAGGAATCTCAACCGTATCGCCTCAGCTTTAAGAGTACAGTGGCAGTACAATAAGTTTGGTAGAATAGAGATATGAGCAGAATTAGTTTGGTAAAATTTTAAAGCATTGTAACCCTTATCGCGGGGGTACAAGAATTGTTATTCACGCAAATTGTGTTGTGAAATTTGGATTAACTGTTTTGAATATTAGTTTAGAGGCATACATTGAAATTTGAATTTTAATGTCTTGTTTTTAGGGGGCTATTTTGATTGGAGAATTGTTTTATGGGTGGTACGTCTCGTCGCGTGGCGGGCGCATGTCTTGAAACTATAGGACAATTAGGAAATGCAATATTACTCTCTGAACTATTGGTGTGAATCATTTTTCTGAAAGAAGAGTTAGTGGGGCCACGAGGCCCCCTCGAGGGGCCTGGGACGGATTAAATGAAAGTAAATAACTCATATTTACTTTGATGGGACCTTAGCTAGTACCTATTTTTGTTAATTAAATTGAGATTAGGTTTTAATTGAGGAGTAAACCATTTATACTTCTACTTAAGGTCTGTACTAGGTAGGTAAATTAGTTACGTGCGTTCGAGTTGCAGGTTGGAGCTGCCATGTTCCTCATTGTGCCCGTATAGTGGCGACAGATTCGCAACCTGTCACACTGGGACTTGACATAAACATGCGGAATGCGGTGTGTAACGGGATGTTACACCTTTGTATTTCATGTAAATTATTTTAGAATATAGACTTTAAGTTATCTTCTTTAATAATATACAAAGATTGGTTATAATACTTAAATTTCTAGAAAATTTACAGAAATTAATTAATTGTTTTGAAAAGCAACTGCGGAGGATTCCCCGTAGAAGTAGCT
Source organism: Choreutis nemorana (assembly GCA_949316135.1). NCBI lineage: Eukaryota > Metazoa > Arthropoda > Insecta > Lepidoptera > Choreutidae > Choreutis > Choreutis nemorana. The sequence goes on along the minus strand of OX438598.1, from coordinate 11,251,065 downwards.
TTTCGGTCGTAGTATAAAAATATGATGATTTAAAATTACTTATTCTAAGTATATTTAAATGAAAAATCTTTTGACTTTGACTACCCCTCTACAGACTTCGTGAATTTGTGTTTTTGTAAAAAACTATAAATCATCCTCACTTAAGCATCTCTAGAAATATTAACATCAAATTCAAATGTACATATTTGCGTAAATTTGTCTGCATTGGACGTTTGTTCGTAAATGTATTGCCGACATCAGATGAGAGAAAGTGAGTTAATTAACAGATCGTCCAGTCGAAAACACACACTAATTGATAGATTTCGTAAGTTTATCACAACTTTTGACACGAAAAGATTTGTGTAAACTGGATTTCGGTAACAAGTAAGACTTACAGACAAACTTAGTGACAACTCGGTTGGATCCAGATTAAACCTAATTAAACTTTTTGATCAATATTGTTCGGAACTTCGGAAAAGTACCGCCTTTTCAAATTTTATACTTAGCTGAGCGGAATTCGTTTTGTAATACACTAAACTTTGGAGGACGTAAACTTTAGTAATCCAAGTGCATAAATTTACCACAAGGTTCCGTAGCTATTTTTGGAAAATACGCAAATCGATATACAACTAACCAACCTCCTGTTAATTTAATCTTTGGCATGCGTAAAAAGCAGACTTGCATAGATTAATGATTGGTCTCCGCAACAGACTACTTATCATTAATCAATGGTTGCTTGATTGTTTAAAACGACAATATGATATCCTAGTAGGTGACAACTACTAAATTAAAATAATAACCACATCACGACACACATATTGACTCAGCCCTGGATTAAGATTGTAGAATCTTGTGTCGCTGGTGCTAAGCAATGATATGGTATCTACATAGACAAGAATACTACATCTAAGACCAGAAAGCAAAACAATTTGTCTTGCTTGTAAAATACATGCCAATACGAGTTTGAAATCTCCGCTGAATAATCTGTCACAGATCGTAATGTAACTTGTTTTATATAACATCCAAATACGAGATGTACGATTTCAGATGTTTTATTCATGAATAATTTGAACTGCAGTAAAAGTATGTAATAGTAAGAAGTGTATCGATCATTATTTATCTTATAGATTTAGAATATTAGCCTCAGGGAACCATGAAAACAAAAAGTTTGTTCTGCTAGGACTTGGATCTTTAACAATACCTCAAAAGCTAGGTTTTTTCACAATGGCAACACACTTTAAATAAAGGTAAGCCTATCAGATCAGATGTCAAAAGGAGTAAATCTCATCCAGCAGGCATTGTCCCGATAGTAATCCGTTTTCTAAAACTCTTTGTTGAAATAAAAAAATTGCGCAAAAAAACACAACTATGGCGACAATTCGATGAGATTTTTTTGACAATTTCTTGTGAACCTTACCAAGTAGTGCTCACCTACAGGGTTTTATTGATGAGTAGACATATGAATATTTGATACCAGCGACCCACCCCTTCGACTTCGAACGGATATTAAGCATGTATTTTATAATTACCTTCCTCTATCTATTTAAAAAGACTGCATCAGAATCCGTTGCGTAGTTTTAAAGATCTAAGCATACATAGGGACAGACGGACAGCGGCTTTGTTTTGAACTATTTAGTGGTAGTGATCACACAAAACCTAATTCACTAACATTATCCCCGTTCAACTCTGCGTTTTGTCTTCGCTTGTGGACAATCATAAAAGAAAAAACTCAAATTGAATTAATATACAATAAAAATATAATAACACAAAAAACTTAACATGAATATATTATTACATAAGTGACTGTACCTATTAAGTAAGTTGATAGGAAATATAACTGTATATACGAGGAATTGTGTATGTAGGGTGTGGAATTCTTTGCCTGCCGATGTGTTCCCTGACCAATATAACTTGGGCCTCTTTAAGGCAAGAGTGAATAGGTTCCTAGGCAGGCAAGATCCACCTTAGACCTTATCATCAGGCATCAGGCAGGTTTGGGGTTAAAAGCCTGCCTGGTCTTGAATAAAAATAAATTAAAAAAAAACTCAATGTTAGACTGAGAAAAACTTGAACAGAAACTATATAACTACATATGTATTTGATCTTTCGTTTCTCAATAAGTGAATTATCTTGAGAACTCCTTTTTTTTATTTACTTCTTGTTTTTTATTTATGTAATATAATGTGATGAGTACATAATGTAATCTAACATTGCAGTTTATACTTGTGATCTTGGCATTTTATTGCATCTGGACACATAATTTAATTTTTAGATAGTAAATGACTTGAGTACATATTTACATTATTTACAAACTATCAAATTCATTTTTTTTTTCTAATTAGACTTAAAATAATTGCTTTCAAATCGTCATGTTTTTTAAACTACCGTCGGTTCGGAATGCTATCTACGGGGGAAGATTCCGGCAAGAAACCTCCGTAGTTGCTTTTAAAAAATAGAATAGTTTTTCAATAAATGTTATATCATCTATTATCTTATTGTACTTAGAAATATATAAATTATTTTGTCCATTATGAGTAGTGAAAGACTAACAAATAAATGAAATTTTAGTATATATTTTTTTAAATTTCATTTATTTGATGGTTTATGAGTAGAATTGACAACCTCGGTGGCGCAGTGGTGTAAACAGCCGACTGCTACATTAGAGGTTCCGGATTCGAATCCCGGCCGGGGCGGAAATTTGTGTTATTTGCAAGACGCAATGTTTCGCTTACCGGTCTTGGATGTTGTATTCTTATCTATGTAGTTTATACCATATCGTTGCTTAGCACCTGCGATACAAGATTATCTTAGTGCAGGGCCGAGTCAATGTGCGTGTCGTGATGTGGTTTTACTGAAAAAAACCTAAAAATAACCTTTTAACCGGCTTCATTGTTACTTCAATATTTACAACACATCGTCACTTTTGCAAAAAATGAGTTAAATATCTAAAACTGATCCTTAAGCACCCCTTTACTTGGTGCGATAACGTCACGTTAAGTATATGCTGTTCATCTCATCATCACAGTCAGGTCATAAGTATTGTCACACAGTAAAAACTTTTCTTTTAGAATGCTGGCCACTAAAAAGTTTATTGAATTCGAATTTCGAATTGTTTATGAAAATAAAAATGAAATAAATACTTTTTAGAATTTTACTCATTTTTAAATATGGAGTGGACGCTTAAAGAAGACCGTGTTGCAGTTATTGTTAATTTTTGACGTACTGAAAAATTTGAATAAAACCAAAAGATTCGTTTATCGTACCATCAAACGATACAATGAAGACTCTATGACAGGTCAAGAAGTGGTCGCCCTAGGTCTGTTAGGTCTCCAGCAGTGATAAAAGAAGAAATCCCAAACATAACCAGAAACTGTTGGCCCTTCAGATGGGGTTAAGCAGAACCACGGTGAAAAGGATGTTATATGAAGACTTAGGGCTTCGAGCATATCGAAGAAAAACAGGACATCGTTTGAATGCTCGTCTAATGGACCTGAAACTGAAGAGATGCCGCGCTTTGTTGAAGCGGTACGCGGGATAAAATTATCGGGAAATTCTTTTTTCGGATGAAAACATTTTTACCGTAGAAGAGAGCTACAACAAACAAAATGATAAGGTGTACGCACACAGTAGTGAAGAAGCGAGCAACCGTATTCCGCGTATCCAACGAGGTCATTTTCCATCCTCGCTTATGGTATGGTTGGGAGTTTCTTATTGGGGCTTAACAGAGGTACATTTCTGTGAAAAAGGTGTAAAAACGAATGCAGTTGTGTATCAAAATATAGTCCTGACGAATCTTGTGGAACCTGTTTCTCATACCATGTTCAATAACAGGCACTGGGTATTCCAACAAGATTCGGCGCCAGCTCATAGAACGAAGAGCACACAAGATGGCTGGCTGGCGGCGCGTGAAATCGACTTTATCCGGCACGAAGACTGGCCCTCATCCAGTCCAGATTTGAATCCGTTAGATTACAAGATATGGCAACACTTGGAGGAAAAGGCGTGCTCAAAGCCTCATCCCAATTTGGAGTCACTCAAGACATCCTTGATTAAGGCAGCCGCCGATATTGACATGGACCTCGTTCGTGCTGCGATAGACGACTGGCCGCGCAGATTGAAGGCCTGTATTCAAAATCACAGAGGTAATTTTGAATAAACTTTAGTGTCATGTTGTTAAGTTCATTTTGGTATATAAATGGTTACATAATGTATACACTTGTTTCAATTATTTTATATTAAACGTGTGACAGAATTTATGACCTGACCTGTCATTGTTTTGTGAGGTGTCAAAGTTTCAAATGCTTCTCCTGAAAAACTACATTTTTGCTATCTTTGTGCTAATTAAATTAAAAACCGCAAAATAATGAAACAGTGGCAGAGTAACGTCCACAATCAGAATGTTTTTCACCCTCTCAAATATCAACAGTAACAAAAAAAGACATCGCAAAAAAAGTTCGAGGATCATTTTTATGACGGGTACGATGGCGCGGCAACCAACCCAATTTTTTTGTGGGCGTGAGAATATGCTATGAGATTTTTGGACAGGTGTTTAGTGATCTACAATCGATTGGCACTTTGCACTATGAAATGTACCTTATAGTGTTCTAATTAAAGGGTATTTTTCAACGGATATTTACTCTATTATTTTGCGGCAAAACGGTGCTTTTGTTGATATTCAATCTATGATTATTCACTAGTGACTCCCGTGGCTTCTATCAATGGATCGTGGATTATAATTTATGCTAAGCAAGTCTGATCTGAAGTGAGTGTTGTCGACCTCGTCGGCGCAGTGGTGTAAACAGCGGGCTGCTAAGCCAGAGGTTCCGGGTTCGAATTCCGGCGGGGGCGGGACTTTGTGTTATTTGCGAGACGCATTGTTTCGCTTACCGGTCTTGGATGTTGTATGTATTAAATACAATATCGTTGCTTAGTTCCTGTGACTCAAGTTCTTTCGGTACTTACTACAGGGCTGAGTCAATGTGTGTGTCGTGATGTGGTTATTATTATTATCCAATAAGTAAGTCTCGTGTCTGATTATCTCTGTACTTTTTGTATCGAAACTTCTTTAGCTTTAAAAGTTGTAGTGTTAGCAACCCAGACGTAAAACTATTGATTTTGTAGGCAAGCAAAAAACAATTAGTAAATTAGTTTTTTTTACTACTTTTTTCGCGTTAGAATACACAATGGCAGGTATTGTTTAAAAATTAAACAGAACTTTTTTTCGAGGGTTCCGTACTCAAAGGGAAAAAACGGGACCCGATTAATATGCCTCGGCTGTCTGTCCGTCTGTCAGCGGGCTGTATCTCATGAACTATAATATCTAGATCTATGAAATTTTTCAGAGAATTAAAGGAGGCTCCCATACAAGAAACATGAATTTTTCTATTTTTTTTTTATTTTTCTGGTTTCTTTTACGAAATTATCTAAAAAGTATCATCATATATTATGGTAAGGAACCCATCATGTGCGAGTCCGTCTCACACTTGACCGTTTTTTATATTTTAATACCTACAAATAAAAGACGGGCAGACAATTCGTCGGATAAAATAAATAGACAATTCAAGCCCATGCTTTTTACAGTTTTGCAAACAAAGTATTGTTTATTTTGAGGTTTTGAACTTGTTAGATGTTTGCTTTGGTATCTTACAATCCTCGTATATTTATTGTTGAGTAAATTATTATCTAGTTACGTTTATTTAGGACTCCATTCATTTATGAAAGAATAAAAACTGCACCAACATAATTGAACAAAACGCAATGAAAGCAGAAAATCGCGCATTATAAAGTGAAATCATGATGAAGTAAGATCTTTTCATTCGTTTTAAATAATACAAGCCAGAAACTTTTCTCACAGCTTAATTATAATTTCAATAAAATTATATTTGAACGGAAAAAATAAGATATCATAAAGAGGAAACTAAATTCGTGTACTACAAAATTCCCTTTAGAAGACAGTGTAGTTATTACCCTACTATGGCATTTACGAGTACTAAGCATAAAGGAGGGTTATGATTTATAATTTTTGTTTGTTTAGCTGTGAATTTTCTGTAAAGGCAGTTTTAATTTTAGCGAGAAAACTCGCTAAGAACTACGTATATTTTAAATTCTGTAGAACAATGAATGATCTCTATAACCAATATTTTGCATGGACGTAAATAGGATAAGAAAGTTGAAGTGACAATGGGCTCATGTGGCTCGAAAAACTGATGTCCTTTTACAATGAAAAATGGCGACCATGGGTTGGAAGGCGTATTGGACGACCCCCAGGAGGTGGACGGACGATCTTGTACTTAAGGGCTGTAGAGAGCCACTGGCGCTGGATCCGAGTAGCACAGGATAGCCCTTTGTTACTTCTATTTCTTCTGATTAAGTTCGTTGCGGGTCCTAAGACAGCCGGTAGTGTTTTCGGGCAAAGCCTGTGCGTTATTACACAGCTGCATTATTCGTTGATTATTCGATCAAAAGACGCCACTGTTGATCCTGATAAGTTGAGTTGCAGTGGTGGGACAGAGTGGCGGGTGTGCCCAGAAAAGCTCTTTATGGAACGGAAATATTTTTTCCTTTGTCCAGCTGTAGATTTTGTCACATAAGAATGACATTCAAATTGAGTTTTGGTTAAAACAAATTTAACTGTATCTATGTGTATCATGGGTCGTGATATTGTTTATTTATTGAGACATATCCATGTTCAATCATTGCGAATACAAATACATACATATGTAAATAGCTTCCAAATATCAATACTATTAAAAATGAGTAAAGTAATCTAAATTTACCACTGTTCCGAATGTCATAAGATTCAATTTCGCTTGCTCTATTTATATTTAATGTTTGCAAGGAAAGTTCTCACGTGAACCAAGGTTAGTAAAGTAGGGGTTGGAATGAGGGTGTTTTTTAAATGTTTTCGGTCAAGTGGTTTGCAGTTATCAGTGAATTTATGAGTGAACTTAAACTCGGTAATTTGCAAGTAGCCATTTTTAACTTAATAAACAATATGCAATATCGATTAGTCAAAATGTTATAGTTATCTCTGGATTTTGTAACTAAATTTGCTGGTTAAACTGAAAGGCAAGTTAAACATTGGTATATTTTCAAGATCAACATAATTTTGTTATGTTAGCAACTCAAGAAAAATATCTACTCACAAACTCAAATAATATTATTATTCAAAGAATATTCCAGTTCATTCTTCAAATAAAGTAAAACTTATATTCTCGTACATATTATATTATATATCTATAGGTACTACTTATTTGCTGATCCATTAATAACAGTAGCAAAATATTATGTCTTGACATTGTTAATATGCCTACTTATCATGTTACAAAAACATACAATATTTTTAGTACTTAACAAGATATTCCTAATATATTCATGTGGGAAGATATTTGGGCTAAAATGTCTACCTCTTAAGAGAACGCTGCTACTGATATTGAGTAATTGTCTGTTATTCTATTATCTTCTATGGGTGTATAATAAAAATGATTAGCTGTTTGTCAATCTCGCTAAAACTCGATAACGACTGGACCGATTTGAATGATTCTCTTTTTTCTTCGAATTCAAATTGTTTATTGCTTGTCATCTTATTTATTGGGTAGTTTCTTTGTTCACTCTTAAGAAAAAAAATTGCGAAAATTTGCCAAGAACATCTGATGATCCTACGAAGTAGGAAAAAAAAAAATGTAGGTAAAAAAGGTTATTTTCTTCTAATGATTTTTTTAACTTATTTTGTATAGGAATAGAAATTGCAGTGCCAACGATAATGACGGATTCGAATCCTTCATACTTACATACCTAACAACCTGTCAATCCATGTTAGCTATGCATGCAGCCGCGTGCGACCACCGCGTAGCACGCGCTCACACGCGCTGCGCACGCGCCACCCTTTCATCACACGAAGACGAGGGGAACTTATAGATATGGAAGCTCTCTTTTGGTGGAAGAGATTTACAAAATATCAGAGATTTACGCATGATTTAGTATGAAGGAAATAGTAGTTGATTGTGTTCGTTTTTATGCTCTAATGGGGGACAAACGTGACTATTGAAGGATTTAACTTTTAGTCATATATATACACATCGAAAAACTATCTATGTATTTTTTTTATGATGTTAATTTTATACACAAGTAGGTACTTTTACAGATTTTTTTTATGAATACATACATACATAAATTCCGCTGTATGAGAGGTTTGCAGAAGTGCAACAAAACGCAATTCGCATGTTTATGTTGAGTCCCAGTGAGACAGTTTCCGAATCTGTCGCCGCTATCCGGGCACAGCGAGGAACATGACAGTTACAACAAACGACAGCCTGAGACTCGAACACTCGATCTTTTGGGCGAGTCGGTCAGTTAACTAAGGCACGTAACAAAGTGAGCTACCACGCCCTCCTTTAAATAAAAATGATTTTCAAATCCTAAAGCTTTTTTAGTTGTGAGAAAAGTGATCCTATTTGCTTCGGTCTACCATAGTAGCCCTCTGGGCTACTTTAAGCCCCACGTTATCTCAAAAAACTGGAACTCCCAGGTTTAACGTACCTAAGTAACTTTCAAAATCAAAGTAACTTTATTCCATAAACATAAAAGAAAGTACTTAGAATCGTCAAATTAATTTAATACGATTATTTTTCTTAAAAATGACTCGACTACTGGTTCGGAAAATTTATGTCGCGGAAGATACCGGCAATAAAACCCAGATTCTGTAATTTGGTACATGAACATGTTTTTTTATAATTAGCCACTAATACATCTTATAGCCTAGGGTGATATAATGCGACAAAGCTCATGTCACCACTTTCTTAAACTAACTCATAAACCCGAACATACAAAAGTAAAAATTGTCGGTGCAACTGGGAATTGAACCTGCTATCGCTACTGTACTTTAATTCTGCTACACTTCTCAACAATGTTTGTGTGTTTCGATTACAAAACAAATTTTTACGATTGTATTACTGGCGGCATCTAGTGTTCAGGAACAGAACTAGTAAAGTTTCCACGTAAACAGTATTTATGACTAGGCTCTAGATGGCGTTGTATTATTTTATTTTAGTCAATCGAAATTCAAATTACGCATTCCACAGTTTGGTTTAATATATTCCCTGTTTTGTATCCATTACTGAATTTGTGATCATCTTGTAATGTAAATAAATAAAATCACTCACTTTTTTTCACTCTCATTCACTCACGTACGTTATTTTTCAGGATTTTTGAAAATAATCTTCTCAAGTAAAGTTAAAACGAGCTTTTTATCTAAAGGTCTTTTATAGAGGGCGACACGTAATGTGAGACTAATAATATTGAAATATTCAAGAAGTAATTGTTCAGATTACAAGGCAGTCCGCGTTTAGTAGAAGTTAAGTACATTAGCCTCCCTACTGTACAAGTATATTTTATTGGTTTACAAAAGTACCTGACAACCTGTTGTATTTTTTTTTTCGGCGCACATCAATAGGAGGTAGAAAATTATTTTAGGCTAACAATCTGTTGTATTGTGTTGTTTGTTCTACCTGTTGTATTATTTAGCACTGAGCAGTCTCCTCATAGTCATCTCTACAAATAGGCGAATAGCTAAAAATGTTTACAATAGTGACGTAATAATAAAAACATAAGGATGTATAAAAGTTTTTATTAAATTGTTTTAATACGTATATTTATTTATTTATCGTGGCTAGACCGAGAGTCGGGCTCGGACAGTGTGTCTCTCTGTTCCAGATCCATTTCGAAGTCATCCACCGCTAGCGGGGTATCTATAACAACAAGCAGAATCAGAATAAGCTATTTAGAACAATTACAGAGGTTTCTTGTCGGATTCTTCCCCGTATAAATAGCATTCGTGGCAGTATAAAAATATGACGATTTGAAAGAGCTTATTTTAAGTCTCTTCAAATAAAAACAGTTTGACTTTGAATCTTTCAATAAGCACAAATATAAGATATTGCGGCTGCGTCTTGAACACTGCCGAGTTATACGTGAATTCATGTACGTAATGGGAAGTTTTGAGCGTATTATTGCTTCTCCTAGGTAGGCATTACATTTAAGACATCATCGCCGCTTTGCAACAGGTTCGATTGGAGTCAAATGCCTGCTTGGTTGGCGCGCCGCCACGGCCCGCAGCGCGCCGCACAGTACATACCTAGATGCGTGAGCGTGACCCCCATGGCGCGTCGCAGCGCCGGCTCGGAGGCCAGGCAGGCGGGCGCCACCCGCGCCGCCACGGCCCGCAGCGCGCCGCACAGTACATACCTAGATGCGTGAGCGTGACCCCCATGGCGCGTCGCAGCGCCGGCTCGGAGGCCAGGCAGGCGGGCGCCACCCGCGCCGCCACGGCCCGCAGCGCGCCGCACAGTACATACCTAGATGCGTGAGCGTGACCCCCATGGCGCGTCGCAGCGCCGGCTCGGAGGCCAGGCAGGCGGGCGCCACCCGCGCCGCCACGGCCCGCAGCGCGCCGCACAGTACATACCTAGATGCGTGAGCGTGACCCCCATGGCGCGTCGCAGCGCCGGCTCGGAGGCCAGGCAGGCGGGCGCCACCCGCGCCGCCACGGCCCGCAGCGCGCCGCACAGTACATACCTAGATGCGTGAGCGTGACCCCCATGGCGCGTCGCAGCGCCGGCTCGGAGGCCAGGCAGGCGGGCGCCACCCGCGCCGCCACGGCCCGCAGCGCGCCGCACAGTACATACCTAGATGCGTGAGCGTGACCCCCATGGCGCGTCGCAGCGCCGGCTCGGAGGCCAGGCAGGCGGGCGCCACCCGCGCCGCCACGGCCCGCAGCGCGCCGCACAGTACATACCTAGATGCGTGAGCGTGACCCCCATGGCGCGTCGCAGCGCCGGCTCGGAGGCCAGGCAGGCGGGCGCCACCCGCGCCGCCACGGCCCGCAGCGCGCCGCACAGTACATACCTAGATGCGTGAGCGTGACCCCCATGGCGCGTCGCAGCGCCGGCTCGGAGGCCAGGCAGGCGGGCGCCACCCGCGCCGCCACGGCCCGCAGCGCGCCGCACAGTACATACCTAGATGCGTGAGCGTGACCCCCATGGCGCGTCGCAGCGCCGGCTCGGAGGCCAGGCAGGCGGGCGCCACCCGCGCCGCCACGGCCCGCAGCGCGCCGCACAGTACATACCTAGATGCGTGAGCGTGACCCCCATGGCGCGTCGCAGCGCCGGCTCGGAGGCCAGGCAGGCGGGCGCCACCCGCGCCGCCACGGCCCGCAGCGCGCCGCACAGTACATACCTAGATGCGTGAGCGTGACCCCCATGGCGCGTCGCAGCGCCGGCTCGGAGGCCAGGCAGGCGGGCGCCACCCGCGCCGCCACGGCCCGCAGCGCGCCGCACAGTACATACCTAGATGCGTGAGCGTGACCCCCATGGCGCGTCGCAGCGCCGGCTCGGAGGCCAGGCAGGCGGGCGCCACCCGCGCCGCCACGGCCCGCAGCGCGCCGCACAGTACATACCTAGATGCGTGAGCGTGACCCCCATGGCGCGTCGCAGCGCCGGCTCGGAGGCCAGGCAGGCGGGCGCCACCCGCGCCGCCACGGCCCGCAGCGCGCCGCACAGTACATACCTAGATGCGTGAGCGTGACCCCCATGGCGCGTCGCAGCGCCGGCTCGGAGGCCAGGCAGGCGGGCGCCACCCGCGCCGCCACGGCCCGCAGCGCGCCGCACAGTACATACCTAGATGCGTGAGCGTGACCCCCATGGCGCGTCGCAGCGCCGGCTCGGAGGCCAGGCAGGCGGGCGCCACCCGCGCCGCCACGGCCCGCAGCGCGCCGCACAGTACATACCTAGATGCGTGAGCGTGACCCCCATGGCGCGTCGCAGCGCCGGCTCGGAGGCCAGGCAGGCGGGCGCCACCCGCGCCGCCACGGCCCGCAGCGCGCCGCACAGCGCCCGCGCGGCGCCTCGCTCGGCCGCGTTTGGCCCCGACACCTGCGACAGGTGCGCCGGCAGCGGGCTGGACAGTCTGCCAACACGGATACAGCCTTACTATGCGTAATCAAGAGTTCGCGGTAGCTCAGTTTGTTACGTGTCTTGGTTAACCAACCGACCCGACCCGAGGATTCGAGTCTGTGGTTGCCGTAAGTTGTACCTTCCACGCTCCTCATTGTACCCGGATAGTGGCAACAGATTCGCAACCTGTTACTCAAGTAGTCCATTCATTTTAGTAGAGTTAAGGGGGAATTCGAGCAACCTAACTGTTGCTTGTATAAACTTTTATTTTGATATCCTCAAACTTGTCTCAAAACCTACATATTGTAAGATGTCTGCGTCTGTCAAAAATTAAGGTCAAAGGTCACAAAAATCGATTTTCGGGCATTTTTTTTGCAAATATCTCGTTTCCTTTGGGGTTTACGCTATTTACATTTATTATCAAATCACACAAAGCATCCATACTACAGATGGTAGATCAACGTACAAGATCGTCCGGGTTGAAGTCACCGTCCTTTCTATTTAAAACGTCTAGCAGTTCACTGTTTTCCGGTTCGAAAAATTGAAAAGCCAGTGTAATTACCGTCAAGAGATGTACAACATATTTGCATAGAATGCATTCAAGGCATTCGCGGTGATGTTCCATACATCAAGGGCATCCTCATGTCAATAGACGGCGGTATCACTTTCCATCAGGTAAACCGTTTTCTTGTTTAAAAAAGCTTGTACATTTTAACTCTACAACTGTGTCTACACATAACAAAACAGAAACTGAAACAGGGTTTTAATAAAATTACCTTTCCCTCTGCTCCTTATCCAGCTGCACAAGCAGTTGGTACGTGTTCTGCAGAGCTGGTCCGATGCCGAAGTCATGCTGCGAGTTCATGATGTCCTCCTCAAGGTCTGCGAGGAAATCCATGTCGATGCCCAGCTCCGATAGGCTTCTTAGCTGGTCGATATCCACCTTCAGGTTTGATATGTCCTGGAGGGAGGATATTAACTTTAATTATATACATTTAATCAGCGCTGTTTTCTACTATGAGTACGGATTAGTCTACAAGACAAAAACATAATTGTACGAGAGGGCGTACATTACTTAAGTTCCTGACATCATAAGTCACAGCCTGTTCAATTGACTGTCAACTTTTGATTTTATTTATTGTTAATAGATGGCGTTTTATCTTTCTACATCGCGGTATCGTTTACTGTCGAAGCCCACTATATAAGCCTCTTGGAATTTAAATCGAGAAATAACCCCGTTGGGGCTACAAGTTTTGAGGCCTCCCAGCCTTAAGGCTTGTAGACCCAACGTAATGCCCGGCTTTGAGGGCATCAACGCAAGGAGGCGAAGCTACGCTGCGAATCGCTCCCTTGCGGGGAAGCACTCGCCGCGCGGTTAGTTCGGTTACGCTGCGAAGGCCAATAGGGCCGCAGTTAGGGTCCATAAAATATAAATATATATATTTATTATTATATATAAATCGAGAAAGCAAAATAAAAGCACACCCCGACAGTACCTATCTATATTTAGTCACAGCCTACATATAATTTCACGTGACTCAATAATAATTCAATGTACAATGAAGACGCTCCGCTGTATCGGTTCGGTGTATCATTTAAACGACCTCGGTGGCGCAGTGGTGAAAACAGCCGACTGCTACGCTAGAGGTTCCGGGTTCGAATCCCGGCGGGGGCGGGACTTTGTGTTATTTGCAAGACGCATTGTTTCGCTTACCGGTCTCGGATGTTGTATTCTTATTTATTTAGTATATACCATATCGTTGCTTAGCACCTGCGATACAAGTTCTTACGACACTTAGTGCAGGGCTGAGTCAATGTGTGTGTCGTGATGTGGTTATTATTATCATACCACCATATCTGACATTGCATTTCTTTGACTTGACGTTACAGCCTGACATCTATTCTTGACTAAAATATTTAAGTGATCGTGCCCTTGGCTCGTTCAATAATCAAAATCCTAATAAAGTTTCTTTGATTTTAGGGAATACCGTAAACTAAAAAAAAAAGTACTTAGAAATGTCAAATGAATTTAAAGGAAGAATGTTCAGAATGTATTGACCAAACCCCAGAATCGACATGGACTAAATGGTCGCCAATAGGTTCATTGCGAAAAGGGTTTAAGGGCTAATGTCTGTTAAAAATGTATGAAGAAATCCAATCAAATCCAATCCCAGAAAAATTTTGTCAGCATTAAGTCACTATTTTTTTTTTTTTTTGGATCATCTTATTCAAAAAGTGTCGACCACCTTTTGAGAAAAGTTTTAACAGATACCGGCAAGAATCCCAGATTATATTATTTATTTATGTCAAAATTTTATACTTTGAAACTGATATATATAACCGTCTAATAATCTAATATCAGTATAATAATAGTCGAGATGATGCGATATATAGCTCATAAAATAAAATACAATTTATTTTATTTAAATAAAGGAACAGGGATCGTTGCGTATGGCGAACCATTGTCTCTGCCTACTCCTTTGGGACGAAGGCGTGAGTGTGTGTGTGTGTGTTAAAAGGAATATGAAATGATTTATAAATTACATTACTACAATGATGCACCTATCCAGTGTTTCTAACAAGTTTTTCTAAACTTCAGGTGGCATAGATTACTAGTGATTTTGTATGAGCGATATAAATTAGGGGGCGTCCATAAATTACGTGAGATGTTTAAGGGGGGGAGGGGGTAGAGTCAAATCTCATCTAATATTACTTCGGAGAGAGGGGGAGTCTCGGCAAATATCACGCATTTTTTTTTCTGATTGAAACAAAAAAAATAACTATTCTGGTCCATTTAATCCAGATTGTACAAGCTTCAAGAACGATAAGTCTCGATTTAAGGATTCTATTGTTAATTTTTTATTACACTTATAACTATCAGCAATATTGATTACTTGTCTTAACTAGTCGTAAATAAAAGCAATATTTTTTTTCTTTTTACAATAACAATCCGAAGCGTTTACGTAAGAAACCCACATTTTGAAAAATCTCACTTGAGATTGGGGGACGGGGAAGGGGGTTGAATAAAATCTCACTACATCTCACCATGGGGGAGGGAGGGATAGAAAATAAAAAAAAACACCTCACGTAATTTATGGACGCCCCCTTACTAAAAATCCGTTAGAGGCGCTTTACAAAGATTCATACAAATATTCATGAATATTTGTTTATTTTGAATAGTATGTACTTTTTGTTTTGTAAATCTTCTTATTCACTGAGTTTAATTCACTGAAAGCCTATAACATTGACAAATACAAATTTGATAAACTCACAATCTCCTCTTTAACAGGCGTCGATTCTTGTGGCTGCTGCTTCTTATCAGGGAACATGGCCTCCATGTCGTATATACAGCTCCAGGGGGAGTCGGGGGCGAAGCGGAGCAGTTCCTCATTACCTTGACCTGTTTCCGACGCTGAAACAGATAACACCTTGTCAATATCTGTGCACATTAAAACGATTCCATGAACACGAAAAGTCAAGGACAAAGAGTAAGATAGAAATGTCTTTACATCCCTTTCTAATCACCGACCAAATAGACAAAAGAGCGTTCGGAGATTGCACGTGCGAAGCCGGGTTGAAATATTATTCTTCATTTAGACACAAAACATACAACCTATTTTTATTCGAATACGGCGAAGCAAAAACGAGGGTTATGATTTTGATCGGTTTTGTAGTTAAGTATTCAATTTAACCGTGGTCATATGCCTATACAAAAACCTAACCTAACATAACAAAATAATATAAGTGAGTAAGTTTGCCTTATACTGTAGGTGGCATATGAACACGGCTAAATTGAATAGTTAACTTCAAAATTTCAGATGAAAATATTTTCTTGTTTCATACATTTTAGAGCGCGGTTTTCAGTAGTCTGGTTTTAGTTTTTAATTATATGACTAGATAACAGGCAGATACTTGAATAGAATTTAAAATGATTGACCGTTCATCATGCCATAGACTATATCATGTTATTGATGATGATACTCACGTAGCGTGTGGTACAGCAGATGTGATTCCTCTTTTGTGAGAGTAGCGAAGGTTCCGTCGTAGGACGGAGCGTACGAGCTGAAGGGCCCGTAGTTGAGGGGCTTCACGCCCTTCACCATATTGCGGCGGTCTTCGCGAGGTACTGGACACATGGAAAAGGGAATCCCTCAGAATTCGACAATACTACAAAGGCTACGGTCAGAATAGTGTGTACCTCTTTGTATATTTTTTTTTTTCAAATTAAAATAATTAAACTGGTCAAGCGTGAGTCGGACTCGCATATGATGAGCTCCGCACCGCCTTGTAAAATTAAACATTATATTATTTTTAGATAATTTCATAAAAGAAGCAAGAACAGGCAACGAATTGTTCGAGATCCCTTGCAATTTTTAATTTATTTAAGTTTTTAATATTTATTGTTATAACGGCAACAGAAAAAGATATTCTCTGAAAATTTAATGAATCTACCTATTATGGTACATGAGATACAACGCGGAGGGATGCAGAGTTATGCACTTGCAAGCTTTTTAATTCAAGGCTGATTAAAAATTTGACTTACTATGTATACTTCCTGTCCCATGTCGCAGTTTTCCGATGAGCTGTCCAAGCGTGAGTCGGTCATCTGACGGGTCTGATCCGAGCGCGAGGCAGAGAGTGGTTTTACCCTCAGCATCCATGCGGGGGAACGCTGCAACGACATGTAGTGTGGTCAATATGTTGCTTTATTGCTTAGAAAGGTTTGGTGTTAGATATTGTTCTTTTCACAGTTTTTGGTTAATTTGAACCATGTTACGTTAATTGTTTGTTATTATTCATCAATTTTCCTGCTTCGATTGTGAGTATCAATCAGTGGAAACTACATTGGTGATTGTATTATTATTTGTTACTCAAAATTAAAATATAAACTGTAAAAAAATAAATAATAAGGCACGTTTCAATCAAAATACGAAGGCGGGTCAACAAGTCCGTGACTTTTTTAATTACTGACCTCTTTACTGAAAAAGCAACACTACTCCTGTCAACAGGCATCTGTCAGTTGACTCCTATCAAAATTTGAACTTGTTGCGTCAGTTAGTTTGTGTTAGACAGCTACCTTTATCAGACTACCCAGTAATTTGCATTATTTTTTGCGAAAAAAAACCATTACCGAGACCAAGGCTAAGCTTGATAAATACAATGGTTACTCTACACCATCGATTTCAATGGTAAAAAAGTGGTTTACTGAATTTCGTAGTGGCCGTACAAGCACTGAAGATGCCAAATGTCTTGGACGCCAAGTTGAGGTCTCTACCCCCGAAACAATCGAAAAAATTCACGATATGGTGTTGGCCGACCGAAGATTGAAAGTGCAAGAGATTGTGGAAGCCGTAGGGATCTCTCATGGCTCAGTGGTTTCAATTTTGAATGATCACTTGGGCATGAGAAAGCTTTCCGCAATATGGGTGCCGCGTTTGCTAACAGACGACCACAAACGCAATCGTGTAACAACTTCACAGGAAGGTTTGGCGTTGTTTAATCGCAATATGGAGGAGTAGTTTGCGCCGTTTTGTAACCGTGGACGAAACATGGATCCATCACAACACACCAGAGACCAAACAACAGTCGAAACAGTGGGTTTCTAAGGTTGAAACGGCGCCAAAGAAGGCCAAGGTTCTTTTCCACCAAGACAATGCAAGGGTGCATACATGTGCAGTTGCCATGGCAAAAATCCATGAATTGGGCTATGAATTGCTCCCTCATCCGCCCTATTCTCCAGATTTGGCTCCGAGTGACTACTTCTTGTTCCCAAACCTGAAGAAATGGCTTGGTGGAAAAAGATTTGACTCCAATGATGAAGTCATCTCGAAAACAAAGGCCTATTTTGAGGACCTCGACAAATCATATTTTTTGGAAGGGATAAAAAAATTGGAGAAGCGTTGGACAAAGTGTATAGAGCTCAAGGGAGACTACGTTGAAAACTAAAATGATTTATTTATCAAGAAATCTGTGTTTTATTGACTTATTGACCCGCACTCGTAGTTAAAATTAAAATTAGTTAATATAATCTCATCTCAAAGGGCAGAATTAAAAACTCAAAAGATAAAACTTTTTTGCCACGCATATTAGAAGGAATGGATGATTAATAAATGAAATACATAAAAAAGATGATGATGATGATGACAAATTAAAATAAGATGCTGTGCAATATACACCCACCTTTCTTAGCCAGTCGTCGCCTATGCTGTTCCCTGGCAGCTTCCATCTGTATCTTCACACTGTCGCCGGAGTCCTGACGCTCCGGCCCGTCCGACGTTGTCTCAGCTTCGGAGCCCCCGCTCTTGATGGGGCTGCTGCGTTTTAGCACCTTATGCTAAAGTAATAAGGATTAGTTTGCCTTAGTGAGGGAATTGTCTGGGTGTGTTTTTTTGTGGAGATTAAATTTGATTTATCTTTATTATTATATAGGGAAAAATCATAAACATTAGATAATTCCTTTACCAAAACTGTGCAATTTTGTTTACAATTAAAAATATTAAGTTCAAATGAATCTATACAGAAACAATATCAGAAGGTATCAAATTGAAACTCCATAAAAAAAAGGAAAAACAATTTTTAATTATGACATGCAAATTATGAGACAAAATCCATCCACACATAATCGCGAATTAAACTTAATTAACACAATACAACATCGTTAAGAACAATTAAAAAGCAAATTAAAACACTATATGATAACTACCAAATAATTATAGATCGTATATCTAGGTATATAGATAATATAATTGACTTTCACCTTTCGCCCGTATGTCCTAAGCGGCTGCGTTGAAAGTGATGCGGTTAGTTTATTTCAGTAGGATAATTCAAATATTACATAATAGGAATAAAAAGCAAACCAAAATTTAAATAGTTCCAGTTTGTGAAAAGAAATTTTATACTAATTTACATAACGTGTAGGATAATATATTTTCACAACATATAGTCAACATAAAACATATTTGAATTATGTGAGAAATGTATTAGTCAATTTAGTCCGTTATGATTGTTTTTTACCATTTTTTATTTATTTATTTGATTGATGGTTTGATCAACTGAAATGAAAGTGCAGTGAATAGAAGGGTCTACATCAATATTTAATATAACCAGCTAACATAAAAGCCTTATAGATATTTTTTTTCTTCTAAGAAACCTACGATATCTTCAACCGTTACTAAAGACAATTACACAATCAAAAGTACCTTTAAAGATTTCTTAGAAAAAAAATCACTCAACGAAGGTGAAATTTCTTAAGTTGATAAATTTTAATCGTATCTGTGAAGGTATGTCTATCAGTCAGTTGGTCAAAGATAGAACCGAAACACAATTTTAACTTCTAAATCTTCGTAAAATATAAAAGAGCCGAGGTTAAAGTTGAAAATAAACCCTCCCTTTTGCTTCGCCGTAGTAGGAGAAAACGAGAAATCCTATTTTAAGTCTCCAATGACACATTAACAGAGAATGGAGAAAATAGAGCTGTGACACGACATGACATTTTTTTTCACACTTTTAATTTTAAAACCTATTTTTAGATTCCTGTAATTATAAAAGGATCATCCATAATATGAAACTTTAATATACCAAAAACTGCTGAACCCACCCCAGTCACAGTTTCCAAAACACTCCATTACCCCGACAACGTAAACACAGCAAAAATTATAGCTTTATCTCACTTACCACATCCATCTTGCCAATATCAAATCCCAGCTCTCTAATGGGTATCTCGTACATGTACGTGAGGATGTTGCCGAGTGGTCTGAGTTTCTGCGGAGTCAGCTGCTTCAGCCCCACATGGAGGAGCCGCTTGGCTGCCTTGTGGTACACGGTGCCATGCTTGTTGTATTTCATTGCGTTGTTGCACATCAGTTTGAAGTCGCTCTGTGGATTTGTAGGATGCAAGTTAATCCTTATTAATATTACAAAAGGGAAAGTGTGTAAGAACAAATGTATGTTTGTTACTCTCTCACGCAAAAACTACAGAATGGATTTTAATGAGACTTTACAATAATATATGTACTTTGTTAATCAGTATAACACATAGACTATAATTTATAGAGATAAACAACAAACGTCAAGTAATAAAAAATCATATAAGAGCCATTTTCAACTTCTATGCGGATGAAGTTACAGGCAAAAGCTAGTTAAGTATAAAACAAGAACAACTCAATAGAGTGCAGTACTTGATTGACAAGCCAAGGATAAAACCGTATCTCTATGGTGCAATAATCAGCGATTCACAAGCAAAATAACAGCATAAAGAAATCATAGTAAATAATCCACAAAATTTAAACCAACACCTAAACCCCCTGATAGTTAAAGAAATTGACTTTAGTTCATTGTTTAAAGAACTAAACATTTGACCAGAAAGATACAACACTAAGCTGAATGTCCTATATTGTGACTGATAGCTCTAATTATGAGGAGGCAAAATAAAAATAATCCCAAACTCTAATATCACAGGAACAACATTATAAATAAAATAAAAAAAATATATTAGAGCTGTCCTCACATTAGCATGGTGAAAAGTCTTGAATCATTTTCTTTTGGTAAACTTTGTTATAGTTCCCAAGACAGTTGGTAGTGTTAGTGGGTGCTGTATGTACCCACTACACAACTGTATTTCAAAGGATACTGATTCTGATCATGGCTAACACTATCCCAAAAAAATGCTTAAACAACTTACAATAAAACAATTCAGCGATCTGTAATCATTGTCATCAATCTTCTGCTTAATAGTTGAGAAGTCCATGGGTCGTTTGATGATGTTGGAGTAGTTTGGTGCAAAGTTGTCATTGACTGGCCATGCAAAGAACTGGTTGGGGTCCCGTTTCTCCAGGTTCCTTAGGAGGTGTTCTAGCAGACGGGAGAGCGGACGGCGTTTCTGGCTTGCCTGTTGACATGGAAGTTGAGTTTCACTCGAACAGGGGGATTTGTAGCTTGGGATGTGAACTAAAAGAGCAGTTAATATCTCAACAATTTTATAAACCTTGATCATAGATATAAGCTCTATTAATTTTCTACAGTGACTAAATAAATAAATAAATAACCACATCACGACACACACATTGACTCAGCCCTGCACTAAGTATCGTAAGAACTTATATCACAGGTGCTAAGCAACGATATGGTACATTCTAAATAAATAAGAATACAACATCCAAGACCGGTAAGTGAAACAATGCATCTTGCAAATAACACAAAGTCCCGCCCCCGCCGGGATTCGAACCCGGAACCTCTAGCGTAGCAGTCGGCTGTTTTCACCACTGCTATTCTACCACTATTCTATATTTTTTTGTCAGTTTTATATGTCAAAATTATTTGTTTTGGTATACTTTTTAAGGAAATTTAATTGCTTTGTTATTTATGGTACTTAATAAACACCTTTTACTTCATTTCTTTCCCAAGTAAGTAGTATAAAGTGAAAACTTAGTTTCTTCAACATCCACTGCCTACGTACCTTCAGTACGCATGTCCTGGGCTCTCTATGTGCAGCAGGCGATAGGGGACCAGGGCTCTGTCGCCGGTGCATCTTTTTAGGTACAGTGTCTTCATCAGAGTCATCCTCATCAGACAGCTTGATCTAAGAAAAAGAAACTAACTTATTAAGGCCTGAAATGGAAAAAGGCTCCACATAGCGTTTTCATACAAAATTGCTAGGCGACGGTTCCCACTTAACAAATATTCAGGGCATAAGTTTTTTTCATTAAAAATTAATTCAATCAAGTCCCTGCCTTGCACACCATTTGCTACACGAGTACCCAATTTTCGTATAACAACATAAATTCACTGTAATAGCAATAACTTCAACAATATTTTTCTTATATAAAATAAATACAAAGCTTAGCTATGGCGCCAGTATAGCACCCACCATATCGATCTCCCGGCGCCGTCTCTTCTTCTTTTTAGGTTTCTCCTCAACCTCTTTCTGGTCATCAGTGATATCATTGTCACTTAAATCAAGTAATTCTTCCTCTGTAATTAGAAAGAGAGTATTATTTCCGATCAAAATACCAACAGACGGGCGTCTATGAACACTTACTGCAACTCAGTTTTTCGATGTCGTCCATCATTTTGATTGTTGAATTAGGTTAAAAACAGAAGTATTTATGTAAACTTAATATTGATTATGCCTTTATCATTTTAAAATTATTATTTATTCGTAAATATAAATAAAATACAGTTGAGAACGTTGGTACGCTTGGCCAGATTGAATATGTTTTTATTGCATCCATTTTGACAGCACAGTGACGTTAATAGCGACGATTATGATTGGGTCCTTTCACTCTAGTTATGCTGTTTACACCAATCGCAATGAAGCTTCATATTTTTTTGGTAGACAAAAACTCACTTACGCTTGGTATGCTTCGTTCCCTGCGATATTTTTATTAATGATGATTTGAAATTACATTTTCAGTTGAGTATTAAAACTGTTCGAAATTTCGAACGAAAAAATATTGCTCTAGTCTAGTAGTATTATTAAAGATATTTGTGATTGTAATGAAATATGAATATATAAAAGTGACATTGCATTCATAACATATTGTAATTAGATGCTGGCCCATTTAATTATTACCTATGTTTAGATAAATCTAAATCTATAAAAGTTTCATTCCATCCATGATCAGTGGGGTTTTTATTTGTGCATTGTTTTTTTTTTGTGTTGACCAGCCATCTGGCATTTGGCAGCGAGTTCATCACTCTTTATCATGTGAAAGCTCAGTTTTTAGATACTTGCTTTGGTAAACCGACCGATCCGACCCGTTAGGTCGAGGATTCGAGTCTCGGGTTGTCGTACGTTGTAGCTGCCATGTTCCTCACTGTGTCCGAAAGTGGCGACTGATTCGCAACCTGAGACACTGAGACTGAATATAAACATGCGAAATGCGGTGTTTAACACCTCGACCTATCCCTCTCGAGGGATTAATTTCGGCGTAAGTTGTTTTATGTTTATACCTAGTCAGGTCATAAATTCTGTCACATGTTTAATATAAAATAATTGAAACAAGTTTATTCATTATGTAACCATTTATATACCAAAATGAACTTAACAAAACATTAATTCTTATGACACTAAAGTTTATTCAAAATGACCTCCGTGATTTTGAATACAGGCCTTCAATCTACGCGGCCAGTCGTCTATCGCAGCACGAACGAGGTACATGTCAATATCGGCGGCTGCCTTAATCAAGGATGTCTTGAGTGACTCCAAATTGGGATGAGGCTTTGAGCACGCCTTTTCCTCCAAGTGTTGCCATATCTTGTAATGTAACGGATTCAAATCTGGACTGGAGGAGGGCCAGTCCTCGTGCCGGATGAAGTCGATTTCACGCGCCGCCAGCCAGTCTTGTGTGCTCTTCGCTCTATGAGCTGGCGCCGAATCTTGTTCGAATACCCAGTGTCTGTTATTGAACATGGTATGAGAAACAGTTTCCACAAGGTTCGTCAGGACTGTATTTTGATACACAACTGCATTAGTTTTTACACCTTTCTCACAAAAATGTACCTCTGTTAAGCCCCAATAAGAAACCTCCAACCATACCATGAGCGAGGATGAAAAATTACTTCGTTGGACACGCGGAATACGGTTGGTCGCTTTTTCACTACTGTGTGCGTACACCTTATCATTTTGTTTGTTGTAGCTCTCTTCTACGGGAAAAAATTTTTCATCCGAAAAAAGAATTTCCCGATATTTTTTCCCGCGTGCCGCTTCAACAAAGCGCGGCATCTCTTCAGTCTCAGGTCCATTAGACGAGCATTCAAACGATGTCCTGTTTTTCTTCGATATGCCCGAAGCCCTAAGTCTTCATTTAACACACTTTTCACCGTGGTTCTACTTAACCCCATCTGAAGGGCCAACAGTTTCTGCTTACGTTTGGGATTTATTTGAATTCGTGCCTTCACAGCTTTAAATAAACTTTTTAATCATTATTATTGGAATAAGTTTATTGGTCTATACGGTAAAAACAACATTAGTTTTCGTTATGGAGACAAAAAAATATACATTGGTTTTATTATTTTCATGGTATAGACAAAATACCTCGTGGCCCTAATTTTGTTTTGAGTAGTATATTTATATAGTACTTACCTACAGAACTGTCAAGTGTAGGTCAGGAGGTAGATCTTAGTATAAAATAATGACAGATGCCTCCATCAGTCCAAAAAAGTATATAATAATAACAAAATACACTAAAAACATTTTACATAGGCTTATTTAATGTCCGATTAAATTATGATATTTTTTTCAAACAAGCTATACGGCTTGGACACTCCTTCCACGCTCTGAAAAACACCGTGTTGAATATACAAAACAAAAACGATATGAATAGTGGCCATGCTGCTTTAATTATGTACTAGGTGTGTATTTATTTAGCGCTACACTGCTAACTCTATTTACTATCTAGGGCGCTTATTTACATATTGATAATGATTTATAGATTATTCTATAACGTTAGCATGATTAAAAAGTGGCAGCAATAACCGTACGGTGTTTTATTGATCAGTAGTCATTATAAGATCTTCGTTTTTAATTTGTTAAAGACCATCAAATGGTATTGCTGTTATTCTAGTTGTCATATTAAATAATCTATAGCTGGAATTTTACTGACAATAATATTACATATGTGTGAGTTGTCCCATTCAAACAAAAGGCTTTACTTAGTCCCAATATGAGGCAATAAGGATTTGCTGTAGAGACTGAATTAAATAGACATCTCCAATTTGCAGGGGGGCAGGGCAGGGCATATTCGAACGTGTGACCTCCCGTGTTACAGCCATCATCGGTTAAAACTGCTGCTGTTGAAAGATTTCCCATGGACAAGGACAGTTTCGTATTAATCAACAAGTTGTTGTATGGAGAATACCTAATCTAATAAAAAGAAGAGCATCGTTTGTATACTATACATATTAATACAGGTATTATTACAGTTACATTATAGATTTAAGCCCGTTTTCTGATTTGACGCAGTAGCGTGCCTGGAGTTTTAGTACAGGGCAAGCCGAGAGATATCATACTTCATACTTCCGTTGTGGTCTTGCTGGCGTGGACGAGCTCAGCAAAACACTCAGAAGTTTGCGAACATGTCAGCAAAACCACAATTTAGATGGCTTTAAAAAGGCGTTCGATTTGTTAATTTTATAAATAAGAGCGCGAACTTATTTTAGTTTGATAGGGCAAGCCGGGCTTTTGGGCTTCTATGATAGTACCGCCACTGATTTGAAATCGAAATCGGTATTCGTACCAAAAGCTACATAAAAGCTAAACGCTAAGCGCCAATGGTTCTATGAAGCGTTCTTGATTGGGTCGGTAAGCGCGGTAAAGATTCGGTACCGCACAAATCAGGAACGCTCCAAATAAATACAGGCGATTAGCCTACATCTTTTATGTGGCTTTTGGTATTGCGTATTTAAAAATACCTTTACCGCACCGACAAATTAGAAAACGGACTGAGATAAGAAACGTTAAACTAAATACATGGCAAGTCATATAAGGAAACAATAATTTTTACATGATTCTTAAACTTATAATTAAGATCTATCGATCATTTAATTATAATTTAATTTTGTAGAAAATATTAAATTAATGTGACAAATTCTAATGTAATTTTAATTTTAATTGAACTTAAATTCTAGATATATTACTTATGACAATCAAAAATTGGAATTGTTTTAAATATAACCATTACATTTGTAAGCTCTTAATAGAGCAGGACTGCGAGAATCTAATTGATTCTAAACATCTATGTACTGTACTGTACCCGTTTCCACAAATAAATATTACTGACTATGATTTTGAAAATCCAACTAAAGTATAACTTAAAACTTTATTTTAAAACCCAAACCAACAGGTAAGTTATGTTAAGGTTCGCGTTAAGTTTAGGTTTAGGTCGGGTCGTTGCACGATCCGAGATACAGCGTTGATCGGAACGGACTGCGCGCGCAACTTACAACAATTAATTTACAATCCGCCAGATATCGACAGTAATAACAGATGTTCTGTGAAACCAATAGGAAGCTTCCACACTGGACGCAGCGTTAGAATCTTTTTCATTGTAATAAACTGGTATGAAATTTCTTTAAAAGCGGGGTGGAAAATAGGTTGCACTCTCATTTATGTATGGAGTTACAATTTCTGACAACTAACGTTTTCAACATAAACCGCATCCGGAGATGAAACAATAATATTTTTTCTGAAACAAAAAAACTAACAAAGACTTGAGGTCGAAGTCGTTAGTGATTTGAGTCAATCAAATATATCATACACGCTATTGTAAAAAAAATTCGTCAATAAAATTTGCTAAGGGTACAAGCCCCATACAGGGATGGAACAAGAACAGATTTTTTTCAATAACAAACAAATTTTATGAAACCATACACATTATATTTTGCGATACAGTTAATTTATTTCTTATTAAACGACTTCAAAAAAAGGAGGTTTCTTAATTCGACCGTAAATTTTTCGTTTAAAACTTATTGGTCATTAAACTAAATGCTTAAATATACCTAAAATATTATCTTTTAAGTCGTCTTCAATAATAACAATAATAATAACCACATCACGACACACGCATTGGCTCAGCTCAGCACTGAGATATAATCTTATATCAAAGCTACGACATGGTAAACTACATACTACACTACTACCGGTAATCGAAACGATGCGTCTTGCAATAACACAAAGTTCCGCCCCCGCCAGGATTCGAACCCGGAACCGTAGCGTAGCAGTCGGCTGCGCCATTAACCTCTTCTCAACTCAACAGTTTTAAAGCACTCCTTTATAAAATCTTACTAAAATCTTTCTATTGAGTAGTGACACCATAACAAACTATTTAGTACATAAACTATATGTACATACCTTGATAATTTTTCCTATTTTATCTTATCCCTGTAACATAACCTTTACAAGTATTGGTTCGCGTTCTATTACTGCATCGTTTCATGTGATCAACTAATTAAATTGGTATAGCAGCCAATAAAAGATGGCGGACAATAAATCCTTGCGTTTCGTTCTACGTTCCTATCGCTTTGTATTTTGTTAGAAATAGTGTGAAACGGAATGCTATAGCTAGGCATAGGTCTCTATACCTAGATTAGTAGGTAATTAGTAAATAATAAGAAAGTAAAAGTTTTTCACTTCATCACGTGACATTGGCTTAGTAGTCGTCAAATACGATTTCCGCCATATTTTAAAAAATTGAATTGAATTGAAGTTTTTCATTAAATATAAAATTCAAGTAGTGATCTCTCTCCTGAGATAGACTTCTTCAAAGTCAAAATGTTTTTTCTATATACAAATACAATATATTGGGTTCTAATTCTATTTTTTAAAGTTAAACCTACTTAGTACCTATTTCTTACTTAAATTGAAACGTAAATGAATTAATTAATACAATGTGGTGCTTTTGACTAACAGCCCACCTAACAGATGTAGAAATGTTCATAATTTACACCTTCTGTACCAAGAACTGTACTGAGAACTGTAATTTAGTGACCAAGTCCAGTAGTGGTCGTGTTTGAATGAATGTACTAAATGTAAAACGTCTTGATATAAAATTTTAATGTTAAAACAAGCAAACACACGTAACAACGCCTTGTTAAACACCCGACCTATCAGCGAGATCGATATTTCTAGCAGGCTGCGCCCTAGCACCTCCGCAATCTCCCCGTATCCTGAGATCAGACTTGGCAAACATCTAAAAAATGTTAAGAACTCCCTGCCTCCCAATTAGCATGTAGCGTATATGAGATAGGTGTGACGTGGTGATTGAAAATACGCAACCTGCGCACACGCAGATACCTGAAGATAATCGCTCGTGGAAACTACATTACTCCGCCTGCTTTATAAAACCAGGATAAAATTATGGTGACGGTGTTCCCGTTTAGGTCATCGTATTCTCCTGAGTTAGTAGTTCCTTAGTTAGGATTTTTCATGATCAACAAGTACAGCAACAGGTGTTTTTTTACGGGGCACACTCGCCACTCTGTCCCGCCACTGCATCTCCTGTTCGCCAGAATCAATAGTGACGTCCTTTGATCAAAAAATCAACTAATAATGCAGCTGTGCAATGACGCACAGGCTGTGCGCGAAAATCCTACCGGTTGGGACGCGCAATGAACTTAATCAGAAGAAATAGGAAGTAGTAAGAAACCGATTTCAGACTTCAAAAACAACAGGTGTATGGACGATCTTGTAAGCTGCAAGGACTCGTTAGATGGAACAGGATGTCTTCGAACGGAATTGTTTGGGGTTTGTTTGCTCACCATGAGTTTTACCTTCGATTGCCGCTTGTCACTGCAGTCACAAATTTGTAGGAATCTTTGTGAAGCGTGTCTAACTTTATGGAATTAAGAATGCTCATACAAAAACACTGTAGTAATCTTTATTACATGGTAGACGCGGAACGATTGCATGGAAAACGACAGCCTCAAGCTAAGCTACGGTGAAGTTGCCAAGACCCGCGGGCAGCAGCAATCGTTGCTTAGGAAAAAGGGGGGATGTCCAGCAGTTGACGTCTTACGGCTAATGGTAATGATTCAGCTTCAAACACTTTACTGATTTAAATATGAAAATATTTTGCCGGTTTAGGGAAGCATATTCTGCTCTGCGTCCGACGAAGGAGTAAGGTTTTATGAATCCTAACAAATAGGATTATTAAAACTGTAGGTGGTCTAAGCACATGCGTGACAGCTTAAGCGATTTTTTCTTGTTGGCTGCGACAGGGACTCAATTTTAGAGTTAAGTATATTGTGTTACTTACTATATCGCATTTATTTAGCGTGCTTGACTTGCAGCTGTTACTTATATCACAAAATAGTTACATCTGTAAATGATTTAGGTAAAATATGCTTTAAAATACTTTGAATTTTCTATAAAATGCTCTCCACTTTTGTATTTTAAAAATTAAAAGAAGAATTTTGTAAATTTCAACGAGTTTTTCAAAAATTTATTGAAAAAATTAAAGGTTTTTTTTAAATTCGATTATTCAAGGACAATATTAGACCATCAGTGTCGAATACCGTGTCGTCAACGGGAAACCAACGCGAGAATTCCTACGGGAGTCAGGGGACATTTGGTCCCGTGCAACCTTCCACACTGAAACTCCACCTCTTGACCTTTAACACTATGGCATAGGGTTCAAATTTGGATAATTCATGGGTGAAGTTTTGAGAGCTATTTAATTTAGGCGTTTACACTAGCCTTAGATTATCTAGGCCTTTGTTCAGCTCTTCATAAATCCTGTTTTGTAAGTAAACGTACGGGAGCCGCCATTTAGCCATGCTGTTATTATTGCATAGGAATTTGTCTATATAATAACGAGGCTGTGGTATTTTCTAAAACGAAAAAAAAACCTTTTGAAAAGATGCTGTAACTAATTATATAAATAAATAGAGCAATGGCTTTGGAGGTATGAAGTGTAGATTCAAAACGCCAGATGTATCGTGCAATATTACTTGTAATCTGAAATAATTTTGTTTTTGCACTTTTTTTTAGAGATACCAATAGAAAACAAAAACTAGAAGAAAATACTAATCGCTCATCTATCGAGGTAAGTCGCAAGTAAATTTTGAACTTTTTTTAAGTCGGGTAAAAACAATTACAATGCGTAATTTTTATACTCATTTTTAAAAAACAGGGGTAGGATATTGTGCATGGGGTTGCAAACACATACACAGTAGTTATTTTTAATACTTACCCTTAATTTAAATAGTACATTTGATTTTTATATTTGATACTCTTGATTTGATTTTTTGTCACAGGGTAACACCGTCTTGACTTTTACTGTAAAAGTCAGTCACATTTGTTGTTTAATTAAATTTATTAAATAATTAACCATTGCTGTATTCCGAAAATTAACAAAAAATGATTTAACACAGACATATTTATTGTTTTGGTGGCAGAAAGCTAAATTCTACTTTATTTAAATCGTTGATACAAAAGACATCGACGATGTTTATGAACTTAATTTATAACCTCATTTTTTCATTTTTACGAAGTGAAAATCTAATATCTATTTCTGCCGTGAGTTCGCTGTGTTTCGGAAGATTGGAGAGTCAGTATAATTACCGACACGAGAGATATAACATTTACTTCTACATGGGGAACGCATTGGGTGTCTCTCGGCGTACTAAACAAGGGCATCGTCGTATCAATAGGCAGCGGTATCACTTTCCATAGGCTGAGCCGTCTGCTTGTTTGCCCATGATGTTTAATACAAGATAAAGGAATGTGTAAATGGTCTAACGTATGATATGATTATTCTTCGACGACTTCGGTGGCGCAGTGGTGTAAACAGCCGACTGCTACGCTAGAGGTTCCGGGTTCGAATCCCGGCGGGGCGGGACTTTGTGTTATTTTCAAGACGCATTGTTTCGCTTACCGGTCTTGGATGTTGTATTGTTATTTATTTAGTATACACCATATCGTTGCTTAGCACCTGCGATACAAGTTCTTAAGATACTTAGTGCAGGGCTGAGTCAATGTGTGTGTCGTGATGTGGTTATTTATTATTTATTCTTATTAATAAATTAACATAAAAACACGTTAACATTTAACTCAGTAAGGCAGTTATCTGCCCACACTTCGTATAAGGTCCAGATTAAATAATAGCATCTTATTTAACAGCCGCAGTAACCACTTCCCACTCACAAGTGGATATCTAGCTGTTTTTTTTTTACTTTTTATAATTTTTTTCGTGTGGCGACTTTCGAAGTTTTTTTCTTAAAACTTTATTAGCAAACAAGCAGCCTATACCTATATATAATAATAATAATAAGCTTTTATTTCCTCGCAAATTGTATACATAATTCTATTTAATTTATTTATTGAAATAATTAAAGTTTTTTTTTTCTTGTATTTATTATTAATGTATTTGTTCATGCGGAGGCACCCATTTTTGGGCGTAGTCTATATATATAATATAATATATAATATACTATGTTAAATGCCAAGAGCACCGCCAGTAAGTTGCTCAAACCAAATGTTATAAATCTAATGCCGGTAATTACACTGGCTCTTTATTTCTAAAAATTTTCAAAACGAAACCACAGTAAACTGTTTCACGGCAGAAATCTAAAACCGGTCAAGTGTGAATCAGACACACAAATTATGTGTTCCGTACCATCTTATTAGATTAAACATAATGTACTTCGTAATATAAACAAGCAAAAGCAAATTTTTTTGAAAAAAAGCGTTTCTTGTACAACTCTTTTTTGTTTTTTTTAGAAAGGTTTTTAGTATTTTTTGCTAACAACAAAAATAGTCATTTTCTAAAAATTGCAAGAGTCTAGCTATTATGGTTCATGAAATACAGCTCACTGACAGACGAACAACGGGGGCTTAGTAATAGGGTCCCGTTTTTACCCTTTGGCTACCGAACCCTAAAAATTGAGTGGTAATTTAGAGATGTAAACCTTTTTGAAATGTATTAGATTAAAAGTGTAAAGTTAGAATAAACAATATTTGATTGTTCTAGAAATAAATGACATCGATCTTCCGGGATTCCTCATTTTACTTGGATATTGTAAACATGAAGTTCTGATACGGTATAAAAAAATATATATATAAGATATAATTGTTGTTTTTTGTAATAATTTCTTTTACATTACCAACCCAGAAGATAATAGGGGTTGTGATTGTAACCTTTTTGTGAAAATAAACGATATTATTAATTGACATGTATTGGCAGTTACGTAACTGGACCGTCCCAGGACCAGTGGCAAGTGTAAAGGACGGAGCCCTTCAAATAAAAATTTGCGAGCGATTATTATTATTTAGGTTTCAAATACAAGCAAAACGCCAGCCTACCGTACGAGGCCCGTGACAAGTTTATATTTCAGGGACCCTTATAGCGCTCAAGTCAAGGGCTCTTTAGACTCGATGGCATTTTGCCGCCATACCACCCCCCAGTTACGCCAATGCTGGTAGGACAGAGTGACGGGTGTGCCCTGACAACCCAGATGATCTCGCACGTAGTTCTAACACCTGTAAAAATCGTCTGATGAAATTATGTGACTTCTACCTAATCTTGATATATTTATTACCTGCCATTGAAATAATTAAATTTTAAATTAGTTATTAGTATACAATTCCAATCAATTGAAGCTAAAAGAAGAACAATTGAAGCTGAGAGAAAACTGTAGGAAAAATACTCAAAAAGGAATGTGACTCCAAACTGGTGTCAGTCAGATTTTTTTAAAAGGATTTCAGTCCTTTGTAAGTTTGGAACGATGACGTAAGCTAATTAATTTTATTAGGTGACTCAGTTTATGGTATTAGGAAATCGTATTTTGTGCTAAATTTACTATTTGTCGGGTACAACTTTATTGTGACATTTATTAGGGCAGTTTAAAGTTTGTATATCTTTAAATTTATATGACTAACATGACATAAACTCACACTGTAATTCCTCGAGAGGGGTCGGCAGAGGTGTTACACCGCATTTCGCATGTTCATGTTGAGTCCCAGTATGACAGGTTGCGAATCTCTCGCCACTATCCGGGCACAATGAGGAATACGGCAGCTACAATGTGTAATGGGTACAAAATTATTGATTATTAAAAATACCTACAGATTAATATCTTTCTTCGCTTACATTTTACACAAGTATGGTACACTTAACGCCCGATTAATTCGATTTCTTTTCACGATCATTGATCTACCAAGCTTCATCATAAATTTTACATACAAGCCTCGCCTGTTTCAATGTCAACTTTATTTAATAAATGGAAGGTCCTTTTTCGAATGAGCTTCAGTTATACAGGATTTGTCTTAGCATTTCCCTTGTTTAGAATTCAAAGTCTCTGCCAAGGTTAGAATCTATGTGGTCAGAATATAAAGTGCCTTTAAAGGAAGTATACTTAATTCCTTGTTATTTTTAGCAATAATCACTTGTAATTTTGTTTATCTTTTATTAGAAAAGGTAATTCTTGTTCATCGCAATTTTTTTTGGAAACTGCTTATCCGATTTGTAAAATTATTTCATCAGTATTAAGAATTATGTTTTGGAAAACGTGGTATCTCAGTTTTTACGTGCCCTAGTTAACCGACCGACCCGACCCGACAGATCGTGTGTTCGAGTCTCGGGTTGCCGTCAGATGCAGTTGCTATGTTCCTGATTGTACCCGGATAGTTGCGACAGATTCGCAACCTGTCACACTGGACTCGACATAAACTATTTCGAAATGCGGTTTGTTACAATTCTGCCAACACCTCTCGAGGGATTACGGCGTGAGTTTATGTTATCAGATATATAAAATTTTAAGATACATTAACGTTAAACTGCCCTACTGATAAATGTCACAATTAAGTTGTACCCGACAAATAGTAAATTTAGCACAAAATACAATGTCATGTTTTGGTAAGGTTATATTTTCTCTTCGTCTCAGAAACCAAAAAAAAAAAGCTTGCCAAAAGCTGGTCAAATATAAAAAGAAAACTATAAATACCCTTAAAACGAACAGCGTCCTTCAGACCAACTCATTAGCCAGAATTCTAACCTGCTAACATCTAATTCTCTTCTAAGCTATCCGGAGAGTAAAGAGGCAGATAAGGCCGCTAAGATGTGTATTTAGTTTTATCTCTTATGTTAAGGAAGAAACCAATTGGAATCCAAATAGGCTATTTAAACTGTCCCAGGGTAGATAACGTACAGTATTCAAAGATTTCTAAACGATCCCATTTATTAAGGTACCTTGATATATATATATATACATACATCATATATATGTTCGTTCCCGTACTCCTCCGAAACGGCTTGACCGATTCTCATGAAATTTTGTGAGCATATTGAGTAGGTCTGAGAATCGGCCAACATCTATTTTTTATACCCCTTAGTGATAAGGGTTGTCCACCCTTGACATTTTATTTATATGGCAAAACAACGTCTGCGGGGTCAGCTAGTATATATATATAAAAGTAATGTTTGTGCGTATATCGGTAATCTATCGGTAAATTTGAAAATCAATAGATGGTCAGGAGACAAAAAGAGATAAAAGATAAGCGGAGCTCGACAGATGCTATGTAAACGAGTTAATTGATAAATATTTCTTAAAATATCTTTTAAATAAATAAATTCTGATATCCTACTAAGTAACTCACCTTTAATGGAAGATTGTTGACGTTTTGTTATTGTAAGGAAGAAAATATTGAAGCATAATCATTTGATTGTTGATTCTCTTACTTTTAGGTTAGTATAGCAAAGGTTTACTGTGTAAATTGTTTAAATTTGGCATAAAAAGTAAAATCTCTTTTTTTTAGATGAATCTAATCTTGTTTTCTTCGATTAATAAACCATCATTATATATAAAATATATATATTATTTATTTGCTATACAAATAGAATACAAAAACAGCAGTCATAATAGGGTTAGACCAACTTTACTTAAGACTAAATTGTATCCCACTTACTCCGCCCTCCTTGGGTTTGAATCCCAGCGGGGGCGTAACTTTGTGTTATTTGCAAGACGCATTGTTTCGCTTACCGGTCTTGGAAGTAGTATTCTTATCTATGTAGTATATACCATATCGTTGCTTAGTTCCTGTGACACAAGTTCTACGATACTTACTGCAGGGCTGAGACAATGAATGTGTCGTGATGTGGGTATTATTATTATTATTACTTACTTGTATACACTACATAATCTTAATAATGGAATACGTGCAAATTTATTTATTTACGTAAGCTAAAAATATTCAGGTATTTATTTTAATGTTTTTGACACTTCGTATTTATTTTTACCAATTTTATCAAATATGTCTTGATCTGTATCTGTCTTCGAGAATTCATTATAAGTACGGCACATACGTACAATGGGGTTGTAATGAGAAATATTATTTGTATACGTTTATTTACTGTAATCAATTAAAATCAATTCAAAAATTTAAAACATAAACCAATCATGTTTCCGCTGAAAATTTATAAACAAATAATATTGAATTTAAAACGAAGAAATTAAAATTAACATGAAACAAAATCAATAATAACCATACCATAAATTAATAAATAGAAAAAAACGTCAAATATTATACATTACTTTTAACGATTCTCCTAAAGGAAAAATACGTGCAATTAAAATATCGAAGTCACAATGATTTAAATTAAATGACTCTTCTTATAAATGAATTAGCAGCAAACTTGGTTCTACAATAGGGAATATATGACTTGCAGGTAGAAGGTGACGGGACTGTCGGGTGAACGAGTTCTATACTGAAAATTAATGTTTAACTAAGAGAGTAGAAATGGGACACAATTACCAGCTTTTACCCAAGATTTTTTATCCCTTAGACCTGTCCTCTTAAACAAACACCATGTTCGGCAATCGTTTAACAGAAACTTAAAAAAGGAAATGACATTAAAATGACGGAAATCGCAACGACTAAGTGTTGTTTCCATACATTTTTATTTTTCATTAGCGTAAACGCTTCGGGGAACACCCGCCACTCTGTTCCGCCACTGCAACTCCTGTTCACCAGGATCGACAGTGGCGTCCTTTGATCGACTAATCAACTAATAATGTAGCTGTGCAAACCGACCGGCTGTCTTGGGACCCGCAACGAACTTAATCAGAAGAAATAGGAGGTAGTAAGAAAGCGGTTTCAGACTTCCCTCCCAGCAAAGCGGAGACAGCAATCGAAATGGCCCAGAGGCCAAAAACTAAGGGGGAGACAGTCAGGAGACGCCTGACCGTCAAAAACACCACGGAATGCCACAAACAGGGGATTAATAGATACTAACCTAAATCTTACACCAGTAATATTGGTGGCAAAACTTTTTAAAGGCACGGAAGTTTCCCTTCGTTTTAACAAGATCTAGGTAGTAAATAGGACTACATGCAGAAACCTGAATCGAATTTAACATGACTGACCGTTCGTCATGCCAGAGGCTACACTCCCACAAGATGTTATGGGTAGTTTGTACCAAGTCATGATCCGACGTTGAACATTCGCAGAGAGGTGACGGCACCAAGTTAAATGAATAAAGTTTGCCCTTAAAGTTACCATTCCCAGTCAGGAATTGGGCGACGCAATGAGCGATGTCTAGCGTAAACGTTTACGTTTATTCTGCTGAAATTTTTTCGGGAGTTACAAAAGTCTTCTTTACTACTTATTTATATACATGTATACCATGTGTTTGTATACAAAATATATACGCAACAGAATTTTGTAGTAGGTGCGGTTTTTACTGTAGTAGCGAATAGCCAAGGGCGTGTTTATTGTAAGTGTTTCTGAAACTTTGTGTTATTTGCAAGATCTTAAGTCTGAGATGTATATACCATATCGTTGCTTAGTGCCTGCGATACAAGATTATCTAAGTGCAGGGCTGAGTCAATGTGTGTGTCGTGATGTGGTTATTATTATTATTTATATCAAAATACTATTATTATTCTTTAATAAATGTAAGGCATTAATGCTCCGCATTCATTAAATTAAATTGATTAAATGAAGCCACTGAATGCAAACTCAGCTCAAAATCATTCCCTTTAGAAATATCTGGGGGAGGCTTTTCTCCGGCTGTGGACGCAACCACGCACGCTGGTTTGGTTGGTAGTGCCCACGAGCCCCTAGTGGTAAAAGTACATGTATTTTTATTATGAAATACCACAAACTATGTCAAATCATCCCTAGATATTGGAATTTTATTTTTACCTCAGAAACAAACAAGCTTTTGTGCTCGAAGCAAAACCTATATCGTAAAAATGTACAGTAATTATCTGAAAACAAATTCCTTCTCATCATCCATTCCTCAAGGAGCTTTTGACGTCACTCAGCGCAATCAGCTTCGAATGTGATCTGGGCTAGAAAAAGCATCGTGTCGATAGGCGGCGGTCACAATTATTTATATTTATTTAATAGTATACCACATCATACATATTCAAATTTATACAAAAAATCAACTTAACTATTTGGTCTGATATGAATGACTATACCGGTGTACATAACAGTAGAAATTTTATGGTGCATCTACAGATGCATCGTCTGAATATTAACCCGTGACGTTGCACGTATAAAAACCGGTCAAGTGTGAGTCAGTCTCGCGCATCAAGGATTATTATATCAATATATTACTATATGCACTCATTAGATAGTTTCGTAAAAGAGAAAAAACCAAGCTGGTGTTTGTTGCGCTTTATGAAAAGTACTTTTTGTTTTAGCTGTATTAGATAGATATTCTCTGAAAATTTCAAGACACATTGACAGATGGACGGACGCTTAAAGGTTCCTGTTTACCCCTTAGATACGGAATCCTAAAAAATTGTCCGCTTTAGCTAAGGGCGTCGCATAGTTTTGCCTTAGTTCAAAAATTGTAGATCCGGCTCTGAACGCAATGTTAAGTCTTCTTAGCTTTCCCAATGTCCACCCAGTGATGAAGGAGCAGTAGTAACGTTGAGATGCTGCTGTCCACTTTCCCTGCAGCCGAGAGATAACATCGACCGTCTTCATTGATAACTCGCCAAAGACCATGAACGCAGACACGACTGTTTTGCCATATTGATTTTGACTGATTTTAATTAGAAACATCGTCTTGTAGACATTTTGTGTTAAGTTAGGGTGATTTAAGTTCAATTTGTTGCGAAATAAATCACCAGCTGAATGGTTTAGTTTTGAAAATAGTAGGTTGGTAAGTTGTTGTATAAATCAACTATTAGATAGTACTAAACTAACTAGGTTAGGTTAGGTTAGGATTCGTTATTTGATAGAGGGATATCTAATAGAATTAATAACAATCAGACTGATTTTGCAAAGTTTGTGCAGCACAAAGGTTTGACGCTACACAGTAGTAAGAGCAAAAGTAATCGCAGTTAGGGAGGTAAGTCCCTTAGTAAGTAAGACGGGGTCCGTCCTTATTCATAATCGTTTATTTATCTTTCTATAATTGCTCGGCAACTGCAGTTGATCAATTGTCAAGGCGTTTTATTAATAAAATGCGATTGCGTTTTGTTGACAAATCTCAATTACGAAGGCTAGACTAATCTTCGCAGTAGGTAAGTTACCTGCGCTTTCTCTGCACCTTGCCCGTCTGCAGTTGTTTAGTGTTTGTAGGTTGTAAGCGCGGCCGCTTTCCACGCTGCGCCGGAGTTGATGTCGACATAACGGGCCCAGCCTCCGACGTGAGCGCACGTATCTACGCTTGCTGTAACAACTCGCGTGTGAACGTAAACTTAGTGACATACGACGAAAATATCACCCCCACAGTGCTGTGTGTTTTTGTGCATTTACCCCTGGAGTTATTATTAACAGGTGAGTGGTTAAGTGTTACTTCGCTTAGAGATTATTGCCGGCGCGGAGAATGTTTGCACTTTCATGTCGGATTTCTAAGTTAATGTGAAATATTTGTAATTGGATTCGAATTGATATAAAACTTTCCGAGCGTTAATTTCTCGTTGTGATCGGAATGAGCGAAAATTTTCGCTCGTTGCCTTGACGAAAAAAAAGTACCCTCAATTTAAAAAAAATCGGATAGTTTTTTTTTAATTTCAGTAAATTACGTCTCAATTTTCAGTTGATCATGTAAGAAGGTGATTAATTATTCACATTATAGAGTATTGACATTGAATTGTAGAATTTTAAACATTGTTTGAACAAGTAAACAAATAGTCGGCTTTGTGAAATGTAACGTGATACTAGTAATAACGAATTGTGACAATTATCGTTGACATGGGAGTCCCAGCTGGGTAAACATGGGGGAAAGAGGGAGGGGACGGTGGTGTAATGTGGGCTAATGCGCGGGCACAGGCCCGTGAAGAAAATTGTGCCCAAAGTTGTAACTGAGTTTCGGTTGTGTGACGAATTTTAAAATGTCTACTTATTTTGTCGGATTGGTCTCGCGCACGCATATAAATTGTAGTCTTTGTCAAACGCAATGATGACGG
This sequence comes from Choreutis nemorana, assembly GCA_949316135.1. Lineage (NCBI taxonomy): Eukaryota > Metazoa > Arthropoda > Insecta > Lepidoptera > Choreutidae > Choreutis > Choreutis nemorana. The sequence continues at coordinate 11,212,276 of OX438598.1, read as the reverse complement.
ATAAAAGAAAACCTTTTCTTTTGCGCCACATGTCATTATAATTTGGCTGCCCACGAAATGTTTCAATTCAATTATAGAGGAGATATCTCTCCAAACTCTTTCGTTAATCAGAAATGTAGCGAATATAAAAAGTTAATTATTTAGATAGGATCTTGATATAAGATTAATATAACTTAAAGTATTATTACAAGGAAAAAAATGAAAACAAAATAACAATTGTTCATAGTAATTTTTACATGCCTGAGATATTTTGTTACATTATAAAATATGCTCCAACACTCTTTGCGTGGAAGTCAAATAGTTTCGCATGTTACTCCAAATTGTGAGAAAAGTAAACAATTGACGACCTCTGTGGCGCAGTGGTGTAAACAGCTGACTACACTAGAGGTTCTGGGTTTGAATCCCAGCGGGGGCGTATCTTTGTGATATTTGCAAGACGCTTTGTTTCGCTTACCGATCTTGGATGTTGTATTCTTATCTATGTTGTTTATACCATATCGTTGCTTGGTTCCTGCGACACAAGTTCTTACGATATTTACTGGAAGGCTGTGTCAAGTTGTGTGTCGTGATGTATTATTTATAAATTCTCACAGTCTCAAAATTAAACATAAATAGAGCAACGATTCGTTGATATCCGTCGGTAATCGAACCCGCTACATAACAATTAAACATTACCGTTACAGCCATTTACTTTAGTTACAGTAAAGAACATCAGTGAGTCTACCGTGAGTTACTTTTCTACACGTCAGATACAATAGATTACTACAGTGATTTGTAGTATACCAATTTGTTTTGCAAAGATTCGAACCCTTGACCTTACAGCCGGTTTAGTTTGCTATGCACACTGTCAATAATATCACCGCTACGCAATTTTATGTCACGTAATTGATGATATTGCGATACAATTTTATACCATACCGGGATCACTTGCCGTATTAACAGTGTAATACCGAAAATTGTTTACATTCTTCTCTAAAGAAGCTTTCTCCCGCGAACGCTCAGCCTGTGGAACGAACTCACTGCCATGGTTTTCCTGAGTGACTACATCATGGGGTTCTTCGAAAGGCCGTTAAAAGGTTTGTACAGGGTCGACATGCGTACTGCAAGGGTGTGGAATTCTTTGCCTGCCGATGTGTTCCCTGATTAATATAACTTGGGCCTCTTTAAAGCAAGAGTGAATAGGTTTCTCCTGGGCAGGCATGATCCACCTTAGACCTCATCGCCGCTTAACATCAGGCGGGTTTGGGGTCAAATGCCTGCCTTGTAATGAATAAAAAAAATTAAAAAAAGACAACGCTTGCGTGATACCCCTGGTATTACAAACGTCCATAGGCTACGGTGACTGCCTACAATCAGGCACGCCGTTAGCTTGTTTGACGCCATAATTGTATTCAATAAATGAAAAAAACTGGTTAAGTCGGAGTCGGACTCGAACATAAAGGGTTCCGTACCAATGTCCCATATGTAACTTTTAAATAGTTACGTAATAGAAACAAGAGCAAAAAATAATGAGAAACATCACGTTTCTTGTATGGGAGCCCCCTTTAATATTTAATTTCTTTATGATTTTAATTTTTGTTGTTAAAGCGGCAACAGACTTGGACGTTCTCAGAAATTTTCAGAAGTCTAGCTATCATGGTTCATGAGATACAGCCCACTGACAGACGGACGGACAGCGGAGGCTTAGTAATAGCGTCCAGTTTTTACCCTTTGGGTACAGAACCCTAAAACGAGGTATTTCCTCAGTCAAGCTGCATAAGCTTAATACCAGTTAGAAATAGCTTGAAGCTTCCAATTATAATTAGTTATGTGGTAGCTGTGAATTTGTAATTGTTATTTTGAACACGAGCATCCATTAAGCATGGTAAGCGCTCCCTTCCGCTGCCTTGTGTCAATTTGTTATAACTGTTCCATTTAAATGTAGTTAAAGTACCTTGAACTGGCAACACCCTGGCAATAACCTCCGGCTCTTTAAGGCAAGAGTGAATAGGCTTCTCCTGGGTAGGTATGTTCCACCTTAGACTCCATCGCCGTTTAACATCAGGCGGGATTGGTGTCAAATGCTTGCCTGGTTTGAATTTAAAAAAACAATAGAAGACTGTTTCCTTTAAAATTAAGTTTCAGTAAAAAATAATATCACATAAAAGATGTAACATTTACAAGCTTAAATAACTGGCAACGAAATAAATTTATCGTATCAAACTATAAACAAATATTTAAAGGCACAATTACTAGACTATCATAGACATAAAGTGAAGTTTTGTTACCGGAAACGGTGTTTTACTTTTTTTTTACATTTAATTTTCTATACGTTTTAGCTTAATTCGTAGGGCATAGCTCAAAGTAGGTACTCCAATGCTAACGAACAAATGTACCTCAAAATCAAAAGTTTTTCTTCGTCTCTTCGGTTTTATGAGCAGGGAAGAAAATGAGTTTATAATTTGAAGCCTGCTTGGTTTATAAAAATTGCCAACTTTTGCTTACTTTGTTCGTATAACCTTTAATAAAATATATCATTGAAATTATTGACGAGAATTATAATTACAAATTTAATAAAATTTTTAATGTAATCAACATTCTTACACGTTTAATGTTGTTTCCTACATCATTAACATTATTATTCTTTAAGTACATGTTAGGACGTGGTATCTCAGTTTGTTACGTGCCTTGGTTAACCGACCGACCAGACCCGACAGGTCGAGGGTTCGAGTCTCGGGTTGGCGTACGTGTAGCTGCCATTTTTTTTGGGCCTGGACAGTGGCGAGAGATTCGCAACCTGTCACGCTGGGACTCAACATAAACATGCGAAATGCGGTATGTTACGTTGTAAGTGTTTGCAATGAATATGTACCTAACATATTAATTGCAAACGCAACACATAATAAATACTAATAACAAACCACATTACGACACACATTGACTCAGCCCTGCAGTAAGTATCTTAAGAACTTACAGGAACTAAGCAACGATATGGTATAAAATATTTAGATAAGAATATTAAATCTAAGACCGGCAAGCGAAACAATGCTTCTTAATATATATTTTGGTTTATTATGAATTTTCAAACTTTATTAATATTAGAAAAGTATTCATTTTGCAAGAAAACTTCATTTATTTGACTGCGGAATTAGTTATCAATCGTTCTTGCAAATAAATTTGCATATAATTATTTTCGATTTATTAATTTATAATAAATATTTCTGTCTTTTTCTTAATAATGATTAGATAAAGAATTAAAGATACGACACGCTTATTTATATTTTATCTTTGAATGTTTGTTTCTGAAAGTTTTTATTGGGAAAACGTCAGTTAGTCAGTTTGGATATTTTTATCGAAATCATGTAATAGGTAGTAGGTTTTATGTAATAGATATCCCTAAAAACTACTTCATCCGATTTCAATTTATAACATCATGTTTGTTTTTGCTGGGCACTTTCCGCACTTTCAGCCAACCCAGACACTCCCAGAAGTCCAGCAGTCTTTTCAGATTGCAGAAAGCTTCTGAGAGTGATGGTGGTGTCTTGAGGTCATCATGGGCAAAAAAGCAGTCGGTTTACCTGAAGGATAGTGATAACGCCGGCTATTAGCAAGACGATGCCCTCGATGTCTGGAACGCCAGGAGCACCGCCAATGCCAAATTTGTGATTTGACAGAATACATATATGAGACACATTTCGTTTAAAAAAGTCATTTCAAGCGAACGAAGTCGCGGGAAAAAGCTGTTTACACAAAATTAAATAAATCATAATGAAATATATATTTATTATTATATTTCATTATGATTATATATATATATATATATATATATATATATAGTATTGAATTATTGAAACCATTAACTTTTTTATTAAAGGCGAGATCTTTGTTTATGTATTTGAGGTAAACCTACATGTGAGTCACAATGGATTTAGCTGTAATGGATGATACATAACACATAAACTCACGCCGTAATTAATCCCTCGAGAGGGATTGGCTACGGCATAACATACCGCATTGCTCATGTTTATGTTGATTCCCAGTGTAAAAAGTTGCGAATCTGTCACCACTATCCGGGCACAATGAGGAACATGTAACTACAACGTACCAAACCGAGACTCGAACCCTCGACCGCTCTGGTCGGCCGTAATATTACATTATCCATAACCTCAAGATAATTATACGTATATAAGCGGTACAGTACATAACAAAGTAAATAATCCTATCGACAGGCAATGGTAAATAGTAATCTATGGTGGTCGTGAGTAACTAAGTGAGCGTTATATATTAAGTAATAAGGAATAATTCTTATTGCCTTATGAGTATCGTGTCGTGAGCTTATATTAAATCCGAGTCAATTATTTAATGGTAACTCTGTAATATGGGCTATGAGTTATTAATTTAATAGTTTAATAGCTCTGGCCTTGCTGTTGCAAAACTTAAATAGATCAACATACACCAATATACACGAAACAAACCAATAGTGTAACAATGGATATTTATGTACAATTTATAAGACAAGTAATTAAATGGCCAGCTACAAAAGCAGCATTTAAATCTTTCATTAGCAAACGAATATTTTGTCTGCAATAATAAAAAACTTTCAACGATAATTTTTTCGCAATACATTCATAATGTCCAGTCATTTAATAAACAGTCAATCCGCAAAATAACTATTTGATCAGCAGGATTCCATGATTGGTCAGTAAAGATAATGTAGGAAGTTGTAGGAGTATTTACTTTGTCAATAATAAATGGCTAGGTTAGGTATTGTGTCCACAACAAGGCGCGGGCCGAGCGAACGGTGCCGCGGGAGATGACGGCAAGTGCCAATAGGGACAATTTTAAATAAATTTACTAACAAAATTTGATTAGTTCCTCACCTTCTGAATAATTTTCAATATTTTTCCAAAATAAAACTCAAGTCACTAATTGCAGCTAATATATTAATATGCTGGACTTACAAAAATTGCCGATTGATTTAATAATGTTTGCTAGCCATAGTTTGCTGACCAAATATCAATTTCTACTGATCGATTACATTTCTCTGCTCACAAAAACATTAATTATGCTTACCTTTTAAATAACAACCGTATTATAATACCATTTTACTATATTACTGTCTTTAAATCTAACATGATTCAGTTATTCTAATTTAGAGCCGATCCGAGAAGTATTCACTAATTTGGCTAAAATCGCATGGGAGAATGATACCATATTCAACCTCACGGGCATAAAGCACACGGTTCAACTAATGGTAAGTGATACCGCCACTTATTGACACGACGACGATGCCAAGAGAACTTAGGAAAAGATGTTATATCTCTCGTGCCGGTAACTACACTGGCTCCCCAATCTTTCGAACCGAAACACAGCGAAATAGAAAAGAGGGTGGTAGCAACCCAGATGATCTAACACCTGTAACCTGTACCTGTGTGCATGTGTGCTATGACATAGTGGGGTCTTATGTTTCTGAGTGGTGTTTATGTGGTATGTATTGGTGTTTACGTAAATAATAATAAACCATTATAATTATTATTTACGTTTAAATATTTAACAAGATGTATTTTACAATGGAACCTGCACTAGGGTATGCTCCTTCTCTTTTAAAACCAATATATGTCTAACTATTTGTATATGTGTTTAATGTGAAATAGCGAAGCACACAATGCGTGGAATGTTTCTCTTTATTGCCATTGCGGTCGTGAGAGTAATTGTACAAAAACATTAGGTTCAATACATCGCTTTGTTTCATTAAAACTTAGGAGATCGTACTATTGTTCCAAGATTTAGATCTAACATTGGGTTAACGCCTGAACCGTGAGTTCTCATCTTTATAGGATTCGTTTCTGATTCAATTAAATGTAATTGTGGTAAACAAAATTAATTTTCCATCACGACACACACATTGACTCAGCCCTGCAGTAAGTATCGTAAGAACTTGTGTCACAGGGACTTAGCGACGATATGGTTTATACTACATAGATAAGAATACAACATCCAATACCGGTTAGCGGAATTTTGACTGCGGAATACAAAGTTCCGCTCCTGCCGGGGTTGCGACACCAGGTCGTAGCCTTCCTCTTTCTTTTTTTCTCTTAAAAGGCCTAGCAGAGCCAGGCTAGTATGTTGATTAAGAAATCCTTCATTGAAGGCTGACAAACAAAATTAATACTAATGCTTAATTAAAATCCAACTGAGTGTATAAAAATTAAGAATCCGGAAGTATAAAATTCACTTTATTTACCCACAATTTAAGAATGTGGTTTGTTCAAATTTTAAGTTGATAATGATATCATTATGTTAACAGCTAATTAATTTTCTTGAAATCCGGAACTTACTTTCGAGAATCCAAAAACGACTTACTCTTTGAGAAAATTTTTGTTTTATTTTTAGGTCAGGCAAAGATCAAATTTATATGCAGTAAAAAGACCTAAAACCCAATCACTGAAGAGTTTCAATGAAAATAGTTCTCAAAGTAGTGCTCTACGTTAAAATAACTGTACAAAGTGTGGTAACAGTTGCTACACAACGCAAGGGAGCTAAAAGTATCAGCAAAAACCAAGTTGAGTAACTTCACCATGTATTTAATGTAAAATAAACCAAGTTCTTTCAGTGATTCCAACTCACAAGGACTGTTAGGCTTTGGTTGTGTTTTGGCGCGTACATGCAGATTGTTCTAGTGTGAACTTTTACGCACACTAAAATAACGTACACATACAAGCCTGATAAACGAACAACAACCTATTTCAAACGGTCTTCGTGTGATAGAATGGTACTAGGTCTTATAGGTACAAAGTATGCGTAGTGTTGTAATAAAGAATTAGGTTATTTTTTTGTTGACGTTATGTCATTAGTTCCTCGAACTGATGTTACACTGACATATACTTGATATTGTACATATATACCTACTAGGTATCTATGTAATACAGTTTTCACAATCGCAAGTATGCTTACCAAGTATTTCGTGCTTACCTTATCATTTGGGAGATCGCCATCAGTAAAGTTGTAGCTATGAATTAATAGACAAATAAAAACTATGAAAATTACTTAACACAGTAGAATAAAAATAAGCGGTAAGACCGCCTTTTAGTTCTTGTATTTAACCGATTACGACGGGCAGAGACGAAAGAAAGGGTTATGATTTTATTAGTCATCTATGTTTGTATTTATGTGTACTCTACCGTTGTCCTAAATTAATAGGTCAGTTTGTTGCGTGTCTTTATTTCCGACCGAACCGACCCGACAGGTCGAGGTTTCGAGTCTCGTGTTGCCATGTTCCTCGTTATGCCCGGATAGTAGTGACAGATTCAACCTGTCACTCAACATAAACATGCGAAATGCGATATGTAACTCCTCCCGAGGGATTGTGGCGTCAGTTTTTATGATGTTAAGTCAAAAATGAATGGGCTGTTTTTGTTATTTAACTTCTTATTTATTGTTTGGGTGAGTTGTATGATATTATTTAATCTCGAAAGTATGGAAGTTCTTAAACAAAACCATTCAAATAAATAAGTTATTAGTAACAAGCCGTTATCTAGATAATTTAGTAAAGTTCATGTCATTCTCACTTCCTACTCATATCTACTTGCGACGAAATTATTTAATACAAGTAGGTATCAAGATTGCGTAAGGGCATGCGAACTGAAACAATGTGTGTTTAATAACCTTACATTGTATTGTCCCAACACTATGGAGAGCGAAGCGGAGCGTGCGACGAAAGGCTGGATAGCTAAAATAACGCGAATAATGTTATAGATAACGTGGGAACTACCGCGTTATTACCGCGTTGGGCAACACTAGTAGTGTAGGGAAGAAATGTGACAGTACTTACTTGGCTGTATGGGTTAGCTGCCTTTGCCCCGTAGTTTTGGCGCCATGATTTTTCCTACTTTTATGATATTTTTTCTAATCATTTTGATTTGTTTAAAACTTTAAGCTTTTCGTTATTAAAGAAAAGTATTAAACTATTAAAATTATTATACAAAACGATGAACCCAGATCAGTCAGCTCTTTTTATTTTATTGCTTGATTGACTGGCATAACAGAATTGAGCACATTGCCGTTTTGATATGAGGAAAAATGCAGTACAGTTGCAACATAAAATGTGCATGCCGCTGCAGATCTACATCGCGACACTTTCGTAACCATAGTCTATGTTTCATACTGCCTTTAATGTAACTATCACGAACATTTGGATAGCAAAGTTTATTATAATTATGCATACTATGTTTTTTAACTTTAATATTATAACAAAATGGTTGTTTCTTTTGCTATTTTTTTATTTAAACAAACATTAACTAATTAAAACTTAACCTAATACAATAGAGAAGTCAACATTAACTAAATTTCACACACGCAAATATAAAAAACTAAGGATTTTCTCCAAGTATGGTTATAAGAGATTCTTTTGTAGAAGAGTAGAGTGGTAACACAGACGTGATGCCTCTGGTATTGCAAGTTCAGACGTTATCTGTTGATGGTCACCTCGATTAAAAACTTTACTCTGATGACCGCATTTCTAGGAATCCGGATCAAATCATTTTATTCGAAATACCGGTGAATCCGATCGAAATATCCGATCTTTTTTTTTAATTCTCCCTTTTGTTACAGGCAAAGAGCATAAGGTCATACAGGTTAAGTCTTTTTCTTAACTTTGTCTTTCTCTGTTCCCGCCTTTATTTCGTGAACATAAATGAAACAAATACAGTTGTTTCGGCAAAAGTTTGTGTTGTCATTCTCAAAAATATAGGTTATGTTTTTTATAAGGAAAGGCAAAGGCATTTTCCTATACAGCCTGGTATTTAAGTGTCGTATCCGATCTAGTGTCGAAGCATCTTCGTTGAGCGATGCCTGGCCGTGCTGAATCACGGGATTTGTGATTCTCATGGACGCGACCAGTGCGTTAGCGGTTCATTTCATGTTTGCCTCAAGTTATAAGGGCGGGAGATTTGGTGACCCATTTTCGTTTTCTCTTAGAAAAAAACACCTTACTGATATGCGGTAACAATTTTTTTTAAATTACTATGCATCATTGTATTTTTTGTTTTGGCGACGGAAAATAGCGTATTGCTTTATTTTTTCATAACTTTTTTATGTTTTGATTTTTTTTATTATTTTATTTTGAGAGGGGAAGTTATTTGTTAAACTATTTTGTCAATCGCTATATTTTTCAATAATTATTAAATTAATAAATGGATGTGTTAACCAGTACAATAGATATGATATTTTCGCTTACTTTAATGAATTATTGTTGGCGTAAGTCCAGTCGTAATAAAATATTTATATTTAAAGCATTCGTTTATCGTCTTAAAGCCATATATTGTTTACTCTTCAACATGAATGACACCTCCTCTAAACAGTCACCTGGTAACCGTGCCCGTCATGTCACCGTCATGTCAGCGGAAGTCACGATGTTTTTAAAAAAAAAGTTAATCCTTCAAAGTTTACATGTAATAATTGATTTACTAAGCCAATATTAATCAATATGCAGCTAACACTACTGTGTACATAAAACATACACTAAACTGTCCTACATACAATATGGAATGAGCCAGTCTTTTATAACTTATACCTCGGTAAAGTATAATTACCAGCGCACTCATCTACCGCCTAATGGTATAATGTTTTGTGCTGTTATATTTCTACTGGATTTACTACTTTTGCAATGAAAAGTCGACTTTATTTCAAATTGGATAAGGGAGTTTGCGTTTTACGGTTGTCTGTATACGGTTGCTCAGGTTTTCTTGATATTTTCTTGTTACAGTAAACAATCAATGTGAGTTGTACGGATTTTTTATTTTTAACACTTTTATACGCGTAGCTGAAATTTAACGTATAAATTGATAACAATAACCACATCACGAAACACACATTGACTCAGCCCTGCACTGAGATATAATCTTGTGTCACATTTGCTAAGCAACGATATTGTATATACTACATAGATGAGAATACTACATCCAAGACCGGATAACGAAACTTTGATTTGCAAATAACGCAAAGTCCCGCCCCCGCCGGGTTTCGAACACGAAACCTGTAGCGTAGTAGTCGGCTGTTTACACCAATGCGCCACCGAGGTTGTCAAATTATTATCTACCTAATGAAGTACCTACGTTAAACTTTATAAAGTCAAAAAGATACGCAAGATTTTGAAAATGATTTTTCATTAAACATCCATAACAGTACATAATGAAACATGCAAAATATTCTGTTACATTTTTTGTAAGGTTAGATCTCCACTCAATGCTATGCTTAAGATGCTTTATAGCTTTGAGTGTCGTGTTTAAATTAGGTGTAAGTTTACCTTAGAGACGGATAACGGATTTTGATTTCATGTCATCGGGCTCTTTTGAACTTTTTTTTATCGTTTTTTGGGGAGGGGCTGGACCTCACTTTGGTCAGGTATTAACAATGTAAGAGCTTCAAGTCCGAAGAAGTCAGATGCTTTTGAAGAGGGCTGGATCCGCCAGAGGTTACTTATTTATGTACATTGTTACCATTTTTTTGGTAAGTATTAAATCTGAGATATTTTTTTCCTAGCGGATATCGCTTAGTTCTCAGTCTTGACTAGGTCTGAAAGTTTTTTTTCACTTGTTTGTTGACATAAAATAATGATTGTTTTATACAATATTTTTCACTGTATGTGCTCATGCTGACCACGAACTGCAGCGCCAGCACGAAAGCTAACACTTCTCCATCAACTGATACATTGGTATGTGGAGGTCATCTTGTTTAAATCCTCCTCAATATGTGTAACAGATTGGGAAACCTTTCATCAGCATATTTACAAAAGGATCAATATTGTCGATTCTTAACTTTTAGTTTTAAATTCAATTGAACCGATGACAGGCTAGACAAAAATGACTTTACAAAACCTATATCATAAATATTTATTTATATACTCTATATATATATTCTTGAAACACATAGTGGTTCCTGCGAGTATATTTCAGAAATTCAAATTCAAATTATTTATTTGTTAGGCTTTGGTCGATATGTACAGTCGAGGTCTGCCACGGAGTATCATTTGCCATCGAAAATCCTCTGTACGCGATAATACTACGTTTTAGGGGTTGGATCGCAAGCGCCATCCTAATTGGCCGTAGTAAATCTCTATTACCAATGACGGTAAAGGAAGCAAATCATTAATTGAAATCATGATGTTGTTTTAAAAGTATGATAATCTCATCCATTCACAAATATAGTATGAAAGACCCCAGCCGCAAAACCTGCAAGCAAAACTCGACCTTAAGGTCGTAGCGCGTGCGCGCCCGTGATTGTACATACGGCTTAATATAAGTTAGTGCTCCTAAAACCTGCCACAAAGGACGTACAAAATTACAGTGAAATGTTCAATTAAATAATAATATAAGAAGCTATAATATTATAGCATTGCGTATACAACGAGCTTAACTAAGATGTTCCGAGTGTCTATAAATCTCTAAACAGCACTACAGTTGAATGAGTGATCGATACCAAGCCGTTATTGTTCCAATACAATCCAAACGCGATTAAGGCCAGATCACCGGTAACTAACACGCATCTTGACTTAAACGATTACCGACCTTATTTTTTAACCTCCAAGGTCGAAGGTTGGGCTCTAGGAAAGGGTTTGAGGTTCATTGTGTTTTTCGTTTGCGAATGATTCAAGACAAAGTTTGTGGTCCAATAACCCTGCACGTATTTGATGTCATTCTGTCATTCTATCGTTGTTTATACTTGGTCAAGTGAGTTTTGATAACCTCAAATAGTAGATAGATTTTTTCTTTCTTTTGTATTAAAAAAATAACTAAATAGGCTAGTGTTTAAATTTATTTGTATAGTATTGAACTAGGCTTGAAATGTTTGCTGTTATGAAATAAATAAAAACACATTTATTAAGTAAATGTCATTAAACTTTTTGATTGGTCAAAGTTATCGCTGGTTTACAACGTTATAAATTATTATATAATTTCAATTATAAACTACATCACACGTTGACTTAGCCCTGGATTGTGTGTGGTATGTACTTAAGTCTGAGGACTTGAGCAACGGTAATGGTATATACCACATACATAAGAATAGATGTGTTGCATTGTTTTTGTTTACGTACATACATCTGTGTACTTATTTTAGCAATAGTCTCAAATAGAACAAAAGGTGATCGGACTATTTTTAAATAATATATACCTTTTTACAAATCGATCGATGAAAAGAAAATTCCAATAATTAAGTATTTAACAAAGATACAAAGGTTCGAAATTTAATGTTAGACGCAGAGGGCAATATCCACATGTGACGTCACACGTGGGTAGCGTCATAGACTTTGCAACCGTTTTAGAAAGAGAAAGGGATATTAAGTATTTAGTAGCACGTACAAAAATCATTTAAAAATAATATATTCACCGATTTAAATTTTTCTTCCACAGATCGATTTCTGAAAACAATTTTTTTTATTTGTGTAATTTCTTACAGTATCCGATCCCCTATTATAGATTAGGCAATTACTGTACATTAATTCGTGTAAAGTAAATTTATAGGTGTATTAGACTATAGGCATACTCCACAACCTAAAATTTTCCCCCAATATCCAACTTCAACTACAGCCCCGCTCGCTCACTTTATCTGTGTGTTTACTATGAGTTTTACCTTCGATTGTCGCTTGCGACTACGGTTACAAATTTGTATAAATCTTTGTAAAGCGCCTCTAACGGATTAATGAGTAATTAAGATTGCTCATACAAAACCACTGTAGTATGTGTAACCCGGCGAGTAGAAAACTATACGATCTCATGGTAGGCACACTGTGTTTACCAAGAGTTTAACCTTCGATTGTCGCTTGCGACTGCAGTTACAAATTTGTATAAATCTTTGTAAAGCGCCTCTAACGGATTTATGAGGAATTAAGAATGGTAGACACACTGACAACTAAGCTATCACTTCATGTAGTATACGCATTGTTGTAATTAAATTTTCAAAATGACCTATGTAATAACTCTATTTTCTATAGGCGAATTTTTCACAGTACTCGGCAAACAATCGGCGGTGTCCATTATTATGTACTATTTAGACTTTCTAATGACGTAACCCTAGGTGTAATTATAATAAAACATGACAACAATGACGCTATTAGTGTGTGTGAAAAGGAAATTGTGTGTGCGGAGATTTGGAGGAAAATTTCAATTACTCCGCACACACTACCACCCTAACAGTGTTCTAAGACATTCGATATTTTCAAATTTATTTATTCAAACTTCAATATCATATAAGAAATATATAATATATAAGTATATAATATATAATATAAGAAATATTTAGAAATTTTGCTTTTTTTCTTGTTGACTGTAAAATTATTTTTCTGTCTCGGGTCGATCAGTTTTTTTCAACTGCAAATAACATGCCTAATACTGACCTACTGCTACTTAAGGAGAAAAGCACACTACACACTTTTGGCGTGTACACTAGACTATGCACCCTTATAATAAAATATTGTATAGATTTATGTACACGCTGTTGATGTGCCAATTTCAATAAATAAATAAATAAAAGGATGTGTTTCTAAAATACTTATTTATTATTATAGTAGAAAATAAGAATAGAAAGAAACAAATCTAATCATTCTTTACTTTTATCTTCTTCTTTTAAACAAAACGAATTGTTTTTTGTTTGTTTCGTTTAAACTCAAAATTTTCGTGACAGATCTGAATGTTCATTTTTTAATTATTTTTTTTTGATACAGGCATGGTTTATAATTAAAAAATTAAAGGAATTATCAAGTGACACTAAGTAGCAGTGTCAACTATTAAGCAATAATTTGCTGACATATTCTTAGCAAGTGTTTCATTAGTTTCCAAGAAATATAATAAATCCGAAACAATAAATTATGATTCGACCGAAACTCTAATGAATTGTTTGAACAGCATTTTTCGTGGAATTCTTAGAAAACTGTATTATGTAAATTTCACTGTTTTTAATGTAAATAAACATGTTTTATTTTGCAATTGTAATTTAAGGTTTTACCTGTATGTTAGTCTTAATTTTAATTAAAAAATTCTGAAATGATTCCTCTGGGGTTGCAAGCATCACTACACAGTACAAAACAAAGTCGCTTCCCGCTGTCTGTCCCTATGTATGCTTAGATCTTTAAAACTACGCAACGGATTTTGATGCGATTTTTTTAATACATAGAGTGATTCAAGAGGAAGGTTTATATGGATACAATACATGTATAACATCTGTGTGAAGCCGAGGGGGTCGATAGTCTATAACAATTATGCTTAGGTTATTTTAACGTATCAGGCAGAAATTAAAGACTAGTTTGTTAGAGCACCCTTATTTGAAAATTTTTAAATAAACATAAAACAGTCACGCCGTAATAAATCCCTCGAGAGGGGTAGGCAGAGGTGTTACACACCGCATTTCGCATGTTTATGTTTGAGTCCCAGTGTGACAGGTTGCGAATCTGTCGCCACTATCCGGGCATATGGAGCATGGAAGCTACAACTTACGGCAACCTGATACTCGAACCCTCGACCTATCGGGTCGGTCGGCTAACCAAGGCAAACTGAGCTACCACGACCTCTCTTCTTCTTCTTCCTTTTTTTAAATCTTTTAATTATCAGTACTCAGTTAAGTCTTTTAGAAGATTTAAATGTTAATTTTTCACTTCTCGTATTACATACATCGTCTGGGTTGGTGCCACCCTCCTTTCTATTTCTAACATGAAGCAGTTCGCTGTGTTTCAGTTCGAAGGATTGAAGAGCCAGTGTAGTTACTGGCACGAGAGGTTTAACATCTTTATCTGTAAATGGGCAACGGATTGGCAGTGATTTTGGTCTTTTCGGGCATTGTCGTGTCAATAATCGATATCATCCATCAGGTAACCCGTAACCGTGTACATGGACAAACGCCCATGTTGTATAAAACCTTTTTTACACTATCTACAAAATATAGCTTTCTGCTTGATTTAATTACCAACGTCCTTGGTATCAGAGGCGAGTTAACAAAAGCTGGGTGTTATCAAGTTTAACTTAAAACTGCTGAAAGACAAGAACGCTTCAAGCTAAACCGTACACCGGGTTCCGTACTTTTGCTTTTTTAAACGATTTTTTTTTTTTGGTTAAAACAATTTTTGTTACAAATTTACTCTTTAATAGTTAAAAATTACGATTGAACAGACTGCATGTTAAGAAAGGACCTCAAACAAATATATTCTAGAATCTTCCTTACCTTAGTTTTTTTGTTCGTACATACAACTAGTACATAACATAATACTACTTAATTAATTAATATTACACTGACAAAGTATTGAACAATAATAATAACCACATCACGACACACACATAGACTTAGCCCTGTAGTAAGTATCGTAAGAACTTGTGTCACAGGAACTAAGCAACGATATGGTATATACTACATAGATAGGAATACAACATCCAAGACCGGTAAACGAAACAATGCGTCTTGCAAATTACACAAAGTCCCGCCCCCGCCGGGACTCCAACCAGGAACCTATAGCGTAGCAGTCGGCTGTTTACACCACTGCGCCACCGAGGTCGTCGTATAGTATAGAATAGTATGTAGTATGATTCAAATCAATACTTTTTAACGGTACTGCAAGAAAGCGCCGTCCACAATCCAAATACTTGAAGAAAAAGAAGTAGTTCGGAACCAAAAAAAACACCGAATTATAGACGGCAGTTTGTTACGGTACCCTAATAAAGGTTAAAGTATTTACTTGAACATAACAATGGGCATGAAATCGCACAATATGCTGCAGTTAGGAGCGATTTACGTGTATACCGTTACACAGTGACCTACGTTGGCTTGTGCAATAGTGAGTGCGAAAATACGGACAAAATACCGCCTATTATTATGATTGAATCGGTAAAAAAGATTGTGACTAGGAAAAAGGGTCAAGATTTTTTGTTTTTTTGACGACCTCGGTGGCGCAGTGGTGAAAACAGCCGACTGCGTCGCTAGAGGCTCCGGGTTCGGGACTTTGTGTTATTTGCAAGACGCATTGTTTCGCTTACCGGTGTTGGATGTTGTATTCTTATTAATTTAATATATACCATATCGTTGCTTAGCAGCAGCGATACAAGTTCTTATGATACTTACTGCAGTGCTGAGTCAATGTGTGTCTCGTGATGTGGTTATTATTATTATTATTTTACAAACTTTAAGGTCTGTCGGAACGATACCATTATATCCATTCTATCATGTTTTGGTAGTTTAACGACATCATTGGCAAACAAGTAGACGGTCCACCTGATGGAAAGTGATACCGCCGCGCATTGACACGACGATGCTCTTGATGTCTGGAACTCAAGAGCACCGCCTATGCGTCGATGTAAAGATGTTATACATATCGTTCAGTGGCGGTACTGTCATAGAAGCCCAAAAGCCCGGCTTGCCCTATCAAACTAAAATAAGTTCGCGCTCTTATTCATTCATTAACAAATCAAACGACTTTTTTAAAGCCACCGAAATTGTGGTTTTGCTGACATGTTCGCAAACTTCTGAGTGCTTTGCTGAGCTCGTCCACGCCAGCAAGTCCACAACGGAAGTATGAAGTGTATCTCTCGGCTTGCCCTGTACTAAAACTCTAGGCACGCCACTGATCTCGTGCCGGTAGTTACACTAGCTCTATTTCGAACCGAAAAACAGCGACTACTTCACGTTGTAAATAGAAAGGGGGGTGATACCCATCCAGACGATCTCCCACGTAGATTTACCAACTGTTAGTAATAGATATTGTATTGAGTTGAGGATGTGGTAGCTCAGTTTGTTACGTGCCTTGGTTAACTGACCGAGTCTCAGAGTCAGTTGTAGCCGCAATTTTTTAACTGTGCTCAGATAGTGGCGACAGATTCGCAATCCGTCTCACTGGGACTCAACATGAACATGTGAAATGCGGTGTGTAACACCTCTGCCTACCCCTCTCGAGGGATTTATTACGGCGTGACTGTTTATGTTATATTAAATTAAATATATCAAGATGACTTATATTATATACTGTTATGATTTTGATAAACAGACAAGATGCACACAAATTGCACTTGTGAGATTAATTTAAGAATGAATAAGACTTAGGTTTTTTTTTAATTTTAATATTAATTGTTACTTGCCATTGTTTTTTATAGTTACCAAAACGTATTTAGTTATCATCAACCGCTAATTAATTATGTCGAGATATTAAATTATTATTTGGTGGATAAGTGGTTTTCATATCAGATTTCTTGTATGTATGTTGTATGTATGGATCATGAGACGAACAGAATAGTATCGCGTGCCTTGGAAAGTTGCGAAATATTGTTTGTTGTATGGTGCAGACAACTTAGTAAGTCATCATTTTTTTTTTCGTAATTTTTTTTTCAAAAAAATACGTGATAAAATTAATTAATTAAAGTACAATCCATTTGACACAAAACTGTCTCGATTGTTTATAACGGTTTCTTTAAAACATGCATTCGCTATTTAATTACGGTTTTATGTAGACTATTGAACTCCTGAGATTTTAAACATACACCGGTCAAAACCATAACCCTCCCAACCTAACCTTTATGCTTCACCGTAGTCGAGTAAAAACTTATTTCTACTCCTGATTTTGTCGCCTTGACTCACAGGAAAGATTAAGCGTTCACCTGAAAATGGCATTATTTTGACCAAATTTCTGTCCACATGACATACGAGTTATTAAGTTGCTTTCACTGTAGGGGATAAGATAGGATTAAAGTCAAAACATTAAGGTACATAATCATAAACACAAACAGCAATTTCATCATAGACATTTTTAATGTTATTTCATGATGTTAAGTATCATAAGTTTTCTTATTATTTCCGCTTCATCTTGTATTTGATGCCAAGCCATAAGGCCGCTCCCACGGGTGTACTTAACTACTGTATCACCTTGCTTCACCCGGCCACTTTACCTTCAGACTGTACGTTTTGAAATTGATTTCGTTGCCAAACCTCTCATACTAGAGTCTATTAACTATTATACTTTGTAATTTGAAGCTATAAATTTGAAATTGATTAATTGTTATTTATAGCAAATAATAGTTTAGCTTGTATTGGTGATTAGAAAAATTGGTTTTAACATACGCATTGATATATTTTATACCACCTGTCAAACAAGTGAACGGCTTACCTGATGTCAAAGTCAAAGTCAAAGTATTTTTATTCAAATATACTTAAATAAGGTACTTTTCTTTTATACCAACGCCGGTTCGAAACGCTATCTCTAAGGGGAAGAATCCGACAAGAAACCTCCTTAGTTGCTTTTTTTTTTAAATATGTTCAATTAATTAATTTCTATTGCAGTTTTTAATTAAAATACAGTTTTTAGTGGTAAGCAGTCACCGTAGTATATGGACGTTTGCAATACCAGGGTTATATCGCACGAATTAATTGATACCACATTTAAATAAAAAATGATTTATTTAAATCAAGCAGAGTGACTACTTAGTATAAAACGAGATAATAATTAATTGAAAATCTAAATTATATAATTATAAGGTCAGCTTATGGCTGCTTTAGATCCTTCCATTCTTTTGTCATTCCGACCATCTAGGCTAAACGCTTCGATAGCTCCTTCATAATGCGTACTGCAAGGGTGTGGAGTTCTTTGCCTGCCGATGTGTTCCCTGACCAATATAACTTGGGCAAGAGTGATAAGGTTTCTCCTAGGCAGGCATGATCGACCTTAGACCTCATCGCCGCTTAACATCAGGCAGGTTTGGGGTCAAATGCCTGCCTGGTCTTTAAAAAAAAAGATTTGGGTGTGCTGACGAAGGAGATCTGGGGTTGACCAACCTTAACTCATGCGTCACCCTAAAAGAACCTTGACCCTTTTTGAAGAACCTCATGCTGTAGTCCCTAGGCTATAGGCTAGGATAGCTCAGTTGTTAGTGACCTTGATCATGAGACTGTACGCCTTAGGTTGGGTTGATTTTTATTGCAGAGTATTGGTCGTTTCCTACCCATTTAACATTTAAAGTCGTCAAATCAAAATGCGGTATCACTTTCCATTTTCTAAACCGTAAAAAAAAAATTAGTATCCAATACCTAGGTTAGCTGCTTTCGTTTATGTCTTTTCAAATTTGCAACCAAAAAAATAAGGTATCTTATTTACCTAATTGTCTATATATTACATAAATCTCCTCAACTATAAATAAAGGGTCAGTTAGCTAATACCTCGCTCCACGATTCCTCTTCCTCGATGCTATCAAACGTAAAACGATCTCCAATTACATGGAGTTTCGTCACCTGCGCCTACGCACCTTTTATCTTATAAAACAAGTTGGATTTTCAACCCTATGTAGAAGGAAATAAAGGGTACAGCTCTCTCTGTTAAGATGATTTAGGTAGGTTGTAATCGTCACATCAGAATGAAGATATTTATCACTTTGACCTGTTTATTTGTTTATTTATTATCCTTAATAAATTTGATTTAAGGTGAAAACATCTCTGTAACAGGCATTTAAAAGTTAGCCCAGTTGTCCAAATATTTTAATTTTATAAGTAGATTATTAGAGAACTATATACCCATACAAAACCATATAGAGGACTCGGTAGCTCAGTTTGTTACATGCTTTTGTTAACCAACCGATCCGACCCAACAGGTCGAGGGTTCGAGTCTCGGGTTGACGCAAGTTGTAGCTGCCATGCTCCTCATTGTGCCCGGATAGCGGCGACAGTTTCGCAACCTGTCACACTGGGACTCAACATAAACATGTGAAATGCGGTGTGTTAAACCTCTGCCAACCCCTCACGAGGGATTACGGCGTGGGTTTATGTTATGTTCATGTATGTACACAACCATGAGAAAAAAAACAACAACAAAACTAGAATAATAGAGTTTTTAAGAAAATATCTTTCAGTGAGTTATATCGTAAATTCATTTATTTTGTTTTCGGAATATCAACAGATTACTCGTAAACATTAAACACCTTGTCTATTAATGAAGAATCATTGAAATAGGCGAACCTACTCAATAAAATTGTAAAATATTCTATTAGATAATTAAAATTTTGTTAAAAAAAACTTAGTTATTGTCAATAAACGAACGTTTTATCACTTGTTATGTAACCCATGGAAAGTACTATGATGTTCGATAACACATGGTTCAAACTATTGTTAACTATGTTATGGAATCTTTGTGTACATATATACTTTCACTTGTATATAGCCCTTTCGAACACGTTTTTTATGTCACGTTGCTTTACTGTGTTTGGTTGCAAATAAATAGATTTTTTTTTATTTTATTATTTAATAAATCCATAGGACACACATCAGACACAGAAAATAACTTATAATTAAACGCCTAAGGAACATTTACAAAATTATAAGCTACATAATTGAATTAAAATTTAGTATATAAAATTAAATAAAATTGAGAGAAAATTAACAATGATATGAAAGAAAACAAATATATAACAATTAAAGGAAAACGAACAAAATTAAAATCTAATAGACATTCATAGTATTCCCAGCAACTTGCACTTGAACATGTTAAAATGGTCACCGAAAATATTGATTTTATTTTATTTAAACGGAAACATCAACAATGTATACATTTTACTATTTAAATGATATTTGCGGGCACAATACTATATTTATTATATAGATCTCGTGAAAACGAAAGAATATTTCCGTGCCTTTAAAAAGTTTTGTCACCAAGGTTACCGGCGTAAGATATAGGTTTATCCTGTTAATCAGTGTCATGCCGTGGTGTTTTGACAGTCAGGCGTCTCCTGACCGTCGATCACTTTAGCTTTCGGCCTCTGAGCCGTTTCCATTGCTGTCTCAGCTTTGCTGGGAGGGAAGTCTGAAACTGCTTTCTTACTACCTCTTATTTCTTCTGATTAAGGTCGTTGCGGGTCCCAAGACAGCAGGTAGGTTGTCGGGCACAGCCTGTGCGCATGCACAGCTGCATTATTCGATCAAAGGACGCCACTGTTGATCCTGGTGAACAGGAGTTTCTGTGGTGGGACAGAGTGGCGGGTGCGCCGCGAAAAGTGGACACATAATGTGTAAACATTTTTTAGAAATAAAACAAAAAATAAAAATGCTAAATATAATAATTACAATTACTTCGTTAATAGTAATAATAAAACACCAAAAAAGAGTTTAAATAAAACATTTGGACGGTAAGATGTCATCAACTGTTTGGTTTTCTTAAAGACGGTAGCCAAATTACCATTGATTTCTTTTTTCTTTCTTTGGCAAGACGTTTCGTAGGCAAAATATTTCAGACGCAAAATTTTTCAATATTTTAGAAGTCGCAAAAATAGTTCTCATTAGGTTCAGGATCTTTAGATTTCAATTCCTATATATATTTATATCAATTTCTTTTGTGTAATGGTTTAATCTAAACCAATGTTATTTTTCTTTGTGACCTGTTTTTATTTTAGTATATGTGTGTAACCTTTGTAAATGTCGTGTTCGTCTGTTATAGGCATGTACATCAGTTTCTGTTTATAACATGTGATTTTTAAATGTTTGTGTAATGTACTTGCTGTAGACGTCCCTAAATAAAATAAAATAAATAAACATGGTGTAGAATTTCTTGACAGAATTAACCTGTACGTAGATTTGTATGTTTTTTTTGTATCAATAAAAGGCTGAACCGATTTTGATGACATGTAATTAGAATACCATTGTTGCGACAGTATCACAAAGGATATCTAAAAATAATACAAATGATCAAAATAGCAGATTTTAAAAATCAAAATGTACGTTTTCGTTTTAAGAATTATAATAAAAATTATAGAGAAATAAAAATATATAGCAGTCGCTAAATCTATATACACTTTCCCAAGCTAATGCATAAACCATTCAACTTTTTACACCGTTCCAAATTATATGTCAGGACGTGTTATTTTCTACGATTGTCACGTCATCCGCCTGTCATTATGACTTATGTGACGATATCCGTCAGGAATGCGGTCCCATTTCCCACTATTATTATTACTATTAATATTATCCAGGAGTTATGTTAACTGCTCCCGTGTCCATGAGAATTGAGATGAAAATAAACGAATAGTAAAAATTAAGGATGAGATGTGTTGTGTGTAAATTTTAATGGTCATTTCTTGTTTCAGGTACGTTTTTTTTGTTTATGCTGTGATGAAAGAAGCTTTGTAAGATATGGTATCATTTATCTTTTTTATAAAGAGGTAGGTAAAGTTTTTAATTTATTTTAAAAAACACAACAGGTCACAATGAAAACAAATGTTATAAATATATTTAACATTTCAATCTAGACTGAATATGAAGGTTAGGTCTAGCGCAAAATTTTACCGCAGGAAAAGTCTATCCCCTGAATTGATCTTGTTTCAAAGCTGTGAATCAGTTAAAAATTCCTTATACGTAACGAATTACTAAACTTAAGTTACGAACGTGGACGAAGGGAAAATCATAGTTTAAAACAAAGTCGCTTTTCGCTGTCTGTCTCTATGTATGCTTAGATCTTTAAAACTACGTAACGGATTTTGATGCCTTTTTTTTATAAATAGAGTAATTGAAGAGGAAGGTTTATGTGTTATACCCATGCATAATATCCGTGCAAAGCCGGGGTGGATCGCTAACATTTCAATATTTGTAAGTCGTTGATTTATATTATTTGATTTATTGACACCAGCCTTTATTAACTATGCAAACAATAAATATTCTGGTAAAAACTAGGCTAAATTTTATCCCAGAATATAATACCTTTTTGGGCGTGACAAATTGACATAAAAAAAATTAAGTTAATACAATCTTAAGATGCATTGTTCACATCATAACAATACTGTAGCAAATAACTATTTGGATCGTTGTAGTTTTTGCTGCGCGAACTCAATGATCGACATACTTAACTATGGGATCTAGAATAAATAATAATTCATATAGTCAGGGACGAATCTAGGGCAGCCTTGATAGGGGCTTCTTCCATCTTACATAAATTTTCTACACCCTTCCAAAGCTAACCCTTTTATAGGTCTTTAAAAAGGCACCACACCCTTTCGAAACTTTATGGTTAAATTTATAAAGCTAAAAGTCACGAATAAGTGAGGTTGGGTTTTAACAACATTTAATTTATTGCATACCTTGTATTTAGTGTGTTTTTTTTTTTAGAAAACAACTTAAAATCATCTACTTAAATGTACGACTTGTATGGAAAAACTGTATTATAATAACAAATTGTTTATTTATTATTTAATACCTAATTATTTTGAATAAAAGCGACTACGGAGATTCTTGTCGGATTCTTTCCAGGTACGTACGAAATAGCGTTTTCTCGAACCTTTGGTAGTATTAAAAGATGACTATTTAAAAGTGCTTAAGTCTATTTCGATAAGAAATAAATTTGAATTGACTTTGTAAGCGCTGCAAGTCACGGAGAAGTCGGATATGTGTGAGACTTTAGCCATAGTTAAAGCTACGGAGAGCTCAGATGCTTTAGAGGGGCTTGGGCCCCTTAGCCCCCTCTGGATCCGCCAATGATTACAGATCTTTCATTCCATTCCATACATCATAGAACCGTTAGTAACTAATAGTTTCTATTCTGATTAATTACACGCAATGCGTAAGATGCAAATACAAAAATAAAAACTCATTTCTGCATATTTTACTTGATATTGAATCGTTTATCGGTAACAGTCAATTCGTATGATTAATTATGAGTTTGAATTGTGAATATTGGGGTCATGTTTATTAGCACTTTTTGTACGAAAACCTATCTAATGGTAGGCTGGTGTGCTTCAACTTCATCAATTATAATCTTAAAAAAAAATATAAAAAAAATTCTAGGCAAGCATTTGATGTTAAGCGGCGGGATAAGGATCAAATTTAAAACATTTTAAACTATTTTGCCACAGTTCTACATGTAAATGATAATTTCGTTTTTTTTTAGTTCTTTGCCTGGAAAAAATGGATGTTGTTATCGTTTTTGTATGTGGGTTATACAAAACAAATACAGAAATAAAACAAAACTATTCCCTTAATTTATAAATCCATCCATACATCCTTAATAGAATGTTTTTGTTCAGTTTGAAGTAATTACATTATTGGGGTTACCCGTTTAATTATTAATAATAAATAATAGTCCTGTCAAAATATTAATTATCACTTCTTTGTCACATTAGAAAGTCTGTACGTACTTGCGTTAGTTCATTGTTTTTTTTTTTTAATCTTTTATACAATTCAAGCTTATTAGACCTTCTTTATTGCTTCCTTTCAATTCAATAAAGTAATAGTTTTATGACTGGAATTCCTTAATTTTGATGTCTACTTTCATAACCGAATTAGGATGCAAACAATTGCACGGCCCACCCGATGTGATGCTACCTATTTGTTGATTTAGTTACATGCCCTTTTAAAAGCTAATAATCAGTGGCGTGCCCAGAGTTATAGAACAGGGCAAGCCGAGAGATACGTTATTGTAGTAAAACTAATTTAGATTATTATATCCTTGTGGCCCCATTACTCTTCAATCTACACTTTGCGAAGTTTGCGGACATGTTAGCAAATCCGCACTTTAATGGCTTCAAATAAAAATGGCTTAATAAAATATATAAGATACATATTGAAGTTTGATTTGAAAAGAATTGAATGAATGAGACCGCGAACTTGTCTTGGTTTGATAGGGCAAGCCGGGATTTCGGGCATTTTTTATTTGATATTAAATTTTGATTTCTCCAGACCTCATCAATGCATTTGATAAATTAATAAAGCAATAAGAAGTAAAGTCGGAGTAAATTTTTTGATTCAAATAGACTTAAAATTAGTACTTTTGAATCTTTATCTTTTATACTACCCCGGTTCGAAACGCTATTTCAACGGGGATGAATCCGGCAAGTAATAAACAAATAATAACATATACACAATATTACAGACGTGAGTAAGCAAGATATCAAAACATGTTTCCTGTTTTTTGACGGCTAAAGTAGCAAAATATAGTTTTACTAGCTGACCCGTCAAACGTTGTTTTGCCATATAAATAAAATGTTAAGGGTGGACAACCCTTATCACTAAGGGGTATGAAAAATAGATGTTGGCCGATTCTCAGACCTACTCAATATGCTCACAAAATTTCATGAGAATCGGTCAAGCCGTTTCGGAGGAGTACGGGAACGAACATTGTGACACGAGAATTTTATATACGATATAATTGAACTGCGGTTATTATTATATCTAACAGTATGTATATACACTGCTACAGAATACTAAACAATACATAGAAACAGGACGTACATAAACTACATGGATACTGGTGGTAGACCGACGTGCTAAATCATCTGGATAGGTACCACCCTCCTTTCTTTTTCTGACGTGAAGCAGTTCGCTGTGTTTTGGTTCAAAGGAGAGTCAGTGTAATTACACGAGACATATAATATATTTACCTCAACGTGGGAATCGTAGTGTGCTCTTGGCGTTCCAGACATCAAGAGCATCGTCGTGTCAATAAGCGGCGGTATCAGTTTCCATTAGGTGAACCGTCAGCTTGTGTTGCTGTGTGCTACCCATGATGTATAAAAAACAGAGGTGCATACTTTTTATACCGCATACCAGTGTGGATGTCACTGCAATGAAAAACGTGATGGCGTCATCTTCCCACAGTTTTCGATGGGAAACCGGATATTTCTAGATATCGGTGAGCGATCAGATTTTAACCCGTCATCTTAGTTATTATATGACATGTTCAGATTCCGTTATTGTTGTCATCTTTTGATTCTGCATTAAGTTAAGACGTTTTATAATCTACTAGAGAGTGATAGGATTTTATTTAGGATTACTGTTGGTACTTTAATACAAGATATTTGTTTTGTTTTCTGTTGCTTAGATATTCAATAGATCTTTTTAGGAGATTCTTTAGAAGTTTAGAAAATGCCTTCAATAATTTTAGTGGGTTCAGATTTATTACTTAAACCTTTATAGGTCATATTCGTTTGATATCTACCAGTTGGTAGCGAGCTGGCAAGTTTAAAAATTGATTTGTTTTAAATCTTTCCAGTTCTCAAAAACAAATGTGATTTTAGTAATAATAACCACATCACGACACACACATTGACTCAGCCCTGCAGTAAGAATCGTAAGAACTTGTGTTACAGGAACTAAGCAACGATATGGTATATACTACACAGATAATAACACTACATCCAAGCTGGGTAAGCGAAACAATGCGTCTTGTTAGTAATACAAAGTTCCGCCCCGGGATCCGATCTATGGATCTCATGTGTAGCTGTCAGCTGTTACATCACTGCGCCAGAGAGGCCGTCAAAATCAATTACAAAAAAAAATCCGTTCATAGAGTAATATATAATATATCCTGATAAGAATTAGATCAGGTGTAAGATAATATCAGCAACGAATACCTCTAGTATTCGTTCCAACACAGCTTTATCGTTGGTACAGTGAGTTTGCGTGCCGCCGCGTACCGCGTTGTATCACGTTCGCATTCCGGCCGGGATCGACTCGCCTCGGTTCTCACCAAAGTCTCACTAATAGTAGAAAAAGGAGGTCCACTCACGAGCAAGAAGTGATCATTTTGTACCTAACTAATATAGTTCAAAGAGGTAAAGGGGTTTAATTAGGAACAAGAAGGGATAAATGATTAAATCAAGATTAAGGTAAAAGTAGCCTAGATGTTTTATACCACTATGATTCCAAACAAGCATACGGCCTGCCTGATGGTAAGCAGTCACCGTAGCCTATGGACGTTAGCAATACCAGGGGTATCACACACGCGTTGCCGACTCTAATATGAAACTTTTTTATTTATTCTTTGCGACCTTGGTGGCGCAGTGGTGTAAACAGCCGACTGCTACGCTAGAGGTTCCGGGTTCGAATCCCGGCGCGGGACTGAAATTGTGTTATTTACAAGACGCATTTTCTTCCCTCTCTGGTCGTGGATGTAGTATATTCTCTGTGTAGTTTATACCAAATCATTGCTGCGATATATCATCTTAGCGCAGGACTGAGTCAATGTGTGTGTCGTGATGTGGTTATTACTATTCATTAGGAATACCAACGTTTTATAGATAATGTTTAGAATTAAGTTTGAACAATCGAAAATAATTCAACTTTTCGGAAACGTTGCAAAACATGTGTTAAAATAAAACGTGAAGTGTATTGTCTGACCGATGCCCGGTGAGTAGCAAGACGTAAGTATAGTGCAACCGGTGTACCGTGACGTGAACGCTGCAGATGCTGCGACACGCTCCACTTCCCAACAGCGCATGCGTATCGAGGTTAGTACAAGACAAGACGGAGAACAATATATAAGCTAAATACAAGTCAAGAAAATTATTGCCTTGGAAGAGTAACCTACGGAGGTTACAAATGCTCAATGACATTATCATCCTGACCTGATGAAAATGGGACCAATCAGAAAGTACGTCGTTTTAAATGAAAAAAGAATTTTCTAAAATATTTACAGTGGAATGTCAAAGTAGACATGGGCTGCATTTAATTAAAATAATTAAATACGATGTGGAAGTGGTGAGTGGTGAGTGATAGCTCAGTTTGTTACGGACTTAGTTAACTAACCGACCCGATAGGTCGAAGGTTGCCCAAGTTGTAGCTGCCATGCATTGTGCCCGGATAGTGGCGACAGATTCGCAACCTGTGACACCTTTAAAAAGTTTTGTCACCAATATTACTGGTGTAAGATTTAGGTTAGTATCTAATTTATCCCCTGTTAGTTAATGGCATACCGTGGTGTTTGGACGGTCAGGCGTCTCCTGACTGTCTCCCCTTTTAGATTCTTGGGCCTCTGGGCCATTTCAATTGCTGTCTCCGCTTTGCTGGGAGGGAAATGGATATAAAACTTGAATGTGGAATAAGCGATGAAAGTAGAAGGAATTTTTATCTATTTATTTTATTTATTAAATCAAATACACTATCATAACAGTTACATACCAATTCGATAGCGCAGTAAACAATAATAGATACAATTAAATCAAACAATAGATAATAAAATCACATTATACAACATTACAAATAACATGTTATATTCAAATTAAGTTTAGAAAGAAAAAATGATTAATTGTTCCAATTGTTTTGTTTAATGGAAGTCCGAATTCATAAAAAGTATTTCATAAATTCAAACCTCCACCACAACTTTAGAAACACTAAATTAAAAAAAAATCTAAAAGTTATAATAGCTAATGATAAATGTAGACTTTCGTGAATTCACTCACGATCGTGTTTGATCTTTTACTGGGCAGATAAAACCGCAGCCATCACTTAGTAGATAAATGAATAAAGATACATTGACGTGAGTTTATATGCATATATACACAGTCAGGTCATAAGTATTGTCACACAGTAAAAACTTTTCTTTTAGAATGCTGGCCACAAAAAAAAAAATTGAGTTCGAATTTCGAATTGTTCATGAAAATAAAAATGTATACTTTTTAGAATTTTACTCATTTTCAAATATGGAGTGGACTCTTAGAGCCAGGTTACGCGCCAATTAAAATTTTTGACACACTGATTTTTTTAATATAACCAAAAGACTCGTTTATCGTACCATCAAACGATACAATGAAGACTCTAGTGTAGTGACAGGTCAAGAAGTGGTCGCCCTCGGTCTGTTAGGACTCCAGCAGTGACAAAAGCTGTGAAGGCGCGAATTCAAAGAAATCCCAAACGTAAGCAGAAACTGTTGGCCCTTCAGATGGGGTTAAGCAGAACCACGGTGAAAAGGGTGTTAAATTAAGACTTAGGGCTTCGGGCATATCGAAGAAAAACAGGACATCGTTTGAATGCTCGTCTAATGGACCTGAGACTGAAGAGATGCCGCGCTTTGGTGAAGCGGTACGCGGGAAAAAAATATCGGGAAATTCTTTTTTCGGATGATTTTTTTTTTACCGTAGAAGAAAGCTACAACAAACAAAATGATAAGATGTACGCACACAGTAGTGAAGAAGCGAGCAACCGTATTCCGCGTGTCCAACGAGGTCATTTTCCATCCTCGCTCATGGTATGGTTGGGAGTTTCTTATTGGGGCTTAACAGAGGTACATTTTTGTGAGAAAGGTGTAAACACGAATGCAGTTGAGTATCAAAATACAGTCCTGACGAACCTTGTGGAACCTGATTCTCATACCATGTTCAATAATAGGCACTGGGTATTCCAACAAGATTCGGCGCCAGCTCATAGAGCGAAGAGCACACAAGACTGGCTGGCGGCGCGTGAAATCGACTTCATCCGGCAAGAAGACTGGCCCTCCTCCAGTCCACATTTGAATCCGTTAGATTACAAGATAACAACACTTGGAGGAAAAGGTGTGCTCAAAGCCTCATCCCAATTTGAAGTCACTCAAGACATCCTTGATTAAGGCAGCCGTCGATATTGACGTGGATCTCGTTCGTGCTGCGATAGACGACTGGCCGCGCAGTTTGAAGGCCTGTATTCAAAATCACGGAGGTCATTTTGAATAAACTTTAGTGTCATAAGAATCTATGTTTTGTTAAGTTAATTTTGGTATATAAATGGTTACATAATGAATAAACTTGTTTCAATTATTTTATATTAAACATGTGACAGAATTTATGACCTGACTAGGTATAATATTAGTATGTAAGTAAATACATTATTTTAGTTAATTAATAAAGAGAGTTGCGGATGTAATACAGAAATTGCTCTTTGGAAAATATCCAAGTTTTGTTATGTCAAGTCATTTCTGGTTCATGTAAAAATTGAACTCATTTAGATGTAATGGATTTATTGATGGAAAAGCCATTTGATATGATGATGTATTTAAGATGAAGAAAGTGTATGTAAATTTACTTTCCTTATACTTCAGGGAAACATTACTGAAATGAGTTCACAGTACTGTGTGTATGGCAGTTCCTATTTGATCAGTGTTTCGTTTCTTAGTTTTTTAAATACAACGCTATGGGTAAACAAATAAGCAATTCTAAGCAAACGGTTCACCTAATGGAAATTGATAGCCTATTGACACGATGGTGCTCCTGATGTCTTGGAATGCCAAGATGTTATCCTCGAGCTGGTAATGACATTGGTTCTTCAATCCTTCGAACCGAAAAACAGCGAACTGCTTCACGTTGTAAATAGAAAGGAGGGTGGTACCAACGCAGATCTCGCACGTAGATCTACCACCATGTTTTTGTGTTATCCACTTCTTATTAATGCAATTGGAATCATTTTTTTTTTTTATTCATGACCAGGCAGGCATTTGACCCCAAACCCGCCTGATGTTAAGCGGCGATGAGGTCTAAGGTGGATCATGCCTGCCTAGGAGAAACCTATTCACTCTTGCCTTAAAGAGGCCCAAGTTTTATTGGTCAGGGAACACATCGGCAGGCAAAGAATTCCACACCCTTGCAGTACGCATTATGAATGAGCTATCGAAGCGATCATTTTTCGTTAAAAGCCATGTAGTATGTGAAAAACGGTTTGAACGATGAAAAAAAACACCACAAGAAATGTGTAAAGTCACTGTTTTATCTAATATTTAAAACTCTTACGTGATAGATGAACTACTGTTCAACACTTAGCCAACAAACTTTGTAGTTAGATTAGGTAGCGCAGTGGTGTAAACTGCTACGCTATAGGTTCCGGATCCGAATCCCGGCGGGGGCGGAACTTTCTGTTATTTGCAAGACGCATTGTTTCGCTTACTGGTCTAGGCTGTTGTATTCTTATCTATGTGGTTTATACCATATCGTTGCTTAGTGCCTGCGATACAAGGTTATATCTTAGTGCTGGGCTGAGTCAATGCGTGTGACGTGATTATTATCATACTTTTCTGTCAATAAATAATGTTTTGTCACTTTGAAGAAAACTGTTTATCGATGTTTAATTTGAAGTACTTGATAAATATATGTAATTATTTTGTGCATCTAAAAAACAAGGTGAATTTAACAGTAACTCTTGTTAGCGCTTGTCAGTCAATGTGATGCAGGACATGCAACATCCCGTGGTTATTGTTAAAGTTAAGAAACTAACGAAAATATAATAAACCAATAATATTTTACAGGACACATGAGTTTCCTCTTTCACAACTCTCGATATTGAAAACTTAATTATAATAATAAATTAACCACATCACGAAACATACATTGACTCAGCCCTGCAGTAAGTATCGTAAGAACTTGTGTCGCTGGTGCTAAGCAACGATATGGTATATACTACACAGATAAGAATACTACATCCTAGCGATACAATGTGTCTTACAAATAACACAAAGTTCCGCCCCCGCCGGGATTCGAACCCAGAACCTCTAGTATAGCAGTCGGCTGTTGACACCAATGCGACACCGAAGTCGTCAAGTCAAATTATTTGAATACATCAACTTTTTTGTTATTTTTATACGCCCAATCCGCTAATAAGCGAATTTCAACGTTTTAGGCAATCAATTCTAAAATTGGCTTTTAAACTTTTTTTATGAACAAATCAAAACGAGCTCTTAAAAAATTAAATAAAATCCGACAAAGTGTGATTGATTCATCACTTTTTATCTAAATTTACCTACAAAAGTCTACATAGTAACAATAAATAATATAATATGTATTAAAAACGCATTATTTCACTTCATTTCCACAGATGCCTATCAGGCTGGACCGTTATAGAAAATTCTTGAGAAACGCCGGCTTCCTTTGATATCTGTTTGCGCCATCTGTCGGGAAAAGCGAAAACTAACGGAAAGAAATTTTCTAAGAGATGCGTCAGCGGATACAGTCCTGCGATCTCACGAAGGCCGCTCGTATTTATATGTGATTAGACGTGCACATGCAATACTGTTGTGTGCGTAAATTATTCGCTGAGTGAACTAGAAGTACGCACACTGAAGCAGTATGCTTAACACAGCCTAACGAAAGAAATACTACCTTGGTCGAGCGGTCATCGTGAAATAGAATGAATAGCTAAGTAGAAATTAACAGATGCATTCATATACCTAACTCGCCTGTCATGTCAGATGATTATCTTTGAAGCTCAGTTTATCTTATAAACATTATTTACGTTTTTCTTAATAATAATGTTGTAGAAGAAAATAAACGCGTTATTTATTTTGAAATTTAAAATACAAAAACATAAATGTAGAAAAAATAACATTGAACGTAAAAACTCAATCTGATAAAGATTCAGAAAAAAAACACTTTTGTGATTTTAAAATTTTTCTTGACTAAGAACTGGTATGAAATAATTGTGAGGCATTCCCGGGAATCGAAGGCGCACCCGTCAGACCGGAGAGCATGGATGACCATATCTAAAGGCGTAGGGTCCGTGTGAAAGTTACGACCAAAACAAGATGGTAGCAGCGGCTTTAAGCCACACTCATCTTATTACATATTATTTTTATTATTTATTTAATGGCCAAACTTAGCTACTTATTTAATAAACGTAACTAAAATTATTTTACGACCCTTTTCAGCTTGGCTTGAGTTATCTCCTTATGCACTTTCACATCCAGTTTTTCCCAGGGTTTGAATTTTAAAAATCTCTTTCTAATGCTTTAGCCATAACAACTATAAGTTCAAAATAAATAATTTATTTCACAATACCTACGAAAATTTCTACATGCATTTTCGATGAAAACGAAAATCATATGCGGTATTTGTGACGTGTGCGGTTTGTATGATGTCAATCATGGAACCTAAATTTCATTTTAAGATTTCTTTATTGTTCCATATTTTCAATTTCATTTCCAAAACAACCAACCTACCTACACATTTTTTTCTGTCTTAAAATTCCTTAAAATATTTTAAATAAAGAAGATGAGCGTCGTTCAATGCCGCTGATCTATCGGACGTAAGCTTTCGAAGCTTTTCACTTTCGTCCCAAACACGGCGCAGCGGCTTACTGTGGCCCCTCGTCACTGTACCTTTATTTATTTATCCACTAGCTGATGCCCGCGGCTTTGTCTGCGTAGTAAAAATATCAGTGCCT
The DNA here is from genome assembly GCA_949316135.1 of Choreutis nemorana. Lineage (NCBI taxonomy): Eukaryota > Metazoa > Arthropoda > Insecta > Lepidoptera > Choreutidae > Choreutis > Choreutis nemorana. Next base: position 11,179,414 of record OX438598.1, on the reverse strand, counting down.
CCACTTTCATCGGTTATTCCACATTCAAGTTTTATGCCGAAAAAATAGCTTTTGTCAGAGTGAGAGGAAAGGTTTCCCAAAAAAAATCATTTGTTTGTCACATATACAGATTTGTTCAGATTAATATTCCATAAAGGAATTCAATGATAAACGGTTAAATTAATTAAAAATTTACACAAACTCACGTCGCGTGTTACACACCGCATTTCGCATGTGTATGTTGAGTCCCAGTGTGACAGATTACGAATCTGTCGCCACTATCGGGGCACGATGAGGAACATGGCAGCTACAACTTACGGCAACCCGAGGCTCGAATCGACTTGACAGGTCGGGTCGGTCGGTTAACCAAGGCACGTTGCAAACTAAGCTACCACGTCCTCTTAACATTTAAAATAAAATTACTAATTAGTTTTCAATTAAAGGAAGTCGGGAATGAATTTGCTGTTTTAGCGAAAAATATTATTTTGATTTATCCTTACTAAAATTCATGATAATTCTACGGTTCGTACCCAAGCATTACGCACAGACGAACATTCATATCTTGTTGATATTAGTATTTACGTATTTATTTAACGTTGACCACGATAGAAAGACAATCAACTATTGTTTTCGTGCTTTTGAAAGCACACTTTTACAAGCACCTAACCATCCTTGTTGACAATGCGAATGAGAAAGTTTGTTTGCGTTTAAAATTCTTCAAGTTGAAATTTTCCAAGTGTCAATACGGATACTATTATTTTTGTTGATGGCATCGACATCATCATGGCAGTAGCATTGAATATTTTGCCAATATCAAGTAATATTTATTAGCAAGTTTTGATGTGGGATGAAATTATGACGAGATGAATAATGAAATCAATTATTGTACTGTTACTGTACGCTTTATTGAGTTACTTGGGAGATGACGAAAAGAGCAGTCAAATCGTCGTATTTCACTTTCTCCACACTTTTACAGCACTACAGATGTTCACTGGTTGAAACACTTGCAATTTACACATTGAATTCTACTGACATACACGAAAATACAATAAATAAATCACTTCCCATTCCCGCCAAGTATGTCGCGTATGTTATTTGGTTTCCAAATCGCTATATTTTTTATAGAAACACAATCATGTGATAGAAAATGCCCTCATCAAAAGCCTTTCAATCGAACATTTGGCTGGACTTTTTGTATGGTATAAAAAGCGACGTTTATCAGTAATATTTTTAAGTAAGATTTGTCGATACACCTTTCTGGACTGTTGTTAAAGTTTAATTCGCTGTAATGTATATTTATTGCTAAATGAACTCAAAAATTATCTTTCTGTCTGCATCCAAGATTGATGCTTTTAAGTGAAGTTTTGTATGGGATTGTTGGAAAAAAATGACAAAATATTATATTAATAGGTTAATTTCACCCCTTTTTTAATTCCGAAACATTGTTAAATGTATAAACTAAAAAGTTGGAAGCTGGTAAGGTGTCCGGGCGCAGTCTGTGCGTCATTGCACAGCTGCATTATTCGTTGATTATTCTATCAAAGGACGCCACTGTTGATCCTGGTGAACAGGAGTTGCAGTGGTGGGGCAGAGTGGTTTGTGTTCTCTAAAAAAGAAGTTGGGTGAGTAAGTTTGAATAAGTTATTATTTAATTGCTTTCTGGTTGTTTTGTGGTTCATTTTACAGTGTAGTGTGGACCTACAAAGCTCTTATGTGGATTTTTTACTTGATAATAATAACCTTTTATTTTCAAGCTGTAGTATACAACTATGTTCATAATTCATAGTTGCCCTAATAATGGCGAACATTGTTAAGTTAGCAATAAGTTAATAACAAACAGCTTGTAATTAGGTATAAGAGGGTTCTTCGCATTATATACTTAAAATTGTATTTTGTGACATAATATACGATCTCACATCGGTTGCGTTTCATTTAACCTCACCATCCTGCATACTTCAAAGCTTTAGGACTTGGTCTAAGATTTTAAGTTGTCCGAAGAAGGGGTAATGACACTATCAGTTTCAAGAAATAATTTTATCGATACTGAACCAGTAATACTATCATGAAAGTAAATAGAAAACTTGGAAAGTAAGCAATAACCGTTTATCTTTACAATATCTTGAGTTAACATTACCTTTTATTGTATCTTATTACAATTTAATCTTGGAGTATAAATACAGGAATTTTTCGAGGCACACCCGCCACTCTGTCCCACCACTGCAGCTCCTGTTCACCAGGATCGACAGTGGCGTCCTTTGATCGAATAATCAACGAATAATGCAGCTGGGTCGTTCTTCTTTTTTACCTACAATGAATCGACGTTTTTATTTATTTTTTTGGTTTTTGAACTCTTGAAAAAATTATACGAGCACGATTTAAAAATTGCATCTGGGTTCTACATTAGGATTAATAGGAGTTTCTTTTTCAGGCAATATTGCTTTTTTTTGTCTAATGGTGGTTTAAAAAATAACGTGACAGAGTGGTCGTTTTCAGTAGAGACCACATTTTAGTTACCACTCTGTCACGGCGTTCTACGAAAAACAAATGTATAAAAAAGGTCGTTGGAGATAGTGAAAGATTACCCATACAAAATTAAATAGATAAAAAAATATGGACGTTGGTTAGAACATTATAAAACCGTAAATATCAATAATCTAATGAGATACCATAATAAGACGAAGGACAGATTATTGTCGGTAAAAAAGAAGAACGACCCAGCTGTGCAATGACGCACAGGCTGTGCCCGGACACCCTACCCTGCCTAGTATAAATACAGGAAACTAATAAATCAGTTCAATTATTTTAGGTTTTTTAATTGATCGTATAATATTTTAGTGTAAATAGTTAGAAGAAATTATCCTTAACCTGTAGTTATTTAATTTACTGTCTTTATTTATTCTGATGTAAGCTTCGTTTAAGTTTTAAGGAATAGGCATTCACTGTCACCTTTCTTCTTCATCGACCTGTACTTGGGCAACGCATTGTCAGTGCATTCTTTTTCAAGGGCAGAGGTTTTGCCAATAGATAGCGGTATCACTTTCCGTCGCGTAAACTGTCCACTGGTATAGAAAATTAACAAAAAACTGCCAACATATAAATGTTGTTAGTACTGTCAGAGTACATATCAGTAATAGAATAAGTCTGTTGCAACACTTCAATCATGCTTCAAGTGTTTCAAGCATAAACCCAGGAAATAATAAATAAACAAAAGCAGTTATGCATGCAAAGAAAATTCTAGAATTAACTACAGATTACATTGTAAAACTAAAATAGAGAACTGTTTGCTTACAAACTTAAATATTGATTTTAAATTACATTTTGTCGAATGTTTTCTCTTGGCTCGTGAGTCGTGATATTGGAATTGATTCTTCTGCTAAGCCAAACTTGATAATTCGTTGTTCAAATAACCGTAGACAAACAACCTTCGTGTCTTTGTTTACATAATTTGACCCTAGCTTGAGCTTGACACGCACCGCCCATATACTTAAAAAATTTGGACTCGAACAAATATTTAAATTATATATTAAAATAGAGGTTAAAAGAAACTAACCTTTTTAAATAAATTTTATCAAAAGACATGTATAATTATCTATGCTAATGTATTGATGAATAAGTACTTAATTTTTAGATGACGATTTAAAAGTACTTATTTTGAGTCTATTTATCACAATAACATAACAAACTCACGCCGTAATCCCTCGAGAGGTTGGCAGAGGTGTTAAACACCGCATTTCGCATGTTTATGTTGAGACCCAGTGTGAAAGGTTGCGAATCTGTCGCCACTATCCGGGCACAATGAGGAACATGGCAGCTAAAACGTAAGGCAATCCGAGAGTCGAACCCTCGACCTGTCGGGTCGGGTCGGTCGGTTAACCAAGGCACGTAACAAACTGAGCTACTAAATTCTATTTTAATTAAAAAAAAAAAAAATTGACTTTTTCAAAGTAATTGTAAGATAGTTCATTTCGTGGACGTTACTTGGCCGCATTTTATTTTAAATGTTAAACAATACAGTTTCTTTGTATTGTTCTAAAAGATTCAGTAATCAGGGAATGCCCTTTCAAACCAACAATCAATCGACATAAAACAAACAAGTTAATCAACTTTATTAAAACGAGTTTGCAAGGAAAGCGAAATTTCAAAATTCAATCAACAGACACGGCTTCCATAGAATTTGATATGTTTGAAATTATTTAAATTAATAACTACTTTCTCCGTTCTTGAACTTTAACGTTTTCGATTCTAACGCTCAGAGACAAGGTTTAGTTTCCTCAGCTATTGATCGTTATATCACATTGTTGTCAACTTCGAATTGGGTTATGTTACGGGTAAATTGGCTGTTACAACTGCAATTTATTGGCGCATTATTTTTAATTGACTTTATATACAAAAAGATAAACAAAACACACATTTAAATACATAAAGGAAAGAATACATTTGTAGAGAATTGTATTAATTTGTGTTGATGCTACCAGTTAGTGAAAACTTGTGCGTATGTGTGTGTGTATCGTAAGTGTGTAAGGGTATGCATGTTATTTTTATAATTAAATTAAAAAAAACTGTTATATTCTGCACAACAAACTTAATCTCTCATTTTTAATCTTGCGTAAAGTTGCGTATATATTTGCGTACCAATTAATTTTGTTATCGATGTTTCTGACTCCGCCCAATGAAAGTGAAAAATGTATGTAGTACAGAAATGTTAAGGTTGCTATGCCATATCACGACGGCGACCGCCGCGCCCTCTGTAGCCAGCAACTTCGGACAATTCCACGTACTTATTGACTGAGCTAATCGATGAATTTATAATTTAACTTTGTTCAGTACCAATGGATATTTGTTCGGTAAATATCAGGGTAGTGAAGTTTCGAGAAATTCAATGTTGTTTAAATTTAAAAATGTTAGGTAGGCAATAATGTTTATTTAAGTATGAGCAAAATTAAATTAAGAAGGTAATTTTTCGGGGCACACCGCCACTCTGTCCCACCACTGCAATTCCTGTTCACCAGAATCAACTGTGGCGTCCTTTGATCGAATAATCAACTAATAATGCAGCTGTGCAATGACGCACACGCTGTGCCCGGACACCCAACCGGCTGTCTTGAGACCCGCAACGAACTTAATCAGAAGAAATAGGAGGTAGTAAGAAAGCGGTTTCAGATTTCCTTCCCAGCAAAGCAGAGACAGCAATCGAAATGGCCCTGAGGCCAAAAACTAAGGGGGGAGACAGTCAGGAGACACACCCGCCACTCTGTCCCATCACTGCAACTCCTGTTCACCAGGATCAACAGTGGCGTCCTTTGATCGAATAATCAACAAATAATGCAGCTGTGCAATGACGCACAGGCTGTGCCCGGACACCCTACCGGCTGTCTTGGGAACCGCAACGAACTTAATCAGAAGAAATAGGAGGTAGTAAGAAAGCGGTTTCAGATTTCCTTCCCAGCAAAGCAGAGACAGCAATCGAAATGGTCCAGAGGCCAACACCTAAGGGGGGAGACAGTCAGGAGACCCCTGACTGTCAAAAACACCACGGTATGCCACTTACTAACAGGGGATTAATTAGATACTAACCTAAATCTTACAGCAGTAATATTGGTGGCAAAACTTTTTAAGGTAATATTTATTATTAATTTTATTTCATACATCATCACGGGCAAACAAGCTGACGGGTCACCTAATGAAAAGTGATACCGCCGCTTATTGACACGACGATGCCCTTGATGTCTGGAACGCCAAGAGCACTGCCAATGCGTTGCGTTGAGGTTAAAATGGTGCCGGTAACTACACGGCCTCTCCATTCCTTCGAACCGAAACACAGCGAACTACTTCACGTTGTAAAAACACACAATTACAAAATAAATGTCAATTCCAAAATTCTTTGACTTTATTTAAAAAAAAAACCACTAAAACTGTGATGTTACGAAACATTTTAACAAGATAATAAAGGCATTTACATCTTCCCTCTAACGACTGATCTAATCAATTTATTGACGGGCCTGTGTGAAAGCGGCCTAACCTGGTATCGGATTTATTACCTAATGGCCACCGCACCTATTATGCATATTGTGAAAGTGATTCCCAAGACAGCTTAATCAACTTATTTGGTGCTGCGTAGCTTGGACGATAGAGTTTTTGACGTTTCATTCAACCTCATATTAGAACAGACCTCTGTGGCGCAGTGGTGTTATCAGCAGCCTCGCTAGAGGTTCCGGGATCGAATCCCGGTAGGGCACTACTTTGTCTTATTAGCAAGACGCATTGTTTCGCTTACCGGTCTTGGATGTTGTATTCTTAATAATAATAATAATAATAATAATAACCACATCACGACACACACATTGACTCAGCCCTGCACTAAGTATCGTAAGAACTTGTATCGCAGGTGCTAAGCAACGATATGGTATATACTAAATAAATAAGAATACAACATCCAAGACCGGTAAGCGAAACAATGCGTCTTGCTAATAAGACAAATTAGCGCCAAAGTCCCGCCCCCGTCGGGATTCGAACCCGGAACCTCTAGCGTAGCAGTCGGCTGTTTACACAACTGCGCCACCGAGGTCGTCAAATTATTATTATGTATGTAGTTTATACCATAACGTTGCTTAGTGCCTGCGATACAAGATTATATCTTAGTGCAGTCAGTCGATGATGTCCTTGATTTTTAGAGCTCAAGCATACCGCAAGCTTAATATTAAGCAGTCACCCTAGCATTTGAACACTTGTTGCACTAGGGGCATACAGCCCTGAAAAAACATCTGATTAACTTCAAAATCATGTCAAGTGTATGTAATTTTTATCAAATGCTGTTTCGAAATATGTACTTTAAATAAACAAAACAAAATTTGAATCATAGAATAATGATTGACAGTCGCGGCGCAGTGGACACCAATCATTAATCTTTCGGCTTTGAATATATTTATTAGCTTTCCTTGATATTTTACACTTTTTTTCCAAATTTTAGAGTGTATGGTTATGACATTATCACACGAAATGTAAACAATACATCATAAACTCACGCCGTAATCCCTCGAGAGGGGTTGGCAGAGGTGTTACGCAGCGCAATTCGCATGTTCATGTTGAGTCCCAGTGTGACATGTTGCGGATCTGTCGCCACTATACGGGCTCAGCGAGTAACATGGCAGCTACTATTGACTTAGAGTCTCCAACACTCGACCTGTCGGGTTAACCAAGCCCGTTAGAAACAGAGCTACCACGTCCTCAACACAACATCAGAATTATGAAGTTCTAAATACATTGTTTTAAATCCCTTAGGCTGTGATTACAAAATACTTTGAAAACATTTAACGAGTAATTAATCAGTTGTAACAAAAACTAAACAAGCTTCCAACATTGATGAGTCAGAACAATTAATTTCACACCATTTTTTCTTCAACTAAAATTCTCCATTGATTGTTTTTTCACTATCAGACTGTACAATGAAAACTGGACTCTAAACCTCAATATTCAAGATTTCCTTTCTTTTGGGGATTTATGTTTGATTAAAAAATTCAACTATTAATTTTTACAATGTAAACTGAACTTTAAGATCATGTTTTTTGAGTTTTTTATTTTAAAAAGTTCTATTTACGCTTGACCCACGCAATCGATGAAGCGAAGATGCGCAGTGACCTCCCTCCAGTGATTTAACATAAGTAAATCACAAGGTTGTGCAATTGTTTAAATAATTTCAAAGTGTTTTACTGTTTATTTTTGGTAACAATTTGTTTTAGGGACGGCTTGGTCTTGATTTCTTGATCTAAAAAATAATAACCACCTAAACACACACACATTGACTCAGCCCTTTTATCATTGAATAATCTTATGTCGCGTTTACACACACTCACACTCAGAACACATTCATACACTCTCGCTCACAATCTTTGTCATCACAAATACATTTTCACAGATACTTCTACTTTTCATAAGCAATTTATTAATTGAAATGCTATTTGCATGTCGAGTATGTGTACGTAAGTTATTTTATCTACTCTGTATTGAAGATGAGTGTTAAGGGATACTTGGCTATCCTAAATACAGGTTGCTATGTAACCTAGTGCGGTGTCTGAGGGTTCCTTTGGCTTACCTCTATCCCGTAATGCTCTGACAGCCAACGGTGTTGGAAGAACTTGGGGTTTTAGTGGTAGGTACTAATTGAGTCCGACATACTCCTTCGGTCCCCCCGGGCTGGAGGAGATTTCCCCATGTAAAAAAAAAAAACATTATTATTATGTCGTGTTTACTAAGCAACGATATGGTATATGATATACTAAATAGAAATAAGAAATCTACTTTATACGCTTTAGATTAACATCGAATGCAGAAAGCAATTAAACTAACATTAATATTAATAACCATATAGAATCGTGGATCTGTTATTTTATGCATAAACAATCCCATATATAAATACTCACATTTAAAAGTGGCATCACCTTCTGGTAGAGGTAATAGATAATTGTATTAGAAGTTAAACACACTTAAGAACAGAGAGGTGTGTCACAAAGATGAGATGTATCAATTAAAAGAATACTTACAAATTTCGCCATACAAAAAGTCCACCCAAATTTTTACCTTTTTTTTAACGTGGGGAAATCCTCATGGATCTTCTCCAGCCCGGGGGGGCCGAAGTATATCGGACTCGCGTAGAACCCGTGCCTACCGACTAAAACCCCACGTTCCGCCAACACCGTTAGCTGTCAGCATTACGGGATAGAGGGAAGCCAAAGGAACCCGAAGACACCGCACTAACCCATGTTTAACTGAGTGGACAGTTGGTGAGGACATTTTCTGTCAATTGATTGTGTAACTATAAAATATCAGTCCCCTTAAATAAATAGCGTTTTTGTTGTCAAAATGTCATGTCAATAATTTTTTTTCCCACGTTTTATACACTCACTTTCTTGTTTGTTTGTTCGTTTGTCGTTCCGGTTGGATTTTTGCAACTCAATTTTGAGGCACTTCCCGATAAGCTAGCAGGCTGAAATATTCAGGGTAGCTTCAAACCCGATGACAATGCAATTTACAACTATAAAAACGGCTGGACCGACTTTGATATAAATTTGTTTATTTTCTGTTCGCGTAACTGCTTACGGAAAGGGGTTTTAAGGAGCAGATCAGATTTGACGTTTTACACAACAACTCAAGCCGTTATCCCTCGAGACGGGTAGGCAGAGGTGCTACACACCGCTTTTCGCATGTTTATATTGAGTCCCAGTGTGACAGGTTGCGAATCTGTCGCCACTATCCGGGCACATCGAGAATTATGGCAGCTAACCTGTCAGCTCGGGACGGTCGGTTATCTAAGCCACGTCAAACTGAGCTACCACACCCCCAAACATTTTAGTTAATATTGATATTTTAATTAAAGTTTTCTATTTCTATTCACAAGCACTTATTAAAAATACTTTTCAAGACCAAAATGCTATGAATCACTAACGATTTTTTTTACGTTGAAAATATACCAATTAACTCAACTTTCAATACTTCGTAATTAGTTTCATTGTCAAGGCCATTGAACTGAATGTTGAAATCTCTTATTATATTTTATTACAACCCCGAGGCGCTTGTGAAGCTTTCTAGTTGTGTCCGTCAAAATAGCTGGTCCACGTACCATAACACTAGTATATTACACCTCACAAGTATTAAGTATTAGTTCCATATTTTGATGGAATGTATTCAGAACGAAGAAATAAGGAAAACATATTTTAAGAAGTTAAATATTTATAGAAATGATGTTGACTGTATTCAGAGCATACATAATAGAAGCTAAGATGGTTTATTACATGGCAAGATGATCATAGATTAAGATAGGTTATAAGTGCTGTGGTTTTACTTTTATTGGGTCACGATGGGATCAACGTATGAATTATCATAAAGATCCCTTTTAAATAAATAAAAGATTTAAAAAAAAAATCGATGCCAATAGTGAAAAATACTTTCTTTTTTCTACAATTAAGTACATTTTCAATGCTGTTTTCAAACAAAGGAATAAAATTTGATTTAAAAAAAACAGAAATATTTATTTTATAATTAATTAGGTCCCTTTTTTGTATATTGTTTGTATTTATCTTAAGTATTTATTTTACAACGAGAATAAAAAATCAAGTTATTTGATTTGAATGAGCAATGAAGTACTTTATGTTTTTTTTTTCTTTCTATTTTTGTAATATCTGTGTGTGTTTGTGTATGCTATTTGTACTTAAATAAAATTACTTTTCCTTATAAAATGAACAAGTCAAGGTATTTATGAAACCGAACTAATTTAAAGGTGATCCTGCTAGTGTGACGATCACTATGCTTTAATTCTATCACTGACCACCTGAAGGTATGGAAATGATGGAGATTATCTTCCGTATCACAGATGGACATTAGCAACACTTTAAATTATCATATTTATTCACTAGCGACCCGACCAGGATTTGCACGTGTATTTTTTTTTCTTCAAATATACAACAACATGAGCAAACAAGCAAACGGAAAGTGATACCGCCGCCTAATGACATGACCATGCCCTTTATGTCCGAGAACGCCAAGAGCACCGCCAATGTGTTTTCCATATAGAGGTAAACATGTTATACCTCTCGTGCCGGTAATTACACTGTCCCTCCAATCATTCGAACCGTAAGACTGTTTGCCACCTTAGTGTTATTAAAATTTGTAAAAATCTATCGGTTATTTTACTGTTGAATTGAAATTAAAACTCGTTTTCTTCGGACACTTTGTACAGACGGTCACACGTAAAACTTCACATAACGAGAGCAATAACAGACCTTATGCTGTACAACTTAAGAACGGTGCAAAGTCCTAACAGGTAAGGTTGTTCCATGGCTGTGTTTATACACAATTTTGCTGGAATTTAAGAATTAATTGCTTTTAAATAGTCATTATTAATTTACGTTTCACTTTCACTATGTAAAAGTATGTAAAGTCAATCATTTATTTGTAACTAGAGTTATGTATTAGTCATGTAATCGTATAGGGTAAATGCTCCTAGACCGTATCTGCTTTAATTGAGAAAGATTTTATGTACACTTAAGAATATTATATATTTTATCGCATAAATTATATATAATTCTTCTGTGAGTGTGTATGCCACTGAACTTCTCTCAAACGACTGGACCGATTTTGATGAAATTTTTTGTGTTGTGTTCAAGGGGATCTGGGAATGGTTTAGATTCACAATTTTGTCCGCTGGACAATGTTTTTTTAATTAATTTTTAATTTATTAGTAGTTGGCGGACGAAGTCGCGGGCAAAAGCTAGTATTTATATAAAATAATAACATTTACACAAAAAGTCCGTGATCCCTCGAGAGGTTTTGGCAGAGGTGTTAGATACCGCATTTCGCATGTTTTTGTTGAGTCCCAGTGTGACAAGTTGCGAATCTGTCGCAACTATCCGAGCACAATTACAAGAATGGCAGCTACAACTTACTATAACCTAAGACTCGAACTGAGCTACCACGTCCTTAAAATTATTTATAAATACTCCATCTTTTACATAACGTGTCCAGTTCGTTGAAATTATTGTTCATCAAATAAAATTTACTTCAAATTTCATATCACGTTCAACTTTCAATCCATATAAAGTTAGCAAAAAGATGTGGGTTTTCGAATATTTAAGGACTTGTTTACACTTGTAACAGAGCTTACTATAAAATGGTCGTTCTTACAAATTACAAGCTATCCAACATATCTTGAACTTTGCGAGAATTCATTCACTTTACCTTATAGTTCAAACTATACTAGTCATTATACTATCAGTACTAATAACCAATGTAACTTGATCACCGTTTTTCATGAAGCTGTTAATATACTTGTTTACGAATTACTCGAGCGTAACTATTAATTGATTAATTTAACAGTTTAAAATTAGTCAAGTTGGTTCATGAAACGGGTAAATTTGGACCTTATTCGTTGAGGTTTTAAGGTTTGTTTAAGAGTCATAATTCATTGGACAAACAAAAGAAACAATGCAGAGGACGTAGAACTTGAGATGTTTCTATGATCACGCTCAGCATCTCATTTAGATGTAAAATGATCCATGAAATTATCGAGATCTTTTGCTGAACGAATCGTATTGAATTCTTAGAAGCTAATTAACGTTTCAGACTTGTTAATTAATTGTTAAAGAGTTAAGTCAAAACGTGTTTTATTCGAATAGACTTAAAAAAAAAGCTAAAAAAAAAAACGGGCTATCACCGGTTCAGAATGCTATTTCTACTGGAAAGATTCCGGTAAAAAAACCTCCGTAGATGACTTTTTCAAGAGCAAGTTATAACAATAAAACAGATCGTTATTTAAATTTGAAAAAAATAATAAAAAGTAATCCAATGATAAAATTTTGTTGGCTTTCAACCATGAATAATAATGTTTTATACCTAGAGTTGGATATTATATTGTGAAAGTATATAAAATAAAATATCGGCAATATTCATGAAAATCCCCTGTCTAAGGACTTAAAAGTTATTAAAAATATTTAAAAATTGATTTTCACTCGCATTTGAAATTAGATTCTACTCGTACAAAGTCGCAGACAAAACCTATAATAAAGACTGTAAAGTCAGTTGGTTTGATAATAAAAGATAAAACAAAAAAAAAAAAACTTTCGGATCTTTTTCCACTCCTAGGGTTTTCAAATTTAAATGGGACCGACTTCAATGTATACTCTTTACAGTAGAAAAATAATTATCTAAGTCGGATTATTCGGTACGTTTTTTTTTGGGTTAGTAAATATTAATTGTGTGGTGACACATTACTACGTAATACGAGACTTGCAGTATTAAAATATATATTGAGAAATATCGTTAACAAGGCAGTCCGCGTTAGGTACTACTTAAGTACAGTAGCCTCCCTGCCTTGCCGATGTATTGTACGGGTTGGCTAAATACATTATGTGTACCTAATGGGCCTCTGGGACATTTTAATTGCTGTCTCCGCTTTGCTGGGAGGGAAGTCTGAAACCGCTTTCTTACTACCTCCTATTTCTTCTGATTAAGTTCGTTGCGAATCCCGGTAGGGTGTCCGGGCACAGCCTGTGCGTCAATGTACAGCTGCATTATTCGTTGATTATTCGATCAAAGGACGCCACTGTTGATCCTGATAAACAGGAGTTGCTGTGGTGGGACAGAGTGGCGGGTGTCCCCAATACAACGTGTACCTAACAACCTGTGTATTATTCAGCACTGAACAGTCCCCATTGTCCTCACCTAAAATTGCTTTAATCAAATCAATTCAAACGTGCCTCTGGACTAGTTAATGGGACTACCTAAAAACACACTCGTATAATTTCCTATTTCTTACTTTATTTAATTCTTTCGTTATTTATTCTAATATTGCATTTTAAGTATTGTTAGTTGCATTGGTTATAATGTTCAGATTGATTCATATTATTGGAACTGTGTATTATTTGCAAGACGCATTGTTACGCTTACCGGTCTTGGATGTTGTATTCTTATCTATGTAGTTTATACCGTATCGTTGATTATTGCCAGCGACACAAGATTCTTCAATTTTACTGCAGGGCTGAGTCAATGTGTGTGTCGTGATGTGTTTTATTATTACTATTATTATGATTGGCTTAGAAAATCAATTATTATATTCAATGGATTATATGTAAAATTTGAATGATTAACTCTTTAAATAACATCATGACTTTCGCTGACATGACGCTGAGGCAAATTTAACAAAACATTGGCCATCTACGGTTAAGCAATTTATTTAAAAAAATCTTATGGTACGTGTCCATAAGATTAAATAACATAAATATAACCGACCGTCCCGAGCCGACAGGTCGAGGGTTCGAGTCTCGGGTTGCCGTAAGTTGTAGCTGCCATGTTTCTCAATGTGCCCGGATAGTGACGACAGATTCGAAACCTGTCAAACTGGGACTCAACATAAGCATGCGAAAAGCGGTGTCTAACACCTCTGCCTACCCCTCTCGAGGGATTACGGTGTGAGTTCATGTTATGTAAATACAACGCAACTCATAAAAATTAAAACATGGTACATGGTATATTTCTTTCTTTTGGACGTCCAACTGTCAACGAAAGTTACGAGTATTTTTATGTATTTAGTCAATATCGAGTGTTATTGTCACTTTCACATTAATATGCGCATCTTCGAGCAAGACATTTTATATTCAATTAATGCAAATAAATTCTAGATTTCATTCAAGTCGAGACAGATTCTTCGGAATTTTTATGTTTACAATTTTACTATGAAAGTATTTCGACGTTGTCTAACCATTATTATAATAATTTTATTTGCCAAAATGTAGGTTACAATGTTGTTACAGGTTAAGGAAGACCCGTACATTTACCTCTGAAAAGGTGTGCAAATATTTGTCAAAACATCATTAAAATGATCTGTCGTTTGGGAAATCATTGACTGCATAGTAGGCTTTTTCTGTCAACATGTGCTTCAGGGCTGATTTAAAAAAAAATTATGTTGCTTATCTTTTTAATTTATAACGGCTGTTTGTTAAAGATTGTGGGTCCCATGCCAATGATACTTTTTTGTTTATTATCTGCTATGTATGCACATTGCCGTGTAAGTGCCGTGTGTGCTTCTATATTATTGTGTGTCAGGTGACATGTAGGTGCTGTGAACATCTGAAATAGATATATCTATTAAAACTAAAAATAAAATAAAATTAGAAACTAAAATCGACTTTTCTATTAAATTATTCAAAAACATCCACAGATGAGGATCGACAAAAACTTTCATACGAATTCCCACACTTACACCGTTGCGTAACGCGTTACAGCGAGCGTTCGAACCGGTCGGCCTTACACCGGCACGAACGAATTCACTTTCGTCGGAACCTCATTAGGAATCGAATTTGCAGTAAAATTACCGAAGGAAATTGCTTTAAAACGATCCCTGGGTGGAGGTCAGTGTATCAAGTTAATATTTAAGTGTGTGTTTGTAGAAGTGTTTATTTGTTGTGTAATAATAATACATACAAATTATCGTTTTGTATGAGCGTGTATTATGAATATATGTCTTGCGAGTAGTTAATTGTAAATTGTTACAGATTTCCACGTCGTTTATAACTGATATCGTTGAAAAAAAAAATATATTTTTAAATAAATATATATTCGACAAAATTTCTAGATAAAATCTGAAGCCTTTCTCCATTCTTTGAACGATGTTAATCGATATATTTAATCACATGTCTGTTTTAGTATATTTCTAGTTCGGGACCTCCTATTTCGATTCTTATTCGGTAATCCTTAACCTTTAGATTCCTCTTGCCCCTAAGTCACTTCAGTCGAGATCGAGCTGGTAGAAGCACCCTTGGGTGACTTATTGTCTTTGTCTCTCTTTGCCTTCATAAACGTTGGAACGCCTTCCGCGTGGAAATCCCAAATGCCCCTCAGTAGTCTGGCTCCAGAACTGGTCTGGGGTCTACTCGATGGGGAACCGGACAGCCCTTTATAAGCGTTGGAACGCCTTCTGCGTGGAAACCCCAAATGCCCCTCAGTAGTCCGGCTCTCGACCTGTACTAGGTCAGGTTCAATGGGGAGGCGGACAGGTATGCCGGTCGTTCCTATGCTTTCCGTCTTGTTGTGTTGTCTTTATAAAGACGTTATAGTCTGATCGGTTGTATAGGGAACGATAGCCACGGTAAAGTAAACTCACGGCTAAGCTGCTAAGGCCCCCGGGCCGCAGCGCTTGTCGTTTACGATAGAAAAAATTACATTAGTATTCATCAATTTTTTTAAAGTTCTTAATAGCACTTTCAAAGAGTTTTTAAAAAACTTGCACGAATGATCAACGTCGCTTGCTTTGTTTGTTGCAGAGAGGTGGCAGTATCAGGTGTCAGCATCAGGTGCAAGCAAGTGCAGTCAGCACGTGACGCGGGACTGAGGTGAGTGACGTATTACTATGCATTTGGGACTTATAATTTCTGTAATAGTAAGTTTTTTGGTAAAAGGCTATAATTAAAAAAAAAGTGTTTATTTTTTGTATATAAAATTTGTGTTTGATTTGTTTCCGACACGGGGACTTGTTGGGAACCTTTGGCCCCATCTTTTCACATTTGATAATTGTAGAATAATAATAACCACATCACGACACATTGACTCAGCCCTGCACTAAGTGTCGTAAGAACTTGTGTCACAGGAACTAAGCAACGCTATGGTATATACTAAATAGATAAGAATACAACATCCAAGACCGGTAAGCGAAACAATGCGTCTTGCAAATAACACAAAGACCCGCGCCCGCCGGGATCCGAACCCGGAACCTCTAGCGTAGCAGTCGGCTGTTTACACCACTGCGCCACCGAGGTCGTCAATGGATTAGAAATATAGATCACACAAAAGAATTCAACGCGTCTTTAAGTTCAATTCAATCGATTTAGGGATGCAAATTGTTTTAGTGCCAGAAAATAACTTTGATGCTGTTAAATATTAAACTTATAATTAGTATCTCTCCAATTACTAGAATATGTACGGTATACAATGACATGAACTCAAAGGTGGAAGACCTTGATATCTTTTTTCTTTCGTTGGCAAGTTTCAGACGCAAAATTTTTCAATATTTTATAAGTCGAATGAAATAGTTCTCATTAGGTTCAGGATCTTTAAATTTCAATTCCTAAATTTTTCTTTTTATTTCTTTTGTGTGATGGTTTAATCTAAACCAATGTTATTTTTCTTTGTGACCTGTTTTATTTTAGTATAATGTGTGTGTAACCTTTGTAAATGTTGTGTTCGTCTGTTATAGGCATGTACATCAGTTTCTGTTTATAATATGTGATTTTTATATGTTTGTGTAATGTACTTGCTGTAGACGTCCCTAAATAAATAAAATAAAATAAAAAAAATAAATTAGTATTAGTAGTCTTTGTTTTCATTTTAATGATAATATTAGAATTAAAAAATATATGTCTGTAGTAGGCATATACGTACCATATGGTAACATAGTTCCAAAACATAATATTTTAATACAGAACTGAGTCAAAGTGTACATTGTGATAAATTATTCCTTTTTAGTCGACAGCAGTATTATATTGTTTTTAACTGAGCTTAAGAAATAAATACAAAAATTGACTCGAAGAAATTAAAATTTAACGTAAAATAAATAATAATAAAAAATGATGGCTTCGACTCGATATAATTTCTCGAAGAAAATTTACTTTCTGATAAGAAAACCAGGGGGAAACAACAGGTATTGCAATGATTTATCTCCCTCAGTAAGTAAGCTCAGATGTGTATGTTTGTCATTCGGCTCGCAGCGTTCGTTTTGCTCGTATTCAAGGACTTATCATTTAAAGTGATCTCTGCCACTCAACCACCGATAGATTGAAGTGCTCGGGAAATATTTTTGTATTGAAATTTCATGTCCCAATTATTAAGATCGGAGCGTTTTGAATCCGTTATTAAGAATTTTAAAAAAAAAAGTGAATACTAAAAATGAAACCTTTTTTTTTAATTTAGAATTTTTAGAACAAT
Organism: Choreutis nemorana; assembly: GCA_949316135.1. Lineage (NCBI taxonomy): Eukaryota > Metazoa > Arthropoda > Insecta > Lepidoptera > Choreutidae > Choreutis > Choreutis nemorana. The sequence continues at coordinate 11,161,972 of OX438598.1, read as the reverse complement.
TAAAAAATATATTAGCATCAAACACGTCGATTACCGGAATTTTCTTATACAGTTATAAAATATTATAACTTAATTCTCTTCCTTGTCAATACTTCTATTGTTGCTGTTTATGTTGTAAATACTCTACAATTAAAAAAATACTCTTAAAAGTGACCACAATAAACGTATTTAAATCTTAAGCCACTCTCTTTTATCCATTGGACAGGGATCCGAGAAATAGTCGAGCAACCGTCGCACGCGCATCCCGCAATCTCTCCGATCGATCCTTGTTAATTGATCACTTGCACCTGTCCCTCTACCCCACCCCCCCTGTCCCCCTGACCCCTCCCTTACCCACCGGGGGACATCTGGACATTTCTCTGTAACACTATCTCTCGCATTCCTTATAATATCCGAGAATTCCCAGCTGATAAAGTCTGGGAACTGCGTGGAGTTTTAGCTTTGGAATTAATTAAAATTGAGCTAGAATGTTCTATGCGAATGATTTTTACTTTAACGAAAACAAACTTATTCTTTCTGTCTTATTAATACATTTAACAAGAAAGGTACTCAGTGACTTAGAATTTAAGACAAATGACGCTCAAAAGTAGCCATTTCAATGCATTAATAGGGAGCTAATCACACTAGTGATTCGCTCATTTGTTACGTCTGAAAAAGACAAAATTTTCAAGAAATTCACACATTAACTAAAAATGATCTTATCAAGATATTGTCTTTGAACTTAACACCTCAATAAAATACATAATAACATTAACTAATTAATCCCTCAAGAGGCGTTGGTAGAGGTGTTAAACACCGCATTTATCATGTTTATGTTGAGTCCCAGTGTGACAGGTTGCGAAGCTGTAGCCACTATTCGGGCACAATGAGGAACATGGCAGCTACAAACAAACTCGAGACTCGAACCCTGGACCTGTCATTTAAGCTAGGCAAGTAACAAACCGAGCTACAACGTCGATATAAGATTAGCTCTTAACACTGAAATATGTACAAACTTGAAATTGAAATAAATAAAAGCGATAAGATACATACGAACATCAAAGGCGTCACGCTCCGTCCCTGCTACCTAATCCTTTTATCTTAAATTAATTAAAAACACCAACAAATACCTAAGCTATTTTTTTTTATATTAAATTGAAAGGAAATTTAAAACATTAAGCAATAAAAATCCAAAGAAAAAATTCCACCTATCCTTTTAAGTGGATTGACTCTAAATCGGTTTAGCAACATGCCTAAACAGGTGTTATTACGTAAGGACACTAAATAGGATTGAAATGTCACCTGCAGGAAGGAAACTGCGCAAGAGTTTGTGACTTTAGTATTGGTTGTAAGGCAATTAATCTTATTTTGAGGACGTGGTAGCTCAGTTTGTTACATGCCTTGGTACCGACCGACCCGACCTGACAGGTCTCAGGTAGCCGTAAGTTATAGCCGCCATGATAATAATCATAATAATAAACCACATCACGACAAACATTGACTCAGCCCTGCAATAAGTATCGTAAGAACTTGTGTCTCAGGTGCTAAGCAACGATAAGGTATAAACTACGTAGATAAGAACCCAACTAAGACCGGTAAGCGGAACAATGCGTCTTGCAAATAACACAAAGTTCCGCCCCCGCTGGGATTCGAACCCGGAACCTCTAGCGTAGCAGTCGGCTGTTTACACCACTGCGCCACCGAGGTCGTCAAAACTAAAACTATTGGCGACAGATTAGCAACCTGTCACACTGGGACTCAACATAATCATGTGAAATGCGGTGTGTAAAACCTCTGCCCACCCCTCCCTAGAGATTACGGCGTGGGTTTTATATATGTACGTGTTATATAATTACAAAAATATCTTATCAAAAGCATATTAGAAACATGAAAACCATTAAAACCAACATAAATATCGAATTATTAAGTTCTGTTTCTAATACAAACGTGAACCCATAACAGTATCGTTGCGAAATCGAAACGTAGTTATCCTGACATTCTGGACAAAGCATATGCCATAACGATTAAATACATAGCACATGCTCTTAACAGGGCAATAAAAACATGGGGAATCCTTGAATTAGCAAGTGATATAATTGTAGAACGGTTTGAATGCGCTATTAGATAGTAAAGTGGCGAAAATATGAACAATAGCGAAACATCGGCGCGGAACAATAAGCAGGCGACGCCGCGGGCGAGCGGTTGTATACGTGACAAGCTGGGATGTAAGAATTGCGAGTTGGATGCGGCGCTTTGTAGGAAAGTTTTTCAAAAATTTATTTGTTAAAACTGAAGATTTTAAATTAGGAATATAGTCCCATGATTTTTTCGTCAAATGTCGACGAATTAGCTACAACATCTTCATGGCAATTACAAAAAACTTATATAAATATTGTCGTGTAATGCATCCAGCGGAAAGTAGCACGTTGGTTGTCTCCGAGGTGCTGCGGTAACCTGACGGCTGATACACTTCTACTAAGGTTTAGGGTTCGAGTCCCTTCTTGGGCTTCATTTGTGTGATGAACACGAGTATTTGTTTATTTTTAGCATTAAACAAGCCTGTGGCTTTGTTAGGTACAAAAAAAAATGTGTTAACTGTCCCAGACATTATAACTAAATGACATCATAATTCTAAGTGCATTCTACAGCATCTAATCAATCTAGTCTTTAAAACTGCCGCATCCGAATATTTCTTGCATCCCATCTCGCGGCTAGCTATTACAGTTTTACTAGACAATATGCGAGATGCGAGATTAGCTCCATTGTTTGGAGGCTGTTAGCACGCCTCGGACCACACTCGAGCTCTCTGGTCACCATGGTTACGTGACCTTGGGCTCTATGAAGCCTTCGAAAATTAAACCCTTGCAGAACTATACATCCAAACTTTTATAGTTTGAAGTCTCTTTAAAGATTAAGATCCAAGGTTTTTCCAAAACATGGGGTTCTTCATAAAAGGTTCTTACTACCTGGTACCCCTGGTATTGCAGACGTCCATAGGCTAAGGTGACTGCTTACATCAGGCGGGCCGTATGCTTGTTTGCCACTGCACTGGCAATTATATATTCAAAGCAGTTTCCTGTAAGCAGTGGCGTGCCTAGTTTTAGTACAGGGCAAGCCGAGAGATACACTTCATACTTCCGTTGTGGACGTGCTGGCGAGGACGAGCTCAGCTTGCGAACATGTCAGCGAAACCACAATTTCGGTGGCTTTAAAAAAGTCGTTTGATTTGTTAATGAATGAATAAGAGCGCGAATGTATTTTAGTTTGATAGTGCAAGCCGGGCTTTTGGGCTTCTATGACAGTACCGTCACTGCCTGTAAGCTTTGTCATTCACACAACCGACAACGCAGTTCTGGCGAATGTTTAAAAAACTACATTTGATTAGATTTGAGGCTCTTCTTGGACTAAAATCTGATGTAAATATGCATTTTCTAGGCCATTCTGTTTCACCGCTTACCATCTTCGAAAGAAACCTTCTTTTTAGCGGTCTTGGATGTTGTATTCTTATGTGTGTAGTATATACCATATCGTTGCTTAGTTCCTGTGACACAAGTTCTTACGATACTTACTGCAGGGCTGAGTCAATGTGTGTGTCGTGATGTGGTTTATTTCAATAATAATGTATTTATTTTCATTTCCAAGGTTAGATCTGAAAATTATATCTTATAAAGTATGTTAGTATGATGTACACTTGACATTGTACAATTGACTCCTTTGGCTCGTTGCTAGGTTACATAGCAACCTGTATTAAGGATAGCCAAGTATCCCTTAACATTCATCTTGAATACAGAGTGGAGTATACTCGACATGCAAATAGCATTTCAATCAATAAATTACCAATGAAAAGTAGAAGTATCTGTGAAAATCTATTTGTGATGTTAAAGATTGCGAGCGAGAGTGTGTAGCATTAGCAATATTTCTATGGACTATATTCACAATAAATGAGTTTGACTTTGATTTCTGTATCTTATTTAAGGATCTCGTAGGATTGCTGGGAGTCGATGAATTTAAGAATCAATATCAGAATCCGAATTTATTTCTTTGTAAACATAGTTAACATTATTCAGATGTGAAGTGATTATTACTAAGTGCATTGTGTTTCGCTTTTTAAAGTATACAAATATAAAACGTCAAAATTGATAACTAACACACGTGCATTAATTATCCAGTAAATTACAACAATTATAAAAATACCATAACCCATTTCATTAAAATTTGTCATTTAAAAACTCCTTGAAACAATGATAATGTTTAATTAATAGTAAATTTAATAACTTTTTTTTTAAAATTTCGTCATTTTTGATGTCTTTAGGCAATTTATTATAGATTTTAGTAGCCATACCAAAAATTCTTTTCCCATTCTTTTCCCGTTCAGTCTTATAATAGTAAGCGAGTGTTGTAAGCCTAACCGCTGCAGCTGGAAATATTTGGTTTGTCGAGGCCTTTGGCTAATAGGTCATACAGCTGCTTTAACTATTCAGATTTTTACTATTTTAACTTAAACAACACTGCCTTTGAGGCCAACAGACTCGAGGCAATTAAAACTTTATAATTACTTATGTTGAATGATATCGATGGTGGTAATTCCGCCGGGCAATCTTCTCATGGGTGCAATAATCACTTTGTTCGCACTAGTCACTGCACATTGTCCTGTCCGTCACTTCGAGCCCTGTATTATGAGCTGCTACTTGCAAAAACCTTTTAAGCTTAGCATACACTACGTACCGATTTTCCAATGTTGGGTTCGTTTAAAACAATTCTAGGGAAACATAAACAAAAACTCACGCCATAATTTGTCCAGAGGGGTAGGCAGAGGTGTTACACACCGCATTTCGCATGTTTATGTTAAGTCCCAGTGTGACAGGTTGCGAGTCTATCGCCACTATCCGGGCACAAAGAGGAAAATGGAAGCTACAACTTACGGCAACTCGAACCTCGACCTTTCGGGTCGGGTCAGTCGGCTTACCAATACACGTAACAAACTGAGCTACCACGTCCTCCACAATACAAACAATCTTCGATTCTAGGGAGCCCGCAGATAAAGCAAAAATAACAATTATAATAATAAAGTGTTAACAAAATTTAACTTTTTTGATGGGAATAATATTATGCTGGTAAAAACTTAAAAGACTCAAATTAAAGCCTCAGTGGCCTTCGGTGGGTGGTAGCTTCGTGCCTTGCTTGTTGTTCGGTTCGCGAACGGATGATTAGAATTGACTTATTTATTATTGCGTGTAAATTCTCTAGTCTATACCCGCCTTAAGAGATATAATATCAGTTTTTTTAATAAAAATCTTTGCGACGCCTGGGGTGATCGTTCGCTACTTTGTATTTTTTTATCATATGGTTTTTTTTCTACATGATGACTCGCAAGAATAAAGTAAAGAGCAACGTAAAGCTGCTTCATTCTTAATTTCTTTCTTTTTAAGTTTTCTTTAAAAGTTACGGCCCGCCTGATGGTAAGCAGTCACCGTAGCATATGGACGTTTGCAATACCAGGGGTATAATACACGAGTCGCCGGCCCTACAAGAACCTTTCAACAACCTTTTTGAAGAACCCCATACTGTAGACACTTGGGAAAACCATGTCAGGTCCTCCATTCCACAGTCTGAGAGTTCGATGGGAAGCTAAGCGCTCGCTCTGAGATCTCGCTAAAATTTGAGCGAAAGAACTCGCTGAATATTTGTATCTTAATCTCCAAATGAATGAAGTTAGTTTTATTGTCATTAAAAGCTGATAACAGTACTGAACTATCTTTTAATACTGATCTATAATAAAAAGCTCTCTATCTTACTTTATACTATTTAAATAATATATACTTTTAATTAATTGATTGCAACATTTGATTGAATAGTGTAATTTAATTCTTATTTATAATGAAATTGGGCTCTCCCGTGTAATAATAATAATAACAATAAAAATAAATAAATCTTATTATTGTTAGTGAATATTTTCCAAATTATTTAGTACTTTTTATAAGCTGTAATTAAACCAGCGATAGAAATATTTGGACTGTTTTTTTAACAAGGCAAGCATTTCACCCCAATCCCTCCTGATGGTAAGCGGCGATGAAGTCTAAGGTGGAATTTCTACCCAGGAGAATCTGTCTTCCTATTACGATACGATATAGCTTTTTGAGATACAGGGCATGAGACGAAGGCCGTAGGTTCCCTTTGGAACCCTGTACGGAACTGCAACGGTAATAACTTAACCTGAAAGACCTGACCATGCCAAACAAAGTCGCGGGCAAACCGCTACCTTACACGCAAGTACATATTCCCACGAGACAAAGCCGCGTTACGCATATATAAGTTCTTTGTCCGTCCGTCTGGTTTAAACAAATATAATGCGACATTTTAAAATAATTACAACTTTTTGTACTGAAATTTCTCATTGTTTTTTTTATGCACGATAATTACGATGTGGAAAAATGCTCGTGAGTCTACGCCTTTGGCAATTATAAAGTGTTTTAGCAGGCGAAGAGTTCGTTGTCACTTTTGATAGTTAAGTGCGAAAGTTTCGATATTATACGTCGACCTCGGTGGCGCAGTGGTGTAAACAGCCTGCTACGCTAGCGGTTCCGGTTTCAAATCCAGGCGCGGGCGGAACTTTGTGTTACTTGCAAGACGCATTGTTTCGTTTTCTGGTCTTGGATGTTGTGCTCTTATCTATGTAGTTTATACCGTATCATTGCTTAGTACCTGCGACACAGGATTGTATCTCTGTGCAGGGCTGCGTCAATGTATGTCGTGATGTAGTTTTTATTTATGATTATACAATCCCACATTTTATTTTGTAAGTTTTCTGGGGTATACCCACTCTGTCCCACTGCAACTCCTGTTAACCAGGATCAATATTACGTACTTTTAAACCTCTTTGAAACAAATTATGTGCAATGAAGCACAGGCTACAAATCCGGCTGTCTTGGAACCTGCAATGCTTGAATCAGATGATAGGAAATAAGAACACAACAGCTCAACAAAAGAAGAAGAAAGGGTGAAAGCTTTCCAGTTTTTTCTTATTTGGAATTGCTAAAAAAAAATGAATAAACCTTTAAACTAGGTTTAGTACCTACTTTGATGGATGATCAGGGTTGGATGAGGGTGTAAGTAGTGACGAGACGTGGGTAGGACGTGGTAGCTCAGTCTGTTACGTGCCTTGGTTAACTAACCGATTTAGTTAGAGTCTCGGGTTTCCGTAAGTTGTAGCTGCCATGTCATTTTGCCCGGATAGTGGGGACAGATTCGCAACCAGTCACAATGGGACTCAACATAAAAAATGCGGAATGCGGTGTGTAACACCTCTGCCAACCCTTCTCGAGGGATTAATTACAGTTTATGTTAGTACCTACAGTCCGATTAATGTTTGGCACCATTTTTAAAAGCTCCCTGACTAAATTATATCATCAATTTAACACAAAAAATATATTTTAATACATCATGCTTCGCCTACGAGAACTTTCGATTAATCTCAACTTCTATTTTGCCAATCCATCTTCAACCTTATCTATAAGCAAACAAAGTCACAAATAAAACTATCTGAATCTAAGTGAGAGTGATACATTATTTAAACAAATTTTAATAATATAGTACTTATGCCTTCTTTCGCCATTTTTTTTTTCTAGGTATAAGAGCTATGCGATCTTTCCGTTTTTAGGGTTCCTTACAAAAAGGGTGGCAAGTTGCCAACGAGACTCTATTAGTAAGCCTGTTTCGGTCCGTCCGTCAGCGGGCTGTGTCTCATGAACCGTAATAGACACTAGAACATTTTAAGGATATCTGTATTACTGATGCCGGTATACTAAATAATACAAGAAACATAAACATTTATAATTGTAGGGGGCTGCCATACAAGAAACGTAAATTTTGACATTTATTGCTAGCTCTAATTCCATCCTGTACAGAACCCTTCGTGTGCTAGTCCGACTCACGCTTGTCCGGTTTTTATTGTAGTTTCTATAATTTTTCCCTGGAATGCGGAATTCGATTCCCAGAAAGCCCTGCTTGCCCTTGAAAAAAGTTTATCGACCTTTTGGAAATGTACCTTTTCGAATTCTCCGTAATGACTGTAGTTGAGCTTGTAATTTTGAGATGAGAAGCCGAAATAATGACTCGACAGCTTGAAGACACAGCTCGAATGACAGTGTTATTTGATATAATTTGTAAATTCCTTTGTTAAGTGCACGATTAGGGCTACGCTTTGTTGAAATGATTTAAAGGTGACTCAAACTCATGTCTTACAACACCGGAGGCGTCACGTGATCGTTGCCGACCGATCGAACCCCTATTTAGTTTCTCCTAACCGAACAAATAAAGGAACAAAAGTCGAAAATGTATTAAAAATCAGGATAGTCTGTAAACAAAAACAGGTTTAATTAATTATAACCATTGTATTAAGTGAGTATACACATTTAATAATAATAATAACCACATCACGACACACACACTGACTCAGCCCTGCACCAAGTATCGTAAGAACTTGTATCGCTGGTGCTAAGCAACGATATGGTATATACTAAATAAATAAGAATACAACATCCAAGACCGGTAAGCGAAACAATGCGTCTTGCAAATAACATAAAGTCCCGCCCCCGCCGGGATTCGAACCCGGAACCTCAAGCGTGGCAGTCGGCTGTTTACACCACTGCGCCACCGAGGTCGTCGAGGTTTTGATACATGTTATATTCAAAGTTACATAGCTTGTTTATAAATATTTTTAATTTCACTTAACATATATTCTATAACTAAAACTGACTTTCAATGAAACCAAATGAATAATTTACTAAAATCCATAACTTTAATGATATTGAAAAGAGCAACTACGGAATTTGCCGGATTCTTCCCCGTAGACATTAGACGCATTGTTTCGCTTACCGGTCTTGGATGTTGTATTCTTATCTATTTAGTATATACCATATCGTTGCTTAGTTCCTGTGACAAAAGTTCTTACGATACTTGGTGCAGGGCTGAGTCAATGTGTGTGTCGTGATGTGGTTATTATTATTATTAGACAGACATTCCGAACCGGTGGTAGTTTAAATCTTCAAAAATAATTTTGAAGATTTGAAAGTCCTTATTTTAAGTCCATTTGATTATAAAATATTTGATTTTATTTTCATTTAAATAATAATACGTTCAATTTGAATAATTTATAAATGTTGTGTTCGTCTGTTGTAGGCATAGTACATCAGTTTTAGTTTTTATTAATGTGTTATTTGATATGGTTTTGTAATTTAAATTCTGTAGAGGTCCATAAATTAATAACTAATTTCAATTAATATCTGATATTCAGGTTCACCAACTAACATTACACTTGAGTAACAACACGCAACAAGAAAAAAAAAAAAAAACATTTTCACACATAAGTAACGATTCTCTACATTTGTATATATGTAAAAAAAAATTGTAATATAAAAACTAAGATAAATTATGAAAAGGAGTCCCGTTAGGTATAGTTCCGATTGAATAATTCTTACAGCTTCGACATGTATCGTGACCTATCACACTCCAAACAGCTCGAAAGCCTTTCCTACTGGAAACTCGCAGGTGTCAGTACAGTCAAGTGGGACATTGACAGGCATTATGGTTCGATTCCCGCACGAGGAAACGTCGATGGTTCCCACGGGGGATCAAACAAGCCGACCGTACGCTTCCAACCACAGTAGCGACTACGTTGAGACTTTTTACGACCAAAGTGGAAAACACACAGGTTTTTTTACATGCTAGAACTACGCACAAGATCGTCAGGGTTGGTACCACCCTCCTTTCTATTTACAACTTGAAGCAGTTCGCTGTGTTTCGGTTCGAAGGATTGGAGTGCTAGATTAATTGCCAGTAAGAGATGTATAACATCTATACCTCCATTTGTGCAACGCATTGGCGGTGCTCTTGGCGTTCCTTGACATCAAGGGTATCATCGTGTCAATAGGCAGCGGTATCACTTTCCATCATGTAAACCATTTGCTTGTTTGCTCATGTTTAAATAAAAACGAAACTTACCTGAAAAGTTACAATACTGGATGCTTGTAATACGAGAGATATCATGTGCACGTTGCTTAATTTTATTTGGTTGCTGCAAATAGATACAGCAACTACAGTTCCTTATGGCGGGTGTGCTGTGTGGGCAACGATAGCGGCTGGTGTCCGACACAAGATACACGTTTGGGCAGCGCCTTTGGGTAATCTGTGTACGATTTAAATATGTCTTAAGCTGAAGTAAATTTAAGCTACAATTTTTCTCGTAAAAATCTAAAAATCATAAAAAAAAATCATTCAAATTAATATATTTACTAACACTATTACATGTACTGCACCTTCTATATACAGCTGAGATGTGTTCTTTATGTATTAGCTTGAATGAGATATAGTATTTGAACAAAAACATTGGGTTTCACTATTCACAATTCTGCGTTTGTTTCTTGTAATTTTTATATATATATATATAGTCACTGTCAATATGTCTCAACTTTAACGTATTAATTCAATTTATATTTTCAAAGAACATGGTCGATACAGTTTTTTTACAAATTTAAATACCTACTCAGAGCTAAAGTTCTGCCTTTCACATTACTTAGATATGTAATTTTTTATTATACGATGATTGTCAGTCATCAATATTAAATTAATAATTGTAATACCTAAAAGGCGATGAAGTGTTACAAAAATAAAATAAAAAAGGCACATCAAGTTTTTTTAAATTCCTATGGTCATAAACATTTTATTCTGTCATTGGAACAGAGGGCAAATTCATCTACCATGTCTTCGTACAGTTTTTCTACACGTCAGGTAAAATAGATTACTACAGTGCTTTTTTATGATCATTGTTAATTCTTTACAAATCCGTTACGCCCCTATAAAGATTTATACAAATTCGTAACTGCAGTCGCAAGTGACAATCGAAGGTAAAACTCGTGGTAGAAACACCGATATCTTTTTTGCCCATAAAGTTGTAGAAAAGGGTACTCTGAGACCTTTTCTACTAAAATAGTATTGTCAAAGTGATTCGCCTGAATTCTAGCTGACTCACACATTTAATATTAACATATTGCGTAACGAACTTTTACCGCGTTGCCATGACAACGGCACTTTCACTGATTTCAAGCTGACAAACAGGTTCCAGCGAGGTGGCACCGCCTGAAGGCGCATCTTTTCTTTAATTATGCGCACTTGTTGTAAGAATATTATAATAGTCCCGTCCGCATTTGTAATGGACGTGTTAATGTCGAGTTACGTGAAGCAATCGTTGTACCAATTAAAGTATAATCGAAATGAGCTTTGTTACAGACGGCAACACATTAAGCTTCACATAACAATTTCATTGCACGCGCTCCATTTCATCATCAGGAAACAAGACGTAGGATCAAACGCTACGAAAACTCTTTCATAATGCGTACTGCAAAGAAGTGGAATTCTTCGCCTGCTGAAGTATTTTCTGACAAGTTTAACCTTGGGCTCTTTAAGGCAAGAGAGAATAGCCTATTGGGTGAGATGTTCCACCTAAGACTTCGTCGCTGCTTTAAATCAGGCGGGATTGGAGTCAAATGCTTCCCTGTTATCAAATATACAAAAACAATGCGGATTGCACGATGTACAGCTTCAAAACGGTTCAGTCCGAACAAGCTAGGTTGATGCATGGCCGTGTGTACTTTGTGGTAACAAGGAAACCGTAGATCTTATCAATATTGTCTTATATTAACCTATCTAGGACTTTTAACATTGTCAAGGAATATCGAAAGATCGATGTCTTTTATCTAGAATGAAAAGAAAATTCCAAATAATAATAATAAACCACATCACGACACACATTGACACAGCCCTGCAGTATGTATCATGAGACATTGTGTCACAGGTGCTGAGCATGCTACATCCATGATCGGTGAGCGAAACAACGCGTCTTGTAAATAACAGAATCTCTAGCGTAGCAGTCGGCTGTTTACACCACTGCGCCACTGATGTCGTCAAATAGGGTGACATCTCTCTACAGTACTGTGGGCCTAGAGTTTTAGAGAACAGGGCAAGCCGAGAGATACGTTATTGTAGTTTTTATAATTCATTTCGATAAATATCTTATTGCCTCATTACTCTTAAATTTACACTTCATACTTACGCGTTCGAATAAGCGCGAATTTTGAACCATGCTATGCAAAGCGTATTGTTATTTGATTTGAAAAGTAATGAATGAACGAGAGCGCGAACTTACCTTGCTAGCCGGGCTTTTGGGCTTGTATGACAGTACCGCCACTGCTGTGGTGTGGTGGTAGGTGTGTTTTGAGTGAGGTGTATTTTCTGTGACTTCCTCTTTTTATGATCTTCAGCAACTTCGTTTACCATCATCTGAGATTTTGTCAAAATGCTTGCCTATTATAGGTGTGTATTATATTAAGTATTATATACTATATCGTTGCTTAGTGCCTGCGATACAAGATTATATCTTAGTGCAGGGCTGAGTCAATGTGTGTCGAGATGTGGTTATTATTTGAGAATTAGACGAATATAAGCTTTTACACTTAAGTCGCCTTTGTTATATTATTAATTAAAGTCGAATTTACTAGATTAACAAAAATCATTTAATTATTATATTGGAATTAACATCTCCTTGAAACAACTTGAGGACCTGGTAGCTTAGTTAGTTACGTGCCTTGGTTAACCGATAGACCCGGCCCGACAGGTCGAGGGTCCGAGTCTCGGGTTGCCGTAAGTTGTAGCTGCCATGTTTCTCAATGTGCCCGGATAGTGGCGACAGATTCGCAACCTGTCACACTGGGACACAACATAAACATGCGAAAAGCGGTTTGTAGCAAGCACCTACGCCAACTCCTCTCAGGGGACTAAGGCGTGATTTTATGCTATGTGTTGTTATTTTATTTATGAGAAATAACTTTTTGAAATTAATATTGCACCCATTCTTTAGGATAGTAATCAATCTAAATGGTTGTTTAGGTAGATTTTTTTATTTTTTTTTACTTTGACAACCAAAAAAAGTCTGATCGAAGATGTTTTAAGGAAATTATATCTCATCTACTTCAAAATCCTTCAAATTGTGGACTTCAATCTTTGATTTGAAGTCATTTAAACATTGAATTGAATGCGTTAACAAAAACATAGTTCAAGTCAACATATAAAGTATGCCCCTGCTGGGTTTCGAAGTAGGAAACGTACTGTGATTTGCGATGCCGCTGCACCAAAGGCTTCTAGAATATTTATAATGTTGAATGTGAACAGGAAGTAAACAGCTTTCCTCAAAAAACTTTATGTTTATTGTAGTGGGTATGTCATTGCTTAGTTGTTAAACCCTGCTTTGAAGATAAGTAGTCTGGGGTTTGATACCCGACGACATTTTTTTGGAGCATAATTGTTTGTTTCTTAATTTTCGTCATCGATATAAAAAAATTGATTTATTGTGTGATGTGACTTACATACATACATAATATGAGGTAATTAAATGTTTCATATCATCATCATCAACAGAAACCTTCCCCAAAACATTTAAAAACCCAAAATACTCTCGAAAGGGTGTCAAACCCACGACCTCGCGAAGGGAAAGCGTGCCACTAAGATCAGTTATCATTCGCAATTTCAATGAAAACGTAAGCAGGTGCTAATACGTAATAACATATAATTTTACTGCCAATAAACCTTATAACCTATAAACTGACCACTTGCTTTAAACAATATAAATTCAACCTTATGCCTTTGTAATAACAGACACGGGAGTATGCGGTTTTCCGCAAAGCAATATGACGATATAGCTTATGTTCCGTCTCATTACTTCCTTCTCACTTTCTAAATTAATGGATACTCTTCCTCAGATATAACTATTGAATACTATAAACAACGATTAGATCGACGATATTTGTGAATGGATGTAACACAGGGATGTGACTGCATTTTAGAATTAATAATAATAATAACAGCAGACACACACATTGACTCAGCCCTGCAGTAAGTATCGTAAGAACTTGTGTCACAGGAACTAAGCGACGATATGGTTTATACTACATAGATAAGAATACAACATCCAAGACCGGTAAGCGAAACAATGCGTCTTGCAAATAACACACAGTCCCGCCCCCGCCGGGATTCGAACCCGGAACCTCTAGCGTAGCAGTCGGCTGTTTACACCACTGCGCCACCGAGGTCGTCATTAAGTATGACTGTATTTTCTGCGACGCAAATTACCCCAAAATAAGTTAAAGTTATTCACTAATTTAATTTAATTTAATAGAAAATGAATGTAGAATTTTCTGCGTTCTTTTTCCATATTATACCATCGTTTTCTTATAAATTAAAATCAATGCAGTACCTTATTTAAAATTAATGAATGTTTTATGTTGCATATCTTTTATTTAAAACGAAGTCGGGTTAGTTAGACCGTTTATAATTTACGAACGGCTGTATTTCTGTTATTTATAATTCATTGAGTTTCCCTTGGTCGCGAATAGTAGAATTACTGTTTAAAATACATACATATAAACCGATAAAATCATAACCCTTCTTTTTCCTTCGCCGTAGTCAGGTAAAAATGAGAAAGAGTGTTTCATTTTTAATTCTACGCTTGCAAGAGCCTCGGGTCCACAGCTATTGAGAAATAAAAAAATAAAAAAATTCCTACGAATCAATTATGTTCACATGTTTCGTTAAACCGATTAATCATCAATCGATTCATTCATACGATATTAATATTCGTACATCGCAGATGGTGGTCTCCGACTTGGTCACCTTGGCCAAATTATTGAACCCGTTTACTTTGCAACGGATCATAAATAAACAAACAGCACCGCTACCATGGATTAGTCGTCAAGATACGACTAAAAAGTATTATTGACAGGATCGGAGAGTCGCACAGTTCTTGTTTTGAGTCGTAAAACATTGATAAAATTTTCAGTCATTTATATCATCCGCATGCAGGGAAAATAACATTTAAAAACACATGACTGACGCAACATAATGCATTATCTCCTTTGCTGTATTAAGTTATACAGTTCTTGATAGAACATGATAGTTCTTGTTAGTTGCTTCGTTGTGTCACAATTTTTCATTATCAAAGCATTAAAAAAAGTGATCGTCGAAGTGAATACTAGCTTTAAACACAAAAATTTTGTTATTAATTCTTTAGGTAACAGTAAAGTCGACGAAACATGTTTAGTCGCATCCCATGCTAAAGTCCAGATCAAGATAGCTTGTGTTAAAGTAAGTTACCAGAGATTATGTTTACAGTTGAATTCATTAATAACTACCTAGCAAGGCATGAGTTGCGATGCATTTTTTTTTTCAATAACTTAATTGCAAAGTTTATTTTGGTCGGAAACCTTTAAAGGTCGTTCGATGACGACTAAAATTACAGTAATGATTTATTGTTTTAATAATTTAAAACAGCTGGCAGAGGTGGCGGGAAGTGGTGCGGTGAGTCCTCACGGTTGCTGACGATGTCATACGGTGGTACGGAGATTGCTTACTAGAAATATTTTATTGCAATGGTAGTTGTGTGTATGTTGGTGTATTTTTTTTACGTATTTTGATGACATTCATACCGAATCTTTTACTCAACAGACTTAAGTAAAAAATCGATAAATTAATCTTTAATACAATTTCATTAATGCCTACTTAAACCGCCTCACCTTCGCTTAATTGGTTCTCTACAAATATTTCTAAAAGAATCCCATATAAAAATGACTTTCCGCATAACTTTAATCGGACTATTACGGACATTAAAAAAATTCGGCCACAAAAGTTCAGATTTTTTTTTCATATTTGGCAACACAAAATTTCACAGATATTTCTAAGTAGCTTATCCTTTTGGTCACAAATTTCTAAATTCTAATTTTATTTTATGGCAATAATTTTTTAAGCCACTCAATGAATCAGTTGACACGTTAGGTGAAAGGCTGTGATGTCATGCCCTTAAGATTAAATAAAAAATACCAACGCCTCCTATATGAGAGTAGCAGGCGTTTGTTTATGGTCTTAGATAGCTTCTTTTTTGACGAACTCATTTCTGTTTTAAGCTTTTTGAATAATATTTCAAAAAGAAGTATTTTTTTCTTAATACATCGATTCAGTTTGATAAAAGCATGTTGGAATTTTTTAATTTTTTATGTGATTTTATGTTTAAAAGTTTTTTTAAACGTAATTAATATAAAATAACCACATCACGACAAACTCCTTGACCTAGCCCTGCACTAAGGTATAATCTTGTATCACAGTTAATAAGCAATGATATGGTATAAACTAAATATATATGAACACAAGAAAACGAAACAATGCGCCTAACAATTAACACTAAGTTCTGCCCCCACCGGGATTCTAACCCGGAACCTCTTGCTTAGCAGTCAGTTGTCACACTGCACCACGTGATTTTATTCGTAGGTAGCTAAAAAAGTTGTAAACACAGTCGAATGCGGAGCTTGCTTGAAAAACAGTACACTACCTCATTAACATTATGTAACTTCATGTATAAATAATTAATCCATATTACATACAGTTACAATACACTTTAGTCGTTAACAGAAGCTTTAATTATTAGTAACAATAATAAAAATTCATCTTCATTTTCACATCAAGCCGCTCCCCGGCGGGAAGCGGCGGAATTTCCGAAAGTGGTTTGTTTTCGATTACGAAACGATTTCGGCGATGTTTTATTTAAGTGCGTGGCGCAATCGCTAACTGCAAGCCTGGGTGCGAACGATGGAAACGCACCTTTATTTTTATTTGTCGCTCAAACATGCTTTATTGTGCAAAACTTTACGCTACGTAACTACGGCAAAGCTAATAGGAAAGGTTATGATTTAAGCAGTTTGTGTTCCTAGTGTTTTTTATTGGGGACTATAAATAAATCAACGCAAGTCCACTTCGCGAGTGGGTTACATGTGGTAGATCGTCCGAGATAGTCTAGGTTGCTACCACCCTCCTTTCTATTTACAACACCTTTATCTTTAAATTGGCAGTGCATAGGCGGTGCCCTTGGCGTTCCGCGACATTAGGGGCATCGTAGTGTCAATAGGTGGCGGTATTACTTTCCGTCAGGTGAATCGATTGCTTCTTTGCCTCTAACATTAATAAAATAGAAGTCGGTAATACATAATGGTGATGTCACGGCAAGCTTTGACATTATAGTTAAAATTATAGTAAATCCTATAAAAAATTGAGCTATTATTTCATGTCCAGCGCGTTCTCAGCCTTTTTTTTTAAATCTCCGTATGTACTGGATGTTGACACAATTTTTTATCATCTCACACTCGCAGGACAATAAAACAGTAAATCTGCGCTCATTTAACTACCATTATCGTCTTTGTTTCTTTTTAACTTAAGCCCAGGGACGGTGGAGGGCCGTAAAAGATAGGGCCTAAAACATACAGGGCTAATAAGTTTAGTTTTAAGGTAAACTTTGAAAAGAACTATTAGTTTTTATTGTTTGCAAATTCTAAAGTATACCTAAAATTTTTATTTTTATTATAAACGTGAAAATAAAAGTAAAAATTGTTAAATTTTATATGTATGTTTACATATAATCATTCACTCACAGTTCAGACAGTGAAAGCTTTAGCGTATTTTCTGACATACAAAGGTAATTTACACATCTTTGTCATTATTTTAATAATAAAAAGGTTTATTTGTTATTAGATATTTGTTTAAATATAAATCAAACTTCAAAATAAACCTAACATAAGCACAACCTTGCGGGCCCCTACAATGAGGATCAAGGGGCCTTACTTAGCCTTATTAAAGCCCTGGTGCAAGCTTTAAAGGAATTCCAAAGCAGTGTCATAAACACTTCAACATATCTCGAGAATAAAAACAATTTGTTTTCTATTTTAGGAAGCGTACAAATAATGAAGATAGCACGCATATTTATATTGTAATGGCTTGAATTAAATAAAAAACGCTAACTTTATGTAAAGGATATGGTTTAGGAATTGTTATTTAAATCTAAATCTTTATTTGTAAGGTTTTTGTAAAAAAAAAAGTTAGATAGGAAGAATATTAACATGCTATTAAAAAGTGGTGTTATAGGCGAGCTGAACTAGTTTTTTAAGCCTGCAACACCATATGCATCACGAGTTCGATGTTAATACAAACAGCAATGTCATGTAGCTTTGGTATTCAATTAGTTGAAGGTTCTAATTAGAACGAAAAAATCTAATATTCCAGCAATGTGATCAATAATATATTTATACAAAATTACTTAATGATATATTAATTGTGTGTTAACAAACAAATTTGGTTTTTTTTTTATTAATTTTATTATATGCATGTTAGATAACAAATCAGTGCAGCTTTGTGTGATTCGTATTTATAAAATAAGAACATTTAACGACAACTCATATAAACAAATTAAATAGAGTATGTGTGTAGTATATTTTTTCTATAATCCCTCTGGACAAACACTGCTGTACAATGATAGCTGACGCGCGGAGAGCAGCGCGCGACATTTCTTTGATCCACCGCATGCGCCCGTCTCATGATCCTAAAATAACGATCAACGTACACTTAATATATTATTTTAATAATTATTTTATTTATATCTATATTATTTAAATAAAATTGAATTACAGTTTTGTAAGTAATGAATGTAAACAGGGATAAGCACTGATGTCTGAAATACAGGTTATATAATCTATTTGTAGACTCAGATGTCTAGTATGAATGAGTTAATTTGAAAAATTGTATGGCACTTTATTTTTAATTGTATCTTTCTGGGTCGATAAATATTATTATTATTCAAAATATAAAATATTTATCTTACTTATTCTAGTGTCGTTGTTCATTTAGTTTATCATATCAATTAATTGCAGTATTTAAATGTAAAATCTATTTGTGAAAAAAAATCTTTTTAATTGGGATTCTATAGTTTGAAAATAGCATTGATACTGATTCTGTAAATATAATATAATATTGAAGTTCACAAGTATATCTTCATTCACCCACCAATCATGATCAATAACTTGCTTTGATATTGATACTGTAAATATTATATAATATTGAAGTTCAAAAGTATATCTTCATTCTGCTGTGATTTGGTCCAAAAGAAATGATGGCACTAAAAAGAAATGCTTTTAATTTTATCCCCGAAACAAAAACATTAATAAAAAATGGTGTTTATAATTTTACAATCCCAAATCCCATACCAAAATTCATTGTACGTTGCTCTTTACCATCAGGCATACATCTCCAGGTTTAAGGCTAAACATATTTAAATTAAACATGTAATTACGGTCTTATGTTTTTTGCAAAGTACACTTTACAGATAATACTGAGATCAAGAGCTTTTAATAAACAACAAGATAAAAGGAATAACAAGCTTTTAATTAAAGTCAGCAAACATTATGTTTGTTAATCTAGGAGTTATTTTCAAATACTTACCTCTTTTATTGTAGTTTTACCTTCGTAATTTTAATATCTCTTATTTAAGTGCAGGTTACAAGCTTTTGACCAGTGTTGACTGTGATTGTTGTCGTGAAGATAAGTGAAGAATTGACGACTTTTGTGCAATCCTATGAAAGTTTCTACGATCAGTCGTTTATGGAGCAGTACCTCGAGTGTGTATTGACCCCTATTGAGGGGTTATCAATCTAGTAATTGTAACAACCGAATGTCAATGACGGTTTATTACTGTCCTCTATTACATCCAATGAATGAATATGGTATACAAGTCATGAAACTTCAACCAATGCTGTTCTAGGTACGCTCCTGTTAAAATCAATACCCCTTTGTGACTGCACTGGGTCGGCGTTCATAAACTTACATAAAATAATTGATTAACATTAAAAAATTATTCATTAATTATAGTAATTTGTTCGTTTTATCTATGAAATTATTATGTTGAGTTGTTTGTTGTAATTGGTTTACAGTAATTTATATTATATTACTTTTATTTATTACGTCTTTATATGTTTGGGCAATAAGTTTTAGGCAAAAATTTTACTCGATTTTTGATGTTTGTTTTTTTTTTCTCGCATGCTGTCTTCACCATTTTTGTAGTGACATTTGACTTGTTATTACATTGTGATTGTTCTCCAATTGCATGAATAAGTGTACACTATGTTGGTGATCTTTTTAATAAAATAAAATAAAATAAATAAAAATATTTGTCACTTTGTAATTTTATTGTAATTTGTATACTTATCTGATTCTAAAGAATCTTACTAAGTCATTACGGGAAATTAGCTGAAATAAAATATTATTATTAATAAAGTTATATAATAATTAATTCGATAAAATTCCTAATCTATTCATGAATCTGAACCTAAATATGCTAGTTACTAGGTTTTTTTAAACAAGTAAATACTTTAATGGTAACAGAAAATATGAACTGTCACTTCGCGTTCCCGCCAAGAAACTCTCATCGTAAATATTAAAAGTGTTTAATAATGACACATGGAAAGCGTCGTTGACTCATTGACAGTTCGTGACTGGTGCTATTTGCCAGCTTTGACAGGTATTCAGGTGACGTTTGCTGAGGTCCTGTAGTTGAAACTATTGGTGGCAGAAGCTCGCTTGGTAGTTAGCGGTTAGAGTACACTTACGCTTGCAGCACCAAAGACGTGATGCGCTTATTGAAACTGGAATCCCTTATATACTCTGATTTTAAACAGAAATACTAGCAAAGTTAGTATCTTTTATCTGTTTCACACATATTGATCTGTTTTTATTATTTTTCAATTTAATTTATAGTAATAAGTAGTTCTATTCAATCATTAGAATTAATGTTTAAAAGTTACTTAAAATCCACCAGCCCACTAAGTTTCACTTTCACTAAAAATCTTTGTGAGAATCGAGGCCCCCTTGCCCCCTTCGGCGTTTGCCTGAATACGTGCCTGATGTGAAATCGAGATGTGTGCCAAGTTGCCGAGCATCGGTGTCAGAACACTGGAGATGACACCGCCATTGACACACTTTACAACAAATAATGAAGATCTTTCCATACATTTTTTCCTTGATATAAAGCTTTTTATAATGTATCATTTGAAATACCTGCCCAAACTGTAGTTTTCAATTACTATAATTTACATCAGATTATTATTGACTAATCATTTAATTTTTGTAATAAATAGATTTCGTAATGGTTTATACGTAAGTTACATACTTTTTTAAACTATATATTATACTGACTGATTTACATAATAAAATAACTAACGAGAGATTAATTTGTAGCTTATTTTCTAGATTCGAACTTAAGTCAGTAATTTAAATCGTAGCTGAACATGGCAATCCTGGGAACCGATAGGGCGCGGTCGGCATCCGAGCAAATTGGACAATCTAACTATGCCATGGCAATGCTTTTGGGCACTCAGCGTGTAAATTGCTTGAATAGACACGGAAATTACCATAAACGCCTCAGGCTCAGCTGAATATTTTAAGGTTTCTAGATATAATTAATTGATTGCATTTATCATATTCACAAATACTAGGAGGGGCGCAACAATTAGGGGTGTCCAGGGTACGGACACCATCTTAAAATCATTCCGTTTATTCTTTGTTCTTAGTCAAACCATCAAAAAATTATAAAAACATTGTAAAACGTGTTACCTAAAAATGTATGCTAAGCTCTCCAGTGATTTGTGAAATTTAATATTTTCTGTTTTTTTAATATTGTCAGTACAAAATGTGGTGGGTCATTGGACACCCCTGACTTTTTGAGGTTGTTGCGCCCCTGCATACTACCTACTGGATAAAATAAAGTCAAATTGTTGAGATAGGCGGGTGTCTTATTTGCTGGTAGTAGTTTCAAAGGTAAGCCAGGGCAGATAGTCAGAGCAAAAATTAACTAACATGTGTTATTTTTTATCTGTTGTTATCTGTTGAATACACAAGATTTGGAATCGTAGATTAATTATTGGTAGAGACCAATCTTTTGTCTCGAATACTATGTCAAGACCTTAACTGTTTACTTTTCTAAATAATCTAAAAATAGATTAGTTACTTTGTTATTTTATACATCACGGCCATGCAGGCACACCTGATGGAAAATGATACCGCCGCCTATTAACACCACAATCCCCCTAATGTCTTAAGCGCCAAGGACACCAACAATGCGATGCCCATGTAGAGGTAAACATGTTATACCTCTTGTGCCGTTAATTACACTGGCTCTCAAATCCTTTGATCCGAAACACAGCGAACTGCTTCACGTTGTAAACAGAAAGGAGGTTGGTACCAAACCAGAAGAATTATGTCATGCTAACTACTTACCAGCGAATTTCTTCTACAATACAATGCCCAAGTATGTCTCAATTCTCAATCAAACCGTATCTGAACGTATCGATTCATAATCCAAACCAGAAGCTCAGTAAATTCACCGCAGGTTGCCGTGAGAAGCAAGAAGAAAGCTCACTTTGCTAAAAAAACAAAGAAAAACAGACTTTATTCCCTAAGACATACAGTCGTTTATTTGTCTATGTGTTAGTCAGGTGATCGTGAGTGTAGCGGCCTTGCGCCCGTGCACCTCTCGCCGATAAGCTTTGAGATCTAAATAGGAGTTAAGCTTTAACATTGTTACGGTCTTTCCATCTCACAATGACTGTTCTTCTATGGTTGTTAGTTTTGTCAGGTGTTTACATGCTGCTGCTTCAGTGTGCGCTAACCAAGAGTTCACTGTGAACATCAGTATGGAAGTACTCTTGAATAACAGTGCATGAACACGATGGAAATCTAACGACATTCGTGTGTGGAGATTTCAAACTGGACAGCAATCCTGACGTCAGAATTTTTGAAAATTTTTCAATCAATTACATTCGTCAATGAAACGGAACCAAATATTTAAAGGTATCAAATATGATTCATCATGTTTGTCAGCCATCCTGATGCGGACGAGTTGCTCGGTAGTAACGCACACTAGAAAAATATGCCAGCACACGCTTGACAACAACCGCGAGCAAAAGGACTTCTTGATATATCCGCATTTGTTGCCAAATATAAAGCCGCGTTTACTGACACATATTCAAATAGAAACGGATTCATTATGTAATTATAAAGATATGTTTAAGTTTCTATATATCTTGGGCAAAAAAAAATGAAAAAATATTTATTTACACCAAAACATGTTACATAAACAGCAGTATGTCTTTTGGTCCCCTCACTAGGCAAGCCTGTATCGGGGGAACCGGTTACCAGGTTTAACAATATTATTCAAACATTCCTTTCGGCAAACATTAATACTTTACATGATACATGATAGTAGTTTTGCAAAAAATAAATAATAATAATAAATATAATTAATTCCATGCTTCAGGCAAAAACATAAATAAAATAAAATTCATCAGGTCGATTCTAATTAGGTACTGTACATAGTCCTATGAGTAGATAGTTAAGAGATTCTCGGTTTCCATATAGGTTAAGGTAACAAGCCATTTGTAAATAAGTGTTTTGCTACTCTGTTGTAAATGTATAATTTTATATATGGTCCAATCCGCATAGCAAATTTTGTATCGACTTGGGGTGTTGGAAGATGGTATACTTTTACTAATCTGGTCATAGTTAGTAAGAGATTTAACTGAACTATCAAGAAGCAGACGATCCACCTGATGGAAAGTGAGCCGATTGACACGACGATGCCCTTGATGTCAGCAATGCCCAGACCTACGCCAGTACGTTGACCATGTAGAGGTTAAGATGTTATATCTCTTGTGCCGGTAATTACACTGGCTTCGAATGAAAAGACAGCGAACTGCTTCACGTTGTAAATAGAAAGGAGGGTGGTACCAAGGCAGACGATCTCGCACGTAGATCTACCATATGTGAACAATAACATGAATACCATTCGAAAATACATTTAAAAAAAGACCTCAAAGCTGCACAAATATCTGCCCGAGCCGGGATTCGAACCAAAGACCTCACGTGTAAGTCAAAGGTTTAGACAACTGCTACTTGGTATTTACACATCTACATAATATGAACATGAACACACCCACCACACATGCGCATACACACCCATATTCTCAAATGTTTTGTATGTACTCTTATATAATTGACGACCTCGGTGGCGCAGTGGTGTAAACAGCTACGCTAGAGGTTCCGGGTTCGAATCCCGGCGGGCGCGGGACTTTGTGTTATTTGCAAGACGCATTGTTTCGCTTACCGGTCTTGGATGTTGTATTCTTATCTATGTAGTATATACCATATCGTTGCTTAGTTCCTGTGACACAAGTTCTTACGATACTGCAGGGCTGAGTCAATGTGTGTGTCGTGATGTGGTTATTATTATTATTAATTTGTTCTGTTTTGATATTATATTATATTACTATTATTATTTTATTTTATTATTTGTTTTTATAATTGTTTCGTTCTTATATTTTTTCCTTTGTAATGGATGTTGTCTTTATTATAAAATCTTCTCAAACAAAAAAAATATACATTTTCTAAACACACAGGCGTATGCCTAGTTTAGGAACTAGGGCTATAATTTATTTGTAAAATAATAAAAACCATAAACTAACACCATGATTAATTCTTTAAGAGGGGTAGGCAGAGGTGTTACACACCGCATTTCGCATGTTTACGCTGAGTCCCAATGCGACAGGTTACAAATCTGGCAACATTATCCAGCAACTGTGAGAAACATGGAAGCTACAACTTACGCCAACCCGAGACTAACCCTCGACCTGTCGGCTCGGGTCGGTCGGTTAACCAAGGCACGTAACTAACTGAGCTACCACGTCCTTCATAGCTCGTTATTTATATAAGCTATTGTTTTATAAACATTATTACTATTAATGTTTGGCCGCTTAATGTCAAGCCACCTGAAAAACTTAAAGTCCCAAATCTTTGTAAACATGACCACTTTACCTAATTGTAATGTGGTCGCTCTTTCCCAAAGCTGGCTCATCCTTTGTTAATGCATATAATAATTTACAATTAACACCTACTTGTTATATACTTGTTATGTATATGAGAAATAACACGCAATACAATCATTATGAATATTTCAAAATACAAACCGTAAATATTTCGTAATCATCTTTAAGAGGGAACAAGTGAAAAAGGGCTTAATTAAATAAACAATGTGCAATTAATAAGCAACCTTTGCTTTATTTACTTAAGCTTATGTAACACATATATACTTAAAAAACAATGCACACTAATTATGTACTAACGAATATTTACAAAGTTATCTGTAGTTGTATTTATAATAATAATAATAACCACATCACGACACAAACATTGACTCAGCCCTGCACTAAGTATCGTAAGAACTTGTATCGCAGGTGCTAAGCAACGATATGGTATATATTAAATAAATAAGAATACAACATCCAAGACCGGTAAGCGAAACAATGCGCCATGCAAATAACACAAAGTCCCGCCCCCGCCGGGATTCGAACCCGGAACCTCTAGCGTAGCAGTCGGCTGTTTACACCACTGCGCCACCGAGGTCGTTGTCGTGTTTTTAGTGTCTTAAAAAGTTTCTATTTCACGCAAAAGGTTTTGCGAAAAAAAAGGTTTAATGTAGAAAACACTGGCCGTTTATAATTATTTTAAAATTTAAATAAAAACTACCATCGTTCGGAATCAAATACTTGTGGGAGTTGCTTTTAATTATATCTATCATTTTCATCAATTCATCTCCCATTCCATTTCTAATCAAAGTTGTTAATAAATAATACTTGACACTGGCAAAATATTCAAAGTTATTGCCATGATTATGGTATTGCCATCAAAAAATTTAAAACTTTTGTTTTTAAAATTTATTATTATATGTCGTATTCTTGTTGTTGACGTTGTATTCTTATCTATGTAGTATATATAGGGTCTAAACTACATGGTAATAATACAACATCCAAGACGTAGTTTAGTGCCTGCGATACAAGATTAGTGCAGGGCTGAGTCAATGTGTGTGTCGTGATGTGGTTATTACAATTTACTTGACAATATTTTTGATGCTAAGCAAGCAAACACGAAAAAAAAACCTCCTGAAATAGTGAATACATTAAATGTACTTTTTCTTGTTACAGGTAAGCATTCCAGAAAGCAGAATTAAAAGTTTTGTATATACAGATTAAAGCAGACCACAATTGAAGCTTCACAAAAAAGTGCGACATCAATCCTTATGCTGTATAAATTAAGAACGACACAAATTCCAAACAGGTAACGTTGATTAAGGCCGTGTGTACGATGTCGAGATTTTATGGTATATTTCTCGGTGGCGCAGTGGTGTAAACAGCCGACTGCTACGCTAGAGGTTCCGGGTTCGAATCCCGTCGGGGGCGGGACTTTCTGTTATTTGCAAGACGCATTGTCTCGCTTACCGGTCTTGGATGTTGTATTCTTATTTATTTAGTATATACCATTTCGTTGCTTAGCACCTGCGATACAAGTTCTTACGACACTTAGTGCAGGGCTGAGTCAATGTGTGTGTCGTTATGTGGTTATTTATTTATTATTATTTATTCTTCATTAAGTCGTTTTGAAATGTTGTTTTTCTGTACACAGATCAATCAGCAAGCTATTATAAAATCGGCTAAAATAATATTGTTATTAACTACCAAATTCTTTCACATCATATTTTTCCCATACCAATCTTACAAGTCATACAACTAATGTATAGTTTAGGAAATTTCAATCAGAAATGGACCGTAACCCAAAGATGTAGAGTCCAATATATGTATGTTGTTTGAGTTTTAGCTTTAAACATTCTGCTGGCTGTACAAATTAAGCAATGGAATTGAAGAACCTTGGTTTGATACTAAATGATTAGAAGCACGCAAGTTCAGGTGTATTCATTACCTTTTTTAGCAAGTCTACTATACCTTTCTCTTTCATTTGTTTACTTTATACTTCCTAAGAGAAAGAGACGGGCACATTTGCGGAAAGATGGGTTAGAAAATAGGGTCTGGAGATGGGTGGGCCAAATATTATTTACGATTCAAAGTTAAATATTCCTTAATAAATACATTAAAAATTAGTCGATTTTACTAAAATCTCACCAGACTTTACTTCAGGCCAGGGGCATATTGCTCCTACGGCCCAAGCGGGCCATGGCCCAGGGTGGAAGGCTGAAAGGAGCTGTTTTTGCAGGATATTTCTTAAATGAAATACTTAAGGACTTCATTATCGCAGTGGTCTAGCGTAGCAGTCGGTTACGAAGTTCCAGGTTCGAACTTTGTGTCATTTGAAAACGCATTATTCTTGGATTTTGTATTCATATCTATGTAGTTTATAAAACATCTTTGCTTAGTTACTGCGATACAGAATTATATCTTATTAGTTTTTTTTTTTCGGATCACACCTGCCACTCTGTCCCACCACTGCAACTCCTGTTCACCAGGATCAACAGTGGCGTCCTTTGATCGAATAATCAACGAATAATGCAGCTGTGCAATGACGCACAGGTTGTGCTCGGACACCCTAACGGCTTCCCTCCCAGCAAAGCGGAGACAGCAATGGAAACGGGCCAGAGGCCAAAAGCTAAAGGGATCTACGGTCAGGAGATGCCTGACCGTCAATACACCACGGCAAGCCACTAACAGGGGATAAATTAAATACTAAACTTAATCTTACACCAGTAATATTGGTGACAAAACTTTTTAAAGGCATGGAAGTTTCCCTTCGTTGAGGCTGAGTGTATGTGTGTGTCGTGATGTGGTTAGGTGGTGGTTTATATGTCAATAAATGGGGTGGCAAAGCGTAATGGCCCGGGGTGCCAAGTTTTAAAGACGGTTCTACTTAAGGGAATTCTCCAAGCCTTTCTTATTATCTGTCATCATCTACCTACATCGTCGGAGACAGTGCGATACCGGAGTAAACGAATAAAATCAAATGGAGATATCACTATTAGTTACATGAGAATCGTTGATGAGTTTTTTGTCTCTCCAGAAAAATTTATCACACACAACATCATAAACTCACGCCGTAATTAATCCCTCGAGAGGGGTATGCAGAGGTGTTGCACACCATTTCGCATGTTTATGTTGAGTCGCAGTGTAAAAGGTTGCGATTGTGTCGCCGCTGTCCGGGCACAATGAGACAGACACATGGAAGCCAACCAAAGACCCGAACCCACGACCTGTCGGGTCATCGGTAAATCAAAGCACTTAACAAACTGAGCAACAACATCCTCTTTTAATGTTTTACTTTGGTTTTCTAATTGAAATTAATTAGGTACCGGCTGTAATTTGATTTAAATGTCTACTTTTATTCATTTTTTTTATTTTTTATTTTATGTATTTTTTTTTTAGTTATAGTTAGTTTTAATCATAAAAGGACATTTCTTTGCCTTTATCAATATGACATGAGAATAATACATAACAATGTACCTAACATCATTTCAATCAATCATGTTGATTATTTTATTGCCTATCCGTGTTTTAATTATAACGATGCAGTTTTCGTAACTGAATAATAGCTGTAGTCTATCGTATCTCGCTGATTGCTCTCATTGTCTTAGCCTGTCCGTCGGTCAGTCGCACGTCAGTGTTCCGATATCATTTTTAACCATCATTTATCACGGTTGCCCAAGAGAACCAAAGCTTTTTACTAGTATTATTGCTAAGGTCATGCATGTGTGACTTTTGAATGACGTTTCGTTCGAATGATCTCCTTTTGTCCAGTAGTTAAAAAGTAATAACATTTTGTTGGATTGTCAATGTTTTGACAGATAATTTCTTTTTTTATTGCTTTCACGGAATGAACTGATATAAGAATGGATTTTTAGATTAAAACAACAATTGAAACTCCAATTCTTAATCTGATAATCTTTTGATAAAAAAAAAAAAAGTAGATTAAGGAAATTCATCAATCAATCTTTTCTTTAAATAATTTTGATTAGGTAACCTGACCAAACAATCGTTTGAATAAAAAAAAATGTAGATTAAGGAAATTGATCCATCGATCAATCCGCAAAGCAAACATCTAGTTGAAAAGGCCATATGTAGTTGCGTTTTTACTTAATTTTATAGTAGGAAACAAAAGAACAATGACAGAATGAATTTCTCTTTGTTTGTTCGTACGTGACATCGATTGTTTCATATTTAATATTACAATTCAACCGTTTTCGTAATCTCTTTCACAATCAATAAGAATTTACATCGAATTATCGTTTTTATTACTTTACATGCTCACCTATATGATTTCTAATCCGCGTGAAAAATCAATAAAATATTGTACGAAATGGACGAAATTTTCCTAATAAAGATATGAGATTTTATAAAATGTTTTTTTTGACTTCAATCTTGGCTATATGCCTTATAATTTTATTTGTGCATCGATTTATATCTGACTAAGACATACTCTCATTAAAAAACGTAAAATATTCAACTAATATTCAAGTGCAACTGTGAAGGACAAATTT
This sequence comes from Choreutis nemorana, assembly GCA_949316135.1. NCBI lineage: Eukaryota > Metazoa > Arthropoda > Insecta > Lepidoptera > Choreutidae > Choreutis > Choreutis nemorana. Next base: position 11,132,712 of record OX438598.1, on the reverse strand, counting down.
TTATGTCTTATGTTTTATGTATTCATAACAAAGCATAAATATGTATCGGAGGTGTGAAATTATTGTCAGCCAGTTGGATGTCAGTGTGTCATTGGAACGGATGTTGTATGTGCTTACAATTAGATATGTAAATGTTTATATACAAACCGCTATACATAGTAATAGGTACATAGGTCATAGGTACAGGGGACCGAAACCGAAAGCGACTCTGAACACTTTGGACTGTTGTCAACCGGCCATGATCATAGGCAATGTTTGGAAGAACTTGACAAGTTTGACATTAATTGCATCGGAATGGAGCCCGACCGACCAGTCCGAAAGACTTTCGGAGTAGGAAACGCACGAAAATTCAGCCGAAACCTCGATTTTCGTCGCTTTGGAGTAAATTTCTCGGTTTTCGCCGAAGATTCCCGAACGCTATTATCCGATATATCAATAATCGTATTTATTTAATGACGTCTCATGACAGCTTAATGCTAAACTTTATGGAAAACGAACTTAGCCGATAAAACTCGACACAAAGTCTCATACACCTTTATATAATGACTTACATACATAAAAAGTCTAATTATTCGACAGCTTCTGTGGCGACAGCGACAGCGTTGTAACAGCTAGCTTCAAAATGGGAGATGTTCTAGGTTCGAATCTCGGCAAGATTTACTCAGACTACCTTATACAAAAATATATTGATTGAAGCTTATTTTTGGGATATTATATTACAAATAAAACCTATAAATATTTTAGGATTTATTTTATTGTTTACGAGATATAGAGTCGAGTCAAGAAATTACGGCATTTCGCTTATACATTAATAAATTCAAAGATACACAATAATCTTACATCTTTATATGAATTAAATGTTATAACTTCATAATTATTTATTGTTGAGTAAGTTGTAGAGTCGTAACTCATTGATAACGTAAACAAAGCAATTGCTATTTGTGAATAACTTTATTAGGGCACAAATATGAGGAAATGCCCGGGCACGGAGGCGCATTGTGCCCGTGCCTTGCCTGCGCCCGGGGGCACACAGACCGACGGACAAATAGATCAAATAATAAACACCGCTCTGTTGAGGAAGTGAATAGAATATATCGACTTCATTATTTATCCTACCATAGATTAAAGACTATGGGGTTATTTGAAATTCGAATTCATTGTCTTTGGATAAGCTATATGCCATGGTTTTCACCAATGACTACAGCATGGGGTTCCTTAAAAAGGGTATTAAAGGTTCTTAATTTATATTTTTATTAAATATTTATTAACATGCTATTTGTCAAAGGGCTCTAAGCATCATTTTTACCAAAATCGGATTAGCAGTTTTGAAGATTACCTCCAAAGTAGAAAATATGTCATTTTTTTGTAAATAACGCACAGTTTTAATCCACTTTTAACTGTACATATAAGACCTGAAAGTCTCGCAAATCTTCAAGCTTCTTTGATTCATAATCAAACTTGATAATTTATCAAATATATATATAACAGAACTGGTTACTTATAACTAAAATTAAAAGTATAACTTATATAAAAAGTTCGTCAAACCATACATTATATGAGGACGTAACAATTTGTGTTTTTTTTTTTTACATATCGATACACATCTGTGAATCAGAGCATAGGAGCTACTCTCGAATCGTAATTAGATAAAACCGGGTTCCCACTTCATTATGCGCTTAAACAATGTGCGCTGCCTGCCTCAGTGGTTGTTAGTCACATAATATAACGGTGGTTCAATATGCCTAGTAGAGGTCACGAAAAAAAGTTTGTGCCAAACGAATCTTATTTCTTAATAATAATAATAACCACATCACAACACATCATTGACTCAGACCTGCAGTAAGTATCGTAAGAACTTGTGTCACAGGAACTAAGCAACGATATGGTATATACTACATTGATAAGAATACAACATCCAAGACCGGTAAGCGAAACAATGCGTCTTGCAAAAAACACTAAGTCCCGCCCCCGCCGGGATTCGAACCCGGAACCTCCGGAACCCTTAAGAAATCTTTAATGAAAATTGGTGTTTTTTAAAACAAATATTTTTAAATATACTAACTGAATCAATACTAAATTGTTTTATACACATTTGAATAATGTTTAAGTCCATAGATTCAAGTATTACAATAACAGTATTAAATTATTTTCTTTGTACGTTTTCCAACTTAGCTTAGTTGCTAATGTCTCTGCCTTCGATGCTGACCGTTACGGATTCAAATCCGATAAAAGGGCAAATATTTGTGTGACATGTTCTAGGTCGAGAGGTGTTTTCTAAAACTTTAAACTGGCTTTTTAAATAACTTGTATGCTCTCGCGTAAGTATGTCGTTTGTAGGGCCTAGTTTGCCCAATAAATCTAGTTTAACCGGTAGAAGTAATAATACCTTTTTGTACGAGTTTTGGCCTATTTAAACGCAAGTGCCAGAATAAATAAGACATGAGTTTTTAAAAGTACAAATAAAGGCCATTTTTAAAATAGATTAGTATTAAGAATGTACATTTATGGAAAATATCTGAAAATTTAGAAAAATGAGGCATGCGATTTCTTGCCATGTCATCGCCAGATGGTGCCTAAGAAAATACATGGCTCATAGTAAAAATTCGTTTAGAAAAGCCTGCTTACTTTCAAACTTATACAATGCAATAATAAAGTAAAGTGATTTAAATTATATAATAAACAAAGCTAAGCGACACCGGTGCCCGACTACGAATGCTGAGCGTTTTCAAAACTCACAATAGCTTTGTACATTTCAATAAACAATACCTACACCGATAACAAATCAAGTGAAGTGCTAATTATTGAAGTATCGTTTTCAAAATGGCCGCCGCACTGGCTTCGCGGAAGCTTTGCTCTTGCGAATAATTTTCCGCGTCCGTAGCCCCGCGTAACTGTTAAACTATTTTAATGATCGCTGAGCAAAGATTAATATAATGTCTAGTTAGAGAACTAACGTTGGTGGTTAGCGATCGTCTCATTTGTTATTGTAGGTATCAAGTAGCTGGCAGCCGGTCGCAGTTGCATGACATTTGACTTTGCCGGTGCTCTTGACGCTCTAAGACATATAGTGCATCGTTGGACCACTTTCCATCAGGTGAACTGTCTACTTACTTGCACGTGACGTCGTATAACAAACATAAATCACAAATTTAAAAAAACTCCGATTCGACATATTTGCGTACATTTGACTGTTCATCCCCAATTTCACCCCCCCCCCCATAAATTTTGAATTGGGGAAAAGGTATCGACCGAACACAGCTAAGAACACACACAGAAAAAACATACATCGAAATCGCTTCATTCATTCAAGAGTTATGATGCCACAGACTGACACACAAGCGGACACATAAAACTTGTAACACCCCTCTTTTGCACCGAGGGTTAAACACCCCTCTTTTTGCACCGAGGGTTAAAGTTGGCTTAATGATGTGGGCTGCATGGAGCCAGATGCAAGCAGCACTGTCTCTCTCCATACGGACATTTTTGAGGGATTCCCCTGTCCAGGAGTGGACGCCTCCCGTCTGATGATGATGATAAATCAATGGTGACGTAAAGAGTAAATTAGAGAAGGCAATGTTAAAAAGCGAAAGTCCACCCTCATTTTAAACTTCAATAAAATACATGTTAGGGAAAATACTGGAATCCATAGATTAATGATTAATCTGACTGGAATCATTATTAAAAAATATGAAATAATAATTCAAATCTGTGACAAGTATTTTGATTTGCATTCATTATGTCAGCATAATTGGTCTGATTGCTGATGATTTTCAATTTTACAATAAACTTAACGTTAAAAAGTCCCTCAAAATTGGCTTACACTGGTTGTTGTATATTTGACAACCTCGGTGATGCAGTGGTGTAAACAGCCGACTTCTATGCTAGAGGTTCCGCCCCTGATTCCCGGTTAGACAGCACTTTTGTTATAAGCAAGACGCATTGTTTCGCTTACCGGTCTTGGATGTTGTATTCTTATCTATATAGTTTATATCATATCGTTGCTTAGCACTTGCGACACAAGAATCTTCAATCTTTCTACAGGGCTGAGTCAAAGTGTGTATTGTGATGCAGGTATTATTAAGTTATTGTCAGTATATTATTCATTGGCGGTTTTGGAGTAAGGCATCAATGGCATCCTCGTGTCTATAGGCAGTTATGTTTGCTTATGAGGTTGAATAAAAGAAACTATATTAATATAGAAATCTAATCTGCATGACGTTGGTCTTTGCTCATGGGCAGCGAAGTTTGTCCGCTACAGAACGCAATTTAAGTATGGAATTTATTATATTTTGTAATTATAATTATTTATACCCAATTATATGCATATAAACAGCGATCTCATGACAACATTGATTAAGATAAACTATAGTAATAATAACCACATCACTACCCACACATTGACTCAGCCCTGCACTAGGATATAATCTTGTATCGCAGGTGCTAAGCAATGATATGGTATAAACTACATATATAAGAATACAACATCCAAGACCGGTAAAGGAAACATTGCTTGCAAATAACACAATGTTTCGCCCCGCCGAGACTCGAGCCCGGAACCTCTAGCGTAGCAGTCGGCTGTTTACACCACTGCGCCAGCGAGGTCGTTCGACTTATACAATATAATGGATGTGTATTAGAGAAATTTTATTTATTGGTTATCATATTCTACTAGCTATTGCCCGCGACTTCGTCCACGTAGAAGTCGAAACTGGTTCTATTAGGTTTTTATTACATGACATAAATCATTATATTTTTAACAATACCCACAATATATGTACAAAATATAGCCCATGTGTATAAACTATATTGTTGTAAAGTTTCATTAAAATCCGTTCAGTAGTTTTAACGTTTGCTTAAGTACACACATGAAAGTGGAGCAAATTACATATGTAGGGTTATATTGCTGTTTAATATGAGGCACAATTTTATTATATATTAAATCTTATAGACGTTAAATTGGCCATAGAATAAATTGCGTCATCCTTAGTAAAACCATATAAAAATACCCTACACTAAAAAGCTTTATAAGCAAGCAATAACCTGAAAAGCATTTTGTTAGATACAATAGTGCTAACGCAAAGACCACCGGCAGGTTTGATATTAATTGATAAACACTGCGTCCTTTCAATAAAGGATATATGAACAATACAAACTGCATGGCTCTGAACGCCGCCTATCACGTGTGATGGAGGAGCTTTATTTTATCACTTTATTTCGCTTACAAGTCACAAGCTGAAGATTTTAAGCTATTTTTCAATAGATTCTATGGAAGTTAACAAGCTATGAAGCAGCGACACCAAACAATTAAACAATATTGACAAAGATAATCAAGTCATTATTCAATTTTAATCTTTTTAAACTTTTAATGGTTGTAGGAAGCGATTATATATGTATTATTAGAACGCTAAACATGAATAATTATAACTCTTTGATATGTTTCTGCTAACAATTGTGATATTAAAGTAACAATCATATTGTATTGACAGTTTTTAAATATTGACGATGTATTGACATCAAACTTGCTAGTGCGCCCTCTGCTTCGAGCTTTGCGGAAAACATCCTATTCGCATTACAAATGAAACTTGATATAGCGCCATCTAGTAGTATTGTGAAGAACTATGTACTATAACAATTTGATTTTATTAACATTATCAAGTCTACCCTTTTTTGGGACAAGAGTGTCCCATTTCGGCTACTTTTTTCGTCATCTAGCATGTTTCATTCAATTCATTATTCCATCTATCATTTTCATCCTTTTATTTTTCATCTCATCATTATTTCATCCCTCATCAAAACTTGATAATGAATATTAATTGACACTGGCAAAAAGTGGCCATGATGATGGCATTGACACCAAAAAACGAAAATCAGTGCCCCATGTTTAAATCATATAAATACAAAATTGTGCAAAAATTTCATTCTAATCCTTTCAGCTATTTTCGCGTGGCTGGGTACCATTGGCGCATAAACTAACTAACTTTCCTATATAAGAATATATATGTCGTTTCGCTTGCACCGCGGGGCACACCATGGTCCAAGGGAATGTTACACCCGCGATTACTGCGCCGCGCGCACATTAACACGCATTACTTTATTGCTCATGCGTGTTGCTAATTATCATTGCTCCCTGTACACGGGTACAGGCGGCAGAACAAATGGAGATTCGTTTTTAAAGCGAATTGAAATCTTTGAATTGGATTGAGTTGAGTTGTTAAAATTAAAGCTTCTGTTTTGACATCGACTGACACTCATCATCAACTTTAGCCAAATCAAAAAACCTTACCAAACAAAAAAATCCATTAATTCAATTTGTTTTTTTTATTAAATATACTTAAAATAAATATTACTTTTAATCGTCATTTTTATCTAACACCAATCGTCAAATGTATTTATGTTTTTATTTAGGTTTTACTTAAGAAAAGTTCGTACCTAAGAAGAAATAATCGAAAATAATCATTCCAGTTTTAAAATTATTTTATGAGACTCTTTTGGAGATGATCTACGTTTTGTTTTCCTACGTATACTGCCATGTTTTTGCGCCAGAAAGCAGCTCTTGCGTAGCTTTCCATTACAAACGTAACATAAACTCACCCCGTAATCGCTCGAGAGGGGTTGGCACAGGTGCTTGCTACACATCACTTTTCGCATGTTCATGTCAAGTCCCAATGTGACAGGTTGCTAATCTGTCGCCACTATCCGGGCACATTGAGAAACATAGCAGCTACAACTTACGGCCACCCGACACTCGAACCCTCGACCTGTCGGGTCGGGTCGGTCGGTTTACCAAGGCACGGAACAAACTGCTTCAACAAAATGACACGGCGGTATCTTTACGTTATGTGCTAGGCCGAGCTTTTTTCCCTATTAATAAAAAACCTGTGGACTTTTCTGCTAGCTGTACATGCTCTCAAGCCCTTTCGCGGCGTGCGCGCGCTTTGTCGCCGAGGTTTTAGTTTGGTCGCGTAAAGGGCCTTTAGTCGACATTACGGTCGCCGATGCCAACTGAGGTTACCCGTTGATTTAAGCCTACTGTTACAGTGACAGGCTTTGCCTGCCTTTGCTTTCTTTGTCGATTCGATTATTGTATTTCGAACAATGACATCTATCGATTAAATTATAAAACAATGGCTTGTTTTGTGAAAAGGAAATAAATGAAAGAAAAAAATCGAATTTGTACCTTTTTGTGACTTAGCTGTGACAGCACTTATTTTAAACTAACAGTTTTATGTTAATTAAATTAGTCATCAACAACATTCAGTGCGAGTTATTTTTTTTTTAACTTAAGGCAGGTAGGAAAGCAAAATTTTCAAACAAAATAAATTATCTTAAAGTTTTAAATATATCGCTACCGATTAATATGTAACGTGTATAAATGAAAAAAAAAAGATAAAGTATGCGTGATAAATTAATATATTCATTCAAACCTGTACTAGAGTGGAGTTAACGCCTACACATTATTAATGTTACACCATGATATATATTTACATGACGTTAATTTTAATCCCAACAATCATATTTGACCAACATCAAAGTGATATAACCGCTAAATTAGAGTACCACTATTGAATCTCGATCGGAACTCATCTATTTTTAACTGACTTCAAAAAAAGGAGGAGGTTTCGCAATTCGACCGTATATTTAAAAAAAAAATCGTGTAACCTAACTAACATGTTACTGTAGGCAGATTCACTATTCCATCTATCACAAATCGTATTAAATGATGAACATCAAAACTAGATAAGAAATATTATTTGACACTGGCAAAACACTCAAGTTAATGCCATGAAGATGGCAACACCATTAAAAAAAATAAAAAAAACCTGTGGTTTGGCTTCGCTAACTCCATGTCTTTTCTGTATGAAAGCGACTTTCCAAATAAACATTGACATGCGTAATAGCTTTACCAAACCAATCAAAGTTAATAATAATAATTTATTCAATCAAAAAAACATTGTCATACAACACATTAAGTTAGTGACGACAAACTTTATACCAATCGTTTGTATGTACATAAGATAATTTTTACAACAAATGGGTCAAATACATATTTTACAAAGTCTAAAAACATGCTTTTATAACTAATACATGTTTAAGTTTATATTTACTTAAAAATTAATATATTATCCGAATTGTGGTGCACATTTAATTTGACAAGGATGAAGTCACAGACAACCTGTAAAAAGTTAATAATAATAACCACATAACGACACACACGTTGACTCAGCCCTGCACTAAGTATCGTAAGAACTTGTATCGCAGGTGTTAAGCAACGATATGGTATATACTAAATAGATAAGAATACAACATCCAAGACCGGTAAGCGAAACAATGCGTCTTGCAAATAACACAAAGTGCCGCCTCCGCCGGGATTCGAACCCGGAACCTCTAGCGTAGCAGTCGGCTGTTTACACCACTGCGCCACCGAGGTCGTCAAAAGTTACTAGGTTATAACCATTCAGATCAGATCACATACGAATCAACGTCACTGAGCCTTTCGATTTTTACCCAACTACGGCGAAGCATAAAGGAGGGTCATGATTTTGGTACTAAATTCTAACCAAGAAAGACTAGGCTATATTAATAGCTGTAAATGTCTTACGCTTGTATTGGTTCTAACACCGATCGTACTAAAGTATGAAGGTTACCTACAACTCGCTATCATCAAACGAAAAGTGTTATTTTTATTTATTTATTTTATAGTTACTACCATATATACATATTAAAATTTATACAATCAATAATATTTAACTATATTGTCTGATATGTATGTACATAACATTAAAATATTTTCATTTTTATTAAATATTCGATTTCTTGTGATTAAAGTAAATAGTATACCCCATAGTAATGACCGAGGCTGATTAGGCCGGCGACACACGGCTACCATGCATCATACGAGCATCCAATAAATAACTACACATTAAACGTTCCCTGATGTATTAATCCTTATTTATGGCCGCGTCCGTTGTAAATCATGAGCGACTTTAGAATAGTCGATAATAGCAAAGCTTTAGGCTTAGTTCACGTTAAACTACAGTTGTAACTACTCCAGTTGTTCAGACTAGCGTTTCTTAAACTTTTTCTTCCGCGGACCCCTGGGAATTAAAAAAAAATTCAAGACAAAACGCTTTAATGTGAACTAAGGTACTTCGTATCTCAACTAAAGTAGTAATATTTTGGGTGTTTTTCTTTCATTTCTCGTACTAAAGGGAAATTTCTAAAACTGAAATCTATGAATACTGGATTTTGAATCAGCCTCAAATTCATTTCCCAAAACCTATATAATATATAAGGATATAAGGCTACGGGGTTGGTTAGTTTGCTGTTATACATTGGCGGTACTGTCATACAAGCCCGAATGCCCAGCTTGCCCTTATCGAACCAAGGTAAGTTCGCGCTCTGGTTCATTAATTACTTTTCAAATCAAATAACAATATCCTTTGCATAGCATGGTTCAAAAGTATGTAGTGTAGATTTAAGAGTAATGAGGCAAAAAGACATTTATCGAAATGAATTATAAAACTACAATAACGTATATCTCGGCTTGTCCTATTCTTAAACTCTAGACACGCCACTGCTGTTATATAAAGTTCCTAGGCTACAATTCTTTATATAACGTCATGGGCAAACAATCAGACGGTTTGTCCGATACTAAGTAATTCCGCCGCTTATTCACAAGACAATACCCTTGATGTCTGGAACGCCAAGTGCAATTCGTTGCCCATTTCGAGGTAAAGGTGTTATATTTCTCGTGCCGGTAATGACACTGACTCTTCAGTCCTTCAAACCGAAACACAGCGGACTGCTTCACAGCAGAAATATAAATAGATATATAAAGACATTTAATGTTACTTCTAATTTATAATCACAAGTCAAATTCCATTTGTATCGTATCCAACAGCAGCGATACAGATATTTTGGTGGCCTTTATTTACTTTGTTAAACTATCCAAAGATGAGCTTGCAGACCCCTTTGCACATGGTGTCGGATCCCTAGGGGGCAGCGCACCACAGGTTGAGAAACACTTGTTAATACGTGACCTACATATTTATTTTACAAAAAATTACAGAAGTTCGAAATTTTTTTAAAAATATAAACTATGTGCTTCAATAGTTATAGTATATAAAATATAATATGTTATATGCGTATATACGTTTGAACAAGCGAGTCGTATATTTATACATTTTTCATAGATAAAAAGGTTTTACTCATTTTAAACTGAGATATTCAAATATTTTGTAACTTAAATGAAAATTAAAAGCCAAAAATTAGAATAAGAAGGTCATTAATATTATCCTGACCTCTGTGGCGCAGTGATATAAACAGCCGACCGCTACGCTAAATGTTCCGGGTTTGAATCGCGACGAGGGCGAAACTTTGTGTTATTTGCAATTGTTTCGCTTACCGATCTTGGATGTATTATTCTTATCTATGTAGTATATACCATATCGTTGCTTAGCACCTGCGACACAAGTTCTTACGATACTTAGTGCAAGGCTGAGTCAATGTGTGTCGTGATGTGGTTATGGTTATTTATCCCGATTTTTTTTAAGAAGCTGTAATATGTATAGGGTGTAACAATAAGCAGGTGCATGTCTACAACTGTAGTAGTTGTATTGTGTTATCATATAGAAAGTAGTCGGGTTTCTCCGTGAAACACCACTCTAAAGAATTACGGCGTTTTACTGAAGACTTACGCTTTATCCGCGGGGTTGGCGCTCTTTAGTTTTTTTATTTATTTTTGCACACACACATAACTCGTTTTTAAATTAAGATGTTTCTAATGTTAATTTAGCCTAAATTTAAATGTAGCCTTACTAATTTTTTTAAAATTATTTATTTACTTATATTCAGGAAAAAAACAGTAAAAGTCAATATTAATTAATAAATTATCATTTTAATAAATCATATAGTTTCCAAAGATAAAACAAACAAAACATTACATGGCATAAAAAAAATAAATTTAGAAAGATTATAAAACATCAAACAAATTCAGTAGATATACAAATCAATTTATAAATTAATTTAGAAGGAAATATAAAACAGTTAGAAGGCTTGAAAAGCAAATAAATTAAAATCCCATCTTTTTTTTTTTTTTTTATTTGAACACTGACATCACGCTTAAGCCTACTAATATTTTAAACGCGAAATATTGTCATGATGTATTACGCAAAAACTACTGAAAGGATTTTACAATAATATAGCTTGTACATCAGAATAACGAATAAGCTATAATTTATAAAGATATCGTATGAATTTTACAAAATATAATGAATAATAAGTAATTCAAAATCCTATTAGAACCATTTTTGACATCTATGCAGGTAAATAATTTTAAAAAATTATTGTTCGATACCATGCTTTCATTTATCCTAACATGTAAAGTATTTTAGTAAACATTATATGAAGTAAGAAAGAATAGGAATTTTATTTTCCCTATTTATTTTTTAATAATTATAATTAATGTGAAGACGTCGGCATTTTACCCATAATTTTACAACTACAATAATAATAACCACATCACGACAAACACATTGACTCAGCCCTGCAGTAAGTATCGTAAGAACTTGTGTCACAGGTGCTAAGCAACGATATGGCATATACTACATAGATAAGAATACAACAACCAATACTATACTAGCTAAGACCATTTTCTTTGTGTTCAAACACGCATTTGTCCATCAACACTCTAAATAAGTGATTCAGTGTCCTAAGGCGGATCATGTTTGCCTAGAAAATGCCTGCTTACTCTCGTCTTGAAATTTATTGCCATCACAATGTTTTCGCTGGATATTGTATATGTAAATATAGTTTATTGATGTTTTATATCAATGTTTTTATAATTAATGTAATGGATTAATCAAATGAAATAAATAAGAATTTTACTTTTATTTGAACTGAAATGTTTAAAAGTATGCAGTGGCAACCCTGATATAAGGCCGCGGCTACACTGCCTTTGTATTCTGTCATCGCTAATTTTCTGTAAAGAGCTGCATTTCAATAATCATGTACAATAACATACACTTTCTGCTTTCTTGCATTTCTCGTGCTAAAGGGAAATTTCTAAAACTGAAGTCTATGAAACCGGATTTTGAATCACCCTCAAATGAATTTGTACTTATGGAAGTAAGGTTGCCAGAACTTTAAGTTTTGGGTAAAAGGCTACGGGGGCTACGGTGGAAAGTTTTGGGTAATGGTTGGTTAGTTTGGATATGAAATTCCTAAGCTACAGTTCTTTAAACAACATAATCGTCAAACAAGCAGACGGTTCACCCTATGGAAGATGATACTGCTGCCTATTGACACGATGACAAACCTTGATGTCTGGAACGCGAAGAGCACCGCCAATGCGTTGCCCATGTAGAGGTAAAGATGTTATACCTATCGTGCCGGTAATGACACTTGCTATCCAATCCTTTTTACCGAAACACAGCGAACTGCTTCACGGTAGAAGAAGAAAGAAGGGTGATACCAACCCAGACGATCTCTCACGTAGATCTAGCAGTAAATTGTAGGTAGGTATATCGTCATCAAAAAGATGTGCTTTTATCTTAAACAAATCTACACGTAATGACAATAACTAATTGCTTAAATCCATCAATAAAATCAATTTCAATTACATGCTTTTTACCTTTATTTACATAAATTTTGAAAAAAAAGACGTTGACAGACAGACGGACATAAAAATGAGTGTTTTGTCTCTCCAGGCACAAAAAATCATTGTTAAGACCATAGGGATTTGGTCCCTGTTAAGAGAAAGTCGGTTAAGAGTTAAAAAAAATGGAGAGGAACGACCATTTGGAAACTATTTTAATTTGAAACAAACCCTTCAAGGCATTGAGACGTGCGTGAGGTCCCAGAACTCAATACTTAATACATATTTACATAGACTGTATAACAAAATAGAAGTGCCATAGGATTGGAGAGCCAGTGTAATTTGCACGAGACGTTTAACATCTTTACCTCTACATTGGCAACGGGAAGGCGTTGCTCTTGACGTTCCACCACATTGGGGGCATTGTGTCAATAGGGGTTACCCATGACGATGAATCAAAAAATATTACCCGCAAGATAAGCTACAAGTGGCAATGGGCTGACAGCTATAAAGCTTTAGAGACCAAAGGGATTAGAGTGTTGACTGTTTTTTTTTCATACAAATGGCTAAAAATCATAACAAAAAAGGCCTTAACCGAAAGCCTTATATTCATTTTTTTATGCATTGACGTTTTACTTTTTATACTGTTCTCCGATTGCATGAATAAGTGTACAACATGCTGGTGATCTTTTAAATAAAATAAATAAATTATTTATTTATTTGGATTACCAACGAATGCAACACAACTTAGAGACTAATATCATTCCATGTGTTCATCCAATTGTAAGTACAATTACATAAAATATAATCTAACAGAAGACAAATTCTAATTGTCCTATGTGGCTAAAAAAAATAAATTAAATTGGTCTTATTCTTATTTATTTAGTATATACCATATCGTTGCTTAGCACCTGCGATACAAGTTCTTACGATACTTAGTGCAGGGCTGAGTCAATGTGTGTGTCGTGATGTGGTTATTTATTATTATTTATTTATTTATTAAAAGAAAATCGACTTAATATCTTACGTTTTAACAATATTTATATGCTCATTTTAAATAATACAAATAAGAAGTAGATAATTCATTGCTCGAGTCTAAATTCTACAAACAAACATTACAAACAAACGTCCATTCTAAATAGGTAATCGTTAATAATTCTATGGCAGTAACGGCAGGGTTATTAGATTTATAGTTGTAGAAAGCGACCGTAAGCGCATTGTAACTTTAACAATCTATCAATACGTTATTTAACCATAGTAGTTTAGTAATTAACCATCTGTTTATGAAGACAGATTAACTTTCAATTACAACTTTTAACTAAGATGGTTAACAAGCTTTAACATTCACTGATCATGACAAAGCTTAATGATAATAACCACAACACGACACAAACATTGACTCAGCCCTGCACTAAGATTTAATCTTGTATCGCAGGCACTAAGCAACGATATGGTATAAACTGCATAGATTGGATAACGACATCTAAGACCGGAAAGCGAAACACTGCGTCTTGCAAATAGCACAAAGTCCCGCTCCCGCCGGGATTTGAACCCGGAACCTCTAGCGTATCAGTGTGCCACTTCGCCACCGAGGTCGTCAAAATAAATAAGTTATTAGGAGATGTTTAGGTGTTCATTAAGTGAAGTATATAGGCATTTTTTAGCCTTGCACTGTCTAGTAAATAAATAAATTTTTTTAAACACTTCGCGAAAGATGTAAAATATACTGGGAATAATTACATTTACATTTTGTCAAATTATAAAATCTATTAAGTGTAAAGTTAAGGTAAATAATGTCTGCATTTCAGGTGTTAACATGTTGAAAAAAGAAATTTACTCATTAAAAATAAGAGCTGTGGGTTTTGTTGTAAATAGTCGACTGCTACGCTACTGGGTTCGAATCCCGGCGGGGCGGAACTTTGTTGTATTTGCAAGACGCATTGTTTCGCTTAACGGCCTTGGATGTTGTTTTCTTATCTTTGCAGTTCACACCATATCATTGTTTAGTGCCTGCGATACATTATTATCTTAATGCAGGGCTGAGTCAATGTGTGTGTTGTGATGTGGTTATTATTATAAAATAAAAAGCTAGAGAAATATTTGACTTCATTTATTTAAGAAAGCATTCTACAAAGTACATCATTTTATTTATTTTTAGCAACGTCAGATACAATATTACCTAGTACCTTTACTTTGACTACATACTTATGTTAATAAAGAAATTAACTACCCATTATGTAGTTTCTATGATAAATTATTGAACCAAGATAGGAAATTATTATTCTGTCAAAAGGTGCGAATACAAGAAAGTGTTTTGACCCATGGTAATGTGTCAGAGGTTAACCAACAGGTGCCACTTTCCAATGATTAAAACAAGATTATTCATAATCCATTATCCCTCAGTAAGGTCTTATAAATGGTTATTCGTTAGATTTCTCTAGCTATTTGTTACGCTTACGTTGTTATCGATAATCCTTAGACTAAGACAGTAATTGCGACATCAATGTCAGACATAAATTTCTTTGCTATTCATACTGAGACAGATTTCTTGATTAATTCTGATGCGACACTAATTATTGTGTCACAATAAATTTCGCAATTAGAGACACTCGTGTTCATGCAGACAAACTCAGTGTATACATTGAGTGTACGGTGCATCCATTCTTACTTTTTAGATAGATACACTTGGTGTTAACGATAATAAAGATAACCCACACATTGACTCAACCTGCACTAAGATATAATCTTGTATCGCATGAACTGAACAATAACATGGGATATAATACATAGAAAAGAAAACTACATCCAAGACCAGAAAGCGAAACATCAAGCGTCTTACAAAGTTCCAGCCCCGCTGGGATTCGAACCCAAAACCTCTAACTTAGCAGTCAGCTGTTTACACCACTGCGTCACAGACGCCGTCAAGATAATGTTGGTACAAAAGCTGCAGTTGTTCATGTCATTGGAAACTTAGTAAAAGTTTAATACAATCGACCAAAGAAAAACTTCCGTTCTAATTTTTAATCAAACGTGCTATTAAATTAGGGTCTCCACGCTTAATAAAAATAAAAATCTCGATAGATCACAGTTTAAATATGATTTTCTCTCTCAAACAGAACTCGACATTACCTGGCAACACTAAAAATAAATTACCAAGTAGTGTTGCCCGTCCACGTAAGTGAAAAGAGGCATGAAAGAACCAATATTTTAATGATAGTTAATTTGTATGTTACTACAAGTTAGAGTTAATATATTGGACTGTACAGTTTAACTATAACCAATGATTTATTATTTAAGGATAATAACCTTAACTTCTAACGAGAGAAAGTTAATCCTTCGTTCTTTAAACTTTGGGTGCTCGAAACGATGTAAATGATCGTTGCTTTTTGGGTTCCTATATGTAACAATTGATCTTGTTAAGTAAAAGTTATATAATATCACGGATCATTAAGTGTGACGTATAGTTCAGGATTTAGCTTTGAAATTATTAGCGCTATAGTCTCCCAAAAGTTTGCAAATGGTTTGCCTTTAAGCTCGGCCAAGCCTTGCCACCTTTTTTTCTAATTGTAACCTTGCGATCAGCTATGGTCATGAGCAGATGTGATGTAGATGGTTTTTTAAGTCGGGTGCTCCCTTCAGCGGGTTACAACCATTTTATTTGTGTGTCAGTCTAAGCGTTGGCTATCCTAGTCAAAGATGTCTCGCCTTTTTTAAGCCGACGATTTCTGGGATTGTTAATTGCCCCGCAAGTTTGTTTGGGTGCTTTTGTTTTGTACTCTACTACTAAAGCAATTTCTTGTTGAACTGTTTCGTGAATTTCGTGTAGCTCTGCTGTTTTTAGGAACCGCCTTGCCACTTTGTTACCTAGTTACGCCACTACGTAGTGGTTCTTTCTCACGGAATTAACAGCATATACTTCAAAAATTTCAGTCTATTAATGTGCTATGATTGTTACAGATGCGTGTGATGTAGCACCGCTATGGGGCAGGCAGGCAGCCAGCCGGCAGCAGCGGCGCCGCAGCGAGCACGCCGCGCGCACACCCTACCGCATGAGCCGATGCGACTCGCTCCTAAGGTATCCCCTTACTATCACACCTACAGAACAATTATTATGTATGAAAAAAGAGATGTAAGATTTTCGTCACTGCTTCTCTAAAATATAGATTTTTATACCAGAGGTAAATAGGTATACAAAGTCACGAAAAAGTAAAAAAATATATAGACAACACAGAGAGGATATTCACTCCTGGATATAAATGATCTTACTGAAATAGCTAGACTTTCTTTACGTTACAATGACTGCGATTTAAAAACATTACCTACCCAATATTGTATAAGGTTAGGTCATTGCTTACCATCAAGCGAGTCACTTGTTTCCACCCTAGTAGCAGAACTAATCGTAATGACAAGATTTGAAGATCATCATCAACAAATGCTTATGTTTCAGGTGCTTCCATCGTTAACGGAGTCCCCGCGCCTGCGCAGTACTGACAACGGTGCGATCCTGCACTCCGGAGGCACCATCAGTGGAAGGCGACCAGGCTCCGCACTCCAAGAGACCAGCAGAACGTCTAATGGACATGTCGTGAGTGACCTTTACTAATTCATATTTAAAGCAATCATTTATCGCCTTTAATTCATATATTATTTACATTTCAACATAAAATGACACCTCCTCCAAACGGTAACCGTGTAATTCGTAAGGTGACACCTAGTAACCGTGCCCGTCATCTCACCGTCATGTCACGATGACTTTAAAAAAATAATACTTTAATCTTTACATGTAACCATTTCAAAAGAATAATTGATTTTCTAAGCCAATAATATAAATCAATCTGAACATTACAACAAATACACCTAACACCTTTCTACTCCCACATTCCCTCTCTACATTCTCCTCATTCACACATTCTTCAACTTACAAAAAGAGTATGTCAAACTAGAAAAAGCAAATGTACATAATGATTGGTCCAACATGATTTGATGGGGATCCAAAATATAGGTGTCACCTTACGAATTAGAGTTTGAACATGTTAAACAGTGTTTGAAGACTATATTCAACAGGATATCAATTTCATGTGCCATGTCACCATGTAAAATAATGCACTGAGGGCATCGAAATAACCTTTACTGCTGCTGTTCTAATTCACCCACTGTTTCTGATTCCAGCATTCGAACGTGTACCGGTCGAGATCAGCTGGAGCTGGAGGAGATCCTGGGGAGTACAGAGCTAGAGAACGGGATCCTTTACATCGGTCACACACCAACCTCGACCTTAGGCATAATGACAGTAAGGGCCAAATCACTATAATAATAATAACCACATCACGACGCACACAGACAGCCCAGCACTAAGATAATTTTATATCGCAGGTACTAAGCAACGATATGGTATAAACTACATTGATAAGAATACTACATCCAAGACCGGCAAGCAAAACAATGCATCTTGCAAAACAATACATGTAACAAGTGTGCAGATATTCTGATTTTAAGATGCAGATGCAGACATATTTTTTGTCACAAAAAGATGTTTGCAATTTGGACTTTATTGTTTTTGTTGTTAAGAATTAAATTGCTAGAATTCTAAATAAATTTCTGAGAAATTTATTTGTGAGACGACTAAAATGTTATCTAATCCTATTACGTCTTCCCAGGTTCAAATATTAACAAGAGATTCGGCTCCGAACCGGATTTAAGAATCGAAGAAGAGCAACAAAAGCCAAGATGTAACAATAACAAGCATTTCAGGAAAAAGTACAGAGCTCCACCACCCCCCACTCTTGATGTAAGTAATGTGATGTGTGCGTATTCTTATATGACCAGCCATAACAATCAAAATCGCATCAAATTAATCATTTATTTGCTCAAAATATGGTAAATACAGTTCTTTACAAATATACATAGTGCTCATGTTTTGCCTTTCTCATTGGACTTGCAAATTTTTATTATAGGAATTAGTCAATCATCAATAATAAATTTAAAAAAACTAAACTATTATAATGTCACTTCTGAAGGTTAGATCACACAAACGCGGCGATCATCCGCGATCGCGCTGGTGCGGCCGAACCTTAATAATATGTTCTACAAAAAAATACTTTAAGATTATAAAAATTATTTTCAACCATCCATTTAAACAATTTCTTAATAAATAAATCCTTATCAAGCAATTTCAAATCATCAGGTAAGTTATTGTAAATCCGAAGAAACATCATCAAACAGCTTTTTTCATGTACATACACTTAAGTAAAATCTTTTTTTGGGTTCCAGAATCGCGAAGGTTCTTCTCCGGATTCAAGCGACGGTAATCTCAGACCAGAACCTCAGAAAAAACTTCGCCTTTTCAAAACAAGAAACGAAACCAAAAAATTAAATGGCCAGCCGGACCCCAAAGCCCAAGGATACAAGAGTACTTACACCGACTTCAAGTCCTTAGACCTGACTGACGCGGCCTTCGAAAGAAGATACCGGTCACCTTGTAAGGACAAAGAACAGCATCTAAAGTATCCAGATAACAAAGACATGGTCCAAAGTTCTGCTTCGTTGAAACGAGAAGAACATCTATTAGCCAAACAAGACTATAGAAAGAACAGAATAGACCGAGTGAGTGGGTGCAGAGCGAAAACTTCGAAAACCAACGAACAAAGCGAAGCGTGGAAAACTCCACTCCTCAATAGAAACTTCAGATACTCTGAAAGATTTAAGCGGGACGAGAATGAGCCGCCCGTGTTGAGAAGAGAAAAAACTTTCGATAACACTCTGATAGCGAGTGAGAGAGAAAGTGAATCATCCAGATCCTTGCACGAGAGCAGGATAAAAACAATCGGGGAGCAGCTAAAGGCGAGTAAGCTCAACCCGTTAGCGGCGAGCAGCAAGCCTTTGAGAAAATCTCTTCCTTCATTATTAGCCAAAAATAGTGAAGAAAAAGATGAATTTCAAGCTGAACTCAAAAAAGCAACAAGTAGGATTAAAAACGATGTAGGAAATAAATGTAATGTAAGTGAAATTAAAACTAGTCAGAATGATAGGACAGCACAGAAACCAAACCCAACGAAAACTGTTGCGCAGAGCAAAGTCAAAGAGTCTAGTCTTAAACCGAGCCACGTGAGTAGTCAAGCAGAATCGAGAGTAGCCAATAGCAGAAGAGTCTCGAGCCGGCAGAACGACACCAAAAACATTAAAGTAACAGCTCAAATAAACGGGAACGTTAAGAATAATATCACAAGCAGCAAAGAAAAATACAACAGCAAAGAAAGCGGCAAGAGTTTGCCAGACCGAGGGCAAGCTTCAGGCAAGGAGTCCACTCCAGAACATTCTCCTACTAGAAGAAAAGACAAGAGAGAAAGCTATGCGTTACAGGAAAAGTATGTTTTGGTTCACTGGTCAATTAATATTTTCTTACTTAATGTCATATGGGTTGACAAAAACTTTTAACTTCTTCTGACAATCTTTTCATAACGTTGCATCAGCTATGTCCAAAAAATCATTTTTTTCCGATGTTTTAGTTAAGAATTGACTTTTTTTCAGACAAAAGTTAGCTCCATCAAAGCAGTTCTACTTCGGCATGATAGACCCAAAGCCGCCATCGCCAAAGGAGCCGGTCTCCTCGTTCCCAGGCCTCGGAGCACCTGTTCTGCATCATCTCCAGGACTTCACCAGTATCGAGAGGAAACTGCTTGGCTACCATCAGGAAGACCACGAATTCGACCAGTTCCAACAACGGCTGAAAGAAGATTGTAAAGTTAAAAACTGTAAGCCTATTTGGTTTTTACTTCCCCAAAAATGCTTATGTATTTTCCCACGTTTTTATGCACTCACTTTCTTGTTTGTTTGTTTGTCGTTCCGGTTGGATTTTTGGAACTCAATTTTGAGGCACTTCCCGATAATCAGAGTAACTTCAAACCCGATGACAATGCTATTTACAAATATAAAAACGGCTGCCGATTTTGATAAAATTTGTATGGAGCCTTTTAGGCAGAAAAAAAATATATAAAATAATTAATAGATTTAAAAAATCATAAAACCCACCATTCTAAATGTCCTAAAAATAAGAAAATAACCCTACGGGGCTGAAAGAGGGGCCACTCAAAACGTGGAGGCGTATCTTTGCTAGTTACACCCACGATCTATACACGTCATGTAAATATATCCCATTAATAATCCCTTAAATAATATTAATAACTCTTCATATCTACTCGTATATGGCAGTGAGCACTCGAATAAATGAAATATATAATCATAACGATTTAATTACTTATTTTGTTATCTTGCAAAATTCTGGTAGTGATTGGTGGTAATTTATAGTTATCTGGAAAGGTCCATAATTTTAGTTAACTTTCAATATAAGACCAATTTGTACTGTAACGAGAAACCAATATTTGAATGAGATAAAGGGATCATCCTTCTCTGTGGTTGAGCTTGTGTACTATGTTTCCCTTCAGCTTACACAAAAGATAGAAAAACCTACCTACTCAAATCAAATAGTAATTAGACACAGAATCATCGGAGTCAGCCTTCTCGTCCGGCTCGTACGGCTCGCTTGGCTCGCGATTTCATTACAAAAATATGGCTACAAATTTCAACGATTCTTTTCACCCAGTATCATCGGAGTCAGCCCTCTCGTCCGGCTCGTCGGTCGGCTCGTGCGGCTCGCTGGGCGTGTCGCTGCGACTGCGGCCGACGCTGCCGAAGCGCTCGCCCGCCACGCCGCGGTTCTCTCCCAACGCCGCCTGGAAACAACTGGCTAGTCTTGACGCGCATTTAGCGAGAGGTAAATTAATTTATAGCTACGAATTTGTGGTTTATTTCTATTTGCAATAAAGACAAACTTTAAGTACACTACAGGCGTCTATTTAAGCTAAGAAAGAATGTTATTTTCTTATTTCTCTTTTATGGTCAAGTTACTTCCCGAATAATAGCTGAAACCGTCTGTTCTGGTCTTTAATGTAATATTTTATTTCTCTGTTATATTTGATATGTCGTTGCTACCTAAAGATCCAAGAATGATTGAATTTAACATAATAATACATGATTTTATAGTGTATGTACAGTATACGCCTTATAGATAGAATAAGTGAATCTATTGTAATAAATTACCAACCTGTTTTAAACTTATTTTAATAAATAAATCTATGTCTATTTCTTATCTCTTAATCTTCTAAGAAAAGGACGACAGCGGGGTTCTTGCCGGATTCTTTCCCGTAGATCGGCTTTCCAATCCGGTGGTAGAAAAATATACTATTTAAAAGTCTACTGGAATAAAAGTATTTATATTCTTAAATGGATATTATTATTCAAGGAATTTTCTTCAATCCATCAGAATCCCAACAGCTGGAAGTCGAAACGAAGGTTCTCGCTGACATAACAGCGGAGTCATCACCGCGGTCGGATCCGTCTGTTGAGAAGTCGGCCGACCAGTCCGGCGACAAATCGGGAGACTCCGGAATATCTGGTGATCACGCCCACAGCGAACATCGTATTGATTCACCTCACTCTGTAAGTTGATCATTTATAATTTGTAAATAAACCTATATACATTTTATATAACAAGACAAATTTATTCTCTACTTCGAAAGGTATTTCGCAAAATCTTTACTGCAAGAAATAATATTTTTTCCCTTCACATAATCAACGACCTTGTAACAGATACGGACCTCTTGACTGTATACATTTCTATTCTGTTCAACAGCCACCTGAAGCTGCTACGTGGACTCCACAGCAAGATCTTGGAGACAGCAGTTCAGAGGGGGCTTCTCCTCCAAGGTTCCCTTCCACTCAGCAGCATACCTTCAGCCTATCTTTACCACGAGACCAGGATAAGGTGAGTGGAGCAGAGTACAAACGGGACGGTTTGGTGAGACTGGTGGTAAAAGGTTTTGAAGATCGAAGAGATTTGTTTAAGTAGAAGTCAAATTATAGGAATCGGGATTTAGTTTTGGTGATGGAATAGAAATAAAGGTAAGAGTAGAGCACTCGGATTAATATTAAAACTAACCTCACCAAAGTAACGAAACAAAATTTCTGTCAATCTAAGTGTTTCAATTTTAGCATAAGGATCTGGTAATTTCCCATAACATCCTAAATACATTTGCTAGATCTCCAAAACCGTCACCATCCAGTTCTTGTGATATTAATTCATTCACCACGTAATTAACAATTAAATATATTTGTGACTAACATAACTTAACTCACCTAACCTCCCGAATCAGCTGAGGAGGAGTAAAGGTCTCATCTTTACTTCCTTTTCCCACTCACTTTTGAAAATATCTTTATCGTAGTCTTCTCTTACTAAAACAGATTAACATTTTGTTATACCATTGCTTTTAAAACCAAAATAATTTTGTTTTGATCTATCTAATAATATAAAATAATCATCTTCATTATTTACTGTTTCCTTGTCTAATATTCAATATCTTCGCTCCTTCTCTTCAGTACCTTTACTCCTCATCAGCTCGTCATTATAGAGCAGATTCGAACCCCACATAGTTAAAAGGCGTGTCTTGCTTCTACGAATGCTTTCAGGGTAAACAGCTGCAGCAGGGGTTCAACAGTCTCCAGAAACTAAGAAAATCAGTCTCCGGAGCTCTTGGTGCTGCTCTTGGATCCAGAAGATTCGACCTGGAACATGAGCCCATGCTAGAAGAGCCAGAACAGAACTGGTTCCTCACGAAGTCCGCTCCTAATTCTTTGAGCAATCCGTTGCTGTTCCAGCAGGCCAGAGTGAAAGGACCTATTGAGGAAGACATCAAGGAAGAGATTTCTTCTCCACCTTTAGAAAAGGTATTGAATATAAGAGATAGCCTTGACGACAGGTGGCGCAGAGGTGTAAACAGCCGACTGCTACGCTAGAGGTTCCGGGTTCGAATCTCGGCGGAGACGGATCTTTGTGTTATTTGCGGACGCATTGTTTGGCTAACCAAACTTGGATGTTGTATTCTTATCTAAGAAGCATATAGCATAACGTTGCTCAGTGCTGCGATGCAAGATTATATCTTAGAGCAGGGCTGAGTCAATGTGTGTGTCGTGATGTGGTTATTATATCATGCAAGAATTCTTAACTTTCTGATTGTCTTTGTTTACAAATGGAACTAGATAAATTGTTATTTTGTTTCTTGCCTTCAAATTTCAGTTAGAAATTACAGTTTTTATTCCACACATACCAGGAAGTTTTCAGCTAATTGTTATAATTCTACTTAAGGCCTCTTAGACAAGAAGGTAAAAAATTGTGCCTCAACCAGACCTTAAACTTTCTATTCTGCCAGTGGCGCGCCTAGAGTTTTAGTACAGGGCAAGCCGAGAGATACACTTCATACTTCCATTGTGGACTTGCTAGTTTGTTTGAAGTTTGCGAACATGTCAGCAAAACCACAATTTCGGTGGCTTTAAAAAAGTCGTTTGATTTGTTAATGAATGAATAAGAGCGCGATCTTATTTTAGTTTTATAGGACAAGCCGGGCTTTCGGGGCTTCTATGACAGTACCGTCACTGAATTCTGCAACATCATACAAATCCTCTGTTACATAAAACAGTAAGCTCGGTAAGACCTCAAATCTAACCTTATTTTTCTTTTCTCTAGGAGGACCTGGGTACTTGGAGAGGTGGGAGCTCGTACCTGTCGTGGGGTGGACATGTGATGTACCTGCCCCCCGCACAGCCACTATCACTCATCAACATAGATAGACCAGTCAGGTAGGGCACTCTTGGGTAGTTTTGAAATATAGATATGTGTCGCTAAACAATTTCAATTTTACTTAATAGGATTAATCAGTGGACAATAAGATAGTAACAAGAAACTCAATATACTTTGGCCAGCTGCTTCCACACTAGGCCTAGAGCCTGTCTCGTGGTAGCCAGGTACTGTTGTGCCAGATGGTATACAATAGCGTAAGCTTTAAACTAGAAAAAATACCTTTTTAACATTCTAATTAACAAACTTTTTTTCAATTACGTGCGAACGGAATACATGCATGTTTATTAAGTGTGCGTGTGTATGTGTGTCTGTATGTGCGTGTGTGTGTTGATGCAAGCGCGCGATGTAGGATGTTTTTGTGGAGGGATTGATTAGGTGACATTGATTACGGAGAAATTAGCGTTTAGTCGTGTCTCAACTCCGAATGAAAGTAGATCTAAAAAAAATGCAGACTTTTTGAAAATTGAAATGAAGAAGACAAATCATACTTACTGACTAAAACTTATAGAATCTTCTAGACATAAACCTGTAGAGCTTTCACGCAGAGATGCATAAAGATATTTTATAGATGGTCATAAAAATTTATTTGATTTTTATAATTACATACATCTGTTACTGATTAGAAGAACTGTCTGTCAACATATAAGCAAATACCTAGATTGAAAAAGAAGATATAATAAACCTTTTTTTTCGTAGGAGCAAATCAAGCGGTTCTCTAGAGGTGGCGGCTCGCGCTGCTCGCGCGGCTGCGTTGGCTTGCGAGATGCGCGAGCGCGAGCGGTCCGCGTCCCCGCACGTGGCTCGCGCGTTGCCCGCACGGGTCGAACCTGTCAACAACGTGAGTACTAGCTTTGGCTTAATAACAGTACTAGAACAATCACACAGTTACAGGTGGATCTACGTGCGAGATCGTCTGAATTGGTACCATCCATTGTGTTTAGGTCGAATAACTTTATTATACTTTGTACTTTATATATTATTTTGTCTATGAAACAAGAACATGCAAAACATTTCGGAAAAAAATCACATCTTGTACGGAAACCCCCTTAATTTTTTTTTTACGAAGGTATTAAGTATTTGTAGTTATAGCATAGACAGATGTAATGGACATTCTCATAAAATTCTAGAGTCTATCCATAATCATGGTTCATGAGATGAGGCTCGCTGACAGACGGACGGACAGCGGAGGCTTAGTCATTTCGTTTTTCATTTGGAAACGGAACCCTAATTATGCGATGGAATAACTTGTATTATGCACGAGATTTCAATTATAGTTCATTTTTTATCTATTGAATTAACATAATAATATTCAAATTATGATTTAAAATTAAACTAAAGATAAGTATGTGTCAAGAATATAATCAAATCCTTTAAAAGTAAAAAAAAAACACTAAAATATTACAAAATTCCTAGTTTCCAGTATCAAAACGAAATACCGTACTTAATCCTAAATAAAAATAAACAGCATATAATAGTTTAAAATACCAAAATTACTAATAAAAACAATGGCAGATGGTACTATTCAATCAAAAAGTAGATTTATTTCAAAAGCGTTGCCTTCTCTTTAACAAGGAACGTGTTAAAAATTTAACAAACATTTAAAAAAAATACATTAATTTTTATTTAATAATGTTTCTTTTGCGAATGCATTATATTGCTTAAATTCGTTCCTCTATGTAAGACGTATTAGCTTTTATATATTCTAAGCCAACGCATACACAAGACAGCAGAGATAAATTATTGTGGGAAAAGCAAAGATCAATAAAATTATTACATTACTACAAGCTACATTAATAAAACCAAAGAGAGTTTGCACTTTAACTGGTTAATTATTAGTTATATTTCATTAAAAATAAGACGTGATACACTTGACTTAATAATTACTATTTATTTCATGTATATTATGTGGATAAAAGTGTATAGACAAAAAAAAAAAAACGTGATTGAAATAATGACAAATAATAATAACAGTGTGATAATGGAGGGCGTGGTAGATCAGTTTGTTACGTGCCTTGGTTAATCGACCGACCCGACCCGACAGGTCGAGGGTTGCCGTACATTGCAGCTGCTACGTTCCTCATTGTGCCCGGATAGTGGCGACAGATTCGCAACCTATCACACTGGGACTCAACATAAACATGCGAAATGCGGTATTTAACACCTCTACCCATATCGAGGGATTAATTACGGTGTGAGTTTATGTCATGTTATTTAATTGTCCTGAGATTTTTTACTTCAACCGTTTTTATAAACTCTTAAAATGCCTACTGCAAAAGAGTGGGATTCTTTGCCTGCTGAAATGTTCCCTGATCAGTATAAAAATGTTCCCTGATCAGTATAACCTGTGGATCTTTAAGGCAAGAGTGGTAGGCTTCTCCTGGGTAGGCATGTTCCACCTTAGACTTCATCGCCGGTTAACATCAGGCGAGATTGGGGTCAAATGCTTGCCAGATTTTTCCACGATTTTATAGACTCACTTTCTTGTTTATTTGTCGTTCCGGTTGGATTTTTGCAACTCAACTTTGAGGCACTTCCCGATAAGCTAGCAGGCTGAAATATTCAGGGTAGCTTCAAACCCGATGACAATGCAATTTACAACAATAAAAACGGCTGGACCGATTTTGATAAAATTTGTTGAGTGACTTTTGAGGCAGAAAAAAAAAAATAATCAATAGATTTAAAAGTTTCTAAATGTCCTAAAAATAAGAAAATAACCCTTTGGGGATGAAAGAGGGGCCACTCAAGAAGTGGGGGCGTATCTTTGCAAGTTACACCCACGATCTATAAACGTCTTGTAAATATATCCCATTAGTAATCCCTTAAATAATATACGCCCCCACGTTTTGAGCGGCACCTCTTTCAGCCCCGCAGGGTTATTTTATTATTTTTAGGACATTTAAAAACGTTGGTTTTTAGATTTTTGAAATCTATTAATAATTATTAAAAGTAATTATAATTTTCAATAGATCTATACTGTGCTTTGTTTTGAGATAGTCATCTTAAATCCCTCCGCTTTAATGTTCGAAGGTTGAATTTATGTAAATTAATATTATTTATTCATAACATCTCGTGTAGTCAACATAAATAACTAATGCTATAGCTATGTTTTAATTTACATAAGATCCTTTTGTGAAACCTTGACCTACCTTTTCCTGATAAAAAAACTAAGAAGCAATTCATTTTTAAATGTTAATAAAACCAAAAATAAAAAAATAAAATAGTTAATACTTAATGTGTCTAAAAAGGGCTTACTCCTTTTTTAAAAGGTCGGCAACGCATCTGCTGACATCTTTTGCCTTCTGACATCAGATGTCCATGGATGTCTTAACTTACCATGACTACAGAACATACAGAAAAAAAAACTGTTACCGAGGGTCAAGTTTGTTTCGGTATCTGTTGACTTTATATTCAAAGGGAAGAGAGTAGTGGCATTTGATTATATCTTGTTTTTAATATATCACAAACTAGCACGAAGTACTTTTATGTCTTGCGCTGGCGACTGTAGTTTTAAATTTTATCTGCATTAATATATATCTTTTAATATATAACAGATTGAAAAGGAATATAAAATAACATTGGTAATAGATTGTTGTAGTTATCGATGTCATGAGTACAAATATGAAATAAACCACATCACGACACACATTGACTCAGCCCTGCAGTAAGTATCGTAAGAACTTGTGTCACAGGAACTAACCAATGATATGGTATAAACTACGGAATACTAAGTACAGACCGGTAAGCGAAACAATGTGTCTTCCAAATAACATAATCTTCCGCCGCCGCCGGGATTCGAACCCAAAACCTCAAGCGTAGCAGTCGGCGGTTTACACCACTGCGCCACAGAGGTGGTTTTGATATTTTGAAAAATAATCCGAACTCACGGCAGGCACTTTTTCTTGGTATGTTTCACCTTAAGGCACTTCATCACTCACCAGGTGATATTTAAGCTAAATGCTAGAAAAATAACTGCATGATTTTTTTTTTGTTTCAAACTAGCTAATCTATCAACTGTGTATCAATTTATCTGACGTCATAATGATCTATAGATCATTCGAATGTCAACTATTAGGCAATCGTGATTTACTTCCCAATACTTTATACACCTTGCGTTTAAAGTGTGGGAATGACATGGAGTTATAGTGAATGGAATGGCGTGGATTTTTTTTTGTAGTAATGACATTAAAAAATCTTATACATCTATGCAATGTATTATGTTCGATGGTGAAAGTTTTCAAAAACTGCGTAAGTAACCTAATTTGTTAGTTACTAATTAATAAAACATGTAATTGTTGTTTTTAAATTGACTTTTTTTTTTGTCTCGTTCCAGGGGAAAAAATAAAATATAGAACCAATTTTTCTATTCAAATTCGAAATGCTTTTTTATTTGAATTGACTTAAAATAAGTGCTTTCAAATCGTAATTTTTTTTATCCGAACAAATTTTTCAAATCAAATTCGAATTTTTTTATTTAAATAGACTTTAAAAATTGTTTTAAAATCGTCAACTTTTTTTTATCTACCATTAAAATATCACTAAAAATCCAATCAGCTCATAAAAACTGAGGCCATTCCACGTCTATATATCATTGACATTAATTGACTGCGTACGCGCCGATATCTTTGTTAGTATCTTAGCTGCAAATTGAATCAGCGCCCTCTGTTATTGACCCTGAGTGCTAACGATAGATCCATTATTGATAATTAAATTACTATCCGCCTTTTAAACGGTTCGGGACTTGCGAGGTCAGATTTAATTTTGCAAAAAAAAAGTTATTTATTTCCAATCGACCCGGTTGGCTTTGCTCAAAAATCTTCATACGAACATTCATCCCCTGGGAGTTTAAATTAAAAAAAAAAAAAAATTCTTACCCGAGGAATCTAACCTGAAGTGTTATCTTCCTCAAAGTAGCTATAAGCAAACCCACTAAAATAACAATACATGGGCAACGCATTGGTGGTGCTCTTGGCGTTTCAGACATCAAAGGCACCGTCGTATCAATAGGCGGTATCAATTTCCATCAGGTGAACCGTTTGCCTGTTTAAAATAAATAAACCACATCACGACACACACATTGACTCAGCCCTGCAGTAAGTATCGTAAGGACTTGTGTCACAGGAACTAAGCAACGATATGGTATATACTACATAGATAAGAATACAACATCCAAGACCGGTAAGCGAAACAATGCGTCTTGCGAATTACTCAAAGAAGCCCCCGCCGGGATTCGAACCCGGAACCTCAAGCGTGACAGTCGGCTGTTTACACCACTGCGCCACCGAGGTTTGCTCCTGATGTATAAAAAAAACAAACATTGTCTTGATTCCAATTTAAACTAACGAAATTCATTAAAGCTTTTGAAAATGCAAAACATATGAATAATTTTGTGTTTATTGCACAAATGCCCGAGCAAGGATGCGAACTTGGATGCTCAAAATATCTTTATTTCGTAAACAGGAAACAAATACAGTTGTCATGGCAACAGTTACTGGCATGTTCTGCCTTATTGGCTAACGAAAGAAGCAAAAAGATTAACATGTTAAATAGCTTGTAATATTTAAGTGGGTAAGCTTATCACAAAAGAGTTCAGTTTCCCAACCTTGCAACCTGTTCCCACGCCCGCCAGACGCAAGAAGTTTAAAAAACAATGTCACTGAATCATGCTTCCGCTTTTGACGTCTTAAGTTTGACAGCGCAAGTCAAATTAGTCAAAAAATGATCCAAAATGAATGCACTTTTGATGAGCAGTATTTAAAAATGAGACTTGAAATAAGCACTTTCAAATCGTCATTTTTTTACTACCACCGGTTCGGAATGCTGTTTCTACGGGGAAGAATCCGACGCAAGAAACCTCCGTAGTTGCTTTTTTCAATATTCAAATACAATATTTTCTACTACAACTTAAAAATTTTAAACCTAATAATTCTAGCTACACTCCCAACTGTCAATAAGATAAACCTGTGCTAAAATGGTGAACTAGCTGTTGTCCCGCGGGTTTGCTCGTATTTAAATTTTCGTGTACTTTTAAAATGTTTAAATAGTTATTCTGCAATCGGGACAAAGACGTAACTAACAAATCAAAGAAAAGAAAAGTTCTCCAGTTGTAAATGGTGTTACAAACCCGACATCGACGTGGTAGCTCAGTTTGTTACGTGCTTTGGTTAACCGACCGACCCGACAGGTCGAGGGTACTAGACTCGCGTTGCCGTAAGTTGTAGCTGCCATGTTCCTCATTGTGCCCGGATAGTGACGACATATTCGCAACCTGTCACACTGGGACTCAACATAAACATGCGAAGTCGTGTGTAGCACCTCTGCCTACCCCTCTCGAGGGATTACGGTGTCAGGTTATGTGTTATGTTACTCAAATTTATCACTTTGACTAACGCATTCAATACTTACTATCCCGAAAAAAAACTACGCAAGATAGTCGCGGACTAATGGTAGTAAATTTAAAAAATATGTAAAAAGCAATACCAACAGCTCACAAAATTCCCACCTATTTACGATTATGCATCCCAAAATATATGCTTAAAGCATTCTTTGTATATGTATTATGAGTTTTTTTTAAATCTATGTAGTTTGAACAAATATTTCAAATATTTGTTTGACTATTTATTATTCATGGCACAGTACCAAATACCGATTAATTTTGACAGGCTTTTTTTTTGTCTTCGTGAAACTATTTTAACGTCAAATCATTACCGTCAACTTGACATGAATTTAAATCGCCTTACGTCAGTTAAATAATAACAAATTTATGTTATCTTTATGAAGATTGGAATAATATATCTTTACTATCTAATTAATCCCCTGTTAGTTAGTGGCATTCCGTGGTGTTTTGTCGGGCGTCTCCTTACTGTCTCCCCCCAAAGTTTTTTGGCCTCTGTGCCATTTCGACTGCTGTCTCCGCTTTGCTGGGAGGGAAGTCTGAAATCGATTTCTTCCTACCTCCTATTTCTCCTGATTAAGTTCGTTGCGGGTCCCGCGACAGCCGGCAGGGTGTCCGGGCACAGCCTGTGCGTCATTGCACAGCTGCATTATTAGTTGATTATTCGATCAAAGGACGCCACTGTTGATCCTGGTGAACAGGAGTTGCAGTGGTGGGCAGTGGCGGGTATGCCCCGAATAATTCTAATTTGTAAATAAATTTTCTTAAACCTACATGATTATTTTCACCTTTTCGCCTTTGCCTACGTCCTATGCTTTTTTGTATTTATATTTGTTTGTATTAGTTATATTAAAAATGATTTAACGATCTTATAGGCATGTCAGAACCAATACAAAACAAACCGAGATGAAAATAGATGTGACGTTACTGAATTGGTAATTGATAGCTAATGCTTGTAAAATTGTATCGTAAACGTGACATGTCACGCGCGAGACAAAGCCGCCATGACACAATAGCTCGGGCCATGTCACATTAGCGTTTACTTTGACTAAAACAATGACCGATGACCACTGAATACTAAGTTATTGATCTGTTTTTTTTTTCTTATTATCTTATACAGTGATCATTATTTTAAGTTAAATTTTTTAAATATAAAAAATCTTCCAATTCAAATTAAGTATTTTTGTCTATCTGTCGATCTAGTTTTTCAAACGATCTTTAAAGCACTGGCAATTGGAATGGCATTTAATTTTAAACTTATGTAATAATTTTATTTACAAAAAATATATATATATCTCTAAAAATAAAAATAAATCACATCACGACACACAAATTGATTTAACCCTGCAGTAAGTATCGCAAGGATGGCATGAACTACATAGATAAGAATACTACATCCAAGACTAGTAAGCGAAACAATGCGACCTACAAATAACACAAAGTTCCGCCCACACCGGGATTCGAACCCGGAACCTCTAGCGTAGCATTCGGCTGTTTACACCACTGCGCCACAGAGGTCGTCAATGATTACATATTCTTAAGATTTCTATTAACTATAAGACGTCGAGAACTCTATCTGGTACAATAGATTAAAGCAAGGCTAAGAGGCGTTGCTCATGACTAATTATATAATGTATTATATTATATACAATAAGGATAAACAGGCGGTCTCATTTACTTGAGATATTAATCTAGCTCAGAATACACGAGCTGTAATTGTTATCGAGACTGTGAGAAAATTATGTTTAATGTTTCGTCAAGTCGAGATGGATTAGGTCAAATTGCGTGCTTCGATGTAAATGTTCGGGTGTAGAATGATGCGTTTTGACAATAATAATAATAATAATAATAATAACCACATCACGACACACACATTGACTCAGCCCTGTAGTAAGTATCGTAAGAACTTGTGTCACAGGAACTAAGCAACGCTATGGTATATACTAAATAGATAAGAATACAACATCCAAGACCGGTAAGAGAAACAATGCGTCTTGCAAATAACACAAAGTCCCGCGCCCGCCGGGATTCGAACCCGGAACCTCTAGCGTAGCAGTCGGCTGTTTACACCACTGCGCCACCGAGGTCGTCAAATATTATTATTATATTATTTAGGTGATGTTATTTTGTCTTCCGCGTGAATTTGTATAAGTCATGACAAGCAGACGGCTCGCACGATGGAAAGTGACGAGCCACGATGGGTCTGAATCCCGGTTCATGAAAATATTTTTATGCAGCAATATTATTACCCAATGAAATTAAAAAAAAAAAATCATTCATGAATAAAATATTAAAAAGAAACAAATTGGAAGGGCCCGTTTTAAAACACTAAAATGCTAAACATGATTATGATACATCACGTAAGATTTTTTAAGTGAATAAATATTTAAGTTTAAGTTTTAAAATTTAAAAAGAACTGAAAATTTATAATTTTCCTTAATTTTTTTATATTTCCGACACAATTAACATCATTAAAATGTCAATTATCAATTAAAAAAAATATTGTTTAACGACAAAAAGTCAAGGCGTAAAATTCAATTACTAACTTTCACTTCGGATTAAATTTCAGTGGGTTAGTTTTCATCCGTAGTACATTTCCTCGGCGTTAGAGTGGGGGTAGTAAGTTGTGAACCGGCGCGTGCTCATGGCTGCACACACGCCTGCAGGCATTTCGCTGGTGTGCATGTCAGTTGTTGTGTTTCTTATCATTGTTGCAGCCTGTGTTTGTCGTTATTTTTTAAATTAACAATTTAATCGACTTTTTTATTTAATACGTCGGGTTTTAAGTTTTAAAACTCGTAATAAATATTGATTCCGTTTGTTACTGCTGTTTTTGATTGGTAAGTCGATTATTAAAATAAAAAATTATAAAAATATTAATACACTGACATAGAAACAATTTGTTCGTCTGTCGATCCTTATTTTCTCGGCTTAAACTATGAACTTAACCAAATAAATATATGGATGGTGATTTTTGCTTGAGACCTTAAAAGTATTTAATGGACAACAATAAATTGAAAACAATACAAAATCTTTTGTATTTTTTTCGAAATCAAACATTAGACTAAACTCAGGTAGGATAACCACTGAACCTACTGGGACTTCATTTCATTTTCTAAAGTGTAATATGTTAATTTTATGATATATAGTTTATAATTAACTACATATTTCTCGGCGTAAAATTTATATACATTTTTATTAAAAAAATTAATACTTCAGTGTTTTATTGGTCGTATTTCCATATAGATCGAAAATACAAAATTCTGTTGAGAATAGACCTACTTTAAAAGTTAAATATCGAAAAACCTACTGAAGGTTAGTACATAAAACATGAACTCAGTTTGTTACGTGCCTTGATTAAACCAGACCCGATAGGGCGAGGGTTCGAGTCTCGGGTTGCCGTTGTAGCTATGTTCTTCATTGTGCCCGGATAGTGACGATAGATTCGCAACCTGTCACACTGTAACTCAACATAAACATGCGAAATGCGTGTGTAACACCTCTGCCTACCCCTCTCGAAAGATTACGGCGTTTATTTTACGTATATTCAGAGTACTTTTTGAAATCGAGTAGTTTTAAAGATTACTTCCTACAAACTGTATCTCTTTATAACATAGTGGATTATATCACGTGTAGCCTAACTCGTTTGGATCAGCGTTCTTAAGTTGTACAGCATAAGGATCAATATTGCACTCGTTGTGTGAAGCATGACGTGTGGCGGTCTGTACACTGAACAAGCATAACATTCACACGCGGTTTCGCTCGGCGGAACACCGCTCTTTCCGTGTTCCGACACTTTAGTTCATCTTGCGTTAGCATATTTAATTTAATTAACACACTAGTGTTAATTGTCTGTTATAGAAAGTTGATAGAAATAGACGCTGTTAAAATTTAAATGGACAGTGGACAGTAAAATGAAAAATAGCTAACAGTCTAAGCTAAATAAAATTATTATTTTTTCTGCGATTTACTTCGATGGCGCAGTGGTGTAAACAGCCGGCTGCTACGCTAGAGGTTCCGTGTTCGAATCCCAGCGAGAGCGGGACTTTGTGTTATTTGCAAGACGCATTGTTTCGCTTAGTGGTCTTGGATGTTGTATTCTTATATATGTAGTTCATACCATATCGTTGCTTAGTGAGTAAGATTATATCTTAGTTTGATAAAAACAATAAGATAAAATCTAAAGCAATTCAAGCGAATTGTCTCGAAAAACAATAACGCATACCAATTTTTTAGGTATAGGAATTAAAAATGGCAATTAAAAGTGTTGTTAAAATTATAACTATTCTCTTAAGTATTGATATTAATTACACTTAATAATGACTGTCATTTTACAACTTTACAATAACAATCACATTCATAGTCGTGACAATGAGAAGCACTGAACACAACATAAAATAAACTATATTATAAACTAGATATTTAGACATGAAGTACACAATATAACTGAGTAGACACCAGGTCACCTATCTGATACCTGATGACCTTCAAACGACACTATCCTCTGCTGATGCGTCCAATTCAATTATAATAATTCAAAGAATTTATACTGAATTAAAACACATTTTTTGCTATGTTGACTTCGAAAGAAAAATAAAACGATCTGGTGGGAGTCGGACTCGTACGAGGAGGGTTCCGTACTTTTAATTTTACGTTATTACCGTTCAAGAAAACAAAGACAAAATCGCATTATTATCTTATCTAATGACCCCTTTTTTAATCCAGTAATTCTGTAAAAAAAAAAGTATTTTAATAGAAAAAAACCGAGGCGAGAGAACCACACACACTCTGAAAACTGCCTACCTATGACGTTATAAAAACGGAAATGTATACGATTCTGTGTTGCTTTAAAAATAAAAACTTTAATGATGTCTAACAAAATGTTAATTCATTAAGATCTACCCGGAGATAAAAAATTGGTGTTGTCATTAGTGTCATTTGGCTGTCAAATTAATGACCTAGGAAGGAGACATCCTTGACAAGTAATCTATATGCTATTCTATACGTAATTTTTTTCTTGACTATGACAGTTACGCAAAACTGAATAAGAGCTGGAATTCATCAGGCATTGGCATTATCTAGGCTAATAGATTTTATATTAAAAGCGACAATAGGGTAATAAAGAAGAATATAATGCGTATCAAGTGAGACTCAAATTAAAAGTTAAATTATTTTTTATTAAAATACACTTAAAATAAGTTCTTTAATCGTCATATTTTATATTACCACCGGTTTGAAACGCTATCTCTACGGGGAAGAATCCGGCAAGAAACCTCCGTAGTTGTTTTTTTTTTAAATAATTAGATACACTCAATTAATTTTTATTATTTTTAAATAAACAGTATTCCAAATGTTTACCTTATTTTTCAGTAAATTTAAAATACTTTTTATATAATATTTAGTGGATGACATTAAGTGTGTAATTGTGACGACCTCGGTGGCGCAGTGGTGTAGACAGACGACTGGTACGCTAGAGGTTCCGGGTTCGAATCCCGGCCGAGGCGGGACTTTGTGTTATTTGCAAGACGCATTGTTTCGCTTACCGGTCTTGAATGTTGTATTCTAATTTATTTATTTACCATTTCGTTGCTTAGCACCTGCGATACAAGTTCTTACGATACTTACTGCAGGGCTGAGTCAATGTGTGTGTCGTGATGTGGTTATTATTATTATTATTAATTTAAAAATAAAATAATAAAATTACATGAATTACAAAGGACTTGCGGAAAATGCAAGAAAAAAATGATTAAATAATAGAAATAGTATAAGCAGTATGACTGAGTATGATATACTTGTATATAAAGAAGAAAAAATCTTACTATTTGTTTATTTTGTTAATTTCAGTTGCTCAGTCAGTTTGTCCGAATAGATGCATATTTTGGTAGACGAAACATTTTTGGAAAAAAAAACAATGTAGGCAATTTAAATCTTCTTGCCGATTTTATCGAAACAACAGAGGTGCAGGTAAACAAGAGATTTTCATTAATATAATGTTAGTGTATGTACCAATAAAACTTGGGCCTCTTTAAGGCAAGAGTGAATAGGTTTCTCCTAGGCAGGCATGATCCACCTTATACCTCATCGCCGCTTAACATCAGGCGGGCTTGGGGTCAAATGCCTGCCTGGTCTTGAAATTTGTTTTTTTTTTTTTTAAGTATGTATGTACATAGTAGGTATTAACATACCTATGTAGTTTTCATCAGTTCTTAACAGAAATAACGTGATGAAGACAAGAGGAAAAAATTACGATCTTTGAACCTTTATTACGGAAACTCATCAAGTGTATAATGACTATGTGCATACCCACTTATATACAAAAGCATGTAACTATATATGTTACCATGAATTTAATTCTTTACCAACATTAAGTAATGAAAGTTTGAAATTAAATGTCAATGAAGATTGTAAAGTACACAGTTAAAATAAAATGGAAACCATTTTTTTTTCTGATGACTTTGTCCATTTTGAACTTGTGTTTTTGTTTTCCTAAAACAATTAAACATTTAATAATCCAATTTAGAAAGAAATTGGGTAATATTTTCAAGACCAACTATGCCTGAAAACTTGTTTTTTTATATCAGAGATTATATTTTTGACCACGACTTCACCTGCGTAGATTTCATTTCAATTTCCCTAACCTAACCTAACATTCTTCAGGATTAAAGTACTCTACGTCCTGATTAGTGAAACTATCTGTGAGCCAATTATCATCTAAATTTATTCAGCCGTTCTTGCATGATCGAGTCACAAACATCCAAATGCTTACATTTATAATGTTATGTTAGTGTTAATATGTTGTGATATATTGTTTTCATAGTTAAGATGAACTCGTACGCCGTATATACTCATAAGATATATACATATATGTATAAGCACATAATGTTACGTAACATCTAAATATACATAATCGCCCTTCACGTTGTTTGTTCACGCTTCTATGTTAATATTTAACACTTGTTAATAAAAACGAAGAAGTTATGGCCCCTTTATTAAATTAAGACAAGATGTATAAGCAGAATTACTACCGGAGTTATTTACATGCATAGGTAAATATAGGTAGGTATATAGGCATATAGGTAGGTAGGTACATAGGACAAAAAACTAAGTTTTCATGTAATAATATTATTTATTATTTTCGCACATTACATGACAGACATACAATTAAACTCATTTATTTACAAATTGTTGTAATTATTTTGAAAAAAGCAACAACGGAGGTTTCTTGCCGGATTCTTCACCGTAGAAATAGCGTTTCGAACCGGTGGTAGTAACAAAAGATGACGATTTAAAAGTACATACTTATTTGAAGTCTATTTGAATAAAAAATATTTTGACTTTGACATCATTACCTATGTAGACTCAACCAGTCATGATAATGAGAAACTGGAGTCTATGCTACGGTACCTAAACCCCGTGTTACAGATCACCAGGCCCTCACCCTCCGACCATACAACTGAGCTATACAGTACTGTGTGTTATGAATATATAAAGTATACACAGAAATATAAATAATAAGATGACATTAAAAAGAAATAAAAAAGGAATCATATAAAAGGAAAACATTAATATTAATGAGATAATATTAAATTGAAGGTACACAGAAATAATAAGAAACATTTATAAAAAAAAAAATTGAGTAGACTACAGATCTGATGTTATCAATAATGTCCCGACTCATTACGACCACCATGAGTCGGGACATATTTAGCTTTGTGACAATAATATTTTAAATTAATTATTCAAAATAATTAAAATACAGGTTAACATTTTGCTTAAATATAACCTATAAACCGGTCATAGATTCTTTTTCACCTTACAAATGAAGAAGGCAAGACCCCTTTGTTAAATTAAGTCAAAATATATGCTTAAGCAGAACAACTACCGGAGAATTGTTTATACAGAGATATAGGAAAATAAGCAAATTTTTGATACAAAACGACTTATTACATACCTGTACGTAAGTTTATATTTCGTGTGTAGGTATATATACCTTTAAAAACGGTAATATATATATGCTTGCTTTGTAAACCTTTCAATTCTCTATTATATAACATCAAGCAATTATGATAGAATAAGGGTACGGAAGCATCAAGATATAATTTCCACCGAGCCACCGAGCCACCGAGGTCGTCATTTATTCATAACAAACTGAGTTACCCTGTCCTCAACAAACATTAGATATTATTATTATTTATTTGTATTTTTTTTTGTTAAATACGATCTCTGTGGCGCAGTGGTGTAAACAGCCGACTACTACGCTAGAGGTTCCGAGTTCAAATCCCGGCGGTGGCGGAACTGTGTGATTTGCAAGACGCATTGTTTCGCTTACCGGTCTTAGATGTAGTATTCTTATATATGTAGTTTATACCATATCGTTGCTTGGTTCCTGTGAAACCAATTCTTACGGTACTCAGGGCTCAGGCATCAATGTACTGCAGGGCTGAGTCAATGTGTGTGTCGTACTGTGGTTTATTTATTTAAAATAATAAATAATATCCCTCCCCGTGTCCTCTATCTTTCATCCATTTTGGTCCAACTGTTACAGATCAGATCATACATTCGGCTATGGGGTTATGATTTGATACGTACATTCATGCACATCTTTCTAGCGTGCGTAGCCTCTTTACTAAGAAAACTCGAGGTTACGCAATGAAACAATGTGCATGTACAAATTGTAAACGCATGTCAAAACTAACACAACCTTAGTAAAACTTTGAAATGGAATTACTGCTTTAAAAAATTCGTAAACCGAACCCTAAATAAATAATTTAAATAATGAGATTAATTAGTTACGTTCTTATTTACAGTTATTAATAAATTAATAAATACAAAAAGAAGAATTCGTTCTAATAAATTCGAAGGGATTTTTTTCAAATTATAAATGATCACATTCCATGAATACGTAATTTAGTTTCAGATATAAATAACGTATTTAATGACGTTCTCATTTTAAGTTATCGTTAATCTTCTTGATTATTAATCAGTTTTGATTAAAAGGTATTTATTGCCTTCGGGTTTGCCTACGAACTGTTTTAATTATAAACTTACGCAATACGACTGCATTCGTATTCGATTGGATACGTAAATTTACTAACGGTTGTTAGAAAAAAAAATCTGATAAAATATTTTTCGAATACACCTGCGGTAACAAGAATAAAATCTGTAATAAAACTATTTTTGAATACTCATTTTAAGGAAGTTAATTTTGATTTTTAAACAGACCATACTTTGTCATTAAAAATACATTTTTTTTTTCTTTTTTTGATGCATAGACTCGCGACTCTGTCCTACCACTGCAACTCCTGTTCACCAGGATCAACAGCAACTTACTGCTGATTCTGACATTCCAACCACTGGAGGGTCCTGTTTATAAACAAAACAATTAAAATAATACGAATTAATAATAACAATAATAATAATATCTTTATTTTACTTAAAAACATTTAACATGAAATATTTTACCGTGGACCCTGCACTAGGCGAGCCTGTATCGCAGGCGTCCAATTTAATACGCTATGAATTAGTTTAATTTAAATACAGTACACAAAACAATACAATATACAATAACAGAATAAATCTAGATACAATTCTGTGTAACCTACTTACCGTTAGGCAGGTATAAGTTATTATATTCACTCCTGAACTCGATTCCAACTGGGCACGTACAAAGAATAATTAATTCATTAACTAGGTCAATTAGACTAGAACATGGCATTTCGAAAAAAAGGTAATGGCCCTTTAAATATCTCTACAAGTATTTATTGAAATCTCAAACATTGGAGAGAAAAAAAACTAGGTACTTGGTAAAAAGGGCAGATTTTTATTATTATTTAATAATCAGAAAACTATAATTAGGTACAATGTTTTACTAATTGTAAGTTGTAATAGAATATTATTGTATTTTGAATATTGAAAAAAGCAACTACGGAGGTTTCTTGCCGGATTCTTCCCCGTAGAAATAACATTCCGAAGCGGTGGTTGTAAAAATATGACGATTTGAAAGTGCTTATTTTAAGTCTATTCGATTAAAAACATTTTGTCTTTGAATTTAATCTTAAACTAGGTTCTAAATTTATAAACGAATATTTATCATAGACAAAACTGAATAACATTCAAAGACAATGAATGGCCATTACAATAAAATAACGTAAATTTTCCTCATAAGTCGAGGTTAGAAATGAGGACGAAAGTGTGCGTGAATTGTTAATGAGTTATTTAAATTATTCATACTTATATAAACAAAGATTTTGTTTTGACAATATACGTTGGTAAATAATGCATTTATTTACACAAACTATTTATAAATAAACTTCCTGTATGATATTTTAATGAAAATTTTTAACAAACGCCTGTTTGAAGACCTTGTGCAAGGATTTTAAAAATTAATTCAGGTTTTTACTTTAAAAATGTATAGGGTAAACAAATACTCTTTAACACATCACTTTATGGCAAGCATTTACCATGGTCTCTAGTTTTTTCCCATAATAAGTAATGACGCGAATAAGGTACATGCAAAAATCTTAGAGCAAGTTTTTTAAAGAACGCAATAGTAATTTTTTGTCACCCTTTTTTTCATTTAAATCAAAATATAATTGTTTTTATTGAGTGCAGCTAAGGATGACCCTTATAATTATAAAGTGGAAACAAGTTGTTGCCATATTTTTAGATTTTGAGCAAAAAACACCTTTTGTTTGTTCTGCCTTACTTTCTTTTCTTTGGTTTGACTTTTATTCCTAAAAAACTTTAGATTTTCGACCTCGGAGGCGCAGTGGTGTAAACAGGTGACTGCTACGCTAGAGGTTCCCCGAGGAATCCCGGCGGGGAC
The DNA here is from genome assembly GCA_949316135.1 of Choreutis nemorana. NCBI lineage: Eukaryota > Metazoa > Arthropoda > Insecta > Lepidoptera > Choreutidae > Choreutis > Choreutis nemorana. The sequence goes on along the minus strand of OX438598.1, from coordinate 11,091,212 downwards.
AGAACTTTGTGTTATTTGCAAGCCGCATTGTCTCGCGTACCGATCTTGGATGTAGTATTCTTATCAATGTAGTTTATACCATATCGTTGCTTAGTGCTATACAACATACTATCTTAGTGCAGGGCAGAGTCAATGTGTGTGTCATGATTTGGTAAGTATAATTATTATTATTTGACATGCTACCAATATTTTGTTTAATAAAATATAAAATAGAATTCTACTGGGAACAGCTGTAGTTGCTCATGACATCGGATCTTGATTTAAAAAAGACTTACAGGCATATCGATTTCATTACTTCCCATGGTTAGAGTAATTCAATTAACTAATAGATATGACTTTGAACTGTTCTTTGGAGGTTTTATCAAACAATTAAACACGACCGAGGCAAATACTTTAATATCTAACTGTATAACGAAGTTATCACGTTTTTAAATCGGCTAAATGTCAGATGTATCTGTTATAATTAGTTAGCATGCACAGACAACGGTTTGACTGGGTATTATAGGTGTAATAATTTCTTTGCTGTGTAGGTGTGAAAACTGGAAAATTGTTTTAACATTCAACAGCCTATTTTATAAGTTTTTTTTTAATAATTATCGATAAATTGGTTTTATTAAAAAAAGATTATCTACTTAATTATTATTTAAATGTCAAATCAATTAACTTATTTCGAATTATACATACGTATATTGTCATTGGTGACCTGAATAATGTTTATTCGTTAGCTCTTTCCAAAAAAAAGATCCACTTACTGGCATGAATTATTAGTAAAAGGTATTACAAAGATTTATTTTAAATGAATTACATTAAACACATAACCTCACGCCGTAATTAGTCCCTCGAGAGGGGTAGACTGAAGTGTTACACTCTGCATTTCACATGTTTATGTTGTCCCAGTGTGACAGGTTGTGAATCTGTCGCCACTATCCGGGCACAATGAACATGGCAGCTACAACGGCAACCCTCGACCTGTCAGGTCGGGTCGGTCGGTTAACCAAGGCACGTAACTAACTGAACCAAAAATGGTTTTACATATTTTAATGTTAAAGTTGTCTCATATTTACTATCAGCCACTGGTTTGTAAATAGTATTCTACATTAGACATAAGCTATTAGTGTTTTTAAACCGGCAACAAACATGATACTTGAAGTGTTGCAATCTATTTCTTTACCATCACCGCATGGTTTCACCATAATTATACATATTGTGAAATATTGTCAAAGATTTGTATTTAGCTGAAACAGCTGAGCCAATATGGGCACCTACGTACATTGTTGGTTCTTTTTAAAGAGGGTTCCTGCTTCAAACAGTGTCGATTGCGTTTCAAACCATTTCATAATTGGTTATAAAGTAATTTATAGACACTGAAACAATAATATATTCAAGCAGTTAATTGATTAATTCTCTTCTTATACCTCCTATTTCTTCTGATTAAGTTCGTTGCGGGTCCCAAGAGAGGTAGGGTGTCCGGGCACAGCCTGTGCGTCATTGCACAGCTGCATTATTCGTTGATTATTCGATCAAAGGACGCCACTGTTGATCCTGATAAACAGGAGTTGCAGTGGTGGGACAGAGTGGCGGGTGTGCCCCGATTTTTTTATCTTCTTTCCTTATTTTTTATTTGAAGGAAATAATCTTAAGCTCATTAATGATTTTATTGTATCGAAGCATACATATGTATGTCATTGCACGGGTGCATTAATTCGTGGATCAACGGATGCTACTGTCGATCCTGGTGCACAGGAGTTGCAGAAGTGGGATGTACATGAGCAGATGTACCGCGGTCGTCAATATTGTATTGGAGGGCTTTGTAGCTCAGTTTGTTACGTGCCTTGGTTAATCGACCGACCCGACCGGACAGGTCGAGGTTTTGAATCTCGGGTTCCCATAAGTTGTAACTGCCATGTTTCTCTTTGTGCCCGTATAGTTGCGACAGATTCGTAACTCGTCGCTCTGGGACTCGACATACACATGCGAAATGCGGTGTGTAGCACCTCCTAACCCTCTCAGGGGATTACGGCGTTAGTTTATATATGTATGCAAGTGATGTTATTATTGTAGTAGTACAAGGGATACACATGAAGGGCCATAAATTGATGCCTTTATAATCGACTTCTTATTAAGGGACACAATGAAAAAATTACAATGCTTTTTTTGGCACATACCTTTGCCCAAAGACACTTACGATTAACTTACTATATAGCGTTGAGACAAAAGGTAAAATTATTTATTACTACTAGTTAAAGAAGTTAAAAATTATGTCATGTCATGTGGCATAATGTATTACTAATATTATGAAGATGAATTTGTAAATCTTTTTACAATTGTAATATAATTAAGGCTGGGAATTTTTTTCTTAAGCGAATTTTTCGCGGGTAAAAATTAACATATCTTTCAGATTGCGTCCAGAAATTTTCTGTTTGAAGAGTGCGTGGAAAAATTGTGAAGTGCGTCATGAAGACCATTTTCGAAAACAATCGGTTTCGTTCGGAGGCGCTCGGGTATTCAGGCCGCGTCCCGATTGGTCGACTAAACGGCGTCCTTTGTCGACCGACCATAATGTGTCGTCCTTGGTCGTACATCCGGTGGAAATATAGGCTTGTTTGCGACAATCATGTTTTATTATAATACAAATATAAATATATAATATAGCTTGCTTTGGCTTTGTATTTTACAAGTCAACATTATTTCAGAACAGCTTTCGGAATTTGTTTTTCTAGATCTCTTTGTTGAAAGTAAATAAGTATATGCAAATACCAAAAACAAAACAAACATGCATCGTTTATTCAACATGATTAATCGATAATCGACATGTTTAAGATAATAAACGCGTGCCAATCGTGCTAAACATAATCAAATGACAATAAAAAAAGTAAAGTGGGTCAGAAAATCGATTAAATACTAATAAATCGTACAAGCTAATAACAGTACATGCGAGATCATTCTTCAACATAAGAAATTTGCTAAGAAAAGAGATGAGGCTACGCATTTTGTATTTAGCATCCTACTTTAAACTTTGTTAGTTATGCAAATTGTACACACGGTAACACAATAAGCTACGCATCGCAAGATTAATATGAACCTTATGTTACACGACATAAGGACGGTCAAGTTCAAACAGTTTAGCTTGTTATGGCCAAGTTTAAAGCCTCGTATCCACTAGGCAGCAATTGACGATCAACATGAATTGCGACGTTGCACTGACGTGACGATTGCTTTCTTAGCCTCGTATCCATTTGGCAACATTTGACACGTGGTATGTATCATATGTTGCACGTCAATTCTCTGCGACACAGTGGTGTAAACAGCCGACGCTAGAGTTTCTGGGTTAGAATCCCGGCGGAGGCGAAACTCCGTGTTATTAGCAAGACGCATTGTTTCGCTTACCGCTCTTGTATGTAGTATTCTTATCTATATAGTTTATAACCGTATCGTTGCTTAGTGCCTGCGATACAAGATCTTACGATACTCACTGCAGGGCTGAGTCAATGTGTGTGTCGTGGTGCGGTTTTTTTTTTAATAATTATTGCGTAGTGTATCGTATACACTTAAAGCCGGCGAAATGTGTAAACAATGCGACAGTGACGTTTGTCTTGCAAACAAACGCTAGCGGCCTCCAAGTATTCGATATTGGACCAGCGTTACCAGGTCTGCGGTTAGAACGCTATTTGTAATGTTTGTATGGGAACTCAAATGTTGTAATATTTTCATATAAACTTGAGTAAATTTAAAGATCTATAGTTTTAATAGTAAATAAAGATTTTTGCACCTATTAATGATAGTACTTACCTTTTAAACGTAAATAGGGTGTACATTTAAATTTATTTAAGTCTTACAAAATTTACATATGATTTATAATGTGTATTAACGTATAAATAGATAGATGTGTTCGTTTAAAATCTTCAAATAACATTAAATTTTTAACATCATAGTGATATGTGTAAGATTTTTTTTTTTTAATAATAAATATTAAAAGACAAATCTTGCAAAACCTATTAACAAAGAAATAACTCAGTTGTTTAAACACGTGTATATACCGTTGTATACAAATGTACCAATATATATTTTGTATTATTAAAACGAGTAAAAACCCAAAAATATATATATATATATATATATATATAGAAATAGTAAAAAAAAACAAATAATAATTCAAACATATAAAATAAAATGGGACCAATTGGAAAGCAAATCATTTCAAACATAAAAAGGATTTTCTAAAACAGTTTATCAACAATACAGTTATGTCCGAACTGACATTTAAAAAATATAATAAATTAACCATATATTTTCGCGGCACACCCGCCACTCTGTCCCACCACTGCAACTCCTGTTCACCAGGATCAACAGTGGCGTCCTTTGATCGAATAATCAACGAATATTGCAGCTGTGCAATGACGCACAGGCTGTGCCCGGACACCCTACCGGCTGTCTTGGGACCCGCAACGAACTTAATCAGAAGAAATCGATTTAAGACAGATATTAACCATATAATATATTTTAATATATGATTTTCCTCCCTCCTCCTTTTTTTGAAGTCGGTTATAAAATGTAGTGGTTTAATACTAGTATTTTTTTTTTTTGAAGTTTTTAATCGGATACAAAACAAATTTTAAAGTCGAAAAGTAGCTGCAACGTGTAGTTCTTATTACACTGGCCGGAGACGTCACTGTATTGTCATATTACGGCACAAGTTAAGACAATCGCCTGGCTTCTTTCACAACTTAATCAAACCGTTCCACTTTATATTGTCTTTTATTATGCTCGGCTAAGTACCATACTTAAATTATCTTCGCTAAATGATGATCTGTGTGTCTACCATTGTATTTCTACACGTCAGGTAACATAGATTACTGCAGTGATTTTGTATGAGGAATCTTAATTCATCAACTATACGTTAGAGGCGCTTTACAAAGGTTCATACAAATTTGTAACTGCAGTCGCAAGCGACAATCGATGGCAAAACTCATGGTAGGCACTGTACATGAACTGGCTTACGATTTGTTTATTTTTAGTTTGAAATATGTCAAGTCGGTTACTAAAATATACTCGGCATTTCATCATTTTTATCTTTGTCATTATTTGTTTAGTTTTGGGCAAAGCAAACACTTTTCCTCAACAAAAATATTTATTTATTACAAAGAGTTTTGTGAAAAGTGCAGTAAAGTATGGTGGTAAAGTTAATGTCCGAATTAAAGTGTAAATTCGATTATTTTACAAGATCTTTTTCAACTTCTATCTATAATTATTAATAGACACTTACAACCACATCATGACACACACATTGACTCAGCCCTGCACTAAGATATAACCTTGTATCGCAGGCACTAAGCAACGATATGGTATAAACTACATAGATAAGAATACTACATCCAAGACCTGTAAGCGTCTTGCAAATAACTCAAATCCCAGCGGAGGCGGGGGCTTCGAAGTCCGTGAATGCTGTCCCAATATAAAATTTAAAAAAAAACATAAAAATAATATTGACATTTATGTTTTATTGCCTAGAATCATTTGACCTTGAAACTTGTTTTCGTACTTTAATTTAAATGAAGCTTTTTAATAACCTCTTTTAAGCATCTCACCTCACGTGCATCACGCCCTGACATCGAACTTTTTACTTACAAACCAAAACCGATCTTACCCATTTTAAACAAAGCTGATATTCGTACAATGAAATCTTGGAGAGCGATCAAGTACCTACAAATGTATTCGCTCATACAATCTTGATGCTCGTGACAAAATCTTGGCATTAAAACTCGGCATCTGGTAGTTAACATTGAAATTCATCAGATTTGAATCTGTTCTCATGTTATATTTAAGCATACGAGTTAAATACAAATCTTACTTATTATGAACATAGTAAAACCAACGGTGAAAAGTTTGTATTGACTAATTCGTTCTAAGACACAACTTTTATATCATTCCTGTACAAATTAACCTTTTGTACTTATCTTTACATATAAATTTAAACAAATCAATGCACCACACAGACTGATAACGTAAAAGATATCCTTAAAGAGGTTTAAAAATAATAAGAAGGAACAAAGAACGCACAGCTAATTCGACTATTAAACTCATATAGGAATCGAATCAACCAAGGTTTAAAAAGGAGTTTTTCTTCTTTATCTTTCATTTCTGGGTTCCGTACCCAAAGAGTGAAAAATGGGATCCTATTTTAAGCCTCCGCTGTTTATTCGTCCGTCTGTCTGTGAGGCTGTATCTCATAAACCATAATAGCTAGACTCATGATTTTTTTAGCGAATGTCTATTTTTGTTGCCGCTGTAACAAAAAATAGACAAATATAACAATAAATAAAAAATAAGAAATAAATTATTAATTAAAGGAGATAAATAAACAAGACACGTGATCTTTCGAATTTTTTTGCCTGTTCTTATTTCATTTACAAAATTATCTAAAAAGTACATAATTTATCTTATAAGATGGTACGGAACCGACCATGTTCGAGTTTGACTCACACTTGACCGTTTCTTTGTTTTATATGCTTTAATTACGAACTGGTATTTCAAGAGAGGAGATCTCATCAAATAAAATGCCATCCAAATACCGAAATGAGATAGATGAGGAACATCCGGATGTTTGCATCTGTCATTGACAGTTAAATTCACAATCGCTTGTTCGACCGGTTCTGTGTAACGCTAATCCTAAAATTTAAACCGAGCATCTTTAGAGAATTGACGGGAAATGAGAACGAGATTTTATCGTAACATTGTTTTAGAATTTCCATGAGTTATTAAGTTGAAATTTTATATAATAATATCATTCAATTTATTTAACAACATCGCCTCAGCTGTTGGTATTAAATTACGAAAATAAATAAACTTACACGCTATGTTATTAAACAAAGAAGCATTTCACACATTTTTATATTTTCTAAACTATATTATAAACGCGAAAGTTTTTAAGGATGTACGGATGAATGGATGTTTCACTTAAAAACTACTGAATAGATTTTAATGAAATTTGACAATAATAAAGCTTATATATCAGAACAACACAACGGTATGCAATGACATGAACTCAAAGGTGGAAGACCTTGATATCTTTTTTCTTTCGTTGGCAAGTTACAGACGCAAAAATTTTCAATATTTTATAAGTCGAATGAAATAGTTCTCATTAGGTTCAGGATCTTTAAATTTCAATTCCTAAATTTTTCTTTTTATTTCTTTTGTGTGATGGTTTAATCTAAACCAATGTTATTTTTCTTTGTGACCTGTTTTTATTTTAGTATAATGTGTGTGTGACCTTTGTAAATGTCGTGTTCGTCTGTTATAGGCATGTACATCAGTTTCTGTTTATAATATGTGATTTTTATATGTTTGTGTAATGTAATGGCTGCAGACGTCCCTAAATAAATAAAATAAAAAACACAAGGGCTATAATTTATAAAGATATTGTGTGAATTATCCAAAATATAGCGATAAATGTCAAGTTATCAAAATCCTATTAGAACCAATTTCGACATCTACGCGGACGAAGTCTCGAGCAAAAGCTAGTTATTTATAGTTAGCTGATATATTTTCATTTATATTTGGCCTGCGAAATATTAAACCTACCCTAAAATTTGTTAGTCAGTACTCCATACTTTTATCTTCTTAGTCAAATACCGTTCGTACCGTTCGTAGTAAATACCGTTTCTAGTTTCTACTCATTTAACCACTCAAAGATTTCTGAAGATTCAACTCGAACAAAAACGAATCTTTCGAGGTATTTCTATTCCATTCCTTATTTTTATTTTATTTTACTTTATTTGTGAAATAAACAGTTATTATAATTAATTAAAATCAATTCATAAATAAAAAAAACAAAAACCAATCAAGTTTCCGCTGAAAATTTACAAAACAGTATTGAATTTAAAACAAAGAAATTAAAATAAACTTAAAACCAAATCAATAATGATTTTACAATAAATTTACAAATAGAAAAAGACAACTTATTTCGTCAAAAAAAAAATAGAAATGCTGATTAAACAAAAAAAAAATGTAAATTTTAACCGGGAAGAGGTTACTTCAGTCAGATGTTAATTGTTATAATTGTGTAGAATTAAAATGGCCGTTCAAAGCATTCTTGAAACCTTTAATTTAACGTTAAGCAAAAGTCATTTAGGAACCATTTTACGAATCCAATTAGAAAAACCCAACTACGCGATTTTTTTACCCTAATGTCTTCGATAATAAAATAAAATAAATATAAAAGCCTATATTCCTTGCGAAGAGAATATTCATTTTTCAAGTTTAGTTTTGACGTAAATAAAGAGATATTTATATATATATATATGTAGAGTTTGTTAGTATTTTTTCTTTAAAGTGCTTATTCTACATGTTATTATTTGTAGTAGTTAGTGTCAGTATTTTAATAATTTTTGTTTTGTTAGTCTGCTAAAACCCTTTTGACGTAAAGGCCTCCTCCAAATTGTGCAAATGCCTTCGATAGTTGAATTAATTGGTCCCACTGAACAAGACAATTTCCAATCATGAATGAAACGTAATTTAAAAGTTGGAGCTAATTTCGGTTACGGACATTTTACGCGTTTTTTTCTTTAAACTGCAGAGGTCGTATTTATTGTGCAAACGCAAAGGATGCGAAAGATAACAATCGAAATATGAATTAACTCATCAAATGCGAGCATCCTCATTTAAATTAATTTTTGATTCGCGTAACCAGATCGGTGGTGCGATATCAAGTAAAACCATGTTATGCTGGTGATCTTGATGGAGAAGAACAAAGAGTTTCCCAACCATCGATTCATTTCAGTCAACTTATCTGAAAATTTAGGCCACTGACTACGATTATAACAGTTGAGACGGCAGGGAACCATTTAATGATCTGGCTGGAAAACTCAAAATCAGTTTTCTAGAACAAGTTAGTACTTTTAGATTAAGATTAAATTAATTAATCAACTAAGCATCCTTGATTAGAAGACCTAGAATAATAATAATAATAATGGATCTTACGTAAGCTTCCAGCTTGATTGATACAATTCGCTTATTGACTTACTATATTTTATTAGTTTTACTAAAGAACAAAATCCACAGTTCTTAAATATTATCAAAATCAAATATTTTTTATTCAAATGGACTTAAAAGTTAACTTACTTACTTAAGTACTTTTAAATCGTCAAAATTCATTTTAAACTACCACCGGTTCAGAATGCCTGTCTACGGGGAAGAATCCGGCGAGAAACCTCCGTAGTTGCTCTTTTCAATATCATAATACAATCATTAATTACAATCTTAGTTATAGTATAAAATGTTACAAAAAAATGTATATAATATCTACAGATGTCAATAAAACATTTTATACAGACGAAATATAACAATAAACAAGTACCTACTTAAGTAGTCCTATTGAATTAAAATATAGTAAAGTTACTACGTGAACTACTGGAGTTGCAACAAAGACCCAACTGATAGAAGCTAGCAGAAAAATAGTTTATGTTCTAAATCTATTACAGACAAAAGTACTTATTTTAAAAACTGTCAGCCAAAAATGGATTTACATTTTACTAACCTATCACATACATCTATAAGTATAACATTTTGTATTTTTGTAATTATATTATATATACATAGATGATAAAGATATAATATAGATCTGTGAATCGAAGAGAGCTTATTTTATACGCTTTTTCTTACTTTTTCGAATCAAATCAAATTTATTTGCGAAAAACATGGTGCAGGAGAATGATGCATTGATTTATCTTTGGTATTACATATTTCGCCCTTGTAGGCATGCAAATGTTCGGGGCACACCCGCCACTCTGTCCCACCACTGCAACTCCTGTTTATCAGGATCAACAGTGGCGTCCTTTGATCGAATAATCAACGAATAATGCAGCTGTGCAGTGATGCACAGGCTGTGCCCGGACACCCTACCGGCTGTCTTGGGACCCGCAACGAACTTAATCAGAAGAAATAGGAGGTAGTAAGAAAGCGGTTTCAGACTTCCCTCCCAGCAAAGCGGAGACAGCAATTGAAATGGCCCAGAGGCCCAAAAATCTAAAGGGGAGACAGTCAGGAGACGCCTGACCGTCTAAACACCACGGTATGCCACTAACTAACAGGGGATAAATTAGATACTAACCTAAATCTTACACCAGTAATATTGGTGACAAAACTTTTTAAAGGCACGGAAGTTTCCCTTCGTTTTCACAAGATCTAGGTAATAAATAGGACTACACGCAGATACTTGAATCGAATTCAACATGATTAACCGTTCGTCATGCCAGAGACTACACTCCCACAAGATATGATGGGCAAAATTCTTGATCCGACGTTGAACATTCGCAAAAAGGTGACGGCACCAAGTTAAATGAATAAAGTTTGCCCTTAAAGCTACCATGCCCGGTTAGAAATTGGGCTACGCAATGATCGATAACAAGCCACGTTTTATTTAACCGTTCGCGCACTAATGCAAATGTATTAATTGAATATATTATTTAATAATACTAGGTCAATTCAGAACATATACATGAATAAATACCTATCCAGGCAATACATTATTTTACCATGTAATTTTTATGAATCTGCTGCCTAAGGTAAGCTTTTATTGAGTTAAACTTCTGCTAACAAACTTTTGTATCTCTGGTTACTGACTGTCAGTGGCGTGCCTAGAGTTTTAGAATAGTGCAATCCGAGAGATACGTTATTGTAGTTTTTATAATTCATTTCGATAAATATCTTATTGCCTCATTACTCTTAAATTTACACTTCATACTTACGTGTTCGAATTAGCGCGAATTTTGGACCATGCTATGCAAAGCGTATTGTTATTTGATTTGAAAAGTATTGAATGAACGAGAGCGCGAACTTACCTTGGTTCGATAGGGCAAGCCGGGCTTTTGGGCTTGTATGACAGTACCGCCGCTGCTGACTGTAATATGTCAGGTTCCATTTGACTAACATTGAAAGTCACAAAACCAGATTGATCAATCAACCACACTCGCTCCATAAGTTCCGAGACCTGAATGATGCAACGCGAAATTATAATTTAACTAAAACCAGTAATAAAAACATGTGTGTCGTGAATAAAAACTAAAAAAAAAAGGTTTTCATCGCCTTTTTATCAACAGAAATCATTTCGCACGCTCCAAATACGTGCTTGACTAATTTAAGTGAATTCCCCTTTACTGTAACACCTGTTACAATTTCTATCACTAAAAGAATAGTGTTTAAATTCGCTTGATAGACATATCAAGGGAAATTGTGAAGATTTTTTGGTCTATCGTGGTTACCAACAAAGAAATGCTAAGTTTAGGAATGACTTTTACTTTCCGTGTCTTATTGTGTGTTCGTCTGTTAGCCAGTAGGTCTGTATGCCTTAATGTAAGGTGTAGAATCATCAGTTATCGTTTAACTTCTTTTCATCCCACACAATGGGCCTTAATAGCTTTCTAAGTACCTGTAAATTTAATAACGGACTGTTTCCGTGTTTCCTATCTAACTGCCCTAGTAAGGAAGTTTCAGATGAGTTTTATTTTTTTCTATTTTTTTGTGTTATTATTATTACACGGGAGATCCCAATTACAGTAATAATAATAGTCAAATTACACACTAGTAAATAAAATGGTACAATGAATTTAAAAGTATTAATAAAAAATGAAATAATGTAACAGGTCTATACGAAACCATAATAATATAAATTAATTTAAAGAAGACGTCACATCTTTAAGCCTAAAGGGGATAGTCTGATGTTTTTAGTTTACAAATTTGCCTTTTTTAATTTACTACTTAAGTTCCTGAAACATTTTAAAACTAGAGAAACCTCACACATTATATTTCGTAAAACTTGAATAAAAATTTAGTATTGAAATATCCACCAGTGCACACTACTCTTAATATCAAAGAACTAACCTACGTCTGGGCACCATAATTGTAATGGGGATATTATTCTAACCATCTATTTCCTTCCAGCGTAACTCCTCGAGCAAGAGCCGCGGCAAGAGGTTCACCTTCCAGTCCACAGTGAGGCAGCTGGAGAGGCGCAGGATAGCTGAGAAGCTGTCCAAGGAAGCAGACCTCAAGGAGCAGCAGAGGAAAACCGAGCTGGAGGCCATGAGGAGGTAACTTTGTTAAAATTTTCTTCTTTTTTTAGGCAAATCAACTTGTCTGTTCCTTAGCTTAGATTTTATTATTTATTTACTGGCGCAGACAGGGGCTTGACCATTTTTCCGATTAGTTTGAAACCTTTATTTGCTGATTAGTTTAAGTTTTCAACTGGGAGTTTGATATTTTAAAAATTCGCTCCCAGATAAACCTTAAGGAATTTTTATGGATTCACCTTTTTTAAAGTAGGATTGAAGGAGGTTTTAAATTCCGCCAAAAATACTTAAGGTTCAGCATCATATTTTATCAAGTAAAATGTCTTCTGATATTTTGTATTCACAGAGTTGAGGAGGAGTTCCAGAGGAAGCGAGCTCGGGAGAAGGCCAGTATTCGCCAGCAGCTGCGGCTGGTCAGCAGCGGGGCGGTCAGCATGCCTTCCACCACCAACTCCAAGGTATCATCGAAAGGAACTATGATATTGTTGCGTTCCTCTGTAATTGGGAGAACAATTATCTTGTACAATAATTGAAGTACTGTCATAAATTAAATATTGTATCTCCTGTTGAGGATCCTATTAAATAAATAAATAAAAGTACCACACAGAAAACTATTGCTGCTATTGAGACCAAAATTTTATTATTTGCGAACTATATTCGGCGGATTTTTTTCCCAACCTTTACAACAGTTCTTCGACCATGTACCATGAGGTACAATTGTGGTAAACACTCCGTCTACAATAGTTACATTTGGTTTTCACTCGACTACGGCGAAGCCAAAAGGAAGGGAAATTATTTTGGCAGGTTACTGTATCCCTATCATTTCTGTTTAACCGTGGCACCCATATAATCATAGTTGGTATACAGTGGCTGCGACCACGGCTCTACCGTGACCATTTTTGTACCTATGCAATACTGGATTTCTATCTGAATTTTTAATGTTTCGCTTTTTTCATACCCCTTCTTTGATGTGGTTGGGTTATAGTTTAATTTTTTTTTTTTTGGCGTAATCGAGTAATGGTTTTGAACTTTATTTTTTTAACGCAGTCGGTTTATAGTTTTGAACTTTATTTTTATAGAATCTAGTGTAGCTTGAGCCTCATCTCATTCCCATGCCATTTGTAATTAGAAGCCAGGGAGAGTAATGATGATGTATTTACAGACGCGTGACGATCCAGACGGATCCTGTCGCCTGTCGCCAGCACAAGAGCGCGCTCGGACTCGCACCAGCAACGCCTCCTCGGAGATCAGCGGCAGGAGCAAGAGCAACACGCCGGTCAGTATTGTACGGACTATTTACTTGTATAATTATATATAATTCAGTCTTACAGTCTAGGTTTCTATTTCCTTTTGTTTGGTTTTTTTGTTGAAACTAGTTTTAAGCCCAAATTATGAAAATGAAATTTTTTGTTCGGATCTTTATTTCCCAAGAATTCCCAATTTACAGGCTTAGCCTAGTTTGGGAACCTCTGTGAAATGTTTTTGTAAAAAATATTTGTTTTAAATTATGATTTTTATTATAATATATTATATTACATTATATTATATTATACATTTATTATTATTTTTCTGTAAAGGTATAGCGAACTGCAGTTTTTTCTAATGTGTATGTGTGTATACTAAATGAAAAAAGTTAACAAAGCAGCTAATACTCTAAAAAAACGCTGATTTCGTAGAACCAGTTCTAGAATCTTCATAGTTATGAATTGGTTAATGCTTGACTGTCATAAACGCGTAGTAAATACTACAAAATTTCTGAAAACTGAAATCGGGCAGGTGGATAGATTATAGGTGGGGGCAATATCTATAAAAAGAGCTTTTGTGTATAGAGATTACTCAACTCCGCCTAAGCTTGAGTAATCATTTTTTTCCTCTTTATTTACATAAAACCACAGCACTACAAAACCATTTAAAGTAAACTTAACCATTGGCCAATTACAGTTTCATTTCATTATGCATACTTTCAACCCCTCACTTAAATTTTTGTATACTTATGATATGATTTCATAAAGACAGTACAAGAAGGTAATGTCAATGTGTCCAGGTCCGCAGCGTGGAGCTGTCAGAGTGGCGTACGGGCACGGAGCGGTGCGCGCGCGTGTACCGCGACTGGGGCGCCGGCGGGGTGCCGCTCGTGCACCCGCCCGCCACCGCGCGCATGCCGCTGTCTCCGCATCCACACACCGCTGGTAACTAGTTTTTTTACACCACTAAAGGCCTAACCGAACCGAAAAGAATCAAGGATGGGAAGATTTTGCGTTGTACTGCCCACAAGATCCCTGGTTGACACTAGTACCATTACACTGCTACCATTTTTTCACCAATTTTGGCCTAAAATAATTCAACAATAATAACTATATTAAAATTTGTTTTTACTAACACTTCGCTGTCCGTCCGTCCGTATGCCAGCGGATTGTATCTCATGAAGGTAGACTCGAGATGAAGTTTTCAGAGAATGTTTATTTCTGTTGCCGCTATAACAACTACATATATAAACACAAAATATAACATAGGGATGCCATACAAAAACGTGAATATTTTGTTCGTTTTTGTTTCTTTTATGACATTATTTAAAAAGTGCATATTGTTTTATCTCGTACGATGGTGCGGAACCGTTCACGTGCGAGTCCGACTCACACTTGACCGGATTTTTGTATGAAAATATCCTATATGTTTATAAAGGGGTTGTATGTAGTCGGTTGTCAAGTCAGGAAATGACATTGCTATGATGCTGTCAATTTGGGGTCGCTAATGTAACTTCCCGTGGTAAAAACCCTGTGACCTAAATATTCTACAACCACACCTCGTTACAAATGCCTCCACCTTTTGTGAATGATGAGTCATGTAACTTTATTGTTTTTCGGATTTACGAGGGTTTGTAGATGGATGGGACGAACAAGTCAATTCGTATGATGAGGTAGTGTGAGCAATGAGTATGTGAGTAAAATTTGATGTACTCGAGTTAAGTAACCATGTCATGGTTTCTTAGGATCTTAGTTTTCATAAGAATCTGCTCAGATTCGTTCACTTTAATCTTAATAAAGGACGAGTGCTGCAACGCGAAGGCCTTAGCAGTTTTACTGTGACTTTAATTTACCGTGGCTATCGATCCCTATACATTCGATCAGGCTGTATCGTCTTTATAAAGACGATACATGTAGTTAAAGTTAAAGAACAAAATTAGTTTAATTTTGATACCGACGGCCATGGACACCTGGAGGCAAAAGATGTCAGCAGACGCGTTGCCGACCTTTTTAAAAGGAGTAAGCCCTGTTTTTTAGGGCCTATGTTGTGTAAGACCAGGAATACCACAAAGTTGACATCCAACTAACGATGACAATATTTTAGTATACAAACAGTAAACGTTTTCCAGCTAATTTTATTGTTTCTTCCGTTTATTTGCAGTAACGCAAGCCTTTTGTACCACTGCTTCTCTGTCCTTGACGTTCTTAAAAAACTGTATTTTTCTCCTTTATTTGTAGAAGTATTTAAAAAGTAGGATACGTTCTGGATAGAAAAAAAACAACCAACCAACCAGTGGTAATTAGTTGTTGGTATTAAATCGGAACATACGCATCTTTTTTTTCTTCCAATAGTAGAAACCCAAGCATGAACGTAGAAACGTGTGTTTTCAAAAGCTTGTACGTTAAAAAATTTTCTTCCAGTAGTAGAAACGCAAGCATTCAGCGGCTCCCCGGTGTCAGATAACTACCGGCGTGAGTTCGCCCGCGGTGGGGGCCGCTCCCCGCGCACGCCCCGCGCCCCGCGCCTGCTGCCCGCGCCGCGCTCGCCCTCCACATCCGGATCAGAACTGTCACTCCGACAACCAATCAAGATCAGGTACTAAAATTTGCTTGGAAAGAAATTAGATTAGGTGGCTTAAAGTAGTTGTTATTTTATTTTTATTTACTTACAAACAGCAAAATTACAAATAGTATGAAAACAAGTCAAATATCACAAAAAATTAGATGCAAGAAAAACAAACATTTGAAGCGTCAAGAATCGAATATGGAATGAAAATTGACTGAATCCAAAAATATCAGTCACAAAACTTAAATTACAAATTTAAAAATCCCCGATCGGACATGTTTGCGTACATTTGGTTGTTCATCTACACTTTTACCGCCATAACTTTTCTTCCTTCGTTCGAAAACTACAATACCACAGACACTACACCGTCAGACAAACAAAAAAACTCTAATTCCGTCGGGGATTAAAAAGGTAGTTGCTTTGAGAAAGAACATTTTTAATTTTCCAATAACTTTCAAGTATTATGGTATCTTTTTTGATAGATCGTAATTTGTTATAAATATATGGATTCGTACAGATATGGCAAATGAGCCATGAATATACTATAGGACACGCTAGCTGCAAGCGTGCTTAAATTAATATAACAAAAAAGAATGGAAGCAAAAAACATAGCGTGTTCAATTCATACGCCAGATCATTACACTCCAAAGATTATTTTTTTTTCGTCCCAAATAGATGGAATGCATGATAACTTTATTGCTATTTACTGTAGAAGTAGTTTTAACCCTTATGTTATTATTTCCCAAGGTGGTGAATTGAATGGCGGTTTGTAGAGCTATTGTATAACCTTATTCGCCTAGCTCCTAGCCTTTAGGTGAGTGCTTTATGCTTCTTACCCTTTACTAAAACTACCCCACCCCTAGAAATTACTAGACCCAGCTGACCGCAACTGACTGTATTGCTAAACTAAAAAATGCAAAAATGGACTTAATTACCGCAGCACAGAGTTCAAAGTTACTCCGAATAGACGATGATGTCCACTAAAACCTATAGAGACTACAGTGAAAATAGCAAAGCTGATAGAAAAAGTACCTCAGTCTAGATAGTAACATTAACTCTATTTTTAATACTTGAATAAATAAAATAAAATATAAACTTTGTAATAAATTTTATACGATTAATAATTTATTGCTAGCTAAAAAGTACCATCCCATAATGCCAAGACTGTCAAGCATGCTGTAGTCTAGAATCATCTTATTCAATAATATGAGCATGCTTAAAAATAATTGTTGCAAAAAAATTATAGAGTAGAGGTGGTAGATTTTGAATTTTGACTTTGACTTTATGAAATTATTAAAAAAAAATCTAACTAAACAGGGTAATTATAAAGAAAAAACAAATTAATTTGACGATTCTTCGTATTTTTTTAAAGTTTACGGAATATAGTTTCTTTGATTCCGGTTTCATGTCGCCCTCCTGCTTCGACGCAGCAGGGTAAAAACTATTGTTTGGTTAGAAAAGCATCAGCGCCAGAATGCTGAGTACATGTTTAATGTTGTTTCTACACAAGTTAAAGAGTCCATGAGTTAAAGAACTGATGATAATAATACCCTCATTACGACACACACTAACACACACACACACAGCCCTGCACTAAGATATAATCTTGTATCGCAGGCGCTAAGCAACGATATGGTATAAACTATAAATATAAGAATACAACATCCAAGACCAGTAACATTACAATATGCTCATTGTATATTAATGAACACGCGTATCTTCAGGGAGCCTGTAAAAGAGGAGCCTGCCCTTCTCGAGGAACCAGCCATCGTGCCCAATCTTCGACCTTCCGGCCCCACCAGACCAACTATATTGACCCACTGACCCCAAGACTAACTCACTAAGAAATGACCGCCGCAGCAGAATAGCGGTTGTCTCTTTCTTTTTTATGACAAAGAGGGAAGTACCATCTGTCTGTCAGCGGGCGGAAACTCCTTAACCATAAGAGCCACACACTTTAAAAAAATATATATCCTCAACTATACTATGTAGACATTTTTCAAATTTCGCTCTACGAATATTTTGTGTAGGCATATGTTATTTTCGCTTAATTTTTATAATAATTATTCGTAAATACTGTAAACATGCATATTTATGTAATTTAATCTTTACTTCTATTTAAATATATCATTAAGTTTATATCTAATTTCATAATAAGCCTCTTCTAACAACATAGTATATACAAAAAAAAAATATTTACTTAATACTTAATTATTTATTTTAATAAATCAATAGTATTTAACTTCTGTCTATATCTGGTTATGTAGTTTGTTTACATATGTATTTAAATATTAAGAATTTTTCAGATATGGCTCAGTGATTGTCACATAGTGAAATTTTAACATATTATTTTAAACAAGGACTGTTACAAAAATATCAGTTAAAGAATTTAGAACAAAACTTTTAAAGCTTTAACCAGAACATTACACAATATCACGGTTTTAATAATACATTCCTTATATTGAATGATTGAGTTTTATTAACCTTAAATTTTATAAAACAGGCTTAAATTTAAATAATCGAACCCATAATATCATCCAAAAAATGTCAGTAATTTAGCTTAACAAAGCATGCGAAATGCGATGTGTAACACCTCTGCCAACCCCTCTCGAGGGATTACGGCGTGAGTTTATGTTTTATGTGAGTTTTACAAAGCATGGCTTATTTCTTTCTGTAACAGCCCTTTGTTTTATAATGTAAAACATCTAATTAAAACTAACAGTGTAACTTAAAAACTGAATTATACATAATTATATCAAAATTTTCTGTGTAATATATATATACATTAAAATTACTGATATATAAAGTAGTCCTCAGTTATTGAATAAATAAATTAGAAGCGGTACATGTATATACATTGAAATAACTCCGAAAGTGCTTTAATCGCGTTTTGTAATATAACATGCGTATTTAAAAAAAAACTTGTATTTAGTAAATATTAAGGTGATTAGCGCAGAGTTATACTAGATTTAATGATCTAGAATAATCTAATCAGTGTTTAAGTCAACGATCGAACGATCCATAGATATAATTCACCTTATTATAAGCCATAGACAATTTAAACCAGAACTTAGAAATCCAGGGTGTCTGCCATGAGTTTTACCATCAATTCCCGCTTAGTATGAAACTTTGCAAAGCGCCTCTAACGGATCGATGAGGAATTATGATTGCTTATACAATATATTAGTAGTAATTCAACTTACCCGACGTATAGAAAAACTATGACAACTCATGGTAGACACACTGCACTATTTCGAAATTTTGAGGTTAGTTTCAGTAAAAAGTGCATAATATTTGGCGGGAAACTGCCAAATGTCAAAAGTGAAATTTGACATTCGAGCATGGCTTAAACCCAGTTCTGTACGAAAGACATAAATGAACTTAATATATAATTAAAGGAAAAATTCTACGTAATATCAGGCGGTATGGTCGAAAGACTATAGCTTGCCATGGGCGAAAAGAAAAAAATCCCAGTTCTTTTTTAGTCTATGTTTTATAATATGACGGATTATGCGTATTTAAAAAGATAAAATATAAAAGGCCTTTATTTAGGATAGAGCAATTAAAAGCAATAGTTGTCTTCCATTTTAAACTGAACGTTAGAGCTTTAACTATCTATTATTTACTACATATGTACTTAACATTTAAAAACATCGTGTATATTTTGGTGCTATATTATTTTATTCTTAAGTTTTAATTAATCAGTGGTTGTTATGTAATACGAATTACACATATTTCAGAACGTAAAAAAGCGAAAGAAGTCAGGTCAATCCAAAATCCATTGTTTTTTCTATTGCTTTCAAAATCAATTCGTTATTAAGACATCTTAAACTCTAAAAATAGCGGAGGTTAAAAATAATTATTTTAGTTTAATTATAAGGTCAGTGAACTCAAAAACAAAAGCTTAAGTACTTCATATCCATAAAACTGGCCAGAGTTATATAAAATCAGATTCGTGAGCTTGTATTAACCCAGTTAAGGGCGCACCCTGCCGTGCCCATGCCGTTTATACATATAATATGTTACATATATATCTTTTACATATGTTGCTTTGAGTATTGTTGAGTTCCACATAAAGGTTAATACTTGTGACACGCGAAAAACAAAGGTCATTGGCCTGACAGTTTTTTTTTCAGAAATGTCAGAATGTAATGTAATAGAATCGAGCAATATTTAAAAGGGTGCTAAGAATTTTTACTTACCAGATGTAAAAAACAATTAAAACCGAAAAATCGCTCAAGTTTTTTAAATTTAAGCTGTAAATATAAATGGTTTAAATGATAAATAATCGCTAATAGATAGGAATGTTTATACATTAAAATTTTAAATTCTAATATATTTTTAATTAATGCATTATTTAGGATGTAATCATATAATTTGAAATGTAAATAGTTATACCTAACAAATGGTGCATGTCAAATATACCCAGATATTACAATTAATTAAAATATAAGACTTTGTCATTATATTTAAAAATAAACATTTATATTAATGAAATGTTTCATTTATAAAAGTAATTTGTATGTTAAGCAGATACATATTGAAAAATACATATAAAGTAATTTGATATTAAGATGTCAAAGCTAAAATCTACCTTTAAAGCACTGTACAGGATTGAATGACAATGTAAAGTGAATTTGAAACGCAATAAAGCTAAATGGAGCGAATTATTCTTTTTGAACCAGTGGCGGTACTGTCATACAAGGCCAAAAGCCCGGCTTGCCCTATCGAACCAAGGTAAGTTCGCGCTCTCGTTCATTCGTTACTTTTCAAATCAAATAACAATATGCTTTGCATAGCATGGTTCAAAATTAGCGCTAATTCGAACGCGTAAGTATGAAGTGTAGATTTAAGAGTAAAGAGGCAATAAGACATTTATCGAAATGAATTATAAAACTACAATAACGTATCTCTCAGCAAGCCCTATTCTAAAACTCAAGGCACGCCACTGTTTTAAAGGCCGGCGACGCCCTCTGGTGTTGCAAATGTCCATGGGCGGCAGTATTCACTTTCCATCAGGTGATCTGTCAGCTCGTTTGCCCCCTATAAAAAAAAAAAACAACAGAAGCATTTTAAAATAATGAATATTCAATTATTCATTACGAAGAAAGGTTTCTGTTAAGCATGTTCAAATCTAATATCTTCCAATTTAAATTCAAGTTTATTTATTTCGCCTACCTACTACACTACATTACTGTCTACCTAACCTAACCCTGTTTACTACGTACAGCCTGATTTTTTTAGACAATATTCATTTACGGTAGATCACAATAACAGTTATAATAAGAATTAAATTACACACTATTCAATAAAATTATTAACAAGAATTAATAAAAATGAATGTAAGAAGTCTATAATCATAACAATGTAATTAATATATATACACGTTTACCTACTGGTCAACAATCAATGACATTACGGGACTTTTGAATGTGGCTGCGTAATTTAAGGCCCGATAAATAAATCCAAAAAAAAAACTTCCCAAACTGACAGCCAAGCTGCCTAGTTGAATTTAAAGTTTTAAAACCCCTTGCTAAGTATTGAAAAAATTGAGAAACACTACTTGCATATTTTAACTTTTACTATTCTTTATATAGCCTGCAAGTCGCAAATAATCATTCTTGGTTGTTAGCTAAAGAAATGAGGCATGCGCAATGCTGCCAACCAACGCGACCTAGAGTTTTGGAGGGAAACAGTTTTAGTTTTACAGGTTACTGAAGCAAACGCGCGCGCGCTTATGCAGCCAAGAGCTTTCGATACCGTTTTTTTAATTGTTTTTTTTAGCTGCTATTTAAAGTAAGTAGTAAAATCTGTTGTGTTTTTAGACAGTTTAATTTGTGCTTTAAACAAAAGTTTCACCTGTAATTTAGCTTCAGTTTTAAACCTTATCTTGATCGTCTACTGTAAAACATAATTACGTACAGCAATTCGAAGAAAAATACTTTTTAAGTGTAGTAGTTTTGTTATTCCGGTAAAGTCACGGTAAGATATCAAGCTGTTGCCGGGAATACCGGACCGGGATACCGGCCCGCCGGTTCTGGTTCTCAGCCCTCCTGGTGAGGTCCCTCTCGAGGGTCTGGGAGTCAATAATATGACCAGCAAACCTGGCAGCGGAGTGCAGGAGGCTTTGGAAGACCGGGACCCGAACAGCCTTAACCAACATGTACAAGTAAGTATTAAATCAATTAAAAATGTGTCATTTATAGTATTGTTCACTCAAACTGTCTTAGTCCCATCTTAAACAAGAAGGATTGTGAGTACCTAAGCACAGTGTTATCTATAAAGAAACCTTTTCTTATTTACCTATATTTGATCATCCTGTGAGAAGCTTTCATATTTTTTTAGTTTTCCTAGGCAGAGATAACTATAAATACCTACTAAATTATGAAATCGTTTGTAGTGATTGACGCCTGATTTAGAATGCTGAAAATTGACAGGAAAGAAACGTCATGAGGCTACGTCCGTACAGGCTGGCGTCTCACTTAGCGCCTAGAGCCTTGTGGCTTGCATGGCTACTCTCTACTTGACAACTAGCTAGGCGCCAAGCGCGCTGTGCGTCTGTTCGTGAAAATTCTAGAACGTTCGTTTTACTTAGCTACTCGCTATGTTCTAGACGCTAAGCAAGCCGGCCTGTACAGACGTAGCCCCAGTGTTTTTTTAATTTCGATCCTCAAAGTAGGGAAAATACGAGATGAAAGTTCACTCAAATACAGCAGAGCCGGGTCGTCTTACTCTTTTTAAATGTTCGGATGTTAGAAAAGCTTATTTTGATGGTAAAAACCCAATTCAAATAGTTCATTCAAGCGAAGTTTTATTTTTGCCGTCATTAGAATTTATTTTAACGCAGCACTTAATTTAATATGCTGTTAAGCAAGTGAAATTAATAAACTCAAACGTTATGTTAATATAATGTTAAATTATTTCCTGCTCATATTCACCGCTACAATAGGGTAATTTCTATTTCTTATTCGCAAAAATGCAAATTTAACACCCTGAATAAAATTAACTAGAGCTAAAAAGGTTGAAATGGCGAAGTGGTAGAGTTCTGTTCTGAGATATTTTTTTTCAAACCAATCATGAGCGTTTCCATTTACGAAAAAAAAAACACCAAATTGGTTTATTTTTTAATTGATCCAACAAAAAACGCCGGCAAAAGTAGCGTTTCATTTTAACCTGATTGTGCTTTGAAAATTTTAAAATCAATTAACAAAAATTCAATATAAAAATTTATATATTAAACTAGCGGACCCGACAGACTTCGTCCTGTCATATAGAAAACAAAACCTTTTGTATGGGACATAGAAAATGGCTGTTTTTATAGTTTTTCCGGCAATTATTCTTGAACTTCAACGAATATTTTAAAAAAAGAATTGGCCAAATTGGTCCAGGCGTTGTTGAGTTATGCGCTTACCAACACATTTTGCGATTCATTTTTATATTATAGATGTACATGGCAATATGTATTTGTTTCTAACTCATTCCGGGATTGAACCCCTAGTTAAAAACAAAAGTATTCAATAGAACAAGCGTAAAAGTTACCCTTGTCGATTAAATTTTTTCGTCTATGGTTACTCGAGTTCGTCTAACTGAACGGAGGAATGTTTACGTTTATAACTTTCATAATGACATTCGTGACAGTGTAGGGCTTGAAAGGTCTTGTCGTAGAAAGGCCACTACGAAGAATAAAGGTCATGTATTAATAGACCTACACTACTTAATATGTACAATACCGTGCAATGTTCTATCATATAGGAAAGCCTTTGCCCACAACTTGCTCGGAACGGTAAAAAAAAACCAACCTCCAAAATCCATCAAAAACGAAAAAACTATTTATCATTATAGTATTAGTTAGAATAACTTACTTTTATAATAACTTGAATTTTTTGGAACTAAATACTTTTAATAAACGAAATTATGACATTTTGTGTTTCAATCTAAGCAAATTGTAGTAGAAAATTATTTTATTGTAATTGATTGCTCTTGAAAAAAGCGATACCGGAGGTTTCTTGCTGGATTCTTCGCCGTAATCTTAGCATTCTGAACCGGTGTCAGTAAAACTGATGATTTGAAAGTGCTCATTTTAAGTCTAAACGAATAAAACATTTTGACTTTAAATTATAATTGAGAAAATATATAAATAAATGGGACTGAAGTTTTTTGGAATTACCTTCTTTTTTTTTCGAGGGGGATATCTTTATCACGATACAACCTTGCATGAAGGTACAAAGTAGTTATGTGAGGTTCACTGGACTTGTGGACTCACTAAAACCCCCTCGGTAGCCAAATCGAAAATATTAAAAGTTTGATGTGATATTTTTGACTGCGAGTGTAACCAAGTCTTTTTAACAAGGAATATGTATTAACCCAAACGATTACATTATGATGCTGTGTTACAACCATGAAAGGGTATGCAACTCAGCACCGTGTCAGCTCTTACGAGACCGACGCTTCCGTTGCACCCCGATTGATTCCGAAGATGAATTAAACATATACAAATAATTGTGAATGTTTATGTGTGTGAAAATTTAAAACTCATACTCAGATTATAATTGATATTAAATAAATTTTACACAAAATAGACTGAAATTACCATATAATTGAAAATGCATAGAATTAGTCAGTCAGTTTCCGTCATGGCAGACATCTCTGTTTTTTCACTAGAGTAACTTTGAGTTGTTTCTTGAATAATTAAATTGACATAGTCCCTAAGTCCCTAAGGGGCAGAGGTAGATCATTCCAGCACTTCGTTGCTTGGTGACGGAAACTGCCCTCGAAGGCTCTGGTCTTGTGAAAGGGGGTTTTTAATAGGAACTTGTGTTTGCGCTTAGAATTAAAAGAGTAAGAAGCCCACTCCAATTTGTCATAAAGATACTTTGGGCGTCTGCTATTAATAACAACCTTCAGAAGAGTGCCAAGATGGAGACTTCTTCTAGATTGCATGTTCATTATGCCTTTCCTGTTTAATATCGGCGTAATATGTGAGCGTGGTGGAACTTTAAAACAATACCTGATGCAGGCATTTTGTACTCGTTGAACAAGACGCTTAGTTCGAGAAAGTAGGCAAGGACCGATCACTATGTCTCCGTTGTTAAGTTTTGACAGAATCAGAGACTCACAGATAATTAACCGAAGATCTTCTGATAAGTACTTTACTTAAGATACTACTAAAATCATAACTCTTTCTTTCGGCTCCGGGCTATGCCATAGTCGGGTAATTAGAATACGGTAAACCTACCGCTTGAAAAGAATAAAAAAACAAATTCAACAATACATAATATATATCAATTAACATTTAATTTTAATAATAAAATCAATGAATTAATAAAATATTTTATCTCTTAAGGGCTATGGACTTTGAAAAGTAAAATGCAAATAAATTTACATCCTAGACCTAAAATAAAATATACAATTAAATTAAAGACCTCCTTAGTCGTTTAATCAACTTTAGCAAGTTAATTTATTGTACACACACCCTTATGAAACGTGGCTGATCGGTCAACCAGTCACGCGACTGCAAAATACCTTTTTCTTTTTCGACGTTTATAAGAATTTCACCTCGGACCCGTTTCACAGCACGTAACAAATTGTACTTTAAATAAATAAAGTTGATTGCTTTTGTTATGGTTGCTTTATAAATCGATAAAGCTATTTGCATTATGTTTCTGCTTAGGTCAAAGTTTGTTTTTAAGGATAGTTATCGGAAGGATGGCAACGTAACCATATTACTAAGCTTCCACAGTTCGCCCGTCTGTCAGTGGTTTGTATCTCAGAAGCTGTTACAGTTGACATAGTCACAATGTTCATTTCTGTTTCCGATATAATTACAAATAAGGTGCCAAAAATGAAACATTAAAACTCTTTTAAGAATAACTTAATTAATGCCGCTTGTAACACCAACGCGTGTTGTCTTCGCTTTTACCTGCGCGCTAAACTTTGTGTAAAGTGAAAATTTTACAGTAAAAGTGAATTTGATTTAACTGGACTATACAAGTAAATAAATAAATAATTGACTCAGCCCTGCAGTAAGTATCGTAAGAACTTGTGTTACAATTTCTAACCAATGATATGTATAAACTACACAGGTAAAAATACAACATCAAAGACCGGTAAGCGGAACAATGCGTCTTGCTAAAAACACAAAGCTCCGCCCTCGCTGGGATTCAAACCCAGAACCAATAGCGAAGCAGTCGACTGTATGCACCACTGCGCCATAGAAGTCATTACAAGAGTTTCTGACAAAACTCTTTTCAGACCTCACTTTTCACATACTTAAATCTATTAAATCCATTTAAAAATCATAGAGCAAAAAGACAATAAAAAACAAAATAGTGATTAAAAAATTAGATTCCAAAAAAAATCCATATACAAAAAAGGTTTGATACTAAAATATGATTTATATGGACTATAACAAACTTGTTCGACCTTCACGAATTCAAGGCTTCGCAATACCAAAGCCATTGTCAAATGCAAAAATAGAACGGAAACAGAATTCAATAACAGTTTAAATAAAGCTATTTTAGTAGACAACGTAGGTAATTAAGTGTAGTATAACCACTAACTTCAACTCTATTGGTAATATTAATTAATAATTAACGGAATAACTAAAAAAATGTATAGAAAATTTAACTTTATCGATTTGAAACACACATCTTGCAGTCACAACTCGAGGACACAGTTAATAAGTATGTTTCCTACAAACCGGAAACTTTTGCATAGATTAAGTAGCCGCACCTATTGCATATGAATAAACAAGTTTATTTGCCCACAGATAGTATGGGATGATATAATAGGAGAGCCCGAAGGTGCCAGGTCCCCTGAATGTGCATGGAGAGTGTCGAACATCTGCTTCCAGTACGCCAGAAACTGGTGTTACACTGTCTTGGCTGTACTGATTGCACCCCCTTGCGCTTTGTTCCTCGGCTGTGGATTCGCATGCCTTGCCTTCGAAGTGAGTTCCTTTTTTAAATTAATTAAATTTTCGGATCTTGCAGTTGCTGTTTTTTTTAAAGGCAAAGAGTTTTTTACCATACAGCCTTCTCTTTTGTGGCATCTGTTTTAAAGAAAAAATCTAAAGTAACATGTTTTTACTTGATAGTATAAGTTATAACTTAAAAATAAAATGAATATTTATGGGAACATGTAGGTAGGAGGATCAGTTTTAACTTTTATGTTGCACTTGGGAAATCAATGTTTTAATTAATTTGAAAGTAGTCGAAGGTCGCGTAGGTCGCATTAAAGCTTTTTAATTATTACCTATGCATACCTACATTAGCAGTCAGCCATTTTGCATTAGGAGCTATATTTTTTGTTTCATAAGTGGGTTAACAAATATTTCAGTTCAGATCTACTCATAGATCCAGTACATAATAACTTGCAGTTATATTTTCCTTCATTAACTCATATAACAAATATTGATAAACAGTGGAAAAACTAAGCTACAGATAGTAGGTACAACCAAGAAAGATTTTTTACGAGTACCTTTATAAAGCCCATCCAAAAACTTTCAGCAAATCTGGTGCACGGCTCCTTGTCTCCGATGCCTGAAGATCTACTTCGCGTCGCTTCGGACCATGGTGCAGTCATGCATGGCAGCTACAGTGGTCCCCGCTTCGGAGGCTATTGGCCACGTCGCCCGCCATATCCGAGTCAACTTCCGACGAGATGCCCCTGATGAGAAAGACTTACTTATCGTATAATCTTCTTACTTATTTAAAAGGACGCTTCATACTTGGCCCGTGAATGTAAGCCGATGGGAATTTTGGGGATGCCAAGAGTCCACGCTCGCAAAGGCATCATAAAAGAGTTGCGATCGCTTTGACAGAGTTAAAAAAAAAAAAACAAAAAAAAATGCAATGAAGCGCGAACTCGCGAAAAATATGTAAAATGATGGGAACGGGAAGTGTCAGTTAAAATTTTATTACCTTTTCTTGTATATCAGAAGAATTTTAATGTGTAAAATGCTATTGTTTTAACCAGTGAATATCTGTAGAAGGGTGAAGAACGTGAAATACGATTTGGTTTCCCTTTTTGTCATCTCCCAAGTAACTCAATAGAGCCTACAGTAACCGCACTAGCATGTTACTGTAGACCGATTTATTATTCCATCTACCATTATTCACCTCTTCATCATTTCATTCCTCATCAAAACTTAATAAATATTACTTGACTCTGGCGAAAATACTTGTTAAAGTTTGCTAAGATTTCCATGATAATGGCAGTGCTATCAAAAGAAAGAAAAAAGTGAAATGTTTTACGTTTGCACGCCCGTATCAGTAAAAAATAATAGATTCGCCATCTAAATGTGAAGCGGCCATTGTACTTAATCTTAATGTTGCCATACGTGCCTTTTAATTAAATTGGTACTTTTTAAATGTAAGCGAGCACCATGTAATTAATTACCATAACGAATATTACTGTAATCTTTTTACTTGAATAAATTATTGAATTTATTGTTGTTATATTCAAATCTTTTATCAATAAGACCTTATTATCTTTACAATAAAACCTATGACCTAAAATGTCACAAATACATTTAGAAGCTTATGAGAAGAAATAATATTTGAACATTTACCAAGTTTCCTTTGCATGATGTAGGTATAAATTTCTGCTAGTTATTCATACATTCCTTTGTATGTACCTACCGTGTATATTCTCGACTATCACAGACAAAAGTTAGAATAGGATTTTAATTATTGCTTATTAGGTATGTAATATCTAATGAATATATTATTAAGATCAAATTAGAAACCATTTGCATTTATTCATTCAAGCTATGCTTTTGACAACTTTAATTTTACTTAAACAATATGCTGGAAATTTCAAAAGCGAATAGCTGAAATCGATTAGCTCGATAGAGTTCTCGTACATAAGCGATTAGAAATAATAATGTCGGCAGTGGGCAGGCAGGCTGGTTACAGCAATCAGCCGGTGGTTGCCCCAATAACCCTTCAGTCGAATGACCCACTAACACGCCACCCTGTCGCTCCCGAACACGTAAATATTATTACAGTCCCGTGCCCGAATATCATTTGAAGGTTTTTTGCTACGAAACCTTTTTAGAACAGCAGTGATTAATTGATACTTTTAAATAACCTATTTAGTCTTAACAGGCAAAATGAAGAAAAAGTAAATATTTACTGTAAATTTAAAAAAAGTCTTGAAATATTTCATTTCCTTGGCCGAAAAATATAAGTTCAATAGCCAAAGCAAAAAAAAACAAAAAAAAATAAAAGGATGTTTATAGTGTCATCGTCGTTTTGTGTTTAAATTTTGTTTTGAAATTAATGTTGTTTCAATATCACAAACATACTTTATTTATTTTAAAATAAAGAGTATGAATTTTTTTTTAAAACAATTAAATATTCCTGCACTTTAATAATAACTTTTCGGTAGGGTGCGCCCACCATATTGGCGGGAAACGCTTTCTCAAACGTCAAATTTACGGCGCGGGAAAATTGATAGTTTTTTGCTTGATTGCTTTTTGTGGTTTACGTAAGTTAAAATTAATTAAAGTGACGAAGATGAATGAGACCACTTCAGGAATGAGTTCGGTGACTGAAAAAAGATTAGGGAATGAGACAAGTTCTGAGGATCATCGCAGTAGAGAAAATTCATTTGTGATTGCACAATGTCGCAGGTATACATACTCTAAATCTATCATGCCATTTGTGTCTATGTCGGAACTATTTATGAACTTAAAAAGGTTGGTTTTAAATTTAAATTCCTAAGCTTGATGAGCTTATTTTTATATGGATATTTTTATGTATAATTTCATAGGATTTAAGCTTTTAATGTAAAGCACTTATGGATACTGTAACTACTGGGAAAACCTCATATAGGTGTACAATACAATTTTACAGAAGCAATAAACTCCCTCCTATATAGATCATTATTTTCATTGTAATAATATGTCAATCGAGGTCTCGAAACTGCATGTTTGTATTAAAAAATCTAAATAACCTAAAAAAAGTACTTGGAATCGACAAATAAATTTAAATGTTTCTTATTTTAATTATATTGAAGATAAACCTGCCTTAAGAGCTCTTTCATCAAAATTCACAGTACATTTACGACGTTTTTAAAATACGGAATCGATATTTGTTTTTCAGTTAATTAATTAAGGACGTGGTAGCTCAGTTTAGGGCACGTAACCCTGGTTAACCGACCGACCCGACAGGGTCTTGGGTTGCCGTACCTTGTAGCTGCCATGTTCCTCGATGTGCCCGGATAGTGGCGACAGATTCGCATCCTGTCACACTGGGATTCAACGTAAACATGTGAAATACGGTGTTGAACACCTCTGCCAACCCCTCTCGAGGGATTAATTACGGCGGTAGTTTTTGTTTAATGTGATTTAATTCATGTTTAAATCCAGGAACAGGGAATTCACTACGAAGTTTAGGTACTACAGCGATCTTTTAATGATTCATTTTTCAAATATAAATTGCTTTAAAGGAACACAGCTAATGTCATGGTAAACCAGAACACCACAGCTAACAACGAAACAGAAGAATCCGATGTTGAGGAGGTAATATTTATCTTATCCTACTTATATTAATTGAAATTTATGAATGTGAACGTTAAGATGTTTGTTTTTCAAACATACACCTTGATCAACACATAGAAAAAGTGTATCCGGAAAAAATGACAGATTCCTGGGAAATAAAACGAAATCTACGCAGTCGAAAGCTAGTTTCTTATATTAGGCGAAGTAAATGGTAAACGTGACTGATTGATCGAGGCAAAACTGGGGTTCTTTAAGGCAAGAGTGATTAGGCTTCTCCTGGGTTGGCATGTTCCACCTTAGAATCCATCGCCGCTTAACATCAGGCGGGATCGGGGTCAAATGCTTGCCTTGCCTCTATGTTTAAGAAAAACACCTCAAACCACTTTAATTTAGCGAGTTTTATTTCTCAGTAAAGGAAAGAACGGATTTTGTTTATTCAACCCCCAGACGGAGAAAAATTTCGCATGCTATTGCTTAGAAATTGCTAATTTACTCATTGACTTGATAAATTATGGATTTATTTTAACAATAAAATTAACGTCTTTGATTTTCTCTTTATTTTTTTATTTGATTTGATTTTTTTGATGTGAGTATGTTGTTGATTTTCTCTATAAAACCCTATGCTTTTGGATAATTTATATGTTAGAAGGGCGTCTTATAAAGAGGTTGGGCAGAAGCCATCAAATGATGTCATATCAAAAGGTTTTTATAACTAGGGGTGGATCTTTTAATGTATCAAATGTATTATATTAGTCCCTTAAGAATTCACCCCTATATGAACACACCCTGACTATTAACATGATAAACTCAACTCAACTAAGCCGAGAATGCACATTCTTGTTACTGGCACAAAAGCATGCCTTATACTGGTACAGACGAGCTACTGGCATGTAGATCGAAATATTGTAAGTAGCCCACGTGCCAGTACGTAGCATGCCAGAAGATCGCAGGTATTTTGATCTTTTCGTCTCGCGGGGTCGATGATTCATTTTGAAGTCTTATCAGAGATAGACATGCCAGTAAGTGATTACATGGCACGTGCAAGAAACTGTTACGCAAGTATGCCAGCTAAAGGCGTATGTTTTCCCGGCTTTACGAAGCTTTTTCTACAGTAAATACTTAGTATACGAGCTACAAGCACATGTATCGCGGTTTCATGGAATACCAGTTACTGGCATGCTAGCGTACCGGCACCTGG
The DNA here is from genome assembly GCA_949316135.1 of Choreutis nemorana. Taxonomy (NCBI): domain Eukaryota; kingdom Metazoa; phylum Arthropoda; class Insecta; order Lepidoptera; family Choreutidae; genus Choreutis; species Choreutis nemorana. The sequence continues at coordinate 11,059,636 of OX438598.1, read as the reverse complement.
CATGGTAATTTACAGACATTTGTATTATCGCCTATAGGTCGTAACATAATGATGCTTATATAACTTAACCTACCCTTTTGAAGGGCAACAGTAATCGTAAAGTTCCCTATTAACTGGTAAAAAAGATTAAATAAAGGTAAAATATATCTTAGAATCTTCTTTGTGCAAGCTCTTGTCAGTGAATTTGTCTGTGTATAAAATATAGCCTTTATCTTCCAAGTTAAATTTCTTAGATTGATTTAGTATTTACGACAAACATCCATCATTTAGACTGAATGTCTTTATAATATTAGTTCAGAAAGGTAATTGAGGTCTTAAAAATGTCTAAATATTTTACGAAACTACATATTTTTTCCTATTAGTTACTTACTAATGTTTTATAGGCAAGCATTTGGCCACAATCTAACATACATGCTAAAGAGCATGCTTGCTTAGTAAATACAGCATCGGTGGCGCAGAGCTGTAACACCTGCTACGCAAGAGGTTTCGGATTCGAATCCCGGCGGGAGAGGAAATAACTTTTATTTTCAAGACACTTTTTCGCTTAGGTCTAGGATATAGTATTTATCTATGTAGTATATAGGACTGTGTTGCTTAATATAGATACAAGATTATACAATCTTAATGCAAGGCTGAATCAATGACTAAATAATCATATTTTTTCTCAACTTTTATTAGAAATAATAATTTCATTTTAGCTTTGCCGTAGTCGATTTAAAAAATATATATATTTGCTTTGAAAAAAATGCAAATATTAGCTCACTAATGGCGCAAAATAAAAGGTTATTAATTATATTTCATTTATTTATTTATAACAGAAGTTATTGGTGGTGTACCATCGTTCTGGTAGACTTGGGGCTGCGTACTACACGCTGCAGACTGGAGAGGTAAGTGGTACCTTTTATTTCCTTAAAGATTAAATTGGTTTTGTGTTTTTAAAATTAAACCTTTAATATAAAAACTAGACTACAAAACTAGATTAGACTTTTTATTAAAAGTATTACTAGTAATATCATACATTTTGATAGTCGCTTTTAAAAATGTCATCCCATTAAAACTGTCTATTAACTTATCACGAGGCAATCTATATCAAAATCCGTTCAACATTTTACAAAAAAATGAGTCAGATAATCAGAATTACTTCCAACGTCACACAGCTGTTCATTCTGGATGAGATAGTGGACCGAGGTCCTGACTACCGGATGTTCATTAGCCTGTACCAGCAGGTGGACCCTGTGAGGGTGCTGCTGGACGGCAAGGGTCAGGGGAGCTTCGTCACTGCTGTCAAGAAGTTAGTTTTTGCTGGCAGTGAAGAGGCACGCTGCAGGCTTGTATTGTTATCAGCTAAGGAATATAGTAAGTAAATACTCAAATTTGCTATTCAAGGGAAGGTATAGCTATTGCCATATTATTTCTATAAATGAATCCCTGGGCTACAAGGTCCCAAACTTCCAGGCCTCTCGAATAACCCAATACAGTTAAAAAAGACGGATCAATAGTTTTTGGTCCTTTTGTGCCCCCAAACAAATTTTGAAACAAAGCCTTCTTTATGATGTTAAAGATTAATTGAAATTTACATTAAATTTCCAATAAAAAATGGTAAGTTGAAAATGTACTTAATCCGCTGAAAATGTACTTAATCGGAAATGCTTGAAAGCATTTTTAACCTACTAATGTAATTAAAACTTGCAGTTTCAACTTTATTGATGTCGTTTACAACCTTTCGCCAATTTTTTTATTATTTTTAATATCACCTAAAACCAATTTAATTCAAACCTAAGGTTTCGAAGCGTGCAAGCGCCGTATCTATTCCCTATCCTTACCCTACGAGCCTGACAACTGCTCTGAAGACCAGAGAGCCTTGTTCTTAAGAACAGCCCTGGACTTCAACCAGACTCAGAGCGTGCACGCCCTTGGCGCGTTGCTGAGGTACTTAGACCTGAACTGGTCTAATCTGGCCATGGATATGCAAGGAAGACCGCAGTTTCTGACGCTGAAGAAGATATCCTTGTGAGTTGACAATAGATATCCTCTTGGTTACTTGTCTGTAAGATTAAACTTTTAGACATTAAATAAAAAAAACGTAATCCTTATGGGATTACTTGTCTCTTAAAAACAATTTGTACAGCTGCCATAAGAGTTTTTAACTTTAGAAATTGTGAATTGATCGTTTTTACCTTGTCGTCGCTAGCAACGACCAAATCCCACTTAATCTCAGTAACACACTACTTGATATAGTCTGCATATATCCAGACACTTATATATGTAAAAATATTTATTTAATCGTATTTACTGATATTTTTTGAAAATTCTCGTTTAAAATTTGTCTTATACATTTATTCTTAATTACTGAGTCTGCTAAGATTACAACATACAGCAGATTTTTTTTTTAATTCCTTCCTTCAGAAAATTCAGGCTTTTTTTTCTTAACATAAAAGTCATCAATTTTCGTTTACGTTACAATGTCGTTGGTGATAGGGCAGACATAGTATCAATGGAGTCGGACACGTACTTAGGACTGCAGGTCTTCAGTAGCGCGAGCCACCCAAGCGCGTTCAAGCTCGGGGCTCGAGGGACCAGCAAAGAAACGCTCAGCATCTACTACCTATTCAGCAGGTGTGCTTCGAAACTTGGCCATAGCCGGATGAGGTAACGTATATTAAATAAAAAAAACATGTTAAAAAGCCACCAATTGAATTTCTAGTACCAGGTACCTACTCCACAAGTTGAGATCCTTGGAAACGAAGACTCGCAGCTCATTGGTCAATGCGCGTGGCCAGAGATGATCCACAATGAGCGGAGTCAGTTTTAAAGAAAGATTATCATTGGTTTTAGCTTATAATAATAACCACATCACGACACACACATTGACTCAGCCCTGCACTAAAATATAATCTTGTATCGCAGGCACTAACCAACGATATGGTTTAAAAATCATAGATAACAATACAACATCCAAGACCGGTGAGCGAAACAATGCGTCTTACAAACAACACAAACATCCAGCCACGCCGAGATTCAAACCCGGAACCTATCGCGTTGAAGCCAGCTGTTACAAAACTGCGCCAAATATGGTTTTGTTTGTATATATTCAGGTAGGGGTGGTTTAGGACAGGAGGTTGTGATTTACTCTGTATAACTGCTATAGGAGTTGGCTTATTGGACCACTGTCATAATTAACATATCACGCATTAACCAATGGTCACAAACGGCCAATATTCTTTAAAAGATCATGTCATGGAATAGACTAGTTCAGTCCATCCATCAACTAGACTTTACGATCCATCTTCTTTTGCCATCGCCATGAACAGGGTGTTTCTCCAACACCCGACTCGGGACCTCTCAGTGTTAAAGGCCCGTCAGGAGGTCGTAGCGTACTTCATGGAGACCAGGAACGACTCCATCATGAGGAACATCTGCTCCTCCATGAGGTTCATCAAGAATGTTCAGGTTAGCTGGTATCATAAAATTTTATACAACACAGAGACAATACGTATTGACTCAGCATGGAATCTTGTATGGCAGGCAAAAACTTTATCAACATAGAATTATTTTTAGGGTTAACCAATAATCATATAATAATATAATATGGTGGTATGGTATGGTAATATGGTCTCGTCTCTCAGCGGGCTGTATCTCATGAACAATAATAGCTAGACTCTTGGAATTTTCAGAGAATGTCTATTACTGTTATTGCTTATCAATAAATTATAAAAATCCCTTACAAAAAAATGGATTTATTCGTCATTTTTTGTTTTCTTGTTTACGATGGTACGGAATTATTTGTCCGACTCACGCTTGGTCAATTTATTTTTATTTTATAAAGTAGCCTACGTTCACTAGAAGTGCATTTTTCTTTATCTTCTAGAATGTTCATAATATTAATACAGATATAAGAACTACATGTGGCTTTTGGACTTAAATCAATCAAGGTAAATTATAACTCATTTTTCATGATTTCAGGGAATACTGGCAAAAATAAAAGCATTATCTGCTAAAGCTTATCAATGGAAATCACTTTACAATGTGAGTTATAAGAAAAAAATACAATTACTTACTCATATTTACCTCAGTCAGTTTCTTTTGCATTTCGAATATAATTTAGGGCAGGACTCTCCAATGCAAATATAATCGCGGGCCAATCCCTGCTACCCAATACACTGAAGGGCCACAGAAATAATTAACACATTTGTTACACTTCATGTTATGAGTTCTACATTCATTTATTGTGATTTCTTGTTCAGTTTTATAGTTTTTGCGAGACCCAATGCATGTGTTGTCATGTCAGTGAAGACTGTTATAAAAACAAGTCATGGGCTGCACAAAAATGGGTTAGCGGGCGGCATGTGGCCCGCTGGCCAATGTTTGGACAGCCCTGTTTTAAGGAAAACCCCCCTGGTCTGGCGAGGTCTAATTTTCTCTTCACAATTTTAAATGCCTAAAATGCGAAGGGCTCCAAGTTTTAATGCTAAGGGTGTCAGCGGATCGAGAGGAAGGCTGGAGGGCTGGGCCTACCCCCAAAAGAATCTGAGTTTGAGTTATTAGGATAGTAACGGTTGTGAGTTGGCAACCCCCTCCCCCCTCAAAGCGGAAAAATGGTCGACAGTTTTGCTGGTGTACAGCCCAACCCAAATGACAATCCGACAAAGCCACGGGTTTGGGGAACAAGAATTCCAATCCTTCAATAAACCTCAATGAAGTCTTATTAACTTTAAAGCACTGTATGTCCTAAACCCACGCGATTTCAACACTTATGCAAGACCTAATCTTCGTTTTAACACAGTAATTTTCCCTTTATAAGGTTTACATAACTAAAGGGTAAGAAACGGGACTCTCTTTCATAACCTCCGCTATCCCTCTGTCTATATACAGGCTGTATTGCATGAAATATAACAACTAGACTTGAAATTTTTATAGAAGGTCAACAGATACTAAAAACATAAAGAAAAAACTAAAGGGATATAACGTGAAACGTGATTTTTCGTATCCTTATACTTTATCTTGTTTCTTTAACGAATTATAGCACGGAACCCATCATGTGCGAGCCATGCTCTTGACCGGTTTTAGTTTATAACTTCGATAACAGATGGCGTAACTTGGCTGCGTCAATTTATTTGTATTATATACGTTTTAAACGTATTCCAGATTATATACAACGCGGTGTTGATATGTGAAATGTGTGAAAACGCCGGCAAGGAGTGCGAGTTGCTGGAAAAGCTGGCTTCTAGCGACAACAACAAACTATACGAGGTAAGAGGTAATTATTTAGCATCCTGAATACATCTTCGGAATCAATTGGGGTGCAACGGAAGATCAGCGTTGGTCTCGTAAGAGCTGACACAGTGCTGAGTTGCATATCCTTTCATGGCTGTAACGCAGCATCTTAATGTAATCGTTTAGGTTAATACATATTTCTTGTTAAACTCTGTGATGTGAGATGCTGTGTTATTTTATGAATAAAGTTCCTACTTTCTTACTGAATACAATGTTTTCCTTAAAAACAACTAATAATAGAGATATAGCAATCCAAGGATTACAGCAGGCCTAGCACACTAAATAAAAGTGACATAGCTCGCGGGTGAGATAGATTTCTCGAGCTGTCATTTATCTCGCTTTAGCTAGCACACTATGACCGCGCGACAAAACATTGCACCGCGAGAAAGATAATTGACGGGTGAGATAGACGTGTTACCATTACATAAAATAAAAAAGCGATAGTATGTAAAAAAAATATTTTATTAATAGACAACACCGAATCGAAACTTACCGGTAACTATAGAAGAGGAATAAAAAAATTAAAACTTCATGCGGGAAATTAATTAAAAAAAGAGATGCACAATATTTTTATATGTCTTTTAGTATATCGGTCTCGTTCTATCTAGGAAATGACATCCGTCAACGATTTGTCCCCCTCCATTTGTTTACATTTACAATATCAATTTAAAACGAATAATATTAAGTTAATGTTTCGGTTTTATTGTTATCATTTTAATTGCTAAAGTAGATCCACGCATACGAGAAGTTTGTAGTATGGATATGAGGTAGCTACTAAGGCGAAAATATGGATGAATTTATCCTAATCCAATCCACGATTACAATTGTCGAAGAGCAGTTTTCCAAGCCTTTGGAGTCGCTTGATGAGTAAAGGAGTAAACTCTGCTATGAAAAACGTAAGTCTAAATTTTTTTTTTTTTTTTGCTTCTTATTGAATGGAAACATTTTAATGTAAAATCACTGCAAAAATAACTCGTTGACTAAATCAATACAAAATATATTATTTTAAATGAATGTATTAAAATGCATCAATTGATAATATCACAGTGATTATTTTTATTGGGATCTTCTAGTAACCTTCTTTAGACTTTGCTTTGTTGAAATTGTAGAACTTAACAATATCGCCAAGAAAAAGTATAATTGTCTGAATTTACATATATTTATGTTTCAGCTGTGGCAGAGTGGACCTCAACCAATTTTTTATGAGAAGAAATAATTTTATATAATCAAATGGAATAGATTCAATTAAGTCAATTAAAAATTATGTAAAATCATTGTTTTATTACTCCTTCCTAAACAAATAGATCTCCTACATGTATTATTTGTACTTTTAGTGTTATGTAGGTAAGGTCTGTCACTCCAGTCTACCGGGGTCAGTACAAAAAACTCAATTATAAAATCTATAAATTATATCAACATGTGGACCCTATCTAAAAGCTCAGTTACATAAGTCTTTTGTGATTTGATTGTGAGGTATCATAGTTTCCTATGGAAAACATCTGTTCAATAATCCATGAAGTCGTTGTTTAAAAATACTGACTTATCTCACGGTTACTTGTAGTTGTCTCCTTTTGGAATTAAGTTTGCCCGGTACTGCATATAGATAGCATAGGTTTCTCTTGTGCTTTGTAGTCTAAAATCATATCTTTTGATTTTATATTTTCGACATCTATCTAGTACGAAAACCGATCCTAAAATGTTCGATCTTCTACGAAATCCGTGGCTATAAAACATATTTATCGCATTGTTTACGCTTTTTTATTAGGGAAATGCTTTTTTCTTATTAAAATGTATTAATTTAAGTAAAATTTTGTTTTTCTCGTCACTCTCGCGCTATCAAATACTCGAAGAGATTCTCACTTCTTGTGTCAAAACGCGAGATGCTATGTCGCGGAAGTGACGACCGTGCTACCATTTGTAGAGAAAATGTAAGATATGTCGCGCAAGTCACGCTGTCACTTTGTATGTCGCTTGTCACGCATAGTGTGCTACCGCTCCGCGAGATAGCCTCGATCTCGCGGCCCTATGTCGCTCTCGCGCCATAGTGTGATAGCCCTGCAGATAACCATTCCCGTTTCAGTATTTTAGTCTATTTTTGTATCAATAGATGGCGTTGTATATGAACAGAATAATCGATTTTGATTTGTCAAAATCCGAAGGCAAGTTCACAGTGAAAGCAGGAGTTGACCCCGAGCTGGATTTGAGTAAGTAATGTAGCTTTGGAATGGCATAATAAAAATGGCGTACATGTTCTTATATATAGGTGGTGCATACCTGTGACCAAAGCGATGGATTATTGCACCGCTCAGTAATGTATTTTTTTGATCTCGAGTGTCGCATACTATTTCATAGCTCTTGAAATAATATAAAAAAATAAAAGGAAGAAGTTAAATATGAAAATAGTTTTACTTTGTACATTTATTGTAAAATGCTTACGCAGTACCGCCATCTGGCAGCAGGCTTACGAACTACAATTCAACCAACGATTGCTTATGCGTGTACCACAGGATCTTATGAGGATCAAACAACCGTCATCAACTTGCAAATGTTTTGTGTCATTTTACGATACTTAAACAACATGAACATGTATTTTATTGTGTATTTATATACACGCCTCTAAGTATCACAGATTTTAACACGATAAAATTATCCAATTCCTTTTTTCGATCCGACCTTGTAACGAACGCCATCTGTTAATGAAATTATAAACTGTAAACGGAAAACTAATATGTATTCACTCAACTTAGGTCAAATAACACGGGTTTAGGTCACTCAGTGCTACAAATTTTATTCCCACGTTTTTATACACTCACTTTCTTGTTTGTTTGTTTGTCGTTCCGGTTGGATTTTTGCAACTCAATTTTGAGGCACTTCCCGATAAACAAGCAGGCTGAAATTTTCAGAGTAGCTTCAAACCCGATGACAATGCAATTTACAAATATAAAACGGCTGGACCGATTTTGATAAAATTTGTATGGGGTGACTTTTGAGGCAGAAAAAAATAAAATAATAATGAATAGATTTAAAAATTCTAAAACCCACGTTTATAATGTCCTAAAAATAAGAAAATAACCCTACGGGGCTGAAAGAGGGGCCACTCAAAACGTGGTGGCGTATCTTTGCAAGTTACACCCACGATCTATACACGTCATGTAAATATATCCCATTAATAATCCCTTAAATAATATACGCCCCCACTTTTGAGTGGCCCCTCTTTCAGTCCCGTAGGGTTTGCTATTTTCATTAAATAGATTTCTTTTTTTGCTATTTAAAAATCTCATTTTATTTAGAGAAGCAAACAATGGCCAGCCTTCAAGGCCTAATGTCAGAGACTGCTAAAGCTGAGTTGGAGCGCCTGCCGAGCCAAGTAGAGGAGTGCAGTATGGTGTACGTACCGCATCTAGGGTACTTGCTAGCCGTCAGCGGAGCCCTAGACCTGGCCAACCTGCCTGGTATGAAGTTTATGGTGAGGAGAGGAAACGATGATGTTAAACGTCTTATTTATAATATCATTGGGAAAAAAGAAAAAAAGATTGAAGATGATCATTCAATTTTTGAAAAATTCTCTTATTTGTTTGTTTCCTTGTAATGAAATGAAATGATATTTATTTGCTATAAATATGGTTGATTACAGATGTTTACATTCGTTTAAAATAGTTCATACATATTTCGCTTTATGAAGCCTGCAAAATTTTGGTCAAGTCCATGTGGGTCATCAGGACTAATAATTTAAAAGATAACAATTTACATGACAAATGTTATAAAATGTAAAAAATGAATCGCAAAATGTGTTGGTAAGCGCATAACTCCATTCAACGGCCAATTCTTTTTTTTTTTAATATTCGTTGAAGTTCAAGGATGGTTTTTACGGCGACAAAAATTCTAATAATTGCCGGAAAAACTATAAAAACAGCCCTTTTCTATTTCCCATACAAAAGGTTTTGTTTTCTATATGACAGGACGAAGTCTGTCGGGTCCGCTAGTATGAAATACAAATGTCGATTTAAATACAAGCCGTTCAAATGTCAAACAATGAAGGATGCAGCTTAGTGGAATTGATTTTTTTTCTTGTTTCAGTTTCAAAACAACAACTTCATCCATTACAAAAGCAAAGGATGTGAAGGTACAGCGAAATTACTGACCAGATTAATTAATTTCTCCAATAATATGAATCTATTTATTTCTATTAATATTTTTTCACTAATAAAATTGGCTAAAGGACATTTAAATAAACTACACAAGTTCTTAATATAATCCGCCTACTCTTTTGTAGGCAACAGGGATAAGACAAGTCCATTAACACATACACACACATTCTTTATATTTATAAAACCAACAGCACATACAAAAATAAATCTTTACATAAGCCACAAAAGGTTTTATAATATTGACAAAAAAAAACTTTAATATCTTAAATCATTCCCCTCATCAGAGCTGGACGTACTGGTAGGAGACACATACCCTGAAATAGTGGCTCACGAGACCCGCATCATGATGCGATTGACGGCCGTCGTGATGCAGCACCTCCACACCCTGGCTGATGTCGTGGATAAATGTGCTGAACTGGACTGGTGATTGACTCACTTTGCCTTTTTTACAGTTTTCATTTAAAAGAGATTACAGACGGGGGCGGATCCAGAATTATTGTTTGGGGAGACTTGAGATCTGCATCATGCCGATGATATCAAATCGTCTTCACTGCCCGTTGCAACATAATTGGATTACAATGTTATATCTAGGTTATGAGAGGTTTTTTTAAGATAATTTTGAATTTATATTTAATTTTTATTTGATTTTATGTAATGTTTATATTTTTTATGAATTTCTATTGTCTTATAAATATGTAACTGTTGTGTAATTAATTAAATATGTTATGAATTGAATTGATTTGAATTAAAATGTGTAGGATTAAGTTTAATGTATATGGATGACATGAATCTGAAATAAATGAATAATATAATATATTAAAAATAGACACAAATATTCCTTATTTCACCAGCCTCATAGCGATATCCAAAGTATGCAAGGAGATGTCATTCGTCCGGCCGACACTGTCACATACGAGACAGCTGCGCGTCCGCAACGGCTGGCACCCCTTGCTGACGTCACCGGGGGGCGCTGTCACTAATGACATTGACAGCAGCGATGACGGGGGCCTGGTCACAGTGCTCACAGGGCCGAACGCCAGCGGGAAGTCCGTCTTTATTAAACAGATAGGTATTTGTATTCATAATTATAATATAAATCAATTTATTTTGCAATATCGGATAATTTGTCAGTATTACCTTACAATAATTAGAAATATAACTCATACACGATGTTAGCAAACAAATTTAAATGTTCTATAAAATTTACATTACTGACTCATTCCAATAATATTTAATTCAGATTATAATTTAAAAAACCTTTATGTAGTGGTAGGCTCTGATCTGTGTGATCGCGACCTCCATATCTTTGGAATCCATCGACCAATTTGGCTCATATCCAAACCTGAATGAAAAACATTGATCTTATTACTAAATTTTACAACGATCCAACCAACGATTCTCAAGTTATCGTTGAACAAACATTTATACAAATTTACAAACATACATACATACTAATGCCGGATTACCTCTTTCTGCGGAGGACGTGGTTGCTCAGTTTCTTATATGCCTTGGTTAACCGACCGACCCGACCTGACAGGTCAAGGGTTCGAGTCTCAGGTTGCCGTAAGTTATAGCTGCCATGTTCCTCATTGTGCCCGGATAGCGGCGACAGATTCGCAACCTCGCTTTGGGACTCAACATAAATATTCGAAATGCGATGTGTAAAGCCTATGCCTACCCCTCTCGAAGGATTAATTACAGCGTGAGTTTATTTGTGTCTCTGGCTATGGCCTATCGTAAGATTCTCAGAAGAGCAGTATCAACGAAAGGTATATTTTATTTAGGTCTAATAGTATACCTGGCACACCTGGGTAGCTTCGTCCCTGCAGAGGCAGCTACTATTGGCCTGGTCTCCCAAATACACTCCAGGATACAATCCAGCGAGTGCGTCGCCAACCACATGTCCGCATTCCTTATAGATCTTAGACAGGTTTGTATCAGCTCTTTTATCGTAATTTCTGGTGTGTTTATACTGTCTGTGGTTATTTTTACTAAACAAATAGCCTTTCATTTTTAAATAAATGTAATGGATATTTAAAATTATAAAGATATTTTTTTCACTTATATTTTTCATAAAAAGCTTTAAAAAAACATAAATAAACCACACCACGACACACACATTGACTCAGCCCTGCAGTAAGTATCCGGATCCGGGTTCGAATCCCGGCGGGGGCGGGACATTGTGTTATTAGCAAGACGCATTGTTTCGCTTACCGGTCTTGGATGTTGTATTCTTATTTATGTAGTATATACCATATCGTTGCTTAGCACCTGCGATACAAGTTCTTACGATACTTAGTGCAGGGCTGAGTCAATGTGTGTGTCGTGATGTTGTTATTTATTTATTTATTTCTAATAATTCCGGTAAAAAATGTATTGTTCTAACTAATATATACTATTAATATAAACTAGTTCAAAATTTTTATTTTAAATTTTTAACGTTTGATTGAAACTACTAAAGTTTTAAGTTTCTAATAAGTCTTTGTACTAAAAAAAGTTAGATTCTTGTAAAAACGGAATCTACGCAGACGAGACCGCGGGCAAGTTATCTGGTGGCCATAATATGAATTAATATACAAATACAAATGAATTTATATAAATAAATCTGTGACACGCAGATGTCAGTTTCCCTTCGCTCGTGCGGTGCCCAGTCTCTAGTACTGGTAGACGAGTTCGGCGCAGGCACGTGCCCGGCGGATGGCGCTGCGTTGCTAGCGGCGTGCCTCAACACTCTGCTGTGGCGGGACACGTGCCCTGTGGTACTCGTGGCCACGCATGTGCTAGCCTTACCGCGTTATATACTGGACACAACGAAAGTTAGGTTTCTGGTGAGTTCACTACTACAAAATAATAAAAATAATTAACCACATCGCGACACACACATTGAATCAGCCCTGCAATAAGTATCGTTAGAACTTGTGTCACAGGAACTAAACAACGATATGGTATATACTACATAGATAAGAATACTACATCCAAGACCGGTAAGCGAAACAATGCGTCTTGCTAATAAAACAAAGTACTGCCTCCGCCAGGATTGAAACTCAGAACCTGTAGCGTAGCGGTCGGTTGTTTACAACACTGTGCTACAGAGGTCGTCACATAGACTATTATACGCATATGTGCCCTATGGTATATGGAGGGTAGAGGTAAGGAGCGCACACTCTGTGTTACAAAAGTGTCCCCTGAATCGCCTTAAATTAAGAGGGCGTTGCTGTTCCAGAGGACCGTTTTTTAAAGAAAGCGCCAAAAGTGATTCTCCATATAAATATGGAATTAAAATAATTTATAGTTGGTTATTTGGGTACGTTTCATTTATTTTTTTACAATTCGTTAAAAATTATGTGCAAATATACAACAATTGATACATTAAAAATTAACAATATTTATCAAATCATTTGCAATTAATAAAAATTTTTAATTAGGAACATCAACTGTAACTTACCGCTGTTTTTAAACGCTTGCATTTTTTCATACTGTTGTATTAAAATAATATACGTAGGGAAAATAAAGATGATTGTTCATTTTTTATAAACATTTCTCTCATCTTGATATCATTTTCATTTCCATGTCTCATTTTAAGAAAGAAGTTTTGTTTCAACTATCTGGGGTGTCATGACGGTTTGTTTAATGTAATTTAATTTAATCAGTCTTTAGCTTAATTTAAATATTTTTATGGTTTTAAATTTTTTCATATACCTTTTCTTTTGTTTTTTTCTTGCATTGGGATGGGAAGAGTGACAGTAACGGTTTTTGCTCTAATATATTTATTGTTTTTTTTTTTGTGTTTTAATATGTCTTTGTTATCATGTTTGTTCTTTCCCTCTATGTATGTAGCGTTATTTTGAGTATTTGTATATTGTGTTCTAGTGAGATATGTTCATGGTTGTCAGATTTATGTTTGTGATATGTTTTCTATTTTTTTGTATTATTATTTGCAATCTGTCCACTGTTTTATCTCCAAATAAAGAAATAAAATAAAATAATAGATAAATAAATTTTTTGACGTACCGTGGCTTGGAAAAAAGATAACAATGGCACATTTTTCTTTGAACTTGACTTTTTGCGACCACTATCGCAACTTTTTACTGCACAAACTTTACCCATTATCCAATAATCTTTTAATATTATCTTCTAACAATTTTAAAGACAGTACAAATTTTTTAATTTACTTTTGAGCTTTACGTACACAGTACCCATTTCAGGTTAGATGATTTATTTAACTACGATAGCCGTTTAACTTTTAATTACAACACATAAAATAACTACTTTAGCCGGTGAGAATACTTGATATATTATTTTACTATTTTCAATCAGCAAACTCCAAGCCATCTAAAGCAGTTAAATTCACATCATACCCTCCACTACACTAGCGCCATTCTGGCCCCTTTATTTAATGCTATTTTGTGGACACTTTCTAAGTCAAAAGGCTATATGAGTGTGCGCTCCTTACTTCTACCCTCCATACTATGGTACTATGCTACTCAGAAATTTGTTCGTATAGTGAAATATATGCGGTATTGCAAAAAGTATAATTAAACTGATGAGTTATTAACTGCTAATAAATAGATGTTTTAAATGAGTATTGTTTTAATCTCTGTTTGCCATTCATAAGTTACCTATTACGAGTGTATTTATTTTTGATTTGATTTTTTTTAATATTGGCTCTTTTCTTTCATCCGAGATATAGGTTTTCCTAGTTCGAGCATAGTTTATTTATTACTTCTAGATTTTAAGTGTTTTGTTGATATTTAGACCTAAGAAAGACAATTAATTATAATTATTAACATATAATCCATACTCTAAAACATGCAATACGTATTTACAGCAAATTTTTGTAGAAGCAGTATTTACAATCAGAATCAGAATTTATTAAATAAAATACTTATATGTTGATTAAGATGTATATTGATATTTAAGGGCACACTTAAATGAAATTGATTTTAGAACTAGATGTATACTGATATAGAAATTCGAGTACGTAATGCAAGACGGCGCGCCAGTGTTCGTGTACCGCTGCGCGTCGGGCGTGGCGGCGGGGGGCCACGCGCTCGCCGCCGCCGCCGCCAGCCGCCTGCCCGCGCGCCTCGTGCGCCGGGCGCGGGGCGTCATGCCGTGCGTCATGGTAACTACAGCCAGCCGCCTGCCCGCGCGCCTCGTGCGCCGGGCGCGGGGCGTCATGCCGTGCGTCATGGTAACTACAGCCAGCCGCCTGCCCGCGCGCCTCGTGCGCCGGGCGCGGGGCGTCATGCCGTGCGTCATGGTAACTACAGCCAGCCGCCTGCCCGCGCGCCTCGTGCGCCGGGCGCGGGGCGTCATGCCGTGCGTCATGGTAACTACAGCCAGCCGCCTGCCCGCGCGCCTCGTGCGCCGGGCGCGGGGCGTCATGCCGTGCGTCATGGTAACTACAGCCAGCCGCCTGCCCGCGCGCCTCGTGCGCCGGGCGCGGGGCGTCATGCCGTGCGTCATGGTAACTACAGCCAGCCGCCTGCCCGCGCGCCTCGTGCGCCGGGCGCGGGGCGTCATGCCGTGCGTCATGGTAACTACAGCCAGCCGCCTGCCCGCGCGCCTCGTGCGCCGGGCGCGGGGCGTCATGCCGTGCGTCATGGTAACTACAGCCAGCCGCCTGCCCGCGCGCCTCGTGCGCCGGGCGCGGGGCGTCATGCCGTGCGTCATGGTAACTACAGCCAGCCGCCTGCCCGCGCGCCTCGTGCGCCGGGCGCGGGGCGTCATGCCGTGCGTCATGGTAACTACAGCCAGCCGCCTGCCCGCGCGCCTCGTGCGCCGGGCGCGGGGCGTCATGCCGTGCGTCATGGTAACTACAGCCAGCCGCCTGCCCGCGCGCCTCGTGCGCCGGGCGCGGGGCGTCATGCCGTGCGTCATGGTAACTACAGCCAGCCGCCTGCCCGCGCGCCTCGTGCGCCGGGCGCGGGGCGTCATGCCGTGCGTCATGGTAACTACAGCCAGCCGCCTGCCCGCGCGCCTCGTGCGCCGGGCGCGGGGCGTCATGCCGTGCGTCATGGTAACTACAGCCAGCCGCCTGCCCGCGCGCCTCGTGCGCCGGGCGCGGGGCGTCATGCCGTGCGTCATGGTAACTACAGCCAGCCGCCTGCCCGCGCGCCTCGTGCGCCGGGCGCGGGGCGTCATGCCGTGCGTCATGGTAACTACAGCCAGCCGCCTGCCCGCGCGCCTCGTGCGCCGGGCGCGGGGCGTCATGCCGTGCGTCATGGTAACTACAGCCAGCCGCCTGCCCGCGCGCCTCGTGCGCCGGGCGCGGGGCGTCATGCCGTGCGTCATGGTAACTACAGCCAGCCGCCTGCCCGCGCGCCTCGTGCGCCGGGCGCGGGGCGTCATGCCGTGCGTCATGGTAACTACAGCCAGCCGCCTGCCCGCGCGCCTCGTGCGCCGGGCGCGGGGCGTCATGCCGTGCGTCATGGTAACTACAGCCAGCCGCCTGCCCGCGCGCCTCGTGCGCCGGGTAGTCTCACTTGGTAGTTAATTGGCGGGAACAGGAAGTGTCAGTTAAAATTTTCTTATTTTACCGTCTTTATTGTATATCATCAGAATTTAAAGTGAAAAATGCTATAAAAAATGAATAGTGCTGTATAAATGTAGGAAAAATGAAATAAGACGATTACTGTAGGCAGATTCATCATTTCATTTATCATTTTCATTTCTTGTAAAAACTTGACTATAAATATTTGACACTGACAAAATACTCAAAAGTTATTGCTATGTTGATGGCAATGCCATTAAAAGAAAAAAAACTGCCGCATACTCAATGACGAGATTTCGTTCCCAATGTGTACCAACGGGACCCTATCACTAACCGCGCTGTCTGTCTGCCAACAAGATGTATCTGAACCGTTTTTTCACAGTGTTTTTTAACAAACTCATAATAAATTAAAATGCGAATTTTCCTAAATTTCCTAAATGAAATTCATAAATTAGCTGAGTCATCATGAAAAATACTCGTATTGAATTGATACCTGGGAGTTGAAAATGAGACGCCCAGCATTTACGGGACGTTACTTCCCAATACCACGTTCGCCTTTAATGAATGACTGTGCCCTGTGACTCGGTTTTTTTGCCTTAGTCTTAAATCTAACCCGTTCATATTTCTTTCATCAGAAACTTATAGACAAGTGTTAAAAATTTGATTAGGTACTTTAACATTTTACTTCCCCAATATTCGTCTCGCATTACAGGACAACAAGCTACCTCCGCCGAACAAGAAAATAACCGACAAGTTGAAGAACTTAGCAGAAACAATAAAGAAGGACCTCCTTGCAGAAGACATTTAATAAAAAATTACACTTTACATAGCAACATTCAATAAATATGTAAAAATTCAAAATAAAAACATAATAATAAATTTTACAAATACTTATTCCATTAATGATATTTTCCACTTATATTTAAAATGGAATGATTTTTGAAATGCTTCGGACATATAAAATTAAGCAACATTCAAGCTTTTGTGACAATCACCATATGATTGTGCTCAACTTTTTCTCAAAATTTGACATCATAATTTCACTCTGTCATTCATACATTGGCAACACTAATTATATATTAAACCAAAATCTAATTCTGATTGTTTTAAAGGGTCTACCTATTATTAACAGACATCGATTTACGTAATTACATCCATTTAAAATACCAATTATTTAAACGAGGCCGATTGAAACATTTTCTTTATGGTAACACATTTATATCAACTTGAAAGCGGAATGTCAACGCCTCACCTTTACCTCTCTGTCAAATGCAGATAAGTGTGCCTTGCAGTATGAAATTCCATTATCAATATACTTTATAGATATACAGTGAAATATAAAACTAATAAAAAAAAATACAAAAAAGCAAGGGACCCTTGAAATAAACCTGTATCTTGGGCGTCAAAAAACAACGTAAACAAATTTATTAATTATTAAATCAAATTACTAAGCATTTTAAATATAAAAATTTAATACACAACAAATTTTCAAAACTTCATTAAAAATAGGTATCACTTTAGGTTCGAGACAGAAAAAATAGAAATTTCTAATAGAAATATTCAAATTATAGCAAAATCATCTTTAAGAACAGAACAGAAACGGCAGATAAAAAAAAAAGACAAAATGTCACTTGTCATTATATACAAAAAGTCCACCTAAATTCGATTGGGTAGACATTTGGTGAGGACATTTTCTATCATTTTATTGTGTATTTATAAATTATTAGATCGATGAATTTCATACAAAAACACCGAACGGGTGAAGTTGATGCGAATTTGATCCGTTTACGAATTGATAGGTTTGTTACAATTGCATTATGAATTCTTACTCTATGGTCGTTTAAACCGGCGACATTTAGTGAGTAAACATTTCCAAGATCGTTATATACTTTCACTCGTCATGTTATGTGCCTGCTAGAAACATATTTACATAGATTTCATCTGCTGCATCAACTCTTCCAGTGATAGTTCAGATGCGGCTACAGCGCCACCTGTGCTTGATTCCGGTGTACTGTTGTCGACCGGGATGCTGTACGCCAACTGAAAACAAAATTAAATAAATACATGAATATTTCATATTTATCTGACAACTTATATTAAACACATTGACTCAGCCCTGCACTAAGATATAATCTTGTATCGCAAGCACTAAGCAACGTCATTGTTTATACTACATAGACAAGAATACAACATCCAAGACCGGTGAGCGAAACAAGGCGTCTTACAAATAACACAAAGTCCCGCCCCCGCCGGGATTCGAACCTGAAACCTCTAGCGTAGCAGTCGGCTGTTTACACCACTACGCCACAGAGGTCGTCAACAATAAACATTGTTTTACTTTCGGTCATTTCGGTTTACATTAGGTCGTATTGCGACTTTATTAAAAACAGATTTTAAAAAAAGTGTCCCGTTTTCATGCACACATGTTTCTGTATACACTGTTACACTGTATACACTGTACATGTTACTGTTTCCAGCGATTACAAATCTAGACTCTAATTACATATACCTACACACCAAATTCATTATTGCAACACGGATGACGTCGACGGCCTAAATTCGACTACGCGTGTGCAGAGTCAGCGCATCGCGACCGACGTGACGTCAAGCCGACCACTGCGTTTCCCCCGTCACCAAAATCAAGACTCACTCTTGTTCTAGCATCGAACATCAGCATAACATAGGCTTAGGACACTAAATGTAATTTTTATATTTCTTTTAATTAAAATTGTTAAAATAAATTTAGTTTCACTTATATCCTCCGGCCATAGCCTACGTAATTCTCTATATAAACTACCTAGTTATTGTATCTGATAATCTTGTAAATGTCATTACCTGCACACCCTCGGCAAGGTTCAAGTTGGAGGGCGCCTCTTCTTCCGGTGAGTTCTCATCGACTAAACTTATACCTTGGGGAAAAATATCATGATAAATGAAATAACGAATATAGAATGAAAGATTAATTTAGTTTCCTTGACACTTGTGTAATATGTACCGAAAAAATACAGACAATAAAGCCTCGTATTCACTAGGCAATTGATGGGCGACACATGACGATCAACATCCTACACGCGCTATATAAAGCCTCGTATCTGTTAGGCAACATTTTGAAGAGCGACATGTCTCGCAAAATGTTGTGCATCAATTGTTGCCTAGTGGATACAAGGCTTGACACGTCAAATGGTTCATAATAGTTGTCTTTTACACATTGTTCTTGAGTACTATAAATATACGTAATAATAAAAGTACATAATAGAGGTATGTGAATACAAAATACACAGAAAACATCTGAGAGTTCTCGAAAGCTCTCGTAAAATACTCGTGTTAATATTTAATTCAAATTATCAAAATATCAGTAAAAGCTGGTATTCGAACCCTAGAGTTCACGGTTTATTATGCGTGTAGTATTCAATATACGTGCAGTACGCAATATACGTGTAGTACGCAATATACGTGCAGTACGCAATAAACGTACAGTAGTATACAACATGCGTAAGGAGTACACAAAACACGTGCATACCCCAGGCGTTGTCGGCGTGCAGCGGTGCGTCGTCCTCAGTGACCTCCGCAGCGAGCTCCACCGCCGCCGGACGCGCCGCCGCCTCCGACTGCCGGGCAACGCACCAGCTGTCCGAGCATTGCGGGTTCGGCTGCGAAGCCACAACCATATCATGCGGATATTATGATGATATTAATACATCCTTGGACTCAGATGCCATGAGATGATACGCAGGATACTTTTAAACCCAAAAAATACCTTCCAGAGAGATTAAAAAACTAAATCTACAAACAAGTCTCGAGCAAACGCTAGTTTCTTATAAAACAACTAATGGATATTTTTTGTTGAGTAAAATTTAGCAAAATTAAATAATTGATTGTGTGCAATAAAAGAAAAAATATGTTTTGGTTCATTCTTTCTTGAGAACGTGGTAGCTCAGTTCGTTACATGCATTGCTTGACCGACCCGACCCGACAGGTCGAGGGTTCGAGTCTCGGATTGCCGTGTATTGTAGCTGCCATGTTCCTGATTGTGCCCGGATAGTGGCAACAGATTCGCAACCTGTCACACTGGCACTCAACATGAACATGCGAAATGCAGTGCGTAACGCCTCTGCCGACCCCTCTCGAGGGATTAATTACGGCGTGAGTTTTATGTGTTATTTTTTACGTGGTTCCTTCTTACATAAACATGCATACATCTACATATATACTACATATATATAAAGCACATACCTTCAGACTCATGGTCGGGAAGAAATCAGTGAGCGCGCTGTATCCGAGATAATGAGTGACATTACCGAAATTTAGTAGGTACTTGAGCGTGTTTTGTACTGAAATACAATATATGGCATGTCACTTTACTATTGCAAATTAAACAGGTCCGAAACACCCGAATTAGTCCAGGGGTCAACGAGATATAGGGGGTCGAGAGATCACAGTTTGAAAACCACTTGTTTGTTTTTTTTTTTAAATTAAACTTCTCTTTTATGAATAACTAAAATATATAACTTTTTTTTTTAATTTAAATATAGATAAATATTTGTCTTCGATCCCGCCTGATGTTAAGCGGTGAGGGAATCTAAGGTGGAACATGCGTACACAGGAGAAACCTATTCAAGAGTCCCAAGCAAATAGGTACAGATTATAAAAGAATTCTCGAAGCGCAACATTTGCGCGCGAAATATCACCTCAAAAAACAGGGGTGTCATAGAAAACCTTTTGTGATAGGAACATTTGCCTCTGTACGAACGAATTGACACAAGCTATGGAGCGTGAATTTAAAGGCAGTCGGGTGATTACACCACTGCTCCACAGAGGTCGTAAACTTTTTAAAAAAGGGCACAGGTTTTTAAAGGAAATATGTGTAATGTTCAGTATTTTACCCAGGAACCCGGCTACAATGCCCATGGTGGTGGGCAGGCTGGCGGCACAAACTCCCTCCCTTTTCAACGTCTTCTCGTCTATCTTCGAAGCTACAATAAGCGGAGGTGCGCACTGTAAGAGGAAAATCAAAACTTAGAACTATAACAGAAGAACGCATAATCTCAATCTCGCCTCTGTTCGTCTTCTTTTTTGCAACATAACGTATATTATAAACACAAATATGGATATGCACAAATACTTAAGTTTTTTTTTGAGGGCGTGGTAGCTCAGTTTGTTAAACGCCTTGCTTAACCGACCGACCCGACCCGACAGGTCGACGGTTAAAGTCTCAGGTTGCCGTAAGTCGTAGATACCACGATTCCCATTGTGCTGGGATAGTGGCGACAGATTCGCAACCTGTCACACTGGGATTCAACATAAACATGTGAAATGCGTGCAACACCTCTGCCTACCCCTCTCTAGGGATTAATTACGGCATGAGTTTATGTTTTGTTTAGATTTTTTCAAATATCTGACTTATTAACTACATTATAAAGCTTCAAAGTCGTTAGACACAGAGATCCGATATGTCCTATGATGTCAAAGTACACAGGCGACATAAAACTTTCATACAAGAAGTTGTTCTGATGAGCGAGATAGATAAATTTACTTTTAATGATCTCCCTGGTTTATCGTTCAATTCTAATTCTGTTTTCACTATAAATATACTATTTCCATATACTTTGCGATAAATTGATTGAATAATCAAATTAAATATTATGCATATTCAATATTATTTCACAATTAACCTAAAAAAGCTAAACAAACTCTTTTAAATTTCAATATTCAAGTTTTCGTCAGCCTCGAGCTGTCACATTTCGGAAAATAAATTTCGAATTATTCGAACGACGAACGTGAATACAGTTCCCTTCGAGAAGCTGTCGAATCCCAGTCCATTTCGCTTTCCGAGACCATTGTGGACAGACCTCCTGGTGTGTAGGGACAGGCATTTTCTCAAACTAGTCTACCTAGCTCAGTGGCGGTACTGTCATAGAAGCCCAAAAGCCCGGCTTGCCCTATCAAACTAAAATAAGTTCTCGCTCTTATTCATTCATTAACAAATCAAACGACTTTTTTTAAAGCCACCGAAATTGTGGTTTTGCTGACATGTTCGCAAACTTCTGAGTGTTTTGCTGACCTCGTCCACGCCAGCAAGTCCACAACGGACGTATGAAGTATATCTCTCGGCTTGCCCTGTACTAAAACTCTAGGCACGCCACTGGCCTAGCTACTTATACTTACTTTAGCTTTAGTGACTTAGTTATAAGGAATACAGATAAATATAAAAGCAAACTAACCGCAAAACAAGCCGTCTCCCCGGGGCTCACGTACTGTATATGCCCGGACACGGCGTTCTCACTGACCCCGGACTCGAACCAGCGCTGGTTGAGCTCGTTGCAGGCTGTGTTGATCGCCATCCGCGCTTCGAAGTTGTCCACGCAGCTCAGAACCAAGTCTACCGGACCGCCGATTAAACTTCCCGTACTGGTGGACACGAAACATTGGATCCAGTTAAATGGGTATGGAAGTTTAAATGTATTCATAAAGGGAAGTTTATATTTGACTATTTTCAGGGTGGAAAACGGGATCCTATTACTAAGCCCCCGCTGTTATCTCATAAACCTTAATAGCTACAGTCTTGAAATTATCAGATAATGTTTATTTCTGTTGCCGCTATAACAACAAACACTAAAAACATGAAGAAATTTTAAAAAAGGGGGCACAAAAACACGAAACGTAATTTTTCCAATGACTTTTCTTCCTCTTGTTTTTTACGAAATTATCTAAAAAAAATCATATTAGTTAATCTCTTACCATGGCACGGAACCCTTTATGTGTAAGAGCGACTCACACTTGGCAGGTTTTTTCGACAAGTAATTTCGTACGAAGTAATTTATCACCATACCAAATTTAATTGAAGTCTGTTCAGCGGTTCAGACGTGGAAAGGTGAGAAACCTTCGCAATTACATATTTCAAAATAAATTTTACTCAGAGAAGACGGTAGATTAAAAAATATGTTTTGTTTTTGAGTACGGTAGCCATATTCTTGTTTACCATCTTTATAACGTAATTATAAAGCCGATAATAAAAAAAAATCTGATAAAACTGAATATAGAACCTTTTTGAAGTAACAGGTACAGTAGGTTCATCATCATCAAAGTCATCATCTATCGTCAAGCTTACCTGATGGTGTCGCAAAACTTTTGGAAATTTTCTACGGTTGTGATGTTGTAGTTATGTGCTTCGATGCTGACGTCCGGATTGATGGCCTGCAACGTGCTTGCCGCAGCAGCCACCTTGCTGAGACCAGCCTGGTGCGGTTGGAAGAACAGCCGGTTCATGTTCGCCAGCTCCACCTTGTCATAGTCGAAGAGTATCAGCTAGAAAGGAGGGATGTAGTCAGTACTGTGGCACATTTTCAGATTAACCTCTTTGAACCGTGGAAGATGATCACAAGAATTATGATTAAAGGAAGGAATATAAAAGCATATTGGAAAAAGATTTTTTTTTTGGACTAAGAAAAATAGGCTCTATCCGAAGGGGATGTCAAAAAGACCACACAGTGACTTGGCCAGAGATGGACCTGAATATAGCATTTTTTTCTTTCTTCATTTTATTTGTTTTTAATGTCCATTAATAAAGTCCGAAAAAACAATAATATTTTATAATACAATATAAATATAATAATTTTATATTAAATTATGTAACTTATTTATAGATTTTATTAATATTGTTTAGTCTTATTTAATTATTACTGTAACTGGGAATATCTCATGCAATAACAATAAAAACAAATAATCATTAAAATCATAAATCACTAAATAATCATTCAAAATACTACAAGCTTGGTTTATGTTTAAACTTTTGAAATAAATTGTGTATATTTCAGTTATTGTCCATGTACAATTCTATTTTATTATTGAAAACTAAAAAATAAATTTTAAAATTCCCGATTAGACATATTTGCGTACATTCGATTGTTCGTCCTGACATTCACCCCTATAACTTTTGAATGGGAACCGATATCGATCATAGCTAAGAACACGCTCGATTAAGTCACCTTTCAAAAAATTAAAAAACCGCATCAAAATCATTTCATTCGTTCGAGAGTTATGATGCCACTGACAGACACACAGGCAGACACATCAAACTTATAACATCTATGTTTTTGCGTCGGTGGTTAAAAAATGAAGCCTAAGTGACTTTCAAAAAACAGTAATAATTAGGAATTTATATATTATTTATTAATAAATTTAAATAAAAATATGAAAATCAATATTTAAATTTATAAAATTATTATTAATTATATTTGGAAGTTGTAAAAAATCTATTTATAATTGAGAATTGGTAATAGGTTACTGTCAGGCAATCAGCAAGTCATTTAGGTTATACAATTAAACAATAAATCTACAATCAACATCAAGTGGTGACTTTAATTTTAAAATTGTCTTTTAATATATTTTCCATTTGAGTTTTATCTGTTAAATTGAGTTGTAAAACTAATTTTCCATTATCTTAATTGGAAATAATCAACATTACAATTAATATTAATAATTATGGTAATAGGCAATCAGATATCAAATCAACAGGGTTCTATCATTTCACATGGCTTGCCTACCTTTATTTCTTAAAGCATTATAAAAGAACACCCTGTTGGTTCCAGAATATTGCACCCAAAAAACACTTTAAAACAGCTTCTGTGGTGCAATAGTCTATACCACTAGTTATAACAGTTGAGATCCCAGGTTTGAATCCTGGTGAATTAATTTTTGCAAGCAACAGCTCTGACATCTTGGATATTCTCTATGAATATATAGTCTATTTTTATAGATGCCTGGCACAGCGCAACCCTGAGTAATACATACATAAATTTAATTGAGGCTAATATCTTACAAAACTATCTTACTATCGTACAAAAAAACAAATTGAGAAATTTGTTTTAACATGATAAGAAAAATAAATTTAATATTTTAATTTAATATCATTATAATTTTTTACTTATTTATTTTAAAATACTTTTTCATTCTTCATTATTATTTATGTGGTATTTTCAATTGTTAGTTACACACAATTGCACTATCACTGAAGATATTACATTGCCTAGCTTGAGTTTAACAGCTTTTTGTTACCTTCCCAATGCCACACCGGGTCAGCATCTCAGCAGTGACACTGCCAACTCCTCCCACACCCACCACAGCCACTGACTGCTCCCTTATCTTCTCATAGTTGTCCACTATACCCATTCGCTTTAATGCCATGAGACGACTACGGAAACAGAAATCTATGAGTAATTTCACACAATTAATTTAGGACATTGATAACCAAAACAATAGCCTTTGACAGCCTCAGTCAAGCTCTTCGGTTTAAATCCCAGTGGGAACTTTGTGTTACAAAAATGCATTTTTTCACTTACCAGTCTTGGATGTAGTATAATCTATGCATTTTATACCATATTGTTGCTTACCACCTGTGATAAAAGTATTCTACAATCTTAGTACAGGTTGTGTGTTGTGATGTGTTATATTGTGTGTTATCTTACATCATTTGTTGTGTGTTATATTAAAGGTATCATCATCATTTATCACTATCATGTCAAGGAGGCATTGAAACTCAAAACCTTTAGAAAGTAACAATTTAAAGGCCTACTGTTATTTAACAAAATAGCACTTACAACAATAAAATATTACATGTAATTCATAATAAGTTATTAATGCAATGTATCTCGCCTGTAAGGATTGGAGTCGACCACCTCAGACGACATGACTTCTATCTTCTCTCGCACCGGACCCGCATTTCCCTGGACGGCTGCTAGCTTGGCTTCCAACTCCTGCACCTTCTTCTGCAATTCAGCCACAGTCGCCATTGCAACTATACTTCTTTCTCAGTACACTCGATTTAACTTTTTCACAATCAAAATAGAACACTGCCTGTGTGAACAGCTGGATAGCCCAACGTCATATGTCAACGTGACATTGACGTGCCACGTCTGACTTTGACAACTAACTTTTTTCAGCAAAAGTAAGACCAAAATTATCCTTTTGTACTACTATAAATTTACTTATGGGAATAAAATTATGTCGTTGTAGTCTATACCAATATTATAAAGAGGAAAGGTTCGATTTTTTGTTTGTTTGTTTGAATGGAATAGGCTCCGAAACTACTGAACAGATTTGAATAATTCTTTCACTGTTGGAAAGCTACATTTTTCCTGACTGACATAGGCTATATTTCATTTTAAAAAAATGGGGATCCTTACTTAAATTACAATAAAGTGTAAAAAATATCAAAGACTTCTTTACATCGCGTACGCTGCGAATACTATTGATGATAGAACAAAATGATATAATGCACTTTTTTTAGAACACACCATTATCTACAAAAAATCAGCGGCAGCATGTCTCTAACTATTATAAACATGTCACAATAAGCGTCTTTTATAAAAATAAAATAATTAAAACACCACCGCTACAAAAAGCTCTTTATTTGTACCTTGTTAAAATAAATTTATAAAATTGAGATATCACGAGTTTAAAACTTTGAAAAAATTGACTCCATTCGGCTACTCATGCGTTGTAGGGCGTCACTCGGGCAGGGGTACGGGAGGGGAGTAAAGATATCGAAATAAATTTGCCGCCCTGCCGCGCGGCTCACCCGCGCGGTCGTCTACCCGTACGAAGTCGGGGCGGGCCGCTAGTTTTAGTTATAAAAAGTATATAAAAAACTGCTAAATAAAAGGTATGACCTCATATTGTATAATTTTTCTTATAGAACTATGTGGACAAAGAGTGGCAATCTTATTTATGGCTCCATGCTCTAGCATCACTATAACTGGGTGGACCCTTTTGGAAGACATCAGGCTGCGTATAGCTGTTTGTCTTCGATTAGGAGATCCTTATGTCCTCGTTGTGACATTTATTCATTTATTTACATGGATGGGTTGATGGATTAACTGGCTCACCATGGCCTTGCTTGCCTATAAATGCTGGTAGTTTAACATTTCAGCATAAACGATATGATCTATTCCTCTAGCCCTGTGCGCTGTGTCCGTGTTTTAAGCCACCTGTGTGTCTACCATGAATTCGGATGATTTTTCTACAAGTGAGATAGCATAGTTTACTACAGTGATTTTGTACTGAGAATCTTAACTCCCCATCGATCCGTTAGAAGCGCTTTGCAAAAAAACACTAACTTTCCAATGACGGCCATAAAATATGTAATGATTCCAATATAAAGCGGAACACTATTAATATTATAAATAAACGGAACGTGATTCACAAAACTACGTCTGGGTTTACGTTTTCTTTTAAACCCTGGGTAAAAAAATCGAACGATTGTTCATTTATTTTGAATGAGCTATGAGCGGGCCTAGTCAGGTCATAAATTCTGTCACATGTTTGATATAAAATAATTGAAACAAGTTTATTCATTATGTAACCATTTATATACCAAAATGAACTTAACAAAACATAGATTCTTATGACACTAAATTTTATTCAAAATGACCTTCGTGATTTTAAATACAGGCCTTCAATCTGCGTGGCCAGTCGTCTATCGCAGCACGAACGAGGTCCATGTCAATATCGGCGTCTGCCTTAATCAAGGATGTCTTGAGTGACTCCAAATTGGGATGAGGCTTTGAGCACGTCTTTTCCTCCAAGTGTTGCCATATCTTGTAATCTAACAGATTCAAATCTGGACTGGAGGAGGGCCAGTCTTCGTGCAGGATGAAGTCGATTTAACGCGCCGCAAGCCAGTCTTGTGTGCTCTTCGCTCTATGAGCTGGTGCCGAATCTTGTTGGAATACCCGATGCCTGTTATTGAACATGGTATGAGAAACAGGTTCCACAAGGTTCGTCAGGACTGTATTTTGATAAACAACTGCTTTCGTTTTTACACCTTTCTCACAAAAATGTACCTCTGTTAAGCCCCAATAAGAAACTCCCAACCATACCATGAGCGAGAATGGAAAATGACCTCGTTGGACACGCGGAATACGGTTGCTCGCTTCTCCACTACTATGTGCGTACACCTTATCATTTTGCTTGTTGTAGCTCTCTTCTACGGTAAAAAAATTTTCATCCGAAAAAAGAATTTCCCGATAATTTTTTCCCGCGTACCGCTTCAACAAAGCGCGGCATCTCTTCAGTCTCAGGTCCATTAGACGAGCATTCAAATGATGTCCTGTTTTTCTTCGATATGCTCGAAACCCTAAGTCTTCATTTAACACCCTTTTCATCGTGGTTCTGCTTAACCCCATCTGAAGGGCTAACAGTTTCTGCTTCCGTTTGGGATTTCTTTGAATTCGCGCCTTCACAGCTTTTATCACTGCTGGAGTCCTAACAGACCGAGGGCGACCACTTCTTGACCTGTCATCTACTACGATAAAAGAATCAGTTGGTTATGTTCAAATTTTTCAGTATGTATGTCAAAAATTTGAATTGGCGCGTAACCGCAACGATGCAACGCAATAACTGCAACACGGTCTTCTTTAAGCGTCCACTCCGTATTTAAAAAAGAGTAAAATTCTAAAAAGTATACATTTTATTTTCATGAACAATTCGAAATTCGAATTCAATAAACTTTTTTGTTGCCAGCATTCTAAAAGAAAAGTTTTTACTGTGTGACAATACTTATGACCTGACTGTGTATTTTACTAAATAAATGCTGATTCTTTGTTCAATCCTGTATTCCCTCAATTTATTTTCATAAAATTACGATTTTTATAATAATGGTACAAAATTCAACGATGTTGAAAATTACAACATTGTATTAAAAGCTTTCATGAAGTTGAAAATATTGCATTTTTTTTGCAAGTTTTTATTCGATTTCAGATGTTAGCAGATTATTGAAATTAATAGATTCATTGTAAAGTAGAGACTTCTATCGTTAAATTGGACAGACTGTGCCTTATCAGATACTTTTTCCGAAGAATTCAAAAGGTGCAAATAGTGTGTTTCCTTTTGTATCAATTACATAATTATGTATTTGATTGTGCCCTTTGGTTTCGAGACAGTGGGTTCTTGGAGTACGAATTTTAAAAGTTTTCCAGAAGTCGTTGGTCGCTTTTGCGTTTCGCTATGAATGAAAATCTCATTACTAAGTACAGCATGAAAAAAGCCAGTCCTAAGGAGGCATTCCCTTGGATGTAAATACTCGTAAGTATAAAGATTTTACTAGGTTTATAGTTGAATAATTAAATTCTTTTCATTTAATTTCTATCGTATAAAAATTTGAACAAAATCATTTGTTCATAGGTTAGGTTTTTATAAACATGAAAAGCTGTTCGTTTGAGACGCTATAAATCAAAGATTTTGAATTATCTTTTTTTACTCCAATATAGAGAAGGATAAAAAGGTTAAGAAATATGGGAAAATGCTCCTACAGGAACAGTCACATGGTACGAAGTTCTCAGGGTCAAATAGTCTGTATTAAAATTAAACACAAACTAAAGGAAGCATAGACTTTGAATAACAAAATCTGTGATCTTTTATTTTAGACTTGTGGAACACTTTCCTGTCAACTTAAGTCTGAGGTTACAGTTATTTTTTCAATATGTCTCTACCTGTCCACGCCTTGTATCGCAGAGACAGTATTATATGAAATTAATAAAGAAAATTATCAATTCTCAAAACAACTACCGATATAAAACCGTATATGAGTTATTCATCAGTAACGAACGAGGTAATATGTAGTTTCATTACGTAACCAAACAAAATTAAGAAAAAAAAAAAAGAAATGCCGGCGCGTTGTTAGCGACGTCATCAACATTTCACATCGAAATAACAATATTTTTAATTAGGTGTTAGATTTTAGATTATTTAGTTTCTTATAGGGCTAGTTTTCTATTGCACAACATTACGAGATCAAGATTGATCTTAAAATAGACAAAATTATAAAAACAGTTAAGTAAGTACTTAGCGGAGGCTGGAACCGGTTTCATAGTTGTTATAAAATTGTTTTTAAAGATGGACGTTGGTATAGTTTGCATAAGTTTTGGTTAGATATTAACATTCCTACCGAGTGGTTTAGTTTCATTGATATAGTTAGTTACCTTGTTGACAAAGAAGCGAAAGAGTGTTTGTAAAGGGTCCACTACTAATCCAGCCTTAATTTAATTCAGTAACATAACCGGTGTGCTCCAAAACGCACGATGCGTCTTTCGTAGCGCGTTTAAATGTTTAAAAAAATAAAGTGACACGGAATACCATGTTTAAAAGTAAGTTGCTCTCAGTTTTTATAACAAAAACATTATTCGGTGTTTACTATAATCTAATTTTATTAGAATTTCTCGCAGTCACATATATCTAAGTAGGTATTATGTTGTAATAGGCACGATGAGACGTGAATCTTATTCGATTCTTCTTTATTTCAAGTTTGATATTCATATGAATTTATCTATTAAAAAAATAAAGTCTTAATTAAAGTTTGTCAATATGAGAAATAAAAAAAGGGAAAATTTAGTGTTTTACTGTTAAAGTTTTGAGTTATTTAAACACAAAACGCCTGAGATAAGATTTAAGATATATAGACGCGCCTACAAGAATTTTTAACGAATGCTGCATCATCTTGAGCAAACAAGCAAACGGTTCCTTGATGGAAAGTGATACCGTCGCCTTTCGACATGACGAAGCCCTTGATGTCTAGAACGCCAAGAGCACCACTTATACGTTGCCCATTTAATAGTAAAGATGTTATACCTCTCGTGCCGGAAATTACATTGGCTCTCCAATCCTTCTAACCGAAACACAACGAACTGCTTCACGGCAGATTTATAGAGTCCCAGACAAAAGAATAGGTACATAACAATTAAATATTTTAGTATAAATACTCGATGACCAAAATGGTTTTCGTAAAGCCACAGAATACTCAATGGTAAAGGCATTTAGGTATTAATTTTTATAACAGTTTAGATATCTGAAATATGAAATATATTTGAAGGATCATTTTTTCTAATTAAACCTTACAACCTCATTAAAAAAATATATATCCCTTTAGTTAAAAAGTTTGTTTGGTTTAAAAGTAAAAGCAAATTTTTAATACGAGTATTTACTCTAAGTTCTGACCTAACTGATCTTAATTCGTGCAGTTTTTTTCAACCCGCCCGACTGCAGGATTATTAAAAATACCTACTTATATACAACACTGTCGGCCTATAAGTGAATCACACTCAAACTGCTGAACCGATTTTGATGCATTCAAATATATAATTCATGGTACCTTAGAGATTTTTAGGGAAAGTCGCAGGAAATCAGCAATAGCTGTTAAACAATAACTATATTATAGCATAACTTACTTCTACTTTATTTCATACACTAGCGAATTCAGGGGGCCAGGGGGCTCGAGCCCCCCAAAGACAATTTTCAAAGTGTTTCTTAAGAAGGTCGACAGTTTTTGTAAGAGAGTGAACTGTCAGTAGATCCACCACTGATTACATACTGACTATAACTGGCTAAACAAATAACTTTGGAATAGTTATCTACTGTGACAGCAACACAACAAGTGTTGCTATACCTAAAAGTGTTTCAGACGAGTATAGGCTACAGCGCCTTTTTAAATCGTTGTGTTCTCTAAAACCTTTCAATTAACGCTGTAATTATAATGACATAAATAAAATCTGACAAAATTTCATTTAAGAAACTTAAAACTGATTTGTTTTTCTCCATTTCAATACGTCATTATTATTATCTCGGACGCTGAAATGGTGTTTGAAATTTTACAAATTGTTGAATTTATCTTATGCTGCTTTTATTTATTTATAAAAGCATTTAAACATGCAATAAACCTTTAATAAATGACTATTTTAGTCTAGTCACTGAGGCAATGGCATAACCTAGAAAATACAGGGCCGTCTGCGTAGTTAGCCCCTTGCGTTCGATCGTTAAATGCATGAGCTGAACATTTGGCAGTTTTAAAAAATTGGGGGCCTAAACTAATTATAAACCATACAACTATAAAATTGTCTTAAAGCTTTTTGAAATAAATTTTTGTTGTTATTTTAGGTTCAGGTCCAACCATGATGCAGCGGGCATCGACAAGCAGCGAGCGTACGCCGCTTGTCACACCGACGTATATATTTGAGAGCAGTCTCGCCAGGAACTACCAAAAACGTCTGAGGAACTTTCAATGTGCCATCTGCGTGTCGCTCATGTAAGTAAACTTTTTCTTTTGCCAAGCACAAAGCTGCAATATTCGTTTAGAGGACTCTCCTTTTTTCCTAAACGACGGCCCGGAGGCCTCAGCAGCTTTACCGTGACTTAACTCTACCGTGGCTATCGTTTCCTGTACAATCGACTGTATCATCTTTATAAAGACAACACAAGAAGATGTAAAGCAAAGGTACGACCGCCATACCTGTTTTCCTCACTATCGAGCCTGAACTTGTACAGACCCGGTCGAGAGCCAGACTATTGAGGGCCATTTGGGGTTTTCACGCAAAAGACGTTCTAACACTTGTGAGGACACTACTGTTAATCCTGGTTAACAGGAGTAGAAGTGGTGAGACAGTGAGGTGCACCGCGAAATAAAGAGTTAAAGAAAAAAAAAACAGATGCGTCGCCAAAAAAAATTGCTAGGTGCAACAAGGATCAGGCCCCCTGGATATAAAAATACTCGTTTATCAAGTAAAGAGGAGCTTTTGTTTAATTGTTACTGTGTTTTATTGCAATTGCCATGAGTAAAGACTTGCTTTAAATGTAAAGCTTTGTGTACTCTTGACTGTACCTACCTATCATTTACATCTTTCAATTATATTTTTTTAATCTTCTATTTTTATTTAAACTGAGCCCACAACCTGAACTATAGCTGGCGAGAATGCTCTTGAAGAAACATTCAGCCACAATCACAATATTGAAAGTGACGATGTATCCAAAAATTGAGGATCCTAACCTAATTCCTATTTATTCTCAACTATATACATGATTTCGTTACCTATCAAAGCAATTAAGCAGGAAAGTTTGTAGTCTCAAATAGAAGTTAGCTAGCGAACTCACCTATCTACATATCCTTTAATTAAGAGTCCTTGTTTGATTTAAATAAATAAAGTTTGCAGCGTGTTTTTACTTCAGTTTTGCAAGTAGTTATGAGTGTAACCGTGATCAGATCACCATTAACCAATTTATATAAGATTAATTAAATTAAAATCATATAGCATCACAATAATCACATAGCACAACGCAAACCAATAAAAAAGTTCGGGATCATTAAAATCTAACCTTTTTTAACGACTACAAGTTATTGTCAACCACAAAAACCACAAATCAACTGAACATGTGCTGTAGGTAGAGCCTATTTATGTTTTTACCATTACTGCTATAAACATCACATAAAAAATATACTAATGAATGTCTGGCCAAATCGATAGAAACCTTGAATAAATTAATTTATGTATAAAACTCGCTACAAATAAGTAAAAATATTTGTGATTAATAAGTGGTACATATGCCACTTTAGCTAGATAGAAATATTACAAGATTTTATTTCTACTTTGATTGAAGAGTGCTTCTAAGCGTGGCTCTTCTGATCACGACGTCGTACAGCCTGAGCCAGGACTTAGATGATGATGTGGGGAACAGTACCGACCTGAACATTCCACCAGCCTCAACTCAGACTCCTCCCCTCAACCTCAGCGCACCTCCAGCTGTACTGACACCCATGCTCGCACTCAAATGGCCTTTAGCAAGTAAGTTTCTTAACTTTTAAGTTTACTTTAAGTAAAGAGGAGTCGGGAGGAAGCCTTTGTCCAGCTGTGGATGTATTCTAGACAAAACTAAAAACGATATCTTCGGTTTTATGTCTAAATTATTGATGACAGTTTATTTATTTTTCAGGTTATTTCATTTAGTTACCAAATTATAAATCTTTTATTGAACAACAATTTTTTAAATGACACATTCACCATTTTCTAAATGTATTTTCTGAACATTTAAGGGTCTTAATTTATTAACAGGCAAACCAGCGACTCCTTGGGTGGGTGATCCACCATCATCCGCAAACATAAGCTCAGCGGTCGCTCATGGTAAAGCGGAGCTGGAGAAAAAGGCCCAGGTTGAGAGCCTGCGGAAGCCACTGGGCAAGGATAGTCCAGCCCTGAGAGCGCAAAGGGCTGCTGCCACATCATCAGACGTCAAACCCCTGGCTGATGCAGGGTATGCAGCCGAGCAGGCCACCAAAGCGCTCGTCAACGGGTAAATATTAGTAGACTGGTTACTTAACTTTTAGAGTCTACTTCTAACTTCGCACAGCACTTTTTTTCCCTGTAGTTTTGCGCGCTTTTCTATCATAATTTACTATGGAAACTTGCTTTACCTATTTTTAAGTGAGAATTCATTTTTAAACGAATGAAAAGCTTTCCGATTTCATTTTTTTTATTAAATAACAAAAGCTCTTAAAATAATACACAAGAATTTGTGGTAAAACTGACAGCCAATAATGGATTAGCATTTTACTAATCTTATAATATATATTCAATCCAACATGATATCTATCATCACTATGAATCAGAACGCAGTATTTCAAATCATATTTATTTGATTTTTAAATCACCTTTGTTATGTGTTAACAAGAAAATTTATTTCGTTGTACATTTTAAATAATTTTTGTGTTAAAATATTTCTTGGGTTATACTGTATTCTGTTGTAATTATTGGAAATACAATTAATAAATTATATAGCACGGCATGATGGAACTTTCTTGTGAAAATTAATTTAACACTAAGCTTGCTAAATAGAAGCACCTGTAGTTGCAGTTATTTACCAAGAACGAGCAAATATTTAAGTCTAAGAATAAGTGCCGATATCTTATTTAAAGGATTAACAATTATAATTAATCATTTGTCTATTTAGTATAAATTAAGATTTTGTTATATCAAATATTTTAAAATCAAATATTTTTTTGCTTTTAAATATGTAAAAATTATAAAAATGTAAAAAAGATAAAATTTTGTATTTTTGGCACTTTCCCGTACTTAATATAGCGTAATTCAAAAAAACATACGCCATTTCTCAAAAAGTATGGTCGATAAGTATCACTATACATACCTACTTACAAAAAATATATAAAATGAAGCTATAGATGGACGTACATAATTTATATCAATTGACAAAAAAACGATTATTCCTCTACTCGCTTTATATTTCGTCAAACTCATGAGTCTCATGGGTATTGAAATCTACCTAGAAAATTAATTAAAGGCCAAAAAAGCTTAAACTTTAGCTGCTATTTATAGGAAGTAATACTACAGCAGAGAGCAGCACTGTTAAATAGTAATTGTAATAAAAATTACATAGGTAATAATATTTGATACTTCGCTTCTTGACGGTTTCCTACGTTATTTGATATTGCACCATCTGTTTCGAACTTTGCATAGCGTAATTAACTGAAGGGGGCCTCACATTACCACAAGGGGCCTGGCATGGCCTAAAACGGCCCTGTCTACAGTGCATGTGTATTGACGCTATTGTGGTAGGTACAAATGATTAAAACTGACCTATCTATCAATGAACAAGGCTCCATCCGCTAATTAGATAAATTGAAGAATAGGAAACCATTGTTACTGACGTTTCTGTATTGAAAAATGCTCTAAAATCAACTACCATACCTACTTTTAAGGGTCCCGTTTTTACCCTTTGGATACGGAACCTTATTACTAAGGCTTCGTTGTCCGTCTGTCTGTCTGTCAATGGTTGTGTTGTATCTCACAAACCCTAATAGTTAGAATTATAAAATTTTCAGAGAATATCTATGTCTGTTGCCGCTATAACAACAAATATATTTTTTTTTAAAACACGATTTTTTCGAAATTTTTTGCCTGTCCTTTTTTTTATTTTACGAAATTATCTAAAACATACTTAATGATGTTACGGAACCCATAATGTGTGATCCCGACTCACACTTGATCGATTTTGACAAACCTGAGTACTTTTTAATCTAGCTTGAAAATAATGTCTTAATGGACAGAGTGCAAAAAATGTTAAAATTGTGTACATAAATATATATTCGTAAACATAAAGCTACTTACTTACATGTATTGTAAAAAATATGTAGGCAATACTTTGTGTGTAAATCGTGAACATTATGTAAGATCTTTTTTAACATATCAATATGAACCTGAACAAGAATTTACCTATCGTTTAGTTTTAGTTATATTGAAAGGTTGACCGCAAAGGACAACACTGATGGTGAGCTGTTTTATTATGCGCATGCGCACAACATTTTCTTGTCATTTTGCACTTGTTCTAATGTTACAGCTTTCAGTTGAGTTTGCATCATTTCAGCTTTTCGATGCGTAAGGTTCGTAAACGCATCTTCAGACTAAACGGTGATTTTCCATTAATATGCTGATTGATGCTGACAAGTTTAATTCCACCCAATAGTCAAGAGTGTCGCCTTTTGGGCTAGAGGGTTGGAGGGCAGTTGACATATGGAGTAATAGAAAAGTATTAATTGTTGAAATATTTATAGTTCGAGTTTTTTGTAAGTAATTGGAGATCCTTTATGGGCAATCAGATCCAAGTTGACTGTACTATTTTGAATATCTAAGGGGGCAGCTGCCATCTGTTCCACCCCCCGGCCACGCTGTTGCCTATGGCTCAATCGCAACAGACACAAAGTAAAGGAAAGTGCAAAAGGATGAGAATCTTCTCTAGGAGACAAACTACATACAATTTGTCATGCTAGCCTGATGCAGCAGATAAAACTTGGTATTTGGACCATCTACTGTTAATGGTCCGATGCTATGTATAAAAAGTTAATAGCTACTTATTTAGCAG
The DNA here is from genome assembly GCA_949316135.1 of Choreutis nemorana. Taxonomy (NCBI): domain Eukaryota; kingdom Metazoa; phylum Arthropoda; class Insecta; order Lepidoptera; family Choreutidae; genus Choreutis; species Choreutis nemorana. Next base: position 11,023,027 of record OX438598.1, on the reverse strand, counting down.
CACGAATTTTTATGTACTGATATCTCAGTACATAAAATAATGCATTGATCTTTTTTCCTTGTTAAATTGAATCATTGATGTCTAACTCAATTTTGTATTTCGTTATTAGGTAACAAAGGTTAACGATGAAAAGGTTATTCGCCACTGGCTGAAATTTGATACGATAGCGTCAACCGCGACATTCTATACTAGGTCTGGCTTCACCTCGCTCCAACGGTCGCACTTCGAAGCTAAAACTGCCGCTCTAATTATTATTAATACAGGTACCGTTTCTACTGACTGACGGGCAAATGATACCGCCTGTCATGTGGTCAACAATCGGAAGAGAACAAAGAACCGGGAACAATCCTACAACAGTCGTCGGAAAGGCACTGGCAATGCCCCTGGTATTGAAAACGACCATAGGCTACGGTGACTACTTCCTATCAGGGGTGCCGTACGCTTGTTTGCAGTCTTAAAACCTGCTACAGTTATTTGGTGGGTATAGATTGATCCTCGTTGGACAATATCGTATATAATGAACCATCAGGATAATCAGGATAAAGGAAAGGATATACTCCAGCTCAATCTACATTTTTGTATACCTAAGTAGATGCCTGATTAACTGCTGTACAAGCTCAGAATGGATATTCATGAATCGATATCAAATCTGAGTGGAACTTTAAAAATCGTAAGATAAAGGGGCACAGCGGGTCCAGGGTTTGAAGCCCCAGAAAGCATCCGTTCTTCGGAGTTTTAGCTTTTACTTAGCAAATCCCAAAAAAGCGTTTCTAAAATAAGGTAGTCAGTTTTGTGAGAGGGTAAACTATGTAGCCACCCCAAACTTTATTCCTGAATCCGTCACTGCGTAGGGACATCACAGCTATCCTTAAAGGAAGTAGGAAAGATTACCGACTAAATTAACGAGGGGTTTCTTTGAAAATCCCGGAACAAGTTCATTTAGAATTCATATATTTACGTTTCCACTTCTGTGTTACTCCTTGGGGTTGGAAATTTGTGAACTTAATGATATCCTAAGATTTAAATTTATCAATGTCACGGATTGTTTTTTAATAAACGCCTAAATTAAACGGTAACAAAATAAATAAATCGTTTTTATTCAGGCACTTTTATGATAAGTGTAGAAATGCATAACGTTGACGCGACGGTAATTAAAGATATACTTAATTTAAAGTAAATTAGATTAGCATTTATGTCTTGCTTTCCTGTTATATAAATACATATAGACAGCGGTCATTGCTCTGGCAGTTTAGGGACTTGTAAGGTTTCATAGGATTTTATTACATCCTCTATCGATCTTAAGTTCCATTCAACCTAACTTTTTTATACCAACCATAAAATAATTTGATCGTTTAAACCACAACCACAAGAGCGAAGTTACCACTACCCATCCCTCCATATCCCAATCATTAAATACTTCAATACGTCATTGACAAGTAATAATTATCTGTTTACATAGTTGAATCCAAACATCAAAGCTATCACAGGCTGTTGTTTCTGCCTGTGATAGCTTTGATGTTACAGGTATGCTATGTGTAATTATATTCATTTTCATTTATATGGTAATTTCAGTCTGTTTTATGGAAAATTTATTTAATATCAATATAATCTGAGTATGAGTTTTAAATTGTCACACACATAAACATTCACAATTATTTGTATATGTTTAATTCATCTTCGGAATCAATTGGGGTGCAACGGAAGCGTCGGTCTCGTAAGAGCTGACACGGCGCGAGTTGCATATCCTTTCATGGTTGTAACACAGCATCTTAATGTAATCGTTTAGGTTAATACATATTCCTTGTTAAAACACTGTGATGTGAAATGCTGTGTTATTTTTTGAATAAAGTTCTTACTTACTATGTAGACACAGTATACAGTCAACATAAGCTTGCCTTCAGTTATATATAAAAAAGAATTTGAGTTAAGTTTAAGAAAGGTAAAATCTTGATCTAAAACATATTGTCCCTCATTAATTTCCTCAGAACCAACAGCAAATGGCGTGATGGTGGCGTGGGTCTTGGTCCAGCTATCAACGGCTCGTTCCTGGACCTTCCTTACTGCAAGCCACCTCCTGTCTGCGTGACCAGCAAATACCGCTCTCAAGATGGAAGTTGTAATAACTTGGTACATGGAAACCGATGGGGCGTCTCCAATACGCCCTTCAGGAGAGCTCTGCCGCCTTTTTATGGAGATGGTAGGTTTTGTAGAAATTACAAGAAAAATCTGAGATACATGGAGCCTGAATAAAGGTTTAGAGTGAATTTTACTAAGGAAAATCGTTACTGAATTCTGTGGTTAAACGGTCCCTTAGAACCTCATGAACCTAGGGCTCTCAGAAAAGCTTAACGACGACCCTGAATCGACCGCACATGTACCATAGCAACTTTACTAGTGGTAGATCTACGTGCGAGATCGTCTGGGTTTGTACCACCCTCCTTCCTATTTCTGCCGTGAAGAACTGCTTCACGTGTTTCGGTTCGAAAAATTGGAGAGCCAGTGTAATTACAGGCACGAGTGGTATAGCATCTTTTCCCTCTAAATGGGCAAAGCATTGACGGTGCCCTTGGGGTTCTAAGACATCAAGGGCATCGTCGTGTCAATAGGCGGTATCAGTTTCCATAAGGCGAACCGTCCGCTTATTTTGCCCGTGATGTTGAATAAAAAAATAAAAAAAGTAAAGTGTGTCTGTGTACATTGTTCCTTCATTCCTAATTGAGTGATGTGATTAATTTATTAATTACCTTAATAAATAAATTAATTAATCACATCCCGACAGAAATGTTGATTGAGCCCAGCAGTAAGTCTCATAAGAACTTGTGTCACAGGAACTAAACAACGATATGGTATGAACTACACAGATAAGAATACTACATCCAAGACCGGTAAGCGGAACAATGCGTCATGCAACATTTCTATCTACATATTATACAATTATAAACTCATCTCCAAAGCAAATAGTTAACGAAAACCAAAAAACAAATTATAACCAAATCAATTAGTAAAATACAAATACGTGATCATTTTTCATTTACAAGTAATTATAATCGAAAGGTACCTAAATTTATAAAAATTCATTTGCGCCTGTAATTCGCATTAAAGCAAATATGTATTAAAATGCACTTATTGCAAGATAGCAGCGATAAAATTAAAAGATTCAAGTCAAGAAAAGTCAAAGTAAAAAAAAATCGAATAGACTTAAAATAAGCACTTTCAAATCGTCATTATTTTTTTTACAACCACCGGTTCGGAATGCTATTTCTACGGGGAAGAAAAAACAAAAAAATCCGGCAAAAAACCTCCGTAGTTGCATTTTTCAATATTCAAATACAATATTTTCTACTACAAATTACAATTAATTAATTACAGTTAGAACACACCAGCCAGCCAGTTAAGAATGCCTATACCTACCAACCTATACCTAGTTAATCATTTTACACAGGGGTGAGTTCTCCCCGAACAGGCGTGGACGGGGCGGCGTTGCCGAGTGCACGGGACGTAAGCGTGACGGTCCACCGTCCGAGCTACGCTCATGATACCGTGCTGACGGTCATGCTGGCCGTCTGGGGACAGTTTATTGACCATGATATCACCGCTACAGCTCTTAGCAAAGGTACGATGAAGTTATTAATAAATAAATAAATAACCACAACAAGACACACACATTGACTTAGCCTTGCACTAAGTATCGTAAGAACTTGTATCGCAGGTGCTAAGCAACGATATGGTATATACTAAATAAATGAAAATATAACATCCAAGACCGGAAAGCGAAACAATGCGTCTCGCAAATAACACAAAGTCCCGCCCCCGCCGGAATTCCAACCCGGAACCTCTAGCGTAGCAGTCAGCTGTTTACACCGCTCGAAGTTGTATGAAATAGTATACCGTTTCTGGCATGGCATGGGAAATAACTCAAACCAAGTTATTGGAAACTTAATCACACCGAGTTATTTCAAGTTATCAAGTAACATGTTTACTATGTAATAAGACATGATAAAACATAATTAAAGACTCAGGAGAACCCTATAATGCGCGAGATTACTGTTCATTAAAGTTAAAATGTTTTTAAACGTTATTGCATTGCAAATAGCCGCAGGCGTCGTAATGGACGCAACTTTAATAGCGATTGAAATTTAGTCTATAACAGTTGCACAGAATAACTCAAAATATACTGTCCTGAAATATATACCTATATATTTAGTCTATAACAGTTGCACAGAATAACTCAAAATATACTGTCCTGAAATATATACCTATAAATTTAGTCTATAACAGTTGCACAGAATAACTCAAAATATACTGTCCTGAAATATATACCTATAAATTTAGTCTATAACAGTTGCACAGAATAACTCAAAATATACTGTCCTGAAATATATACCTATATATTTATTTGACGGCCTCTGTGGCGCAGTTGTGTAACTGCTGGCTACTACGCAAGAGATAATGGTCTCGAGTCCCGGCCGTTATGTGTAAGACGCATTCCTATCTATGTATCATATTCATATTGACGACCTCGGTGGCGCAGTGGTGTAAACAGCCGGCTGCTACGCTAGAGCTGGGGCGGACTTTGTGTTATTTGCAAGACACATTGTTCCGCTTACCGGTCTTGGACGTTGTATTCTTGTGTATTTATTATATACCATATCGTTGCTTAGCACCTGCGTTACAAGTTCTTACGATACTTAGTACAGGTCTGAGTCAATGTGTGTGTCGTGATGTGGTTTATTATTATTATATTACCATATAAGATACATTATTATATCTTAGTGCAGGGCTGGATCAATGTGTATGTTGTATTGTGGTTATTTTGTTTTGTTGTATTTATATTATTATCTTCTAGGCCAGAACAGCAGTGCACTATCCTGCTGTGATGCTTCAGCACCAGCTCATCCAGAATGCTTCCCTGTGCCGCTTGACGCTGAGGATCCGTTCTACAGCGAGTACAACCTCACCTGCATGGAGTTCGTCAGGTCGGCTCCGGCACCCACCTGCAACTTCGGTGAGAACTGCCACCTGTTACTTAGTAATTAACTAAAATATATATATAATATGCTAAAGTTACTCTATTAGTTGTTTTTATGAATGCGCCCTCTTTTACTTTTTCACGCCGGAACCGCTGAACAAATTTCGGTAGAATACAAAAAATTATAACGGTATAATTTTCCGAATTTTCGAAATACTATCGATAATAAAATCGAACTGTATCAAAGATTCGGGTTTTCTGGGACACTGAAATCTTACAATATCCTCATTCAAAATTCTTCTCTCTTAATATCAATATAACATAAACTCACGCCGTAATTAATCCCTCGAGAGGGGTAGGCAGAGGTGTTACACACCATTTCGCATGTTTATGTTGAGTGCCAGCGTGATAGGTTGCGAATCTGTCGCCACTATCCGGGCACAATGAGGACCATGGCATCTACAATGCAAGGCAACCTAAGACTCGAATTCTCGACTTTTCGGAGGATCGGGTTAATTAACCAATGCACTTCATTAAACCCAAGTTTTCTATTTCCAGGGCCTCGAGAACAGCTGAATCAAGCCACAGCATACCTTGACGGGTCCACAGTGTACGGTTTCTCTCCAACCCGCGCGGCCAGGCTGCGAGCTGGTGTGGGCGGGAAGCTAAAGATGATGAAGATCGGAAGCCAGGAGTTGTTGCCCCAAAGTACAGACCCCAACGACGGATGTAATACGGAGGAAATGAATGCTAAAGGCAGATACTGCTTTGAATCAGGTAAGATACTTTTTCTGTTAATTCAATCACTGGTTAAATTAATTAATTTACATTAATGCTGGTTTACCCATCAATACATAATAAAATTAATATTAACAAACTTACAGATTTGCCTATCGTAACAAATATGATATTAATGAAAACTACAGAAAAACTCAATAAATATATTATTATTATAATAAATCACACAAATAATAATGAATCCAATATTTATGCCGTCCCCTATGATTTTATAACAGACATCCAAAGACCAAAGACTTTGTTATTTACCTGATCAGTAGCGGCGTTAGGGCAGGCCCAAGACGCTGAAGAGGAATAAAAAAAAAAGCTCACCAGTTACCGCAGTCTATTAATGTTTTCTCAACCCCCTGAGTTGATGACGTTTTGTGGCAAAGGAAGACCTAGTTTCGCCGGCTGCGAGGTCGCCCATAGAAAATGTAGACCAGGGCGCAGGATATACTAAAACCGGCACTGTACCTGATCAAAAATGCAAACATAGACCTTCGTGTTTATAAATAAGCAGCTTAGTAGGATAGAATTGCATTATTTAAGAGAAATAACCTTTCTACTCCGCAGGTGACGACAGGGCCAATGAGAACCTCCACCTGACCACCATGCACCTGATATGGGCGAGACAACATAACCGCATAGCCGGTGCATTGTCCAAGCTCAACCCCGCCTGGGATGACGAGACCTTGTACCAGGAAGCCAGAAGGATAGTCGGGGCTCAGATACAGCATATCACTTACAATGAGTTCCTGCCCATCATACTTGGTGAGATGAGCTTTTGTTAGGAAAATGTCATGATATTTAATGGTTTTTCCTTATAAATTGTATCGTGGCATCTCCAAGTTTTTGGGTTAGGGCTGCCTTGAGCCATTTGGGGCTTCCTCTCATTTCTCTAGATTTTAACTTGTAGATCTATACTTGTAGGTATGCTTCCTACCTAGGTATGCTTTCTCTGAAGTTACCAGAGTCGTCATTAGTCAGGAGTTCGAAAATATCAGGAAATTGTAATGATTGTAGTGTTTGTATTATACTTGTTTATTTACATTAATTCAGAACAATTCAAAACCCCTGTTGTTTCTGGTTACCCTACTCTACACATCTATTTCCCAAAATTTTTGAATCTGTGAGTGTCATATTTGTTATTTTAGGATACACAGACGTAACATTAACTTACACACTGCAATTTCTTCAACAAGCAAAGTAAACCCCATCATTTAGCATCACATCTACTCATAGTAAAAACTACCTCTCAAAAATGTGAATGATCAGGTTCTGACGTGATGTGGGCACTAAACCTGACCTTGGAATATAACGGGCAGTCCAGGATCTACGACCCTGAGGTGGACCCTTCCATCGCCAACCATTTCTCTGCAGCCGCCTTCAGATTTGCCCACACGCTGCTTCCTGTAAGTATTCAAAAGATCCCATACCTCCATAATGATAAAACGAAACTCTTTCACTGTCCCTGTGTGTTTTCTGAATCTACACGGTAATCATCACACAAGTACCTGGCAGGATAGGAACGCGAGACTTATGACCATGTAAGACCATGGATTTAGACGCTTAATTTAACCGAAGAATAAATCCGCTTCCCCAGGGTCTAATCCACAGTTTCGACGCCAAGAACGGTACAGTGAACTACGTGCAGCTGCACTCCATGCTGTTCAACCCATACCAGCTGTACCAGTCCAATGGACCAAGACGCTCTCTGCAGTCAGCCCTCGATACCCATGTACATTCAGTAGACCCACATGTCACGAATGAAGTGAGTACCAATACTACAGTCATAATCATTCTTCATTGTGTTAAAACGTTTACATTTAAAGCATGAGATTAAGGTCCCCTTTTAGGTGTATAAAATAACCCTGTCAGGATAATCGTACGGTTAACGCGAAATTTCCTGCATCGTGTTACCACATTGTGGAATCAACTGCCGAAAGCGGTATTCGTGGATATTTACAACTTAGAGGCCTTCAAAAAAAGAGCTTACTCCGTTTTAAAAGGTCGGCACCACATCTGCTGACATCTCGTGCCTGTAGGTGTCTATGGGCGTCGGTATCACATACCATCAGATGAGCGGCCTGCCCGTTTGGCCTCTTTTGGAAAAAAATACAAACTAGACAACATAATTCCATTAGATAAGTCTGTTGTAGTTTTGAACGGCTTTAACAGTTTTCCATTGTATCAGCCATAACAAAGACAGGGGAACTCCTAAAAAAATTAAATCTACTTAATACAGGGCATGTCTAAAGCAACCTATGTTAATGTGTAACTATTATTAAATATATTGTGCCTATTACTATTATTATTATAAATATTGGCAGAGGCGTATTTACGGGCCATTTAGCTTTGCCTCCCCGTTTATTCTATTATTCTATTATTTCATTTAAAAACACCTGCTAAATGCCGCCCTACTCAGCCTTTCGCGGCACACCCGCCACTCTGTCCCACCACTGCAACTCCTGTTCACCAGGATCAACAGTGGCGAACCCTTTGATCGAATAATCAACTAATAATGCAGCTGTGCAATGACGCACAGGCTGTGCCCTACCGGCTGTCGCGGGACTCGTAACGACCTACCCTTCTTAGCCTGCCACTCCTGTCCATGCTCCCCTTGGCCCTGGGTAAATGCGGCCCTGCATATTGATCTTTTTTTACTCCTTTAGATTATTACCAACCAGCAACACACTACACTACTTACACTACTTTTCCCTTTCAGCTAAGCAACCACCTATTCGAGCGGCCTGTCTCAAACTCCTCATCGTCTGCTTCTGGTCCTTGTGGCTTAGACCTGGTCTCCCTCAACATCCAAAGAGGTAGAGACCATGGCCTGCCTCCATATCCTGCGTGGAGGGAACACTGTGGGTTTCCTAGACCAAAGACATTTGAAGACCTAAAGGAGATCTACGATAGCAGCTCCTATGACAGGATCTCGACTATTTACAGGTAGGACTTAGATTTCGATTTCTTAAAGGTGTCCTTGCGATGGAACTTTTTTTACTGACTAGCTTTAGCCTGCGACATCGCCTGCACATAATTCGAGATTTTTTGACATAATGTCCTCAGAATCTAATAATTGTCCTTGCCAAATCATTATTTTGAATGTAGATACAAACATGAATGAACTTTAACGAAAATATGTGAAGATAATGGGCACAAAAGTATGAAACTTGGGCCCACTTCCAATTACAATTCCTTGAATATCCATTTAAAGGCCTGCTAACGTATATTAATTTTCATTGATTTAATAAGTCGTTTAGTCAAAAATTTTATTATTAAAAAATGGGATTTTTAAGACTAAAATATAAGTTTTTAGTTTATCAAACCTTTTTTTTTTGCAAATACAAACTTTTTTGTACTAAATTATGTAATACGATATCATTTGTGTCTAAAATAAAAAAAATGCAGAAAGACTCCGATTTTCAAAATTGCAAACTACTAACAAAAATGGCGGCTGAGCGACCGGCAACCAAAAAAAAACAGAATAAGTGTTACAGAGAGTTGCCAATTAACACCAAAAAGAAAGGATACCGAAACCAAAAAAAGAGTTTTCTAAACGATGAAATCCTACATTTCTCAGCTAAAAATGTCTTTTTTTATAAATGGATACTCGTAACTCCAAGGACACAGCGAATTCTGGCATGAACCGGGAGGTTGATGAATGTCGAGAAACAGACCTTTAATTTAATGTACGTGTCATTCTTATTTGAGGCCTTTGAATACAACTATTCATTATAGTTTCTTCAATCAAGCTATTGATCAGTTTTTGCAGCATTTCTTATTTTCAAAATGATTTAGGGTTAGAGAAAGTTCTACCGATCTTCACAACAAATTTATTTGTTTCCCCAGCCACGTGGACGACATAGACCTGTACACGGGGGCCCTGGCCGAGGATCCCGCCGGCCGCCTGCTGGGGCCCACGCTCACCTGCCTCATCGCAGACCAGTTCCTCAGGATCAAGACTGGAGACAGGTTCTGGTACGAAACTGACGATAAACAAGTCAGATTCACTCTCGGTAAGTCGATATTGGTTTTGTAATTAGATTAAGGAGATAAGGAGCTGCGTTAGTATGGTTCAATAAAAACGTTAGTTACGAGTATCGTAATCCTTATTCGAACTGTATTTCTGCTCAATTAAATTGAAATCGGCTTTTTTATCGGTGATGCCCATCTGATAGATAAATTGACTTATAGAAAAACCATCAGAGTTCAATATAAGTATGTTTGTACAACTATAAAGTTATATACTTTTGCAAAGATCTGTATTTATACCTATTTTATACCTTATCGATACCGTACTGTAAAAACCTCGTATGTCGTGCGTCCAAGAAGATTTTACAGATGAAGCAAAAAAAATGCCTCATATTTGTTTATTTATGGAGAATAATTAAATACCCCATTGTTTTTATTGATCATATGCCCATTAAGGTCAAAATACAAATTTCTGTTGGGGATAATGGTCAAAAAACCTATTACAGGAGTTGACCGATTTTTTTTTTGCATGTACGATGTTTTCAAAGTACGGTATCGATATGTTGGTACTTAAATTGTTTGCAATATTAATAAAATAAAAACAAGTTTACCAAAATTAAAACTCAATTAAAATTAGGGATTTTAAACCTGTTTATCCCAACCTTTCATTCTTTTCCTCGACAGAACAGCTAACAGAGATCCGCAAGACAACCCTAGCGGGGGTGATCTGCGCCAACGAGGGTATGTTAGAGGTAGCCCAGCCCCGAGTCATGGAAGCAGTAGGCCCTAGCAATCCCACTATCGACTGCATGGAGATACCACAACCCAGTTGGACTCCATGGAGACAGGCTCCAGCAAAGAAGACGTAGATTACCCTAGAATAAACCGGTGGTTACACCACGATAATAAGGGCATTATTTTTGATAGGATCCTTAGTAAATGCAAGTTTAATCGCAGTAAGGGGGCAAGGACCCTTGCTGAGGGAGATCAGTGGAGCACGGTCACCCTAGCAACTTACTAAGACTTCAATTTTAAAGCCCTACTTATGTAGTGTAGTCTAACCGCTGCTTCATATGCTACACACCATAAGTTCACCAATTTGCCCCGAACATTACTTCCTTTTCAGTTCAAGAGTAAGTTTAGAAGCAATTATGCTCTAATTTTATTTTAGGTGATAGATCTAACCTCCTTTCTATTTCTGCCTTAAAGCAGTTCGCTGTGTTTCGGTTCGAAGGATTGGAGAGCAAGTGTAATTACCGACACGAGAGGTACAACTTTACCTTTTAAGGGCAACGCATTAGCGGTGCTCTTCGTGTCAATAGGCGATATCAATTTCCATCAGGTCATATCTTTTCCGTCTGCTCTTTTGCCCATGATATTGTATAATAACCTTCGGAAATTTATATCTACTTTCCATCCATCGAGCTATGGATGAATGATGCAAATCGTGGTCCAATTATTGCCGTTTAAACTTACTGTAACATATCTTACAAGCAGTTGTGTGGTCACATGCCTGAAAATTATACTTAAAATCTAGTTTTAGTACGATTAAAATAGAAAACCAATGATAATAATATAAAATAATCTTAAAAGCTATGAAGAAAGTACAAAAATTAACAGAAACCAAATAGAAAATGATGCTTTGTTACATTTATAGTATACTCCGTTCCACGAGTCAAACCCCTGGAAAAAAGTCGCAGCCCATTGTCGATTAGCGTGGTCAGGGATGAGCAACGCAATGGGCAGTTTTGAGGGTTGCAACGCCTTCTGCGTGGAATCCTCAAATGTCCCTCGATAGTCCGGGTCTGTACTTGGTCACATTCGATGGGGAAGCTGACAGATATGGCGGTCGTGCCTACGCTTTCCAACTTGTTCTGTTGTTTTTATAAAGACACAGCCTGATTGATTGTATAAGAGACGATAGCCTCGGTAAATTAAAGTCACGGTAAAGCTGCCAAGGGCTCCGCGCCGCAGCACTCACTCAAATGTCACGCGCATTTACCAATGGGCGCTTTCCTTTCGTTGTTCGTTTCGTGGAATGGACTACGAGTTTTTCAAATCAAATATTTGATTTAGTTCTAAGATAATTCCTACCATTGTATTTTTAATTTAACTCTTTTTTCGATAACTTACTGCCGAACCTTCCCTGCAAGTGGTAGCTGGAGAAACCATGATAATCTGGTAACTATTAAGCATATCATTTAACAAAAAGAATGTATTTAAAGTTCCATCATAATTTAAGATATTGTATAAATAAAATTTAGTGCAATAATACAATATTTGTCCAATTTTTCTGTTTTTTTTTTTTTGTTATTTTCGTGAGTATGTGATTTTTTTCTTATAAGATCTGACAATTTTCGTGTAGACTCAGTGGCGGATCCGATACTGTCGTAAGCTACCTATTGTTAGAAATGCTTTTGGGGTGGCGGGACTTGACCACACTAATGCTTGGTTGCACATAGTAAACTCACATGCTTTTGGGCGGCTTTAAGCCCCTTAGCCTTGCCCCTGGATCCGCCAGTCCAGTACAAAACCCAATCCTTAAACTGAGATGCTATTTCAGTTCGCCGAAGAATGTAAATAAATATCACTTCTAAGGTATCGTACATCCACCGTAAAAGTTCATTATAATTTAAAATACTCTAAATATATTATGTACTAGCGGACCCGACAGACTTCGTCCTGTCATATAGAAAACAAAACCTTTTGGGGAAAGAGAAAAGGGCTGTTTTTATAGTTTTTCCGGCAATTATTGGAATTTTTGTCGCCGTAAAAACCATCCTTGAACTTCAACGAATATTTTAAAAAAAGAATTGGCCAAATTGGTCCAGGCGTTGTTGAATTATGCGCTTACCAACACATTTTGCGATTCATTTTTATATTATAGATTACACTAACCTACTATGTATTACCTAGGTTAGGACCTATATACAAACTAAGTGTATATAGTCAAGCAAAACTCAACTTCTTCTTACCTTACTATTAGATAATGCGCTGTAGTATTATATTCAGATTATTATATTAATGAATAGAATGCTACTTATGCATTTCTATAGCATCATACGTAAATGTGGAATGTTTTTGTTTTGTATCCAATGCCACCGGTAAGATTGAGACCTATCTAACGATACCTCGTTCGTCGAAATCGGATCAGTAGTTTGGGCGCTATGAGGGAATGTCGGTACATACATACATACATACGGTGCCAAAATCATAACCCTCGCCGTAGCCGGGATAATAAAGTAACAAAACAACTAAGAAGGGTAGGTATAAATATGGACGGGTGCCATATTTAATTAATAACGGACACATTTGTGGCTATTAATAGTCAACTATTTCTATCTTTGTACAAAAAATATAAACATTTGAGCCAATTTTTAGCGCATCTTGGCAACAGAACATGAATGCGGTAAAATTGTGGTATGTAGTAGGGAAATGAATAACATTTTTCTTTAAAATTTATATTAAAGTATAGGTTAAAAAAGAAAAGAACCAATGGAAATAATAATCTATAGGTAATTGTATTTTACTATAGGTAGTTCTATACGACCTCTGTGGCGCAGTGGTGTAAACAGCCGACTGCTACGCTAGAGGTTCTGGGTTCGAGTCCCGGGAGGGGCGGAACTTTGTATTATTTGCAAGACGCATTGTTTCGCTTACCGGTCTTGGATGTAGTATTCTTATCTACGTAGTTTATACCATATCGTTGCTTAGCACCTGCGACACAAGTTCTTAAGATACTTACTACAGAGCTGAATCAATGTGTGTGTCGTGATGTTGTTTATTATTTATTTATTATTAGGAAATAAATAATTTGTATGCGTTAAGGATGCCTCTTATCAAAGATATCCATGTCCAGTTTAAATCCAGTTTAATATATAAATATTTTTTTATCAGATATCCATCGAGGTCGAAACTGCAAATGTCTGTTGAGCATAGAGCCTTTGTTAGAAATAATTATATTGAAAAATCTATTACATGGGGCCGATCTTTTTTTTGCACTCACAAAGTTTTCAAAATATCAATAATTCCCTATCACCAGTATGCACTTATTGTACATAAAGACCTATAAACTTTATCTCTATATACGTAGCTATACATAGATTAGTATGTAAAGGTACCTACCTACCTTTATCCAATTATCACAATAGAATGTCAAATCAAACATTGTTTCAATAATCAAATTAATTATTATTAATAAACAAGTTAATTTCTCATCTTTCTGTTTACAACATTCTTAATGACTTTCGTGACTTTTTCGTTTTTCATAGATTTTTTTTTTTTTTGGTACACCAACAGCATGCATATCAAACATCTGAATATGGACAGTCACAATGTTACATCTAGATATATATGCCAATTATAGGTATACATAACATTCATGAAAAATACACATAACAATACTATAACACATAACAACATTAAACTAACATAAACAGATACGAGAAACCTTAAATATGAAACAAGACAGAGATAAAGAAAAATACATTATTAATTAGATTAGAATTAGAAGATGATAATAACAAAATAAATAAAAATAGCTACATTAAATACAAAATAAAATGATTAATAATATTTATTATCTCTTGCTTCATTCATTGGCCATAAATAGACATACAACATTATCGTATCCGCATGATATCCTGCGCATCAGCAAAATTCTTACCTAAATCAGTTCGGCCGTTCATTTTACCCATAATATAGTAGGACAAAGCGGAACAAATATCAAAAACGTATTTCGTTTCTTTCGCAAAAACAGTTATTGTAAGAAAACAAAAAAAAACACAGCTTGGTAACCATTAAATAAAAGCAAGAGTTGTCATGAAAGAAGCGGGAAAACTCCGCATTGGACAAAAATAAACGCACTAAGATATATCCGAGGCCGTTATTCAATAACGTTTCTTGATCATTTCAAACACAAACATAATGGAGTGCGTCTCTTAAACAAACTCAAACTGAATACTGACTGAAATTAACTATGTTTTAAGGCTTTCGTAAATAAAGGGACTATTACTAAGCCTCCGCCGCGCTTTCCGTCTGTTGTCTGACAGCGGACTGTATCTCATGAACCATATTAGCAAAAGTTATTACATTTTCAATTAATATCTATTTCTATTGTCGCTATGACAGCAAATACTTAAAAATTAATTAAATCAAAAAATAAAGGGGGCTCCGTACTCCGTTGTTTTACGAAATTATCTCAAAAGTGGATATTGTTTAATCTTGTAGGATATGGTACGGAATTCTTCATTTGCGAGTCCGACTCACACTTGACAGCGTTTTTTTCATGTTAGTAAGCATTTCGCCAAAGTTCTCGCTACTCAAAAGTTTAATCTAACTGGGGAGTCCCGTCACATAAGATTTTTACAAAAATAACGTTATCTTGTTAACGCGATAACGAATCACAATAATAGTTACAGCATGTTATTCAATAATAAAGGAAACGTGATGTAAACTGTGTTGACTTCTAGATTTTTCTGAAGCGTGTTTTGCAAGATAAACAGCATGCATGTCCGCGAGATAATTAAATGCATTTTATGACTGTATATGCCTGTATACCTACCTAACCTATTTATCTTTGAAACTTGCACTTACGTTAGCAGTTCAGTAGTTTTACAGAATAACAAAATCCGTTGAAGTTTTTGATGAAATACCGGCTTGAATATCATTAAAACATAATTTGTATGAATATTTATAACCACTAAAATAACACAGTCAGGGGTAAATTACAATCTATCTAATATTCAACGCAGACAATAGGTATTTTGTGACAAAAACTGTAAAAAAATGTTTTTACGCAAAACCCACTCACAGAAATTACGACAGTCAATCAAGCTAGTGAGAGATAGAGAACGAATACAATTAAAATATGAATCAAACAAAACAACGGCTAACACACTCGTTCAATGACCGCATGTTAGAGTAAGACAACATCATAGTCTCTTCCCTTCACACTCAACATTGACTCGCATTTGAACGTGCATCGATATTTTTACTGCGAGATCGTTTGAAAACTGTTACTGGAAAAAAGCAATGTACCACACTTTGAGATAGATTAAGTAATACGTGAAACTAGACACGTAAATATCTGTCTACTAGAAATCTGGGTTGTCCGTGACTCGCCCGCGTGCCTTCTACTCCGCTTGCTTGTAAACTCACGAGCGAAACCAGTGTTGCCAACAATAATTCTAAAATTCCGTCAAAAATCTAAAAAATTTGCAACATAGTCTGTCTGTTGCGAGTCTGTTAATAACATAGTCTGTTGCGAGTTTTTATAGAACTGTTTTTTTCCTTTCATTAGGTCATTAATATCTATATTAACAATTCAATTACATAAAAATCGTTTTAATTGGATCATGTTGACCTCGTTAAAAATCCGTTAAAAAAAATTTTTCCCGTTTCTTCCATCCAAATTCCGTTAATTTTGACGGGAAATCCGTCAACTTGGCAGCACTGAGCGAGACTAACGGTCACGTTTTGATAACATGTGAACGCAATCGTCACGTGTACGCATTTTATCTGTTAATATCTTTTTCCATACATACTGACGCCTCAGGGATTTCATGACATATTTTAATGTTGTTGTTTTTAGTTCTAACTTTGCAACTCTTTTGTGATTAAGTTGTTTTTACCACAAGATAAACTCACAGATTTATTTATTTAAAAAATTACAACATACCTAGTTGTACTCTTCAATGAAAGCAACTAAGTATTTAAAAAAAAACTAAAATATTCAAACAATGTTGCTTTCGAACTGATTGACTATTGAAGAAAAGAGATGTCGATCATTACTTTTATTTCAAATAGGGATAAACATCTGAACATTTGAGGATAATATATAGGGTTTGTGTCAAATTACTTGTTACGGTATCCTGGACCTTAAAAATTGTACCACTAAAACCCCTTTATTATATAGGGTGGCCATCCTAAATATTGAATCCTAACGAGATCGAAATTTAGTAGGTATGTTTACATCGTAGTTAAATACGATTGTAGGAACAAACAAACAGCTTCTATTTCAAAGTATTTCTATATAGATAGTAAGACGAGCGTTGTCGGGTCAACCGACCGGCAAAACGAGTATGCAACTCGACGCACGGGTTTTACTTATGTTTACGATTGGATTCTCCTTCGCGAAACTTCCATCAAGTTCCAGTCGCGTCCAGCAGTTTCAGTTTATCATCAGACGCGACGAGTTGAAGATCAAAAGTCATCGTGGACAGATGTTAACTGTATATTTAATGTATAGGGTTTATTTATACCTACGTTTAAGAATTTATGGGTCTGCAACGGTATAAATAATAATTTATTATTACTAATTAGAAGGATTTCTTTGCATAATTGAAAAAAATTGCATTCGAAGTTTAAATATCTTTCTTCGATTATTTAAGTGGGTAAGATTTAAGTAGGTACATTTCACATTTTTTTTTGTTTTAATCATTTCCTTTTTTCAATTGAAATTACGCCCTACCATGTTGTTCTTGCATATTTATTAGTGATAATAAAATTAAGTTAGTAATATTGGTATTTATTAATTCCTTACTTAAAATAGATGAATAAGTAATTATTTATATTTTCATACTTAGTAAATATATATTGTACCTACCTACATAGGAAAGCCTTGGATATAGATATCTTGCGATAATTTTTCTAATCTTATAACGACCTAGAAAATACGTAAGTATGTACGGAGGTCATAGGAATTTCTTTCTAACTGGAATAAAAGCATGTATGTTATGTGACTGTATCTACAATTACTTACATCTGCAACGATATTATATCGTTGAATACCTACCATTGTCTTCTTTTATATTCAAAGAAGGAAAGTACATTCACGTCTTTTTAAAATCTAGGTTATAGGATATTTTTAAATCTAGGTATTTGTTAGTTATGTACCTGATTATCGGACCTAACTATACGTAATAAGTAGGGAGTAAGGAGTTAATGTTATAATTTTTATTGTTTTATCACGTCGTCCAAGCGATCGTACTTTCTAGAAAGTCAGTTCGTTGGCCTTCTTTTTTTCATCATATACAAGTATTGAGTATTGAGGGTAATTTTGAAGTAGGTACCTAAGTATTTGATTATATCTTTTATATAATTCCTTAATCCTTTGTTTCAAAAAAAATCAAATGACATAATTATATATTTTTTGAATTGGAAAACCACAGACTGAAACATACATGTTTAGTTTCTATAGGTAGGTTGATAGGCGACTACTTACAAAGTTAAAAATATCAAAGTTCATTGGAATTATATCGGTTCCTTAATACCCTGGGAATCCAGGGCGTTCAAGCCCTCCACTCAAATATATCAGTCCATCGGACAAGTCAAGTCAAGCCAAAGGGTTTCTAAAAAAGGTAATCAGTTTTCAGGATGTAAAGCTCCTGACGAATTCTGCATCCGCCATTGCCTTAACATGTAATAATAAGCACAAAATGCATATTTCCACCTATCACATGACATTGGAGACACTTCATTGAGATATACTTATAATGTTTATTTAACATCTATACATTTCTATTTTCTCCATGAAATCTCAATTCCGTTGCCGCGCATGTGACGTCATGCAGCACGCGTCGCTTCCCCTCGCTCTAATTTTTGTTGTGTCCCTACAATCAGCGGGTTTTTATTTTTAAACGAAAACAGATGCAGTTTAATACAAATGCTTCTTACTACAAAAACTACAGATAAAAAGAAAGGTATGGATGGACAGTATCAATACCTAGCGATACTGTCAATACAATCGTCTTCAATCTTTATACATGTTAGTTAATTTAGGATATCAATACCTTTCGATGAAATTAGAAACTAGTTTTCAGAGTAAACTATCGGTATAGTGTTGGGAAGCAGCATTTTGCACCGACAGTACAGTTGCATTGTTTAGTTACATTAACATTGATGGCTTCTACTACAATTAATTGAAAAAAATATAGATAGCTTTATGGCCCCAAATTATGATGACAGAACCAAGGTCTTCTGTTCCCAAACAGTGCCATGAACAAATCGATTTCAGCTGTTTTAATAAAGACACAAAACCTCAGTTTTCAAAGCTAACTAAAAAATAAAAAACATGTTATTCAGGTATTATTTTTATTAATATTTTTGTAACAGAAATTATAAGTATTAAGTTAAATTTTTTTATACAATATCCGTACCTCTAACAATAACTGCTTCAATATTTAGAGATACTAACAACTTGAGACTTACAATAACTGTTAATCAGTTGACTATTTACAAGTAAAAAATATTTACACTTCATAAATTATGAATACAGACATTAAACAATAGTTATTCAGTCTTGCCTAGATCTTTGTACTAAAACGCACAAAGTCCTACATACATACAGCTGGCTATCAACGCACATTGTCTACATATGCCACAAATTGGCAAAAAGATCTAAACACTAGCAGAATCAACTGCAACGTGTGAACATATTGAGGGACACCTATTTTATTGACTAGAAATCAGCAAATCCATACATCTAGCATAAATTTGAAGGCTTCCATCAAGACATAGATGCCGCCAACAATATGAAGCTAGCAAGTCACAAAATTCCACTAGCAGTCTTATTAGTTAGGTAGGGTGTCTGCTAAGATTTCTTTCACGCCTTGTCCAAGTCTATCAGGGAACTTGATGTCAAATGCAACCAGAAGATCTCCTTTCCTCGTCAGCTCCTTGGGGAATGGCAGACCGTAACCTGGGAATCTTTTCACTGTGTGAGGCTTCACCACCTCACCCTGAAGATTCACCGTCAGCTTCTCTCCAGACATGGTTGGAACTTCAATGATGGTACCGCAAAGAGCCTGTAACAATACAAAACAAATTGGTTAGTCAATGAAAACAAACAATAATGATCCTCTTACTGAATTCACAACAGTTTTAATGTTTATATTTACAAATAAAAAAATCTTGCAAAAATAAATAATAAATGAGGTCAACTTACTTGTTTGAGAGAAATCCTGGCAGTGAATCTGATGTCGCTCCCTTCCCTCTTGAACTGTGGGTGAGGCTTATCCCTGATGATAAAGACAATGTCAGCCGGGATCTTATTCCTGCCCTGGTCTCCCTCCTTCTGGAAAGTGATCTTGGTGCCAGCCTTCCAGCCAGGTTTCACATGAATTGTGAGCACCTTATCTTCCTTCTTTGATGTTCCATCAGGCTGTAGCACTCTTCTTGAAATCTTCATCTTTTTGACGCAGCCACGGGCGATGTCTTCCAACGAAACATATAGATCGTGTTCTATCGGTGGATCCTGGGTCTTGTCCTTTCTGTTGGGCGAGCCGTGGAAGTTGAAGCTATGGCTCCTAAACGCGCCACCAGGGCCACCAGTCCGCGACTGGCCCATGCCCATAGCTGCAAACGGATCCATATCCACGTCCATGTCTCTATCAAAGAACATGTTGTTCCCACCGCCGCTGCTGCCGTTCAGGTCGAAAAAGGCCTGGAACGGAGTTGCCGAGCCGAAAAACTGTGCAAACGTGGCCCTCGGGTCCCCGTGGAACGTGTACGAGAACGAGTTTCCAAGTCCTGAACCATTCTGTCCGCCCACTCCACCCTTGAGGCCCTCCTCTCCGTGCGCGTCGTAAATCTGCCTCTTCTTCTTGTCTGATAACACCTCGTAAGCCTCAGCTACTTCCTTGAACCTCTCCTCGGCTCCGGCCGCTTTGTTTTTGTCTGGATGGTATTTTAACGCCAACTTTCGATAAGCCTTCTTGATATCGTCATCTGAAGCACCCTTTGCTAGGCCCAAGATTTTGTAGTAGTCTTTTCCCATTGTGATTCCTTAAAAATCTGGAACAAAGAAACAGATGGATCAACCTCCGCACTTTTGGCTCCGACACCTTTTTAGGAGACGTAGAGGTTGAGCAGTGATTCGCGTAATAATCTAGAAGGTTTTGGCACGTGAATAAGGGATTTTATTGAACTTATGAATTAAATTTATAAAACATTGATAAGTGCAATAACTCACCTTATATTACACACTTATTTAAACGGTTGCAATCCTTCAAAACTAGCCAAAATTATTAATACTCCGCAAACTCTCACACACAACACTCTTCACACGTATTACTTGACACTTCACAAATGAATGAAATGCAGCGCTGCCGTCGCGCGAAAATATATACTATAAAACGTCTAGAACATTCTAGGACCTTCATTCTGTGTCAAAAAGAGATGCATTTAGTATTTCCCATGGCAAAACACCATATGTGCGAAAGAGATACATATAAATTGAAGCGTTCAATTTTCTAGAAAACCCTGGATCACGTCATCGTCAGCTTGACCAAACATAGGTAGGTTTTTGTTTACGCTGTTGTGTCAAAATATTAACAATTCATTTTCGACCAATAGCAGAGACTCGATCAAAATCCATAACCAATGATAGAAAAGAAATAGTACAATCAAGAAAATAGAGAATTACTGATTTTTGCGTTTAGTTTTACCATATTAAAACACAACCAAATCCAATGTTTTTTGTCAAAAATTCGTAGATTGAATCATATTTTTATCGAATTATCTTTTTACCTACTTAGTTTTATCTAAAATCATTTATGGCCTCAGTGCGATGTTGTTTTGTTTGATCATTAAATTATTCATGTTTTGTTTGCCAGCTTTTGTTTGTGTTCGTCAGTTCAGTCAGTGGTTGTCACGTTGTTTGATAACTAAATGTCGAACTTAGACAGATCGGCCGAAAACAGTTTATTTTGTTATGGATTTTAATTAAATATTAAAAAAAGAAAGACAGTATTTCACAAATAACGCTTTATTCATCTAATAAGTCTTAAGAACAAGGCGTGCCGGCATCCTTTGTAGTCGATGTCGTAATATTTTTCGTAGAAGTCCTGGATCAGTTCTTCGACCTGAAACAATCATGTTTATGGATATAATGCAAGTGAAGTGCGAGGCTTGCGGGGAGATTGTACATGAACCTTACATAGAGTGCTGCGAGTGTGACGCCAACCTTTGCAACTCGTGTTTTGCTTCCGGGAAGGAGGTTAGGACTCACAAAAACAACCACAAATACGCCGTCAGGAAGAACGACTTCCCGCTTTTCGACAACTGTAACTGGTCCGCCAAGGAGGAGGCGAAGTTACTGACGGCTCTAGGAACGTATGGCTACGGTAATTGGGAGGAAATAGCGAAAAATGTTCACACACGGTCCAGGTTAGAATGTCAAGAGCACTACAAGAAGTATTACATAGAAAATGTACAGTTTAAAGAATTGCAGCTGCTGCCTGAAACAGAGCAATCACTGTTTCCTAAACCAGTCATACCTTATTTATACAGTATGGATTTAAGTCTTAATCCACCAAGGAACAACCAAACGGATCAACATTTAGCTGGTTACAATGCATACAGGTCAGAGTTTGAGTTAAGTTATGATAACAGTGCCGAGAGCATATTCAATATTGAAGACCAATACTCTGATGAAGATGACGATGATAATGAATGTATGGATGCTTTAAAACTAAGTTTGATAAATGCTTTAAATACTAGACTTAAGGAAAGAAAGAGACGGTACAAGGTGATACAGAATCATGGTTTGATAGTACCAAATAAGCTAATATCCTGGCTTCACAGATTTGATATAACGATAATCAGACAAAATTCAGAAAGGCTACTGGCCTTTATGCAGTTTATGACGGGTATGCAATTTGATGCGTTCATGGAAGGTTTGAGTCTACAACAAGAAATAATGCAACATATCATTAGGCTGTGCGATTACCGTAGGAACGGTATCAAAACGCTTTACTCTGCACGGCTTTACAACCAGTTGAGGAAACACAATGATGTGGTAGTCAGAGAACAGAAGCAGGCAACCTCCATAATGATGAAAAAGTTTGATAGCCAGTCACCAATGAAAGCTCGAATGTCTTTATTTAAATGCAACAAAACAAATCGGTTTAAAAAATGTGCAATGCCTCTGGAAATCTATGACCTGCCAGGATATCATCTGCTTAGTGAAACTGAGAAGCCACTTTGTTCAAGTTTACGGTTGTTACCGGAAAACTACAGGGAAATCAAAGAACAGCTCATATTTGAGAACAATAAAACTGGATCTTTACGATTGTTGGACGCTAGGAGAATAATCAAAATTGATGTGAATAAAACAAGAAAAATCTATGACTATCTAATAAGTGAAGGATTTATTACAAAACCGATTTGAAAACTTAATTGTCTTTGTTTGTTTGTTACAAATCATCAAGTTTTTCGTACAGGTTTTATGAATAAATATTTAAATGGCGATGTCCACTAAGATCCCCTAGGAGGTCTTTTAACACTGATAGAGATAGATATATATTCATTAGATTTTATGAGCTACATCTTTGGTTAAAGTGGAATTCTGAGTACCTAACATTGGTAGATACAATGTAACTACAAAGATAATCCAATCGGGAGATCATTATTAATGATCTTCAATTATTATTTTTCACTCCAGAAAATTTAATTAATTTCGTAGTTTCTCCGTTTCTTCCGCTGTAGTCACATACATGATTCCATATTATATTTTACTGCCACACAAATGCCTTAAAAACTTTTGCTGCCTAGAATGAACTTTGTTAGTTATAAGGAGTTGCACTATCACCAACAATGTATGCTAATGTTCTTTATAAATACGTATATACTTACTTTAAAACCAAATTTCTGGTATAAGAATATAGCTGGGTTTGTAGGAGAACAGTGGAGAGTGACATCTTGACCGGTGCATGTCTAAAAATAAAAAAAATCAAAGAACACATTCTGTATATCACATATTGATACCATACTGTGGAAACCTGTAATGAACGTACAGTAAAATTTTACAGAAGAAGCAAAAATTGCCTGATATATCTCAATTTGTGAAGACTAATGAAATACTTCATTGTTTTTATTGATCATGTCTATCGAGGGTTCTGGGTTCGAATCCCGGCGGAGGCGGAACTGTTTTTTGTGCATGACGCCTTGTTTCACTTTGGCTTTGAATGTAGTACTTATGTAAGTAATATAATATGCTATATTGTTGCGATACAGGTTTATATCTTAGTTCAAGGCTGGATTGATGTGGTTTTTTTACAGAAACCTAGTAATTGTCAGTTTACCTGCAGCAAATGATACAGCATAGTGGTAGCGATGCCCGCCCGTCGCCAGTGGGGCCTGACGAGCACGAACGACAGGTAGGCGTCGAGGCGGGCCCCGGGGGCCTGGCCGGCCGCGGGCCCCGGGGCCCCGGGCGCTAGGAACGCACACGCTATGACCACGCGCCCGTATGTTACCACACAACTCAGCTCCGGGTACTGGAGCGTCTCTGACACTGTGATAAAATACAATTATTCAAAAAGTCATTTGCAATTTATCGTAAGGTAGATTTAACAGTAAATGCTTTTGTATGCAACTTCGTTCGAGTAGTTTGTCTTTTTAGGGTTGTCCATCCGTCTCTTTGTCTGTTCAGTAGACTTTATCTCGTAAACCGTAAAAGGTAATCTGTTGAAATTTTTACAAAATGTGTATTTCAGTACAGATTTCTCATTAGCATTAGTTTAAATTAAATGTAGTGCATCTTACGGTCGATCCCTGGCCAGAAGTGTTGAGCGCAGAGGCAGTTTAACGCGGCGACGTGTCCGGGACGCACGTACGCGTACTCTATGCAGCGCGGGGCCGGTGGCAGGTAGCCTGATACCTTGCTATATACACAACAACAACAAAAGCATTAAAAATACGATAGAAACAATGATAAAAAAATATCATTTACAAGGTTTTCTTGTCATCGAGCTGATTTCCGCTAAAATTTAGCTTTACTTTAATAAATATATAAAAGTTTAATATCTACTTCTTTATAATTTTTTCTATTATTATTGGGCAGGTAAGTTACTAACAAAAATGATCAACTGTGTATAATTAAAATCGAATACCTCGAAAGGCCAACTCTACCTTTATAAAATTACGCCCCTTCCATTAACAACCAAAAATTACATACCTGTGAGTTTTCTTGAGCATTTCTTCCATGAGCTTGACCCACAGCGGCCTCGACTCCGCGTCCCTGCGTATGTAGGGTTTGAGCACTGCACCGCTGTACGCCGACCGGAAAGGCACGGGTTCGATGTCCGACAGCAGCATTGTGCCGTAGTTTGTACTGGCTATTGTACCACAGAGGTTGTCTATAAGGTACTGGAAGAGGACATTTCACGATTAGAACAAAAAAAGAAGTTTTTTTGCTCTTTCGCAGCGAACTGCTTCACGTTGTAAATGGAGGGTGGTACCAAACCCAGGCGATCTCGCACGTAGATCTACCAGCTGTAAAATATCTAATAAAAATACTGAATATGTCAGATAGCATTAGATCGCTACTTCACAAAGGCCTCTTATTAGACAGTGGTGTAAACAGCCGACTGCTCGCTAAAGGTTTACGGTTCGAATCCTTGCGGGAACGGAACTTTGTGTTATTTGCAGACGCATTGTTTCGGTTAAAAGTCTTGGATGTAGTATTCTCATCTATGTAGTTTATACCATAACGTTGTTAGTGCCTGCGATACAAGATTATATCTTAGTGCAGGGCTGAGTCGATGTGTTTGTCGTGATGTTGTTATTATTAAACAGATTTAAGACCACGTGAGAAGAATGTGGTTAAAAGTTTTTTTAAATATTAAAAGAAACTCACTGATCTTTGGAATCTGTCCAGTACCCTCTCGCTGCTTATCGTGGTCTTCGCTTCTTCAGTTACGTAACCACCCAGCAGTTTGACAGTCCTGAAAGATAAAAGCGAAACTGAAGTAAAGAGGACGTGGTAGTTTGTGACGTGCCTTGGTTAGGTTAGGTCTTGGGTTGCTGTACATTGTAGCTGCCATGTTCCTCACTGTGCCCGGATAGTGGCGACAGATTAGCAACCTGTTACACTGGGACTCAATATAAACATGCGCGAAATGCGGTGTTTAGCACCTCTGCCTTCCACTCTCGAGGGATTAATTATGGTGTATTTTATAAAAGATAAATACAACGGAATGAACTCCGAAAAAAAAACTTTTTTCAGTAAGTGTAACAAACAGGAACATAGTTTAGAAAACTAGTTTTTTTTGGGGATTTGGATCATCAAAGATTAAATAAATTAATCTTTAAACCAGGGGCCCTACTAACCTAACCTAACCGAACAATCCGAAATCCTCCTATTTCTTCTGATTAAGTTCGTTGCGGGTCCCACGACAATCGGTAGTGTGTCCGGGTACAGCCTGTGCGTCATTGCACAGCTGCATTATTCATTGATTATTCGATCAAAGGACGCCACTGTTGATCCTGGTGAACAGGAGTTGCAGTGGTGGGACAGAATGACGGGTGTGCCTCGAATCCGAAATATGTTCCGAATACACACATATTAACAGGTCACTTTCAAACTAGTGACGTTTCTTTCGTTGGCCCCGGGTTCTTACTACTCCTTAGGTGTTATTTGAGCTTAAAGGTAACAGTTCGGCCATCAAAATATTAAACGAAACTAAACTCACTTGTCAAGGTCAAATAGCGGCAAGTGCTTATGCCTCTTTAACCTTCGCAGAGCCAGGCTCGCCCTGAACCCGCATAAGTAGGCTCTCTTATTGGGATCCTTCACCTGGAGAGATAGGTTTTTATCTAATTACAAAACCAACGGCACAAACAATTATAAAATATAACTTATAACTAACGCATAGGCCAATAACAGGTTTACAATTTATTGGGAACAATTTTACATAGCAAACGGGTAAACGACTAACGGATTAATTCTATTAGTGGTAGTTTATATCATTTGTTGAAGCAATTAACAGTTCCTCTGTTACTGCTGTAAACTATGTCAAAGTCAAAATGTTTTTTATTCGAATAGACTTAAAATAAGCACTTACAAATCGTCACATTTTTTTTACTACCACCGGTTCGGAATGCTATTTCTACGGGGAAGAATCCGGTAAGAAACCTCCGTAGTTGCTTTTTTCAAAATTTGAAATAAAAAGTAAAATTTCTATTACAATTTGTAAAACATAATAAATCTAGTTTTTTCTTATTATTCAATATAAAACAATTTGCTAGATAAACAAATGAAAAATAATATAATCAAAAATGTGTATAATTTTAATTGTATGAATAATGCAATGTACGGGAAATGTGATCGAAAAGGATTAAGTGGTAGGTGCAAGTAAGTAGTTATATAGCTATAAAACCATTAATAATAAAAATAATAACCACATCACGACACACACATTGACTCAGCCCTGCACTAACATATAATCTTACTCTCTACATAGATGAGAAAACTACATCCAAGACTTTTAACCGAAACAATGCGTCTGCAAATAACACAAAGTTCCATTCTCACAAGGATTCGAACCCTAAACCTTTAACGAGCAGTCGGCTGTTTACACCACAGTCTAACAGACGGCCTTTGTGAAGCGATCTAATGCTATCTGACGTATATAGTATATAGTGCTATGAACTAAATATATGTAATGAAATATATAATATGAAATAATTAGAAACGATGACATAAAAACACATACACACAACAGTGTCTCCCACCTGATATGCGGTTTATCTTAAGGGTTGTTTTTTTTTATATTGCTATAAACTTAGTAATACCAAGAAAGGATAACAGTAATGGATTTATAGCTAATGATATCGTTGTAGGATTATAGTAATGGTAAATATAAGTAACAAAAATTCTGAAAACTATTAAGCTTTTCACCATGTTTTTACCATCAGCTGGATCTCAAAGAGCTTCAGATTAGAATTTAGAGGAATATAAATATTTATAATGTGTTAAAGATTTATTTATAATACCTTAGGTATCAGGTTTTCAACTTGCTTCAGCAGCTGTATCTCTTCATACTGTGTAATTTCCACCAGGTCACCAGGTTTCTCTTTCGCCGTAGGCAGCCAAGGGAGATCCACAGAGTTCAACTGGTTCGAGAACAGCGTCTCTCTTCTGATGGGCGGTTTATCTTCAGGGGTGGGTTTCCTTTTGGCTTCAGTCTTCTTCGGGGGTTGTTTCTCGTCCGAGTCTGAAGGGGGGTAGGTCTGGTATGGGGAGTTTGTGGCGGTGTCAGAGTCGTAGAAAGCTGTGGACTGCTGGTATGAGTGGATGCTAGACGAGTCGCTCTGGAATGGTTTAAGGTTTTTTGTTATTATGTTTAAAAGGCATTTTTTATTTCATAATAGGACAAACTGACAGGCGGCACACCTAATTGTGTGTGTGTGATGGTAAGTGATACCAAAGCCTATCAAACGCCATGCATTATTGTATGTAGGCTACAATCTCACAATAGTAACACGATTTTCATATTAATAACTTGTATCATTCTTAATAGTAGTCATTTAAATGTTTTGAGGGATTTTGATAAATGTAATGGATATTTAAAATTATAAAGATATTTTTTTCACTTATATTTTTCATAAAAAGCTTTAAAAAAACATAAATTAACCACATCACGACACACACATTGACTCAGCCCTGCAGTAAGTATCGTAAGAACTTGTGTCACAGGAACTAAGCAATATGGTATAAACTATATAGATAAGCCATAGCTTAAGGAAACAACTCCATTTAAAAGAGCTTATTTTCTAAGTCTATTCGATAAATAACATTTTGACTTTGACTTTGACACATAGGATGAAATAAATAAGAATATTTCACCCAAGACATAAGTACAGAAGAAAAATAATTCTCACTGGCAGCGTTTGCGTGGACTGCACAAGTTCCACCCCTGCCAGCAGAGGGTCGTTGTCGGAGTACCCTCGCAGGGAGGAGGTGGACAGAGCCGCTTCGAATGGATTCTCCTCTATGCCTTCACAACTGGGAACCAAAATCATCTATATTAATTTTAAAAGCGATAGTGACTCTGTCCGCTTGCCTATTACACGCTGGTCGGATTTCCATCAAATTAATCAATAAATTTTTGCTCAGTTATATCATTAAAAAAACATTTTCATGGTAAAAGACACAAAAATTCATTGCGATCTAAAATAATAATATTAATAAAAATCTTTATTTAAAACCGAAAATTTACAAAAGTAACTAACATAATGGCTGCAGTAGTTAAAACTGTGTCGCAGCCATCATCACTCATCTTCACTAACGTAAAGTAATTTACACATTGTAACATTATTATAAATAGTACATGGTATTATTATTAGTAAATAGGAGTTTATTGAGTTTTTCTTTTTTTGGGTATATATATACATAAATAAATTTACATAGATATTTATATACTTTAGTAAATCCACATTTATTTGATACATGTCATTCAATGTTTATGTAGTAAATTCAAATTCTGAGATAAAGTCTCAGTTTGATCACTCCAACTCCTGTTCACCAGGATCAACAGTGGCGTCCTTTGATCGAATAATCAACTAATAATGCAGCTGTGCAATGACGCACAGGCTGTGCCCGGACGAACTTAATCAGAAGAAATAGGAGGTAGTAAGAAAGCGGTTTCAGACTTCCTTCCCAGTAAAGCGGAGACAGAAATTGAAATGGCTCAGAGGCCAAATAAGTAAGGGGACACCTAACCTCTGATACATGTCTATTTGTTCCAGGAAGGACGCGCTGGTGACGCGGCTCGTGTCTTCATTGTCTACTCGCCGCTTCTTGCTGGGTACGGGTTCGATGCCCGGGACTGCATCTGGCTCAGTGTTCAAAAGGTCGCGGTAACCTAGCAATGTGATGATTTTTTTTAAATTAATTTAAGTTATTTAATTTGAGTACAGTGGGGAGCCAATGTAATTACCGACACGAGATGTATAACATGGCGGTGCTCTTGGCATTCCAGACATCAAGGGCATCGTCGTGTCAATATGCAGCGGTATCACTTTCCATCAGGTGACCCGTCTGCTTGTTTTCCCATGATGTTGAATTGATGGCGGTCCCTGCGTCACGGACTATGTCACGGAGAAGGTCACCTCTGGTTCGAGGACTGACCCCGCTGAATGCGTTTCTGACATCGGTACCGGAGTGCGATGTGTTTGCATGGCGATGGACGAATGTATATGTCGAGTGTAAGAGATATTGTGAGGTGATTGATAATAGGCCCTCAAGTATGTGTGTTTACAGTTAATTACAATTATAACTATACATGTATTAGATTTAAGTATCATGGTGTTTTAGGTTACTTGTTAAACTGTGATATTGTTTTAATAAAAATAAAATAAAATGTTTTAAAAAAAAGTTACAAATTAATTATTTATGGTATCACCTACCCATTTCGAACACTTTAGAATAGAACAATGATCTCTCCATTGCAAGCTGGTACCGTTGCCGACCCTTCGGTTTGTCGCGAGCCATTTCTTGTACTGAAATTAATTGAAAATAAGATTTAATATCTTTCAGTAAGAAAAACAACATACAGAAGTAAAATATTGTCTTCATGAGTCAATAGAATCTACTTTAGTAAAAATCTCTCACCCTCTGTAGCGCAGTGGTGTAGACAGCCGACTGCTTCGCTAGAGGTTCTCGGTTTGAATCCCGGCGGGGGCGGGGCTTTGTGTTATTTGCAAGGCGCATTGTTTCGCTTACCGGTCTTGAATGTAGTATTCTTATCCATGTAGTTTATAACATATCGTTGCTTAGTTCCTGTGACACAAGTTCTTACGATACTTACTGCAGGGCTGAGTTAGGGTGTGTGTCGTGATTTGGTTTATTTATCTATGTATATTTTAACATTCATAAATGTAGTTATACAAAAGAGATGGGATAAATCATACATACAGATATGCATAGCGACAGCAGGTGAGAAGAAATGCTTGAGTTTCCACCACCCTGACTCCCCGAGAGAGTTGGAGCCCGACTTGAAGAACAGGTTGTTGTAAACGGACAGTGCGCCAGCTATCGTGCCGATCCAGTTCTTCTTTTGCTTACTGGAAGAATAACCTGAACTGAGAGTCTGTTATCATAATGACAAAAATGCAAATTGTTTATTGCTTGCCACATTACATTAGGTACAAACGATGTTAAGGTAATTAAGGTATACATGTGACACCCTGTAGGTAAGGGCATGGGAAAAATATACACTGAATGTTTCAATTAAAAAAAAGAAATTTAGACATATTCGATAAAATTGGAAAATATAAAATCCGAAGTGTCAAAAACATTAAAATAAATACCTAAATATTTTTTGCTTACGTTAATAAATAAATTTGCACGTATTCCATTATTAACATTATGTAGTGTATACAAGTGAGTGGGATACAATTTAGTGTTAAGTTTGTATAAACACTATTATGTATGCTGTTTTTATGTTGTTTGTATACCAAACAAAAAAAAAATTGACCTGAAATAACACACATACGAAATATAGATAAGCACCAGGGGTGGTTTTCATTTTTATTGAGCACCCCATCCCTTCAGAATAACATGAAATCAATCAAAGATTGCCGAGAAATATATGGTCGCGAGCTGTGAAAGTCACGTGTCCATATTTTCCCCCCTCCTGATGCTTGGCACCCGGGGCGGACCGCTCCCTCCGACCTCCCTCCTTACGCCGCTACTGATAACACAATGATGTAGTTAAAGATATAAAATGTGTTCCTTTAATGTCATTTTTCATAACAAGGAGCACTAGTCCAGTTATTCCATTTCATAAGTGAAGCGGTAGCTCAGTTTGTTATGTGCCTTGATCAACCGGCCGACCCGACAGGTCGAGGGTTCGAGTCTTGGGTTGCCGTACATTTTAGCTACCATATTCCTCATTATGCCTGAATAGTGGCGAAAGATTCGACTGGGACTCAACATAAACATGCGAAATGCGGTGTTAACACCTCCCTAGCCTTTTCGAGGGATTAATTATGGTCATAGTCATTCCATCTCATGACACCCATTCCGCTATAGTTGTGATTAGACGGAACCCTTAATCAAAAACCCCTGGATAGTCTTTATACTTTTTTAGTGGTATAACTAGACCATGGTAAAAAAATAGGAAGGGGCTCTTCGTAAAAAAACTGCAGACCCTTTTAGCTTACAGTGCAGCCTACAGTACTAATCTTAGTTGCTGTCTGAGGAGCCCTTACACTGCTCTGTCGGGGGCCAGTGGTATTTTGCCGCCATACCAAGCCCTAATTACCCCAGCCGTACCGTTACCATAGCTTTTTTCCATATAGTTTACTAGCTTTTGCTGCTTGGGGTCGCCAAACGAGGGCAGCAGGGGCCGGAGATTAAAAATATTACAGTAAAGTACTGTACTCATCTAACAAAGGCTCAACCTGCAAATTTGAGGATTCCTTTTCTGCTAACTGTATTTCAACCATATGTCAAATACCCCCCCCCCAGGATAAGCTTGTCAACTGATCCCCCTAGGGTAAAGGCTGGCAACATCCTTAGGTAATTGATATTTAAGATAGTTTAATGGTCCATGGTAGTGGTGGACAATGTGTTCCATAGGCAAACAGACACACCCGAAGGCCCTCTTCATGTAATCATATTCAAGGCATTGAACCTCAATCTTTGGTGACAACATCATGACCATTGAGCATTGGTTGAAAGGCAATAACTTTAAGGAAATTTTTGCATTTTTTAAGTGGATTTTTTATATTGTATTTGTGTATATGTAAAAAAAAGATTAATGAATTTTATGCAGTTAAATGATTGAAATTAAACAATAAAGAGTTAAAAATAATTAATTAAGTACATTAGAATATTAATCTGAACATAAACTTGATACATAAGATATTTAGATATGTTACTTACAGCTGCGTCCCAAACAAGGTCTGCCAGTATCTATCAATGAAGGAGCATATGTTACTTACAGCTGCGTCCCAAACAAGGTCTGCCAGTATCTATCAATGAAGGAGCATATGTGTGTCTTGTAGTGGAAGTACCCATGGTTGCTGATCCCGTACGCCTTCAGCCCGAGATGGTGCAGGGTCAGGAGGATCACCTGGACCCTGTTGTATACCATAATTAACAATCATATACCTCCATACCAAATTAGCAATTTACTATTAAAGAGGTTCTGTGAAGTTTATTCCCCCTGACATATAATCATGGCCTGGGGCAGCAGCCTGAGAGGGGCAGTTTGCAGATTTTTTAAATAAACTACTTTGTAAATGATTTGGCGACAAAGCAAATTCTGAAATACGCCTGTTCATGGCTTTGGGTTTTATGTTTTTCTTTATTAGAGCGAAAAAAAAGGATTGTTCAAATCGGATAAGCTGTCTTCAAGTTTCAGCAAGAAAAATTTATCATTTTTATATCTGAGATATTTAAAAATTACGATTATCCTTGGGTCTTGCCTAAATCAATGAAGCAAAATAAAGCCATAACTTTTCAAGAAAGGCCTTAAGTACAGCAAAACTATAGTAAAAGTACTTTTTTACAAACATACCTAAACATGTAAGAAATAGTGTGTATTAAAATTTCCGTTCTTCAACTGAAATAAAGACAGATATGCACAGTTAGAGCTTACCAAGGAAACTTGTTACGACGAAACTTCTCTTTCTTGTCTGGAGAGCAGTCTTCGCATGTGAATTCAAAGAACACATCGCAGTAGAAATCGCCCGGCGTACCGGGACGCTTTAAGCATGTTAAATGTATAAAACCAAAGCAGCTGTCACATACAAGACCCGGCTTATCTTGCTTGTTCTCTGCTTCATTACAGTATTTACATATTGTAGTCATTTTAATTAATTCATGAACTTTTATAAATCATTGTTTTGTATATACAAATTACACATAACCTCAAAGTTTTTGACAGGATCTGTCACTATCACTTGTCAGCAGTCGGCAAAGAAAAAAAGTGTTATAAGGTTTATCTGACCTCAAAAAATAGTAATATTGTTTTCTTTGACTGTTTTAAAAACTATGTCAAGAGATTTCATTCTATTTGGTAAAAGCAATTGCCATGAGAATCTCACCGACTTGAATGCTTGAGGAAAAACTCCTTGTACATTTCGGTTTAGAATTTATAGATACCATTTATTATTTGCTGAGGTAGAGGCAGGAATTAAAAAGGAAGGGAATATACTGCATACTTTTTCAACGTATTATGCATTATTCGTAAGGTTTTAATTAAAAAATCATGGTATTTTACAGAGTTTATTTGGTACTGAATAGAGCTTATAGTTCTATCTGGTATGCTGCCTGTACTGGGCGAGCCATTTGGCGATGTTTTGCTTGTGTATTTTTCTGGCCTCCTTCACGGAGCCAGGGTCCTCAGGGTGCGACGGCATCAGGTCGAGATGGTGAGCTGCGTCGATCAACGCCACTGCTACCACATCGTCGTTTATGTTTATTAGGACACCACCTTTATTATAAAAAGGTATGTTTAATGAAAATCATTTGACACATGTGTGACGAAGCATCACTTGAATTTTTTAAACAGTATTAGTCATATTTTAATAAAAATAATTAAATAACGATTTTGAAAGAAATACCACTATTTACAAAAATATCGGTATAGTCAGTTTAATATATGTCGCATTTGTTTTAAAATGATTGGATCTTAAGAGGGAAAAAATTTATGACATTTTGGTAGGGTTTCAAAACAAAAGAACACGGTTTATTGGATTCTAATCCAAACATTACCTCCAGCCCAAGGGTCCAGTAGACCATTACTGAAGACAATATTAGATGCTGCTTGGAGGTTCTTGCCACCGTATTCGGTCCAGGCGTCTTTCGGTCGAGGGTAAACGCCGTATTTCTTGTGGCATTCATCAGCGTACTTGGTGTAGTTCCACGGACTGGCTTCGAACATGTCGTTCACGCCGGTTGTGCACATCGGCATCACCATCTCTGTACATGCCTGGAAAAAGATTGGGAACTTTTCATCAAATGAATATAGGTAAAACTATAAGGTCTCCAGATGAGAAGAGAAACGGAGGGCATAGACGATGTTTTGCAATCGTCGTAGAAAGCGTTAAAGCGTCGCGCGTCATTAAGTTATAATAAATTTAAATTTCTCAAATACCAGTCCACCTTGGAAACCCACCCCCTCTCGTGTACTAGCTGGCACCTAGTTTATGTCATAAGGACTAACCTTTTATTTAAGTTATATTTTTTTGTTTGTAAAATTGTTAAAGCTGTGGCAGCATTAAATAAAGTCTGGAAACACACATAGAGTTTTTTTTAGTAACAATTTAAAATTTAAAAATTGTGCTGGATCCGCGCTGTATCCATTGTTGGATTGCAATACCTAGTATCATTTCAATCTCATCACACGAAGAGTTAAACCTAATAGCTATCTATCCATTCCTATTTATATATTATATACCTATTATAGGTGTATCTTATTGACAGTTGGGAGTGTAGCTAGAATTATTATGTTTAAAACTTGTACGTTTTGGAAAATATTGTATTTGAATATTGAAAAAAGCAACTACGGAGGTTTCTTGCCGGATTTTTCCCCGTAGAAATAGCATTCCGAAACGGTGGTAGTAAAAAAATAACGATTTGAAAGTGCTTATTTTAAGTCTGTTCGAATAAAAACATTTTGACTTTGACTTTGACCATTTCAAGATTAAAAAAAAATGTAAGTACCTGATAATCCCACCCACTTGCATCCAAGTTTTGGAATTGAGCTGATTCATTGTTGTACGAGATGCATTTGCTTTTGCCGTCGTAGTTGCAGCCTACTTGTAGAACTTTGCCAATTGCCTGCGAATAATGAATAGACAATATACCTAGAGCCTAGATCCTCAAAAATGAGAGAAATTTTGAGATCGTCGACGGTTGAAATATGAATCATGCATCAATGGGTAACTTGTCCATTATTTTTTCTATTGGTAGGTAAGTACAGACTTACAATAAAATTGTAAATGTCTGTCTATTTCAGAAAGGAAAAGAAAGAACTTAACTTGTTTCCGGAAAAAAAACAAATCTACGCAGACAACGACGCTAAAAACTATTTAAAAAGCTTACCTCTAACAGCTTTGTTCCGTCCAAACTCTCATTCAGATAAGAACAGACTGTCCTCACTGGGTTAGCGGGCAGCGGCATCAGGAAATCTGTCGCGAAGGGATAGTTCACCATAGCGATGTTTCCGTAGGTACCCTGAAGGAAATCCACGAGGCTCTGGATATCAGTGGAGTTCTTTATAGGCTCGCAGAGCTTCCATTCTTTTTTCAGCCATTCTGTACCGTTAGCAGTCGATGTCATGTTCCTGTGAAGAATGTCTCAAGGTGAAGGTACTTTTCGTTATTATTGATTAGTTCGGTTTTGTTTTAGCAGGAACTAAATAAAACTGCATGTTTATCGCGTCAGAGACCAGCGCTAGCGTAAATAGAAATTTTTACAGTCAAATAACAATAACATTTGACATTTTGAGGACGTGGTAGCTCAGTTTGTTACGTGCCTTGGTTAACCGACCCGTCCGACCCGACAGGTCGAGGGTTCGAGTCTCGGGTTGCCGTAAGTTGCAGCTGCCATGTTTCTCGATGTGCCCGGATAGTGGTAACAGATTCGCAACCCGTCACACTGGAACTCAACATAAACATGCAAAATGCGGTGTTTAACACCCCTGCCAACCCCTCTCGAGGGATTACGTCGTGAGTTTATGTTATGTTTGAAATTTTGCACCTTGGCGGTTTCTTTACATGCTAGTGCGACCCCTGCTTGATGCTTTGTTGCAAAATTAGCTAAATGCCACCTCAGTATTTGACTTTGCTTCGCGCATTATTCCTTTTATGTGTCAAGATATTTGATTCTCAAAAAAGGATAAATTTTATTTATAATATACTCTTGATATATGTATGATACGGCAACCAACACTAAAGTAGTACCTGATAACACTCCAAGACTTCTTAATGTTCTCAGCACATTGTTTGCCAGCAACTTTGAAGCTGGATGTGACGATCCGGTTGAAGATCTCACAGGGGACCATGCCTGGGAACATGTGGATTGGAGCTGATGCTGCAATGGAACCAGCTACCAGGTGAGGGTACTTCATCCGGATGTAAGCTGCCAGCATCCCCCCGTATGATCCTGGAGTACATGACATAAGGGCACATGAACATATTTATTTTTATTTTGATGAGTAAGAACTGACGTAGGATTTTAGGTTTGCTAAGGTTGTTTATTGCAAAGTCACATCTTAAGTAAGAATAAGATAAATAAATATTTGCTTAATTTAATAGAATAATTTTAATAATAAGAATAATTGATAATGTCACACAAGAGAAAAAAATTGCACGTTTATGCCAATCAAAATTCTATTCTAGTCTATTCTATAAATCGTGAATATCCTATAGCTTTTCGACGAAGTTTTGATTCAAATTTGTTCAAATTACGACTTGATGTTAGCGGATTCGATAGATTGGTGGTAGATTTAAAGGATTTAGACAATTGAAAAGTACTTGTTTAAAGTCTTCCCGAATTAAAACGCTTTGACTTACCACCAAAGGCAACCACAGGGTTGGCAGGTGA
The DNA here is from genome assembly GCA_949316135.1 of Choreutis nemorana. Taxonomy (NCBI): domain Eukaryota; kingdom Metazoa; phylum Arthropoda; class Insecta; order Lepidoptera; family Choreutidae; genus Choreutis; species Choreutis nemorana. The sequence goes on along the minus strand of OX438598.1, from coordinate 10,985,954 downwards.
GAAGCTGTTCCCCTGCAAATAGTTGATCAAGTCGGCGTAGTCCGCGAGCGCCTGACTTGAAGTCAAATATCCAATATGCTCCTTATCCAATGATTTCTTACCGAACGGTTTGGATTCACCATAGTACCTTAAGTTTTCAAATGAAAAAATCATTTTAAATTGGTTAAAAATGGTAACATGGAGGCATGATTTATTTTCTATTTATGTATTTGGTACTGTATTTTTGTAAATCACTTTAACATGTTAACGTTCTTTAATCTTCAGTGGAATGTAGTCGAAACTGACCTGTGCTCAGCGAACACCAACTTGGCTTTGAACTCTGGTGCAATTTCCCACATGAATCCGGTATGCCGGGCAAATTGCTCTATTTGACCCTGGAAACAATTGACTATTAATGAGTCAGACTCCAGATTCACCTGTGATCGAAACTTCACATACGTAAACATAAACCCACGCCGAAATTATTCCTCGAGGGGTAGGCAGAGGTTGCGAATCTGTCGCCACTATCCGGGCACAATGAGGAACATGGCAGTTACATGGTACGGCAACCGAGACTCGAATCTTCGGCCTGTCGCGTCGGATCGGTCGGTTAAACAAGGCACGTAACAAACTGAGCTACCACGTCCTCCACGTGATCGGAACTTATTTACTTAAAGGTTTAATATTCAAAGCGGACTCTTATTGAAGCTGAGAGAAATTTATAGGTATTAAAAATAAACAATACATAAACTCACGCCACCGTTTATTTCTTAGGAACTAGCCAATTGATCAAGTGTGTGATTATTTTTAGTTGAGCTACATTTTAGTTTTTTTTTTAAATATCATTTGTATGTAATGTTTATAAAATGATACCTACACCCGGCATCATGACGTAAATATGGCGGGAGTATCTTTATTTCGACATAATATTGTTTTGAAGGAGGTACAAATATTTTAAAACGAGGTAAAAAATAGTACATTTAAAATACATATTTTTAATACTAGGTACAAATTAATTCGTTATGGTACACCCGCCATTTTGCCTCTCACGCGAGAGGGATAGGCAGAGGTATTTAACACACAAAATACAATTAAATTAGCAAAGATATACCTCATTCCCTGTATAGAAGAAGATCGGTCCATCCCCTTTATCCCAGAACTCCTCATTGACCAAGTACTTGATTTTGAAAGTCTCATTCCTTTGGTATCCGAAATGATCGAGGGGAACCTCAAACCACTTTGTGTCAAATTTGTATTCACAGTCCACTGCCGCTATCACCAGTAACAGGAGAAATTTCCACATTTTCTTGTGTAGTTACGTAGTAATGTATCGTATTCATAAAGTCAGGTTACTTTGCTGTCCACTGTGCTAATGATTTGATACAACAAGCTAGTCGACGCTAAACGTCTATGTCTCGCTCACGTTACTTTGGATAGTCGGACACAAAACACTTTTAGGCATCAGATTTTTTATTAAAGATTTACATCGATGTTTCGTTGACCGTATCTCATTAAATGATCCTCAGCAGATGAAAATATCACCGATCCAATGCAAGGCTTAAGGTAAGCTGAGGATGAATTTCATAAAAAGTTAGCTAAGAAATCAGGTTGTAACTTATAACAAGGGAAAAGAATTTTATGGCTGTTTAAACTTGTGTCTAAAAACCTTAAATATTGTTAAAGTCTTGTGTCTCTGACTGTATTATTATCTGTACAATTTGACCCTTGTATCTCTGGTCGGGAAGTTTCAATTGTAACCGCATATAGCTGTGCACATACAGTATTATTCTCTGATACCTAATCAATTACTTATTAGGTACATATGTCATTGTTTTAGCTGCAATCTATTATACAATAAACGTGCATTTAAACAATAGAAAAATGCTACGTTTCTGCAAAATTCCTTCGCAGTAGTGTAACTAGGAGTTGTTATGGCGGCATAATGTCACAGGCCCCGAGTATAAAGGGCCCCCGACGCAAGCGGTATAAGGGCCCCTCAAAATCGAGTGAGAACTAAAAAAAGCTAGCCAATTTTAATCCGAAACCATCTAGTTAAGTGACTGTTCCTTCGATTCCTTTATGGGGTGAATTTAAAAAAATCCTTCACTGTGTTCTATCTACCTACAAGTCTAAATAGGTTGAGGACTCCTTTTTCATCTTCACGTAAAGAATTATCAATTCGTTTGTGTGTCTGTCTGATCAAGGTACTTAATATTTGAAGCGATTAAGCGTTAAATAGATGGTCTTTCTTAAACATTAAAATATATAATTATACGCGATCACATTCTTAGAAATATGACGAAAGTAGATAACTTTTAAACTGTTTGAGTTATTAATAAGGTTAAAGACTTTCATTTCGTTTTTGTTTTGATTAAATCTTGTATATAATCAATCTTCTTGTTCTGGTTCATGTAAAGTTTTAAAACTTTATTGAATAAGAAATTGTACCTAAATTCTGATCAATTGTTAAAAATTTTACGAAAACAGGAATATGAAAGAATAAAACAAAAAAGCTAATGTAAAGTCGGAATATATTGATAAATTAAATAATAGGTAGCTAAAAGTAATAAAGTAAATAACTAGGATTAAAAACTACAATAACGTGAGTGGGTAGAAGAGGTATAATTTATTACGACAACAATGATAAATAAAAACCTATGATTATTTTTACGAGTGCTACGTAAACGATAATATTAATACTGCACAAAAGTTGTAGACACTTTTAAAATTGTATTTTTTCTACTTCTTTCAAGATATGATGTTTTATGAAGGTATACATTTGATTGCAGACCAAATCTGACGACGAAGAATCATAATGGCCATGTGACATTTATCTAATATCTATGAAAGCGCCCAGCCAAGAGCATACTTCCTTAAACGGGATCTGTATAAAAATGGGCCCTTAAAACTTGTTAGTTATTTTGCTTTAACACGTCTACGGCCCATTTAAACCGCCCTTGTAAACCGAGGCCCTGTATCATTGATATAACGGTAGCCACAACCTTTGGATACAGAGCTGGCTCTAGCTCTTGACTAGGATAGACCGAGATCGTGTTCCGGCATTTTTCACTGGTCACCACCTTTTCGTTTTTTTCAGGGCCCTCATTGTATAATATATTAAATTCATAGATTTAATAATAACAATAAATCAATTAAAAAATTATTTAACCGAGAGAGATTGCTTTGTTTGACATCATTATTTTTTAGAGCAAAGAATGAAACAAATCAAGCAAATATTTATTTTGGATGCCCTTCATCTCCAGGGGCTTTTAGCAACTGCTCTACTTGCTCAACAGTCGGCCGTTTGTGGATAAAAGTAATCTATTTATTAAAGCACTAGACTACTTGGGCATTCACAATTTTTTTGGCCGTATTAGTGAGCCTCTGTAAATTGTAATTAAAAATGTTACTTGGCTCTAAAATCGTCTTATGTAATTTGATATAGTTAGTAAGCCAATCATATAAAAGGTTTATTTTAAATAGGTACATGTGTCATTAAGTAAAATATTAGATATGGCAATAATGGTGGTAACTTTAAATTCCTGTAAATATTTTACTACAAAATGTAAATTTTTAAATCGATTTTAACTAAAATTCTCATGATTAATTAATCTACGTGTATATTTGGATGACAGTATGATTTGATTATTCATTGGCTCAGGAGTGGAAGGTGTCTAGAGCCACCAGTCCAATCATCTCCAGATCCTGCAGGAGTTGTCCTTGGAAGCTGTGATGATGGCGTCACCAGCGTACGAGAAAGCGCACGAGAATATCTCACCTTGATGACCGGATAGCACCTGGATTTACCACATACATTCTAAGATACTTATTGTTAAAGTCATGACCAGTGTCGCAACTAGGGGGTGGCATGGCGGTAAAACGCCACAGGGCCCGAGCCTAAAAGGCCCCAGACGCTAGTGGTTTATGGGCCCCTCAAAGAGCAACTTAAATTATATTACATGTCTGAGCTTCGTACGGTAGCCTGGCGCTTTTAATTAAAATGGAGACCTAAGGTTGGCAGTTTTTTTACTTAGGGCCCATCCCCTATTAATTTTCCACGGGCCTCGAAAGGTCTTGTTACGCCACTGGTCATTCTAGGCCCGGTCACTTAATTACAAAACTGGAAAATGTTCAGAAAACTGACAAAACCGTATTTCTTTATTTTGAGGATTAGAGAATTACGGAGATGCTTTTTCATTTTTAAATCAAATAGCGACAATTTTGTCCCTCCTAAAGGCGGTTCAGACAGGCCAATGATCATCCTCTCATTTTACAGTAACTGTAATAAACTTAAAGTAAAACTGTTAGTCTGTACTAGGTTTGCATTTCAAACAAAAGTTTGCAACAGGATCGTTACCTGTGTACAGTTCCCTGTCGTAGTATTCATAAAGTCAGGTTACTTTGCTGTCCACTGTGCTAATGATTTGATACAACAAGCTAGTCGACGCTAAACGTCTATGTCTCGCTCACGTTACTTTGGATAGTCGGACACAAAACACTTTTAGGCATCAGATTTTTTATTAAAGATTTACATCGATGTTTCGTTGACCGTATCTCATTAAATGATCCTCAGCAGATGAAAATATCACCGATCCAATGCAAGGCTTAAGGTAAGCTGAGGATGAATTTCATAAAAAGTTAGCTAAGAAATCAGGTTGTAACTTATAACAAGGGAAAAGAATTTTATGGCTGTTTAAACTTGTGTCTAAAAACCTTAAATATTGTTAAAGTCTTGTGTCTCTGACTGTATTATTATCTGTACAATTTGACCCTTGTATCTCTGGTCGGGAAGTTTCAATTGTAACCGCATATAGCTGTGCACATACAGTATTATTCTCTGATACCTAATCAATTACTTATTAGGTACATATGTCATTGTTTTAGCTGCAATCTATTATACAATAAACGTGCATTTAAACAATAGAAAAATGCTACGTTTCTGCAAAATTCCTTCGCAGTAGTGTAACTAGGAGTTGTTATGGCGGCATAATGTCACAGGCCCCGAGTATAAAGGGCCCCCGACGCAAGCGGTATAAGGGCCCCTCAAAATCGAGTGAGAACTAAAAAAAGCTAGCCAATTTTAATCCGAAACCATCTAGTTAAGTGACTGTTCCTTCGATTCCTTTATGGGGTGAATTTAAAAAAATCCTTCACTGTGTTCTATCTACCTACAAGTCTAAATAGGTTGAGGACTCCTTTTTCATCTTCACGTAAAGAATTATCAATTCGTTTGTGTGTCTGTCTGATCAAGGTACTTAATATTTGAAGCGATTAAGCGTTAAATAGATGGTCTTTCTTAAACATTAAAATATATAATTATACGCGATCACATTCTTAGAAATATGACGAAAGTAGATAACTTTTAAACTGTTTGAGTTATTAATAAGGTTAAAGACTTTCATTTCGTTTTTGTTTTGATTAAATCTTGTATATAATCAATCTTCTTGTTCTGGTTCATGTAAAGTTTTAAAACTTTATTGAATAAGAAATTGTACCTAAATTCTGATCAATTGTTAAAAATTTTACGAAAACAGGAATATGAAAGAATAAAACAAAAAAGCTAATGTAAAGTCGGAATATATTGATAAATTAAATAATAGGTAGCTAAAAGTAATAAAGTAAATAACTAGGATTAAAAACTACAATAACGTGAGTGGGTAGAAGAGGTATAATTTATTACGACAACAATGATAAATAAAAACCTATGATTATTTTTACGAGTGCTACGTAAACGATAATATTAATACTGCACAAAAGTTGTAGACACTTTTAAAATTGTATTTTTTCTACTTCTTTCAAGATATGATGTTTTATGAAGGTATACATTTGATTGCAGACCAAATCTGACGACGAAGAATCATAATGGCCATGTGACATTTATCTAATATCTATGAAAGCGCCCAGCCAAGAGCATACTTCCTTAAACGGGATCTGTATAAAAATGGGCCCTTAAAACTTGTTAGTTATTTTGCTTTAACACGTCTACGGCCCATTTAAACCGCCCTTGTAAACCGAGGCCCTGTATCATTGATATAACGGTAGCCACAACCTTTGGATACAGAGCTGGCTCTAGCTCTTGACTAGGATAGACCGAGATCGTGTTCCGGCATTTTTCACTGGTCACCACCTTTTCGTTTTTTTCAGGGCCCTCATTGTATAATATATTAAATTCATAGATTTAATATTAACAATAAATCAATTAAAAAATTATTTTAACCGAGAGAGATTGCTTTGTTTGACATCATTATTTTTTAGAGCAAAGAATGAAACAAATCAAGCAAATATTTATTTTGGATGCCCTTCATCTCCAGGGGCTTTCAGCAACTGCTCTACTTGCTCAACAGTCGGCCGGTTCTGGATAAAAGTAATCTATTTATTAAAGCACTAGACTACTTGGGCATTCACAATTTTTTTGGCCGTATTAGTGAGCCTCTGTAAATTGTAATTAGAAATGTTACTTGGCTCTAAAATCGTCTTATGTAATTTGGTATAGTTAATAAGCCATTCATATAAAAGGTTTATTTTAAATAGGTACATGTGTCATTAAGTAAAATATTAGATATGGCAATAATGGTGGTAACTTTAAATTCCTGTAAATATTTTACTACAAAATGTAAATTTTTAAATCGATTTTAACTAAAATTCTCATGATTAATTAACCTACGTGTATATTTGGATGACAGTATGATTTGATTATTCATTGGCTCAGGAGTGGAGGGTGTCTAGAGCCACCAGTCCAATCATCTCCAGATCCTGCAGGAGTTGTCCTTGGAAGCTGTGATGATGGCGTCACCAGCGTACGAGAAAGCGCACGAGAATATCTCACCTTGATGACCGGATAGCACCTGGATTTACCACATACATTCTAAGATACTTATTGTTAAAGTCATGACCAGTGTCGCAACTAGGGGGTGGCATGGCGGTAAAACGCCACAGGGCCCGAGCCTAAAAGGCCCCAGACGCTAGTGGTTTATGGGCCCCTCAAAGAGCAACTTAAATTATATTACATGTCTGAGCTTCGTACGGTAGCCTGGCGCTTTTAATTAAAATGGAGACCTAAGGTTGGCAGTTTTTTTACTTAGGGCCCATCCCCTATTAATTTTCCACGGGCCTCGAAAGGTCTTGTTACGCCACTGGTCATTCTAGGCCCGGTCACTTAATTACAAAACTGGAAAATGTTCAGAAAACTGACAAAACCGTATTTCTTTATTTTGAGGATTAGAGAATTACGGAGATGCTTTTTCATTTTTAAATCAAATAGCGACAATTTTGTCCCTCCTAAAGGCGGTTCAGACAGGCTGTAAAATGAGAGGATGATCATTGGATCATCCTCTCATTTTACAGTAACTGTAATAAACTTAAAGTAAAACTGTTAGTCTGTACTAGGTTTGCATTTCAAACAAAAGTTTGCAACAGGATCGTTACCTGTGTACAGTTCCCTGTCGTAGTATTCCAGATCCTTGCGCTTCTATCAGCTGATGCAGTGAGCAGGCTACCTCCGGCCGGACTGAAGCATACCTTTGGAATAAAGTGCAAAATTAAGAACAAAAGTTCAACTCCTCAAAAGTTTGTATTGAGTGATCTCTAATCTCCGCCCAAAAAGTATGGAGGGAAGAGGTTTTAACCAAAAAGTTTGACGTCACGACCATGTACTGAAAATGATCACAATTTTAAACTACTTACTAACTTTATTTTTTATTTATTTATGAATCGCCTGGGCAAATTTAACATTTAACAATGTCAAACCTTGGAGACCTCCTCGCGGTGTCCCTTCATGACGGCCAGTTCTTTGAAGTCGCTCCTCACGTCGTAGATCCTGGCGGAGCAGTCGCTGGAAGACGTCGCCATGCGGTGGCCAGCCCAGTCGAAACACACGTCCAGCACCTAGAGATGTCAGAAGGACAGATATGTTTGTAAACCGAGAAACACGAGTTTGGTGTTTAAAGGGTATGCTTTTACCCTTAGTACCTTTTCACATGCGTCCAGTTTTAAGCCGGTTCGGTGGTTAAGGTGGTAGATCTATGTGCGAGATCGTCTGGTTGGTTCCAACCTCCTTTTTATTACTGCTGTGTAGCAGTTCGCTGTGTTTCGGTTCGAAGGATTGGAGAGCCAGCGTAATTAGCGGCACGACAGGTAAAATATCTTTAATTTACATGGGCAACGCATTGGCGGTGCTCTTGGCGTTCCAGACATAACGGGCATCGTCGTGTCAAAAGGCGGCGGTATCACTTTCCATCAGGTGAACTGTCTGCTTAACTGCCTTAATGGTTACTTGTTTCAGTAGCTATTTGTATCGCCTACCTATGGCTTATACTTCGCCTTCTTTTACTACACTGCTAATAAGTGATATGTTTGTCCCTTCAGAATGTAGGCATTGTTTTATTCGATCGAGGGTTGGTTAATAGAAAGTTTGACGTTGTTCTCCAAGGTCGCCAACTTGGACCTATTCAGGTTGAGGAAGAACGAGCATTTTCTAGGCAAGAATGCTTCACCCTCTGCCACATTGTCGCCTACGTGAGACTAGTTGCTGCTTAAATGCGATATTTTCTATTTAACATAAATAGTATCATACCTCATCAGTATGCGTAGCTACTGTGGCAAGACAGGCGCTCTTCCTGGCGTCCCAGAGCTTGGCGCTGCCGTCCAGCGAGGAGGAGCCCACCAGAGAGCTGTCCCAGTTATACTGTACGTTGGAGATTTCCCCGCCATGGCCCACCAGCACCGACACGCGGCTAAAGGACATTACAAACTGACATGGCAGCCATCTTGGGCTTGACAAGTGTATCAATACTTTTGTGAATTAGATTCAATGATGTTCGACGATTCAACTACGACGACCAGCAGAATACCAAGACACAACCCCGATCACTACCTAAGATTGATATTGATGCAAACTTGGTTCAAAGAAATGAAAATCATTCATTTTAATTTTCTATTTCGTGTTGGATAGTATTTATTCTTGTACCCATTTATATTTAATTTGTGGGGATAAAGTATCTACATTATGTCAAGTATCGATTAAAAGTTCAACTAATTATGGTTGACTAACCTCAGTTCATTAATAAGTAAAATGTTTGATCTTGTACGGTTCACTTGATAGTATAGTTTGTAATCAACTATAATTGAGTTGTAACAGGATGTTGGGCCAATAACCACATAATATACAAAGAACAAAGATCTGTTTGCATAATAGGTTATCTAAGTCTTAAAATTATCTCTCAGAATACTGAATATTTTAGTAAAATCAAATCAGCTTAACTTTCAATGTATCAGAACTCAAGCGCCTGAAAAATTGTTGACGCAAATCTTACTCAAAGAATATTTGAACAAAACTTTATACAGGAGTTTTTTTTTTGCGACTGATTTTGTTATTGTAATTTTATTGATTGGTGTGAGTAAATGATAAAAGATTTAATAACTTACTCTTTGACTCTAGTGTCCCACATCGATATTGTTCCGTCGAAAGACCCTGTGACGAGCCGTTGACCTTCGTTGGGGTCAAACTGAAGGGCTATCACTTCAGCCGTATGTCCGACATAAGTGTGAAGTTCTTGACCTGAGGAAATCATACAACTTTAATGACAACCTTATATCCTCTTTAATTAATAAAAATAATAATAATAAACCACATCACGACACACACATTGACTCAGCCCTGCAGTAAGTATCGTGAGAACTTGTGTCGCAGGAACTAAGCAACGATATGGTATAAACTACATAGATAAGAATACAACATCCAAGACCGGTAAGCGAAACAATGCGTCTTGCAAATAACACAAAGTCCCGCCCCCGCCGGGATTCGCACCCGGCCTTTTCATTCATACATTCATACGACCTCTGAAAAAAACTTTTTTCAAACTGCCTGATCCAGGAGAGGCTGCACGTATAGTTAAATCTAGGGGGCTCAAGCCTCAAAGCATCTGAGTTCTGCCGACTTGTAGCCCTTACTTCGGGAAAACCTAAAGTCAGTGAAGTCGAGTCTGGCCAAAAGCGTTTCTAAAAGAAGGCTGTCAGTTCCGAGGGTAGAGGCTGTCAGTTCACACTCTATTACGTTAACCGTTAACTTACAAAAAAGTAATCGTCAAATGATTTTTTTTTTCTTAAAATTACTCGATCACCGATTCATAAAATTTATTTTGGGATAGGTACCGGCAAGAAACCGAATTTTTATTAAAAAAAGTTTAATTATTTTTTAAATTTTATACATAAAATAAATTACCATGAATTTCAATGACACAGATATCGTCTAAAAGTTGAAACATGAAAAAATTTTTCATGAGTTTTACCGTCACAACAGTTTTTATTTTGTTACATTGGTCAAAATTGACATCCCTAGCGCAAATGTCGAGCGAAGCCGTCCGAACTGAAGTACACACATTCTCTATTTTTTTTTGTGGCTTAGATTCCATATGCGAGCTGACTTGTCAAATACCTAACTCATCATTAGGTCATCATTGTTATAGTTACCAGTGTTGACGTCAAACAACTTGGCGGTGTGGTCCATGGAAGCGGTGGCAGCCAGGTCGCTGTTTGTGCTGAACTGTGCGGCGACCACCTCCGCCGTGTGTCCCCACAGCGTAGCGACGCACTGCCCAGTGTTTGGATCCCATATACGAGCTGACTTGTCGAATGAACCGGTCAACACGCGGTTGCTACAAAAGACAAACTTAAACTAATGAATCCCTCGAAAGGGGTAGGCAGATGTGTTACACTCCGCATATCGCATGCTTATGTCGAGTCCCAGTGTGACAGATTGCGAATCTGTCGTTACAAAAGAATGCAACTTATTTAGCACGTGACTATAACTAAGCCACAGATTCAAACAATTTCGTCAAACAATTTTTACGGTAGTTTAAAAGGTAAGTATATGAAATGCAACGCCGCGTACATACCGTAATTTTTGGTGATCAATCTTGGGAGTCGAAACCGTTTAGAGAAATAAAATCGTCGAGGAGAATCAATATTGTATAGAACTATTTATAAAGGTTACACCTATAAGATCGTTTCGACCGTTTTCGCATTTCAAATAAAAAATTACCGAAGGACCTAAAGGACTTAAACATGCCGCTCTTTAGTCCAGACTTCACAACTGGCTTCTAGAGAGAGGTTATTATAGTGTTAAGGAATATCTGACATGGCGTCAAGTTCAATAAAATAATGATGACATTCCCTTATTTGAAGTTGGACATTTATTTTCTAGTTTTTATTTTATTTTTTGTAACCTGACATTAGTGTATTTTGTATTCTTTTGATTTCTTTAAATTGTTGCCATTGGTTTTAAGTATGATTATTTTTGACATTTCACTGTCATTTTGTACGCCCTTTGTGGCAGGTTTTAGGAACACTAGTCTTAAACCTCACCATGTATCACCATTGGCGAGGGAGTGGTAAAAAAATGTTAAAAACATCACGTGATTAATGGACAGCCTCTTATTTTCAAAACGAAAACGCGATCAAGGCGTTTTTGAGACTACAAACTAACACATGAGGAACTTTTTTACTCTATGTGTGTGCCGCTTCCTACTCACCATTGCGGGTAGTTGAACCCTACGCAGTACACCACGTTCTGGTGTCCTCTCAACGTCTGCAGCTCCTTACCCTGGTCGACATCCCATACTTTGCAGGTCCTGTCGTAGCTGCCTGATAAGCACCTGGAATGGAAAATAGGAAAGCTTTGAAATAGGTAAAGGCAGGTGGAATTGATAAAACTCCGCGACATCTGTGGCGCAGTGGTGTAAACAGCCGACTGCTAAGCTGGAGGTAGTTCCGATTAGGTACCTATTTTGTGTTTTTTGCAAGACGCAATGTTTTTTAACCGGTCTTGGATGTAGTTTTCTTATCTATGTATGTAATTTATACCATATCATTGCTTAGTTCCTGTGACACAAGTTATAACGATACTCACTGCGGGGCTGAGTTAATGTGTGTGTCGTGATGATTATTAATTGATGTAGTTCAAAGAAAATTCGATAATTATTCAAAAGGCTAGACTCTAGGTAAGATTGTTGCACCTTAAACTGTATATTTATAAATTGGTTGCTTTCATATCAAAATAAATTAAAGTTTTTTAGGTAACGTGAATGCATGAGAACAAAGCCAAAAAAAAACCATTAAAATTTTCAAAACCCTCGGCTGTACTTTCAGTCGTACGCTTGCCTTCACTAAATATCCAGTGCATTTAAAAAAAATACCTTTTCCCGCTCTTATCGAAGGCGACGTTGGTGAGTGGAAGAACGTGGGTTAGCAGCGTCTTGTAGATGTAGAACCTCTTGCCAGCGGGACCTTCATGCTCGATCCTCTTCTTCAAGGTTTCCAGGCATCGTTCCAGCTGCCCTAAAACCTCTTGGGTGATCAGCGCCTCCTTCTGGTAGATGCTCTGAGAGATCTCTCGTGTGTCGGAACTGTGAAAGAAGTATCATAAAAAAATGCCATGTGAGAGGTAAAACATCTTTACCTCTGTATAGGCAGCGCATTGGCGCGTTCTCAGACATCAAGGGCATTGTCGTGTCAAAAAGCGACGCGGTATCACTTTCCAGCGGGCGACCTGTCTGCTTGTTTGACAATGATGTATAAAACGTATTTCAGTTTTCGAGTTTGAACCCCCTTGTAGTGAGTTAACATCTAGACACCTGTGCCAGGGTTGTCAATTTTCGATTGCATCTACATTGTTACTTTGTACAGGAGGACGTGGTAGATCCGACCCGACAGGTCGAGGGTTCGAGTCTCGGGTTGCCGTAAGTTGTAGCTGTCATGTTTCTCAATGTGCCCGGACAGTGGTGACAAATTCGCAACCTGTCACACTGGGACTCAACATAAACATGCGAAAATCGGTGTGTAGCAAGCACCTCTGTACACCCTGTTAATGTGATGTGCATTGTTATTTTAATGCAATTGTTAATTTGGAATAAATTCTACAAATTGTTATTGCCTTGAATTCACTTTTTAGACACAGTATTAGTTATAATATAATTATTAAAATGTTATGATCCTCTGTACCTAATTAGGACAGTTATCTTGATTAATGAAGAAAATACTATCGTATTTTAAACATTCTATACCCCTGTTCCAGTTGACGATCCTATAAAATAAAATAAGTAAATCTCGTAAATTTCTTATATGTAATTAAATATACAATAAAGAATGACTGCGATTAATCTATTAAAAAAGCTTATCCGGTTAAACACTTTATTATTCAGTGATAAATATACTATTAAGATATCATGTTAAATTTTTAATGTTTCTGCCTTTCTGATGACCACTAGTACATAGGTAACTTAGAATATTAAAGTTTTAGTTACAAGACTTTCTTTTAATTCATTAACTAACCTTTTTTGCAATCGCATTTGAAATGAGCAATAAATTAATAAAATTACAAAGTCAAACAAAACAATTAAAATAGATTTTAAGTTTTTAAATGTCCTATAAATAAGAAAATAACCCTACGGGGCGTATATTATTATTATCAAAATCGGTCCAGCCGTTTTTATAGTTGTAAATTGCATTGTGATCGGGTTTGAAGCTACCCTGAAAATTTCAGCCTGCTAGCTTATTGGGAAGTGCCTCAAAATTGAGGTTCAAAAATCCAACCGGAACGACAAACAAACAAGAAAGTGAGTGTATAAAAACGTGGGAAAATAAATGAAAATAGTCATATTTAATCTAGTTTACGGTCGAAAATAGCAATAATAATTTTATTCAATGTGAAAAGCAATCAAGAATGATAAAAATCATCAACTGAAAAAAAAACGCCTTCAAAACTAAAGAACTAAATAAATAAAATGTTCTAACTTGCTGTTTAAGTCCAGTAGGTCGATTTCCTTGGTTTTCGTGACCCCCTTCTGAAGATACTCCAGAACCAACCCTGGAGGATGATACCTTAGGTGGAACTTAACCAACTTCATTTCTAACAGCTATCATCTAACATTTTCACTAATAGTTTTTCTATTTTTTTCCTTTTAAAAGCAAATTTTAGTTTGTTCAAAGATTCTGTCAATTTTATCAATGCAACCAACGGTTGCCATGACTACGAGATTTATGTCAAAAAGGGCGCTATATCAAAAAGGTTGACCTATTTACATTATAGACTAGTTATGCTATTTTGGTTACACTCGGGTATATTCTATTCCTATTTGAAATACCACACAGGCACTGTGCGTTAAAAAATATACTTTTTATTTGTAAATAATTAATATAATATATTTATTTATTTATATCGTATTTATTTTCTTCTCACAGGTTGTGCGCTGTACATTTTCTAATACATTTCTCATTTTCTTTAAATATCTTAGATAGATTAACTTACGAGGCGTGGATTCACGGAGGGGAAACAATGCAAATCGTCCGCGGGTGAAACCGCGGGACACAGCTGGTATAAAATAAAAGAAAAATAACAAAACACTGATCGGCACCCATCTGCTATGCCACCTACCTCTGTCAATTGGACTTACACCACTTTCATAATCTATTATTATGCAATTTCATTGATCGACCGATTTTAAGTTGTACAAAACACGGGATTTTTTTGAGAAATTAAACACGGACTAGTTATATAAAAATACATTAAATTAAGCATGAATTAAGTGATAGCTAATTTTTCTCAAAAATGGACTTACAAAATGATGTGTTTAATGATTACAGTTAAATAAGGTGTTTTATTACTTCTCCTAATAAACTTATTAATTATATTTAAATCAAATAAATTGTAATGACTTCGTTGATAATAAAATAATTGAAATTATTTTTTCACATATTAAATTCTTTAATGAGTTAATATTAGGTATTGGAGGTAGAAATGATTTCATGTTTTAAGAGGTAAGTAGATGTGTCTTTTGACTTGTTGACTGTAAGACTGGATCGGCAACGGGCTTATCATCCATTCAGTGTTGCAAGCAGGTATCCATAGATTAATTATTGGAGCGCAGCGGAGATGAATCATTGATCTATGTATTTATTTATTGGGAATACAACAGATAACAAACTAGCTACTTTTAACATATACACTGCTTTGAAATCCATGAACATATCTCAATATGTACATAGTTTAAAAAACAAACAAACAGAAAAAAAAAACAAAATACATTGCCTAGACATTAGTGTGACCAATTAATTTTGTCATTAAAATAATTAAAACTATAACAGAGCTATATAATTATTTAACTATTATTTGATAAGGTTCAGTTGAAATTGAAGAAATAAAATGTAAAAAACGATAATGAGAAACGCATGTTAAAGAATTATTAAGTTTCATTTCGTTTTTAATACTTTTCGTTTATAGCTTGAATTCGAAATATGTATCTATGACCGAGTGTTTGCCACTTTATCAACGATTACGCTTACTCTTTTAGCTTTCGAATCTCAGATTGTTTATTCGCAGTGGGGTAGGTATAGGTACATTGGACAAAAGAGTGTTTTGTTCTCGTCCCAGTTTCTGTGGGATGTTTGCGCTGTGCCCACACGTGAAATGAACATCCTACGTTACGCCCTTGCTGCCAACCAACTGTTCCATCTATCCATTGGCCGTCGGCATGTAACTTACATTAAAGACTTTGCGTAGAACATTACTATTTGTAATGTTTCTACCTGATTCAGACTCTACATTTAATCGTTTTAGTCTAAAACTTAATAATGACAGGTAAAACTTTTTTGTTGCTAGCGTCTTTGAAATGCTTAACTTCAGCCTTCTTCTTTTTTATCTTTCTTTTCTTCTATTCTTAGACAAAATTCATTTTCCGCAAGCGTTCATGCAAAGTTTTTTTTTTTTTTAATATTTCCTCAGGTTCGAGTTATCTCATTGTAATGCTGGCAGGGGTAGTAAACTAATAAAATTCTTTTAAAGCTAGTTTTCTTGGTTTTTACGATTACCTTGTTCTCGTTGGTGGAACTGAATAATGTGTAGCAAACATCAAAGATAGGTGGTTGCAGGTAAAAGCTCTGAGGTTAAGATGAACCCTTTTCATCTTGTTTCTTGACATATTAGCCTTGCCTCAGTTCTGTCTGCCTCAGTTTCGCCTTAGTTCCCATGTGTGACATATACCTATGCCGCTGCAGGGTTTACTTGTGTATTCTCCACCCTTGAGTTCGGATTTTGTATGTATAAAAGTGTGTTTAGAATTACCTTATACCTTATGTTGCAACAACTCATGTTGCTAAGTGTTCACAGCGCTATTTGTGGTGTCATCTTGGTTTGACAGCGAGGCAAAAGGTCAAACGTTTAGGTGACGTTAACGAACCGTTTCCGAGCTGATCGATGAGGAATTTTAGACGTTTGTTGTTCGTGCCTTTTAATTATAAAAACCTCTATTGGAATTTTTTGGGTCTAAATAATAATAACCACATCACGACACAGACATTGACTGAGCCCTGTACTAAGATATAATCTTGTATCGCAGGCACTAAACAAAGTGGTTTAAACTTTATAATAATACTTCTTCCAAGACCGGTAAGCGAAACAATGCATCTTGAATATAGCACAAGGTTCTCGCCTTGCCAGAATATGAATACGGAACCTGTAGCAGCAGTCGGCTGTTTATACCACTGAGCCACCGAGGTCGTTAAATTATATAAGAAATTTCAAAACCTGTTGAACAATTAACAATGGGTAAGTATAAAAATAATAATTTATTGTTTATCTGAGGTCTAAACATTCTGATATATTTGTTTACTTTTGATTTAAGGCCTTGCTCTGGCGAAGTCCTTACCTTTTTCTTTTCCTTGGGATTAGAGAATAAAAGTAGTAATATGTATGTATGGAAAATGTATCGTTTTACCTAAATTGTTTTAGTCGTTAAGCTGAAAACATTTTTTCATACCACTAAAACAAACATACGGTCTGCTTGATGGTAAGCAGTCACCATGGCCTATGGATTATTTGTTAGTTTTAAATCTAGCGTGCCTACCATGAGTTGTTACCTTCGATTTCCACTTGCGACTGCATTTACAAATGTGTATGAAAGCACATCTAACGGATTTATTGCTCATACAAAATCACTATAATCTAATGTTACTTGACGTGTAGGAAAACGATACGAACTCACGGTAGATACACTGAGCAGTCAGCATCTTTATAGGCTAAGAATTGGCTGCATGTAACTGAACTGATCGAACATGCTCAGATATTTTTCTTTTATGTCTCCAATGAGGTTATCTAAGCAATTGGTAAAACGTCAGAAGTCAGAGCTGATGCGTTTAGCAAGGGGGAGGGGATCAAGCGTGCATAAAAAAAAAAAACATGATAGAACGTTGTGCCAGATTTTTGTGTACAAGTTAATTTTAGCCTGGTGAACTTTTAAAAGTTACCACATAGAGTTTTGGCACTTTTTTTCACTGCCAGACTGGGTCATGTTTCAAAGGGTAGACATTTGGCCTATAAATAACAGTTCTGGATTTTTGTGGACAAGTTCATTTTAGATAATAGCCTATAGAATTACAAAAAAATACATTCCACTTTGTCACTTCTGTCAGGGGTTCGTTTACTACCTAGTGGTTAATAGGCTAAAATTAATCTATACAGAGGAAACCAGAAATGTGTTTGATCATGTCTAAAAAAATAATTCTACATGGATGAAGAAAAAAGCTATTTAAACTATAATTGTTCGATCAATAACCATAGTGAAGAGTATAATTAAACTCCCATAGTTATTGGTTTTGGCAACCCTGTACATCCGGTCAAACAGGTTGCGCGGGCGCAGGTCCTTGACCTAACCCAGGCAAGGCAGTATGGTTGCCGCGCGAACCAAACGCAGTATACCGCGAGACAGGTGCGAAACAACACGCTCAAACAATCATCGTACCAAATAACATTTCAAATCACGAATCAACTTTTACTTTTTATCCAACCGGCCAGTTACATCACATTTTCTCTATGCCTAAAAGTACGTGCGGTTTTTAAGGTGGAATAATCTGGAGTTCAGTGCTTTATGTGTGTGATTGTGAAAAAAAGTTTTAATCGTGCATTATATGCTAATAATGGAGTTGGAATCCTGTTGAATAGATTTTAGTGTGAGTGAAACTAATTAACTTGAAATTTAGAAATACGTTTTTACTTTAATACCCGCGACTTTATCTGAGTTTATAGCTGTGTTAAATTTACATTGTAGTTTTACGACTGCACTGATGCCAATATTTGCACGTGTTTTACTTTCTTTATTTACATAAAACGATAAATAATCAAACACAGTCATGCAAATAGTGATTAAAAGTTGTGAAAAACGTTGAATTATTATATGCATTGCAAGTAAACGAGATTTTTTATGAAAACTTTTTATGAATTTTACTTCCCACGCTCACAGGTAATGTATACTTTAGCACGATAAATTTAATGGTAGTAAGTATAGGTGTATTCTATTCCGTTATTAAAAAGGTTATATGCAAAAATCTGTTCTATTTTGATCAAAATAAGAATGAAAGTATAAAAAGCCGCAAATAGAGAGAAATCAATGATACAATCGAGACGTGACCTAAGTTCTAAAGTTACTCAAAGTCTCGAATTAGCATTTTTTTTTACAAGCAGAAATCGATGTGCAGTGAAAGCGGTATCTTAAAGGAGGTTCATAATAAGCAATGACATGAAACTTTTTGTTTTTTAGATAACTTCCGGTTAAAAAATCTGTCATTCTTTACTGTCAATATTATCACTATATCACGTCAATACTAATGGTATTAACGGTATAGCGCATTGCAAAAGTATTTTAATATCACGAATAACGATATCACGGTATTGATAGGTATATAAAATACACACCAAATAGGAGAAAAGATTTTGAATTCATTCGACTCTAGCTAAAAATTTTCTGACAAACAACTTGTTGTTAATTTTCTTGAGTTATAAATTTTTATTACAATTACGGTATAAACAAGTTCGTTCGATTCGGTCTGCTTCCCATTTTTTTGAGCCATCAGAATTTTTAGGAGAGCGGTCAAACTTGCTTTAGTGACCGTACCGGTCTTTAGTCACTGTATTTTAAAATAAATTTACACCAAGGACGATATTAAATTTCAAAAGTATACGTGGTAGCTTAGTTTGTTACGTGCCTCGGTTAAGCGACCGATACGACAGGTCGAGGGTTCGAGTCTCGGGTTGCCGTGAGTTGTAGCTGTCATGTTTCTTAATGTGCTCGGATAGTGGCGACAGATTCGCAATCTGGGACTCAACATAAACATGCGAAAAGCGGTGTGTAGCAAGCACCTCTGCCAACCCCTCTCGAGGGCCTACGGCGTGAGTTTATGTATGTATGTATGTATGTCTATGTGTCAAAAAGTCTTTAGTGTTCCGATAATTAAACAAGTGAAGCCTAGCCATTTCTGATCCGGCCGTGATTTGATGAGGTAGATGTAATGTCCCTATTATGTATTAGTGGTTTACCCGCTGATGGTTGAGATCTTGTGTATTAATAAAAATGTAGAGCAGATTATATAACGATACCACTAATGGTCTGACGTCTATACACTAGCGGTAATTTTAATAAATATATATATTTCTTTAACGGCATTGGTTTTAGTACCATACTGCCTAATCATGAGTAATAATAAATTCCTCATTTTTGAAGATGATAAATAAGATGAAGATGATAAGATGAACAATGAAAATGATGAATCTGCCTACAGTGACATGCTAGTACTGTTACTGTCAGCTCTAATATGTTACTTGGGAGATGACGAAAAGCAGAAAAATCGTCGAATTTCACTTTCTCCACACTCGTACAGTACTATAGATATTCACTGGTTAAAACACTAGTATTTCATACATCGAATCGTGCGCATACACGAGAAGAGAAAATAAAATAAGAAAAATTCAACTTACACTTCCCGTTCCCGCCAAGCAACCCCTGACATTTTATTATTTAACCGCCTATGATTCTATGCGGTTCTATTCTAGCGGTTGGAATTTTTGGCGGAAAATTTCAACTGCAAATGCTAAGGCGCTAAGAGTTTCTTTACGGAGTAAAGAGAAAATAATGAAGCAAAAGAACATGATCGATTCTCACTTCATTAAAATTGAGACGGGAAAGGCAAAGAGTACCAATCTATACAGCCCAATTCTTCTCTCTTCTCCCCTCAGTTGTAAGCATACCTTCGCAAGTTATCAGTTGCTTAGATGACTTCATTGGAAACTAATGAGAATAAACCCGGACTATGTTCGATCAGTTAAATTTTTTTTTAGCCAGCTCCCCGTCCATTTAATTATATGCCGATTGTGCTGTGCATGAAAAATTACTTTTAAACCGAATAAAAACAACATAAAAAAATTCATAAACTCACGCCGTAATCCAACGAGAGGGGTTGATAGAGGTGTTATATACCGCATTTCGCATGTTTATGTTGAATCCCAGTGTGACAGGTTGCGAATCTGTTGCCACTATCCGGGCACAAAGAGGGACATGGTAGCTACAACTTACGGCAACCTAAGACCCGAATAGTCGAACTGCCACTACCTACCACGTCCTCCGTGAGCTTTTAGTTTTGTATTTTTGCTTTATACCCTACATCCAATCAACTATGACATGAAGGAGTAATTCGCTGTTTTTAAATATTTACTCAAGTAGGAATCAAAACAATACATTGTGCGATTTATCAAACATAAAACCTTACTTTTTAAAAACAGTTACATAATTAAATTATAAAAACCTAACCTGATATGCTAAATGGTAATAAAAATGCTAAATAAACATCTAACTATGTTAAAATGAATAAACCGTTACACTTAATTCAATGTGAATTCAAACGAGAGTCAACATTAACAAAGATTATATTCCTAACAGGTATGCCACATACATACATACATATATAATTATTTTTGTTCACCCTCAAGGTTAAAAGACGATTCACCTGATGGAAAGAGATACCGCCGCCTATTGACATGACGATGGCATTGGCACCGCCAATGCGTTCCCCATTACGAGGAAAAATATTTTAATGTTTTATCTAGAGAAATATCACTGGCTCTCAAATATTTTAAAACAAAACACAGCGAACTGCTTCACGGGAGTTACTTAATATTCTAGTGCGAGAAGCATTTTTTAACCAACGTAACTTAAGCGTTTTGGTTTAGATTAGATTATGATTTATTTGCTGAAATAAGGGAATACAGGTTGGTTATTTATTACAATGGTTTCACTTATTCTACCTATCTGGCTTGCAAATGTCAAAGTCGAACTTAAATCATTACATATTACGAATTACATAAAGCTTTGTATCATCATAATATTTATATAATATATTATTAATTATATTTATATGGATGTCATTGTGAATGTTACTTTTTGTATTAAACATTGATTTGTTTGATACCAAGGGTTAGGTTCGGTGTCAATGTCCCCGGTGGCCTCGGCAACGAGGATGGTAAAACAGACACCTAACCTAGAAACATGGTTCGATGCCGCACTTTGAAAATCTTGTTAATGCAATATTTTTGGCCAACACCTGTACTAGGTTTTTACATTCAAATTTGTATTACAAGTCTATGCTAAACAGATATTTTAAGTTTTCATTTCGATTAACACATGACGAATAAAATCAATGAAATAAATAGAGAAATACGAGGAAATCTTTTGTTTTTTCTGTAAAATTTTATTGAAACCTCATACAATTGATTACAAAATTCAGAATGAATGATGAACTTGGTATCGGATTGTGGGGAGAGAGAAGTATAAGTTATAAGAGGCTGAAAAGACGTAGTGTTCCGACACTACTGGAAAGATTCATCAGGATGGAACAAATATAAAATATTAAACAGAGTAGTGGCTTCTTGTTAACTCAACAGATGGCCATGTTGCAGAACAGAGAAAAAAAAAGCTCATACGACGTTTTCACAGTACGGTTCTTTTGGTAACTAAAATTAATTTTCCTTTATTATATCACCTACCTTTGTTAACTTAAGTGTCACTGCTTTGTTAGTATTTTGTCCCAATACAGGAAAAAACAGCTTAGTTCAGTACTAAAATAATTTTTGCTAATAGTCCAAGGATTTGGCTGTTAGTATGTTTATGATTTTTACATAGACAATGTATTTTATATTCTGGTTATCATTGTTCTTAGACAAACAGTAGATAAGCTAGCCCTGATAATAATGCAACGTACCTAATTTACTTTTATAACGCAATCGCAAATGTAATTATGTGATTAAGATCTTGATAAGACAATTTTATATTACGATGAATAAGGTTAGAGAAGAAACTTGCAATATTACTGTTTTCTGTGTCTAGATGTACTTAAGTATTTTCTCTGAAAATTTTGAGCTGTAGCTTAATAGAATATGTTTTGACTGGTCCTTTGGAAAGTAGGTGGATCCAAAGAATATGAGGATACTACAAACTGTAATAAGATATACACCAAGTATGAACTCTAGTGTCTCCATTTGCGAAAAATATTGACAAAATAATTAGTCAGTCATCAGTAGAAATCAAGAAATCCCTCTCAATGTGAACTGTAAATAAATTTCTGTCTTACACTTGTATCGCAACTTCTGTCATAGTCTAGCTCAAGTTTTAGTACACATCCTCGTTAAAGCCGAAGGAACACAATACACCATACAAAAACCTTATGTATAAAGAATTTGAATTTGAATTAAAGACTTTTATGTATAAACAAGGCAGGGTTTGTTCAAAACTCATGGGAAGCTGGGGCGCTCGTAAATGTGTTTCATTCGAAGACGTGACTTGTAACTGTTTTGTATGATGCTAAACGATGGCCAATAACAGATTGAATAAAAACACAAGTCACTGCGGAAAATAGCACCGCCATTAGTTAATGAGAAATCTCCTTTATCCTACACAAACGAAGCTCCCCCTAGAAAATATAAATCAAATATTAATTCATAATTAACAAAACAAAAAGATAATAAGGGAATGGTAAATAATTTACCTGACAAGTGATAATCATCTTTTTAAAGATTTGTAAAGGTTTTAACAATATAATTATTAGTAAAAAATTTAAGGTTTTAATCATTATCATTATTTCATTTGTTTTAATTGACTCACACTACCGTATTGGCTTTTTCTGTAATGATATTTGTAAAGTGGTTATTAACAAATAAAATACATAATATTATTTAACAACAAAAAATTTGCCCAAGTAAGTTTCTTTACAAAGTATAAAACAAAGTCGCTTCCAGCTGTCTGTCTATCCCTATGTATGCTTAGATCTTTAAAACTACCCTTCGGATTTTAATTAGGTTTTTTAATAGATAGAGTGATTCAAGAGGAAGGTTTATATGTAATAATAATAAGCACATCATGACACACACATTGACACAGCCCTGCAGTAAGTATCGCAACGATATGGTATAAACTACATAGATAATACATGCATAATATCCGTGCGAAGCCGGGGCGGGTCCCTAGTGCCCAATATAAGACAATTAAGGTTTGCGTTTTCGATGCTTACAAGACAAGACTGACTATAGCAAATAAGTGCATGCATTTCTGTTATCGTTGATCACACAGATATCTACCCCAACCGGGATACAAACTTAGAACCTCACGTGTTACAGCCAGTAGTTCAGACCGCTGTGCCATAGAAGCTGATAAGAATAAAGCTCTTAAGCTTCTCAAGAAATCATAGAAGATCACGAAAATCATCATCTTGAATTGTTTAGGTCTAATAAGACTTAACAAGGAAGAATATGATGAAAATATCGCAAGAAGAGTGTAAATAAGGTAGGTATATAACATTGATGCAACGTGCATGTACATTATGTACCTACATAAGTGTTAGTGCTCATGCACCGTACCATAGTTATGTATAACGTTATGTAAAACTTTAAACATACGAGTCATTATTTCTTACTAGGAAATGATCATAGCTACCCAGTTTCTTGAAAGGAATGTTTCTAATTTTAAACACATTCACAAAAGAGGTTGTAAGTAACAAGATTTAATTAAAAATAATATTGATTAAAAATGTTCAATTACACACTTGATTTTGAAAAACTGTGAAATTGAGAATTGATTACGTTTCGTTTTGTAGGTATTAATAACGGTAACGGTAACTGTTGCTACGCTAGAGATTCCGGGTTCGAATCCCGGTGGGTGCGGAACTTTGTGTTATTTGCAAGACGCATTGTTCAGCTTACCGGTCTTGGATGTATTCTTATCTATGTAGTTCATACCATATCGTTGCTTAGTGCCTGCGATACATGAATATATCTAAGTGCAGGGCTGAGTCAACGTGTGTGTCGTGATGTGGTTATTATTATTGCAGGTTATGAAATAACATCGTTAAAAGTTTTTTTTATTATGTAAAGTTTATTTTATTTGTACGACTGTTTGTGAATGTTATTTCATCTAAAACTATTCGAGGTAAGATATGTAAGAGCTTGCTTAGTTCCTGTGACACAAGTTCTTACGATACTTACTGCAGGGCTGAGTCAATGTGTGTGTCGTGATGTGGTTATTATTACCTGAGAAGGCACGTTTGTTGTGTTTAAATTCCATATAATCGAAGCACCTACTTAAAAACGGTAGCAAAATTACAGTGAAAATAATAAACAATGACTCGGCATTTTACACAGTTACAGTAAATATGCATGATATTTAATATATTCCGAGTAAATTATGAGAAAGTATCGATGTAGGTCGAGCAAGATTCTCGCGACATGATTTCTTAATTTATAATAAACAATTGGAGAAAGTTATAATATAGTCAGCAATTAATATTACTTACCTGTTTACTTACTAAATGTTTGACAGCGTAGAGTTTGTGCCGCATTGTTCGGATATTTACCGCCAAAAATACTGGTTGCACTAGTTTATCGAGTATTTTGTTTAGTACACATTCATAGAATGAGACCACTTTTATTGTTTTTTACCAAAAAGGTTACATTAGTTGTTTATTTTTTTACACTAATTATCTACATTTAAGTGCTTGGTGAGAATTATGTGAAATACAATAATGAAAAAAAAAAAATGCTGTATGGGCTTACGCTCTTGGCCTTTATCGAAATAGAAGAAAGAAACAAAGCATTGTAAGCTAATATGGTCCCAACGGTGAATGATATGTCTGCAATAACTCTACTTTTATAATAAGCAAATAGTTCAAATGTACATATTTATGACTGTAGGTTTTAACTCTTGTTTTTATAGGGTCCGTTCCGATATACACTGCGACCACTGTAAGCAATGACGTTAATTCAGTATACTGTGAAGGCGTTCCTTCATATCAGTCAGTATATTGGTATAGTATATTGGTTACTTTTTAAAACGGAACGCAGCGCAGTTCAAATAAATATATTTTACGTGACTTTCTTCAACATTGCCATTGTTATATTCACAGCCACAAACTTTTATTTATTAATAAATAAATCACTGAATCAAACTGTTCTTACAGCCAAAACTAATGTTTGCAGTGATCACGGGAAATATGTAGGCGATTCATGACGTCATCATTCCCCTAGGGCACTGCGGCAGTGTACTGCCAGTCTGTAACGTAACGAATTTTTCACTGCTGAGACCAAAGCGCAGTCAGTGCTCGCGGTGCATATCGGAACATACACATTATAAGTAAATAGTTCACCAAGACATGCATTCAAGCTGAGTCACAGTTATTTGAGTGACTTCACCCTTCAACAGGTGTTTTATACCAATATACCTTCGGAACTATTCATAACTAAATTCATTAAACACACTGTTTTATTGAAAATCAGGACATTCCATTTCACGAAGACGGTTTGACTAAAGTTGGTAGCTTCATCACGTTTAGCTTCGAGTTCGCACACAACCAATGTGCATTTACACGTCTAATCATAAATATAGACGAACAGTCTTCGTGACATGGAATCACTCACACAACTAGCGACATTGTCCACTTTATGAATAATGTATTGTCTGATATTTTATTTGCTCACTGCACCGGAACGGTTGTGATGCCATTAAAGGTGCGCCTGCTTCGTGGTGTGCTTGTTCCCATAATAAAGAGAGTTTACTGGAGGGGCACGGTATTATACATTTTAATTATAGAATGCACCATAACTTGGGCCACTTTAACAATATCATGTGGGACCATTTATCCGTATTTAATCCGGAGCTTGTGCTTCAGTAGTTAAGTAATGATAAACTTATGAATGAAGTATACGAGATTAAATGTAGATAGAAAACAAGGAGGTTTAGTGTAACATCACTGATGTTAACGGATTCGATCACATATTGATTTTGTTTTATTTAAATTTCTAATTGTAATTTGTTTTGAATATTTGCAAGCTTGACTACATAGCAAAATGTAGAGAAACATCAATAACTGATAATATCTGTATAGCATGCATTTGACATGTAACTGTTACAGTTGATTTGAGGGTTTTTTTAAAATTGTTCTTACAATCTAGTACTTAATTCTACTTTAATGAGAATGAGAAGTATCACTCGTCTTAGCTAACTATTTGATATGAACAGGCATTTAATAGGTTGATTCTTTCCCACATTCACTACATTTTTATTATTATGCTCTTAAGACATTTTTATGGATGGAATATGGAAGATTACTTGCTATTTACATTTTAATTAATATTTTTTAATAATTAAAATTATGAATTGCATTTAATTTTTATTTTTCAAACATAAAATAACGTTTATCACCTAAGAGAAACAAGGCTTAATTCAAACTTGGGGTGTTTTATTTTTTATTGTCAATAAAAATAAATCCGCATCCCTTAGATTATTATGATCAGTTACTTTATATATACTAACATAATAAAAAGGCTAACTTAACATTTTGTATTTTTGTAATGAAAATACTCAAAAACTACTAGACCGATTTCAAAATTTCTTTCACTATGACAATGACAACTATCTCAAAATAACATGGGCTATATTTATTACTAGAAAAAATAAGGGATCTGCCCTTCCATTAAGCATTTTGAAAATTATTTCTCTTCAAACTTACGCCGCATGGTTTAAAGCTCCAAAGGACCAAAGTTCGTATCCCGGCTGGGATGATTTCAAAGATCCATTGCTTCGCTCACTCGTTTAAGATTTAAAATTCCAATTTATGTAGTATATAATTTGACAGCATGTTTTATTATCACAGGTGTGAAGGACAATGCCTTCGGAGCCATGTGGGCTGGTTAACAAGGGCTTCGAGGCGGCTGACGATGGCTTCCAGACCATCGACCTGAGGAGCGGGAGACGAGAACCACAGAGTGGACTGGTAAGTATATAGTTATGAGTTTTAATGTGAACGTGAAACACCTTTTAAATATTTTCTCTAAAAAATACTGATGATTTAAAATATTGTATTTCGTTGTTTTTTTTTTATATATCAAGTCAGCTTTTGCTCGCGACTTCGTCTACGTTTTCGTGATAAAAAGTATTAATAAAGGTAAAAAACTCTGTGTGGCAAATTTCATCGAAATTTTTTAGCCGTTTTTGCGTTATTTAATAACAAACATACTTTAAAACATCCAAACATTCACACTTATGACAGGATTAAGGATATTTAACTTTCAATCATCCACCCCCCATTGGACTATATATGTAGTGAATGGTATCCAAAACACTGTAAACAAAGCAATGCGCCAATATTATCATCCTATTTTTTAATAATAATAACCAAATCACGACAAACACATTGACTCAGCCCTGCAGTAAATATCGTAGGAACTTGAGTCACAGGAACTAAGCAACGATATGGTATATATTATATAGATAAGAATACAATATCCAAGATCGGTAAGTGAAATAATGCGTCTTGCAAATAACACAAAGTCCCGCCCCCGCAAGGATTCGAACCTGGAACCTCTAGCGTAGCGCAGAATAGTAAATTAATTAATTACACTAAATTAAATACCTAGATTTTTCTATTGTCTTGACATTGAACTATTCTTTAATTACCTTAAGACATAATTATAAGTCCCCACGTGCTTACGTTATTAAGTGCATAATTACATTATTAATTAGCAAGTACAGATTAAATAAAACTGTTCCGTTTCCGATGCAGTTCTTATCGCTATTACGACCTTAACTTAATTACGCTCAATTAATGCGTGACGTCATAAACCTAAGTACAGAACTACTCACATATTTTTTGTTTCGAATGACACACAATATTTTAATTAAGAGTTATTTATAAAGAGAGATATAAGAATACAAAATGATATTGACCCTTTCTTTACATTAGTGCATATCAACACACATGGTGTGTTCCGAACACTCCATCTTATATTCATTTTCATTGTTAAATACATTCTACTTTACATTTAAATACCTTCTTCCTCAAATTCCCATTCTTGCTGAACCAAAACGACCCTCTTGCCTATTTCTCAAGAGCTTTTAAAATAAAAACTCACCAAGATGGCCCCCATTCACGTTGCAATTTCCCTCTAAAAGCCATAAATATGGCGCGAATTTAATTTTGTTCCAAATTCAAATGAGAGTCACGTCAGGTACCGAGCACGTGCCCAAGACAACCTCCCGGAATAAAGATGGATGGAAAAAATATTAAATTTGAAAAACATGGAAATTAAACGTGTTTTATTCAATTTGCTGTTTTTAATTTTGAGAAAATCTTTTATTTTTTAAAATTTATAGAATTGCTCAACTTAAATTGGAATTTTAAGTTATGAGTAATCAATTTTAAAATCTTAATCAAGTACAATTAATAAATTTGTCATTAGACTAAGTGAAGACTAGACTTTAAATAAAAGGACATTTAAATTGTTTGAGTATAGATTATTTTGATTAAATATTAAATTGCATAGATACAGAATCTATAATTAAGATGCATCAGCTGAGATAAGAGGTCTGTTTTGTTTCTATAGCGTTACATATAACTATGTCTGGTTGTTATGCCGAGATACCGTCTAGTTTCCCGCGAAACGTCGCCCGTTGAGGTCCTGCCGTGCTCGGCTGTATACGTAAACGCGCCAAAACTTTCTACGATCGAGTGCAAAAAAAGAGTTTGAAATACTAAATTTGAATTAAGAATGCTTTGGTATCATTGAAATTACAACATACATTTTTAAATTTAGAATGTGTTAAACTTTTTTTGTGAGTCAACAGGCATCGGAACTCAATATGGTAGGTAATCATAAATCTAAAAGTATATTTTACTTTTTTATATCATTAGGTAAATATAACTATGGAGTCGATAAAATCTAATGAAATGAAAGAAATCAAAAGCAATAAGAACAAACCAGATTTACAAACTCCGGAACTTTTCTCATTTTCGTCAAATTTCCCGTAATCTATACTAATCAAATCCAACGAAGGTGAAACAGAAAACATAAAAATAACCTGCACCATAAAGTAAATAAGGTGTGCTGAGGAAAAAGGCCGGCGTTGGAAAAGTTTAAATTACTTTTTGTTATCAATGATTTTATCACCGCTGACCGCGGAGCCTGACGAACTTTTTGTTGTGGTGTTTTGAGCTTGGGTTTATGGTGGAGCTTATGATATTAGCTTTATTATTTTATGGCACTTATTCTTTATATTATTAAAGTTATTTAAAAAAATTGAGTTTAAGAAAAAGTCAAATGTTTTAAGGTTACCTCTTATAATCTTGCAAACTATTTTCGACTACTTGATTTTTCATTGAATCTTTTTAACATATTAAAAACTCTTTCGACTAGTCAAAATAACCACGGTTTTTACAGTACAGTATTTTACAGTATCCTTCTACGGAAAAAAGTTTTTCCTAAATTATGTTTTTAATATTATAAATAAGTGATTTCCTCGTTCTCCGATATTTATCTAAATTTCTAATAAGAAAATTTACAAATATTATGCGATAGAACATTGATATAACTAAATAAAATCGTATGGCATTGATTTTTTTTTTCATAAATCTACCCTTAAAATTTTCAACCCCTATTTGATGCACGGAGATTTGCGTTTTTTTATTTAATAACCAACAAAATACAAAAGGAATAAATGAATTGAAAACTGAATTATTAAGTGTAACAAACTACAATTTATTTATTTGTGAATGTGATTCCAAAAATTCACTCTACAATTTTTAGATATCGATATCTTGAGGGATTACTGCTTGAGTTAATGGTAAGCTATGTCATGTTGTGATTTAAAAAAACCAAAAACCAATGTCTTTAAGTTTCTTGTTTACCTTATTCAATTCACCGATTCAACGAAAAACTAGGCGGTATGGTCGAAAGACTATAGCCTGCGCCATGGGCGTAATGAAAAAAAATATCTATTCACCGAATTAATTATTAACTTTTCAAATGTCAATAAACCACGTTAGCCTCATATGTCACAAGAGTCTCGTCCTCAATTGTTACCAATTATATTGATTTTTAACAAAATATGGAACATTAGGAACAACACGCAGTAAGTAAGTAATAAATCATTCCATAATTGCACCATACAAACATATTTTATTTAAAAACACTCACAAAATGAATAAAGGAAAATCCTTTGTTAATTTTATTATATATTATTTTATGTAAATAAAAATTAGATGTGAAGCATCCACGCATAAACTATGTTAAAAAGGGAAAATGTGAATGATTTAATTGAAGGCTAAATAAGGCCTAGGCCTTTTTTAATCGGATAAAAATGAATAGCAAAATTTTTAAATTTATTTTTAAATGACATACACTGCTTTAGTCATAATCAAAATTGTCTAGGAAAACTAAACTAGTTTGGTGTTTAGAAAATTATAAATGTTTGTTACCGAAACAATTTTTAACTTGGTTCAGTACAATTTTAAAGTTAACCAATGTTTACTAATTTATAATTAACCGATGTACTATGAAGCTAGTTGATTAAATCTTGTAATTCTTTAACAGGCATATTCCAGAATTAGTAGTAATTAATTAGGAAGCGGTGTGACTGAGTTAAAGTGTCTTAGGGTTAGCATCAATAGCATCCTAAGTGTGTTCATTGATAATAATAATAACCACATCACGAAACACGCATTGACTCAGCCATGCTCTTAGATAATCTTGTATCGCAGGCACTAAGCAACTATATGGTATAAACTACATAGATAACAATAACATCCAAGACCAGATAGCATAACTATGCATCTTGTAAATAACACAAAGTTACGTCCCCGACGGATTCGAACGCGAAACCTCTAGCGTGGTAGTCGGCTGTTTACCATTGCGCCACCGAGGTCGTCGTCCGTTAGGTTGGATTCTCTTACCATGCAAAAGATGGGTATCCCTCCTTCACTTAAGACTTGTAAATAACATGAATGAGAAAATTTTGAATTAAATAATATGCAGATTGTAATTATCATTTTAAGTGTATATACTAACCGTAGATTAAGTGATAAATGGCCTGAAATACATGTTTTATTATTATTTAGTGTTAAATTTAAAAAAGAGAGTCGTGACCGTAACGCTGGTCTGCATTTTGCTCAAAGGTTAAGCATCACTATACAGCGTGGAAATGCTAAACGTGCTAATGCCACACTCCATTGTACATGTGATTTTTATTAGGATGTTAATAAATAAACATGCATCATACATAAACTCACGCCGTCATTAATCCCTCGAGAGGGGTAGGTAGAGGTTTTACACACCGCATTTCGCATGTTTAAGTTGAGTCCCAGTGTGATAGGTTGCGAATCTGTAGCCACTATCCAGGCACAGTGAGGAACATGGCAGCTACAATGCAGCGCAACCCGAGACTCAAAGCCTCGCCCTATCAGGTCGGGTCGGTCGGTTAACCAAGGCGCGTAACAAACTGAGCTACCACGTCCTCAATTCATTGTTAATGTTAATATATTCAATTTCTATCTTATTATGAGAGAAAGTTTTCAGAACATACCTTACCTTCTTTCCGTACCTTCAACTTAGATCATATTAAAAGACAAACAACGTAAAACTGGCAAAGGACCAATATGTGGAATGCAATTGAGATTTGCTTTAAAACTTGACTCACGACGGCACGAGATGTCTCCAAAAGATAAGTCATGCTTGAAATGTTTTTGGTTACGTTGGTAAATAGAAATAGTTCGACTTTAGCCGTGGCTTATTCCAATATGGAGATTCCCTTAATTTGTTTATGCTTATTAATTGTAATGCGAAAGTAAATCTGTCTTGTTTCACGCTTAATAGAAACGAATCAAAGAATTTCAATTAAATTTGTAATTGTTGTATCATACATTTGTTTTTAATAAATTTTGCTGTATTCGTTTATTGCTGTAGACGTTAATAAATCAATAAAATAAACGTATTTTGTCTGATTTCGAACTAAAAAAAAATATTTGACAAACATTTTAGATTCGTTCCGAAATTCAAGTGTACAGTTCTTCCAAAAACCTCCTATCTAATAGCTCTAGTGTTCTTGCAAACCAGTAGTCAGCCTTGTTTATTTTGACTCTATATAAACCTAACATAAAGTCCCGGATATTTGATGAATAGCATAAAAACCAGCATAAAAACAGGCGCTAGTTGCATACAAATTTCCAGCAACACTACAACGAACGTTAGTTCCGAATCTCGCCATCACCAGTTTATCATATCAAACTTGTCGGCCCTTTTGTATGGGGTATTATGAATCCATTGTGTGTGTATGGAGTGAATTAATGTCGTACGTCCATTCAAGTAATCGTGACGCAGTTAAAGCACCGGCAGATTTAGATGCAATCTGTATTCCTTTTAGCATTTGAATGGAGGAGTTGTGATGTGTTTTCTTTCTACGCAGAAGGCAAGGTAAACTGCGCCTTAGGGCTTTTGTTTGTACTGAGCAATCCTGTTTCCAGTTTCTATGATGATGAATGATAAAGCAACATGAGCTGCGTATCACCGTAATTTTTTCACCATTTTTAAATTATTTGATGACATATTAAGTTAAAACGATTTAGGAATAGAACTCTCACTTGATCTTACATTTTTAGTCTAAAAATCGCATGAAAAATTGCACTATTAAACATTCATTTATTTATTGCACAGCATTACACAGAGGTAGTTTACAATGTATGTTTATAAATGAATTATAAATATTAATCTAAAGTGTATGCTAATTAAAGGTCACCATTAGCATAAGACAAACACTCGTAAACTGTAAGAAAAATAAAAATGAGCTTATAACAAACTCATTTCTAACTATTTATAATTAACACAACAAAAAAAACGAAATTACAAAAAATAATATATAAAAACAACTTATATAATAAAATTTGAACAAATAAACACTAATATTAAAATAAAAACAACGTAATTTACCGTGAGTTTTGTATCTTAAAGTGTTTCAGCAACTTAACATTAATTACCATTGACTTTCACTTGGGCTGTACCGTTATAAATGTAACGAACACACAAGCAGTGCCATATATTTGTTTTCAAGAACACATTTTTTTTAGGACGCTTTAAAGAAAGATTTCTATTGTGTTTAATAAAATTCATTTCGAGCGTCTCAATTTTATTTCATAAAAGTAAAAGTTACGAAGGAATTTTTATTTAAATCGGACCTAAATTTTTTGAATTCTGTATTTGTAATTTTTTCTTATAAGGTTAATCAGGAGTCTATGAGGCAATGGAGATTCAAGTAAAAGTTACCTCTTTGGGATATAAAACGACTGAATCGTTCGCAATAGTGATTTATTAATAAATTAGGGTAAACGGTGTGACTGTAACATTAAGTGTCCGCCCACACTTTTCCTGCAATTCTCCGAGTAAATCTTTATTCCAGTTTGTAGTTCATATTTATATGACAGTTTAATTTGACCTACTCGCTTACCTCTACGCTTGTACTCCAAAGAGAGATGTATTATATTTATTTAATAGGATCCTCAACAGGAGATACAATATTTAATTTACGACAGCATTTCCATAATAGTACAAGTTAATTGTTCTCCCAATTACAGAGGAACACAACTTTCTCATAGTGACATTGCTCAAATTATTACACGGTAAAATTAAATCCATTAAATTAAATATAAATAGTTTAAAAATAATAATACTAGTTACATGCATAATTAAAACTACAATAAAATCACATTTTTTTTTTCTTAAAATAAAAATTACATTATAAATTAAGAATAAACATAACCAACACAAATACAAATACGGACAACCAAGATTCATTTCTTATTACATATTAATGGCTAAGTATAAAAAACATGTTCATATACCAAATTACAGAATCTGGGGTTTCTTTCCGGTATCTTCCCCGACGTAAATTTTCTGAACCGGTGGTCGAGTCGTTTTTAAGAAAAATTTAAATTCATTTGACAATTCTATGTACTTTTAAGGTTTTTTTTAAATTTTGAACAATGATTGGTTAGTCGATGTGCTTCTACAGCGGAGACCAATCAGTAATTTATATTGTAACTATTTAACATCAAATATTGTTATTTACAACATTTTATTAAGAGATTAATGATTGTATTGTATGAGTAATGTATGATTTTGTTATTGACAGTGAAATTATTTCGACGCCGCCAATTTTAAAACCATTGTCTTTTCAATAATTAATGCTTTGTAATGAACTTTTGCCTGCGAATTCATCTGCGGTAATACCCTGGAAGACTTATATACCTACTCAAAACTATAAAATATGCATTAGTTAAATTATAATAAATATATATTTTTACTAAGTTTATTTCGATCACTAATTAATTTAATAAAAACATTTGTAATCTTTCAAATTGAAAAAAATATTTTTAAAATCTTTGAATCAGCTCTACAATACAGTTTCGTTGTTCGTGTCAATGTCACATTCTGTATTTATGTAGGTGACATTAAATCACAATTAGACGTCAGCTGTCACATACCATAATGCACTGCTGCATTGGTGGTTCCGGTGACATTCATTGTATGCGTCTTTGGTCAAACCCACACGAACGTTCTCGAAGTACATCAAAGATCAATAAAATATTTACTTAAGAAAATGTTCTATTTATATCGACGTTTCCTATTGCTTATCATAGGACACCATTTCACTTATGTAGTAATATGTGGAACTCTTCTCACATATCGAGTGACACACATTTAGATTTTAAACTTTTGAATTTCGAAAGCTCAGTTCAAAAACAAGCAGATCGCTTTTTTGTAGTCGGACAAAGAGAAGCGGTAATACAAACTTACATCGTGGTAAAATCTTGTTTCAAAATTGTATTTGGGTCTAATTACTACACGTATGTCAAATTTTAAAATGGTATATAAGTAATGAGTATCAGTGTGACAAGACCCTCCGCTCGCCTTTGCAACTATAAGCCCCTGGCCAGCAAGCTAGGCACAAATAAGTACAGTGTCCACTCCCCATTCAGTACCCTGATAAATAATTATAATTCTGTTCTTAGTTCTCTAGATATTGTTTTTTTTTCGAATAATTTTTCAAAATTTAGATCCCTCTTGCTGTAACATTTAAATTCTTGTAACTAGCAGTGTTATTTAGTAAAAATCCCTTTAAAAATATAATTATGTTGTGCCTATCTGTCATTTAAGTTTATAAATATTTATTGTTTTATACACCAAGAGGTTAACTGTGCTAAAGTATATTCTTAGTTGTTAAGCCTAAATAAATGAAAAAAAAAAAGTGATTGAACTGTCAGATATTCATACCTGTAAGCGGCCATCTTGGAAAGATTAGACACATTTTATTAAATAAAATTATTAAATTGAAATTGAGATAATTTCTAGGTCCGCTGACCTTGCAGGTTTGATTGTCATATTTAAATCTGTTAGGTGCATATTATAATAATTACAAGCTGTAATCTGATTCTGCATCTAAACAGCGTGTATCAGAAAAACATAATTTTACCATGATTGCACTTATGCAATTTATGCGTTACGCTCCACGATCAACACTATGATTTTTTCTGATCACATCTTTTCCGATCGAATTGAATAATACAGAATGATTTCATATTTTAGACAGTAAACTATTAAAAATACACCATTACAATGACAATAATAACATCACGACACACATTGACTCAGCCCTGCAGAAAGATTGAAGAATCTTGTGTCGCAGATGCTAAGCAACGATTTGGTATAAAATACATAGATAAGACTACTAATTCCAAGACCAATGCATCTTACAAATAACACAAAGGATTTCGAAAAGGGATTCGAACCCAGAACCTCTAGCATAGCAGACGGCTGTTAACACCACTGCGCCACAGAGGCCGTCGACCATTAATCATTGCGGAGCGCTTTACGACCAGTTTGGTCACCCGAAGGGTTTTTAGGTATTTTATAGTAAAATAAGTGCCTGTACCTAAATCGTAACTTATCACCACATGAGATTTTTGACAGATTCATACCTATTATAATAGCTTAAAATTAACTTTTGCATCTAACTTCTCAATGGTTTAGATCTTATAGAATGCTTGCTTATGTATAACCACTCATAAAACCTGATTACTTCACTCTCTTCCAATTTATCAAAAACAAATTTATATAACATTGTTGTTTCTTTAAAGGCTGGTCCGGACCCTGAGCCAGCGAGGGTGGTTTCTGATGATGAGCAGGCGCTGCGCTGCGGCTGGGGCGCATGGAGACCAGCCTGGTTGCAGAGGTACCTCTCCGCCAAGTGGGCGTTGTTCTGGCTGTGCTGGGCCGGGGCTATACAGGGTAAGAGCCTGATGATAAGCCATGAATGGGCTGAAAGCATTATTATATAAGTAGGTACATAAAAATAAAACTTATAAAAGACCAAAGGCATTTTCTTCCATACAAAAATACATCCAACTCACGACTGCTAGAAAACTTTCGTACTTTGTATGTATGTACTAAGAATATGACCAATTTCGAAACGCACACATTTTTCATAATGCCCATCTGTTGGACGCCAAATTTAGCATTCACATGAGCGCTAACCCAATTTACAAAGAAAAAAAAAGTCGAATCTTACGCAAATCACACCACCTAGCTCTTTTCCTAATAATCATGGAATGTAACTGAGCTATAGTGTAATTACGTTTTCATTTATCACATGGCGTAGAGTTTTTCGCTGTCACGCATGCCTATTGAGTCTTGCGCATGTCACGGTAGATATGTTAATATGGAACAGTAATTCAAACAGTGTTTATCGCCTGATTACTCTAATTGCTTGATATTTAATCTTATTTCTGTATGTAAGCTATTCTATTCTCTACAAAGTGTATAATTGCTATTCTATCTATACCTTTTGACGAAAAATGTTGCCAATATCTGTTTTATTAAAGTCCCTAGTTTTTCAATTCCCTTTTACAAATGATTTAGCCTTAATTTTTATGGCTCAGTAAAGGCCGAATTTCAAAACTAGCAGTTGACGCGGTTGATTTGTTTCCAACGTTCCCAGTACTAAGTATTCTTCAACAGCACTTAGAATTAGAAATGAACTTCAAAAGTATTTAATTGAAGAAGCAGTTTTACGAAAATCTATTAAACATGTTTCTTTAGTTCTCTATAGTTTTTTTCTTATATTAAAAGTTAATAAAACTAACAATGCTTGTGCTGTTATAACACAAAATAAAAACTCAAGTCCCACTTTTTATCTTCTGGCGTAACCCAGGTGTTAGCACGAGGACATATATCCTTATTCAAGTCTAACATTATCACCGCAAATTGAGAGTTATACGGCCAAAAACCTTCCACACCTCCCTACCGTACAAAGAAGAAGTCAAAAGAGCGAGATAGAAACACAAATCCTCTAGCACTGTCTCTTTTTAAAAGGTCCCAAGTCCCGTTGAGTGTATTCCCAGAATTCCCCAATGGGCCCAAAAGCCAGGTGAACATGAAACGCCTTTTAAAATAGCACTACTACTTTTTAATAAAGCCGCGAAAAGTTTGGTTCGCTAATGGAATGTTTTTTTTTTTCTGACGTTCCTATTTTGCGGCAAGCGATGTGTGTCCATGCATGATAAGCTAGTGGCCTAGTCACAACTGATGTGAACCTAAACTGTTATTCCGGTGGCGTTTCTTCTGATGTCACTTCGACCCTCATAAGACAATGAGACTCTAGGCAACTAACAAACAATATGATGTATTCATATCTTTATTAACACCAATCCGCTTCAGTTTCGTTGTTTAATTATCAGATCTCACAGATGCATACATACGGTACATGTGGTAGATCTAAGTGCGAGATCGTCTGGGTTGGTACCACCCGCCTTTCTATTTACAACGTGAAGCAGTTCGCTGTGTTTTGAAGCCAGTTAATTACTAGCACGAGAGATATATAATTTTTACATCTACATGGGCATAACACTTGTTCTTGGCACTCTATTCTTGGTGTCAAATGGCGGCGGTATCACTATCCATCAGGTCAACCTTTTGCTTGTTTGCTCATGGCGTTGTATATAAAATTCTAGTCTATCGACACTAACCAGAAATGCCATAAAATTTGTCCATTCATCATTGTTATTCATACACATTTATTGGATGACTATTTTCAAACGAGCTCCTCATTTAAAATAAGCTAGACTATAAAAGAAGGCTAGTCTTCTAGAGAATAGAGGCTAAAACCTAGTTACAATATTCTGGTGACTGGAGGTTGTTGTTATAGAGTTACTTGGCGGGAATGGGGTTGTGGTGGTTGAAGGTTTTCTTGTGTATCAGCAGAGTTTAATGTGTAAAATGCTAGTGTTTTAATCAGTAAACTGATTTGCTGCTCTTTTCGTCATCTCCCAAGTAACTCAATAAAGTCTACGGTAACATTACTACCATGATACTGTAGAAACAATTTAGGGCGAAGAAAATATTACAGAATTAAACCAAGAAGAAGAAGAAGTTGTTGTCATAGAGATAACAAGGAAGGAGTTCTTTGGAAAGGAGATTTGTCAGAGGTTAAAGAAAAGTATGAAACAGTTATTAAAGATGCAGAGCATTTCTACGTCTCTGGAACTAACAAAGCTCGTCACCTAAGGATCCTCGACCTCAGTTTAGAGCTCCTGTTTTTCCTCACATTGGTTCCTCGACCTCAAGTAGGAGCAACTGATTTTCCTTACAACATCCCTTGAATGAATGAATATTTATTTGCCAGATACATTTAAGGTTAAGATCGCCAACAGGGTTGCCAACTAACTAGATGTAAATTATTTCAAACATCATCACCTCACGTCATCATTACGGTTAAAATTTAAAATTAATTCGAGTTGGGATCGACATAGTCAGTAGTTTTAATATGCACACGCATTGCAAGTCAAGATTAATCTTTGAATTATGAAATAAGTCTGTGTTGACAGCCCTTAACGACAGTTCCAGTGAGCTTTACGTTTATTCTGGGGTCTTTTAAAAATTTCGCTAAACGATTTCACTATGTAGAGATTGGTGTTTGAACGGATAGTCGTTTGGTCGAATAACGGATACCGAATATTTTGCGGTTATCGAAGCCGGATGGCCGAATATCCGTTCGCCGGATATCCAATCTACTTTCTTGTTGCATGTCCTTATTGTCTACTTTCTTGTATATTGTCCATATTGTATGCGTAAAATTACTTATTAAAAATTTTAATAAATAAATAACCACATCACGACATTGACTCAGCCCTGCACTAAGTATCGTAAGAAGTTGTATCGCAGGTGCTAAGCAACGATATGGTATATGCTACATAGATAAGAACACAATATCCAAGACCGGTAAGAGAAACAATGCGTCTTGCAAATAACACAAAGTCCCGCCCCCGCCAGGATTCGAACCCTCAACCTCTAGCGTAGCAGTCGGCTGTTTACACCACTGCGCCACCACTGTTGTATATTAGATCTTAGTGCTGGGCTGAGTCAATTTGTGTGTCGTGATGTGGTTATTATTGTCATTTTTATTTTATAAAAATGTATGATTTGTATTGACTTTAATCTCTGAAAATTTGAGTTCGACGACGACGAACTTGGGGACAGCAATCTAGTTATTACAATTCCTATTAGAATACTAACTATAATACAATATATTAATACCAGTTTCTGTAAAATAGGACCCAAAATAAATGTCGCGCTTGGTTGTGTGGCGTCTTAAGACTTACATAGCAAAAATACGTAAATATCAATTATAGGTCTAGTCCAAATGGCAATAAATCAAATAATAGTACGTATGCAAAAGTCCTTAACTACAGGGGTGTATCCAGGCAGAAATGGAAAGGGAAAAATTTTGCTTTAAGTTACATGTAACTGCATTTAGATGTAGAGCTTACGATAGGTTATAATATTAATGTAAAATGGAATCTATTTTCAAACGCATTCTCGTGTACAGCATTGAATCCTTATTTTAGGTAGTTTTTTTAACGTTTGCAACATTTATATTATAGGTACTTATTATATGTATAATATTACTATTTAAAGGTTTCTAACCGAATCTTTCTTATAATGCAGTAAAAAATCCTTTGATTATATTTAATTCATTAGACATTTTGCGGCACTTGTAGTAGGTAATAGTTTTGCCCCTTTACTATGCCTGAGTGCGGGCCTGTTTAGCATGAGTTATGTAAGTAAGTAGGAACAACAGGTGCGCTCTGTGAAACTAAAACAATATTCCCTTAATAGCCTTTACATTCACTGCTATAAATTCCATTGGATTTCTCGCTTCTCTTTATTAAAGGCCTTCAATAAATCAGAGTCTAGTTTGTATTTTTGTTATTAAATATTTAACTCTCATTGCAAAAAAAATGTTAGTACGAGTATTTTACAAGCTGTTATCAAATCAACCCCTAAATCAACTGGAGGTCTGTGTTATCTACGTAATTTAAATTTAATTATTATTTAAATGTGAACCATAATGTTTCTTTGATTGGAATCTACTTCAAAATCTTTGTTAAATGATATTTACTAAAGTTGTAAAGGAGAAGTTTGTCATTTTTAATTAGGGGGTCATCAAAACCACACATCCTTTAGATTTTTTAAAATTTTTGATTTACTTTAATTTGGCATTATTACAGTATAATAATAACCACATCACGACACACACATTGACTTATCCCTGCATTAAGATATCTTGTATCGCAGGCTCTAAGCAACGATATGGTATAAACTACATAGATAAGAATACAACATCAAAGACCGGTAAACGAAACAATGTATCTTGCAAGTAACAAAAAGTTTTGCCCCCGTCCGTAGAATCTCTAGCGTAGCAGTCGGCTGTTTATACCACTGCACCACAGAGGTGCATGTAACATGTTGGAAACAAATTACAAATTCAGACGGCGGATTTAATATATATACACACAACATATACACAAACACATAAGCATACATAATTTCACAGTTTTGTGTTAAAGATCACGAGCTAACGCATGTATCCAATAGAATCCATGATCAGTACACCGTAAAATCACCATTCAATGAAACACGTCATTTCTCATCGCCCTCGCTAACTACGATCTCATTTAACCCTAATCCAATGAGCACGGAACCCCCTTTGTAATAAACATTCATTAGTTCATATTAATTCACTCCCCCAGAAGTGGGCCGCCAGAAATCACATTACAGGTGTAAGCCCCAGATTTGTGAGGCAGAATTTAATAAAGCCCTAGGAATAATTGCACCGGGAAAGAAGGGAACGGTAATTAATAAAGATCAAGATGGCGGTTGTATTAAAACTTAATTAGTTTTTTTTTGTGGAATTATGGAGTATATTTAAAAAAAAAACATTTACTCGTATTTCTCATTCAATTTTGAATTTGAATTTTGAATTCGTAATGTTTTGTTTCTTACAGAGATAGCTACTTATGTGGTTAATGGCATTTGAATCTAGTTGTTCGGGGTTCGAATCCCGTCTAGTAAAAATATTTACGTGATACATGTATGGTGGGGAGTTGTGCTCGATAAGTCTTGGCTTATTATTGTATACTAATTCTATGATATTGTGCTATAAAAGAAAAAGCAGCCAAGTGTGAGTGAAAAGAAACAAGAACAAGCAAAATTTTTTGAAATAACTAGTTTAATTTATGAGAGCTCCGTTTCATTGTAATTTATTTATTTTTCAGTATTTTATATTAAATTTCGAGAGTTATTATGGATCATGAGATACAACCCGCTGTAAGACGGACGGATGGACAGCGGAGGCTTAGTAATAGAGTCCCGTTTTTCACCTTTTATGTACGGAACCCTAAAAATGTTTTCTACTTATTTATTTTCTTACAACAAACGGGATTTTGAGAAAACATTTCATTGTTCATAATATTTATTAATAGAATTTAATCTTCTTACCTCGTAGGACGTAGCCGTAGTAACATGGCGTAGCTCGTAGCAACCGTTACTACGGGCTACGTACTACGGAGCCTCCAATTTCTATAGAAAATAACTAAAGAATTATTTTCTTTTATCTATTTTTTAGTCTATATAAAATGAATCGCTATTTATAATGAAAAGGTTTTCCAGGAACGAAAAATTCATGAAAGAGTTTAGGTTTCTATTTGAGGTACTATGATGAAATAAACTTTTAAAGCATATTTATCTCTTCTTTGACTATATCTTCTCTGATAAAAAAAAAGTATAAAAGTAATATAAATATGTATAAAACATTTATTTGTCTTTAATATTCCGTACCCAAAGGGTAAAAACGGGACCCTATTACTA
Source organism: Choreutis nemorana (assembly GCA_949316135.1). Taxonomy (NCBI): domain Eukaryota; kingdom Metazoa; phylum Arthropoda; class Insecta; order Lepidoptera; family Choreutidae; genus Choreutis; species Choreutis nemorana. The sequence goes on along the minus strand of OX438598.1, from coordinate 10,943,590 downwards.
AGACTTCGCTGTCCGTCCGTCTGTCAGCGGGTTGTAACTCAAGAACCATAGCAGCTAGAAACTTGAAATTTTCAGGGAATGTCTATTTCTGTTGCCGCTACAACAACAAATGAAACAGGGCTTCCATATAAAAACGTGATTTTATAAACATTTTTGGTTTGCTCTTGTATCTCACACCCACTCTGTCCCACCACTGCAACTCCTGTTCACCAGGATCAACAGTGGCGTCCTTTGATCGAATAATGCAGCAGTGCAATGACGCACAGGTTGTGCCCAGACACCGTAACGGCTGTCTTTGGACCCGCAACGAACTTAATCAGAAGAAATAGAAGGTAGTAAGAAAGGTGGCTCAAATACAAGAAGCGTGATTTTTTCGACATTTTCGGTTTGCTCTTGTCTTTAAAAAAATCGAAACAAGGTAACACACTTGACCGTTCTTTTTCATTTGACTTTTTGAGATAAAATATCATAGTTTCCTGTCTAAAATAATAAATTCCTGTCTCTTTTAATTTTTTGTGATTTAGCTTTCAGTAAATAAAATAAAAAATCCACTTGGCTTCTCACTGGTGTTCTCGATTCATGTAACCAAGCTCTAAACGTGACGTCCGGTTCTAAATGTCATTGTTCAGGGGATTTCCCAGTAATGCACAACATTAGTCTTGCTCCTTACTGGACGCTGGGGGAAAACCCTTTTTTATTAAGACGCGAATGGTTATTCACGGATGGCAACATTAAGAAAAAAACGTATTCCACTCGGACAAAATAAATCAAAACTAATTACAATTACATGAACTCAACAATTTGTTTTCATCTTAAAAACGACATGAATGATCGTTATGAATCGAGCATTGCGACAAAAGAAATTATAAATCAACGTAGATATTTAAAAAAATATATGAAATAGACAATAGGGAATATGCATAACTTTTTTTGTTTATTAAAAATTCGATACCACATAAAAACACGCATCCGTTCAATTTCCTCAAATATCTAATTTATTAAGTAACTTATAAAGCTTCTAAGTCGTTGGTTAGACAGAGAAATCCGATATGTACAGTGACGTCAAAGTACACGGGCGCCATACAACTTCCATAGAAAAGGTTGTTGTGATGAGTGAGTTAGATATATTATCTTTTAATCGTTATATCTACATGGTTTATCGTATAATTCTAATTCTGTTTTCTCTGTTAATATAATATTTCCACATACTTTACGATAAATTGATTGAATAATTAAATTTCATGCATATTCCCTATCGACTGTGTTATTTTTTAAACGTACGCACAATAAACTGAAAAATATATTTTTTAATCACATAAAGGTTCTTTGATAATATTTTATCCCCTCTGGAAATGATTTTAAACTTGCCAATATTACATAGGTAATAAATAATCCCCACATCTGCATCCTGAATCGAATGAATGCATCTTTTCAATGTACTGTCCCCGCTAATCCGATTATGATGGGACTACTCATGCATGATAGCCGGTATCATTGTACCGGAGCTAAAGAGTATTAAAATATTGAACATTATTTATCAAACTTATATTGAGATTAAATTTTAGTCATTTATATTTTTTTAAATTACACATGAATTATCCAAAACAGTCCTTGTAAGATATGTAGAATTCTGTTTAACTGATTCCATAAATTAATTTAAAAGATTAAGATAAATGTAAGTTAACAGATTCTTAAAAATAAATGTTGTTTTCGACAATCAATTAGGGGTTATTGTGGGATCGTGACTTTGAATTTATATTTCTTCATTTCTAAGCATTAGGGGAAGGGTTTGTTTACCTACTTAACACTTAAGGGAACTTAGTTTTGTATTATATTATGTATATATTATATTACGACGATCCCCTGCGATTTTTGGCCCAAAGATATGTATAACTCGCTTTATATTACCAGCATAGATTTAATTTCTCATTTTTTAAATTAAAACGCAGCCAGTATAGTCGTAGTCAAAGTAATATTTATTTGTGGAAACGGGTACAGTACATAGGTTGTTTAGAATAAATTATATTCTCCCAGTCCTGCTCTATTAAGAGCTTACAAATATAATGGTTATAATTTTAATTATAATTTTAAGTTCAATTAAAATTTAAAATTACCAACCCATTCTGAAAGTCAGTACGCGCTGAATCACAAACGTACTGTTTGTGTGACTTGTGAATAAATAACCACATCACGACACACACATTGACTCAGCCCTGCACTAAGTATCGTAAGGACTTGTATCGCAGGTGCTAAGCAACGATATGGTATATACTAAATAAATAAGAATACAACATCCAAGACCGGTAAGCGAAACAATGCGTCTTGCAAATAACACAAAGTCCCGCCCCCGCCGGGATTCGAACCCGGAACCTCTAGCGTAGCAGTCGGCTGTTTACACCACTGCGCCACCGAGGTCGTCGAATAATGTTGAATAATGTTGCCTGTAAAAAGCACTTATAAGAGTAATGTAACTTTATTTAATGTTTTCTTTGAAATGTGTCTATGTGTGCTGTAGGTGTGTCTATTGAGAAAAGAAATAAATAGTCTTTTATAGGTCTTCGTTATGTGGAATGAATGTAGTTAATATTTAAAGTCCGACATCATATTTCGATTTAACTCGCTTAGCACGACAAGCGTCAGTCCCCGAAACGTTAATTACGAGATCTATTTTAGTTGATATCAATGTCCGCTGTCCGGGTTATTTTACGATTTTATCCGACATAATTGTACCTGAAATAGTTTCGATATGAACAAAGAAAATTTAAAACTTAACTTATGAATCCATTAATGATTCTAAATGTATATGTGTTTTGGTTTGGAGAAGGTTATTTGGCGGGAACGGAAAATTTTCTTGTTTTATTTTCTTTTCTTCTATATCACCAGAATTAATGTGTAAAATGCTATTGGTTTAACCAGTGAATTTCTGTAGTGCTGTACAAGTGAGGGGAAAGTTAAATGCTACGATTTGGCTGCTCTTTTCGTCATCGCCCAAGTAACTCGTTAGAGCTAACAGTAATCCTTTCTTTATTCATCTCTTCATCATTTCATTCTTCATCAAGACTTGATAATAAATATTAATTGACACTGACAAACGCTCCAAGTTATTGATATCAAAAGAAAAACAAGAAGTTCGAGCTAGCTTTTACTGATTAAGCAGGTAATTATCATTGCCACTACACCCCTGTTTATCAGGATCAACAGTGGCGTCCTTTGATCGAATAATCAACGAATAATGCAGCTGTGCAATGACGCACAGGCTGTACCCGGACACACTACCGGCTGTCTTGGGACCCGCAACGAACTTAATTAGAAGAAATAGGAGGGAGTAAGAAAGCGGTTTCAGACTAGAACTAGCCTAGTACAATGGACGAAACACATTTTAATGCTTTCGAAAACAGTTGTATTAAAAACCTTTTCATCATCAGGTATGATCGTGAACGGCTTCGTGAATGTGGTGATCACCACCATAGAGAAGCGGTTTGGACTGCGCTCCATGCAGACTGGAGTCATTGCCGGAGGGTTGGTACACTTGATTCAATTTTTGTAAATTGCCATCCATTCCAAAACTAAACACATTATAAAAATTCTACATCATCCCAAGTCTGTCATCATCAACAGGAATATGTCCGCTGCTGCCTCCAACAATTTTTTCCATACAAAGCGATCATGGCCCCTTAGCGAAATGGGTTTCTATTCGTATGGACGCTAGTAGAATGAATACGAAATGAAATGTCATTTACTAGCGCTCAATTTATGTCACTGTCAATGTAATTTTCATAGTTTTTGCTCATACGTATAGAAAGTCATATAGGGCTTTGGGCTAAGCTGGGCTAGGCTGGCTGGTACACTGCAGCTACTGCATGCAAGCGAGCAATTATTACCATATGAAACTTAAAGAAACTTTTACATTGTCTTATCACGCGAGCATGTGTGCATTAAACCATGTACATACTTGTGGTTTAATCTCCCTCATGCAGTCAATGATGACAGTACACATAAAGTTAATTTGACCTTAATAATAATAAATATTATAAAGATTATTTGTTAGGTCTTAATTTTTTCATACCTATACACAGTCAGGTCATAAGTATTATCACACAGTAAAAACTTTTCTTTTAGAATGCTGGCCACAAAAAAGTTTATTGAATTCGAATCGAATTCGAAATTCGAATTGTTCATGAAAATAAAAATGTATACTTTTTAGAATTTTACTCATTTTTAAATATGGAGTGGATGCTTAAAGAAGACCGTGTTGCAGTTATTGCGTTGCATCGTTGCGGTTACGCGCCAATTAAAATTTTTGACATACTGAAAAATTTGAATATAACCAAAATATTCTTTTATCGTACCGTCAAACGATACAATGAAGACTCTAGTGTAGATGACAGGTCAAGAAGTGGTCGCCCTCGGTCTGTTAGGACTCCAGCAGTGATAAAAGCTGTGAAGGCGCGAATTCAAAGAAATCCCAAACGTAAGCAGAGACTGTTGGCTCTTCAGATGGGGTTAAGCAGAACCACGGTGAAAAGGGTGTTAAATGAAGACTTAGGGATTCGGGCATATCGAAGAAAAACAGGACATCGTTTGAATGCTCGTCTAATGGACCTGAGACTGAAGAGATGCCGCGCTTTGTTGAAGCGGTACGCGGGAAAAAATATCACGAAATTATTTTTTCGGATGAAAAATTTTTTTCCGTAGAAGAGAGCTACAACAAACAAAATGATAAGGTGTACGCACACAGTAGTGAAGAAGCGAGCAACCGTATTCTGCGTGTCCAACGAGGTCATTTTCCATCCTTGCTCATGGTATGGTTGGGAGTTTCTTATTGGGGCTTAACAGAGGTACATTTTTGTGAGAAAGGTATAAAAACGAATGCAGTTATGTATCAAAATACAGTCCTGACGAACCTTGTGGAACCTGTTTCTCATACAATGTTCATAAACAGACAATGGGTATTCAAACAAGATTATGCGCCAGCTCATAGAGCGAAGAGCACACAAGACTGGCGGCGCGTGAAATCTACTTCATCCGGCACGAAGACTGGCCCTCCTCCAGTCCAGATTTGAATCCGTTAGAATACAAGATATAGCAACACTTGGAGGAAAAGGCGTGCTCAAAGCCTCATCCCAATTTGGAGTCACTCAAGACATCCTTGATAAAGGCAGCCGCCGATATTGACATGGACCTCGTTCGTGTTGCGATAGACGACTGGCCGCGCAGATTGAAGGCCTGTATTCAAAATCACGGAGGTCATTTTGAATAAACTTTAGTGTAATAAGAATGTTTTGTTAAGTTCATTTTGGTATATAAATGGTTACATAATGAATAAACTTGTTTCAATTATTTTATATTAAACATGTGACAGAATTTATGACCTGACTAGGTATATATGTGTTTACCAAAACCTAACAAATAAATATTTTTCTATTCTATTCTACATTTATTAAAACAAGTAACGGAAAAAATGATCATGAAGTCGTACAATTAGAAAATATTGAATGAAGTTACGAATTTATTTATTTAAATACGTAATTGTTTGTTTCAGGTATGACATGGCATCGTTCGCTTGCTTAGCGCCAGTGACGTATTTAGGGGGGAGATCGGGGGCGTCGAAGCCCCGCTGGCTAGGCTGGGGCGTGCTGGTCATGGGGGCTGGTTCCCTGATGTTCGCTTTGCCCCACTTCCTGGTCTCCCCGTACAGGGTCGCCGGCGAGGAGCCCCATGACCTATGTAACGCTAATAGGACAGTTGTAAGAATACTTTCTAGATAAAACGACATAGTTTTAATATCTATAGACCTTAAAATAAACCACATCACGACACACACATTGACAGCCGAACAGTAAGTATCGTAAGAACTTGTGTCACAGGAACTAAGCAACGATATGGTATATACTACATAGATAAGAATATTACATTCAAGACCGGTAAGCGTAATAATGCGTCTTGCAAATAACACAAAAGTTCCGCCCCCGCCGGGATTCGAAGGGAAGACCTCTAGCATAGCAGTGGTTTAACAGATTTGATTAAAAGAACCTGAAAAGAACGTGCTACAATGTATCTAAAAAAACTAACTTCTTTAAGATCTAATCAAAAGGCAATGAAATATCAGTAATGTGACATCAATTAATAATAATAATAATAACCATATCACGACACACACATTGATTCAGCACGGCACTAATAATGAAGAATAAGAATATTGTGTCACAGGTGCTAAGCAACGATATGGTATATACTACACAGATAAGAATACAACATTCAAAACCGATAAGCGAAACAATGCGTCTTGTAAATAACACAATGTCCCGCCCTCGCCGGGATTCGAACCCGGAACCTTTAGCGTAGCAGTCGGTTGTTTACAACACTGTGCCACCTAGGTCGTCAATTTTCAACCAACCAACCAACGTGCAATTCTTTAACCATTCTCTGTTAGTATCTAGGAATGGTTATATGTAATCTGGACATGCCCAAAGTCCACTTTCCGGTTCCAAATTACTAGTTGATGACGATGATGATCTTTTCCAGTCAGACCGCTGTTCTGATGATACTCCATCTGAAGGAGGAACATGGGCGGTCGTGATATTCGTATTTGCTCAGCTGCTGCACGGCGCTGGTGCAACGCCACTCTTCACACTTGGAGTCACTTACATAGACGAGAACGTATCCAAGAAAATGTCCTCAGTGTACCTTGGTGAGTTTAGAAATTATACATTTATTATTTATATAAATAAATAATACACATCACGACACACACATTGACTCTACTATGCAGTATCTTAATTACTTGTCTTACAGGAATTAAGCAACAATGTGGTATAAACTAAATAGATAAGAATACATGATCCAAGACCCAGCAAAACATTGCGTTTTGCACATAACACAAAGTACCGCCCCCGGCGGGATTCGAACTCAGAACCTCAAAAAACATTTAACTTCTCGTTCTCATTTCTTTTTCTCCTTCTTTATTAAAAAAACCCAATTAGTTTTTATAGGAAGAGAAACCGACACCTTAAACTCTTCTGTCTAAATTAACTTCATTTACCTTGAAAAATTAACAAATAGACAGCATTTTGAATCAAAGATTCTAGATTAACTTATTAAGTATCTAGAAAAAGACCAAACATCTTGAAGCGGAAAAAGCTTAGCGCACGTTGTTAATAAAAGCAAAGCACCACTTCCCTGGTTGTACATTAACACTTTAAGGTACGCTTTAGTTGTAAACGCCATTGCAATAAAACTGCGGATACCCTTTCAAGCAAGTGGTTTGTTGTGTTTTACGGGGAGGGGGCATTCGCCACATTACCCTGTCACTTACAGGGGTGAATACGGCTCTGGTTTTGTTTTTTGAATGCCATTACAGCTTGTTATCAAGAGTTAGAAAAATATGTTTAGCACTTTAAAGTGGAGAAGAAAAAGATGTATTGAAAACTCTTCCTTTTTTATGTATTTCTTTAATGGCATTGGTTTAATACCATACTGCCTAATCATCAGTAATAATAAATTCCTCATTTTTGAAGATGATAAATGACATGAAGATGATAAGATGAACAATGACAACGATGAATCTGCCTACAGTAACATGCTAGTACGGTTACTGTAGGCTGTAAGGAGTTGTATTTGGGAGATGACGGAAAGCGCAGCCAAATCGTCGTATTTCACTTTCTCCACACTTGTACAGCACTAATAATATATATAGTATAATAAATAATAAATATATATATAAAATAAATATATATAAAATATATATATAAAACACAAGCATTTTACACATTAAATTCTGCTGATATATAAGAAAAGACAATGAAAAAGAAAATTCTTACTGACACCTCCGTTCCTGCCAAGCCAACTATTACCTTGTTTTTATACAATACCAAATAAACGCAAAAACGGAAAAGATTTTTCTGCATACAGTCATAATTTTGTTATTAAATAACATGTAACACAATTTTTTCACGTTTCATAAAACAATACTGTCTATTTGATTGACGGTTTTATTTCTGTCATTGTATGAAACTGTGTTCCGTATATTGACGTTCAATATTAAACGGCTATTACCAACAAGTCAAAAGCAGATCAACAAACGGAAACAATTAAACAATGGGAAAGTTGAACGAGGAATTGTACAGCGGTTATTATATCAATTTGTTTCTAAATCTATTGAGTGATTTTATCGAGGACTATAGTTTATCATTGTTTTTGTGGAACCTGCTTATAAAACATGATATTTGACCATTGCCTTCGAGGTGAGTCTATTCGTAAAAAAGCATAAAAACTTTTTAATCCGCAACCTGTATGTCCGCAATGTATAGCAGGAGAAGGCAAGACAAACATAAAAATAAACTGCCCGAACCATTCCAACGTATAAATCTATATTCTAATAATGCACCAACAATGGCTATCAAAATATTTAATAAACTCCCGACATGTATAACTGCTTTGTCATTGTGTAAAATGCGCTATTTAAATACTCGCTTGACAAATGTTTTTATGACGTTAAAGATTTTTACGAGCTTCTGACGGAATGTAATAATTTAATGAAATATTTTTTTGGTTTTAATAAGAATATACTATACATTTTTACGATAATAATAATAATAATAACCAAATCACGACACACACATTGACTCAGGCCTGCAGTAAGTATGGTAAGAACTTGTGTCACAGGAACTAGGCAACGATAGATATGTATATAGTTTTTTGATTTGAAGATTTGTTTTATTTACTTGATGTAACTTTTAATTAATACCGAATCATTGTTCGTTCGTCTATCTTTCTGTAAACGGACTGTATCTTTTGAACTGTGATAGCTAGACACTTGAAATTTTCACAGTGTGTGCATTTCTGTTTTTTCTATAATAGAAAATAATACGAGTAAAATTTAAGGTAATCCCACGTGATCTTTTTTTTTTTCGAACTCAATGGTCAAAAGGCCCTTACTATTTCTGTTGTTCTATTAAGTTGACAATTCTTAATATTTTAATGAAGACCTCGGTGGCGCAGTGGTGTTAACCGCCGACTGCTACGCTAGGGGTTCCGGGTTCGAACTTCGGCGGGGACGAGACTTTGTATTATTTGCAAGACGCATTGTTTCGCTTACCGGTCTTGGATGTAGTATTCTTATCTATGTTGTATATACTATATCGTTGCTTAGCACCTGTGACACAATATTCTTATTCTTCAATATTAGTGCAGTGCTGAATCAATGTGTGTGTCGTGATGTGGTTTTTATTATTATTATTAATTGATGTCACATTACTGATATTTCAGTGTATATACCATATCGTTGCTTAGTTCCTGTGACACAAGTTCCTATGGTACATAATAATAACACTAGTTTGCACGGTTTTCATACCCCAGCTGAAAGTTGTTATTTTATTTTGTGTTCAGGTAGAACTATCCAGAAAAAATAATAAAAAAATTCTGTCACGTCTGGTTTAAAAAATATTTATTTTCTTGAAGGGAAATACAAAAATTTTAGGATTAATACAAAAATAAATTAAAAATGACTAATTTTTGCTTTCTTTTTATAGTTATTTGAATCAGTTTCTCTTATGATAGACCAACAGTAATCCCCTAACATATTTTCATCCCAAAATCCTTGATGTCGTTCTTCGAAAGTCCTTAAATCTTGGTGGAAACGTTCACCCTGTTCGTCACTCATACTTCCTAAGTTTTCAGGAAAAAAATTCAGATGAGAGTGTAGAAAGTGAATCTTTAATGACATGTTTACTCCCATATCATGAAAGTTTTTCAATAAATTGTTAACAATTTCTTCATAATTTTCACTTTTTTTATTTCCCAAAAAATTTTCTACAAGCATTTTAAATGAGTTCCAAGCAGACTTTTCTTTAACCGATAAAAGGTTTTCAAACTGAGAATCTTTCATAATTTTACGGATTTGTGGACCAATAAATATACCCTCCTTCAGTTTTCCCTCTGTAATGTTTGGAAATATTTTTTGCAAATACCGGAAAGCATCACTGTTTTTGTCAAGCGCCTTTACAAAGTTTTTCATGATTCCCAGTTTGATGTGTAAAGGGGGTAAAATGACGTTATTTGGATCGACCAACAGCTTGTGATTAATGTTCATTTTGCCCGGAATATACTCATTTCGAACAGGCCATTCTTTCCTTACATAATGATGTTGTTTCGCTCTACTGTCCCACAAACAAAGGAAACAACAGTACTTCGTGTAACCACCCTGCAATCCCACTAACATACCGATGACTTTGAGGTCGCCGCACACTTTCCATTGATGTTCTTTATACTTTATTAAATTAATCAAAGTACGCATCGTTTCATAGCTCTCTTTACAATTCCCTGCGTGTCCTATTGGTATGGAAGGTTTCTTATTTCCGTTATGTAATAAAACAGCTTTGAGACTATATTTTGAAGAATCTATGAATAGGCGCCACTCTGTTTTATCATAGTTTTGATTCATTGCTTCGAAAAGTCCCGGGATATCTGTGCAATAACAATATTCACCTTCTCTTTTGAAAAATTCTGAGTAAACTTTGCTTCTGTTTCTGAAAAACGTAACTTTTGTGTCTGGTAGTAACAAGTTCCATTGTTGTAAGCGGGAGCCGAGAAGCTCTGCTTTAGATCTTGATAACTGTAAATCTCGTACAAGATCATTTAATTCGGCCTGATTAATTAAATGTGGAGTGTTTTCTTGAGGTGAAAATTCGTCAGAATCACTAGAAATCGACTTGAATTCAACATCACTGTTATTGTCATCTAATATATTTGCACTCGAACTACCGGGACAAACTGGATGGGGTAGATCTTTTGAATGTAAAATCGGCTTAGTAACAGACGGAACATCGGCATACATAATACTTGCCTTATTTTTTTTGTTATATCCCAATGTCTTCGTAACACAAAAGTAACAATCATTTTCATGATTACTAGGTTCTCTCCATAGCATTGGCGAACCAAATGGAAGGTAAACTTTTTCTCCTGATGACCACTGGAGTAAGATGATTCTACAGCTTTCGCAAAACACGTGAGGCACCCACTTTTTATCTTGATTTGCAACAGGAAATCCAAAATAATGAAGATATGCAGTTTTTAACGAATCTACAATAGGTCTTCTCTTTTTTGAAAATATAAACTGTCCACAAACATAACAAAAACGGTCAGAACTTTGTTTGCACTTTCTGCTAGCCATTTTAAATCAATCCAAAGCAAAGTAACTGTCGTTTGAAGCGAACGAATGAACAATAAAATATAACCACCACGTCGGGTAGTTAAAAAAAAACAATTGACGGCAGAAAAAAATTCCGACGTGATAAAATATTTCTGCTAACACTTTTAGGTTTAGGGAAGGTAGATTAACATATTGACATACATTCGGTTCGGGGTATAAATAAAAAGTAAAATTTTGTAAACTAGTGTAATTATTTTCGAACGTTTTTTTCAACGTAAAAAGGCAAGCTAAGTTGACCTCAAAAACTTGCAAAGGGTATCCCATCGGGAACATTTTGTAGGTATAAACAGTATAGAGTGTTTTGTCCATTATGGTGGGTCCCCTCTGTCGCCTGCATTGTGATTGAAGGACTCGGAGGTCGTGTGTATGAGTACACATCGATAGGTTTTAGCCCTAAGTCGGTATAACAGCTATGCGATATAATCCAGGATATTATGGACTTTGGACTATGAAAACATGTCTTTTTGGTTGAATTGTTACTAAATGAAGTTATTTTGCCTTGTCGTCAAACTTTAAACGAATGACCTTATAAATACTTCGATAGTTGTAAAACTGCAAAGCTTTTAACGATATTTAGTAAATAAAAATGATCATCTTTATACTGTATTATAATGAACTTTAATTGTGGAAATAGGCTACATTTTACATATCAGAAATCAAAATCATGAGTTCGAGTCATCAAAAATATAATAAGTAATATCCACATAACGACACACGCATAGATGCAGCACTGCACTAATATTGAAGAATAAGAATATTGTGTCGCAGGTGCTATGCAACGAAATGTTATAAACTACATAACAAAGAATAACATCCTGGACCGGTAAACGAAACAATGCATATATTGCTAATTAAACTATAATAATAATAACAACATCACGACATACACATTGACTCAGCCCTGCAGTAAGTATCTCAAGAACTTGTGTCACATGAACTAAGCAACGATATGGTATAAAATACATAGATAAGAATACAACATCCAAGACCGGTAAGCGAAACAATGCGTCTTGCAAATAACACTGGGATGCGAACCCGGAACCTCTAGCGTAGCAGTCGGCTGTTTACACCATTGCGATACCGAGGTCGTCAAAACTATAAATTTTGATATACTCAGTAACACACACGACCGCTTCCTTACCTCTCCTAGCGGCAGCTTTTAGTTGTGACAACAGAAATCGCAAACCTGAGGGTTTCAAGAAACGTGATGCCCTTCAATATTCCAGTTTTACAAATGCTCTTTTTGTTTTCTTAAGTTCAACACAATGCTTTTAAACGTTACCCACACCCTGATTGAAGAATAAGGATTTTAACACGAACACGTTCCATAAGCTTGTGGTTATACATACATTACATTGTTTGTGACAATTGTTTTAGTATTGTGAATGATACCAACTACAATAATAAAAAACAAATCAGAAAAAGAAAAAAAAAGTCAAAGGATTAAAATACAATATTAAAATAAAACTTCTAAATAATATTGAAAGAAATACAATATTTTATTTTGTCGTTGTATCTGAGGTATATAAAAATATCAAAATAAACCCTTACGAAAATAAGTAGCAAAGCTTATGTATTTCTTCCCAATTAAAAGGCAAAGACCCTTCCGCATACAGCCAAGTCTGCAGTGCCTGATTACATGTATGTTTTTTTTAAATTTAAGGTGTGTACTACACGATGGCTGTCGTTGGCCCGGCAGTAGGCTATGTTCTTGGTGGACAGATGCTTAACATTTACACGGATTTCGTCACTGTTGATCCTGATTCGTGAGTATTATTAAAATTATCTAGATCTTCTTGTTTTTCTGTTTATTAATAATGGTTCAATTCTATACAATTTGACAGCAAGGAGTGTTGTAAGGTAAATTATAATTACAGTCAAATAGTTTATTTTTCGAGAGGCGAACTTGTTTTATTAATAATAAGTTATTTAAATTTAATGACAAGAATAAAATATTATTGGAACAATTAAGACATATTCCTGTAGTCCTAAGCTTATGTAAGCCATAGGCTTATGTTATTATATATCCTTATATACATAATCAGATAGAAATAAAATTAAAGACCTCAGAGAAAATACTCAATGTTCATGAAAAAATTGTTGCCCGAGCTGGGACACGAACCCTTGACATTCGATTACTCTCAACATTAAAAACCAAAATTTTTGTTGCTTTGTTTTCAACAATGGTTTTGTATCGGAAAAACCTTTTATACTATTCAAAAGGTAAACTGTTTAAAAATATTAAACCATTAAGGAAAAGTCGCACAAATGACTCAGCTCCCAATTTCCCGCGCGTTGAGATTCACTTTTTAAATTTCATTCAGGCAGAGGGTCTGGCTTCATTCTGCCGAGGTTGGCTCTCGCTTTCATCTCATTGTGATGTATGCACGTAACTTTTCAGCCAAATTAATTCCGTTTCATACTTGCATGGCTTCTGAAATATGATTTTCCGCGGGATGAATTCTGAACGACCCGTTGCTAGGGCTTTACTTTTAATTTGTTCACCGGGGTTAACTTTGAACTCATCTCTATTGCGTTTTGCGGTAAAAACATTGGATTGATATCAAAGAACTTTTAAAATCAAAAGTGATGTTCATTGAAAGGACTAAATTTAATATTTTCGAACATTTTAAGAGGCCTGTAATCAATGCTTTATTAAGAAACAGCTTCACAGATTTTGTTTCGCTGTAAACACGTTTCAAAAAGTAAATCAACATTAAAATCCACAAGTTTGTAAACTTTGTTAGAACGTTGATTAATTTCTCAATTACACTTATTGTTTTAATTAAATTAGAAGCGGTCCCGGTTCCACTGGAGTTCTATTATTCTAATACATTTGAAGGTGCTTTATTTTGCTAAGAGCTCTCATAAGTTTGTTTCGACCCCTTCTGGAACATTCGCAGGGCATGTTACCCGCCCAAGTCTGATTGTTAACCAAACACCCACATTTGCATAAGAAAACGTTACATATTCAAATCGACTGCATAACAGTTCGGATTGCAATTTCTAGTAGTTCTTTGTTGAATTAATTCTATTAAGGTCAGAGCTTTATTCAAGGCAAGATCCCTATCCATTTTGACTTGGTTGGTGTATAAAGATATATTTACAAAAATGTGCTTTCCTATTCAAGGCTAGGCATTGAATTGAGTGATTTAATAATGGATTAATAATTAGTAATGCAGTATGCAATTAAATGCATGCGATGAAATAACAAAAAAAAAAATACGATGCTATTGAACCTTGTGTGCATGCATTTTCGAATACCTATATTTTTGCATATCCTATACATTGTGTCGGATATCAGACCGGTTTATTCTAGATATTGTAACTAAGTGAAGTATAACAAATTCAGTTGGTACATTTCCTATAGCCAATATACTTAAATTACCTCTCTGAACGTTTACCTCGGCTTTGTTGCTTTTTTTCTAAAGCTCGCTCCGAAGCGCTCGGCAGCCAGTGGAGCGGGAGATTGAATTTAACTGTAATCTAAATAAACCCACATCCAATGGAAAATTTGTAACGTATTATGAAGCAAGGGTAAAAAACCCTTTCGTAGCTTCGAAGGCTTTATGAAGTGTTGTCTATAAATTAGTACCAGCTAAATAGGTATTTTTTAAAGCTTTTTATGATGGCGGCGGCAAGGATTCTCCATAGATTTTTAACTCTCAGTTTGTACTGAGCTCCTATTTGTGTTTTTCATTATAGTGTAACCCCTTGTTATGCAATAACAACGTGAATTAAAATCAAAACAACTAGATTCTGTTAATTAAAAACAAAGTTCTTAGAATCTTCAAATGAATTTTAATTTTTTTCTTAAAAATGTCGATTCGGATTTTTTTCGCTGGCGGTAAGAAACCTCCGATTCTGTAATTTGTTTCAGTTATCAACGTGTTTTTTTACAATATCCGTTTAAACTTGACATAGCTTTTTAAACGTTTCTCCAAAATGGTTTACAGTTTAGTTTGTAAAAAGCATACTTGAACCATGGCGCATGAACTAGAGTAGGTAAATCAAGCACAAAGCTATCGTGTAATACTTAATTTCACGGTACCTACAGCCCTTAATTATTTTCCATTTATACCCCACATGCGGGGTGAAATGCAATATTGCGTGACGGGAGAGAAAGAGTTCATTTTGTAGGTTATATTTATGACTAGTAAGTAATTCACCTCGACCAATTTTTCGATAAAAATATTAAAACCAAAACAAAAGAGATACCACTTAAATTGGTCAAGCTTCTCTCAACTTGCAATCAATTGATCTCTCCTAACGACATGTTGCAAATGATGTCTATTTATTATGTTACAATTTATATAACTTAATTATATACTTACTAAAAATAACTACAAATTATATAAGAGGATTTTGCTTTAATTAAAACTTGGATGGAGCAAATAAAAATCTTTAATATTTTTTCTCTTTAAAAACCATTATTTACAAATGGCTTGTTACCTTAACCTATATGGAAACCGAGAATCTCTTAACTATCTACTCATAGGACTATGTACAGTACCTAATTAGAATCGACCTGATGAATTTTATTTTATTTATGTTTTTGCCTGAAGCATGGAATTAATTATATTTATTATTGGTATTTATTTTTTGCAAAACTACTATCATGTATCATGTAAAGTATTAATGTTTGCCGAAAGGAATGTTTGAATAATATTGTTAAACCTGGTAACCGGTTCCCTCGATACAGGCTTGCCTGTTTTTGGTGTAAATAAATATTTTCTCATTTTTAATTTTTAAATCTTAAAAGTAAAGAAGAAATATAAACATTATTTATTCGATTTCAAAAATTCCTTTACCAATAATAATAATAAAAATATTAAAATCCTTATTTAATAAAAATAATAACAATTAACTGTCATAATGGCTACAGTAGTTGAAAACTGTGTCGCAGTAATTACCACTCAATCAATATTTGGAATGGACAGAGTGAACAAAAGCTCACTTTGCTTTAAAAATTATGTACCAACTAAATTGGAGGTAAGCAAGCATAGATACAATAAGATTTATCTGTCTCCAGCGTCGGCATCACGCGCGAGAGTTCCCTGTGGATCGGGGCTTGGTGGGTGGGGTTCGTGCTATCCGTGTTGCTGTGCATCGTCGTCGCGTTGCCACTGCTGGCCTTCCCCAGGGAACTTCCAGGTCAGTTGCAATACCAACATCATCATTAGCCGTAAGACGTCCTCTATTGGACATAATAATAATATAATTCAATTTATTAGCAACATCGGCTCAGTTGTTAGTATTTAAATTACATAAATAATAAAATAATGCATCATTTTAGTAGGCAAATTTAAATATTACACTACAAATCATTTATTTTACATTTATTCATTAACCATTTCACAAATTTCGTATCTTTAGCCACTCCTCAGTCGGTTTACGCATCACAACTGAGAAGTGTCTAATGATTGGTGCGTCGTACTTAATAATAATAACCACATCACGACACACAGATTGACTCAGCCCTGCAGTTAGTATCGTAAGAACTTGTGTCACAGGAACTAAGCAACGATATGGTATATACTATAAAGATAAAAATACAACATCCAAGATCGGTAAGCGAAACAATGCGTCTTGCGAATAACACAAAGTCCCGCCCCCGCCGGGATTCGAACCCGGAACCTATAGCGTAGCAGTCGGCTGTTTACACCACTGCGCCACCGTGGTCGACTTGGCACATAAAGTCACATACACCTCAACACACAACACACATACGCGGCACATAGGCCTCCTTCAAACGTTTCCAAGATTTTGTGCCATTAGCATCCAGCAGTTCCCTGAAGCCCTTCAAGATCGTCCACCTCGCCCCATAAGAGGTGGATGGAAGGGATTACGTTAGCCCTTACCCAAGGCAAGGCAAGGGTTACTTTACAGGCAGCATTAGAATAAAAGGCGTAAGCTTTCAGTGGCCATGTTCATTAAACGTCTGTACTGATACATTGAACTATAATAAAATTCTTTGATTCGGAAAATATTTTAAAATGAAGAGCATAAATATATAGGAATACTTATTTATTGAGTAAGGTCCACGTTTATTATAAAGTTTTTAAAAAACAGGAGCCGAAGAAATCCGTGCAAATAAAGTATCAGAAGCCCACGAAGGCGAGGCCAGCAAGTCAGCCGCTTTCAGCGCTTTGCACGACTTGCCTCAAGCGGCCGCAGCATTGTTGAGGAATCCCACGTTTCTGTTCCTGAACCTCGCGGGAGCTAGCGAGGGTATGCTGATCTCGGGCTTTGCTGCTTTCCTCCCGAAACTCATTGAGAATCAGTTCGCGGTCAGCGCATCAGAGGCTGCACTTTTGCTAGGTGAGTTAAGTGGTGTGGGCAGATTTATTAGGAGGTATTATGAAAACAAATTGTGGGGGAAAAAAAAGTATTTTGATAAGAAGGAAGTAAGTTAATAAATTTTGTAGGTGTACCCAATAGGTTGTAATATATAGATTTGAGCAAATTGTATATTTCAATCTTATCAGATTTTGAATAGAATTTGGTCAAGTCTATTGATATATTAAAAAAAACAAGAAGAGTACTTATTGTTTGGATTATAAATATGTGTTCATACACATCTGTAGGAATAATTTTTAGAATATATATCTTAAGAAATAAATTAATATTTTTTGTAAATCCAGATTGCGATTTATATACAACAATCCTAAACATAATGATTGAATATACTCGTATAACTTTATGGCAAGTGATGTGCATATTGCTCTGTGTGCCAGGTGTAATAACAGTGCCAGCGGGCGGGGGCGGTACGTTCCTGGGGGGTTGGCTGGTGAAGCGCTGGCAGCTTGCGTGTTCTGGCATCATCAAACTATGCATCGCCTCCACGCTCATAGCCGGAGCCTTCACCTTCAGCTTCGTATTGACCTGTGATGATCAACCCTTTGCTGGGGTTACGGTGCCATATGACTCGCCAAGTCTGCCTGGGTAAGAAAGTTTTAAAGAGGATAGTAAAAATAAGGAAAAATTTTCTGGTTTTGATATAGTTATTTTCAGTTCATCTTTGACTAATTGTTTTGCTACCTTTCTATTTATATGCCAACTTAAGGTCTTCTTTTCGGGTTCGTCGTTACGGATCGGATATATTTTGCTTCGTTTATCCATCATATGAAAATTAATTAGAAAATTGGCTTCAATAACATGATTGAACGAAATCCATGAGTATTCCGTGTATATTATTTCGTGGCAGATATGCTGGTAGTACTTCCCATTGAATGAATGGTTATCTCATGATAAAACGTATCGTTCGTTGTCAGTTCGGACCCGCTGGTGGCGGCGTGCAACGCGGCGTGCGCGTGCGGCGGCGTGCGGTTCGCGCCGGCGTGCGCGCGCGGCGTGCGCGTGTACTCGGCGTGCCACGCGGGCTGCGCGCGCCGCACGGCGCTGGGCGCGCGGCGGCTGTACAGCGACTGCGCCTGCCTGCCGCGCGGCGACTTGCAGCTCTACACGCCGCCTGGAAGTGCGTAGCTTTACACTTTTCATGTTCTTATTAACTCGATAAATAAGGTGCTTACATACTGGTTTTCAGGGACCATATAGATTTTGGTGTGCTCTTTCCGAATTTCACTTTTGCTACCTCGCATCTGCTGCGCTGCTCGCGCCGCCTTAGAAAAATGACAACCCAAAACAGTTTCTTAAGAAATTCATTGATTGAATTAATAAACAAAAATATTATTATCTAATTAAACTGGAAACAATTTCCTATCATTTATATCATGGGCAATATTTAACGTGCCTCCGAAATATTCTTAAAATTTGACTCTCCCACATACCAACTTCTTTACCAACCCTTCTTCCATCCAGGTAACGAATCATTCTCATATGAGGCCATCAACACCCCGTGCAATACTGGCTGCGGGTACCTGTGGGTATTCGTGTTCCTGTCCTTCTGCGTCATGCTGTTCACATTCATTGCCACCATGCCAGCGCTGTCAGCTACGCTCAGGTGATACATCAAAGGCTTTTCTTAGTTCTTGAATGTCTAGATCTTATATACTGGTTTCTTTCCTACTAGATTTCACTTCAGTTTACATGTAAACTTCTGTATACCTTAAAAATGTCGAAGACTGGTGTCCTTTTTAAGAGTGTGAGTCTGTACAAAATCTTCAAACATTTTGTATTGAAATTAAGATCCTAAGAAACCAACTTACAAGTTGTTGTGTATTGCCAAAAATGTTTGTATTGTTAATTATTTAATTTTTCAATTCAAATAAGCGACTAAATAGACTAAATACAGGTCTTAACTTCCTTTCAAAAGACTCGTCTGTTCTTACATACATAAAACTCACGCCGTTATCCCTCGAATAGGCAGAGGTGTTACACACATGTTAAGATCCAGTGTGACAGGTATCACTAATTCTTCAATTCACCACCAGCCACTTATTTCTCCATAGATGCGTCCGTGAAGACCAGCGTTCGTTCGCGCTGGGCATCCAGTGGATCAAGGTCCGGCTGCTGGGCACCATCCCTGCACCACTGCTGTTCGGCTTCCTCATCGACCTGTCCTGCCGACTGTGGGCGAGAGCTTGCAAAGGATCCGGTGCTTGTCTGCTCTATGACAACGTTAATATGGCCAGGTATGCTCCCATATGTTTATTTGTAAATTTTTATTCAATAGGCGGCTCACCTCATGGTAATTGACACCGATGCCCATGGACACCTCTAGGCAAAAAAATGTCAGCAGCTGTGTTAAAGAGTAAGCCCTTTTTTGAAGGCTCCTGATACCACTTTCGGCAGCTGATTCCACAAAGTAGCTAGAGCGGCCACAATAATGGAGGTTTTCGGCTAGTATAAGTAATTGTCGACTGTTTTGTCTCTGTGCTTACTCAATTTTACTAAAGCTTCTAATTTGGCGCCTCTGTCCCACAGTTCGAATCCCGGCGGAGGTGGAACTTTGTGTCATTTGCCAGACGCATTGTTTCGCATTCCGGTTTTGGATGTTTATTCTTATCTATGTGGTAAACTACATGTTGTTGTTTGTTCCTGTGACTCAAGTTCTTACGATACTTACTGTTCGGCTGTCAATGTGTGTGTCGTGATGTGGTTTATTTTAATGCCTATAGATATTAAAACTATGTACGTAGTATGTAGTATTTTGGGATATGGGGGTAATAATACTCCCAACTACAATCATACACTAGGTTTATTGATTAAACGACTAAACCTAATTTCCACGTTACCGTTTAAGCTCTTCAGTTGTGGTTAAGTAGTTACAGGATAACAAACGAGATAAAGTGAAAACAAGAGAACGCGCGTGCGTTTTGACAGTACTTCTCCTCTCTCTACTGACGTTTTGTACTTACACTCATAAAGTGTTGCGACTTGCGTTTAGCTGTCATGTCGCCACAGTATAAATCATACTGTTGCAACATCTGCGACACAAGATACTAAAATGAAACCAAGTCTGTCCTGCTATGGTAATTATTATTAGCGAAATTTACAAATACAACAATGTTCCACCAAATGAATATAAGCTTAGAATTATATAACAAGCAGAATGGTGTAAGTTCCAAGTTTCTTTCAAAGCAAGAAATGCCTGTGCGTGTGTGTGTTTTAAACGAATATACACCATTAAAATTCCATTCTAAAATAAGTGAAAAAAAAAAATCTAAATTCGATGAGTATTGTAAAAGATTATGCCCGAAGTATATATAAACATACTTTTTTAAATAGTAATAAATACATACCGGTCAATATCATAACCCTCCTTTTTGCTTCGGCGTAGTCGGTTAAAAAGCATATTTACAAGACCAATTTTCAATATCAATCTCATTTCTCCTTTTCAGGTACATGCTGGCCTTGGCTTTAGTGGGCAAGCTGTGTTCTGTTCTGTTCTTCTTCCTGGCGTGGTGGTTCTACCGCCCACCTGGAGGTAGGAACCCAAACGCAGTGCTGCCATCTGTCGACTTAGTAGTGAGCGCAGAGAAAACTAACGGTAGTGTTGCCAACCACGCAAGCACAGGCAGCGCTACCAACCCCGGTGTTGCCAACGGTAATATAGGAAACGGATATTGTAATGCGGCTCTAGAATGCACTGACCATTTGTAATTTTTTTTTAGGCTGACAGTGGTGTGTGGGGTTTTTGGTGAATTATTTAAGGCTGAATGGTATCATAGTAATCAACTTTTGATAAATGATCAATTGTATTTGAGCTACGTTATTTACGAAGCTACGACATTTAATACATAAATCGTTTATACCAGTCACATTTTATTTGAAAATTGAATTACGTAATGGTATAAAGGATTAACTGTCAAGTGACGGTTTTAGATTCCTGCGTTTTATTGCAGTTTATGTACCTATATACATAAGGTACTTAGTTAATATACCTACTTAAATATGGGCGTCGCCAGCCTATAGCTTCGAGGGGGGGCAGTTGGCCTAGGGGGCAGTTGAAAAGCTTAGGTATGGCCTAGGGGACAATTGGTATGCTTGATCTATAACGTACGGTCAGAAGCTCTATATTTATGGAGAAAGGGTCGGTTGCCCCTTCTGCCCCCCCCCCCCTTTCACGACACCCATGCACTAAGACATTTTGTATGAAACTATTTTGAAGTTAGAGGAGACCGCGTAAAAAATAATTACTAAAAAATATATTTCACTCTGTTTCTTTTTGCTGCAACTTTTTTTTATTTTTATTTTATTCATAAGTACATATAGTTGATAATACATAGCTTATACAAAGTACAATGTTGTTATTACCCAAGATTAATTTAAGGATTTTTACCTGTCTAGTGCTGCTGAGGTACTTAACGAAAAATATTATGGATGTTCATTGGTACTGCGCATGTGTTTGGTTTCTATTTTGTTTACATAATATAGTATTAGTAATACCTTACTAATACGATAGACCGAAATGAAACCTAAAGATTGGGTAACGTTGATTAAAATGAATTTCTTATTTATTCAACATAATTTGTAAGTGTAAAATAATGTAAATAAGTGTTATTTGGTTGAAGACTGATCGTTTATTTGTAGTACATAAGAATGTAGAGGTATTTGTTCACTGTATTTTTAGTATTAGATATATGTAGTATAGAATACTTTTTCGTAACTTTGTCTAACTGTTTCAAATAGATGTAGGTTTATAATATCTGTATTTGCTGTTTTATTTGTCAAGTAAAAAAGGTAATCTACGTGTTCTTGGAAAATTGTTCTATGGACCATAATAAATTAACAATTTCAAAGATCAATCTAACATTCCTACTGACGAATAAATAATATAACATTTAAAAACCACATGACTACTTAAGTACGGATTTGTACAATAAATAGTAAAATTTGATACCGCCGTTTTTCAACTTTTTACATGTTTGTACTAATAAATTTAGTATTAGGGTATGTAATTAAATGTACCTACATTTACAAAAATAAACAACTAAACAAAATGTAGTTTTTTTTTCTTTTTTTAGGGTTCCGTACACAAAGGGTAAAAATCGAGACGCTATTAGTCAGCCTCCGCTGCCGACTGTGTATGTCAGCGGGTTGTAAACCATAATAGCTAGACTCTTTAAATTTTCAGAGAATGTCTGTCTGTTGGCGCAACAAATAAACATAAAGAAATTAAAAAACAGGGCTCTTATATAAAACGTGATTTTAAAGACATTTTTTCTTTGCTCTTGTATCTTTTTTTTCTGGGCACACCCGCCACTCTGTCCCACCACTGCAACTCCTGTTCACCAGGATCAACAGTGGCGTCCTTTGATCGAATAACGCAGCTGTGCAATGACGCATAGGCTGTGCACGGACACCCTAACGGCTGTCTTGGGACCTGCAACGAACTTAATCAGAAGAAATAGGAGGTAGTAAGAAAGCCCTTGTATCTTTTACGAAATTATCTAAAAAGTATATTTAACCTGATAAGATGGTACGGAACCCATCATGCGCGAATCCGAATCACTTTACCGGTTTTTTTCCCTCTCATATCTATGGCTGAATGTTAAATTGTCAACAAGATGGAATAACTATTCCGGAGTTGGATTTTTCTTATGGGTAAAAAGAATACAAGGAGTTGATCTTGGACAAAGTCAAGTCGTATGCAAAGTTTTATCGAAATCAGCTCAACGGTTTACGAGTGATTCGAGTTTGAAACATACAACCACAATATTTTTCGTAGGGCATGGAATAATAATTGTTAATTAAAAATCTTTTTATAAAACATTTTAATATTAATTATAACATTTAAAAATACATTAAACTAGTTTTAACTTAACGAAATGCAATAACATTTACAATAGTGCTGTATTGGTTATATAAAATGTACTTATCATAAAATTTAGTTAGTTTTAGGTATTGTGATGAATTTCAGAAGAATTTGACCCCCTGGCTGTCATCAAACTCCATTAGCTCACACCTACCCTTGCCTTCTAGTGTTTTCAAAGCTTTAAGCAGCACATTCATATCCAGACCGTGGAATTCTAAAAAAGTAATGTAAATTGTTATTCATACAGGCATGGGCGTCGCCAAGAGGGGACAAGGGAGGCAGTTGTACTTCCTTAGAGATTAAAAATAGTACAGTAAAAAGCTTTACATAATTGAATTGGACATATATAGTGCCATATATAATAAATATTACAATAACTTAACAAAGACTATCTACTAATTTAGAGCTTCATCTGACTGTATATCAACCATAAGCTAGTGAACTACCCCCCTAAGGCCATACGCTAGTCAACTGTCCCCGAAAAGTAGGCTATTAGCTTGTCAACTGCCCCCTAAGGCCATGAGCTTGACAACTGCCCCCAACAATTAGGCCTTAAGATTGTAAACTGCCCCCTAAGGCCATGAGCTTGACAACTGCCCCCAACAATTAGGCCTTAAGATTGTAAACTGCCCCCCATCGTTAAACTAAAAGCTTGTCAACTACCCCCTCCCCCACTCTAGGCTATAGGCTGGCGACACCCATGTATGCTAGTAATAAGTTTCTGGATGATTACATCAAGAAACAAGAAAGGTATCTTGGTGGTTATATAAATTAATTAACTTTAAGAAATCAGTAGATTTTTAATCCTTATTTCTTGGTAAATTGCCCTTTATTTATGACAATTTTCAAATATGGATACAATTTAAATAATAAATCTGATTTACCTTCACCAACAGTATTATCTCCTTCTCTCAATTCAAACAATGTGCACACAGTATTATTTAATCCATTACTGCTCGCCCAGTTATAAAATATATTGCCCCACTCGTCCAAACTATGCCAATAAATCTCCCAAACATTCTTACTTTTATCTACCGGAACTGCAAGACCAGACTTAGCCATGTCTTCTAACACTACAAGTATAGACTCGGGTGATAATTTCCTATCTATCTCTGGGTTGTTGAATAAAGGACTGTTTTGTGATTCTCGTATATCCAATGTTGACAGTTTATTAACTTTAAAATATTCCGTAATGAGCTGCTGCCATGCTTCTAGCTGTTTCGCTCTGGTTTCGGAATGTGGCTGGATTCTGAAACAGAAAACACATGTTACTAGATAGCTGTTAACTTGTTAACTAGTCCTAATTTAAAGTTATGTGAAGAACCTGGCTTAGATTAGCCATTTCATAATAATGCAAGTTTTGCTTGTTAAGTCAATTGCCCAGTTTAAAGGTAGCAAACAGGTAAGGTATACAGATTAAATTTTGCAAAAATTGGTCAACACAAGTAGCAAATATCCATGCCTTCATCCTTCAACAAATATATTGTTTAAAATTCATTATTATTATCAACAAATAAAAGTCATTGGTTGAATATGTCCCAACCAAGAATTCTTTAACCGCATCATGTTCTCTCTCTTGGGTTAAACATCGCCTTTGTATGTAATATGTATATTTATAGCTATTTTTCACAGACAATACTTACATATTATCCTACTGTTAAGATGAGAGATGGTCTTTGTAAGTTTGTATCAATTTTCTTTCCGTCTCTTTTCTTTTAAATAATGTTTTGGGTGATTTAGGTTCTAGATCTGTTACAGCTATTTGATATGACATTTTGTGATCTTTTATTTTAATAAATGGATATCCTTCAACATCATTAACAGTGAAAGTGATCATTATTGAGCAATCTTTAGCAACAGCTGATATCAGAGCTAGGTAAGCGGGATTGATTTTAGTGTAAAAGGTTTCGACATCAATATCTTTAGATAAATCCAAGTTTTGCGATTCTACAAGGTCCACAACGGAAGCTGCATAATCTAAATCTTTGCTGATTAACTCTAAATCATATTCCAGATTTTCAGATAGCTTTTGTAAAGATAACAGTTTGTGTAAGAATGTGTTTTCAAACAGGCTATTATCTTCGAAACAAGCTTGAGATTGCCCATCATCAGTTATAATGTCTAATACAGGTTCTATATTTAATGTATTATCACTCAATAGTATTTCAATTATAACTTCTAAAAGAACCTCAGTGGTGTTTATCTCAGGGATGTTTTTAGCTAAATCATTAAAATTTACAGTAAAGTTTTCTGTGTAAATTAACTTTCCATTTCTAAACATTTTAAAGTTGTTCTGTGGGTTTCTTATAAGACTCTCTAATGCTCTTTTCATTCTTGTTTTCTTCCCAGAGAACAGATCTAGCGGGCAGTAGTTACTTAAGCTGTCTATTTCCTTGTTTTGAAGTTTTAAAAACTGTTTTAGACAGTAATAACATTTCTCTTGTTCTTTTAAGTTTGAAGCTAAAAAACCTTCTTTCGGCTTGATCTCTATGCAGTAGTTATCTCCAAACGGACTCAGTTTTAACAAGTTCTTTGTCTTAACAGCATAAGGGCTTATTTTAGATTTACTCAGCCTGTTTTTAGGTCTTATATCCATTAATTCTCTAGTTAATTTAAGTACTTGTTCCTCGGGTAACTCTAAGATTTCTTGTAAGCCAGTTTTAAAACTATTTAGCAGAGGAATCATAATTAGATTTACAAATTTCACAGAATTTTGAAAATGAATTGAATTGGTAAGTTTGCCATCTTCTTTTATTAATCGAATCACGAATTCTGATCCTCTTGCTTCTAAAACGATGTGTGCGTTTCCTTCCCCGATATAAATCCATGAATCAC
Source organism: Choreutis nemorana (assembly GCA_949316135.1). Lineage (NCBI taxonomy): Eukaryota > Metazoa > Arthropoda > Insecta > Lepidoptera > Choreutidae > Choreutis > Choreutis nemorana. The sequence goes on along the minus strand of OX438598.1, from coordinate 10,917,326 downwards.
TAATTAAACTCATTTTGGTTGACTATTAAAATGAAGTTAAGATTAATAAATCAGTTTTACTTACGTAAAGAATGGGGGAAAGTTATATTGCCAAGGCCACGATATTTCTGTCATATTGTGTGTAGTTATATTTTACTAGTCCTCAAGTATCTTTTAATGCACGAGATGATATAAAGTTAAATAAAACGATATTCGGGCGATTTCATCAGCTGATTTTTCCTACTTCATGGCGTGATGTGTTGACAGGAAACATTTCGTGGTAAAATAAATTAAATGCTAACACAGAACTAAAACCTATTTAAATCTAACAAATCGGAAATAAAAAAATTAATCTGTAAGTTCATTGAACCACATTTATTTACGTGGATGAAAGTGAATGTCTGAAAATACGAAAAAATAACTACAAAATTTATGGCGAAGAGAAATTTACTCCAAAACGGATAGTTACTCAACGAATCTTCATTTGTCACTGACAAGTGTAAAGAAAGCAGATGCAGATGCGAATTTTTCGCAATTCGCAAACATTAAAAAAATATCAAAGAAAGAAAACGCTCTAACAAAATTGAAATTTATACCGTGATATGGTTTAAATAAAAGAAATTAAGGAAAATGATCACGCTCAATAGAAAACTGAAGAAAGAGCATACGGAGCCGACGAACGGTAAAACCACAGCTGAGCCAGTCCGAAGAATCTCTGTTAGGGATAAGCTGCTGGTGAAGGAAGTCCAGGAGTTGAACGAGAACCTGCCAGCGACGTGCTCCGTACATTTTGCCGACCCTAACCAGTTGAACGAGTTCATACTGACGGTAAACCCTGATGAGGGTTATTGGCAAGGTGGAAAGTTCAAATTTAGCGTTTTCGTGACTGAAGACTATAACATGGCTGTGAGTACTACCTACCATAGTCAGTGACTATAAGTCGCAGTAATTACTTTATGGATAAAGCTTTGTTTCTCAATTAACCTTATCTTTTTAATTTCATTGTTGACAAGACAGCTGAAAGGTAAATACAATAAAAGCAAAGATAACATTGCTTAAATTTTCGAAGGTCACTGACCTGATTGAACTGATGGATATTTTGCTTAAAATGCTAATTAATGCAAATACAATAAAAATAAAAGTTGTTTATTTTGTTGAGATAACAATTAAATGATACTTAATTTTTTATTGTTATTTAATTAATGTATTTTGATTTTTAATCTTCTGCAAGAAAAGATTTTTGTATCACTCAAATCTTAGTTAGATAAAAACTTTTGAATTTCCAGCCCCCCAAAGTGAAATGCCTCACGCAGCTGTGGCACCCAAACATTAATACAGATGGAGAAATTTGCTTGTCCTTGCTACGCCAGACATCAATAGATGAGCATGGCTGGGCCCCTACCCGGAGACTCAAGGATGTGGTTTGGGGCCTCAACTCTTTATTCACTGTGAGTTACATTGTTAATAATAGTTTGGCCATTATTCATGGTTCCATTCCCCAAAAAGTGAAATACTGGACCCTATTAATAAATCTTCCTTTTATTTGTTTGTCCCTCTGTCTGCAGACTGTATCTCATGAATCATCACAGGTAGACATTTGAAATTTTCAGAGAATGTTTATTTTTATTGCCGCTATAACAATAAATGCAAAAAAATAGATTAAAAAATTAAAGGGGGACTGGCACCCATACAAGAATCATGAATTTTTTGACATTTATTACATGTTTTTTTTAAATGAAAGTATCAAGAAGTACAAATTGTTTAAACTTCTTGTGTGAGTTAGACTCATTGTTGGTTGCCTTTATTCTTAATTACTGTGCAAACCGCAACACATACATCCTTAATTTACATAATGTTACATTAAACAGTTAAATCCCACTGCATGTTTTTTAATGTGGAATTATTGAATAATAATAATATAATAATATCTCAGGATAATCCACATAAATTGTCATAGTTCAGAACTAAGTCACAGGCTTGTACTACAGGTACTAAACAACAATATATGCACATATATAATTACATACCCAAATAAATAGCAACTGTATGGTTTATGTGAAATTTCCTATCAGAATCAGCTGCCGAAAGCGGTATCCCTAGATATATACCACATAGGCAAAATGGCTTTCTGCATTTTAAAAGGTCGGAAACGCATCTGCTGACATCTTTTGCTTGCAGGTTTCACTTAGCATCAAGTGAGCTGCCTGCCTTTTTCCACTCTTAATGTTTAATGTTCTGATTGACCTGGCTCAGATATACTTAGCCATTTCCATATGAAACTTCACAACCTTCACAGGGATTGAATTTAAATAAAATTTTAATCAAAAACCAAAAAAAAATCTAACTATATTTTATGAGCCTGCAATTGTTTTTGTGTATTTACATAATTACTATTTAAGTTGTGTTTTGTTTGTAATTCTGTATCCGACTCAGGTTTAACTTGAATATGGTTGTGATAATAACATTAAATGTTTCAGGATCTCCTAAATTTTGAGGATCCTCTCAATATTGAAGCAGCTGAGATGTACAAGAAGAATAAAAAGGAATTTCAAGTTAAAGTTAAAGAATACATGGGAAATAACAAAAAGAGATGAGGGTAATATAATTTTAATATGTACTTTAATAGCAAAACTTTTTAATTCTACCTATCAAAATAGTTGGGTGAAATGTGTTGAATACTACAATTATTTTAAATGGTTGAAATATTGGTTTATAAATGAATTTTATTAATATTGTTCATAAAATTAGTTGGTTATTTGCCTGATAATTTAAATTGAATTTTTTTTTTTGGTCCCATTGACATTTGTATTTGTGAAATGCTATGAATAATAATGTTTTATTCGTAGGTATATTTTTTAAAGAAGTTACCAGATGTTTTAAAGTATAGACATCGCATTTTTATGGAGTATGTAGCGACTGATGCATATTTTAGTAAATTTCTTTTCATGTTTCATAGAGTCATGAGATCAAAAATCACACATACATCTTTGTAATATACAAATTGATTGAGTTTGAATATTTTGTATAAAAACACACAAACTGCCTCACCCTCAAACTATGTCTTGTATTATCAATTTTTTGTAAATTAAATAGGTTATGTTACAACTTCAAAAATGATTTTCTTTTTTTTTGTCTTTTAAATATTTACCCAAGCCAAGATTCAAACATGGGTTTGTTAGCATTGTAGGCTCAATTTAATCTTCATCATTTTAAAATAGTCATATATGTAATGAAATTTCAATATTTATGTCAAAAACATGTAAAATATATTAGAAAACAAAAGCAATAACTTTCACCAATCAGATAATGAAATGTTATATGGTATCTAGTAGTTATGAAGTCACTCAATCATTATAAATAAATAGACAATCATAGAGTCCCGAGTTTTACCTTAAATTTTTTATAATAGTGTGAATTTTTAAATAAATTTTTAACACACAAATAGTCTTTATTTTTAGAAAAAAAAGTCCAGGTTTCTTCTCCAATCTTTAGAGTTACATCTGAATCACGAAAAAAAACAATATTTTGCAAGTCAATGCCCTTTATTAATTTAATTAATACTGGAGCATCAAATATATCGATAAAATAAAATAAATTAAATTGTATACAATTAATAAATAAATAAATAGCTTAAAATTTACAAAAAAAAAAAAACAGTGGCAACAATTTTTTTTGTTAGACTAGAATAAATTAATTTTTTTCGTCAAAAAATTTGTATAAAAATGAAAAATGTTTTTGTATTTGTTAAATATGTGCAAATTGTAGAAAAATGTTAAACGCAATACGATGGAGCAATACACAGTGAAACATTGCCCTACTGGCACCCTCTGTGGTCGGGTAATTAATTTTTAGCCTAATTTTGACATCATCATTAATATCCTTTTTAATTCCAATTTTAAATAACTTAAATTTAGATCATATTACACCAGTCCTTTATTATGTTAGCAACAGATCAACAAACTTTATAATACACCATAATTTCGCGTAATTAGCAATACCACACCCTCCCACAGGTGTCAAGAAAGCCTAAGATATCTCATTTAAAAGTTTTGATCAGAATCCAATAAGCTGTTGATACCAATCTAAACCCATAGACAAATAACCACTGCTTTTGAAAAAAAAAACAATCCTATTTGACTATGGTCTGTTTTTGTTCATGATGTTGGTAACCCTACATCAGAATTGAACTGTATGGGATAACGCCTTTTGCTTTTCCCTTCCAAGGGGTGGAGTTAAAAAAGTTATTGGTGAAGTGGAAGGTTAACTGGAGAAGTTGGTATGCAGTTCTTCCTGGATGGAGTTTGATCTGGTGAGCAGTCTGGGGCTGAGGGTACCGAAGGCCGATGCCAGCGAGTCAGCCTGCGACGCATCCTGCGACTTTTTCTCGTGGTATTCGTCAGAGAATTCCTGATGAAAAAAAAATCCATATGACTTTTTCAACAACAGTAAAACAAATATTAATTAAAAAAACTGATGGTTAATTTGTTGAAATTTATACAAATATGTATTTACAGAATGTAGTCTTAAAAGAAATTCTTGAATGGGGTTACCATTTCAGAAAAAAATCCGGTAAATTGTTAAAATTTATACGCCTGAGTATCCTGCGATATTGAGAAGAATCAACAAAAAATACGAATTGTTTAATACGTTTTAGGAGTTAAACCATATATCTGGATGCGTGTTAACAAGGATATATATTTTTTAAACTTTTTGTCATTTCTGCAACGACGATGAACTTCATAATTATAAGACTAGTACAGAGATCTACAGGTTGTAGATCTGCGTGCGAAATTGTCTGTCTGGATTGGTACCACCCTCCTTTCTATTTCTGCCGTTCTTTTCGTTTTCTTCGCTGTGTGTTTCGGTTCGAAGGATTGGAGAGGCAGTGTAATTACCGGAAGGAGTTATATAACAACTATACCTCTACACGGGCAATGCGTTGGCGTCGCTCTTGGCGTTTCAGACATCGTCGTAATAGGCAGCGGTGTCACTTTCCAACAGTGCTCAGCTGTCTTCTTGCTAGCCTGTGATTTTGAATTTAAAAAAGTTACCTTGAGCCTGTTTCCAAGGAAGACGGCCCTCTCTCGCTTCCTGTTCATGAAGTCCGTGTGCGCCAACCAGCGGTGCTCGTGGCATTCTTCAGCTGACGGACGCTTCAGCGGGACCTTCTTGAATATGAACATCAGGAACCTGGTCGCCTCCTGCACACATACAGACACCAAGTTATATCACAGTACATAGTAGTGTTAGTTTTGTTATTAGTGGCATAACGCGGTGCCCGTGGCAAATGACTAGGCCCCTTCGACCTGGTACTTCGAAAACTGGTGACGTTGTTTTGTTTACACGAATTTAAGTCGCTCTTTGGGACGCCTTAATCGGGGAGGCCCTTATTCTCCACTCATACGTAAAGCAAATCGGATCTCCAGGCACATGCATAAAATACAAAAACTAGATTACCAAATTTTTTCGATTACGATTTATTTACTTAGCGTATGTTAAATTGGTTCACTAATTCGCTACCAGAGGAGTTTTTTTCCTCAAGGCCGTTAGTTTAAAACGCAGACGCTGTCGAGGCGTTTTCTACTTAATAATTTCACTTCAATTGTTAGTAACGTTGTCGCAATAAATGCAACCGAATCCACTTCCTTTAAATTCAAAGCCCAAGATAAGTATTACGGAGGCAGAATACACAAACGTATAACCTTTTTATAAAACAACTTACCTGTGTGATCTCCGAGTAGAGATGCTCGAAGCGGTACCTGACGAAGGCGATGTTCTGCTTGGTCTCCGCGTCGCTGGCCCCCCTGAAGGGAGACACTCCTGACAGCAGGATGTACGTGATGACGCCCACAGACCAGATGTCCGTCTGGGGGTAGGCAGGCTCGTCGGATACTATCTCCGGTGCTGAAGTGAAAAAAAGATGTCAAAAAAGTTACAAGTAACCGTACTTTGATAAGATAAATTAATACGAAATCAGACTTGTGCTGTCTGGTGTAATGCTCTTTGCCTTTCCCGACAAATGGACCAAAAATAATATAGGAAACATGGTTTTTAGGGTAAGGTGCGTAGCAAGGTACGCCTTGGTTGGTAAAACGATAGCCATGGATTCCTGTTATGACAACTACAAAATAACATTTTTAATTAATTGTACATAGGATAAAGTTACGCTGCCGGGAAATTAATTGTATGGAGGATTTTTTAATTGACATGGTTTATAGAACTGTTAAACGTTATTTCCTAATTTTATTGTCACGTGTTTGGGAAGAAAAAAAAAACTTGAATTTTACAAGGTTTTAGCCGATATAATATCACTAATTTAGTGTAACAGTCCTGCAATAGAAGTTAACGGCAAAATTAAGTTGACAATATCCACACTAGTGTTTAGAAAAGTACAATTCATTTAATTACTGCACCTAATTACACTATAATTTTGCATCCTTACCTTTGTAATCCAAGTCCCCAACTTGAGGTACGCTGGTTCCGAGCTTTGTCACCTTATGCGCTGATCCGAAGTCGATCAGCTTGATCTGGACAGACCTAACCGAAGCCATCACCACGTTATCAGGCTGCAGATCCAGGTGGCAGAACCCTCGCCAGTGAAGATACTGCAGCCCATCCAGGATCTGTGCAACAATTGTAGCAACCACTTGCTCACTGTAATCATGCCTGCTAGATAGATAGGTAAGAATATCAGCCCCTTGGAGTTTCTCTAGTATTAAGGCAGCTACAGGGGATCCTGGTGCTTGGTAAGCCCCAAATAAGTTTGCTATCCGCTCATGCCTCAGTCTTCTCAAGCATTCGAACTCCCTCTTCACTTGAACTTCAGTTTCTGGCCGATTTTCTAAGATTTTAGACACGACTACGCTGTCATTTTGCTTGTCAACACCTTTGACAACGATGGAGAATTTCCCGCGCCACAGTTCTGATATGAAGCTGTACCGCTCTGTGAAGGAATCTGTGGTGTCCCAGTCCATAGGGCTGTTCTCTGTATTGTAATTCAGTTTGGGTTTCTCTTCATCCAAAACGATTTCTTGCCCAGATTCAGTAATTTGCTGAAGATGTTTCATGGCCTTTGTGACTTCTATCTTTGGTACACCACATTCTTTGGTCTTGACAAGCTGACTTGGTATGCCTTTGTCGCTCCATCCAATCCTGTTTCTACTAGCCAATCGGAATTGGTAGCTGGTATCAGGGTTCAGGCCTCGTACTACAAAGAACTCATGGTCAATGTTATTGGCCACGTCCTTCCATTCAAGGCCATCTCCAGCTTTATATTGTAAACTGTAGCAAACTACAGGGGAGTTCCCATCATATTTAGGCTGTTTCCATCTTAATAAGACTTCAGTATCTGATACTTCAGCTGCCATGGGACTGTCAGGGTAATCGGGTGTAGTGGCTTCTACCACCCTGCATCTTGCTACGGTTTGACCCATTTTATTCCTAGCCACAACTTTATAAAAGCCTATATCATGGTGCATAGCTGGTTCGAACCTTAACGTGGATCTTCCCTCTTCATCTTCAACAATCTTCATCCTGTGACCTTCCGCGAGTACCATGTCATTTTTGAACCATTGCACACTTGGTTTGGGATCTCCGACGGCATAGCAGGAGAGTTGAGCTGGTTCTCCTTCTCTTATTGGTAGGAGTTGAGGTTTTTCCCTGAAGAAGGGCATCTGTCCGTCTTGCTTGGACTCTATGAAGGCTGCTGCTTCCGCGTAGGAGTCCAGCCTGGTGCCGAGTTCGTGCCGCAGCCGTCTGATGGTATAGGTTTCATGCTGGCCATAGTTGTTGATGCGGTCTCGACGCTCGTCGTCGATCTCTTCATCCATTATGTCTGTGAACCGACGTCGCTCTCGGATGATTGGCGTCTGGAATGAAGAAGCAGTTTAGATTGGATTTCTCTGAGCAGAGTAAATGTGCATTTTAGGCCACATTATCAGTTACCTTTAATAATGTGTTCATATTGTTATATGTAATGTTATAAAATACAGATTGATTTTATTGTTCTGAAAAATAAATTTAAAAGCTTGAAAGAATGCCTGCGTCAGGAATCAAATGTTTCCTTCCCAAGTGCGGATCCAGTCCCAAGAAAAGGTTCGCCTTACAAGGCATAGGTTTTACGGGTTACATTTTTTTGAAAACAGACTCTATAGAAGAGGAATTCCATATACTATATTTCTATATTCTATAATAGATTGTGGTTTTCGAGGTTTCCAAATTTTAAACTTTTAAGCTATTTAGTTTACAAAAATGATTTTACTATAAAACACGATCAAATGCAGCGGTAGCCAGTATCTTGTAAATGATTTGAATTAGGTTGTGTCTAACTTAAATTTTAAACTTAACTAAATATAATAATTATTTTATTTTATATAATGAAAAACAAGACATAAGACAAGCTTATTTTTCCTGTAACTTTTTATTTCTTAAGGCTTATGTTTTTGGTAAATAAAAATATAAAAATCAAGTCAGCGTTTCTTTCCGGGGTATTTTCTAGGGATCGAGTGTGACATCAGCATATTAACGTGGATTTAGGTTGTGGCAATGCCCAACTTGCCCGTGACGCTGGTCCCACGCTTTTTTCCTCTTATTCCTAACCTTAGTCTTGACGACCTCGGTGGCTTAGTGGTGTAATAAGCCGACTGCTAAGCTAGAGGTTCTGGGTTTGAATGGCAGCTGGGACGGAACTATGTGTTATTTACAAGACGCATTGTTTCGCTTACCGGTCTTGGATGTTGTATTCTTATCTATGTAGTTTATACCATATCGTTGCTTAGTTCCTGTGACACAAGTTCTTACGATACTTACTGCAGGGCTGAGTCAATGGGAGTGTCGTGGTATGGTTTATTATTATTATGATCTATGTTTTCAGAAGGTATACTGACCCTAGGATCGTAAACATCGTTGATGGCCAGCGTGTACCCGACGCTGCGGTTGCAGGCCACCTTCATGTATTCACGGAGACGCACCGGGAAGTCCACGTCACGAAGCTGGAGAAGGTACGTGTCTGGACCGTTCTGGTAGCTGTGGGTATGAGGATAGGGGTTTCAGAATGTTACCAACGAAACGAGGGCTAAGGTTGATGTAGGGTAACTAATAGGATTAAATTGAATCAATTGGTACAAATTTAATAGATCAAGACCTTATGTATCTACAAAAACCTTACAAATAAAGAATCTTTATTTAAAATGTTTTGTTAATGTTTTTGTAAATTATTTAAAACATAAATTGTAAATTTAGACGTAAGAAAATTAAATAAAGATTATTATTATTATTAATTTAAATTTAGGTATAGTGGCGGCGTAGCGTAGATTGGAACCCGCGCCGGATTTTTTTTTTTAATCAGTCATAGATTTCCGAGATGTGTCGTCGCAAGTTACCAGGTCAAGTTTTTTGGAAAATGATTTCATGACTGCGCGAGTCACGTGTCCGTTGTAAACCCCCCGATGCCTGGTACCCCACCTCTTACGCCGCTACTGAGGTATACAGAAATTAACGATATTATAACTATTAATAATTATTTAGCAAAGACAAAATTTTCAATTAATAAATTACAGCGCCATAGGCTGTTTAAGGTTATTTCTCTACATGTCTCATGACAACTCTTTCTGAGTGTTCAACAAATTTCGACATAATTTGGCAGGAATGTAAAAGGTCGTAGGCAGAGGCTAGTAAAAATTCTATTTCAAATCATGTTGGCCTATGTATCCGAGACACATCAAATCATCGAAACATAATAAAAATTATTTGTACATGACTTTTTGAAATCCGAAATTAAGGGATACATATTTTTTTTTTAATTCATTTCATTCAGTCGCGTTAAAAATGTTTTTTAATCGCCTTACGTTAATTCTCAATCCGGCCTCAATGATTTTATGAATTACCCTGCTTTTTTTACGACCAAAAAGTTACTCAAATTACCACTGCGTTACCAGTCAATAATTTTTCATGTTGTTTGCTCATATATTTCAATGCCATTGCGTGGTCATTGTGTGTCATTGCCATTCTAAATGAGAAAACATTAAGTTTCTCGAAGACTATGCTAACGAATAATACACGCGTTGAAATATACAAGAGACATTTTTGTAGGCAGCGAAAAGTAGTATAGCCAATAGAACAATCTACTAATACAAATGCGGATACTGACTGGCTCTCAGACTTGGCGGAGACCTCCCAGTCGGGGTGCTCCCATTGCTTGAACTTGAGGTCCCACGGGCTGCCGTGGCGGTCCCGTGACGACTCACGCTCGGGAGTGCCTGCGGAATGATTAAAACACACATCACACATGTATTATACGTCTTTATCTATTGATAAAAAAAAACATTGAGGAATCAAGTGTCGAGTTGGCGTACATTGTAGCTGCCAGGTTCCTCATTGTGCCCGGATAGTGGCGACAGATTCCCAACCTGTTACACTGGGACTCAACATAAACATGCGAAATGCGGTGTGTGACACCTCTCCCTACCCTTCGCGAGGGATTAATTACGGCGTGAGTTTATGTCATGTTACGTAGAATCATAATTTCTTGGCGCAATTAGAATGTCTTCGTTGGAATTTGGTTTCTGTTCTGTGGCATGCAACGAAAATCTATGTATAAATAGCTCACTCAAGGGAGTGGAAAATGATAAGAAGTTACCTTCGGGTGTGTATATTTCTCCGGGCGGGTAGACCATTTTGGATGGATGCTCGAACGCGCCGCTCAGTGGTCGGCGACGGAACCATGTGCGGCATTGCGCGTTACTGGTCCAGTCTCTGTTATAAAAATATGTTTTTTTTTTAACTTAAGGTTGAGAAAAGACCCAGTGAAATTGATAAAAAATAATTTAGACTGAATTAAATAATTTATTTGCTTTAGAAACTAAGTAAGTCTATGTTTTTTCCAGTTGGTTCAAAATTTATCCCATTTCGGGCGCCAAATTTAAGTGACCGATTTAAATATGCTTATGTTGCGCTGAGAAGCTACCAAATACATAAATAACATTACTGACTTAAATGAATCTAATCTATATTATAGTTATCATTTTAGGCAAAGTTTTACGTTTTTTCATTTAGTTCAAAGTTTGTCCCATTTCGGGCGCCAAATTAAAGTAACCTATTAAAATACGTTGCGTTGAGAAGCTAGCAACTGTATAAGAGAACATTAACGGTTTTAATAAATCGAATCTATCTTCTGTATACATATCTATATCTATATTCGTAAAGAATATTATTTCACAAAACTCGACATTATCATATCAATCATTTCTGATTCCATACCTATTCTACGTCTCTTTAGTTCAACAAGCAAAACCCATCTATCATTAAGTAGTATATAAGAAACCACAAATCCACTTACCTATATAAGTTGTAATAGTTCCTCAGGCGATCTGTGATAATCAGATATTCATCTTGGTAAATCTTATCCGCTAGAGTCAACCAGGGGTGGTTCAAGGCCTTGTCCACGTCCATTCTCTGGTGGGTGTTGAACTCCAGGAGTTTGCTGATGAAGTCCCTGGACTCCCTGCTGAGCCTGGACCACCACTCCTCATCATGCCAGCTCCATTTACCCTCACGAATCTTGGTCAAAGTTTCCCTATAGATAGATTTGTTAAAATATTAGTGAAAATCAATACAGATGTCATTGTGAATTAAAATAAATTTAAATAAATACAGTCCACAATATATCAACATTAAATTTAAATAAATTTAAAAGTAATAGAATGAAAAATCAATTAATTAAAATAATAAAGCATGCATTATAAAACATTAGCAAATTAATTTTGATTTGGGTACAATAATAATTAAAATAAATAATTTAAAATAAATGCCTACCTATCATTGGCACCTCTGAACGGGGAGTGCCCACTCAGAAGAATATAGGTTATAATGCCCACACTCCACATATCAGCAGCGAAGGTGACACCCTCATTGTTAGCGACTTCTGGGGCTACAAACTCTGGCATGCCGTAGTCCAGGGTACCGTGTTTGCCGAATTGGATCCGGCGGGAGAGTCCAAAGTCACAGATTTTGAGCTCGTCGCTGCCGGCATGGGAGAGAAGCAGCTCACCGATCTGGGTTAGAGACCAGGTTTTAGTATTATATTTAATTGTCTAAATTTGACACAAAATTGATGATATGGATAGTTTTACAGCGATTTTCTTAATAGAAGCCAATATAAGAGACTGATTTCATGAACAGTGGAATCCAAAGTTAGATCAGACGACATGGTCTGTGTTGGGACCACCCTCCCTTCTATTTCTACCGTGAAGCAGTTCGCTGTGTTTCGGTTTGAAGGATCGGAGAGCCAGTGTAATTTCTGGTGCGGGAGGTATAACATCTACATGGGCAACGCATTGCGGTGCTCTTGGCGTTCCAGATATCAATGGCATCGTTGTGTCAATAGGCAGTGGTATCACTTTCCAACAGGTTAACCGTTTGCTTAAGACATTTAATAAAGATATGAAGCTTTATTACGGATAATAACAGATTAGTATAATTTCCGAAAACATATCTTTATTTTATCTATCATTCCGTCTTTAGCTGATCATATTGATTTAGCTAAGCTAAGCTTAGGCATTATGAAAAATAGTAGGAGTTTTGGTGGTAATATAAAAAGATGATTGAAAAGTACTTATTTGAAGTCTGTTTGAATATAACATATTTTGACTTTGACTTTTAGCTGGCCAAATCATGAATACAGGCTTTTTATGGTACGCCTAGGAATTTCATGATATGCCTATAATGCCCATGAATTTCCATTTGAAATATTTATTATTATTTACAGAGGCTAAGTCTAAGGCTTAGTCTCCTGACTGTCTCCCCTTTAGTTTTTTGGCCTCTGGGCCATTAAAATTGCTGTCTCCGCTTTGCTGGGAGGGAAGTTTGAAACCGCTTTCTTACTAGCTCCTATTTCTTTTAATTAAGGTCGTTACGTGTCCCGGGACAGCCGGTAGTGTGTCCGGGCACAGTCTGTGCCTCATTGCACAGCTGTTTTATTCCAGCAAAAGACACCATCGTTGATCCTGGTGAACAGGAGTTGTAGTGGTGGGACAGAGTGGCGGGTGTGCCCCGTAAAATATAGTTAAACAAACATGCTATGCTTACAGTGAGTCCGAGATGCGCGACGCTGTTGTCGTGCATATACTTGAGTCCGCGCAGCAGTTGCCGCATGTAGCCGGCGATCTCGCGCTCGCTGTACCCGCTCGAACGAAGCAATCTAACAATACATGTAAAAGGACACAAATACAAAAAAACAAGGTAAAAGTTAGAGGAATGCAAAAATAACGTCATAAAAATAAAATATTATGGAAAATTGCGTTACTTAATTAAGTTTATAATTTTTTTATTTCGCTTACTATTCGTTCGTTTATAAATCAGTTCAGAATATATCGAAAAAATATAGTTAATGGCAGTGATTTTGACAGACTGGATTTTTTTTGTCGTTCCTTGAATTTAATCCATGAGTAGTATTGTAGTATTGGTAGTATTGCTGGTATTACTGCTTTTGTGGGCGCATAAGAATAAGACCTATTTTTAACAGAGTTTTCGTGGTTGTTAAAGCATAAATTCTTTGTTTTCGAACGTAACTAATAATAATAACAAACCACATCACGACGCACACATTGACTAAGCCCTGCAGTAAGTATCGTAAGAACTTGTAACATAGAAACTCAGCAACAATCACTACATAGTATAAAACAAAGTCGCTTCACGCTGTCTGTCTCTATTTATGCTTAGATCTTTAAAACTACGCAACGGATATTGATGCGGTTTTTTAAATAGATAGAGTGATTCAAGAGGAATTTTAATATGTATATAATACATGCATAATATCCGAGTGAAGCCGGGGCAGGTCGCTAGTATAGTAGACTTGAACCGAGAACCTCTAGCGTAGCAATCGGCTATTTACGCCACTGCGCCACAGAGATCGCAATTAAACAATTTGGACCTTATTTTATTAGTACGGGGATACCTCAAGAATGATTTCATTTTTACTTCATCGGCTTTCATCTTATATGTAATTTCTTATGATAATGATTAATATTTATTTAAACACAAATAGAAAAAAAAATGGTATGTGGTACAATACTGACCTATCCCTGACCAGTTCCCCTCCACCTGCAAGTTCCATGACCAACGCTAGGGTGTGGTCGTGCTCGAAGGCGTCCTGGAGCCGAACCAGGTGGCGGTCGTTGAGGATGTTCATAATGTCCAGCTCGTTCTTCATGAAAGGCTTCAGTTCGGAGTGCCCGTGCATTATCTTGGCTGCGTAGTTGCGACCTGGGAATACGAAGACTTTTCACTGAAGAGTCTCTTAAAATTATTGACGTAATCAGACAGAAGAATAAAGTGTTATTCAAATCAGCAGCGGAGTTTTTTTAGCTTATGAAGAGCTGAAAAGCAAGTTCTTTAAGAGCCCCTTCAATATTACTCGCGTAGGGGGCCCTTTAGGCCGGGGGTCTGTGGCATTTGGTAGCCATTTCACCCTGTAGTTAAAAACTGCTAACTCGTAGACTAAAAGAGTTGCGCAGTCTGAAAATCTGCGACCCTTCACTTTGTTTTCTCTACATGCATAAAATTGTGACTTTTTTTTGCCATTCACTCTTTTGGTCTATAAAATACACGTAAGCGTTGAGGTTATATCAGAGCCTGTTCTTATTTATAATTACTTTCTTCGTTAAAGTCAAAGTCAAAATGTTTTTTATTCGAATAGACTTAAAATAACCACTTTCTAATCGTCATTTTTTTTTACTACCACCAGTTCGGAATGCTATTTCTACGGGGAAGAATCCGGCAAGAAACCTCCGTAGTTGCTTTTTTCAATATTCAATTACAAAATATTCTACTTCAACTTACAATTTTCCAACGTAATAATTCTAGTTACACTCCCAACTGTCAATAAGATAAATCTGTGCAGCTAATTAAATTAGGTCAGAAATTAGGATTTATTATTATAACCCTGAGGATCTCTATCAATGATATGGTTGATAACCAGTGGCGTGACTGTATCGTTCGAGGCCCGTGGCAAATGAATCGACATTGAAAATGGGCCTTTTAAAAAATTACGGCCCTTTCGGGCCGGAGGCCCCTTTAGTCTGGGGGCCCGGAGCATTTTGGTAAGATAGGTTTGCCTCTGAAAATAGATAAACGAGCATACTGACCAGTTAGCCTCTGTATCATGGTATACAGTTGTACGCATTGAGGCTTATGTATGGATTATTCTCTGAAATGTTTTGAAAGGGTCAGCAACGCATGCTTGCGTGTCCCTGGTATAGCAAACGTCGATACGCTACGGTGACTGCTTACCATCAGGCCCCCCGCAGCATAGTGGTATAAAAAGCACTATTAAAAAACATTATGATACTGACCGGTGAGCCTCTCAGCAGCATGGTATGCGACTCCCTGCACTCCGCGGCCCAGTTCATCACCTAAGTCGTAGAAATCACCGAAAGGCCGGGAGCGAGCCTTCACACGCGGCGGGTGCTCGCGGATCCTTAACCAGGAGGACAGCATATGAATACAGGGTTTATATAAACAAAGACCCGGTCAAGTGTGCGAAGGACATACCATGTACTTTTCAGATAATTTCGTAAAAGAAGTAGGAACAAGCAAAATATTTTTCCTCCCCCAAAAAGTGTTATTATATATGTTGGTTGGCTCAGGGGTTGTAGGGATCCCCCTGGAACCATTAGTTATGTAGAACATAACTAGATACGATAATATAAAACATTACTTCCAAAATCAGTCACCGAAAAATAATATTTTCCATCAAATCCTCTTCAGCTTTGGACAATAGAAATGCTTATTGTAAAAGATCCCCACCTTGATGAGTACACGTGTTCGTCTTCCTCGACATGCAGCATGGCTGAGGAGCTGATGGAGCCTGCCACGTTGCGAGCTGACACGGAGTACAGACCCTCGTCCTTGAGGATGCAGTCGTTGATGATCAGCACGCACAGGTCCGGCTCGATGAATGTTATCTATAG
Organism: Choreutis nemorana; assembly: GCA_949316135.1. NCBI lineage: Eukaryota > Metazoa > Arthropoda > Insecta > Lepidoptera > Choreutidae > Choreutis > Choreutis nemorana. Next base: position 10,901,382 of record OX438598.1, on the reverse strand, counting down.
GGAGATAAATAAAATTTTATTAGGAAATGTATTGGGGAACAGTTATGTGTGGATTCAGATTTTATTTATTTATTTTGATTTATTATTTTTCTTGTGAACTAATTTAAGGAACAGTAAATTATTTGAACTTTTATAATTTTTGGGTTGGATTCTCACTGTCATTATGTTTATAATTTTTACATATTTCTTGTTGATGGCATTGTAGGTATATAAAGGATTATTGACATTATTTTAATAAGAACAGACATTTCAGTGAATAATGGAAAACATGTAGTACCTTCATCATTCAAAGTTACGTACGTGAGAAAAAAAGGCGTGAAAAAAACTGAGATGTCATTTAATCAAGTAGTTTTGTATTTAAATAGGCTTAAAATTATAGTTAATATTTATATAGTCAAATTTCTTTAAATTACTTTATTTATTTAATTACATATCATTGTCTAATTAAAAACCCAAATACAATATATGATACCTTAGTCCTAGAGCTCATTGCCAGTGGCTGCCAGTCCTTGAACCACTTGATATCAGGGTAGGGCAGGCCGGTGACCCTGGCCTCGATGCGGGCCTGGTGCCGCTGCAGCACCACCGTCTCCTGCGGTCGCTGGATGAAGGCCGGGTGGGAGGCTAGCTGCAGCTGCACGCGCTGGCGAGCTTGCCCGTGCTCGTTGCTGGCCACGGCTTCGTACCAGCCCGCGTCGCGTTCCAACATCCTAAACGATAAATAAATAGCCATGTTACAGTATATATTTAACTACTCAGCTTTACAATTAACTCACTCTCGAAAGGTTTCACCTGTCTAAAGTATAGGTAGAGCTGGCCGCATGTAGTCTAACCGTTAATTTATAGCTGTAAAGTACGTAGTTTTGATTTCGAATGTATTACGCGAAAAAGAAAATATCAAGTCACATTAAAAAAAAAAAACTTAATCAAAATGAAGCTATCCGTTGAAGAGCTACGGTGACATAGAAAAACACGTTAAGCTTTACCAATAAAAAAATTAAAATGTAAATAATATCTATCTCTAGAAAAAACATTTTAAAAACTAAAACAGATTACCGAAAACAGCGCTCTAAAAAGTATGAAACAAGAAAATATTGTTATCTGAAATTGTTCAGTAAACTATTCAATAATATATCGCCTATAACCAGCGGACGATCATGACAAATTCAACGATACCTCATTTGTCAATTTACGATATATAGTTTAGAAGTTATGTGTGAACAAATGAACATTCATACATATATACATACTAATCAAAATCATAACCTTCCCTTTTGCTACACCGTAGTCGGGTAAAAATCTTATAAATTGAAAATAATAAATTAATAAAATTTAAATGGATCTGAGACATTTCGACATTTATAAAAAAAAATCCTCATTAATTGTTTGCGATAATTATATTTTACTAGTTTGTTTTTTTCTTTAATTATTGTAGAAAAATCACACTACGATGAAGGCATGATGTAACAGCCTATGAATATGGTTGCATTTACCTGTATAGTATTGTATTGCTGGCTTTCCATATAATAAACAAATATACAATATATATAAAAATCTCGATACTCGAATATAGCATAATGATGCTAAACCACATTGATTGATCACACATTGAGTCAGCCCTGCCGTAAGTATCATAAGGACTTGTGTCACAGGAACTAAGCAACGATATGGTATATACTACATAGATAAGAATACTACATACAAGACCGGTAAGCGAAACAATGCGTATCGCAAATAATACAAAGTTCCATCCCCGCTGGGATTCGAACCTAGAACTTTTAGCGTAGCAGTCGGCTGTTTACACACCGCACCACAGAGGAATTACGTACATAAGAACGTAAAAAAAACTCACTTGTTAATAAACAGCGTTGCCTGACCATTCCTCGTGTAACTCCAGTCGTATCTGCCACCGATCTCGATCGGCTCATCATTGTACAGGTAAGTCATCTTCGGTTTGGGGTAGCCGTACACGAACCAGAACAGGTTGACGTTATGGCCTTTGACACCGTACTGACAGTCGTGTTCCTGACGAAGGAAACGAGGGGCCTGCGCGTAGTTGTCGTGCGGGGGACGCTCGATGTCAAAGTCCTGGGTAGGATAAAATCAAAATTAAAACAACTTTACTCCGTAAACTTAAAAGAAAGTACTTAGAATGGTCAAATGAATTTAAATGTTTCTTAAAATGACTCGAGCACCGGCTCAGAAAAGGTCGGGGAAGTTACCGGCAAGAGACCACAGATTCTGTAATTTGTTAAATTAACATGTTTTACTTATACTTATAGCCACTAATACATCTTAAAGTCTAGGGTGAGAGACTGCGATAAAGCTCATGATAAAAGATGATTAAAAAAATCATTTTACTTTGACATTTCAAACATGATCTCAGAGATGAGATACATAACTTGGTTCCAATTATGAGGGAGATGACCTTTAGCTCTGGTTTTAATTCACTTAAAAAGAGTCAAACTTTCTTTGTTCGGACTTTGACAACAGTAGGTGATCATATAGCTTCCTATATCTGTGACAATATATTTTTTATTACTTTTCCGATTCTGAAACTGAAACTTTATTATAACTTACACAATATGTGTGTGTGTGTGTCATACATATTTGTAATGTACTCGCCGTGACATTTTCTTTAATTATTTTCTTTAATTATTTCTAAGTTTTAAAATTTTTATATAATATATATATACAGCCTATGTCATCCGAATCATTGTTCCGAATCTATTGACAGCTTATCCATTAAAATCGATCCAGCAGTTTTAGCGCTAAGGTGGGATATACATACATACATACATAGACTGCCAAAAACATTACGCTTCCTTTTGGCTTCGCCGTAGTCGGGTAAAAAAGTCAGGGGAATAAATGTAGGCCAATTTTAGGAAAAACTGAGTAGTGATTAGTCAAATTACATTGTTGAGTTTGACAGAAAACATGGCATTGCCAGGTAAGAAATATGTAGTTCATCTGTTTAACCGACTTCAAAATAGGAGAATATGCTCAAAATTCGATGTTCCTTTTTTTGATATATTTATGTGATTTGTTTTTATTTTTATCACTGAAACCATCTTGGTCCTATAATTACAAACAGATGCTTTGAATGAGTGCAAAGATAACTATCTGATCTAAAATGAGTCGTTAAGTATAAAACCTTACCTTAGGGAAGTACGGTGAAGTCTCAGGTCTGAAGTCGATGCCAGGTGGCAGATATGGCACGAACTTGGGTGGGTCAGGTTCGAGCTTGGCGCGGTGCGTGGCGGCGTGCGGCGAGGGGTCGGACACGCCGTGTGCGTTCTCCACGCGCACGCGCAGCCTGTAGTCGCGGAACGGCTGCAGGTTGCGGATGTCGCACGCGCACGAACGCAGCCCCGTGCGCGCTGTGAACCAGTCGCCCTCCGGCACCTCGCACATCTCCACCTGCGGGGGACGTGTGCTGTCATTTGGAACTTTGTACGAGTAACACGACATAATTAAGCATATGTTACAGATGATTCTAAATATAAGTGCAAAAAAACATATAATATAGATAACGAATAGATTATATTGCTTAAAACGTATATATGTTACCGGCCAAACCCGATTCCAGGACAAACTACTACTACTAGTTCTTACTATACGCGAAAGGATTAATTAGTATAGCCTAGTCCAAACTAATTTGTCCTAAGCCCGATAGGATAAACCAGTTAGTCTAGGCCGAACTAGTTGATCCTGATATAAATACGCACACTCTAGGATTAACTGGTATGGCCTAGTCCGAACGCAATAGTATATGTAGAAAGTCTAAATAAATAGATAAATGAATAAAATACTCCGTAATTGGAAAAATTATCATTTTAATTAAAACCATAATGGTTCATTGTTAAAAGTTATGGATAATTGGTAGAATAAACAATCATACTATAACAACGCCTGGCAACTAGACGCAAAATGCGTTTAAAACGACACGACGAATGGCGAGCGAGGAGCGGCGCGGGGCGCTCGGGGCGCGATTTGGGAACTCCCTCATGTATAAGAAAGGAGTCCTTTTAAGGAGTGGGCTTCTTACTCTTTTAATTATAGGCGCAAATACATGTTCCTATTAAAAACACCCTTTCACAAGACCAGAGCCTTCGAGGGCAGTTTCCGTCACCAAGCAACGAAGTGCTGGAATGATCTACCTCCGCCCCTTAGGGACACTATGGCAATTTACTTATTCAAGAAACAACTCAAAGATACACTAGTGAAAACACAGAGATGTCTGCCATGACGGAAGCTGAATGACTAATTTTATTCATTTTCAATTATATGGTAATTTCAGTCTATTTTGTGTAAAATTTATGTAAAATTATTTTAATATGAATATAATCTACTTTTAGTTTAAAATTTTCACACACATAAACATTCACAATTATTTGCATATGTTTAATTCATCTTCGGAATCAATTGGGGTGCAACGGAAGATCAGCGTCGGTCTCGTAAGAGCTGACACGGCGCTGAGTTGCATACCCTTTCATGGTTGTAACACAGCATCTTAATGTAATCGTTTAGGTAAATACATATTCCTTGTTAAAACACTGTGATGTGAGATGCTGTGTTATTTTATGAATACAGTTCTTCCTTACTTACCCACCTTTATATTAACCCTTATTAACTTTATTATTAATGATTAATTATATTATATTTTTTTTATTGTAACCTACATTTTAGCAAATAAATTTATTATTATTATTATTATTACTTACTACTACTACTACTACTAAGTCCTAGTCTAAACAGTAAAAAAAAGTAATTGAGCAAACATGTCGGGACTTATACGGAGTATTTTATTCAGTTTGTCTATTTGTTTTGACTTTCTACATATCAAATAATAAAACTACAAAGTCAACAAAGACTTGCGTTAACAACAATCACGAGCTGCATGGGAACCACACCGACGGCTGCTATGGAATACCTTCTAGACCGAAAGCCTTTACACCTAATCGTTCAAGAAGAGGCAGCAGCAGCAGCTCTGAGATTAAAAAACAACAGCCTGCGGAAAACCAACACAAGCACAACACACTCGGAAATCCTAAGGAACATTCTGAAAGAAATACCTCTCCTAGAGGCACCGACAGACACAGTACCCAGTCACTACGTCCTCGACAGAGGTTCAAACATTAGACTCAGTCCAGAAACTCTTGACCCATCTGGGGTTAAGGAGGTAAGTATATACACAGATGGCTCTAAAACCAAGTGCGGCACTGGAGTTGGAGTCTTCTCAAACGATGTAAACATAAGAATATCAAGTACTTTAGACAAACTAAATACAATATTCCAAGCAGTATGTTTAGGAATTACCAAGGCGGCGCAAGCGGTTGCAGCCAAGGGATGTCGGAGACACGAAAGTGAAAGTAATCTCCGACAGTGCATCAGCACTTCAAAGCCTACAAAATAATTTCATGACCTCGGCACTCATTTTGGAATGCCACATAGCACTACAATCCATTGCGAAAGACCGTAACGTCACTTTGCAATGGATAAAAGGACACAGCAACTCAGTAGGAAATGACGCAGCCGACGAACTGGCGAGACGTGGATCAGCGACAACAGTATGCGGACGAAAGCGTGGCTCCGTGAGAGAACAAGAGAGCTGCACCTTAATGAATGGAATAATGAAGGGGGTTGTAGACAGACCAAAGCGGCTGTTCCGGCGGCAGGCAAGAGGTTCAGTCGCAATCTCTGCAGGTTAAACAGGGACAGGTTACGTATAGCTATAGGTATTATAACAGGCCACTGTCCACTAAACACGCATCTCTTGATTATAGGTATAACTGACAGCCCGTTATGCAGAGGATATGCAGGCAGAAGAAACGCCAGCTCATGTGATAATGGAGTGCACAAGTGTAGCCGCACAACGGCTCATATCCTCAAGACACCACCATCACTCTCAGAAGCTTTCTGCAATCTGAAAGGACTGCTGGACTTCTGGGAGTGTCTGGGTTGGCTGAAATAGGGAACAGACAGACGACACGTACAATGGCCTAATTATGCGGAGCCCTATGTGCGGAAAGTGCCCAGCAAAAACAAACAAACAAACAATATACAATAATGTTCAGACTGGGCCATACCAGTTTATTCTAGAGTGTGCGTATTTATATCAGGATCAACTAGTTTGGCCTAGCCTAAACTGGTTTATCCTATCGGGCTTAGGACAAATTAGTTTGGACTAGGCTGTACTAGTTAATCCTATTGCGTATAGAAAGAACTAGTTTAGCCTAGGTAAAACTAGCTGGTCCTGAAATCGGGTTTGGCCGGTAAAATATACATTTATTGACTAAATATCGCAGCTTCATAAAAATCATTTATAAAAGCTCTCACTAATCGATCGGACTTAAAATTTATTTATTTTTAGCTGAATGAAATCAACCTATGAAATTTTCTCACTTAGATTATTTCTATCCATTACTTAGGTGAGATTATAACCTAATGCTTTTCAACTATTATAAAAAATACACAATTTTGAATACATATACAACTTAAACACAATTATTTACAAAAATTCTAATTCTCACCTGATAAGTGACAGGGAAGCGTGGTCCGTGCGGTATGGACGGTTTCCATGACAAAGTGAGATGCCTGTCAGTCATTCGGGATATGATCGGCTTGTCTCCCAGCGGCATGGGGACCCCGGTCTTCTTCATCTTGTCAAAGTCAGAGTACTGGTCCGACAGCGGCCGCTTGTCTGGCCTTGGTTCTAGAGCTGATGAAATAAGATGACATTAAAATTAGAGGACAAAATATTTTGGCGTTGATTTCGTTTTTTCGGGGGACTAGCTCAGAGAACTAATGATAACAAACTCGGTAGTATAATTTGGTGTTGCAATTTTTAAATTATTTATTTAAATAAACATAAATATAAACAGCAGTTGGCCTAGCGGTTAACATGCATATACCATATAACTAACGACATATCTACATCTAATTTATTTATTCACAAGGATTACATTTAAAATGTTGCCATAACAATAAAACAAGGTCATCACCTACTTCCGAGCTCACCTACAAGTGTGGTGTGCGAGCGAGACAAATAGTGATATAACTTTCTGCTGTCACTTTCTATGACATCAGCTTTTCATGCTTTCCACCTGTAGCGTATTCAGCTCTTACACGTATGGTAGAATTTTTGTGACAATGTGTGCTATGGTAAATCCTCAATTTTACCGTAATAAAACCACATCACGACACGCACATTGACTCAGCCCTGTACTAAGATATAATCTTGTGTCGCAGGCACTATGTGATGATATGGTATGAAATACATACCCGCCGGGATTCAAACCGCGTAGCTGTCGCCTGTATACACAACTGCGCCACCAGAATCGTTGTTAATGTCTCATTTAGTTTATTATTGTAATTGGTTCTTGGTAAGGTTTGAATTAATTTTAAATAAATAACATAGATAAATAAATGAGTACAGATTATACTCACAGTCATAAGTAAGAGTTGCCTTGCAGGTGGCCTGTCCGCTGGGGTTGTAGATCCTGCAGCTGTACTCGCCGACGTCGGTCTCGTCCACAGCGGAGATGACCAGCCTTAGAAGACCAGTGGTCTCCTTGTCCATGCGGATCCTGTCGCACGGGAACAAGCGCTCGCCGTTCCGGTACCTTGAAGAGAAAGAATAAGATTTCATTCCTAAGAAAAGATAATTGTGGCAACCATTGTTGACAAATTGTAAGTTGTAGTAGAAAATATTGTATTTGAATATTGAAAAAAGCAAGTAGGATACTCACTTGTATTATTTTGTTATGGAAGGTTAGGTATGGTATAGGCATATGACCACGGCGACATTGAATAGTTAACTTCATCGCGCTCTACTCAATTTAATGTCATGTCATTTAACCTATAGGCTATAGGCAGCGGACGATCATTTCACATCCATCGATACCTCAATTGTCAATTAATGATAAGTCGTTTACAAGTTATGTGGGAACAGATGAACATACATACCGGTCAAAATCTAAATCATAACCCTCGTTTTTGCTTCGCCGTAGTCTGGTAAAAAGTGGGGAAGTCTCCCAAAAAGCGCGACGTGTAGCAAAGTCTAAGTCAAAGCTCATCATGACAGGAAGTATTTTGTCTCGTATAGTTCACGAGGGATTGTTTAGAATACCATTCAACACCAAGTACGTGTGTACGTAAATAAAATTAAAATAAATAACCACATCACGACACACACATTGACTCAGCCCTGCACTAAGTATCGTAAGAACTTGTGTCGCAGGTGCTAAGCAACGATATGGTATGTACTAAATAAATAAGAATACAACATCCAAGACCGGTAAGCGAAACAATGCGTCTTGCAAATAACACAAAGTCCCGCCCCGCCGGGATTCGAACCCGGAACCTCTAGCGTAGCAGACGGCTGTTTACACCACTGCGCCACCGAGGTCGTCGTACGTATTTATTATTTTGGTACAATACGTACCATTCTACGTCAGGTTCAGGTTCCCCGGTAGCGCATGCCGTGAACTTAGCGCTTAGTCCGCGCAGCACCTCACAGTCACCAATACGCTTCAGGAACGTAGGCGCCTCCATCTTCTTCTGGCGGGCTCTGTACAACAAACGTTATTTAATAAAAATAATAATGATTTTCTTGTCATATTTTTTGTTTTATAGATGCTAAGATACGTTAAAAGAAGTTGGTGCTAATAAAGTAGTTGGAAATGAGGTGTCAGCAATAAAAACGGTGTAAAAACATATTTAAGAATCGAATATCAACGAGGGTGCCATGTTCATCATTGTGCTGGGATAGTGGCGACGGATTCGCAACCTGTCACACTGGGACTCAACATAAACATGCGCAATGAGTTGAGTAACACCTCTGCTTTCCCGTCTCGAGGGATTATGTATTTGTATTTATTATGTCAATACGTCAATACTTACATCTTTTCAACGACTTCCAATCCAGCTTCACAGCTCGCTTCTCCCTCTCTATTCTTGGCAACGCACTTGTACCTTCCACCATCGTCTAGCGTGAGGTCCCTGACGTACAAACAGCATGCGTCTCCGTCCCTCTTGATGTTGTACTTAGGGGAGTGAGAGAGAGGGCTGTTGTCCTTGTACCATGTGATCTCTGGTGCTGGCATGCCCAATATACGAGCAGGGAACTTCGCATCGAATGTTGGTAGCTGTATACATGAAGAGTTGTATTAAAGACATTTAATTTAAATCGAGGAATTTTATTGAAAATGTGATTACATTATTTTTTTAATTTGGGTAGTTTTTAAAACACGATTAAATTTTAAGTATACAATATCATAACACTAGGCAGAAAACTAAACTAAGACAAAAAAACGCTGCAAAAATTTGTGGGATCTTAAAAATATCTGCAAGAAAATATTTAGTTTTAGCCATTAAATACAGTCGAATTTCATACTAAAACCTACTTAAATTAACTTAAATACTGCATCTTTAAAATTTGCTGTTATAACAAATTAAATATTCACACTTTACAAATTATTGTGTGTTAGGTACAAATTGATTTGTTTGTTATTTAACCCTGTCAGTTTCCTTTGAAAATATCATACTATGGTCCATACCTGCTGCAGATCGCTGAAAGTCTGCGTGAAGGTGGGTGGCTGGTACACCTTCCTGACTGACACTTGGCCCTGGGAGCTGTCTTCTCCCAGTGGGTTGATCAACTTCACGGCGTACACACCGGCATCTGACGGCTCCGTCGCGGAGATTTCTAAGCCGACCTGGAGGATATAGGTTCCATTTAATATCTCCTCAGAAAAAACCTGTACTAATATTAAAGGCTAGCTGTTGCCTCGCGGCTCTGCGCGCGTTTTATCTCGTGACTCCTCGGTTTTCCCCCCATAAAACATGGAAATCCCAAAACGCAAAAAAAAAACATATGGAAAAAGTCCATATTTCAAATTTTGAAGATTCTATAAAACCATCTTACGATATAAATTTCGTTGAGTGAAACGCAACAACAATCTTTTATTTGTATAGAAAGTGAAGTTTGTAGGAGCTACGAGTATTTTACCAAATTTCCTTTAATCGAATTGTTTACTATAATTAAAATGGATTTTATTTAAAATGAATTCTACGAGGTGAAGATCGCAGACTAAAGTTGGATTTTTATAAAACTGATCCTAAATATCTGAACTAATTGAGCTATCGAATGGTGTGATTAACATTCATGTCAAATGCATGATGTATTACCAAACTATCAGACTGAATTGCCTTCCATTAGTGAAGGATAACCTTCAAATTTCTGGTCAAAAAGGTTCAAATACTAAAGATTTTTATTTACTTCAAAAAACCATTATACATACATAACAAAAACTCACATCGCAATCCCTCGAGAGCGGTTGGAAGAGGTGTCACACACCAAATTCCGCAGGCATGCATGCATGCATGTTGAGTGCTAGTGTGACAGGTTGCGAATATGTCGCCACTATCCGGGCATAATGAGTGACATGGCAGTTACAACTTACAAAACACTATAAAGTGTAGTAAACATTAATAAACTGAATCATACCCGCTTTCCATCACAGGTAAGCAGTATCCGCTCGCTCGGCTTGATAGGCTCGCCGTCCTTGGTCCAGGCGACGTCTGGCACAGGGTTGGCCACGAAGGGGGCGCTGAGGGTCAGGGGGCGGCCCTCTTCCGCTGTCACGTCTCGAAGACCATGGATGAGGACTGGGCGTTCTTGAGGGCAGGAGTCGTCTGTGCGACCTGGAGGTGAAGAATGGGATTTTAATAAATTTGTGGCATACACATAATTACTAACATATATTTATTAAACATAAAACTAACCTAACTTAATTATATTATCTAAACCTATATTATATACAATTACAACTAATATGTACCCATACATAAACTATTATTAGATTAGCGTGGTATAGCATCGAACGACACAGCTTATCTTACAGTGTAACGACATCTTTATAACACCGCTATTGTTTAGTTGGCCCGAGAAACAGCGAACTGGTTTTCTAATACCTAGCGAGCGGGCGGCCGCCGCCGCTGCTCGTTGATTGGCCACGGCTTGCCAGTCGGCTCAGAGCTCATGCACGACGCGCATTGTATGTTGCTTGGTTTCGATTGCCTTTCTACTTCTCGCGGCTTGTACTTCATGTAATTTGTTTTATTGATTCCATCACTCCTTCAATAATTAAGTAAACTAATACGTGCCATCCACTTGAAAGATGAAAGATTGAATGGGTGAATGAACGATATCTACATTGCAATGCACTCAGGATGACTCAGCTCTGCACTAAGGCATTGCATAGCTGATGCTAAGAAATGCTATGTTTACTTCAAATATATAACCTCTAAGAAACAAGATAATTAACTGAATGAACGAACAAAAGAATGAAAGAAATAGTTGAGATCGTTCGACACGTGAGAATCAGAAAAATAAGGATAATTGTTGATAAATTTAACTCTTTATTGTTTATTTATTAAATGGTACACCAGCAGTACATGAATTACGAAAACTGTATTTAAAATGTCTGATACATGTACCACTACAAGTGACATAACTATATTATAAATAACATGCGTAATTAATTGGTACGCCAATATAACACTCAATAAGAATACTGTATTTCACATTGCTAAGGAATTATTTAAAATTAATGGATTTTAAAAATCTAAAAACTCACGTTTTTAAATGTCCTAAAAATAAGAAAATAACCCTACGGGACTGAAAAAGGGCCAATTAGAACACGTGGGGGCGTATATTATTCAAGGGATCATTAATGGGATATATTTACATGACGTATATAGATCGTGGGTTTAACTTTCAAAGATACGCCACCACGTTTTGAGTGGCCCCTCTTTCAGCCCCGTAGGGTTATTTTTAGGACATTGAAAAACGTGGGTTTTTAGATTTTTTAAATCTATTAATTATTTTATTATTTTTATTTTTGTTGTTTATAATTTTGCCAAATTTTATCAAAATCGGTCCAGCCGTTTTATAGTTGTAAATTGCATTGTCATCGGGTTTGAAGCTACCCTGAAAATTTCAGCTTATCGGGAAGTACCTCAAAATTGAGTTGCAAAAATCCAACCGGAACGACAAACAAACAAACAAACAAGAAAGTGAGTGTATAAAAACGTGGGAAAAACTAGACTACGAGACAGTCATATCGTTAACAGGGTAACTCGAAGTTAGGTGTTTTTAAATATTCCATTGATTTCCCTTTTCATTGATAAATTGATATTATGGCTAATAAATTTTAAAAAGAAATAGATTCCAAAAACAACTCACTAGCAACAGTCAATTCAGCTTTGCAGGGCGTCTCTCCCTTCTCGTTGACCGCTATGACGCTGTACTGGCCCTGGTCTTCCTTGGTGGCTGCTTCAATGAGCAGAGCGTGGGTGCCGTCAGGGAGGCTGGTCAGCTTCACCCTCTTACCGTCAGGAACTAGCTCCTTGCCGTTGTGGGTCCTGGGGAAAGGTTGGTTTTATGAATATTCACACCCTTGTCAAAGTCAAGAAGCTGAAAATTTGAGAGCCAGTGTAGTTACCGGCACGAGAGGTGTATAATCTTTACCTCTACATTGGCAAAGCATTGGCGGTGCTATTGGCGTTCTAGCGTCAAGGGCACCATCGTGACAATAGGCGTCGGCATCACTTTCCATCAGGTGAAGCGATTGCTTTTTAGCTTATGACGTGGTATAAAAAGTTTCGGAGGCAAAAGTTTCAGGCCAAATAAGTTTTGTCAAAAAAGGTTCCGCAAACCCGATAACCCATGGCTAATTGGTTACTTACCAGCAGTTTAGGAATGGTTATAACGTTAAATGTATAACAAAACGCGTTTCTACAAAAATTATATATAATAAATTTAGAAAAAAAACGTTGTAGTTTTTTTCTTTTCAAATATAGGTACCATTTGATAGTTGGTGGCGGGTGCCCGAGGACCTTGACTTCCAGTTTGATGGGGAAGCCCTCAATGACCTTCGTGGGCTGCAGCTCGGCCAAGAAGGCTGGTTTCTTCTCCTAAGAAATACAAATAATTGTTAAATTAACAGGTTTGTGGTATATATGGATTTTATTGTAGTACAAATGACGTACCCTTAATAATTTAATAGTCTAATTATAATTTTATAGATAGTAAGTAATTTGTTAGATTGCAATTTGAATTAATAATATTACGTCCCACTGACATTTGTACGCCTGCATGGCAGATTTTTCTTGACACTTTATTGTTAATTACTAACACGAAAATCAGACAAATAAATATCTATAATTATCTTATACAATATCCAAGTATATTTACAACCTGAAGATTTAAAAAAAAGTCAAGTGTGAGTCGGCTTCGCACATTAAGGGTTCTGTACAAGATTAAACAATATGTACTTTTTTAGATAACCCTGATAAGCTCAAATTTGAAAAATCTAGTCAATTGTGAGTCGGCCTCGCACATAAAGGGTTCCGTACCATCGTTCAATATTAAACAACATGTACTTTTTAGATAATGTCGAAAAAATCACGTTTCATGCCTCTTTTAAATTTTAATTTTATTGAATTATGTTATAAGTATTTGTTTTAATAGCGGCCACAGAAGAGACATTCTCTGAGCTATTAAGCTAGAGTCAGTTCGTAGAGAATGTCTGTTTGCAGGGCGTCTCTCGTCTGTTATGTCTGTGTGTTGTGGTTCATGAGATACTGAGGCTTCGTAACAGGGTTCTGTCTTTTACCATTTGGGTACGGAACCCTAACCACCATGAAATCAACCTACCTAACCAAATGATGTCAAGTTTGGGCTAAACAAGCTAAACTCAAAGCTTCTAAGTTTAATTAAGTATATTACTAGGAAATTGCAGAAACATGTTGGACTGAGGTGATACTGGTTTCTGCCAAAAATAACAAATGAATGCTGGACGTCAGAGTGATGGCAGAGTACTTACCTTGCGTTTGACATCTGTAGTGTCTTGTGACAGTGGTTGTGGTTGACAGTCGACTGTGTTTGTGACGGCGGATTCGATGATGGATGGTGGTGAGTCGGTGATGATGGCTGTGTTCTGTATGTGTGTATTTGTGAGTGTTAAATAAATGTGTATGTGTTCGTATCATGTTGCGTAATTTGTCAAAGGAACTAAGTGGCATTTAATGGCGCAGTGGTGTAAACAGCCGACTGCTACGCTAGAGGTTCCGGTTCGAATGCCGGCGGGAGCAGAACTTTGTGTTATTTGCGAGACGCATTGTTTCGCTTACCGATCTTGGTTGTTGTATTATTATATATCTAAAATATACCATATCGTTGCTGAGTGCCTGCAATACAAGATTATCTTAGTGCAGGGCTGAGTCAATGTGTGAATCATGATGTGGTTATTATAGGATATAAATAATATTGTATTTCAGGATCGAACTTCACTACACTAAGTGAAGTTATTCATGGAATTGTGTAAATACAAGGAACGAAAAAAAAATATTTCGCCAGAGTATTATGACATGATATATATATATAAATATGTGTGTGTGTGTGTTTGATTTAAATTCAACTGTATCGTCTAATCAAAATTGACAATACTGTAGAGCATATCGCTTTTGTAATCGCATTATGAATAAAACAGTAGGTATTCATTTGACGCTCCCATGACAACTTGACCACAAATTAGAGACAGTACAGAAGAAAAGCTTCATACAATGCGCGCTTTAGCGACGCACACATAGACATCATTCAAGAGTCATTCACGGACACGAAATTTTGGAAGGATTGGGAAGGAAACATGCGCGGTTGACACTCACTGCAGATTTTTTATGCGATGAGTTAAACGTTTCGATAATTGTAGATATTTTAGTTTGATTAGACTTTAAAGTTTGGTGGACGTAGTAGCGCAGTTTTTTACGTGCCTTGGCTAACCGACCGACCCGACCCGACTGGTCGAGGGTGCGAGTCTCGGATTGCCGTACGTTATAGCTGCCATGTTCCTCCCTTTGCCCGGATAGATTCGCAACCTGCCACACTGGGCCTTGCATAAACATGCGACATGCGGTGTTTAACAGCTCTGCCAACCTTTCGAGGGATAACGGCTTGGGTTTATGTTTTTTACATTAAATGGTTTTAGTATTGTTTAAATTCTTGTAATTTTTTAAATCCTACACAACGACACAAAGATAAACAGTAAATTTCAACTAGACAGAAATCATCGAATATTCATTAACAAAAACCAACACATAAATATTTAACTCGAAACGTTTGAATTTGAGTTTTATCGCCGCGACAGTTATTATTTTGTTGCATTTTTTTTTTTGCTGAAGTAAAAATTTACATCCCTAACGCAAATGTCGAGCGTAGGCGTTAAAATTGAAGTACATACATAAGCTTTACTTCTGGATACTCTGTATTTTGTGACTTGTCATTGACGACGTTAAGCCAGATTTTTATTTCTAGATTTATACAAACCTTCTGCTTGACTTCTACTTTGGCTTGTGATGCGATCTGCCCAAGCTTGTTGATGACTGTCAGGGAGTATACTCCGGCGTCCTCAGGCTTGCAGGAGTCTATGTTGATGCCGATCACTCCACCGGGCTGGTTGATGAAGTTAATGGCCTGGGATGGACGGAGCGGCTGATCTGTGTTGAAGAAGTACTTTCAACGTTTCATGATAATGGTTTTTATTTAACAACTATTTATTTATCATACAAGTTTATTTATATTTTTAAGTTAAAAACTATATATGTGGACTTAATTATGTTAATAGTTTGGAACTTTAATTTCAGACATTTCTGAAAGAGTCAGTTGTGACTTTTTTCTTTTCTTTTTTCATTTCTAATACTTTCAACCAAAACTACACCAAAAGGAAGTTTTTAGAAACATATTGTCTTATTGGAAATATTTATTTAAATAATCCTATAACTTGTTGGATGACTTACTGTCCTTGAACCACTTGACTTCAGGTGCAGGGAACGCCATGACCGTGGCCTGAAGCTGGAGAGGCTCTCCAACAGACGCAGTCACATCTGAAAGCTCCTCACTGAACGATGGCTTTCGTGGAGTGGCTGTGGGGATGAGATAATAAGATAAGAATAATAGTATACATTGCTTTTATATTAAAGAGAAAAATGAGATCAGTCAAATGAGATCTGTATACGAATTTATGTAATTAATATTTTTGGTTAACGCATTTTAGGTTTAATGTAAAAGTAGTATCTACTAACGGTTAACAGCGACAGCGCATAATGCGGACTCGTCTCCATGCGCGTTGGTGATGACCAGCTTGTACGCGCCGCAATCAGTTGGAACTGTCTCCTTGATGTACAGGCGTACCAGCCCGTCCGGGGTGGTTGTCTGGACGATGCGGGGGTCGTCTGATGGTAGGGCTGTGCCGTCTTTGTACCTTTGAAGAGGGGAAGTAGCATTAATTAAATACGTGAATCTTATTTCACTCATTCTTGGAGGCCCCGTGGTGAGGGAAACCTTGCCATTTCAAGGTTACATAACAAAGGATTGCAGACATCCACGCATTCCTGAGGTAAAGTGAATTGACAAACAAGCAGTAACCATACCAGGCTTCCGATTTACCATTCGGACTTACGGGACCATTACGGGTTAAAGTCCATGTATTATAAATTCAAATGAATCACCAACCACCAATATAACTTGGGCCTCTTTAAGGCAAGAGTGAATAGGTTTCTCCTAGGCAGAAAAATCCACCTTAGACCTCATCGCCGCTTAACATCAGGCGGGTTTGGGGTCAAATGCCTGCCTGGTCAAGTATAAAAAAAGAAGTACTTTAAATCGTTGGAATGCTTCTGTATCCACCAGATTTATACCGTAATTTATGTGACTATAAAACCACATATCGTGACTAACATATCTCGGTTCCTGTACACATAGATAGATGTACACATAAATACAAACGCCAATTTGTTCCAGTACACTCAACTAACTTTTCTCGCTTCTTCATTTATAAATGTCTTACCATTGTGCAGTAGGCATCGGGCTGCCGTTGACTCTGGCCTTGAGCTCCAGGGGTTCTCCTTCGTCCACATCCTTCTGCTTCTCCAGCTTATGCGCGAACCCTGGAGATGCCTTGGCTAGGGATATATTGGCTTCGCACTCGGCCTCTCCTGACAGACTCACTGCACGGACGTGGTACTGAGGGATAAGAGGTAATTAATAAATAAACCACATCACGACGCACACATTGACTCAGCCCTACAGCAAGTATCGTAAGAACATGTGTCACAGGAACTAAGCAATGATATGGTATAAACTACATAGATAAGAATACTACATCAAAGACCTATTAGCGAAAAACTGCCTCTGCAAGTAACACAAAAATGTGCTCCCGCTAGGATTTCCAGGAGAAGGAACCCAGAACCTCTAGAGAAGCAGTCGGCTGTTTATAACTTTGCGCCACAGGGGTCGTCAAAAGTGATAAAGACCAAATAATAAAGATAAAGATAAGTAATAAAGATGTCTGTTACAATGATCATAAATGATTGTAACAGACATCATTACTCTAAATCAGAAAATTGTGTGAAGAAATATTAGACTTTAGTCTAAAAAATCTGTCAGTCAGTCTCATTACACACATTGACAGAAGTTTACTCTTCATCAAAACCTCTAAAGGCGGTTTTAATTGGAGCAAATTCCTTCAAAACGTTTTCTTACAAAGGATCTTATGAAAACGCAATGAAAAATATCCTCACCAAGCCAGCATCATCAGCGCAGAAGTGCTTTATCCTGAGCTCGCTTTCTACCTGCACGTGTGTCTCAGTGACGATCTCGTGTCTGTCGTCATATATGATCTCTTCAGTACCCTTGTACCAGGAGACCTTGGGTTTTGGTACTCCATCACATCTGACCTTGAGGACAGCATCTTCATAGTCCTTGAATGTCTCCTTCTGGAGCGGCTTGATGAATTGAGGTGGGCTGGCTGTTGGATGGAGAAAAGGTTGTGTATTGGCAAGAATTTGATAACAATAAAACTTGAAGGCAAGTCATGATGTGGCTTAAAGGCAAGCAAAGTACTTAATGGTAGGTTAGTGGACAGTTTTTGCGTTAAGGGTCATACAAAGGGCGAACTTATGAGTGAAAAAAGGCGCTTTCGACTCATTTTTTTTTATTCATGACCAGGCAGGCATTTGACCCCAAGCCCGCCTGATGTTAAGCGGCGATGAGGTCTAAGGTGGATCATGCCTGCCTAGGAGAAACCTCTTCACTCTTACCTTAAAGAGGCCCAAGTTATATTGGTCAGGGAACACATCGGCAGGCAAAGAATTCCACACTCTTGCAGTACGCATTACTCATAAAGGAAAATATTGAAGTCTTATTTGAAGAAACCCATGCTGTAGTCACCAGAATAACCATATCAGGGAGTTAACACAGTTTGAGCATTCTTTGAAAGCGAATGGTTCGGAACCAATTCGGCTCAGAGGTGTAAGTATGGTTGCCCTGACGATGAATAGAGGTGTAAACCGTTATTCTGATATTTAAATTGTTAAATAGTATTTAACTTCACTTACTATGCACAACCATGAGAGCCTTTGCGCTGGACTCTCCGATCTCATTCTTGGCGGTAATAGTGTAGGTGCCCCTGTCATCCAGGCCTACGTTTTTCACGATGAGCTGGTATGTCTCCGTGGCGCGGTCTTCAATTACTTCATAGTGGGCTGAAGGCTCGATCACGTAGCCATCTTTGCTCCTGATAAATTATAACAAGTCATTTATGCAGCTAGGTACCCCGTTGGGGCTACAAGTTTTGAGGCCTCCTAGCCTTAAGGCTTGTAGACCCAACGTAATGCCCGGCTTTGAGGGCATCAACGCAAGGAGGCGACGCGCAGCTACGCTGCGCCTCGCTCCCTTGCGGGGAAGCACTCGCCGCGCGGTTAGTCCGGTTACGCTGCGAAGGCCAATAGGGCCGCAGTTAGGGTCCAAAAAAAAAAATATATATATATGCTGCTTGGCAAAAATGTATTTGGGTATAATGAGGGCACTGGAAGTAACATTCTGGCAATACTGAGCAGTGATCAGCCAGTGACATAACATCTTAACATTAATATTTGATTAACATCTTTTGTACCCATTGCAATGTGACAAGCAACAAACGATTTGAATTTGAATGACCTTAGTGATTTTAGCAGAAAACATCCCATTAGGCAAGAAATATTTTTTCTTGCTAAGTTGAACTTGGCATGTTACTGGAGCATAGAGTTAAAAAAGGTCTAGTCAACAAATAAAGATTTTTCCAAAAGTAAATTTAAACAATTATCCTATACAATAAACATATGGTCCCTATGTGTATCCGACCAATTCTATCAAAAAATTACGGACATCATTTCCGTACTGGTTTTTCTTTGTTGATATTTTACGATAATAATGCATCAAAAAGCACTGCTACGAACTAACCAGTGGACCTCAGCGATGGGGTTGGCATGTATCTTTGTGATAAAGCTTGTCTCCTCGTATGGCACGGCAGTGACATCACTGAGAGGCTCGATCTCCGGACGCAAGAGGATGTCTAAGCGAGCTGAGCATTCTCCTGTACCATACTGGTTCTTGGCACGAATTGTGTAAATGCCCGTGTCTGTGTGGCGACCTGGGGAGGAGAAATAGGATGAAGATATGGCCTTCTGGTTTGCCTTCTGCAAGATTCTACTGACGTCTAAGATTTTCATTGACGTAATAAAACACTTGTTTAAATCAGGATTCAAATCTAGGGTAGTTACAGTCGTTACCAATGACCACACAGTTTAATCATGGCCTGTTTAGCTATCCTGCTTTAAACATCATCTCTTTGGATTTGAATACCTCAAGTTTTAGTAAGTCAACTAAATATTTGCTGATTTTACACACGATAAGTTCATACATTGCCAGTTTGCATGCCATCTAATAACTTGGGAACCACTTACCAGACAGAAGATTCAAGGTGAGCGTGCACTCTTTGATCCCGTGCTCTATTTCCTTGGACTCTATGTTGGTCTTCATTGCGGCGCTTGGAGTCAGTTCCTCACCGTTGAGGAGCCAAGCCACATGGGGCAGAGGGTCTGCTGTGCATACAGCTTGCAGGGTCACAGGTTCCCGTTGGAGTATGCGAACAGCTTCGAGTGGGGAAGTGAATATCGGCTTGCGGAATTCGTTCACAGCTGGATTAGATAAAAATGTTGAGTGAATAGTTATGGTGGGATATGATTGTGTCTTAGCATTATTCAAATGATAAATGATTTTATTACCTCAGTGTAGAATAACTCATGATAATGGCTAACTATGGCTATTTAAGGTCAATTTTAAGATCGATTGGATGTTTGGATACTTACAAAACCATTTTTTAATGTCCTTTTAAGAACACTTGAGTATCAGATTTGAGATTCAATTATAGACCCTGAAGACATCGCAATGTGTTTTACTTCTTTTTATTTTTTTAATCGAAAAAACCAATGAATAACAACGGAGGATTTAGTAAATTTAAAAACAATACTTACACGTAACGTCAAGCTCTGCTTTCTGCACTTTCTTTCCAACATTGTTACTAAGTTCGCACTGCCATTTCCCGACATCATCCATGATGACGCTGTCGATCTGAAGTTTGTAGACGTCACCGATGTTGGTCATCTGACATCTGACAGTCTGGGGGATCTCCTCCCCATTGTGGAGCCACCTGGCTGTAGGTTTTGGCACCCCAATGGCTGTCACTGAGAATTCTATCGGTAGAGATTCGTAGATGTGCCCGTCTTTCATGTTGCTTGACTTAATGGTGGGTGGCGCTGGGTGGGGAGAAATTTGTATTTTATTGGTGTTTTGTTTTTGTTGTTCTATATTTGTCAAGACTTGTAGAAAAAAACTGACTTAATTAAAGTTCTATACCAATAGATGATCCCCTATAGACCAATAGTTACATTTTTTGCAAGCCTACAGAAAATA
Organism: Choreutis nemorana; assembly: GCA_949316135.1. Taxonomy (NCBI): domain Eukaryota; kingdom Metazoa; phylum Arthropoda; class Insecta; order Lepidoptera; family Choreutidae; genus Choreutis; species Choreutis nemorana. The sequence continues at coordinate 10,880,528 of OX438598.1, read as the reverse complement.
AAGATGTACTGAAATGACATTCCCTGGCGCTAGAGTTACGTCATTTTAATGTAATTTCAGTACACTATTATGTCTGTTAACGCTTGTGGAAATTGGTTTTTGTGTAAGGGGCTTTTCATTGCGTCTGTTACAATTTATTTTAGGAGGATCGAACTTAAAATTTAACACAAAATATAGATAACAGCAATTCAACGAAGCACCTAGAAAAAGAGCACAACTTTATTTATATACATTACATATTCTGCTTTAATTGAAGAAGACAGTTTGCACAGTATATACAGCTGTTATTTGAGAAGATTTAATCACATTTGTTGATATCTTAGCGGCCACTTACCAATAGTAAATCGTCATTGTTGTACCTGTATACCTTTAGGTGTTGTGTCATAATGTTTTGAGTTATACATATTTTAATACGTACCTTTGATCGAAGACTGGTCTGATTATACAAATAGACATAAAGAAGCGATCAGCGTGCGCTCATACATGCATGAAAAAACTTTGTTTACCTTGATGATGTATCGGTTTCTATAATCTCAGTATCTTTTCCGGAACGGGGTCCATTTATTAGTATGCCAGAAGGGAATGTTACGAGTATAACGCATGCGCTCTAAAACAAACATACGACAGCGCATTAGTATAATACAGGGACGAGTTGTCGAAAGCTAAATTGACGATCTACCATTTTTCTTGTGAGAAATATTAGTTAAATTTTAAAAAGATTGCTTTTAAATGAGCGAAGAAATATGGCAAATCTAAGCAATGATAGTTTTTAAGCTAAATTTGTAAGTTTTCCCATAAATATTGCGTAGCGTTACTGTTTTCTCAGCCCTTTCATCAACGTATACGTTCTTCAATAAGTTTTTATATGTATTGATTGACTTGAAATTTACCTTTTTCGCTTTCCTCGTTTAATATATCGTCTAGAATGCTTCTTTGTCTCTGACTTCGTTTTAATAAAGCTTCGATATCGTCGTCTTCCTCTTCTTCGACTTTAAATAAATTCGTCTTAAGCTTTTTTTTCCTTTCGACGGTCGTTTCATTTGTATTTTTCGTTAAATTTTCGGAATTTTTAACAGGACCTAAAACTAACTCTTCAAATATTCTACTCTTGACTTCATCTTCTATCTTTGTGCTCGAACTTCTATATTCATTGTCATCAAATTCCTTCGAGATATGGATCAATCTTTCAGTGATGTCATTCTCAAAGACTTTTTGTGATTTTTCCGTGAATATAACTGATTCTTCCCCTTCGTTCGTCGAATAATCTTCTTGAAACGAGGATTGTCGAACGTAAGAATCTTTGCTGAATATTTTTCTAGTATCATCGATATCGAAGATGGATTTTGACAAATCTTCAATGGATATTTCTCTGGAAAGCGGTTCATTTTGCCAACTGTATTCATCCTCTGACACAGACATAATGGATACCGCTCTATTAGCATAGTGTCTACTTCTAGAACTTTCTGCGTCAGAATCTGAGGGTTCCTCTATAATACCATAAGTCCCTCTTCTTACATGATCAGGTATTGCAAAATGTCCTAGTTCAGTTAGGAAATAACTATGACTAGCGATCTCTTCAACTTCTAATGACGTCGTATGCGGATTATTCGGTTTAATAATCTTTCTGTCAAAATCATCTTCATCGTAAAACACGGAAGAGGACGTCATTTTGTGTAAAGTGCGCGTTTCAGCTGGACCTACCAGTTAAAATACGAAATGTAGACCTTTTTAATTGACGTGTTAATATGACATTTAGATTCTAAAATGGGTTGAAAGTTAGAAATAGAATCCATACGGATAATTTTTGAATTTAGAAAGTAAATCAGATAAATCAGATCCAAGATCAATTTCTAGAGGCTTTGATGAATGGTTATATGAAAAGGATAGGAAGACAAGCTGTCATACTGACCTGTGATGATAGCTCCATTGGACCGAGTGCTACTAACTTTAGACACGACGATACCCCCGTCGCTACTCTTCCTGAACGTTGTTACGGTTTCAAAAACTCGGCCTACACATAAACAAATCACACTTGGACTGTTAAAAACACAGGTTAAACGCATGCAACAGTGAAAAACGTGAATTTCGATGTAAGCTGATCTTTTGAAGCAAGCGCGGATTGTTTTATACCTTCAGTTTCAGCACTCAACGGCTCTTCCAAAGGTTTTCCTTTCACGGATTTGCGTTTGGGAGATTTTATTTCTTCATCGATTGCCATTTCTTCAGCTTTTTCGGGCTCTGTCACTCCTTTTTTGCTAGACTGTTGGTTGTTATTTAAGTCGTGAATTTCGGGTTTTTGCTTCTGTTCGTTATGGTTTTCATCCCATATAGACTTTTCTTCGATTTCTTCGGGTTTTGTGACAGCTTTAGCTGCTTTGTCACTAGGCTTCTCGACTTCTGTAGTTTTTGCCGATTTCGCCTTACCATCATCATTGTTGTCATCCCAAAATGACTTTTCTTCAATGATTTCTGGTTCTGTGACAGATTTTTCGGCTGTTTCTGGTTCTTGCTCAGTTTTACTAATACTAGCTTTTCTAGGTTTTTCATCTTCAATATCATCCCAAAATGATTTTTCTTCTGCAGTTTCTGAATCCGTTTTACCTTTGTCGGCTTTCTGTTTTTCTGCACTATCAAGTTCTTCTTCTTTCAGCAGATTTTTTGATTTTCCACCATCATCTACTTCATTTTCAATTATTTTTTCTTTCGTTAACTTCGAGTGTACTTCTTTTGCTATTGAATGAGAAATGTAATGACAAAAATATTAAAAATGGATATGGAAAGGACGTCACAATGAAGGTGAAAAGAAAAATGCAGGAAACTGTGCACTGACGTTCAAGTGAGCAAACATTTAGCATTCTGTTTCATGAATGCTTCAATGGATTATAAGTTGTCGTGGTCTAACAATACAAACTACAACAAACATTAATGTGTTGCATCTAAGGTTCAATTTGAATAAAACCTTTACTTTACCCGTCGACTGAAACCTCCATCGGCGAGAGATTTCGCGATTTCAATGACATAATCCTTTGTATACATTACCAGTTCATTTATTGTTTATGTGGTGATGTGAATCTGTATGTATAAATATTTGGACATCTAAAGTTATAACTAATCTACATATGTACTACATATGTACCTACTTATCAATCTAGTAATCAACAACAATTAAGTATGAAAAGATCGTAAAGTATTTTAAAGGTAGTAGATTCTTTACAAGTTGACATTGCTGTTTGAACTCTGTACCATTCCTTTAAGGTTGTATTTCACTTACTGTGTATAGTGACCGTGCTCTTGGACGAAACGCTACCCATCTCGTTCTCTGCCAACACTTCGTATTCGCCGCCATCTTCTTCTTTTATCAACGTCACTGTCAAACTGTAGTTCTCCAATCTTTGAAAATGTAAATAAATGATATGATGAGTTACTTCAATTATTGTATTTCTTGTATATCAGCAGAATTTAATATGTAAAATGCTATTGTTTGAACCAGTGAATATCTGTAGTGCTGTACAAGTGTGAAGAACGTGAAATACGATGGATTGGACTGCTCTTTTCGTCTCCTTTCAAATCACTAAATAAATCCTAAATGTAACTGTACAAGCATGTTACTGTGAGCAGATTCATCATTCCATCTCTCATTTTCATCCTTTAATTATTTATTTGATCATCATTTTATCTTTATTTTAATTGATAAAAATATTACTTGACAGTGGGAAAACAGTCAAAGTTATTGCCATCAGGCAGTGCCATCAAATGAAAAAAAAAGAATTGGAGATTTCAGCTCCTCCATAGAGGTTTCTACGACACTCAAGTATTAAAATAAAAATATAATTATTTTTGGAAGTAATTTCAGATATTATATTCTTATAGTTGGTATTCATGTATAAATAAAGTGTTTTTAATAAGAAAGGAGTGAAAAGTCACAGCCAAATTTATTAATTGAGAGAGGAGTTCACATTAAGACTTTAAAGTAATTAAAAACAATTTTACATTCTCTGCGTCTAATTAAAAAAACATTCAACCTACGTGCTAATTAAAATTAAAACTTTTTAACAAGGCCATAAGAGCTTTTGAAGTAAGTTCCCGTTACCTCTGCGTATCCCTTTCAATCTTAATTCTGGCGTCGGTGGTGAGTTCCTTCCCGTCCTTGTACCACTTGACCTTCGGCTGAGGACATCCCTCGACTTCCACCTCCATCTTTAAGGTCTGACCTTCATCCACCGTCATGTCTACCAGGGATTTTGTGATGCGGGGCTTTCCTGAGAGAAAAATGAGTGAAATCAATATTTTCCCTTGGTTCTCTTCACAATTTTTAAGCTGTAATAAATAATCTTAAAAATTACAAGTTCAAATAGATAAAAAAACGTTCAATATTTAAATGCCAAATATCAAAACTAAAAGAGAAATATTTTAAATTTTTTCAAAGACACTAAATCTTTTAATTTAGACATACAAACATATAGATGTACAAACTAATATATACTAGTCATAACAATCAAAGGCGCCGTAATTGATTTCTTCTCGATAAACCAGAATTGAATTTAAATTCTCTACTCACTGTTTACGGTGAAAGTAGCAGAACAGCTATCGTCTCCGAGTTCGTTCTTGACCTTGCAGGTGAACTTTCCAGCGTACTCCGCGGTTACTTCCTTGAGGATCAGCTTGTGAGTGGAACCGGCATCCACCTTCGTGAAGACCGACTTCTTCTCTGTGATCTCCACGTCTCCAAGGTACCTGGTGTCATGAGGAATTTGTAGGTGGTTCAATTTTGAGTTTTACAGGTTAATTCATTGTTTTTCTCAAAATAATTCTAACAGCGAAAACTTGATGCATGTTTAAAGTTATTGAAGTTGTGTTTTTCGCAAATACCTCACAAAATGGAATCATTGTTTTTGTTATGTAAATATTATCACCATCAACAAAGCCTTAAGACGGCAACTTATATGAACAAGATCCCTGCTTCAACATCAGGCATCAACAGCAATATCAGTCTCAGCTTGCAATAATGTTAACAGTATCTGCCACAACACGGTGGTGGTAAAAAAATACGAAGTTCCCACTTTAATTTTATTCGAATAGAAAATATTTTGACTTTGACTTTGACAACCCCACTTAACAAGGAACCCTGGTATAAGCTGCCCGTACCTTGCCCTCATGGCTACTGTTTTCTCTTTTTCAATCGGACTTGATAAAGCAAACTTACTGCTGCTTTCAAAAGGCAAGACGATAAATATTTCCGCAAAAGGTAATTGAATAATGTGTAACTGACCAGTGTACAGAAGGTTCAGGATAAGCTTCGACTTGCACTGTGAACTCCACGTTGGAGTCACCCTCGGCCGCGGCGAAGTCTTTCAGTTTCTTAGTGAACAGCGGAGCCCCACGCACTTTCAGCGCGCAAGAATCAGAGGCAGTGCCGTGGGCGTTGCGGATCTGTGTGGCATGGCAAGAAAAAAACTCTTTAAAGTAAAGCCATTTTCTATTAATCTGAATTTCTGTGGCCGTTAAGGTTTACAGAAAATTGTTTTTTAATACAATAGACTGTTAAATATACGATATTTAACAGGATAATTTCCTATAGTATTTGATTAAACTTAGAATTTTTTGATAGATTAAAAAAATCTGTATTCAAAAAAAAACTTAGAATTTTATGAAAATTGTCAACCTATCGTCCCACAAAACTCATAATTACCATATACTATAAAACACTTACCTCGACGGAATACTGTCCGGCATCAGCTCTGGCTGCAGAGCTGATTACCAGCGAGTGCGCCGTGCCTGACGACACAAGCTTCACGGTGGAGGACTCCACCACCTCCGCCTTGTTCTTGAACCTGTAGGAACGGAGCCTCAATGAGAAATTTTATAGTACACAAGTTGACATAGTCCTGACCAGTACAGATTTTGTCTAAGATATATTGTATCGCAATTAGCAATATAGTAAAAGAATACATCCAAGAATGGTGAGCCCCCAGCAGGTTTAGAATAAATACAGTTCACAACATAACCTGTCGCTGCTCAGAAAGTGCCAATAAAACGAGTCTTTTCTCATCTCAACTCTAGACAATGAGTCGAAAAAGTGTAGGTACTCAGTGACATCGATGGTCTAATTATGTAAGAAGACAGTCCTAAAAGACTGCAGCATAAAATAAACTCCATCTAATGTAGACTGTATACATTGTTGCAATCCTCAGCAGTAAAGTAACCAAGAAAAAACTAAAACTCACCAGGTGACTGTCGGTGCTGGGTCAGCCTCTGCCCTGACTTCCAAAGACACCATGTCGTTCTGTTCACAGATCTTGTCGTCGCCGAGCTTCTTCAGGATCCGTGGTGGAGACGTCACATGCCACTGCCAGAAGTCCGAGCACTGATTGACTTCGTTCCTAAATGAGGGGTTTTTTTAAATTTAATTTGAATTCAGTTTATGGGTTTTAGCAGAGCAAGAAAAGATTAACTTGAGAAAATTATTTGTCGTGTTATTTTATAAAACAATCATTCATGTTCCTATAAAAATCAATTGGACAGTTCTATCTAGTTGACCATACGAATCTAATAAATAAATAAATAACCACATCACGACACACACATTGACTCAGCCATGCACTAAGTATCGTAAGAACTTGTATCGCAGGTGCTAAGCAACGATATGGTATATACTAAATAAATAAGAATACAACATCCAAGACCAGTAAGCGAAACAATGCGTCTTGCAAATAACACAAAGTCCCGCCCCCGCCGGGATTCGAACTCGGAACCTCTAGCGTAGCGTATTCGGCTGTTTACACCACTGCGCCACCGAGGTCGTCTAATAGTAGAGTAATAAGAGATAAATTCTATAATTATTATATTTTTTTTAAATGGTCGTATTTTTTCTAATGCTGTCAACTTAAGACAGAAAATTTAAAAAGAAGTAACCATTCTATCAAATTGTACATTTTCAATTCAAATTAATCTCAATCAATACCTCAAATTCTTTGAAAATGTCATATTCACTTACTTAGCGACAACCGAATAAGACCCGGTGTCAGTCAACTGTGTGTCTTTGATCGTGATCTTGTAGACTTCCTCGGATTCCTTCACAATCTGTATGCGGTCTGAGTTGGTGATCTCGACGCCATCTTTGTAAAACGTCACCTCAGGCGTCGGCGAGCCTTCGATCTCGATCGTTACGGTGTGAGTGGTGCCCGCCTGAAAATCAAGTAATAATTTGTTTTATGAAGTATTAAAAGTATGTTTTTAAAGTTTATTTGATTTTCAATCAAAAAAGTATCTTTAAACAAAAATATAAGAATGCTAGGTTGATGTTTGTACTTGTTGGATTAGTCTACTACGTCTACTGAATGTCGTATTCAAGTTAATTTTGTCGTTGAATTAACAGCCTTGTCAATTTATTAAACGATGCCGTGCGAGGGATTGGATCAAAAACGTTTACCCATTTGCCTAGCCTAGTCATTTTAATGCATGTTTTGTTCCAAAAACTTAATTTTAATGGTAATTAATGCTTATGATTTCTATCCTCTAGTTTGCAAAAACACACATAAAAGAGGACTCACCATGCAGGTTTGGTTCTCCACCTTCCTCTTGACCTTGGGCGCCTGCTTGACCACCAGCTGCAGCGTGGAGGAGTCCTCCCCGAGCTCGTTGGTGGCGGTTACGTGGTACACCCCAGCATCAGCGCTGGTCACGTTCTTGATCACCAGGGACATGCTCTCTGCATCCTCATATAGGAACCTATCGGGTTTGATAGCAGGGTTTTTGATATTATGACAATCATATCACACAAAACTGTGTAAGTTATAGCCAATGTGTTATTCTGAAGCTATAATATTGTAAAGTTCTTCATTAATTTTTATTCATTATATTTAAAATCAATTCAGTAGTTTTTTCGTGATAGAGTTATTCCAAATATCCTTACAAACCTAGCCTAACCTTACAAACCCTTACGTTATAAACCTATATCTACAGAACTTACTTATGCCTAGCATCAGCTTCCACCACGACTCCCTCCTTCTTGAAGACCACGTTAGGCTTGGGGAAGCCCTTACAGACAAGCTCTAGCATGGCCGAGGCACCAGCGGAGACGATGGCCTCGCGGTGTTCTACTACCAGCTGTGGCTTCTCAGGCTCACGGTGGAGTTCGTGGACGGCACCTGGAACACATCATACAGTTTTAGTGAGAGGTATTGCGACTTCGGTATTTCTCTGTAGGGCAAAGCAAATCGTAACAAATGTCCAAGGTATACCTTGCACGGTGAGCTCAGCTGAGCAGGAGATGTTCCCGGTGCTGGTCTTGGCAACGCAGGTGTAGAGACCTGCATCTTCAGGCTTCACGTGCTGGAACACCAGCGCCAGCGAGTCCTCGTCATCACCCAGGAGAACCTAAGTCAGATGGAGGTCAATTATAACGGACAGCTGGTTATGTCTTACCTGTTTAAAATTTATCAAAGTCAAGGGCAAATTAGCAGTAGGTCCACCTGATGGTAAGTGATCACCGCTGCCTATTGACGTGATGATCCCCTCCATATCTTACAACGCCATGAACTCCCGTCTTTTATATCAAAGCTCTTCAACTTAAGTCGAATGGGGGGCCACTTCCGATTTTTTATAAGTTGGCGAATGACTGCATCCAAGACAATGTACTGGTTGTCCAAGAGTGATGACTTTGACAGTGATGTAAAGAATCTATTAAAATTCCTTCTAAGGTTCCACTATGATGTATGGATAGTACTTAAAAGAACAAATCCTTAAATATCAAGCGGCAATTATATTTCCAACGTCAATCGTAAACAAATCGACAATAGCTTTTTTTTGTTAACTTCGTAACAATAATGAAAGTCAAAATAGCAGGTGTATCTTCGAAATAAAATTGATTTGAAGGAGGTACAAATATTTTAAATGATGTACAGAATATTACATTTAAAGTACATCATTTTAGGAATAGGTACAAATTAATTCGCTATGTTACACCATTTTGACTCTCACCTACAAATAATAATAATAACAACCACATCACGACACACACATTGACTCAGTCCTGCTCTAAGATAAACTTATATCGTTGGAACTTAGCAACGATATGCTATATACTACATAGATATGTATACAACATCCAAGACCGGTAAGCGAAACAGTGCGTCTTGCAAATAACACAAAGACCCGCCTAAGCCGGGATTCGAACCCAGGACCTGTTGGGGCGCCTATAGCGCCACAGAGGCAGAGGAAGAAGTGGGCCTAGTTTTAAACTGTCTACCCCTATTTATTCAATTCAAGCCAAATTTGCCGTTTCTTTAGATTCGTTAACGTTCATGTACAATATTATACAATTTACGTGTCAACTTACAAGCCAGTCGTTTGTACGACATCTCTGATCAGTTCAATATTCTTGTAATTTTATATATTAAAGTGAAAATACATAAAGACAATATTCGGATTCGGATTCGAACCCGGAAACTCCAGCGTAGCAATCGGCTACCACAGAATTACTAAAATAAATCGTAAACATTGTTACTACCTTGAATCTTTCCTCCGGGTCGTATGGTTCACCATCTTTCTTCCAGGAGAAGGAAGCTTTCTCTCCCTTAGCCAGCAATCCCTCGCCACCTGGCAGCAGCTCACCGAAGATGTTCTTATCATCTGTACCATAAAACATCATGTTTTATTTTGTGTCAGAAATCTGACTAAATTCAATGCGTTATGTTTCGAAGTTTACTAATTTTAAAAGAGAATTAATATAGGTAACTTTTATTCTTATTCAAGCTAATAATGGTAGTTTATTGAAGAGGGTTATAAGATCGGAATGGCTTTTTAAATAACAATACAGGGCCAGCGTTTAATCTTCGTAGTTTTATGAAAATTCTTATTCAAAACCTCCAACCTGAGTCACGGAGATTAGCTAAGTATATAAACAATGGTTATATTCTATTTCGCATCTAATAAATACACATCTTAAAGGATTAATTTAAAGAGCAGCAAAGCTATTGTTTCTGGTAGCTCAAAACAAAAGCTATAATCCTTGATATAGCGTTGCTTGGTAACTGCAACAACAGTCAGATATAAACAGCTGGATGCATTCCAAATTACATAATAAAGATTTGATCGTTATGCCATTCTGTCATGCTTTACCAGCTGCCAGCGCAGTAAGTCAGTTATAAATTAATCGATTTAAAAAATCTAAAAACCTACGTTTTTAAATGTCCTAAAAATAAGAAAATACCCTAACGGCTCTGAAAGAGGGGCCACTCAAAACGTAGGGGCGTATATTATTTAAGGGATTATTAATGGGATATATTTACATGACGTGTATAGATCGTGGGTGTAAATTGCAAAGATACGCCCCCACTGAGTGGCCCCTCTTGGCCAAATTTGATCAAAATCGGTCCAGCCGTTTTTATAGTTGTAAATTGCATTGTCATCGGGTTTGACGCTACCCTGAAAATTTCAGCCTGCTAGCTTATCGGGAAGTGCCTCAAAATTGAGTTGTTAAAATCCAAAAGGAACGACAAACAAACAAACAAGAAAGTGAGCGTATAAAAACGTGGGAAAATGTAGTCGGAAATGGGCTTAGTTTTGACTAAGTGTTGTCGCTATTGCCGCAAAAATAATGTTTTTGATTCAATTTAGACACTGGTCAATGGATTTTTAAAACATAGTTGTTTAATGTAAGATTAAAGCTTGTGAAGTCTTTAGCCTCAGTGGTTGGTGGTGTAACAGCCAGTTACACCACGTTGCAGGGAACTGTTGTTTTCTGGATAAATCCCGGCTTTTTGTATGGTTCGGGGACTGTTACAAGTATGTTTATCTTGTCTATATATTTATAGTATTTAAGTTTATCGTATATAATTATGTGGATATTTTTGTTTCATTGCGTTTAATATTTTTTCTCATTTGTTTAATGTCGTCAATAGAGTGTGCAATGAAGATTGTTTGATAGTTGATATATTGTACTGATTGAAAACCTATAATTGGCCTTAGTATTAGAAAGCACTACTTGTATACATGGTATATTTACGCTGTTGGTTTTTGTGAATAAATAAAATCAAATGAAAATAAAGTTGCAGGGCCACAGGTTTCGGGTTTGTAACTTGTGTGATTTTTAAGACACAGTGGTTTTTTCATTGGTTTTGAATGCAACATTCTAATTAAATTATTTAATCTATTTACTACCTAGTCAGGTCATAAATTCTGTCACATGTTTAATATAAAATAATTGAAACAAGTTTATTCATTATGGAACCATTTATATACCAAAATGAACCTAACAAAACATAGATTCTTATGACACTAAAGTTCATTCAAAATGACATCCGTGATTTTGAATACAGGCCTTCAATCTGCGTGACCAGTCTTCTATCGCAGCACGAACGAGGTCCATGTCAATATCGGCGGCTGCCTTAATCAAGGATTACTTGAGTGACTCCAAATTGGGATGAGGCTTTGAGCACGCCTTTTCCTCCAAATATTGCCATATCTTGTAATCTAACGGATTAAAATTTGGACTGGAGGAGGGCCGGTCTTCGTGCCGGATGAAGTCGATTTCACGTGCCGCCAGCCAGTCTTGTGTGCTCTTCGCTCTATGAGCTGGTGCTGAATCTTGTTGGAATACCCAGTGCCTGTTATTGAACATGGTATGAGAAACAGGTTCCACAAGGTTCGTCAGGACTGTATTTTGATACACAACTGCATTCGTTTTTACACCTTTCTCACAAAAATGTACCTCTGTTAAGCCCCAATAAGAAACTCCCAACCATACCATGAGCGAGGATGGAAAATGACCTCGTTGGACACGCGGAATACGGTTGCTCGCTTCTTCACTACTGTGTGCGTACACCTTATCAGTTTGTTTGTTGTAGCTCTCTTCTACGGTAAAAATTTTTCATCAGAAAAAAGAATTTCCCGATATTTTTTTCCCGCGTACCGCTTCAACAAAGCGCGGCATCTCTTCAGTCTCAGGTCCATTAGACGTGCATTCAAACGATGTCCTGTTTTTCTTCGATATGCCCGAAGCCCTAAGTCTTCATTTAACACCCTTTTCACCGTGGTTCTGCTTAACCCCATCTGAAGGGCCAACAGTTTCTGCTTACGTTTGGGATTTCTTTGAATTCGCGCCTTCACAGCTTTTATCACTGCTGGAGTCCTAACAGACCGAGGGCGACCACTTCTTGACCTGTCATCTACACTAGACTCTTCATTGCATCGTTTGATGGTACGATAAACGAATCTTTTGGTTATATTAAAAATTTTCAGTGTGTCAAAAATTTGAATTGGCGCGTAACCGCAACGATGCAACGCAACAACTGCAACACGGTCTTCTTTAAGCGTCCACTCCGTATTTAAAAATGAGTAAAATTCTGAAAAGTTTACATTTTTATTATCATCAACAATTCGAAATTCGAATTCAATAAACTGTTTGTGGCCAGCATTCTAACAGAAAAGTTTTTACTGTTTGACAATACTTATGACCTGACTGTGTATAATATAATATGTTGCTAGGTGTCTATGTTGTCAAAAGTCAATGTTGATATTCGGAAGAAAATCAAATCAATATGACGAATAATGTACCAACATATGCATGTTCATTTATGTTCACAAATAAATACGTGTGATTTGATTTGAAAGTATTGTGAATATTTATTTTGATTTGGTAGCAGTTTGTTATTTGCCTTGTTTAACCGACCGACCCTACCCGTCAGGTCGAAGATTCGAGTATCGGGTTGTCCGTACATTGAAGTTTCTATGTAAAACATTGTGCCCGGGTGATTGCGACAGATTCGCAGCCTGTCACGCTAGGACTCGTCATAAACATACGAAATGCGAAGTTTAACACCTCTGCCAACCCTTCTCAAGGGATTAATTACGGCGTGAGTTTATGTTATGTTATTTTGTTTCCGTTTACCGTTTTAAGTTTATCACAGCTCACTCCAGCAATAGTTTATCAGATTAGTTGTTAAACATACTTATGGATAAATATGTATACTTAATGATAATAATAACGTAAAAAGAAAAATCATACGCACAAGGGAGCGTGTCTTTAGCGCTGGCTGCAATTCCACGCTGTATAGCGATGCTCAACCTTTGAGCCAAATGCAGACCAGCGTTACTGCTACGGCCGCTTTACTTAATTCAACAATGAAAGTTTTGACTCACCGACAACTGTGACTCTAGCGCTGGTCTCCACGTCTCCATAGATGTTCATCGCTTTGCACGAGTAAGTCCCCGCGTCTGACGGGCAAACGTCAGCGATGACAAGTTCGTAGCAGCCGGTGTCGGAGAATGTGCGAACGATTGTCACCCTGTCACTGGCAGAACTGACGATCTCCTTGCCGTCGCGGTAGCTGGGACAAAACGTCAACTTAATGAATTTATATAATTATGTTATTTAGTAGCTTATCTTCATATAGTGAAAAAAAAAAAATCACAGGAACAAATGATGGAGCTACATTCAAAAAGTTCTCGTCCAATTTGGCTGGTTCTTTCGTAATTTTCAATACAAGGTCTATCCATTTAAGTTCTTTTTGGTTATGGTTGCGTCTGGTAATCTCTTAAACTAATCAACTGGTTTTAAAGAAATTTTGTGAATGCTATGGTTTATTCCATCTTCAAAAATGAACAATGGGGTTTTTATCAACTTCATGGGGAAAAAAGCAGATGATTCACCTGATGGAAAGTGGTACCGCCGCCTTTTAACACGACGATGCCCTTGATGTCTTAGAACCCTAAAAGCACCGCCAATGTGTTGCCCATGTAGAGGTAAAAGATGTTATACTCTTGTGCCTGTAATTACGCTGGATCTCCAATCTTTTAAAGCAAAACACAGAGAACTGCTTCACGGCAGAAATATAATGAAAGAGGGTACTAACCCAGACGATCTCGCACGTAGATCTACCACCTGTAAAGGTTTAGGTGGCGCTGTTGTTGGAATTTAATCATTACTCGAGACTACTACCTATAATATAAAGGATAAACTTACAATTTGACGTCAGGGTTAGGATCTCCTTTGACCTTCACCATGAAGCGTAAGTAGGTGTTCTCCATGATCTCCGTATCGGTGAGGGCGACCAGAAAGTATGGAGCCCTGAGGGCGTTCCTCTCTTTGCGCTCCTCTGACGTCACTGCAAGTACGGTCAGACAAATAATAATACGGTACACGATTGTTGATGATAAAAAGGTTATAGAAGAAAGTTTTGCGCAGTCGGTGTTCAAAGAAATGAGGAAAAACTTTAAGTAATTTTTAGGCATACTAAAAAAATCGATCTGTTCGCCGAGTGAAAAGTAATGATTGAGTTGCATATCATGGTTGCATATCAGTTTCTTCTTCTTTCGAACCCGACCAACACATGCATAAAACTACGACACCAGTAATCGCAAAATACAGGAAAATTAAAAGAGAGTACAATAACTAAAGTACACTGATACTACTGTTACTCGCTTTACGATGATTTATTTCGTGATATAGCTTAACTACGATATAAAAATGTTACTAAACACCTAAAAAAACTACAAGTAACTGTACCTAAAGTGTTTATTGTGCTGGCAACCTTAAAAAGTTAAAAACTCACACTTCGTGACGACTAACTGTGCGGTGCAATGCGTGTTGCCTTTGACATTTTCTGCCCTCGCGGAATAAAGCCCGGAGTCATCCTCCCTGCAGTGCAACAACTCTAGTCTGTGCGCGCCGTTGACAGCTGTCATGTTGACGCGGTCCATCAGGCGGTCGGCGAGCGGCTTATTGTCTTTCAGCCAGGTCACTTTGACAGTTTCAGTAGACTCGCGCAAAGAGCACTCGAAGGAAGCATTCTCGCCCGCTGAGGAATAATTTTATTAGGAGGCTCGTACTGTTAACTCGAATTTAATGGTTTTTTGGTGTCTTTTTTTGAGTACGAACTCCCGTCAAATATGACGTGGCGAAGTAACTTAGGGGTAGCATGAAACACTTAATAAAAGCGGGATTAAATAATGTGTGGTGTATGTTACTCAATAAGCATATATACAAGCGCTGTGTGTTTCTACTTGACTCTAACCCGCTGTCAACGTCAAAATTAAAGATGTTGACAGCGGGTTCCCGCCAACCGTACTCACGTTCAATATTCTGCCCTTCAATGGTCTTCGAAAAGACCGGCTTTCCATCGCTGGGAATAGACTTGCTAGTGGGCAATACACCGGTGCTTATAGAGCCATTTGCGATGGCTTTCGACTCGTATTGGCTTTCACGAGTAGCATCTCCGTTCCTGATACTCGAGCTTTCGTAACTCGATTCAATTTTGGTGGACCCTTCGATCTGACCGTTCGTTCCAATGCCGTACTTAGCAGCAATGCTGTCGAGTTTGCTTGAGGCATTGTACGAGGATTCGACAGTTTCTCCATCAATGGTGGCTGAAGAACTGGAGTATTTGGATTCGTATTTGCCTTCAACTGAGGATCCGGTCAGAGAGCTCTCTACCCTCGACCCGCTCTCCCGGCGGGAGTAGGACAGACCAGAACTCTCATAGTTAGAGGAAGATAACTTGCGAGTGCTGCTGGAGTAATCTATAAATATAATAACACGACCTTTGACTCAGCCCAGCACTGAGAACAATTTTTGTAGTGCAAACGACAAACACTAAACAATATTGCTTTGCAAGTATTACATTGAATAAAATATGACATCCATGACTAATGAGATAAAAATGTATTTTCAATAAAATAAGTGTTCCTGCTAGGATTTGAAAGAGAAACTTTTTGTAAAACTTACACCGATACGTCACTTGAGTCAAATAAATTATATGTCAATTACAACTATACGGTGAAAACAGAATAGTTTGGAGACAAAAAATAATGAAAAAGTGGCCTTACCTCCAGATGTTCGCGAAGTGCGACTATACCTCGACATCTCGTCTTCTGTTCCCTGCTCGGTTACAGTTTGACTGACTCCTTCAACTTGTTCTGTAGACTGTACGCCAGCTGCAGTAGCAACTGTACTTGAAGTATCACTAGCTTTTTCTGTTGCTTTCTGAACACTACTTTCTTGAACGCTTGTTTTTTGTTCAGAACTTGTGACTGCTTCAGATTTCGTTGATGTCTGTTCGACTGTTGATTCGGTGATAGAGTTTTGTAGAGTTTCTTGTTTTGATTCAGTCGATTGAATAGATTTGGTTTCTGCCTTGGTTTCAGAAGCGGAGGACTCAGTTACTGCTGTTTTGGTCTCGCTTTTAGCTGTTGAGACTTCTGAAGAAGCTACCTTTGCTTCAGTTGCGGTTGCAGCAGTTTTAGCTGTTGAGACTTCTGAAGAAGCTACTTTTGCTTCAGTTGCGGTTACAGAAGCAGTTTTGGCTGTTGAGACTTCTGAAGAAGCTACTTTGGCTTCAGTTGCGGTTACAGAAGCAGTTTTAGCTGTTGAGGCTTCCGAAGAAGCTACTTTGGCTTCAGTTGCGGTTACAGAAGCAGTTTTAGCTGTTGAGACTTCTGAAGAAGCTACTTTGGCTTCAGTTGCGGTTGCAAAAGCAGTTTCTGCTGCTGAGACTTCTGAAGTAGCTGCTTTTGCTTTAGTTGCGGTTGCTGAAGCAGTTTTGACTTCTGAAGAAGCTACTTTGGCTTCAGTGGCGGTTGCAGAAGCAGTTTTAGTTGTTGAGACTTCTGAAGAAGCTACTCTGGCTTCAGTGGCGGTTGCAGAAGCAGTTTTAGCTGTTGAGACTTCTGAAGAAGCTACCTTTGCTTCAGTTGCGGTTGCAGAAGCAGTTTTAGCTGTTGAGACTTCAGAAGTAGCTACTTTGGCTTCAGTTGCGGTTGCAGAAGCAGTTTTAGCTGTTGAGACTTCTGAAGATGCGACCTTTGCTACAGTTGCGGTTTCGGAAGCAGTTTTAGCTGTTGAGACTTCTGAAGAAGCTAGCTTTGCTTCAGTTGCGGTTGCGAAAGCAGTGTTAGCTGATAATGCTGAAGTTTTAGAAGCTTGGATTACACTTTCTGAAGTGGAAACTTTAGCTTCAGTTTTTTCTAGTTCAGTTTTAGCTGTGCTTTCAGCTTTCTTTTCTAATGTGACAGACTCCGATACTATTTCTGTTTTTGTAGCGGCCTTGACAGTTTCCTGACTTTGCTCTAATTGCGAGACCGACCGTGTATCTACTTTGCTTTCAGTCACGGACGACTTAGTCTCTAAACCGGACGTGACACTTTTGAATTCACTACTGACTTTTGACTCTTGTATTTCACTGATAGATGAAACTTCAGTTTTGGAAACTTTTTTAGCGACACCGCTTTCTAGGGAAGCTTTCCTTTTTGCTTTTAACTGCTGTAATGATTCTTCTCTTGTAAGGATCTCAGTGGTGGCTACTTCTGCTTTAGCTTCTGATTTGGCTTCTACTTTTGTGCGCTTCTCAAGCTTCTCTTCTACTTGTTCTTGAGTAACTTCTGCGTGCTCTCTCTTCTTCTTGTCTTTGGGTGGTTCTGGAGAAACCACTTGTGGTGGAGATAGAACTTGGAGGTCGTCAGCTGCGTGTTCCGCAAGAGCAACTGTGATTTGAATATAAAATATATTGAATAAACATCTAGTGAATTGATATTCGGAAGCATTAAGGTTTGTTTAATATTTAAAACAATGAAAAATAATAATACGATTAGCACTTTTCAATTTATTTTAAACTAAGTATAAAATTTCTACACGCAAAATATTACTCACTTATAGAGTATGTAAAAGCTAATAAATAAGAAGGACTTACCGACGTCACTGATGTGCTGTTTGATCTCTTTGACCCAGATGTTTTTGACCTGTTCCTTGTGAGCTGCAAGCTTCAGGTGTTCTGGGTGGCTCTTTTGCAGAAGTTCAAACTTAAGTGGCTCGTTTGGGAGATCCTTTATTTCTACTTCTGGGATCTATTGGAGAAACAATCTTAATGAGCAGAAAGCTAGTCATATCCATGAATAGATAGTAGGTGAAGTGTTTTGCTGTTGAAAAAGCGAGTTTCAGTTCTGGTGTCACAAGCATTAAAAACCTTAATTCTAGTTATTTGACGATAAGATAACAACTACTTTAAGCTCATCCAAACATTTTTAATTTAACCTTATTAGAAAATAAGCAGACAGTTCTCCTAATAGAATTTTATTTTTATTTGAACGAAAATAAAACGCTAAAAATTACAAATCGCACGAACTGTACCGTTTTGTCACATTTGTTGAGTAAGCGTCAATGTCAGTAGTCTATTAATTCTCCAGCTAACCCTGAACGCCAGTTATCCTGCCCCCATCAGCTTGAATGGTCAAAAATCAGATTGGATGGACGCCAACTGACTTAGTAAATACCGCTATTTTTGGAATTCAACGCCAATTGGTGCGGCGTAACAGTTTGTAAACATTACACAACTAATTATGAGACGTAAACATTGTGATTGGGCAGACACAATATTACTACAAATATTGCTACAGCTCAAGATATCTTGGCGGAATGAATTTTTTTTTTTTTTAATTCGCAAAGGTCTGTCGCTAATTATATAAAGAGTCGTTGAGAGTACACTTAATATTACTTTGATACCATCTCAATTTCAGAGACACGCGTATTTATTTTTGTCCCTGCTATAGCTGTTATAAACAAGAAGACAACTAGTTATCCAGTTAATGTTACAAAATGGTAAATCTTTAATAATTCTTCAATACAAACGACACAACAGAGTTAGGTTAGTTTAGGTTATGGTTTAGAAACATTTACCTTAACGATATCTTTCAGCACGAAGACGGACCTATCTTCAGAGACCCTCTTGACCTTGCAGACCAGAACCCTAGCCTTGAAGAGGAAGAGGTATCTCTCCTTAGTCTTTCCTTCGCCTTCGGTGACTGTGAACCAGTCGTGCGTGAGCAATCTACCGAGTTTGTAGATGTTACCACGGTAGCCTTCGATGCTGGCGATGAACTTGTTATCGGTGGAGCGGTTGGGGACAGAAAGAAATAGTTCCAAAGCCTTCTGAAGGTCGGTGGAATCGTCACCGAGACGTTTTGAGTATTTTACCAGTTCCTGTGGAAAAAATAACAGTTACTGAAAGGCTTGTAGGAAGTAAATGCCTAGTTTTAGAGAGGATATACTCGTATATGGCTTAACTTTCGATTACATTCGATCAAATAATAGGCTGGCTTTTTCATATTTCTTTTCTTACTTTCTGGTAAACTATTAGGTGTAGTGGTTAAGTTAAATAGTAAAGTCAAACAGACACGTTCGGATTTACAATAAATTCGACGTGCAAAAATAGTCCATACTATACTGTTTTTGACAGTACAACATAGCATTAGAGCGTTTTTCTGTCGTAGAGGTAAAATCAAGGATACCCATAGAAAATGCGACTATAAATAAACACGTAACAAGTTGCTGTAAAATCATTGTTCGAGTAATAAACATTTATCGTTCCCCGAGACTGATTTTAAACACAGTCTCATTTCACGAAAACAAAGCTCAGGAGCATGGAGATTCGAATGCACATCATATCCTATTTATAGTTTGAAAGAATGAATAATGTGTATTTTGGTTATGTTCATCTATATTTAACACAGATATGGAAGTGTTAAGTGCTTTGTAATATTTACTCATCACTACGAACTTATCATTAATGTATAAGTTTCATGACTGTTTATTCGGACAATGTTTGTATTTGTGAGGACAGTATAATTGTGTTAACTCTATAGATAGAACTCAATCGAGCTAAAGACAAACAAATACTAGTACAATTATTTTAAAAATCATAAAAAATTGTCAGATCAAAATGATTTTGTTGAATTTTTTAACTGATTAGGTACATAATTCATGCACTTGAAAATCTAGCCAGCGTTCTGCTCTGGGCAGGCACATAATGAAATATTTAATCAATCAGAAGTAGGGCTTGATCTAAATATTAGACTATTTGTATCAGCAGTCCAGTAGCGGTTGTTATATTAAAAAACCAAAAAGGAGGCCTCAACCTGATGCTTTAAATGTAAAAAAAAATAACCAATAAATAATAATTATTATTAACTTTAAGTCGCAGCACAAACGTGTGTCTTGTGTCGAACATTATTAAGTATACAAAAATTAATATAAATCCAGCGAGATCAGACACCGAAAGTAGCTACCGGCGACTGTGCTCAGTCGCCGCCACTGGACACAGCTACGGTTTCCTGTGGTCACCACCACCGTGTTGGCAACAGAAAAATAGCTTGTGTCCGACACAAGGGACACGTTTAATTTTCGCCTATGTGATTTGACGAAGTAAACACTTAAAAAAAAAAAAACAAGAAAGCTACTAAAACAAATTTTGTTTAATAGCCCTTATCTACCTTAAAAGAAAGTAATAAAACATCTTAGTTACCGAAAAGTTTTGATATCAAAAGATAAAATAAAAATGGGTCTTTAGTTAATTGAACTACGAATTTTCTGCATGTCTATTTAACACAATTTGTTTCAGTAAGCTAGCATTCTTAGAGTCCGAGATTTTCAGGTGTTTTATGTCACCCTAAAGTTAGATACACGCTACTGTGTTTGTGACTGTGACGCGTCGATTTCACACGGACACACAATACGCTGCGACACAACACTCTATTAAATGTGTCTTTACCCATACTAAATGTATGAAACCGATATGCTCTGCTCTGATGTGTCACGACACAGCACAACATAGTTATCTAGTTCCAGCTTAATTCATTCAGTAAAGTTAAGTTAATAATACATAGAATACTTTTTTTTATCAACTGCGGCAAAGACGATTCAAATTCAAATTCAAAATATATATTTTTAAATAGGCTTAAAATAAGTACATTCAAATAGTCATTTTCTCGTTATCTATCACCGGTTCGGAATGCTATCTACGGGGAAGAAGCCAATTCGTGTCTGGATGTCAAAAAACATTATGGATTATTTGAAACATAAAAAAACATACAGGTTCCGTTGTGGACATACCTTTAGAAGTAGTTGGTAGTCGTTGATTCTCTGTATGGGGAGCTTTAGGTGTTCTTGGATGCCTTTGTCATCCCCGAGGTCGTCTGCTAGATCCTGAAATAAATGTACACTTTCTTGAACTGATATTTGACGTGGATAGTTGGCCGCCAGCGATACAGGTTTCACCTAGTACGTTGTTACTTGGATAGCTTGGAGAATTTTATTATAATGCTTACTGCAGAGGAGTGGAATTCTTTGTCTGTCATTTCCGTTTCGTTTCCCGATTAATAGAGATTGGGGCTCTTTAAGGCAAGAGTGTATAGGCTTCTCTTGGGTAGGCATGTTAGATCTCCTTCGTCTAAGTTCGAATCTAAAGTTATTATTTTATAATGCGTACTGTGAAGGAGTGGATTTCATTTCCTGCGGTTTCCGTTTCGTTCCCTGATAAATATATACACTTGGGCTTTTTAAGGCAAGAGAAAATAGGCTTTTCCTGGATAGGCGTGTTCATCTTAGACTCCATCGCCAAGATATTGTTACAATGTTTCAACTATGAACAAGATATTGTTACAATGTTTCAACTTACCCTAACACATGGGAATATTTGATTTAGTTTCAACTCAATTGACTTTTGGTGTTTTTAGCATATAAGTGTTTTGAGTATCTAGGCTCAGTATAGTCTTACGACTTTAATCATGAGATTGATTTTTTATTGTTACAAAAAAAATATCATTGTTAGTTAATTATTATGATGATTTCATTTTGTAAAGCGTAAAAAACTTTTTTACAAAAACAATATCTAGTAAATATACACCATAAGGAAACACAAAATATTTTATAAATATATATATTTTTTAAAATTATTACAGCATATAAACGCGTTGGAAACAAACTATTTTCGAATTACAAAATTAGACGTTAAATTTAATTTTAAATGTTAGGGCATGATTTAAATGCTTAAACCATTATGTATGTCCTCAATTTTAATGACCTTAGTCATTTAAAGGGAATCAAACGGGTTGACGTTTTGCGTGATCTTTTTTTCAAAGGTGGAATTGTTATGTTAGGATTTTCGTCAATAAGGCATGCTTATTTTGAATGTTACATTCTCCTGCAAATGCCTGCCAAAAAGTATAATAATGACCTAACCACATCACGAAACACACATTGATTGATTGTAGAATAGAAACAGTGCCACAGAGGCAGAGGAAGAAGTAGGCCTTGATTTAAACTGCCTGCACCTATTTATTCAATTCAAGCCAAATTTGCCGTTTCTTTAGATTCTTTAACGTTCATGTACAATATGATACAATTTACGTGTCAACTTACAAGCCAGTCGTTTGTACGATATCTCTGATCAGTTTAGTTATCTTGTAATTTTACATATTAAAACGATAATACATAAAGACAATAGATCGATATACGAAAAATGAAAGGCCTTTATCGTTCAGAAGTAGGAAATTTCTGTTCATTTATTTTTTACCTTTGTGGTCAGGTGATCAGGATTTTAGTTAAGATGGGTGATTTAGCTAAATCAAGTTATGAAGGGATGACAGGAAAAAACTTGAATCGCACATATATTACTTGAAATAATTATTACCGTTACATGTCTTTTATCTTTCACTTGTTATTTGTAGATTTCGTTCACCTGTTTAAGATGTAAATGTTTGTACGGGATGCAACCGAGGACCAGCGTCAGTCCTAGCAGGTGACATAATGCTGAGTTGCATACCTTTCCATGGATGTAGCATAATATTTTAGTGTCATGCCTTAAATAATAATAATTAATACCTGTTGTTTTTATTTTAAGGAATATTATGTTTAGTGGATAAAGTTTTTACTTACTTGCTTAGATAGTGACAATCGTTTTTCCGATTTGTTACGTATTTTAGTGTTATTTATTAATTAATCAAACATCAATTTATTTTCAAAGCCACGAACAAAAGTAAAAATACGCACTGACATAATTTTTAATTCTCAAATTAGCGTAACTCACCCTTGACAGATTATTTTCGGACGGCATTCATAAAAATATGGTATTTTAGGTCAAACATGTTTCGTAACTGAATTCCGGAAAGATGTTATTCGAAACATTATTGAATTAAATCGATTTTGGTTGAAGACTTGTATTTATTTATTTGTATTCAACAGCTATCAATCCCTCGTGAAACATACTTAAAGTAAATACCTAATGTTTTGTAAGAATATTTAGTTCTTTTCTGTTTTGCTTTGACATTTTGCAAAATTCATCCATAATCTTCTCTCTAGTAGTTCTAGGTGCAAGTACATTTGTTATACATAATGTTGTACATAATAATTCGTTGTTAATAGTTATTTACTACTGCGATTCTACTACCTAGATAGAATGTTTAAGTTTTAGGAGTGTTAATGATATAGTTTTTTGAGGGAGAAACAAAACAATTTCTTCCAATTCTCCCTACATTCAAATGAAAAAAATTCTGTAGCGTGTACAGAACAGTCGTAGTCAGTCGATCAGCTAATTAATGTAAGGAGGTAATGTTAATTAGTAACAAGCGCTCTGATTGTTTGGCAGACCACCAACTACTTAATACAATCATTCCGATAACGCCGACGTTTAGTTTTCGATTTCTATAGTTCCATTGCAATACGTACTTACCGTTGATAATGTAAAAGATTTAAAACAATAAAAGGTTAGTTAGGTTTTCCCAGTGACTACAGTGAGGGGTTCTTCAAAAAGGGTGGTAAAAGGTTCAGCGAGGCGTGCGTGATACCCCTGGTATTGCAAACGTCCATAGGCTATGGTGACTGCTAATCATCACGCAGGCCGAACGCTTGTTTGCCAATTTAGTGGTATAAAAATAAAGATATAGTATTAGAGTAGATTTTCTTTATAAACAATAGCGAAAACGCTAAAAAGCATTGGATGCGCAAGCGCCGAGAAAACGGCGGGAACTAATATAGAGCACCTTGACACATTCTGCCGATGCCGGCGAGCTTTCGTTATGCTGTCTCATGTCGAAAAAACATTGATGTTACACATGAAATACATTACTACATCATCAATCTGTTTTTATTAAAATTTTGTTGACTGACAACTTTTGAAGCGTTTTGTTTTAAAAAAAAGTTAAGAAGTTCTTGTTAGTGGCATAAACAATCAGCACGATACGAAGTTAAAACTATTTAATACCGTAATATATTACTATGTTTTTGTTACACAATTCTTCCTAATGATAAATTGCAATTGGCTCCGGAACAACCGCTAATAAGCAGTTACAAGAATAACTAACTCGCCCTACATATTCGGGAGCTTATGTCCCAAAATTGGATCATTAATCCCTAAAAAGATCATTAAAAAAATAGGTCAAGGTCATCCGTTAAAACATAAAAACCCCATCATCGACACCGGACCCATCTCGCATGGGATCGGCGGAACGTAACGTCGAGATCACATCCTCCCACGCTGTTAGCCTCAAAATAAACCAGACGAATGCTGGTAACACAACACCCGGCAAAATCACGATTCCACACCAACAACAATACCATCTATATATACACCTTTACCTTTGTATGGGGAGGTTGTCGATATAGATTTGATAGAAGTCCGGGGTTAAGTCAAGCACTAACACAGACACAAACTTCACTCTGTAGGTGTGAGTGGTCGAAGGTCGTTTGCTGGAGCAAGCGAGGTGGTACCGGCCGCGGCTCCCGATCGACTAGCTCACCACTGCTTGATATCTCGACTTCAGCTAAACATAGAACTCCCGCGCGCTACGGACGCAAAGCGAAATTTCTTCTGTGACGTTGCAGGTTATGCGAAAGTGTGCAAGGTCGCTAACAAACCTTGAAGGATCCTATCTTTGGTACGAAAAGTGCACCTACTGTACTGTACTAAATAGATTTGTGTAAGAGCTTTTTTTAACATTAAGATACTACATTTTGTAGACGGTCAGTTTCCAAAAAAAAGCAACTATTTTTTTGGTTTTTTCCCCATCTTACCAGAAATGTTCTGGATTAGGTAAACACCTACTCGAAAGGATGAGTCAACTGATGCGTAGGATACTGACTACTTGTTAAAAAACCTATTTTTAGATGTTCAATCATATAGACAACTTTTCATCTTGAACCTAACTTTATTATTAGTCGTGGTTCTGGTCAACATTATTGACCATTTTCTATTGCGACCATCATTTATTTAACTTATTTATGTATCCATCGGTTTATTTAGATTTTTTATGCAAAAAAATATATTTTCATTCAAGTCTAGACATTTTTTCAAGACAACGCGATTTGTTTATGAAACAAAGTCTGTTTAATTAACGATGTCGTTTGTAAAATGTCAAATATTTTTTTTATATATGAGCCAGTCAGAAAATGATGGAAAATTTTATTTACTTTATCTACAACTAGCGGCCCGCGCCGGCTTCGCACGGGTACGCTTGGTGACTTTCCATTTAAATAGGATATCGGAATTTAAAAATTATATAGGGCAGTGGATATCCCCAAGGGGTTAAAATTGGCTTAAAGGACATCGCATCCAAGCCAGTAAAAATCTAAAAAAAAAGGAGTTAAAATGGGGGATCATGTTTTGATATATTCTAAGGTATGAATAATTACTATCTTGAATTATTAACTAAATTTAATATAACCCTGGCTTTTTATTTAGGTATTTGTTATATGTTAAGAAACAATACAGGACAAGTACTTATCAAATAAGAAGCATGCAAAAATTGCTAATTTACAGAATCAAAAGTTTTTGGTATGGCTAGTTTATTTTTGTTTGAATACAATTATAGCGAAATTTGTTGACATTTTCTCTGATAGTTTGGCTGGATTCCACCAGGTCGTTGTCAGCAGTCTACCTGACACCAAGGCTTGGCTCTCAAGACCTGACCTTGCCAAATCCTCAACCAAGAGTCAGATTAAATGCAATTTTGGAGAGCTGCCACTGATATCATATCATAGTCAACAAACTTTTGCCTTTATTTTAAAATTACTGTCATAAACTTATTCAAAGAAAAGTAGATATTTGATAAAGGGAAAATAAATATTTTCAAAGTCCATGACTTATATTCGGACTTCCAAAAGTCTTTACAAAAGGCAGTTTCTCGCCGAAAAGTATAAATTTTCGTACTGGAACTAACTTTGAAATCCAATAAATTCTGGTTTTAACCTAACCTTGTCTATGTTATTGTAATCAGGCGATTAAAGTTGAATCTCAGAAGTAAGGGTGAATAAAAAATGTCAAGGCGTTTAAAGTGTAAACTGAGATATTACCCAAAAGCGAAAAGTCTTATGAAGGAGTTTCATAGTCAAGGACAGTGAGGAAATTTAAATATTGACCTTCCCTTCAGTTTAAAAACATTCCTTTGACAGTCATCTATCATGCATTGTGGAGTAGTCAGTGGAAACATTTAACATTCAGTATTTTTTTGAAACAAAAATAACTTAAAAAGTAAGCTAAATAAAATCAGCTCAAAATTTTGCTCTAATATTTTTAGAATTTTGTGAAAATTATCATGCGTTGAAAATCGTTTTTGCCATTGCCATTATACAAATTAAAAAAAAAAAACATAACTAATGAGTTCTCCAGCAAAACTCCTGTAATTTCCTGCAATATTTATAATCTCATACGTAAGTTCATGTCGTAAATCATTCGGTACAGGCAAATTACAGTTATTTAGGTAACGGCTTTTAATTTTGGCATGACGCTATCAAAATCAAATGTATCCAATGATTTATTTGGATCTCTCTGAGTAAGTACCGGTAGCAAAATTTTATGGTTTGCCAGGCGAATTATAATATTGATTAATGTTCTATTGCGTATAGTTCATAGGTACTATCATGTCCTAAATTTACATTGAATGCAATTATCAGAACGGAACGGAACGGAACGAATTTTTGAACATATTTTTTTTTCCGAATCTTTGAGTCGTGTTATGCAGCCCGTCCATGAACCTTGCTATTTGATGTGTAAAAACACATCAAAAGGCACAATCCTATTTGATTTGATAGCATTGTGCCTGCGATCAGCGAGCATCCCTGCACTCGTTCGCCCTGAATCAGTACAATGTTCCACCAGTAATATCTGAGACCGCACGTAAGTGGTTTTGTGTGGGTAGGAAAAAAGCAACTGCGGAGGTTTCTTGCCGGATTCTTCCCCATAGAAATAGGACTCCGAAACGGTGCTTATCTTAAGTAGAATAAAATATTTTGACTTTGGCTTTTTGGGTAAGGTTTAAAGCAAATAATAATAATAACCACACCACTAAAGACATATGACTTGTGGCGCAGGTGCTTAGTAACGATATGGAATAAACTACATCCAAGACCAGAAAGCAAAAAGATTTTTTTTTATGACCTTCCTTCCATTAGACCATTGCACGAAGTATTGTAGACGAGACGAGATTTTTGATAAATCACATCAGTGTAAGGACGCGTGTCAATATAATGTACTTTCTTAATTGCAATAATAATAACAAACAGTTCCTTACTCTTACTGTGGGGCTGAGTCAATGCATGTGTCGTGATGTGGTTGTAATTATTATTAATAAATAAGTATAAAGCAAGAACCAAACTGTTGACGGTGAAGCCATACATGATGCTCATATAATTACTTGTTATTTGTGAGTAGCATGTATGTTACGACGTAATTTGTTCATAATTTCTTTTTACTTCATATATTGTGACATGGGCTGTATCACATTCTCTCACCCTTGACTGTAAGCAATAGTATCTAAGTAGAAAACATGTTGATATAATTTTATAAATTACAGAATCTGGGGTTTCTTCAACAACATAAATTTTCCGAACCATTTGTGGTCGAGTCATTTTTGAGAATTTATTAAATTCATTTGATGATTTTAAGTACTTTTTTTCTAAGTTAACGGAATTAAGGTATTTTATTATTATTATTCAATATTGCACCAAAATTACTTTCAGTTCTGTTTTATAAAATATAATGTGTAGTTAAGATGTGGTTACAGCACTTGGTGACAGTTTATGGGATGCAGACTTACGCTTTGGCACATATTCAAACTGAAAAAGCTTAGCACCAAAAAAATTTGAAATGTTTCAAATATTTCGGTTCATAATTTTTTCGTGAAACTTTTGAATGTAAAATAACAACTGTGTTAAAAATTACTATTTTATTTAAAAAAAAATTCTTAAGACCATGTCATTGGTTTGTAGTATTCTATAAGTCTCGAAATAAATCAAATCCGTGCCTTTGAAAAGTTTTGTCACCAATATTACTGGTGTAAGATTTAGGTTAGTATTTAATTTATTCTCTGTTACAAAGTGGCTTGCCGTGGTGATTTGATGGTCAAGCGTCTCCTGACTGATCCCTTTAGCTTTTGGCCTCTGGGCCATTTCCATTGCTGTCTCCGCTTTGCTAGGAGGGAAGTCTGAAACCGCTTCCTTTCTACCTTCTATTTCTTCTGATTAAGTTCGTTGCCAGTCCCAAGACAGCCGTCAGGATGTCAGGGTGTCTGGGCACAGCCTGTGCGTCATTGCACAGCTGCATTATTCGTTGATTGTTTGATCAAAGGACGCTACTGTTGATCCTGGTGAACAGGGGTTGCAGTGGTGGGACAGAGTGGCGGGAGTGCCGCGAAAAATTATCCAAATACTTTTTTGGTATTTTTAAATCCAAGGAATAAATTTAAAAATACATTTTTTTGTGGATACAAAGTTATGGAATTAATAAAATGTGTATTTTAATCTTACTTTCACTGCGAAACTTATGAACTCGACTCGAGCGATTTTAACCGTGCCGAGTTGTCAAAAGTGAGAGGAATTGACAGCTATGATGGCAAGCATGCTTACTATTCTAGTTTTGGCTTGGTGCCTAGCGGCATATCGGCGCCTAACCGCATCATAAAGATCACTACCCATTCCATATTCCAATATACATTGAGTTTATCAAAAGTAAATAATACGAAATAATATATTTTACACCTATTAATAAAGTCGTTGAAAATAATAAAGAGGTGTCAGTCACTAGTTAACAGGATTGGTATGTTATTGTGTAGTATCTCCTCAAACAGCACTCTCCTAATTGCCCTCATAGGGGTTGAATTTTAAAAACCATTTCTTATCTGACGTCTAACGTTTTCCGCTTTTAAATCTTCCACGTTTTTCTTTGATGTACCAATACAGAACACGCTTATAGAAAAAAAAAACAATCAGAGCCTCGTGGATACTGGAAAATTAAAATTTTTCTCATAAAAAAAAAAGATTCTTATAAAACACCCATGACCCGTTGTGGCTATCACAAAATGGTGACATAGCATTCCGGTCGTGTCTACATTGTTGTGGCAAAGAAGAAAAGCCGTGACTTTTTGAGTTCTAATTGGTACAGACACTAGCGGATACAGGGTGACTAGGGGCTGAAGCCCCCCAAAAGCATCTGAGTTCTTATGACTTTCAGTTTTTACTTAGTCAAAACTCAAAGTTAGCTAGATCTAACAAAAGCATAAAAGATCGTTGTTTTTGTAAGATAATGAAATGTCCCCCTCAAAATCCGCCACTGGGTCTTGATATCTAGACCAAAAAAACCCCTACTGGAATTGGTTCTAATGTTTAAGTTGTTAACAGAGCCCATGCAGTTCCGAGAAATGTTTTTAAAAACACAAAAGGTTTTGAAATCGGTTTTTTAAAGTAAAAAAGAGCTTGTATTAAAATTAATAAAGCTTGTGCTATAAAGAAACGTCATGATGTTATGACCTTAAAAACAAACTTTTGACATCAAAAATAATATTGCAACAGTGTAGGCGGGGAGCGAGCGTAAAAGTTATCTCAGTTAGATCATTCTAGAATAGTAAGTGAGTATATTAACCTATATACCGATAAACAAATATGTTTTGCTGAACATTGAACCTTTGGCATAAGCAGGATCGAAAATTATTTAAAGACAATCATTGTCCTTTAAGATAATGTATTCGATATTATGTTTTATGAAGAGGTATATAAATTTTGTCAATAGGATCTTCGGAACTACTGACAGGACAAAAAATTTAAGCACTTAAATTATCGACTTACTTAAAACGGAATTTTAGGATGGACATTAACATTTTTGTTTGTAGTTATCACCTATAAAATCAATAATATTTTTCATGTTTTTTTTTTTGCTAATTTAAATATCTATTAATGATGTAATTTGAATTATTTGATGTAGTTAATTTAAATGGATAATGCTTCGATACTGTATTGGTTAAGACTGTAATGTAGGTTACGATAAATATACAAAATAATAACGTTTTAAATACATTTTGTCTCCGTAGGTGAATACAAAAATACGAGTGATTAAAAGTACTATCAATTGCAAAAAAAACCTGTTTTGTTTTACTGTTTGTGTTATTTTTAATATAAGGTTTAATAAACATTTTATTCAGATATTAACAAAGTTATTTCATTTGAATTCCACACGCTGACAGTAGTGTTTCGTTCTTTTTTACATATGGAATACTAGAAACAATTCCATTAGCAACATACTTGACGATATTGGCAAAACAAAGTTTCAGGATCTATTATTAAATCAAAGATTAACTGGCGCCATCTCTTGGTGTGGACAAACATTACAAGAATAATTATTTTGGATTGGTCAGCGTTGCTTTCATTAGTTTAAGAAAGATCAAAGAGATTCAAGTAAAAGAACACAGATGGTGTTGTAAGCGTCTTTGATTTTCAAGATCAAACGAAATTTTGTGATGAAAAGCTCACGGGAGATATTAGCATAAACGATGTACTTGCTTAAGATTCTGCTTTTTTCCAAAAGTCGAAGCAAAAAATAGGAGGTACAGTCAGATCTGTGTGTGTGTGTGCACACACAGATCTTTACAATTGTAGTGCGATGCTTTTAAGGGCGATTTGAATGATCCACAAACTCGGTTTGCAATAATTTTTCCCCTCCCTGCATACACTTAGTGATACCCATGCCTGGTAGTGTTTTTCAATAAAGGCATTTGTTATATGTTTCAGTCACTCCAACTCACGATTCTTGCTCACTCACTGTGCTTGTACACGTGGTAATGGAATGAATGTTCCTAGGTGTATCTTACCTGGAAATACTTATTGACAACAGGATCGTTCGCCAACAGGTGCTGAGCTCGGGGTTCGTCACGGCAGTACGCCACGTGCTTGTCGAATTCCCTCTCCATACGAAGCAAGGCTCGCCCGAGCATGCGCGGCTCGCCCGCATAATACTTTATGCCTTCTAGAAGCACCCTGCGAAGTAAAAACTTTATGGTGTGATTTAGATAAAAAAAACATGAGATTATTTTTTCGAATTTTAACCCCTACTTTTCGTCCTCTGATTTTTCGCCCCTTATTTTTAACTAAAGGATGAGTTTGTAATTTTAACTGTTTTGTAATCGTCGTAGGTTGCATTGTATTGAAAGCATTTTGTTCTGTTGTGTTAGACATAATTACAGAAGGTAAGAATGTAGATTATTTAGACGTCTTTTCAAACCCAACTCCACCGATCAAGCTTCTTGGCGATTCCAGGGCCAAAATTTGGGGGGAGGGGCTACACAGTTTACCCTCTAACAGAACTTACGACCTTTTTTTAGAAACGCTTTTATGGGTTCTGGACCTAGCTTACTTTAGGGTTTTGGCTAAGTAAAAGCTAAAAGTTCGACAGACTCAGACGCTTTTGGGGGAGACCCTCCTAAATCGCTAGTGATCAAGCCCCTCGCGCGATACTCAGTCTCATCAATTTGAAGAGAAACAAAAAGTATATTAGTAACTCATCCACCATTTATGTGAATATAGGTAATGTTATATACAGAAAAGAAAACTAACGTATTGTGAAACTCGCAGATCTGCCTGAAGTTGTTGAACAGGAGCTCTCGGTTGTCGAACACAATCTTCGGCGTGTTGGCCTTGTCCATGGGCTTCATGTACCTCTTGACCACCTGGGACATGTCCCTCCCGAACTCCTCCTCCGTTTCTATGAGCTCACGTACCACCGCCCTGGAAGAAACAGACAAGTTTTTAAACTTATAGTATAATATTTATCATCAATGTATTGGGGGACGTTACACTATCAATACCAAGAATCGCATGATAATATTGACAACGTAGGAGTTCCTATTGATTTAGCCCTGCATTAAGGCTGTATAATCTTGTGTCGCAGGTGCTATCAATATCACTTTCCATAAGGTGAACAGTCTGCTTGTTTGCACAAGTTGTCGCATAAAAAGAATACTACATCCAAAACGAGAAATAACACAAAGTTTCGCTTCCACCAGGATCCAAACTAGTGGCGGTACTGTCATACAAGCCCAAAAGCCCGGCTTTCCCTATCGAACCAAGGTAAGTTCGCGCTCTCGTTCATTCATTACTTTTCAAATCAAATAACAATATCCTTTGCATAGCATGGTTCAAAAGTATGAAGTGTAGATTTAAGAGTAATGAGGCAATAAGACATTTATCGGAATGAATTATAAAACTACAATAACGTATCTCTCGGCTTGCCCTATTCTAAAATTTGAGGACTGAATATGGTGCCCAATAAGCATGCGGGCTGCCTAGTAAGGATTTTGAGGAGGAAGAAAGGTATTTTGACGGTTTCAAAGAAATAATTTATAGTTTATTCCAATAAAAATGGTTTGACTTTGAAACGATCACAGGGCTGAGGCCAGAGTCTCAAGACATCATATAAAACGTATCCATCTGCCCTGGATCAGCTGGAACAGCCCACTCGTATTATTTACTACTTTCCTACTAGTTACATAGCTCACGTCATGCCATTAATGGCTACAGGGGTGGGTAGACAGAGGAACGAGACGTCAAATAAACCTACACATGACGCTCATGTGGTGAGACAATGACGCAGATGCACTTTTAATGACGTAGCACAGTGATGCACATGTTTATACTTGTACCTTTCCTTATAAAATTTGCCATATATTTATTTACGGTCGCAATTCCTGTCTGATGTCGCCAGAAGACACATGCAGCATAGGTGCGGCCAAAATTTTACGTTTACTTTCAAGGAAGTGCATGCACCGGTGTACCTGTCTAGGGGTGAACCTCATCCGTTTGTTACCACAAACCCATAGGGCTAACAACAGTTAATGGCCAATTTTAGTAGATAAAATTTAGCAATTTCTTAACTCTTACAATACCGTCTCATTTAATAGAGTAAAAATATCAAATTTTATTTAAAAAATCTTTTTAATAGAAATCCAACAGAAGAACTACTTCATCAGGTGATACCATAGAATTAATAAAAACCAAGCCAGGAACAGGATGTCACGTCATGATTAACATATCTTAATATGGCTGGTAATTTTCTTTTCCGATAGATGGTGCAGGAACTTCTTTAAACCTAAATTTAAATTGTAGTGACGACCTCGGTGGCGCAGTGGTGTAAACTGCCGACTGCTACGCTAGAGGTTCCGGGTTCGAATCCCGGCGGGGGCGGGACTTTGTGTTATTTGCAAGACGCATTGTTTCGCTTACCGGTCTTGGATATTATATTCTTATCTATGTAGTATATACCATATCGTTGCTTAGTTCCTGTGACACAAGTTGTTATGATACTTACTGCAGGGTTGAGTTAATGTGTGTTTCATGATGTGCTTATTAATATTATTATAGTGGAAAACTAACTGGAAGAATGATTTGACTGTATATTTTCTGGACATTCATTTCAAAAATATACCTACAAGTGACCAGCCCATAGTTCCTTTGAATTTTGAGTTGTTCAACACTGTATACACGAATTTCCAGTAGAAATTTTCTACGAAAGGAGATAAGATCTGCAGGAAACCGTTCAAAATATTTCACTCAAAACCTGACCACTCAAGCATACAACTCATTTCTATCAATCTAATAATATTGTTTTTGGATGGTTTTCCTGTCGGGAAATCCGCACCTTCGGAAGATGTTGCCGAAGAGATTCCTTTGTTCCACGGAATTTAGCTTTTAACTCCGATCACATGCCAAAGACAACAATGCGTGTCATGACGTACTGTGCAATGACGTCTCTAATTCAGTTTCTTTAACTTTAAATAGATTATTGGAATATGAATGCTTTTTGCTATGAATAATAAGATCTAGATTGTGAGCATTATCATATCGCTTTAGTCGCTTTAACTTGAAGGAACATTAATTTTAACACAATTACATACAACATAGATTTTTTTAGGGTACACTCGGTGTTGCCACTTCAGCACCTGCTAACCAGGACCGAAAATTATTTTTTAAACTAATGCATCTGTGCAATGAACAACAGGCTATGTGCCTAAATACTACTCTTAGGACTTCTTGTAACGAATTTCAGCAATTAAATAAATATTTAGTCTTTATTTGGACCTACATTTTGACAGTTTTTATTTCCTTTTTGTCGAATTGGTCTCATTTAAATAGGGAAAATTTACCATCGGAATCTATTCAGAATCTTATATACGGCAAATAACCCAGCAAGATACTTCCATAGTTTATTTAACGATTACATATTTTTATCGTATTTACTCTGGTGAGCAGTGGTGTAAACAGCCGACTGCTACGCTAGAGGATGGGGGGATGGGAGGATGGGGTTCGAATCCCAGCGGGGGCGAAACTTTGTGTTATTTGCAAGACGCATTGTTTCGCTTAACGGTTTTGGATGTAGTATTCTTAAATAAGTAGTATATACCATGTCGTTGTGACAAGACAAGATTCTTTAATCTTACGATGGAGCTGAGTTTATGAATGTTATATTTGTTATTGTTATACTTTATACTAAATCCCTGATGCTTCAGAACAGCAAAGTCCCACAATTACTATCAGAACGGTAGGCGGTTTCCTTTGACAAGTGAATTAATTCTGATTTGAACAAAATTAGAAGTTTTAGAGGTGTCAAATTAACAGATTTAATCAACATTTTGTACGTTACGTATTCAAATATAAATTAATCAACAATTTGAAATGGCACCAATAGCCAAGTGTCTCGCTAATTCTTAGGTTCCATTTCTTTAAAGCGATTGTCAACCACTTTGCAATGATAAACATATTATTAAATTAGTTTCTGAGTCAGAATATAAGCATGCTTGGAGATGCCAAGAGGTGGGCCAGTGGGCGGCGGCGTCAAGGGATTTGATGGTAGACCCAATAGAATGTATCGGAACCAAAAGCTTTCTATTTTTAGGGAAGAATTTATAAAGTTTAATGTAGAAAAGATATTGTTTGGTTTAGAAATGAAAACAATAAAGAATTGTGAGTTTGACCATGGAATTAACGGTTATCTATTAAGGTTAAGAATATTATTTTGAAAACTTAATAATAACTAAATAGACTAATAACTTAATAGAAAA
The DNA here is from genome assembly GCA_949316135.1 of Choreutis nemorana. Lineage (NCBI taxonomy): Eukaryota > Metazoa > Arthropoda > Insecta > Lepidoptera > Choreutidae > Choreutis > Choreutis nemorana. The sequence continues at coordinate 10,845,389 of OX438598.1, read as the reverse complement.
TAAATTATTAAGATTAATAATAAAAACGAGTTTTATTAAACAGTCTCGACAAAAGCGACAACGATCACAGGTGCCAAGTAATGATATGGTATAAACTAAATAGATAAGAATACTACATCCAAGACCGGTAAGTGAAACAATGCGTCTAGCAACACAAAGTTGCTTTCCGCCGCGATTCGAATACGTGACCTGTAGCAGTCGGCTGTTACACTACTGCACCACAGAGGCCATCTTATAACGTGGTTTTATTTAAATATATAAGTTAGCTTCGGAGACTAGCGTGCTTGTATACAGGTGTCTGTGGATTTATGATATATTAAGATGATCTTTGTTGAACTGTTAATTATATTTCTGTTTGTTTTGTCAATTCCAGAGAGTCATTTGGCATTCAGTGCAACCGACGTTCCCCTTTCGACAATGAAAATGCGATATATTATTACATAGAGAGGTGACACTGAATAATTCTTGTAGTACATGGTTTTGGCAAAGGAATGAGGTGCGCGTGCGCATACTAAAGGACACTAACGAGACAACTGTTCAAATAATTGGGTATGAATTTGATTTACGGCAGGTAAATTTAGGGAAACAGCAAAATTCGTGTGTCTTCGATACGTCCTTAAGTTGTATAGCATAAGGGTTGATATTGCATTTGCTATTTGAAGCTTTATGTGTTGGCTTAATACAATACTGTAACCTATAATTTTTGGGGTAAGGTTTAATTTGGCTCGTTTTTCCAAATTGCAGTAAAGTGCATTAGTCTCGGAGAAGGATTTATATGACCAAGGAAGTAGTAACTTGTATAGGTTTTACAATTTTATTATTAGAATGTGTGAGTTTCAAGAATTATGATTTTATTGTTCATAAAGGTAAATACAGCTTAAATGTCATCCACTGAAATTACTGCGTTTCGGTGACATGAAATATGTTTTTTTTTTTTGTAGACATTTTAACAGATATAAGAAAAAAAAAAACCTCATCACGACACACACAGTGACTCAGCCCTGCATTAAGATAAAATCTTGTGTCGCAGAGACTAAGCAACGATATGGTATGAACTACATTAATAAGAATAAAACATCCAAGACCGGTAAGCGAAATAATGCGTCTTACAAATAACCAAAGTTCCGCCCCCGCCGGGGTTTGAACCCGGAACCTCTAGCGTAGCAGTCGGCTGTTTACACCAGTGAGCCACAGAGGTCGTCAAAAAAAGATAAACTAAATGTTAATACAGCTTAAATGTCATGCACTGAAAGGACTGCGCGAACTTTTATACCTTTTGATGACATAAAACATGTGTTTACATTTATGAAATGATGGATTTTATCAGAAAACTTAAATAATACGGGTTTTCCATCAAATTATGTACTATGGTTCCTTCTTCAATTAAAATTTGAATTAATAACAAACTTATTACAATGTAATAAAGGTTATTTAGAAGGATTTATAGGCAATAATAATATGTTATAAGTGTTACTGAATGCATAAATCATTGAGTACTAGAGGCATATAATTAATACACGTTAATTTTCTTGGCTAACTAATTAGATAGATGCAGAAGTGACTCGACGCATTTGAAGAATTTAGTTAAACTAGGGGTCGTTTCGTAGTCGAATTTCGACTTTAACCATAAACAAAGTCATGTCACACATGTCATGTGTCATATGTCATCGGATTGTAGTTTGTGTTATGTTTTTCAAATCAGTGGCGGTACTGCCATAGATGCCCGAAAGCCCGGCTTGCCCTATTAAACTAAGATAAGTTCGCGCTCTTATTCATTCATTAACAAATCAAACGACTTTCTTAAAGCCACCGAAATTGTGGTTTTGCTGACATGTTCGCAAACTTCTGAGTGTTTTGCTGACCTCGTCCACGCCAGCAAGTCCACAACGGAAGTATGAAGTATATCTCTCGGCTTGCCCTGTACTAAAACTCTAGGCACGCCTCTGTTTCAAATGACAAATTACGACTTTTCTGCATTCCATGTTTCCATGTAAACTTCACTCCGCTTGTCTTTCACTGCTTCGTAAAATTCATAATTATGTAGAGGATAAAGATATATGGAAGTAATTTAATTAGCTGCACAGGTTTATCTTATTGACAGTTGGAGTGTAGCTAGAATTATTATGTTGAAAAATTTTAATTTGTAGTAGAAAATATTGTATTTGAATATTGAAAAAAGCAACTACGGAGGTTTCTTGCCGGATTCTTCCCCGTAGAAATAGCATTCCGAACCGGTGGTAGTAAAAAAAAATGACGATTTGAAAGTGCTTATTTTAAGTCTATTCGAATAAAAAACATTTTGACTTTGACTTTGACTTTTCGTAAAAATGGGTAACAAAGTTCGTTTTAAAAGTGAATTTCAACTTGTCAACCGGTTACAATTTATATAATGAGAGGACCGGCCGGCTAATGGCATCTTAATAACGACAAATCATGTCATTCATTTCTCAAAATCGAATAAGCCGTTTAGGATTCAGGATACACATTCGCATACGTACATACGCACTAAAACATTACCCTCCTTCTGCGTCAGTCGGGTAAAACAGTATTACCTATGTCAATTCTGTATGAACAAAGCAACAATACTCAAAAACCCCTTATAAATGACATATGTCACATTGTCAACCCATCCATTTCACTTTCGTCTGACATCTCAGTACCTATATTTGTGAATGAAAGTCTGCATTTATTTTCGTGTGTACGTTTTTTGACAGCTCACCTACTGGGAGATAAATACTTGGAATCTAACTATATATAAAACCACGCGGGAGACACCAAGGTATTCTTACTATGCGACTGTTAGAATCTCAACTAGAATCACCAAATGAATTCAAAGAAAATAAATTCTTTATCACTGTCATATTTTTTAATCAATAACAATTGTATCGCTGTTAGAGTATTTTATTTGGTTTGTATAATATGTATAATAGAAAATAAAAATAATATTGTATAAAATCTCTAATAATAATAACCACATCACGACACACACATTGACTCAGCTCTGTACTAAGATATAATATCGTATTGATGAGGAATTAAGATTATATGGTATAAACTACATAGATAAGAATAAAACAACCAAGACCGGTAAGCGAAACAATGCGTCTTGCAAATAACACAAAGTTCCGTTCCGGCTGGTATTCGTACCCGGGATCTCATAGCGTAGCAATTTTATATGGCTGTCAATATTGAAATAAAAACAAAGACCTATTTCTTTTTAAAAGATTTTAGTTAGTTATTTTGTAAACTAAATAAGTTATAAAATAAAACATTTACCGAGACCGAAACATTAAAACTTGGCAAGTGACCGCTGAAATAGCTTATTACTATAATTTCTTAATTTCAACATATTTCAAGTTTATATTCGTATTAAAGTCGGAAATGTAACTCAGGGAAGGATTAACATTTTCTGAAACAAGGAAATGCGTTGACGGTCAGTTGATAACATAATTGTACAAGACGATGAAAATTTAAACGTAAAAATATTAGGTCGAGACAATTCGCAAGTCAAGATTTCCTGGAAAGATACCTTTTTGAGGTTATGTCCAAAATAGCGTCCGCGATTTGGTGAAAGCTGGCGCTTTTTCGCAAAGTAAACTTACTTTTTAAAAACTCAAAGACGTTCTCAATGTTTTAAAGCAATAATCCTGAAATACCTTCTAATTTTCTCCATCTGTCATTGTGCCACAAAGGACAGCTATCCAATTATCTAAGAAAGTTATTGAAAAAAGCTGTAATTTTTACCTTTCATTTCACTAAGCATTGTAGTTAACTGCCTCAGTTTGTCAAAAGGAAACAAATTACAGAATTTAAATATTTACTTTACTATGTTCTTTTCTTCGTAAAAAAAAAATCTCAAGTTCTCTGCCACACATGTAACAACATTTCTTTTTTATGTAGGGACTAGTCATCATCAACCGAAAAAACTCAACTACGGGACTCTTTTTATACAACCTCCCGGGCAAAGAAGCAGACGGTTTACTTGATGAGAAGTATTACCGCAGAAGATTGGGCCTTAATGTCTCAGAACCTACCTATGTCATTATCGTCACCCTGTATTCGTGACTGCTGGACATAGGCCTCTCCCGGCTTCGGCTCTCCTCATAAACTGCTACCAGCCACCACCTTACCTTGCGTATATCCTCGCTATCCCTCATAATACCAATGTAGATATTGTTAAAAGGAGTACTTACTGTCTTCTAGCTGCAAGCGCAGTCTGGTCGCTTTCTCTGCTCTGTTTCTCTTGGAGGACTTTAGCTGGCACATATCCTTGTCTGGTCTTCATCTCGCCTCCATCCACATCCTCTATCACGCGGACCAGCCATCTGGAAGGAGGAAAATATTGCTTTTTAACCGGTAATAAAGATGATTTTGCGACGTCTTGCAAGTGCCTGACTGACCGACAAATAAAACTGACTGATAATTTCGATTGTTAAAAGCATAAGCAAATTATATGTTTATCACATTTTTGTTAAATCTAAACTGAAAGCCAAAGTTGTATATTAAATGCTATTACTGATGTTTTTGCAATAAACAATGCGACATCTTGCAAATGGCTGAGTGGCAACTTTTGTTAGAAACCCATAGAAATTTGACTAAAAATATATAAGATTCAATCTTTCATAACGACTTTTTTTCGGGGAAAGTATAAAGTGTGTGAATTGGTTTACATTTGTATCACATGTGACTGTTTTCATAAAACTTTAATCATAATTTTAGGCATATCATACTAAAACCACACTAATGCAACAGTATTCAAACTAAAATAAATTACACGTAAACATGACCCACATAAGTTTAATATCCGACGTCAATCACACATCAACCGGAACTTTTAGTGCTTTTAAAACGTCAATCCGGTCTAGGAAGTGACGTCACACCGGTCAATGGCCGGTTGGGCTATCGGACGTCTGTAAAACTGTCCGGAAAACAATCAAAATCAAGATAAAAGAGACTTGATAAATCTTAAAGCATCTAGGCTGGATGCCAAGCAGGTTGGGCTGTTAATAATTTTACGGTCTAACTACTGTTTGCCTGTTGCTTCACTTGTTTTTTGCTGTTTAGCATTAATACGAGAACGAGTAATTTTTTCACAGAGTTTCTTTTTAAATATCAAATTAACGTAAACTAATCATGTTTATTAGTTGGTATTTTTCATAGCTCCTTGAAAGGTTGTGGGCTTAGGTGTTCATTAAAACAATTTCATGTTAAAATAATGGGCGGCAAACGATATTTAAACAAATTGACAGTATTTTGTTTCAAGGCTGTCGGTCGAAGGTGTTGAATATTATATTAGAAACGTAAGGTAAACAAAGTACTACTATACCCCCTAAAGGCCCTGCAACCTGAAGACTCGGGGCTAGGGCTTAACTCGTACCTACACCTTTTTTAAATAATTAACTCAAAAAAGCGCATGTCAATCATGAAGCAGTTTTATTATGGGCTATGCAAACTCGAATTTTTAAGCTTTAGTTCCTCACGTTCATTTATATTTCTACAAAATTAAAAACATACAAACAAAATCTTTAACATTACTAGAGACGAAAAATCCACTAAACAGGTAAATAAAATTAGGCCGACGATTTCAAAGAAATGGCCACTATCGTGAATATGTAAAATAAAAATTCTGTTTGGATTCTGAAAAATCATGTCATATATTGTCCATGACATTTACAGATATTAGGGGAAATTTAATCATAATTTTTTGGGTAATAACTTAAAAATAACCTAGGGTTTTCTAGGTTATGAACAGAAAAATGTTTGCGCAACGAGTGTATAAAATATACGAATACAAGGATTAAATTAAAAATACAGCATCTTATTTAAATAAATGACACTAATGACACGCCTCAGCATTTCAGCGACAATTTTTCGGTCTCGATCTCGACTAAGTTGGCATTGGTCATCGAGACCAGTAGTATAAGATACGATTTCCAGTAATACAAGGTTCGATGGTTGCCTCGACTATCGAATGTTTTATACTGAAATAATTGTACTGTTGCTTGCGACTGCAGTTATAAAGTTGTGAAGTGCCTCTTACGGATTGATGAGGAATTAAGATTGCTAAAACGAAGTTACTGTAGGCTATACAACTAGATAATACAATTTGCATTACGTTTAATATGATAGTTATATGCACTTCTAAATTATAGGTTAGCGCAACATTTTTCTTTTCTATGCATACACTGCATGCTTATTTCAAATTAAGTAGTTAAAATACACACGAAAGGTAAATCGGTAATACAGAAAAAACATCACGATTACAATTCAATTTAATACACAAATAAAAATAGCGAATAAAATAAAACCTTTTTTCCTTAATCCTTCTTAAAACATTTTTATTAGCGTTATCTAATTTGTAGCAAAATTATTAGAACTCATGATAGATGTAATGTACGAGTTTATCAAAACGGAATAGGGTCTTTTTGGAGGTTAGCATATCATAATGTCGGTTAATACTACATGAAGAACATTAGATTTAATTTAATCCTACTTATGAAACAATCTTTTGATGTTAGACTTCCATCAAAACCTTGTGTTCATTATTTTGAACGTACAGGCGTCCATGGATCAACTGAACCTGTTGGGACCTTACCGTTCTTAAGTCGTACAGCATAAGGACTGATATCGCACTTGTTTTATGGAGATTTATGTGTGACCGTCTGTACTGCGTACGCTTACTGATGCAAGTTGTAATGCAAATCGAATAAACATTACACAACTAGGGAACTAGGGAAGTTGTGTACACAACTAGGGAACTAGGGAAGTTGTGTAATGTTATACGTTTTTATACTTCGTTTATTTTTGGATTTTGACATTTAAAATTAGGTAATCAAAAGTTTACTTAGGTCAGGTTCGCTTAGTAGAAAATATTGTATTTGAATATTGAAAAAAGCAACAACGGAGGTTTCTTGCCGGATTTTTCCCCGTAGAAATAGCATTCCGAACCAGTGGTAGTAAAAAAATGACGATTTGAAAGTGCTTATTTTATGTATATTCGAATAAAAAACATATTGACTTTGACTTTGAATAATTTCCAATTTTGTTGTCATCCAAACACATCAGCAATTGAAGACTAAAACATCATGATGTACCCCTGTCACAGTTGCCTGCCTAAGGTCGATCTAGCAGATATTTTTCTTCCTTCAAGATGGCAGATAAAGGGTTTTTCATCTCTTCCCCAATTACATGTTCAATCTCTCACACAACCTTTACACATTTTATTAGGTCTGCTTATTCTATCATTTTGAACTCTGCTCCATAAGATCAAAATAGGTTCATTCGAATAGGAGCTACGATGCCACTTACATACAAACACGTCAAACTGACATTACTTGGGGATGACAGTTAAAGACAGTACTTTTGAGGTTAGTCGTGCAATCAACCGTTAAAATTATAGTTTTTGTTATTCAAACGATCTCCATCAAGAGCACGCAATAACAATGACTATCTAAATCTTTTCTAGGAATATTTGCGGCGAGTGGGCAGAATAAATCGCATGTCCACATACCAGCTTGTTTGTTTTGATTTTATTTGTGTCAAAACAAAATAACTAGGTTAGTTAGAAACGATTATCCAAAACTATTAATAAATAAGCTAAACAAATTGAATTTGTAATTGTAAAGCTCTAACATTAATAATTGTACGCATTATTTCTGGCCAGTCCTTATTTGATGGCCGAAAATCCTTTTTCAACTCAAATAAAATTGAAATTGCTGTATTAAATTCTCTCTTTGTTTAAACCTATGATCTTAATTTTTATGCTTGACGGCCCTGTGCATGTGCATTTTACTAACACCGTCTTTGTCTCGCCTCGCAGATAATAATAATAATCACATCACGACGCACACATTGACTTAGCCCTGCACTAAGATAATCTTGTATCGCAGGCACTTAGCAACGATATGGTATAAAATACAAAAATAAGAATACAACACCCAAGACCGGTAAGCGAAACAATGATTCTTAACTATTTTGTTTATTTGTTGTTTAGTTACAACAACAGATGCTGGTATTTATTCTTTAATGACCTCTTTGATTTATTTTACATCAGATGCTGGTATTTATTCATTAATGCTCATCATGATTTGCTTATTATTTGAACTAGTGTAAGCGCTGTATAAGTAAAGAACTTAGGAAAACGTTGTTCCTGTGATAAAGGTTTTGCTATGATTTAGTTCCTAGATAAGGTAGAAGTTGCTCGGATCAGCAACACCTGCCACTGCACCTACTTTCTTCATAATAAAATGATTAAAATATGGCGGAATGTATGCTCATACCAAAAAAGCTAATACTCGACGTAGACGATGAGGACGTGGAGAACGTGGTAGCTCAGTTTGTTACGTGGCTTGGTTAACCGACCGACCCGACCCGACAGCTCGAGGGTTCGGGTTGCCGTAAAGTTGTAGCTGCCATGTTTCTCAATGCGTCCGGATAGTGGCGACAAATTTGCAACCTCACACTGGGGCTCAACAGCAACATTGGAAAAGCGGTGTGCAGCAAGCACCTCTGCCGACCCCTCTCGAGGGACTACAGCGTGAGTTTATGTATATGTTAAAATGTGTGTAAAAAACTAATACAACCAAAAAAAGGTCAGACAAAAATAAGGTCGACGATGTAACGGCTCATAATAAAGATTAGCGAAGGAAGACGCGAAGATTTATTACAGTCGTTTGTACTAAATACTGTAATTTATTGAATCGTCAACCTAATAAAAGGATATCGCGTCAAAGATCTTATAAACCTCGTTTGTCACATTTATATTTCGAGTCGTCCGTTCTATTTTCAATTGTCAATCACTTCCTTTTTTAAATATTGTGACACACAAACTCACGCCCTCGACTGGGGTTGGCAGAGTTGCTTGCTACAAACCGCTTTTCGTATGTTTGCGTTGAGTCCCAGTGTGACAGGTTGCGAATCTATCGCCATTATCAGGGCACATTGAAAAACATGGGAGCTATAACTTACGGCAACCCGAGGCTCGAACCCTCGACCTGTCGGGTAGGGTCGGTCGTTTATCCAAGACACGTAACAAACTGAGCTACCACGTCCTTCAATATTGTGCCATTTGTCGAAAAACATGTTTTATCATTCGTCAAGAAACTCGCGCTGTAATTAATCCCTCGAGAGGGGTTGGCAGAGGTGTTACACACCGCATTTCGCATGTTTATATCGAGTCCCAGTGCGACAGGTTGCGAATCTTTGTTATATTGTATTATAGGTTTAAGTACCTACAATTTTTCTTGCAACTGGTGAAAACTACTTGCATGACGCGGTTTCGCATTCGAGAAATCCCTTATAAAGTTTAGGAAATAAACGTAATTTTGTAATTTATTCCTCCTTTTCGACTTATTGTGGTCACCGTTCAGGTTAACCAAATCAGATATGTCAACTTGACCCATAGTGGTTACTGTTAGAATAATTATAACCTTAATTTTTTTAATTATCTGAATACAAATTAAAAACTAACCGACAAAAGTAAACTTAAATTTTGTCATCATTAATATAAGAATCCGCAAATATCTTCACAGAAGTGGCACCGCTTTGAAAACTTCAAATCTAGACAAGTGTAGGAATATTCTAGTTATGCTAGATTTAATTTTGAGGCTATTAACCGTTTTCCCAAATGCACTGACAGTTTCCTGACTTCCAAATATAAATTGGAAATGTCATGAGGTCGTTCAACTCAACATTAAATATAATTCTTAGACATGGCATGAAAATTAACCTAATTCGGTAGTTGGTTAAAGAAACTAATTAAAAACTTATTTTACTAACATAATTGAACTTTTTTTAATTCGTTTATTTAAGGTACTCGATGTATTTCTGTTTGCTTGTTTTCTCATGAAATTGTATACAAAATAGTTAGAAATATTAAATGAAACGTTTTACTTACTCGAAAGACAAACCACAGCACAAATTTGAAAAAACAATAGAGATATTAGTAAAAGCACATAACTTTTATTTAGCATTCACTTAAAATTGACATTCGTCATGAGCGATGATCCTGGCATCAAACTAATTTGAAAAGAGAATTTTAGGTTAACATGACACTATTAAAGAGAAAAATATATTTAGTGTGGTTTATATGTAATAAATATCGGTTTGGATTAAAAATGAGTTTAATAGGCAGCTTTGAAAACGTTAAATTTAAAACTTGCTATTCAGGTTTTCAATCATTTTTTTCACATGGCAATGATAAATGTTAGCTTTCCATGAAAGTGGGCAATGGATAACAATTTGTCACGCTTATTTGAATATCACAGAAGCGGTTAATATTCAACTTTTATTAACATTTGTTAGACATTAATTTTATAGTTGGCTACATATTTATGCGTTAGTATCCTTGGTTTGACAATACTCGTAATACTTTGTAGAATATACAACCAGAAATGAAAATGGGCGGGTCATATGATGCGAGATTTTTTTTATTTTCTAAACGATGAGTGCTATGGCCTGGAGGCCTTAGCAGGTTTACCGTGGCTATCGTTCCCTATACAATAGATCAGGCTGTATCATCTTTATTAAAACAGTACAACATGACGAAAAGCATAGGTACAATCACGGACGCGCACGCGCTACCACCGGTCGAGTTTTGCTTGCAGGTTTTGCGGTTAGGGGCTCTCATACTATATTTGTGAATGGATGAGATTATCATACTTTTAAAACAACATCATGATTTCAATGAATGATTTGATTCCTTTACCGTCATTGGTAATAGATATTTACTACGGCCAATTAGGAAGGCGCTTGCGATCCAACCCCTAAAACGTAGTATTATCGCGTACAGAGGAATTTCGAAGGCAAATAATACTCCGTTGCAGACCCCGACTGTACGACCGCCATACCTGTCCGCCTCCCAATCGAACCTGACCTTGAACAGATCCTGTTGGGAAAAGTATCGAGGGACATTTGGAGTTTCCATGTAGAGGCATTTCAAACCTTATGAAGGCAAGAAGAAACAAAACCCTTAAGTCACCCAAGGGTGCCTCTACCGGCTCAACCACGAATTTCTAGAAGACAAACAGAGTAAAGTAGTCACGAATACGAATTTGTTATGTGTGTGTTGTTTCCAAAAAAAAAAGAGGAAAACAATACATCAGATGGGAGGACGAAAGCATTAACTGCCGGGCCAAAATGGGGGAGAGTTACATGGGATAGAGCACACTGGAGGGAGCTGGAGGTGGCCTCTACCGTAAAGCATACTGAATTGCGGGCCATTCTTTAATATAGGAAGCTACAGCGTATTGATTTTAAATTTCATCAATGCATATTCAAAAATTAAGGGCGTATCGATAAACCATTAATTATTTGTTATCTCTTTAGTGTTTTTGCCCTCAATTTATGGTTTTGCGTTGGTAATGTCTGTAGTAATGTTTTTTGTAGTAGAAATCCTTTAAGCGGGGAATACCTACTAAGCAGAACTAATGTTTCGCTTCATCTGATGAAAACCAAAGGGACATTTCATGAATAAACAGTTATAACGTTAAACACATTGTCAACCTCGGTGGCACAGTGATGTAAACAGCCGACTGCTACGCTACAGGTTCCGAGTTCGAATCCCGGCGGAGGCGGGACTTTGTGTTATTTGTAAGACGCATTGTTTCGCTTACCGGTCTTATTTATTTAGTATATACCATATCATTGCTTAGCACCTGCGATACAAGATCTTACGATACTTAGTGCAGGGCTGAGTCAATGTATGTGTCGTGATGTGGTTATTATTATTATTATTAGATCTTAACACTTAAAAACCGTGTTCATATTTACACGCTTGTATTTCTCTTGTTGTATAATGAAAACTAACTAAAATCCACTCCGTTTTATTTATAGTAATAATTCGTTAAATGTTACAGTTTTAAGTCCGTAACAATACTGCTATGATTTTTATGAACTCTCAAACAACAGCCATCGTAAAAACTCAACGATTTACTGGCAGTAATTTTTAAGCGTACCTAATAGTTCCGGTACTGGTAGCAAAAAAAAGGTGTTCAATGATGTTTTAATTATCAAAAAAACTTTTGTTTACCGTTTTTTTAAATACATTATGGAGTTTTTTCTTCCACATCGCAGTATCGTTTACTTTCCAATATTAACCAAGTTTAATTTAGTTATAGTAACAAAATAAAGTATAGCAAGCAAGAAGCAAGAAGGCCGTATGTATTTCACATACTGCCTTCTTGTTCAAACCTCGAGAGTACCTATGTACTTTTAGACAGTACCTTTATACCTTTAAACATGAATTTGGTGTCAGTAAAGATCATTGTCCAATAATCATTAAACCCTAAAATCGTTTTAGTTTTTAATAAAACGGACCTCTTTGCTAGCAAGTTAAATTTTCACTTTACATGTTTTTTTTAAAGATAAATTTTGACATTAACGAAACCTCCAAACCATTACGATTCGTTGAGCTGACAGACAACAGCAATACAAAAATTTGCATTCAACTAAAAAATTGACACGTAAAAGATTATTTAGTTCATATTTGTATGTAAGAAAGTTTGTTTCGCTGACGGTACTGTAAGCAATTTTGTTTTGCTGACGGTACTGTAAGCAATTTTGTTTTGCTGACGGTCCTGTAAGCGGATCGCGGACTAATTTTCCTTGACCGCCAAATTGCGGTGTCCCGGTGAACGATACGCTTTCGTTAGACAAACATTTTAAACCTACAAAAACAATGTGGTTCAATATTCTCAGACGTAAATTCTCACCAAAGTAGATTTTTTAAAAATATATGGTACAAGAGGAATTTTTAAATAAAAATTGTCATAGTATTAAATTTGGCATGGAAGAAAACTATATGACGATAAATTATTTTTTTGTTGTATCTGTGTCTCCTTTTATTGTAAAGTGATATTAAAGGAACGCATTTTGTATCTTTTGTATTGTAGTTTCATTAAACATTTACTATATATTTTTGCCATGCCCTTACAGGGTGCCACACGTATACCTTATTTATATTAACATCTTTTGTACTCATTGTAATGTGACAAGCAAAAAATAATTTGAATTTGAAACTTTTTTTTTGACTTTTTTTTCCGGACACACCACTCTGTCCCACCACTGCAACTCCTGTTCACCAGGATCAACAGTGTCGTCCTTTGATCGAATAATCAACTAATAATGCAGCTGTGCAATAACGCACAGGCTGTGCCCGGACACGCTACCGGCTGTCGCGGGACCCGCAACGAACTTCATCAGAAGAAATTTGATTTGATGGTATAATTAAACCAATAAGATAAAGATTTCCCTTATAAAATTGTAAATTAACTACGCATAAAGAAAATAAAATCAATAATAGAGAAAATGTATAGCTTGATTTAAAATAATTGAAAACGGAAAAGTGATGGACAAGTATACGCAAAATGTAGTTGATGTCTGCCAAATAGAGCGCGAATGTTCCAGAATAAGTGTTTTGGTTAGAATTAAAAAATATAGGCAAGTATTTCTGTGAGCAATTGAAAACTTTAAAAAAATCCGAACTGATCTCTGAACTCTTCTTTTTTTTAAAAGAGACTTAAGTAAAAAAAACTTGATTTTTATGAGAATTGGCTCAGATTTACTTCTCTTAAATTGACAGTGTATTTTTTTTTCTCAAATAATTTGAGTACAAAACTTTTTGTTATCCTGACTTATATTATAAAGTTTGTAAGGATGTATGAATGAATGGATGTTTGTGACTCTTTCACGTAAAAACTACTGAATGGCTTTTAATCAAACTTTATAATAATATCGCCTTTACTTCAGAATAACATATATACTAAAATTTATAGATAGTCAAAGTCAAAATGTTTTTTATTCGAATGGCCATAAAATGAGCACTTTCAAATCGATTTTTGTAAGAATTGTCCAAAATATAACGATATGTCAACTTATTAAAAATCCTATTATAACCATTTTTGACTTCGCGGGCAAAAGCTTGTCTATGATATTTACAATCTGTTATTTTCTATTATCTGAGGTTAATTATCTGAGGTTATTTTCTATTATCTGAGGTTTGAAAACATCCAGATGTCATTTTAGGCATGGAAAGAAGTAAAACATGGCTGCCCGCTGGGTACAGTGTGTGGGTGTCAGTAGTCATGTTAATATTACTAATTGTTTGTAAGATCCATTTTATTTTTAAAAACCCGAGCCAAGCCAATTTCTCTAGCAACCTAATTTGTAGCTTCTCCATTTCGTAAATCATTTTAGTATTTTTTTTTTGTTTTTTCACTTTCTCTGTCGGATTTATTAAAATAGAAATGGAATTAATTTTTTTTTACGCTTCAACTTGTGAGCGGTATGAAGCTAATGATATTTAAATTGGTTGGTATTAGCAATTTAAATGTTAATTAGTAAGAAGCAATTACAATATAATAATACCGTATTATATTATAATTTTTGTTAGTACACACTTACCTATGTGTTACTAGCGACCCGCCCCGGCTTCGCGCGGATATTATGCATGTATTATATATAAAAACCTTCCTCTGGAAAAACTCTTTAAAAAAACCGCATCAAAATCCGTTGTTTAGTTTTAAAGATCTAACCATACATAGGAACTGACAGCGGGAAGCGACTTTGTTTTATACTATTTCAAATTCAAATTGGTCATTGCTTGTCACATTACAATGAGTACGAAAGATGTTAATATAAATAAGGCATACGTGTGGTACCCTGTAAGGGCATGGCAAAAATGTATAGTAAATGTTTAATGAAACTACAATACAAAAGATACAAAATGCGTTCCTTTAATATCACTTTACAATAAAAGGAGACACAGATACAACAAAAAAGCAATAGTGAGGCTTCTTATATATATACTTGAAAATCCTTTGTAACACATCAGAGACTGTTATTGTCCGTATGGAGCAATACTGCGAAACGATTTTATCGTTAAAAGGTAATTAAATCACTTTTCTTTGTTAAAAAGACAATGGAATCAGTCAGTAAACAATTGTTGGCAACCAAATGCTTTGAAAACGCAAGTTTGTTATGAAATCATATTTGATTAACTAACGTGAAATCCTTTTTAATACAATATCAAGGGCAAACAAGCACATGTTGCACGTGATGGAAAGTGATAACCGCCTATTGACGCGACATTACTTTTAATATCTTTTAATATCTTCGATCGCTAAGTGTACCGCCCATTTGCGTCATTTTGCCCATGTAGAGGCAATACATCATTATAGACGCGCAGGGTCCTCTCCGAGGTCAGGAGGTCCAAACAACCACTCTAAAGTTACTAAGCGCATGACCGATCTTCTATGGAGTACTATTCCTATATAGGAATAGATTCACCATTTTTTCACGGAGGTTAAACTATAAACCTTGCATACCATCGAAGTGTTGGATGAATGAATGAAATAATGAATCTTAAATAGTCTTAATTTCATGTTTTGAAGTAATACTTACGATATTTACTTGAAAATTTAACGAGGTGAAACTTTGGATTTGGTAGATCTAGGTGCGAGATCGTCTGTGTTGGTACCACCTTACTTTCTATTAACAACATGAAGCAGTTCGCTGTGTTCGGATTTGGATAGGAGAACCAATGTTATTACCGGCACGAAAGGTATAACAGCTTTACTTCTACATGGGCAACGGATTGGCGGTACTTTTCGCGTTCTCAAATCAATAGGCGGCGATATCACTTTCCAAAAGGAGAATCTTTTGCTTATTTACTCATGTTGTTTGTAAAAACTTCCTCTTTGTGGACCATTTTATTCAAGGAACATGATGGACCTTTCGCCACATTGTTTTTTAAATCAACTTTTTGCAACAAAAAGGAGCCACTGTCAAAAATATTAATAGGAATAAATACATCTAATTATGATCACATTAAAATAAGTTTGTTTACTGTTGACAAATCTGTTGTTATTGTAAAGTCATTCTGTAGAAATATAGGTCAAGCTCCCTATTAATCTTACGAGTTAAATTGACAGCGAAAATATCGTGTGTTAATCTGTTAACTAATTGTTAATTTATAGTTAATTTGTCAATTACATTGTGGTCACGAGACAAATTTAAATTGGATTGCTGTAATTACAAAGAATTCAAAACTTGGGATTATTTATGAACGAGATTATTTCGTTTGAAAATGATTTACTAGTATGAATGACTGAACTATATACTAATTAGTTGTAATTAATTAAATACGCTATAAAAATGTGTGAAAGAAAAACAAATGGATATCTACACTAATAGGAATTCGATTGTTTGTTTGCATTGAATGGGCTCCGAAACTACTGGATCGATTTGAATAATTCTTTCACCTTTAGAATCCTACATTATCCTTGATTGATTGGCGATTGAATATTCTCAAAATACCAAAACAACCCTTGCGAAGGGCTGTCCGCTAGTTTTTATATCTACAAAACAGAAATATTTTTACGATTTGACTTATTAATTACTACATAATAGATAGCGATTATTTATTAATACTTTAAATAATCATGCTGTCATTTGAGGAATGTATCCCAATCTTTAGTTTTTAAGATAAAATAGGTGATTTTCTATTACATAACTTATTTTAAATAGGTTATTTTATGTAACACATTTCCAAGTGACATTCCTTGTAACAATTATTTAACGTCGCTTTTCGTTGGTGGAACTATTATTTTATAGTCTTCGGTTCGTTTCGTTTAATGTGCTGAAGATCTTTTTGTTTGTCTGTCTATTGGTCGTGTTTAGTTTTACAATTTTGACAGTTAATTAGGCAAACATTGACGTTTAAAACGACAAAGGCAACGTGAATGCGAGGGTTACTCAATTGATTAATTTAATTTGGATACTGTTATATTAATATAAATTCGTTTCAAACATTATTATAGAAATGTTAAATTACCTTAAAATATCAACAAATATTTTTGATATTAAATAACAATAAAAAAAAAACACTTGGCAAATAAACTATTTGTTAAGAAACAAAGCCACAAAGCTAAGCTAGATCTTCTAAATAAATTCGCATACAATTCGCGCTGGATAGAAATAAGAAAATTGGGTCAACAGCAGGAATAATATTTCACAATTATGTAACAACGTTATGTAATTAACGTGTAAATAGAAATCCAATATATAACACACTTTATAACGCGGTCACAGACGCGATTCATTTATATTACATGCTTGACATAGAGTATCAAGTTCATACGAAGATGTTTTCCAAGTTTTCCGTCGCTCCGTAAAGAATCAGTTTAATGTTATAGTACACACAGTGGATAGTGTCGACAGATTCGCAACCTGTCACACTGGAACTCAACATAAACATGCGAAAAGTGGTGTGTAGCAAGCACCTCTGCCAACCCCTCTCGAGGGACTACGGCGTAGTTTATGTATTTATCTCATTTTGAGTTAGTAAAAAGTGGCTACCATTTTCAGAGGGAGAAAAACATTTCTACTAGCTACATGATATACTGATAAAGATCCGGCCAAGTGAAAGAAATATCCATTTAAATGTAGGGGAAGGTAACCCGAAAAAAAAAGTCGTGATTTTATTTTACCATTTTGTCGACGTGGTAAACATACCTATCCAAATTTCATCTTTCTAGCACTGATTACACATGTAGAAACTATAAGGGTTCCGGACGTTAGCTACGGAACCCTATAAAGGGTTTAAGTTTTCATGAATGAGGTGTCTTCAAAATCAAGAAAAAAGATTTTAAAATCTACGTACTTGCGAACTTCTTTATTAAATCTGTCAAAGCGATTACTTCCAGGGTTATCCCTTTAAGCATTAGTCCACCATCAGCGCATACCACATGCCTATAAGCTGCTACAAGCCACCAGTAAGTATCCCAATTAATTTTACATACCTTTCCCCACTGTCGGTTTTGGTGGTCTTTCCTTTGGGGTGGTTTTTCTTAGGCCTGACAGCCCTCTTGTGCTTGGCTACAGAGGTGTCCAGGAGTTCAGCTTCGAGATCCAGCTCAGGGTCTTGAGCTCGTATACTCCTGCAGGAGGGGTCAGGGTGAGTGAAAATGACCGCTATTATACCAATACCAGTGGGTAACTGGCTTTTGTAGAAGAAAAAAATTACAAAAATTCTGGCAACATTTTTAAATGGACAGAAGAAACTGAAGGATTAAAAAAAAGATTAAACTAAACCACGTAATACCGAATCCTCTTGAAAAGAGTTGCACCTTTAAAATAGATTTCGTTAAGGATATGATAAATTATCCATACAGCCATCATATAAGATCTTCTTGCATGCGTCCTGTTACCTGCCAGTAACGTGCAAACCTTTAAGCCATAGTGTTTATTTCAAAGGTTATAAATAATTTCAATCCGTTAAATGTCTGTCAGTTGTTTGTTTTTACGGCAAGGTGAAACACAAAAGGTGCTTAGCTTTATTAATTTATAGTGGTCACGCGCGGGTGTTGTTTTTCCATCAATCACACCGTTTGACGCGCCAGGTGGCGGGAAATATGACGTTGGCGTAACTCAATGTCACGGCCTCACATCCGGTTCTAAATTTCTGCTGTGATTCATCGATTTCACCCTCTTTTAAGGTCTTGGTGACGTGATGCTTATCTAGAGTCCTTCAGAAGCAAATAAAAAAGTAATGTATAATGAATTGCCCACTGTTTTATTCAAAATCTATTCTGAGATGTAGAATATACAAATAAATATGTAAGCATTTATTTCATTGCAACTTTTTCGAAAAAAATCTCCGTTTATAAAAAGCCGTTTTTCAATAGGTATTGTTTTTGAATCTAAATCTAATGATATAATGTCAAATCGTAATATGGCCACATGGTGCTTATGATTTTTTCTGTTAGAGATCCATACCAATGAGCGAATCTTGTAAAAATTAGAAAAGAACTAAAACCTTTTAGATTTGCTTTAAATCACCCTCTTTAGGTACACTGTGATTATAATTAATGATGATTTTTGCAAAATTACAGTCACTCGCGCGTCGCAAAGTAATCCAAATTTACCAAGACAACCAACATTTTAAAAATAACACACCAAAATTTATATAAAATAATACTACGTCGTTACGTTCTACGGCAAACAGAGAATTGTAAAAGAATCAATTTTGTTTTATTTGGTACACAAACAGAATCCAAAACGGGTCAATCAAATCAGTAGGTTTAAATAGGTAGGTAAGTATGTTTTATCCTAAATTAATACTAATGGGTGTCGCGGCAAAAGTTAATATGCAAAAAAACTGAAATAAACTATTCATGGATTGCAACAAATTAGTGTTGTGCATTTGACTGGTTGAGGCCTGATGCACATTGCAGCTGACTATGCATCGGGTAAAGTTGCATCAATTAATTTCAAAGTAATATTTCCTTACCTCACTTCGCCATAAAATCATAGCGGAGGTATGCTACAGGCGTTATAGTGGAAATCTATTGCTATCAATTATAAAGGTTTAATAAGACTAATTAACTTAAATGCCATTAAATTTGAATTAAAAGCGAGCATATTAGCTTTGTCTCATTATGACTGAGAAAAAGGGAAAACCTAAAGGAATCTGTTGATAAATCACGCAGTATTCAGTGGCACCACCAATGTAAGATCTAAGATTATAGAAGCTTCATCAGTTCATAAAGTAAAATTAAAACCTTGGTTTTAGGGCTGTTTAACACTGGAAAAATTATATGGGTTATTTATCTTAGTATTGGTTTTCCCAATTACGTCACGTCAGATCTGGATGTGGTCGATTCCATTAATTTGATTGCTTGGAAGATGCTTGATCTAAACCATTTAATTTACGAAGAAATCTTTACGGTTGTAGTTCTCAGAAATTTGTTTTAAGAATCGAAATTAATGATGGTACATATGGCCTTCGAGTTCCTAGCATCGTTAATGGAAGATTTTTGTCCCTATAGCAGTTCTGTTCAGTCCTTCTGTTAAAGTTACGCAAAGACAAATTAGGTTATATAAAAAATTGCCTTGAGGCTCAGATTTACGTTACAATAACACCTCACTTGCATTTAAAATAAAATTGTATAAAGAAAATTCTTAAACTTTTTCGTCCAGGCCACCAGAAAAAGAGCTTTTTTATTTGTATATAAGACTAGAACTCTTAGTCGGTATTCTGCTAGGTTTAAAGAGTAGGTAACAAGCAAGAGTGACTTTGCAGTTGTTATCATCCATGGACTACGATAACTTCTAACCTTAGGTGGGTTGCATAATTCTATGCTACATTTCGACGTACAAAAATAGGACATCAGTTCATTGATGAATCTATCGAACCGTCAATATTGCATTTGTAAACAAATGAAACTTAAAGCTTCTGTGATTGTTCCACAATTTGCAAGTAAGACTTTCTCGGACTTATTTATGCATTCTGAGTTTGATAAATATGATGAGAGTGATACTCAAACATAGTAACGAAAATTTATTTGTATAATCAATACAAATCCATCTCAACACAATCAACCTTCTATCTCAAGCCTTTTCAAAAAACGAAATAAATTTCCATAGCAGAATTCATCTTAAAGAGAACATTAGCTAACAACTCCGTGATTGTAAATCAATCAACGCGAAAGGTAGGTTTCCAACTTATCCATGTTGCTTGTGTGAGCGTGCTATTTCAGTGCGCCCCAGAAACGCTGTGACGTCATCAACGACACCAATCCCAATGGGGTTAGCACCATCACCCCACAAGAGCGAGACACACTATTCCAGTCATACCATCTCACAAAGACCGTTGGACCAAAGTTGTTAGCTTCATCAGGTTTCTATATCTATATTGTTTCTTACATCGAATTCGCTAAGAAAAATGATACCACACTAGACCAATATGCATGGACACGTCTTATCACAACTACAGCTGAACAGTCATCGTGATATGGATTGACTTTACCATCTATCTTCTTCGTGTCAGATTTATGCTCCAACATTTCATTGACATTCGAGAGGTGTCAATCAACTTGGGTGAATTGGGGCTGTTATTTTTACTTCGCCAGTGGGCTCTTGACGGTAGCCGTTTACCCTATTTTTGACGGTAACGAAGCGTCTGCTACAAGTTCAGCTTCCTCTCTTTTAATGGTCTCTTTTATGGATTCAGTTCTTTTGTGATGTCGTGTCTGTTTTGTTGCTATTCTAGGAAAGCAGTTCAACGGTTTTGTCGGCCATTAATTTCAGTCCAAAACAGTTGCTATTTTTATATTTTCGATTCAGAAACGGCGTTTATTCCTAATAGTGTTTAATAATCTCCTTATTTTGTCTGACCTAAAGTGACTTTGTAGGAGTGAGAGCTACTTCTATATTTATTTATTTTCCTAAATAACACAATCAGAATATTAAAAGTCCATAAATTTAATTTGGAATTTATGATGTGTTGACAAACGCCATAAAATAAACGAATAAAATTGTATTTTATGTCAGGAGCGAGGAATTTGATATTTAAGTGACTTCTTTTAAATGACATCGAATTTGTGTACAGGTTACAATGCCAATATAATGTTTTATTTTTATCGAGTACATTTTATATAATAGTTCTTCAAAAAATTATAGGGACCGAAGGAAAGTTATCTTTAGTCTGACAATGCGTTGACGCTTTGGGATTTTTATATCCTGACTACAAAGAAATTGCTTATATTTTTAAACATCTAGGTGGACTACTCCCATTGCTAAGAAAAAAGTAAGTTTAATTTGACTTTCGTACATTGTTTTTTTTGGTTACAAAT
Source organism: Choreutis nemorana (assembly GCA_949316135.1). NCBI lineage: Eukaryota > Metazoa > Arthropoda > Insecta > Lepidoptera > Choreutidae > Choreutis > Choreutis nemorana. The sequence continues at coordinate 10,823,757 of OX438598.1, read as the reverse complement.
TTACAAAAAAATATTTTTGTAAAATGAAACTTAACAATTTTTTTAAAAGTTTTAATCGTTCACAAACCCTACAATTAATAGCTTCACCATTTCCGCGGTGAAAAATTCCAAGCAAACTAAAGAGCATCATCAAACATGAGGAGATATTAAAATAAATAGCATTTTTTATCATGAAACGATTCGTGGCGTCTTGCCAGGGTAATTACAACTCTGTATTGCGTTCAGATTAAGGATTACATGATCTTGATAGAACCAGTCAGGTGTTCGATTTATATATCTGTACCACAACCTAGACATCGAAAGTGGCCTAGACCTGACTTTTGAATTAGATAATACTTTGTATAAATATACTTATATGCGTACATTGATATGTCTTAGGCTTCGAGGTGAAGTGACTTACAATTTTTCATGTTTCAAAATTAACTCTTTTTTTTTTTTTGTAAAAGCTATATCGAAAAATATAGTTTTTGTAGTGAGAGTAAAAGAAACACATGTATTTATTTTATTTATTACAAACATTTATAATACAATCTATTAAGTGTTATACACAATGTGAAAGAGCGAGAAAATAAAAAACGAAAAATTCTAACAGTGTTTGCAAGCGAAGCCTGGAGCGCTCAAGTGTACACCGGCGGAACAAAAATGAATGTATATAAAAGTTATCACATAAATCCATATATTTCACAACAATTAATTATAATACAACATAAAGACATAATCATAAAGCGGGATATATACAATGAACGGCGAATATCTGGTTTCTTCCCAGTTGCAGATCTTGGTGGCTATCACATGGGTGCTAATAATACATTCTATATGTGGGTACGCTAAATACATAGTCTAATGAAGGACCTCTCGTCTGGAAGAAATGGTTCTCGTATCTATAAGCACGCCCCCTGTACCTGAATCAACAATGATCATCATTACGTATCACTAGATCACAGTGATCTGGTGTGATGATGTTATGTCTCTTGTTAGCTTGATGAGTGATGGGCGCTTCGACTGGTGCGGTGTGTGTGTGCTTGATGACATGATATTTGTTAGACGTGGAATTTAGTGATGCAAGATGATACGAAAAACAAAACAGGAATATTTATGGTGAATATTTAATCGTTACGCAAGCCGGTGCAATGACCTGGGCTATATTTATATGGTATTTGTCTATGAGGAATGTTCAGCACATCATTATAATCGGAACGCAGTCTTGACATATTTTGAAGACATTATGAATTATGATGGCAAAGTTATTTCGTGATCGGGTTACGTTCAGCGTATGGGCGTTTAGTATTTTACGTTTCTCCTGTTTAAGATCGGAATAATGATCAGTTTCGCAAGAGGCAGATGTCTGGTTATTTATACTTACATTTACGTTATAGTTGAATGAGGGCGCGTCTGTGTAAGCTAATGCATATTAAATGATTACTCACTTGGCTCCAAGAGCGGCTTTGGTGTCGAGGACCTCGACAATGTCGCCGGCCTTGAGGGATACTTCATCATCAGCCGCGGCCGTGTAGTCTGTCGAGGCTACCACCACATCCTCCACCTGGGACAATACAACGACAGTGTCAAAATCATCATGAAACAGATATATGAATCTAGTCTAGGGTATTCTGGTCTATAGAGTACTTAAACATAGTCTTGCAGGTTTCCACTGAAAAGCGTCAGTGACAGAATAGTTTAGAGAGAGCTGAGCTGAGAAGTTTTTCGTTTTTATGATGTTACTATTTATTAAGTGTGTTTACGCTTAGTTACTTTTATTTATGATTTTAAGGTTTTTACCTTTGAAGGGCTTCGGCTACAACTAGATCTAGATCTGGACAGCGAACGCGATGGATACCGTTTATAACTCGGCGTGTAGTCCAGACTGCTCACCCGACTTCTAGTGTTTTCTCTATCTAACAGCACACCGCTGCGCCGCCGAGACCAACCGCAGCCAAACCGCGTGATCCTCTGATTGTTACTAACGTTACTATAGCCAGTAAACTTCTCCTCATCTTCCTCATTATTATCAACCACGAGACAACTGTACATTTGAAACCGATGCGCCGTCGGTTTACTCAGGTTCAAGGCGGAAAATACGTGTAACGGCTCAAAGTGTCTGATACCGTTTTCGTCGAGGACAGTGTAAGCGATTTGGCCAGTCAAAACTGCACGGCTCGCTTCACGAGGTACTACAGCTTGAAGGCCTTTCTTAATGATTAACAACGCTCCTGGATGCTTCTTCCTCTGGAAAAGAAACTCTTCCATAGCCAGGCTGTTCTCTGGTTGAAGTAAACTGAGAGGGACATCATCCGACGTCATGAGAGCAGGTTCTTCGGGGACGATCATCAGAGCAGCACTCTCTCGAACTAGATCCCTTAGTTTAGGATCTGTGCGAGCTAAGTCTGGATCTGTTTCTAATTTACGTAGCGCCGAATGAAGACTTGGCGTTTTCTCTGCAAGTTTTCGCATTACAGTCAACCTTTTTAAAATGTTGACACTCGTGGGATCAGCTGCAATCTTTGACAAGCTTTGTGTATCGTTTACTACAGCTAGCAAGCTTGATGCTACGTCTCTCATACCCAATATTTTTGCAAGTCCTACCGATTGTACAATTAACTCTCTCAAGTCTTTATTTTCGCCTTCAGATGTTTGTAACATCGTTTCTACTTCTTTACTACTTGCCTCTTGTACTGCTAACACAATGGCTTTCTGTAATGTTTCAGCAGCTTCATGGTCTGATTTGACAAATGAAATAGACTCCGATATGTGTCCTAAAACGTGCTGAAGTAATGAAGTATTGTTTTGAGTAATATTTTTAAAAGCTGGTCCAAGTACATCGTTTTCACTGCTCAAAAATGTACTAAACTTTTCAATTATCTCTTCTTCAGTCAAGGAATGTTTTCGTAAGGAGCTGTTTACAGCTATTTTGATGAGTTCAACTTTGGGCTGAGATGAATTTTCTAAAATCTCTTCAAAAAGTAATTCTTTATCTTCTTCTTTTTGCAGTATTTTAAACATGTCTGCTACGAATTCTTCATCGATCGCTCTTCCCAGGATTGTGTCGATTGACTTCAATATTAACTGATATTTTTCCTTGTTATTTTTATTGCTGTTTTCTTCAAATTGTTCTGCCGTTACAAGTGCAGCTAATACTGCTGCAGCAATTGAATTTTTAACATTTTCTTGATGAGCAGATTGACCATTTCCGTTACATCCTTCTTCCATCTGTATGTCTTGACGTTTTTTATTATTTCTTCCTTTTTTGTTGTCACTAGAATTACTAGAGTTAAAACTACCATGATTATCACGGATTTCAGACTTTAAATGAGCACTCATTTCTATGATTGACTTTATAACATCCATGAGTTGATTTGCAACCCCATCTTTTAAACCATAATCTACTACGAAAGCTTTAAGGGCTTCAGCATTTTTTGTTTCGTTTAAAACAACACTTATTGCAGGTAATTCAGCAGGGACTTGTCTCCCAATAGACATACCAGCTTCTGAAAGTTGTCTCAACATATTTGTATCTATACTAAGTTCTCCCTTTGTTGAAGTGGTGTCGTTTGGATTTGTCTTTACTTTCAATAGTTTCAATTCTTCAGGAGTGACAACAAAGCTTTGTACTGAAAATTCTAGTCCTTCTTCGCCTTCTGTTAGGTCAGGTGCCACGAATTTAAGTCCCTCCGGCGTTTGAACAATTTGTCCTGGCACAAAAGTAACACCATGATCATCAGTTTCTATCACTCGACCAGGGACAAACCGGGGTCCTTCTTCTGTGTCTACTACTTGACCAGGTACGAATCTCGAACCTTCATCTTCCGTTGAAATAACTTGTCCGGGTATAAACGTGGGCCCGGCTTTAGTTTCAATGATTTGTCCAGGGACGAATCTGGGGCCATCTATGGTATGGATTGTTTGTCCTGGAACAAATTTAGGTCCATTTTTCGTGTTGACGACTTGACCGGGCACAAACTTAGGTCCTTCTGCTGTGTCTACTACTTGTCCAGGGACGAACTGTTCTCCATTTTCTGTAAATACTATTTGTCCAGGTACAAAAACACCTTCAACCATCATTCCTGGTACAAAGCGAGATTCATTCGTTTCACTCTTGACAAGCCGACCGGGTACTACTTTTCCATCTATTTTTGGTATCTTTGAGCCAGGGAAAAAATCTATTCCTTTGGCGGTTTGTACCATGTGACCAAAAACGTACAAAGAATCTTCAGATAGTGAACACGTTTTGATATCAATCGGGAGACCCATCGGTGTTCCTTCAGTGAACGTTATATCTTCCATTTTTTTCGCTACGGAAAATTCAACATGGCCGTCAGCTTGGACAATTGTTTTTCCGGGAATAAATTTGTCACCACTTTCGGTTTGAACTACTTGACCTTCGACAAACTTGGGCCCGTCGATTGTTTCAATTGTTGTGCCAGGCACAAAGGAAAGCTCGCCGGTGTTTGCAGTTTTTGTGATTCCAGGGACAAAACTGGCTTCACCATTTATACAAACAGTTTGGCCAGGTACGAATTTAAGACCGTTTGGTGTCGCAATACTGGCTCCAGGTACGAAATGTAACTCGTTATCTTGTAGTATCGCTTGTCCTGGCACAAACTGCCATTCATTGTTTATTTTAGCGTTTTGTCCAGGTGTGAAAGTAGTACCGGTGCTTTCTGTAATCACTTGGCCAGGTATGAACTGAATTCCGTCCGGTGTCATTATTGTTTGTCCCGGAACGAAAACATCTTCAGAGCCATTACTGATTATTTTTCCAGCGACAAATTTGAGTCCTTCTTCAGATAACACAGTCTGTCCCTCAGTAAAAGTATAGGCATCATTTTTATCTTTTATTGTTTGTCCACAAACAAACGCTTCGCCATTTGCCGTTTGCAAAACTTGTCCGGCAAGGAAGAAGGGTTCATTGTTATTTTCATTAGTTACTATATGTCCAGGTATCAAAGCTGGGCCACTGGGCGTATTAACACTCAAACCGGGGACAAATACTGGACCCGCTGGAGTTTCCACTGTCTGTCCAGGGACAAACACTGGACCTTGAGGCGTATTTAAATGTTGACCTGGTATGAACTTTTTCGCTTTATTAATGTCAAGTGTCAAACCAGATATTTTCGCAACTTTCTCTCGTTTCCCTTTTTTGATATTTTTGACCACTTCCGGCAAGTTTTCTAAAGTTGGCAACATATCAATTTTATCACTTTCACACAATTTTTGAGTTACATTTATTGTTTTTTCTAAACTTCCTTCTGACAGTTCTTTGACAGCATTCAACACAGTTTCTGACGGTTGAGTTTTAATAGGTTTTAACGGATTTACGCAAGGAACATTCTCTAAAGCAAACGAAACTTCACTTATGTTATTGTCTATTTCATAAATTTCCGCCTCGCAGTGGTACGGGGTTATTTTTACCGGTGTAGGCAGCTTAGTTATTTTTGGAACGATAGCATCGCTTGTAATTTCCTTTTCAAAAACGTCCCAATCCCACGATTCTACAAGTGGATGCATTTGATCTCTCCACTCACTACTACACAAAACGATACTTGATTTAGATCGCATATGATTCACATCAAAATTATTGGCTGAATATGTTTTAACGTCACATTTTTCATGCTTCATTCCATCCAATTTAGCTTTCTTTGCGAGTCTCTCCTGGCGGTGCTTCTCTTCTTCTAATTCTTCAACTTCCGCCAACTTTTCTTTATTTTCAAATATTTTTTTCATAGATGACAACCCTGCCGTTCTTTTCCTTTTCTTCTTTTTTTCTTCCATCTCTTCAATTTCTCTCTGTCTTAATACTTCTGCATTTGGTCCCTCACCTTCAAACATTTCAATATCCTCAGTAAAGTCTCTAAAGTCCATCGACACACTCCGCCCTTGCTTAGTTTTTATCAACACAGTATCAGAGTCCTTAGCAAGCATTACATCTCTGACGTCACCATCACGAACAGCTGCTTCCATTTGAGCTGAGAACACTAAGCTACACCTTCGCTCCTGAACCGTGTACACATAACGTTTTTCTTCGGTCACTTGTTTAGTCAATAACATTTCCATCAAAGCTTTTTGTGCTTCCGTCGATCCGTCCAATATCGGAAAAATATATCTGTAGTCCGGTAACAACTCGTGTTTTCGATTTCCATAATTGATTTCAGGAGCATAGTGATGCGGCCCGAGTTCGCCTGATACGTTTGTTATTTTGCATTTGGTTTTCCTGGAACCGGCGGTGAGTAGAACTGGAATGTAGTGGTGTGACGGCAGCCCGTACGACTTGCCGGTGATCCTGCAGCAGCGCTTGGCGTCCGCCGGCGAGATCGGGCAAAGGAGCGGGAAATAATTTGGTTTGGGCAGCCCCCTGCTGCGCCCTGTGATCCTGCAGAACGACATCGTGATCGAATCACGCTATCATAATTGTTGATACCCTCGTCGGTGTGTTGTTTGTTGTGGTGCGGTTGCGGGAAGTGAGGACGACTGGTATGGCGCGCGAGGTGTACGCTTGGCTCGGAGGTGGCGGGACGACTGCCGCCCGACAGCTTTCAGCGCTGCTTCGGCGTTTCGCACCTTCGCGGAGGCAGACGGTGTGCCGTATTTTTGTTCCGGTTACAAGTTATTTATAAACAAAGAAAATGTACTTTATATGTTACGCTCAAGTAAATGGCACAGTTAATTTGTGAGAGCAACGAATCCCTGAAAATTATTAAATGGATGCGAGAACGAGCTTTTGACTTGGGATTACTCGACTTAATTTAAAGTGTGTTACGCGCAGCAAACAAAGTAAAGAGAGTTAATTCTGCCAAAACATCTTATGTCCGATGTTTATTCGAAGGATCATTAGCGACAGAATCCAGTTGAAATTTGACGACCGGACGACAAAAAGTTCGAAATTCGCAGAAGCGTATGTTTCATCTTTCAGTGTCTTTGTCAAGGTGGACGGGAATACGATTCTACCATTACGTAGGAAAACAAAAAAAGAAATGATTTATGAAAAAAAAAACAGTGAATTTTGCACCGTTCTACCGGTAACCTCGTGAGACTACAGAGATAGTAAATTAGATGCGTAGACCTTGGCGTAGTGCAAGACATGAAGGAAAATATTTATTTTCGTTGTCGCTGTTAGTTCAGACAAATGACAACCAGAGCTCGCCTTGACTCGTATAGCTTTAAATTAACTTTCTTATGCAATAACGGGACCTTCGCTTTCTTTCTATCATCGGGCGATATATTTGCGATGCTACTCCGTCGACTAGCAGACACTGCGTTTGACAAAGAAAGATGGAATATAATCAACACAACCGCTGAAATTGAAACAAATTTATTTAAATTTAGTTTGTTTAGCTTCCAGCTGAGATTGATGGAGGCGAGGTACAGCGTGAGCAATAACAAATAATGCATTCTTAAATAAACTCAAGAAAACTATTTAAGACGAAACCAAAGTTAAAAATACTCTAAGACATAAAAACTAAAGGTGTGATAAATTGAATTTTTAAGACATACTTTTCAATGTGCTGCCAATTCAAAAAATCAATACGAAAAACCATGAAAAATTTAATGAATCACGGAAAAACAGACGAGACAGCAGTGATTCACACAGGGAAAAACTAAAATAATTTCTGTTTGGGTTTTTAGTTTGACAATTGACCAAACTACACCTGGTATCCTCTACGATATACTCTGAAGATGTTAAAAAGAAAATTATTGTATTAATATCAAAAATCAAAATCAAATATTTTTTTATTCAAATGGAGTTTTAAATCGTCAAAATTCTTTTTAAACTACAACCGGTTCGGAATGCCTGTCTACGGGGAAGAATCCGGCAAGAAACCTCCGTAGTTGCTCTTTTCAATATCAAGGATGAATACTCGAAAAAATATACCGACAGTTGCTACGGTATAATAATTTCAATTAATTAAAACAAAAACAGAGCAACTCGTATGAGTTGTCGAAATAGAACTTAAAGAAAACATTTATATAAAAGATCTGCTATCAGACGGTTTTATTTTAAATCAATGTAAAAAGTTTAGTTTGTTTGGTTTAACTGTACTCGGAATATCGAAGCGTTCCAAGAAAATTCCTCAATTAACTATTACTCTTTTTGCATAGGTATATAGTAACAATTTTTGGGCCTCTGGGCTATTTCAATTGTCTCCGCTTTGCTGGGAGGGAAGTCTGGAACCGCTGTATTACTACCTCCTATTTCTTCTGATTAAATTCGTTGCGGATCCCAAGACAGCCGGTAGGGTGTCCGGGCACAGCCTGTGCGTCATTGCACAGCTGCATTATTAGTTGATTATTCGATCAAAGAACGCCACTGTTGATCCTGATAAACAGGAGTTGCAGTGGCGGGACAGAGTGGCGGGTGTGACTGAATTACTTATTTTGTATAGATAAAGGCAGATGGTATAATGGTATAAATAAATATTAAGTGACGATGTGGCTGAAGGAGCAAATTTGTTTAAAGATATTTAATCTCTAATAGAAGCCATATTGTAGTGCCCGGGATTTAAAAAAAAATTAATACTTTATACATAAGTGCAAGGAAAACATCGTTTCATCAGTTATTTCTTTACCCATTACCCAGACAGGTAAGGTTCGAGTCTCGGGTTGCCGTACGTTGTAGCTGCCATGTTCCTGTCACACTGGGACTCAACATAGACAAATGCAATGCGGTGTGTAACACCTCTGCCGACCCCTTTCGAGGGATTACGGCGTGAGTTTTTATGTGTTATTCTACGTACAGATATTTATATGTGTGTAGATTTTTTTTAATTCTCAGTAAAACCCAGATACTTTGGCATAAACAATATGTCAAAATGTGAATAAAGGTTGACAAGCACATTGTTTGATGTCGTATTGTAGTTTTGAGTAAACCAATCCTACACTGATAGTATACATTTCAAAGAATACAGAGCGAACTTTAAATTTGCAAATAAACCAAACGGGCGGCTAGACAAAATACCTATTTAGATTTTCCTAGAATTCGCTATACGGTTTCACCCGACTGCGCCTATAAACAAGGTGAAGACGACAACAGTGAAGACGGATGTTTGTTTTCTGAATGTGCTATTTGTAACTAAGACATGGATTATATCCTTTGTAAAAACATCGCAGATCTTTCCATCTGTAAGAAAGCAAAGTTAAAACAACGACAAGCATTTACAAATAGGTCTATATTTATTGTTATAAAGTGGACTTGCCCAGATGGGCAATATGGGTATATATAGATATATATAAGAGTATATAAGAAACAAATACTATTTATTTTATATAAAACTTAATAAAAGATTGGTTGTCAAAGTTAAAGAAGCAAATCGTCTTAAAATTTACTAATTCATATTATATTAGCTAGATTCTTTACAGCTTTACACAGCTGCCCACACGAAAATTTCCCGAAAAAAAAAAAACATTTCCCCGATCAAAAAAAGTAATTTAAACACCTAAAACAGACCTTTCAGCTCATAAAAATAGGGTTTAATTTGCTATAAACCTGTAATTTTTTTGAAAATTTCGCAATAGTTAATTCGTTTACACACGTCTTTGAAATCTATTGTTTTTTTAGTCCTATTCTATTGGAAATAGAGTGCAAAATAGGTTTTTCCTACAAAACAATACAAGACATCCGAACCCATCTTTCGTCGGGTTATTAATAAATACCTCCTTTGTAGACGCCACCTATAGCAACCGTCACTCATGCAAGCGTTTGCTAAAACTAATATAAAACGTTTTGACAATTATTACAATGCCGTAATAATGCATTTTTACACTGTCTCCAAGGGGACGAGGGGGAGGGAGGGGAGGACGTGGTAACGCAATTTGTTACGTTCCTTGGTTAACCGACCGACCCGACCCGATAGGGCGGCTTGAGTCTCGGATTGCCGTGCATTGTAGATGCCGTGTTCCTCACTGTGCCCGAACAGCGGCGACAAATTCGCAACTTGTAACACTGGGACTCAACATAAACATGCGAAATGCGGTGCCTCTGCCTACCCTTGCCTTACATATGGGCCTTGAAGGGAATTAAAGCATGCTTACGTCAAATTTATTTTACACACGTTTTATTATAGACTTTATCCGCGTAGAAATCGTACTTTTTTAAAGGCAATAGTAACCTATTTCTACCTTGAAATTGTAACAAAACATCCAAATATTGCAGATTAAATCGAATGAGTAGCTTCACAGTTTGTCCGTATTAAATTGTTTATTTTCTTTTTCATCTCTAACAGAGTGTCGCCTCTAATGGCCGATATATCACATGCCCTAAAATACAATCCATTAGTCATAATGCAGTTAATAAATCCAAGCAAGTATTAGACAGAGCCCTTTTTAGAGTTCCCTATCGATATCGCAAAGGTATAAAACCATATAAATATTTATATTAAAGGTAGACTTTCACTTAAAAAAAAAAAATCTTCAAATAATTATATACCTACTTGACGCTGCGCTTCAGCAATGTCCATACGTTTTTTTTCTGTTAAAGGAAAAAAATCTGAGGTGACTCTAAGCTTCATGTCAAATATCTAGTCTTAGCTGTACGTTGTCAGTCAGCTCCATGATTTAATAATTATAGATTGTGGTCGAAAATATTTTTGTTCAAATTACAATTATTATTTTATTGAATTATACCTACTAAGTAATGATTAGCCATGAAATGTTTCTAGTGTTTATAACTAGTAACAGATTGAATTTTCACCTGAAAGTAAAAGTTTTTGCGTACGTACAAAAAATTCACATGAATAGGTTACTCATTTTTCTTAACGATCTATAGAATTTCAAAGATATAAATTTTAAGGTATGTTATTCAATTTATGTACTGCGGATGAATCTTTTAAATAAATAAACTTATGGAACTCTACACATATTTGTACGACAAACTCTTACCACTCTCTTCCTCACTATAAAATATCACCAGCTTAAAAATTAATGAAAAAATAAATAACATCCCCGGTGATGCATTTAGTTGCTCGAATTGGGCTGCATCCAAACTAATTATGTGCTCGTAAATTAAATGCACGCCATATTTAATCGTCGTCCTTTGAGAGTTTCAAGAGAAGGAAACAAGGGGAACGCGGAGACATGGATTTGTGTCCTGACATGAATCTTTGAGTGTTAATTTTCTGTTGTTAATTAAGAAGGGTTCAAGAGAGATTATAAGGAAAATGGGCCTTGAATGTGTGATAGAATTTGTTTAAGATAACAATATTTCAGTGAAATTAAAAAATCACGTAAAACCCCTCGACAGGCAGAGCTGTTAAACACCGTATTTCTCCGATTTTTTTTTGGTTTCGTTTCCAAATAAAAGCGCCAGAGTACCGTTGAAGCCCAAATCCGAGTCAATTTGATCAAATTGGGCCGTTCTCATTAGAACTTTCGCCCTTTTTTAAGTTCTTCACACAAATTTAAGACCCTCTTTTAGGGGTGATGTATGAGTAGTACGAAGTTCAATCCATAGTCATCCATATAGTAAGAAATACTTTAGGACTAAAGGCATTTACGCACCTACTGACCGAAATCATGAAAGTAATTGTTTAATTCTGGCGGTATTTTTTATGTTCTCATTTATTTTAAACACTATATACCTACCTATATACTACATACTTAGATAATTCACGTTAAGTATATTAATGAGACAGCCGCGAAATATATGTGCATTGAGAGAAACGATGGTCGCATTTTTCTTTTTACGTTTTTAATTCGTTAATTTATTACACCAACGCCCCTTACAGCGTAATAAATTAAACTAACTTGCCTTGCTCCCTAGTATACACGTTCTATCCTTGTTGGATAATAACGGACAAAAAGGGCATAAAAATTTGCTTCGCTATATTTCGGTAAAAAACGTTCTCGTTGGAATTATCGATCTTATATTTTATAAATACACAATTAAGTGGCGGCAAGTGTCTTCAACAAATGTCAACGCATTTGATTATTTTGGTGGACTTCCGTTTTCGACCATTTTCCGACTCCGCTGGGATTCGAACAGAACCTCTAGCGTAACAGTCGGCTGTTTACACCACTGCGCCACAGAACTCGTTTATGTTTTTATATATTGTATATGTATTTGTATATCCGACATTTGTCGGATTTTTTTTAAAGATTGATTGATACGAGTTTCTGAGTGTCGACTCTAGTTCATCGCATTGACCATGGCATAACAGGGACCAGGCCTCCCCTGAAAAATAACCTAGATACACCAATAACTTAAGGTTGTCTTTGCTTTGATGTTTGTTTATTTCTAATAGAACGGTTGTGTATCTGTCTATCTCTATCCAAAAGTGAAAGCTTTTTAGTTGAAGTTTAATATGAGATTATCTATCTACAAAATAATAGATCCAGCCTGTAACACATACCCGTCAGACAGAATAAATAAATAACCACATCACGACACACACATTGTGGTTATTACATGTTGGAACATTTAAGTTTTCTAACTATTTCATACAATTTAAAGCTACTATGACTACCTTTATACAAAGCAAATTACAATCTGTATTATTTTAAATCTACTTAGGCTTTTATTTAAATACATTTTATTTCATTGCATGAAACATAGGGGATGTAATGAATTTAATTTAATTTAAAGCGAACCGTGTTTAAAATGATAGCGAAAAACTAAAATTCTTCAGTTATGCTATCTCGCTCAAATTCGCAAGAACAATGCTCATATGAAATTCTGTTTTCACTATATTGTCGCTAATTTTATTATAATTAATTTTAAATCGATTCTTGCATTAATTTTTATTTCTTAAATAATAATAACCACATCACGACACACACATTGACTCGGCCCTGCACTAAGTATCGTAGGAACTTGTATCGCAGGTGCTAAGCAACGATATGGTATATACTACATAAATAAGAATACAACATCCAAGACCGGTAAGCGAGACAATGCGTCTTGTAAATAACACAACAGAAGAAATATTAATATGTCTTAGACAAAACTGAAAGTTTTCTTAGTTGATCTGTAGGGTTATTCTGAATTGATGGACGTGGAGAACGTGGTAGCTCAGTTTATTACGTGCCTTGGATATCCGACCGACCCAATCCGACAGGTCGAGGGTTCGAGTCTCGGGTTGCCGTAAGTTGTAGCTGGCATGTTTCTCAATGTGCCCAGATTGTGGCGATAGATTTGCAACCTGTCACACTGGGACTCAACATAAACATGCGAGAAATCGGTGTATAGCAAGCACCTCTACCAACCCCTCTCGAGGGACTACGGCGTGAGTTTATGTTTTGTTATGTTATTACAATAAATTTTAATAAAGGATTTCACTTATTTCAAACACATCAACGTAATATATTCTAACAAATCTCGCTTCAAAAGGTATCCGCTTCGACAAGCCGGTAATACCAATATTGTTTTTCGACTAAAAAAATGCTTTGGAAATGACCTTTTCTGAAGTAGTAAAAATATCATAGCACCCTATTTGTTAACCAACAATGCTTACAAAGTTTCCAAGAAAACAAATTATAATTGAAAACAACAAAGTTGCGTACGACAAAACATCTTCAAACCGTCGTCATTATAATTAACTAACTAGTTCAGGGCCGCGGGTTCACCCGTTTAATTATAAACTAAGAAACACCACTTCCAACGTCCAGCCATACACTGCCGCCGGCGGCCATCTTTGTTGTTTAAATATATGTAACACATATAAACATATTCAAAAAGGTGGAGGAAAAATTAGGAAGAAAATAAACAACAATATAGTCTTTCTTTAGGTAAGGGGAAAGGCAGTAAAGCATAAAACAGCAATAAATAATATAATGATGGCTAATCTCCGAAACGAAAGAACATATTTTAATGGGATATTAAATTTTAATTGAAGAAACGATCATTTAATAAACAATTAAGGCTAATTTAATTCTTATCTATGTAGTTTTCATGACCAGGCGTTGATGAATAAAAAATGAAAAAAAGTATATACCATATCGTTGCTAAGTGCCTGTGGCACAAGTTCTTACGATAATTACTGCAGGGCTGAGTCAATGTGTGTGTCGTGATGTGGTTATTATTATTTAAGAAATAAAAATTAAAGCAAAAATCGATTTAAAATTAATTATAATAAAATTAGCGACAATATAGTGGAAACAGAATTTCATATGAGCATTGTTCTTGCGAATTTGAGCGAGATAGCATAACTGAAGAATTTTTATTTTTTCGCTATCATTTTAAACACGGTTCGCTTTAAATTAAATTAAATTCATTACATCCCCTATGTTTCATGCAATTAAATCAAATTTATTTAAATAAAAGCATTGGTAGACTTGAAATCATTAATTATTAAAAATAATACAGATTGTAATTTGCTTTGTATAAAGGTAGTCATAGTAGCTTTAAATTGTATGAAATAGTTAGAAAACTTAAATGTTCCGACATGTAATGAAGTTTTTGAAAAAAGCAACTACGGAGGTTTCTTGCCGGCGTGGTAGATCGAAAAATAACGATTTGAAAGCACTTATTTTAAGTCTATTTAAATAAAAAATAATTTGAATTTGAAATTTGTATTTTACAATAACTTAAACTAATCCCTCCCACTGCAAAATTAGAGTAAAATAAATAAACAGCCACAAATTATTACAAGTGTAGGTACAAGCTTAACTCGAAATTCACTCAACAGCGCTAGTTGTACTTTACATAGTAAGAAACGTTTTAGTTCCTAAAATATCCGCTGAATTCAATATTTTGTAAGTCATCAAACGTCGAGAGCTTGTCACTGAGACAAAAAGTTATTTAAACAGAGTAGGTATTTTTAAAATAGAAAACAGCAAAATCGGAACGTTTTCAAATCTTACATTTGGTTATATTTCTCGATCTAAATAGAATAGCGACAATTTTTTTTTGCGTTATAATAGTAAATTAACTTGAGAAACTTTTTTAAAACAAAGAATAATAAATATAGGTAACAATCGTTGTTACCTATATTGAATTTAATTGCAATTCAAATCCCTAATTTTCTCCCATCACTTAACAAAATCGAGTCAAGTCTCCATTTTAATTATTTTCAAAACAAGTACTACTCAAAACTAGTAGCGCCATCTTTTATCATTTTCCTGAACTAACGCCACGAAATTTCATAAGTTTTTCGCGTTTTACGCGCTTTTCGGTTCTGTTTCACGAAAACTCCAACAGATGTCACTACTTCACGATTTAATTTTAAATAGATTCCAATTGTAGACCGAAATAGAATTCGGCGTTTTTGGCAGATAGGTACAATATAAATACTTAAAAATAAATAGTGGTTGTCTAATAAATATTTAATCAAAACAAATATCGAATTCATAATATTTAAGAAATAAAATGTAGTTTTAAAGCTTGCTATGGAACAAACTCGTTTGTTGTTAGCTTTATTTGTCAGAAAATACAAAATAAGTTGAAAACTAAAACCCGAACTGAATAGTTTTCTTAGAAATTTCAGATGAGAATATTTTCTTTCTGGTTTCATACTTTTATGAGCGGGATTTTGAGTAAGTAGTTTTGTATTTTGGAGTAATCAGTTATGAAAAAAAAAAGTTTAAATATTTTGGGTAATGTTATAGAGAATATACGCAATTTATTTATTTATTTATTTATTTACACACGAAACAGATTACAGTAAAAAAAAATGACAGTATATTCTTAGTCTATGACTGTACTGTAGTCCAACAACTCGTGTGACTAGTAGTGTAATATTGTACAGTAGTAGTAGTGTAATTTACATCTTACGCGTGATTTTAGAAATTAATATCAAGTATCGGTTGCATGCAAGCAAAGCCGAGAGTAAAAGCTAGTAATGTATATATTTGAAAAGTGCTAATTAAGCCCTTTAATTTGATACCAAACACATTAAACTACTTTTTTTGTTTACTACTTTACGTCATATAGAGGGCGCCCTTCACGTCACTTCATATAGCCTACAATTAGTGGACACATCCAATGATGCCTCTTTTGTCAATTTATAACTAGTAGTTTAGAAGTTATGAGGGAACAGATGATCATTCATACATACATACATAAATAACGGTCAAAATCATAACCATCCTTTTTGCTTCGCCGTAGTCGGGTAAAAAAAAATACCAATTGAATTTTTGTACCATAGACCAATCATTAATCTACGGTATGTATTTAGGTCAACAAGTGAGTTGATACAGAAACGCTTTTAATTGTTGTTCAGTATCAACGTGCAGATCTAAAAGGTAAAACGCTTCATTAGTGTTCGTCTCGCAAATACGAAACACGAAGCTGCCAATAGTTTAATGAATTGGCAGCATTTGTCGAGCAATCAATAAAACCCATCGTGCATAAATTTTAGACGTTGAATTTCTAGTTCTAGTTTTATTTTGGTAATAAAACTAGAACTAGAAAATATTTTTTAACCGACAAAAGCCGAAAGGATGGGTGATGACTTTCTGTTCTATCTTCAAAACTGTAAGGCCGTTTCGGAGATAGGCCGGGACAGACTGGCAGACAAAAACATAAAAAGGTACCGTACAGTCTTTCATTACTATCTAGCTACTGTCACCTACTTTTCCTTCAACTTTAAGCTATATTTTGACAATACAGAAACTCAGGTTTCATTTATTTGATAGTGTAGTAGCCCGCCCCGGCGTCGGATTAGGTCTTTTTTTCAAAATATTCTATTGACTATGTTAAATAAGGAAAGGTTAGGTTAGGTCAGGATTCTAATGGTGAAAGAATTTTTCAAATTGATCCAGTAGTTTCGGAGCCTATTCAATTCAAACAATAACTTTTTTCCCCTTTTATAATGTTAGCGTAGAATAGTGTGGATCAGTTTTATTTTAATTTTTATTGATTTATTAAAAACTACAGCCTTAAGAAATAAAAAGTTACAGGAAAAATAAGCCTGTCTTATGCCAGTTAAGGTTTTTCATTATATTAAATAATATCAGAATTATGGTTTATGATTAAGAAATTAACACAAAGTATAAAATTAACTACTTAAGTAATTTAAGAGCATCTTTTTATATTTATTCTTTGTGGAATTAAAAATGTCTAAATGTTGAAAACTTTTAATAATAAAAGATGATGTTTACCTCCATAGCTGAGCTGATAGTCCTCGCCCTGGCCCGCCGCTCGCTCGGGGACCGGCGCACGCGCACACAAACGCGACTCAACCACTCACCGAACGCTGCACACACACACACCGCGGTTTACACACATCGCCTATAACTAGGGGAGACGGTGGGGAAGTGACACCCTAGTTACTAAGGAGATATTGGGTTAGAAGTACAGAAGATGATTATAACATATATAACAAAACATGGTAAAAACGACCAAATACATAAAACATCAAAATTTAAAAATGCATTTTTTTAATACTTTTCTTATAAATTGCTTTCCAAGTACATATGTGAAACTGTTCTTAAAATATTACAGGGGACAGCGGGAAGTCAAATTTAAAATTCCCGCCGTCCCCGTTAGCGGGGATACACCATTTTTACAAGTTGAATTTTGACTGGGTTATGTATTTGGACGTGTGTTTTAAACAAAATATTCAGTATATAGCAGTCCATATGACTTTACAATTGCTTGCTTTACAATTTATTTAAATAACAATAATTAAGTGATGCAAATATATCTGTGGACGAGTTTATTGTTTGTAATTATCAAGACAGTCTAATTATTGGCAGCCGACATTATTTGCGATTTGACTGTCATCAATGGAAGTCCAAAATTTATTAATAATAATAACCGCAACGCGACACACACATTGACTCAGCCCAACAGTTACACTGAAAAATCTTATGTCACAGGTGCTAAGCAACAGGATGGGATAAACCACATAGAAAAGACTGTTAAGCGAAATAATGCGTTTAAATTATCAACTTGCCTTCTCTTGAGTTACTAAAAACAATAAACCCTCCCAATAATTTAACGTTAACTCAACATAAACTTGGGTATTTTCAAACACTTACTAAATAAAATCACAAACAAGCATAAAAGATGATGCAAGCAAAGTTTTGTTAATGGAGCTTAGCTGAGTGCAGAGATGCAACAATGACGTGAATAGTTAAAAGAGTGTGAGTGTACTTTTTTATACGGTCTGCGTATAAAAATGTCAGCGGGGAAGTCTATATTTTTGTGTTACAATTTTCGTTTCCACCAAAAGCTTTTATAGCAGCCAATAATCAAATATGACGTTTGAAAGGAACAATGATTTATTTCTTAGTTTATATTTATATTTTATTTATGCTTCTATAATTATATATCTACAATTGCTCGTAATTGATTTGTCAATAAGTCTTAAAAAAAGTTTTTTAATTATTTTTAAGCTTATTAATATCCAACTTAATTTTAGGCTGTATTTATGTTTCCGAGATTTTTTCTAAAAATTGTTACAGTCAACTTTTTACAGCCAAATCGTGTTAAAATCGTTTATAACTATTTTGATTGATACTCGTAAAGTAGAAGAGATAAAATTTATATTCAAGTCTTAAGACTAAATAAAATGGCAGACACATTGTTCGACAAATTTAGTTTATCTATCAATGTTCATTTCAAACGGTGTAGAATTCAAGACTGACCTATAGCTTCGTTTGTCATCGTGTCTGTGCTTTCGTGTTCGGATGTCATTTTGTATGTCTGTCTGTTTGTGTTTACTTAATAAATTATATCACTTTTATGTATCATACATTTTATATTAAAAAATCACTTTTTAAATGCACTGTTTTAATTTTCGTTTTGGTTTTACATCGTTTTTCGTTTCCTGTAAATTGTGTGTGTTTGTGTTCTGTGTTTTAAATGTTTGGTGTTAGATTTGTTAGTGCTTGTGTTGTTATGGACAATTGCGCAGTTACTGATGATGTGGCAGTCTAATTTACAACAAGGTATTTACATCATGGCGTTATGCAAAAAAAGTCTTGACCACTTTAAAATACGGTCTGACCATTTTTTATTAAAAATCATGAAAAAATCTGAATGAATAAAGTCTAGTACGTATGCAGTAACAGTTTTGGCAATACATGACATATTTCAACGGTGAGTCAGCACAAACTCATATGACATATATCCCGATATGTGTCTCATATTTTGGCATAGATTCTTTGCTTCCCACCTGTGCTTATTTAATATACGAGAATTATTTGTATCCATTACGGATGGTTACCTGTACAATCGCCAATAGATAGAAAAACAAAATAAATCTAAAATTTGATCCACCGAAACTTATGCTTCAGCTGATTGTTGAGATATTTTTACTGTCTAAGTTAGACAACCATTTTTTTAATTTTCTTTATGGCGCAATTTACGTGGTGTACGAATAAAATGTTTATCTTATTGACAGTTAGAGTGTAGCTAGAATTATTATGTTGAAAAATAATAAATTAAATAGTAATTTGTAGTAGAAAATATTGAAAAAAGCAACTACGGAGGTTTCTTGCCGGATTCTTCCCCGTAGAAATAGCATTCCGAACCGGTGGTAGTAAAAAAAGGACGATTTGAAAGTGCTTATTTTAAGACTCTATTCGAATAAAAACATTTTGACTTTGAATGAATTTTAGATCTAAATTTTTGTTTGTTTATTAAACTGGTAACTGGATTGAGAAAAAATAAATCATAGTCTTTATCCTGAGTTTAAAATGCATGTAAATGATACCTAAATGAATAAAACAAGTCTGTATTCGATTGTACATGATGTCGTACAGTACGTGTGGCGCAATGGGACTGATTTAAGTGTTGCCAACTTGTAGATTTACCGACCTAATAATTCAATGACATTTTACATTGTTGCCATATATCCTGCCATTCTACTTATTGAATTTTTGAATTTTAATACCTCATGAAAATTCACACAAATTGTTGTCCAAACCTAGCATTAACTTTGCACTACCAGCTATACAATACATGTACTTTAAAAAAATACAGGTCGACACACATTACTCTGCTATTTACTCAGATATAATCTTGTATCGGAGGTACTCAGCAACATTATGGTATAAACTACATAGATAAGAATACTACATCCAAGACCGGTAAGCGAAACAATGCGTCTTTCAAATAATGCAAAGAAAACCTCAGAGACCCTGTCATACCCTATTTAGTCTAGTCTACGTGTACCATTAGTAACGCTTTCAGCCAACGATTGCAGTTGAAATTAAAATATGAATAATTAAAAGAGGCCCTAACGGATATATGATAAATTAAGATGGCTAGTACATATCACTCCAGTTATTTATTGTATTTGTCGCGTCGTTTTTACCTACAATTGTCGCTTGCGACTGCAGTTACAAATGAATCTCTGTAAAGCGCCCCTAACGGAAGAATTAAGATTACTCATACAAAAGTAATCTATGTTACCTGACGTGTAGGAAAGCTATGCGAACTCATGGGTAAACACACTGAACTCATGGTAGACATTAGAGCTGCGAATCACGGTATAACGCGATCCTACGTCATTTTTCCGATCCTCTAAATGTAGAATTTGATTGATCTCTGAATACCTAGCAGTGAAACCAGAATGAAATTAGAAATTATGTTTTATTTTATTTAGTAACTTTTTTTATTCCTCACATATTTCTATGCGGGATCCCGCAAATACTGGGATTGCAGGATTGAAAATGTTCAGTCCCGCAAACGACAAGATTGATTGATGATTGAGCTGCAGGACTGGCCCTAGTAGACAAACCTTGACTTCTGTCGTAAAGCTCGCTTTCGGCGAAAGAGCCAGTGTAATAACCGGCAAAAGAAGTCTCATCTTTTACCTCTTGGCAACGCGTCGGTGCTCTTTGCGCTGTGAGATATCATGGACATGGTCGTGTCAACAGGCGGCGGTATAACATTCCATCAGCTGAACCGCCCGCTTGTTTGCCCGTAAAAAATCTAGACTAAATATACAGTGCAGTATGTCTACCGTTCGCATACTTTTCCTACATGTCAGGTAACATTGATTACTGTAGCGAATTATCCGTTAGAGGCGCTTTACAAATATCCATACAAATTTGTAACTGCAGTTGTAGTCGCAAGTGACAATCGAAGGTAAAACTCATGATAAGCACAGAGATATACCTACGTAGCGAGACTGAGTAAGAGTCAGTAAGAATGTCTATAATTATCCAAAGACCAAGGTCTTGATATTTATGGGTTGGACAGTCTACTGGATCATGTTGAAGATCACGAGATATTTGACATCCGGCTCGTCGGGATTAAGGTCTTATAGTTTTTGCAGATATTTGATCGAAATGTTCAAATTTGCTTACAAAATATATTTAAAAAATGCTTTGCTATTGGTACAAAAATTGCTTGAATGAAATTAAATTTAGTTGTAAAGGTTCAAGGTAAGTTTTTTCAAGGTAGTTAGTGAAAGTTTGAAAAGAAAAAAAAAACTTTAAAGCATTTTTTAATTCGTTACTTTTACTTTTCTCTTTAAAAATGTATTAAATATTCCTAAAATATTAACTGTCAAACAAATCAAAGTAATAATCACATTAATTTGTATAACACTGATGTGTTAACAGTGTGATGTCATGTTTATGAGCCTACACACTTGAGCTAGGTGTCTTGACGATTAATACAAATATTTATGTATGAATTAAATTTAAGGTCAATCAGACTTGGCTGAATCTGGAAATACGCGGCAAAATTAATAAAACTTATGAAAATGACGAGTCAACGCGCGCCGTGACAGAAACCATAGACAAATCGGTAAGTTTTATTACCATGAATAAAAAATATGACTATGAATCACATACAGCTTCTTTACTGACACCTGTGCTTTAGAAAACACATGCCCAGTAACAATCATTTTATTATAAGTTGTATAACTGTATCCGATTTAAAAAGATCGTTAAAGTCGGACTCGCACGTGATGGGTTCCGCACCATCTTATAAGCTTAAATATGTTTTACTTTTCAGATAATATTTTAAAGAATCAAGAACAAGGAAAAACATACGTTTCCTGTATAGAAGCCCCTTAATTTTTTTTATTTCTTTATGTTTTAGTTTTGTAGCATTATTTGCTGTTGTACCGGTAACAGTAATAGACATTTTCTGAAAATATCAAGAGTTTAGTTATTATGGTTCATGAGATACAGCCCGCTAACAGACGGTCGGACAGCGGAGTTTTAGTAATAGGGTCCCGTTTATTACCCTTTTGGGTACGGAACCCTAAAAAAACACCAATATAATTTACAATAGATTTCCAAGGTCAATGTAGCCGAATACATTTTGGTAAAAAAAGGATTATACGCAAACGAACCTAATAAAAGTGCGTATCTACTTAAATCTTCCCTCAATACTTATATAATTATAATTATGTCGTCATAAACAAGATCAGAGTTAATTAATTTCACACACACTTCATCACTTTCAATCAAAATCCGTTACAAATTTGTTTTTCTCAGAGATCCGGAATAATTTTCAGTTTCAACTGCCAACATAATCAATTAATTAGTCAAACATATTAGCGAGAGGCATTAATTAAGAAGGTAAGTTTAATGTGGGTAAATTAACTTTTAAGTAAGAAGGGGGCCTAAGAAGGCCGAACTAAATCGATTCTGAAAGTTTTTTTTTTCTAAATTCGTTGATATCTACAATTCCTCTATTTTTTACAAAATGGCCGCTCAATAGTATGGATATCTGACAGTTCAATTAACAAGCAATAATGTACCATTGTACAATGACATATTATAATAAGATTCCGAATAGAATAAAAGAGAAATAATAGAATTTTCTGCCCTGAAGCAGTTCGCTGTTCCAGTTCGATGGATTGGAGAGTCAGTTTTATTACCGGCACGAGAGGTATAAATGCAATTGTAACCTCTTTGCGTTCCAGACATCAAGGTTAGCGTCGTGTCAATATACGGTATCACTCTCCATCAGGCGAAAAAGCAAACGCTTTTTGTACACGATGTTGTATCAAAATGCATGACGGCGTTTTTAACCCAGCTGTTCATCATGGTATATATTATTTCAAGAGTCGTTAAATATAAAAAAAGTGGTGCAGTTACTTCGAAAAAACAAAGAAATCGGATTTTTTAAATAAATTTTACTAGACACAAAACCTTTACGTATGTCACCCGATACCATAACCCAAGAGTGTGATGGCGAGACGCTCGCAGCACCAAAGGCATCACACGATTGTTGTCGAGACAGTAATATAATATACGTATGTGACCTTACTAAGAGAAACATATGCGAATATATCTGTCAAAACATTTCATCTAACGAAGAGAGACAAGTCATTCAACACTCTGACCTTTCTCGACTATTTTAGTTTTCAACTTTTTCCTGCATTCTTTCTTTGAAGATTTTTTTTTCTGAATGTATTTTATGAAAGTGCAAAAACACTTAACGACATATTGAAAATTAAAAAAAAACTGATTTATTACGAACGCTTCTTACTAGATTTGCTGTTTTCTGTACTTGCGTTTAGCATTCTTTAATTTATGTAAATTTTTGTTTTAATTTGACGCGAGGTACGAGGACGAAATATATTTCTGGCCTTATTTTTTTTTTTTAATGCAACTGACATGTCTATATACGTGCATTGTTATTTTCTAAAGGTTTCTTAATACGAAATACAAAATTGTCTACCAAGGTTTTTGAGTTACATCATAATGAGTTATGTTTAAAAAATCTAATTCATAAAAATGCTTCATACATACAAAACACTATTAACACAAATGTAAAACGCACAATTCAACAGAAATAAACGCAGCGTGGTTTAAATAAACCGGTTCGTAATAACAGAACGCAGTTTTGAATGGATTATTCAATGGAAGCTGAAAATGATTTACGAAATTACATACACACATTCCTCTCATTCAATCGTATACATGTAAAGGAATGACTTCACATGCAAGCTTGCGTCAAAGGAAAAATCCATTATGAAGCTTACAAAAGAGAAATAAAATGGAACCTTATTTAATTCAAATACATAATTGACACCATACAAATGAAATAGGTTTTAGTAATGAAATCTGTCGAAAAATATCAGTTAACTTTGAGGCATATTAAGTAAAATCTCAAGAAAAAACGAAAAATGTCCCCAGTAATAAAATAAGACGGTTGTGTTTATTTTTACTGTCACTAGGTTTATAATAATAATAAAATGCGTTTCTTTTAACGTATCCCGAATCATACGCAGATTTTCTTGCCGGTATCTTCCCCGACATAAATTTTCCGAACCGGTGGTCGAGTAATTTTTAAGAAAAATTTAAATTCATTTGAAGATTCTATTATTCATAAATTTATTTTGATTTGATGAAACCGCCGGCAAATGTAAGCAAAATTTTCTTTACTCTATTTCTCCTGCTTCGGCGGGAAAACGTCGAAAGTGCATTACAGAAACTAAAAAGGTGGATCACGGTCCATCAATCATCACCATAAGTCATTTAATTTTGACTGATGATTGAACTATGTGAAATCTCATCACGTGAAATTGGCATAATAATCTTCTAATACGATTTTTGCCGCGAAATCAAAATTAAATATGTCCAATCTTTGGTTAAAAGGGAATAATTTATCCGTGTATTTCCCCAGGGTTGGGATATAATTAAGAAATCGCGTTTTACTATGTTGTAACAGCTATCGATGAGAATAAATTAAGTAACAATTAATAGTGTTATACCGAATCAAAATGTCAGCGATCTGTTTCTCGAGCGCCGCGTTCCGGTGTGACAACCAAAAACATTAACCATCCAAACACGACCTTATTCCGGACGCTATAAGACTCGAAATCCAACGAGCGTAAGCTAGAAGAAAGTGTTTTAAGAGTGCAGTCGTTGGTTTCCCGGTGCATTTCCGATGGATTTTATTTTATAAGTAACAAGGGTGTTTATTGAGTGTAGTTGTCTCGTGAAAGTTTGTATAATAGGCTGGGTGGTTCTAATTCTGTACTGGCACATCAGTAGGGCAAGGCTAGCTGCTATGCACACCACTGAATGACCGATTAATTTCAGCTGACGATTACGAATCAATCCGCCAATATCACCATCAGAAAAAAAACCCCAAAAAAATCGTTTTGTGTTTAAATCGCCCTGTATAAATATTTATGATGGAATCTTAAACATGTGTTAGGAATGTCAAGTTCGTGTTTCCCTTACTTCAAATCACTTTGTGTAACACTATCACTCATTATTCACAATGATTTGTTAGTGTGTTATTATTATTAACACGATGGCGGGATTTGTCCGCGTTATTACGAAATAGATCGTCGATTTCGGGATATTTTCGGGAGCACGGGCGCGTGCTTCTATCGCCGGTTCACTACTGAGAGACTTATACTATTATACTGTTTAATGGACAACTACCATCAAACCAAACGCAACCTTAAAACTCGAACAATAAAATCGACAATCACTCCACCTATTTTCGAGATATCTTTAAACATACACAAGGTGAATTTACTTCTATTGTGATAAAGGTAAAGTTCAATTTTGTGTGTGTAGAAACGTTTGATGTACAAATAAATTTTCCTAATAGTATTTATGTGATTTTAAAGCCGACCTCCGGCGCGAACATCTGACGTTAGCTAGACATCGATATTATTGATTTCCAATAAATATCTTCGGATGATCATTGCATGAGCAATATAGTTTAGTTTTCCATTTATTTACTCATAAAAACGAGTAGGTATATTACTAATTACATTTATTACCGATCCGACCCGACAGGTCGAGGGTTCGAGTCTCAGGTTGCCGTAAGTTGTAGCTGCCATGTTCCTCATTGTGCCTGGACAATAATGACAAATTCGCAACCTGTCACACTGGGACTCGACATAAACATGCGAAATGCGGTGACACCTCTCGAGGGATTACGGCGTGAGTTTACGTGTTTAATACATTTAAAACATACACACATACACATACAACTTCATAATTTTAATGTTAAATTCGATATATACCCCTACTAGTAACCTTTTGTAACAAAATGAATATCATACACAAACATTCTAACTTACCCGATACCCTTTCATACATTCTGTTTCTATCATACACACAGACAACTGACTATTGAATGTCCGCAATAAAACAACCTAGGAGAACTTTCATATTACTCGTAAAATTAATTCTCCGTCAATAATGTTCAATTTTCAAGTTACAATCATTTATTTATTTTTAATTATTTGTTTTCACTTTGTACTACATTGAAATACTGGCGGATTGACTAGGCTTGATTGATTGAGAGTGGCATTCTAGCGGAGCGTCGTGTCGATTGTAGCGGGGCCGCCATATTCAAAAGATCTTTAGTCTATGGCTATGGAGCTTTGAACAGAAAAGCCCGCGCACCGCGTTTTCGACGAATCGCTTTAAATTCGGCTATTACGTTAAATTGGACTGTATTAATTGTTGTTATAATAGATACGATAGATTATTATCGTTATTGCGATTATCCTAGTGACTTTAAGCTTTTGAGTGTTTTAATTGTGACTATTAGTATTGTGTGTGCTAGCCAATACTTTCTTTGCTTCTTCGCCCTTAGCCCAACGCCCGCATGATGAACTACTCTGATGAAGGATCGCTCGCGCCTTCGAACTAGTCTACATGACATTAATAAACAAAAATGTTTTCTAAAATTAAAAAGTAAAAATGAAAGTTCAAATTCCTCGACAGTTTTAGGAATAGAAACAATATAACACGATGCCAAGCTTCACTTACTACGTTTTAACAAAACCGTAGCAACTACGAATAACCCAGTATACCTTCGTAGTATTTGACTACGAATGAATATTGCGTATTACTTCTTTCTACTAAATGATTATAATGGTTTTATGAGTCATATTTTCGGATTTTAAATAACGTCCCGTATTTTATTAAGGCACTAATTAATTAAAATATAAAGAAAATATTTGCGAAAACTTATTAATTAAATTAAAGAAAAAAATGCATATTCAAAATTCCAACAGCAAAATCGCGTACAAAAGCTTTATATAAAATTCCTTATAATATAATATGTAAACATGTCTTTTCTTAATTGTAAATAACTAATTAAAACGACCTCGGTGGCGCATTGGTGTAAACAGCCGACTGCTACGCTAGAGGTTCCGGGTTCGAATCCCGGCGGGGGCGGGACTTTGTGTTATTTGCAAGACGCATTGTTTCGCTTACCGGTCTTGGATGTTGTATTCTTATCTATTTAGTATATACCATATCGTTGCTTAGCACCTGCGATACAAGTTCTTACGATACTTAGTGCAGGGCTGAGTCAATGTATGTGTCGTGATGTGGTTATTCAAAACATAGTATCTTCAAGATTATTATATATTTGAAACTTTTTCCATAAAAATGTTTGTCAGAGCTTTTTTTAGATAATTCCAACAATTTTTTTAATCAAGCACATCGAGCACATGTTTTTCGTTAGCTTGCTGCAAAAATTGTAATAAACACACAACAACTAAATAACAGGATTCTCGTCATTAATACACGGTTTTAATTTGTTTAATTTTCATTGTATTTCTGTAACTATGTATTAAAAACATATAAAATAACATACTGTTATTAATGTTATTTACTTAATCTTATGTACTGCTATTTCAACAAATTTAAGATTTCATTATTGCACATTATTTTGGTGGATTCAAGCGACACGATATCGCTCCGGTTGGTATAAATAAATTTCGACACCTCACATAGGACATAGGTCATTGGAAATAGGTCCAGTGGCGGACGATATCCAGCTGATGATGATGACCACTGTCCCATGAACTAACAATCGACCATACCATGTCTTAAGAAAACAGCGTTATGCCATATAACGATGTTTTAAACCTCGCTGGTCTTAACTCCTCGTCTGTGTTTCATGAGCAGCAAACGCGTGCAGCGCTTGAGTTCAGCGCTCACCGCTTGCAGGGTCGCTTCTAAGCGCTCAGCCGAAGTCAACATTACCCTGTTAGAATTCATTTTATTTATTTATTAAACCTTTAACTTACAAGTTAAAACACCACAAACAAATTAATTAACTTACTGATTGCCGCAGTCAATGTTATAGCATTCGATCGGTTTTTCACCTGCAGACAAATTTTTCCCTGAAACATTATTAATAAACAACTTTATTACTACAACAAATACATACAATAAAGCATATTTATTGTGAATGTAAATGTTTTAAATACGTCTATTTTTTAAAGTAGCTAGACAGAGACAAAATATATACTTGTAAGTTCCATGCGTACATCGGAAATCTATCGGTAAGTGTAAATAGAAAGCACGAGAAAGCAAGAGATAAAAGAAGCCGAGCTCGACAGACGCTTCGTAAGCGTGTAAATTGATAAATATTTCATAAAATAACATTGAAATAAATAAATAACTCATCTTTAAGAAATTTGTGATTGTAAGGAAGAAAATAGTGAAGCATAAACATTTGACTGTCGAGTCTATGCAAATGTTTCATGTAAATTGCTTAAAATTTGCACAAAAAAGTACTAAATTCATTAGGTGAATCTAATCTTGTAAGTAAAAACTAACCATTTTGTATAAGTAATTAAAGTATTGTCGCTTAAAATGAATAGGTCATTAAACATACCCCTGTAAGCTCCTATCTCGCCTTCGCTCAACTCCGTACCGTCATATGACATCGGTGACGTATCGCTCTCATGTCGGTAGTAGTAACGCTGCTCGCCGGGAGATGGCGCTGATACAAAACTACCTGAAAAACGTCAATCAATCAATTAACTAATATGTTCATATTTTTTGCAACTTTCTCGTGTTGTTTCACACTGTGTTTGATGATTTCAACACGTTTTTATTAAGAATAAGAAGACAATAATTTTAATTTTCGTATAATTCGTGTACAAATTTTTTTCTCTTCCCGCCATTTGTGTTACAGTTTTTTTAATCTATACATTGTGTTTTTGTCAACGCATCTATACATACAGCCATACAGCCGCAGGTGCGATGTCGTTCCTGTAGTTGCGTACGGTGACTGTAGATGGCGCTAACACACTGCATGTATTCAAAAGTTTTTTTTCAATTTTTATTGATATGAATTTGACGCTGAAACTTTTATTGTTCGAGTTAGCAGTCAGGGCAATCTATTCCTTAGCTGATCGTATTTGGTACTTACTTTCTCTTTCAGTCGGCAGATCTGTCATCGAAGAGACATCTCTCTCAGTATCGACATCTGTGTCACTGGATTTGATATTGACAGGTCCTTTTAATGTGTACGTGTGCTGGCTATGTGACAGCTCCCTCTTAGCCCTTTCCTTTGGGACCTTCGACATTTGGATACCTGAATATTGGGAAGTTAAAACTGTCTTAATTGAGACAAGAAAATCAGTTTGTCTCCATGAATTACATTTTCTGTTACAGATAGTGACAGCATTAAAAAAATTGTATGAATCTTTGAAAAGGGCCTCTACTGATTGGTTGGTTCAGAGATCAGTTATTTAGTCCACTTGTAGCCCTTTCACTTCTCAAGCAGATTAAAATTAAATGTACATTAAAAGCTTACCTAATTCATTACTTTTTCGGAGCTCAGTGTTAGCATTTTGTTCTCTATTTCTTTCTTCTGAAATCTTAGATTCTATTTTGTCTTTATAGTTGATTTCAGTTTCATTATTTAAATGTATAACGGCTTTTACTTCTTGAGTGTCAGTTTTAAGTTTCTCTGAACTATCCATTCGAATGAAAAAAGTTTCCGAACTTGTTTGTTTGAAAGGTTTTTCTTTATCTTCTTGTTTCTCAATATCATTTGTACTTTTAATATCTTTTTTATTAGTGGTTGGGCTTTGATTTATTGTTCCTTTTGCCTTAACACCTTTTTCTTCTTCATTTCGTTTGTTTTCAAGAGCTTTTATATTTTCTTCCTTTAAAATGTGACTACTGTCGCTCTCTTCCAGATTTTCAACGATATTCGATTTCAAAGAACTGTCATTGCATTCGAAACTTGATTTTTTTTCTTCAGAGCTTCTTTTTGTCACTATCGCTTTAGATTTGTCTGTATTTTCAATGTTGCTTTTATCGTGAGTTTGATTCGCAATGGATTTATTATGTCCTGCAGTTTTTACTTTTTTATTTCTTTTATTCGTTTTCTTAGCAACAGATCCTATAGGGCCAGGTATATGACTGGAGAATGCGTCTTTGCTTTTTTGTAAAACATTTGTTACATGGTTTTGTATTTTCGGATCTTGGCTACAAATGTGGTAATAAAATGTCATTTAAATATGAAGCTAAAACATTTTGAACGACATCCAAGACGTTTTAAATATTACACATCACATAACAGTTGAAGCTAACATAAAGAACATGACTCTGTGGTTTATAACTCTGAAACATTAACTTTTTCGTTAGATTGCGTTTTATAGTTCTAGTTTTATATATCTACTATAGATGGCCCTGTTTCTCGATCGAAACTAAGTCGAGTCACTAGTAGTCCGTTAACTTTATTTTCATTTCAGCTTCTCAAAGAGCGATTAATTAATAATAAACTACAATAAACTAATAAACCACATCACGACACACACATTGACTCAGCCCTGCAGTAAGATATAATGTTGTATCGCAGGCACTAACCAACGATATGGTATAAACTACATAAATAAGAATACTACATCCAAGACCGGCAAGCGAAACAATGCGTCTTTGCATAAAATAAAGCAAAAATAAATAATGCAATATCGCATTTCAAACAGTACTTACTAGTCATCATAATTACTTTCGTCTTCATATTTATCCAATCTATCGTGACCATCCTCTTTTAAAGTGTCCTCTGTCTCATCTTGATTATTGAGTATTTCCGTGTAACTTTTAGCTCCTCCAGTACCTTTATTATAAGCTACATCTCCAACGCTCTGTTCGTCATTATTTACCTTAAAATGTTTATATTAGGTGTGGCTTAGTTCCATGTACATCTTAAATCATTATCATTAGAACATCTGTATCAAATTAATAACGTATTGTTTTATCTCTGTCTTGTTTAAATTTATGGGTTCTTATATCTGTTTGTGTTGTCATGTGTGTTATAGTATTGTTGTGTGTATTTTTTATGAATGTTGTGTATTACATTGGCATATATCTATATATGTAACATTATGACTGTCCAAATTTATATGTATGCTGATGGTGTACCAAAATAAAATATTATGTGAGACGATTCGATCAAACTATTTTAATCAAAATACATAGACATACATACATACATAAACTCACGCCGTAGTCCCTCGAGAGGGGTTGGCAGAGGTGCTTGTTACACACCGCATTTCGCATGTTTATGTTGAGTCCCAGTGAGACAGGTTGCGAATCTGTCGTCACTATCCGGGCACATTGAGGAACATGGCGGCCACAACATACGGCAACCCGAGACTTGAGCCCTCGACTTATCGGGTCGGGTCGATCGGTTATCCAGGGCACGTAACAAACTGAGCTACCACGTCCTCCGTAATTAAAAACAAAGATATATTATATAATTAGCAAATATATTACTACCGGTATTTTTAAAGCGTTAAGTTGCTTTTGTAATTCGGTTATCTTCATCATCAACTCTTTGTTTATTCTTACAATTAACTTCTGAAACAATAACAATAAAAGTCAAAATATTTTCAATTATACTTTAAATAAGAACTTTTAATTCGTATTTTTTTTAATACTACCGGAACGCTATTTCCACGGGGAAGAATTCGGAAAGAAACCTCCTTTATATTATATTAAGCAATTTTTATCAAATCAAAACAATGCGTTTTTGTAAATGTTTTTATCTACTCGATAAAAATTATGTCACCTCTTGTTCTGACATGTTTCAGATGTTGCAAGCTTACACACATTGTCATAAATTTAATTCTGACACCTACTATTTCACAATGTCTGTGACTTTTAATTTTTTATAATGTAACTATTTAATTGTAAAATGGTCCAATTTAATTTAATTAATTTGTGTTTTGTTAGATTTTATTTTATGTAAGCTGTGGTTACCTTTAATTGGATAAACACAGGGAATGGCATTATTCTCTAAGTTGTATTGCATGCATGTGTATGATTCGTTGGTAATCCAAATAAATAAATAAATTTGAGAAGTTTTTTCTTACCTCATCAGAATTTAAAACACTTGTTGGATTTGCCCCTGATCCATCTTCCTTTACTGCTATTGTTGGTGACTGAAAAACAAAACTTTATATTATTTTCTTTTTGGTTTTACGGGAATCGAACCGAGGATCAAATAGCAAACGATCAATTATCCAAACTTATAGAATCTCTAAACATCAAGGACCTTCACAAGGCCTTAAAATGAAAGCGACATCAGCTAGCGAGACGTCCCTTTCTCCCAGTCAGAAAAAATACAAAAAGAAAGAGATAACTTCAATCTCACGCATCTCGCGGCTTAGCATGCTAGCCTTGCAGGAGAGAATTACTCGGTGATCTTCTGGATATAGCAAAACTACATAATTGCCATAAGAAAGAAAAAACTAACCTTATAAACATCAGATACTCCACTCTTATTGGGGTCGTTATATCCGGAGTCATCTGATGCTGGAGCCTGCTTATCATGTGAGGTAAACAACTCATCTGACTTATTCAAACATTGTGCCGGGGGCTGGAATTAGAAAAGTATATAAATACTAAATAACATTATTAGTAAGTTATTGACATTGTTTTATTGTAATTATAATCTACTAATTCAAATAGCAGATTTTTTTGATACAATTAGTCTATTTAATTAAAACCTTAATGACGCTTTTTTCTTCTTTATACTGTTAGTCTAGATTTAGGGTGTTATTGACGACCTCTGTGGCTCAGTGGTGTAAGCAGCCGACTGCTACGCTAAAGGTTCCGGAATAGAATCCTGGCGGGGGCGAAACTTTGTGTTATTTTCAAGACGCATTGTTTCGCTTACTGGTCTTGGATGTAGTATTATTATCTTTGTCTATACCAATATTATAAAGAGGAAAGGTTTGATTTTTTGTTTGTTTGAATTGAATAGGCTCCGAAACTACTGAACAGATTTAAATAATTCTTTCACCGTTGGAAAGCTACATTTTTCCTGAGTGACATAGGCTATATTTCATTTAAAAAAAATTGAGATCCTTACTTAAATTACGATAAAGTGTAAAAATATCAAAAAACTTCCGTACATCGCGTACGCTGCGAAAACTATTGATGATAGAACAAAATGATATATTTAATATTTATATTTATTATATTTCAATTAATTATTTATAACAGTCGTGTCACAATAAGCGTTTTTTTATTTAAAAAAATATCACCGCTACAAAAAGCTCTTTATTTTTACCTTATCAAAATAAATGATTTATTATTTAAGACTGTTTCAATACCTTTATATTACTTTTTGAATTAAAAGAAAAAAAGAAACATAAAAATGAACAAAAAATATAAATACAAAAAAATCATTAAATAATATCAAAGATTTTAATTATTCTTATTTTTTTTAATTTACTCTTTTTTAGGAGCTCGACGCAAAAAGGAGTGAATATGTGTTATATTATTAATGTGTTAAAATTAACAAATCTAAATGTAATGTTTAATGCCCGTGCGAAGCCGGGTCGGGCCGCTAGTAGTATGTATATACTTTATCATTGCTTACTTCCTGTGACACAGGTTCTTACGATACTAGCTGAAGGGCTGAGTCAATGTGTGTGACGTGATGTGGTTTATTTTTTATTTTATTTATTGGAAAGGTGTTGGCAGAGGTGGATGCGAGATGAAATAACCCAATAACCCAATGTTTATGTTGAGTCCCAGTGTGACAGGTTGCGAATCTGTCGCCACTATCAGGGCACAATGAGTAACATGGCAGCTATAACTTACGGCAACCCTCGAGCTATCGGGTCAGGTCGGTCGGTTAACCAAGGCACGTAACAAACTGAACCACCACGTCACGTAAACATTATATACAACATAAATATACGTAGAAGTACATTATATACTTACTGTAGACGTATGTAAAGGAAAGACAGGTGATGGCGTGTCCAGTTTCAAGGTCATCATCTTTTTTGGAGTCGATACCGAAGGAGACTGCGAATAAAAACAATAATGGCTTTATTTCAAGGCCATGGGCAAAGAAACGGACGGTTCATCTGATGGAAAGTGATACCGCCTATTAATTAATTCAGCTTGCCGATGCATACCTACCTTCATACCGAAATAGCCCCTTTTATACATAAAATACTGATAAATCCAGACAAGTGTGATTCTATATTAAGTTATATAAAATTCTCGTGTCACGTTCGTTCCCGTACTCCTCCGAAACGGCTTGACCGATTCTCATGAAATTTTGTGAGCATATTGAGTAGGTCTGAGGATCGGCCAACATCTATTTTTCATACCCCTTAGTGATAAGGGCAGTCCACCCTTAACATTTTATTTATATGGCAAAGCAACGTTTGCCGGGTCAGCTAGTTAAGTTAATATAAATTAAACAGATTAAAAGACCGTTATCTTACTTGAATTCTACTAAGTTGTACTTCTATAGTTCTACTGATGCTCTGCGACCTGTCAAGTGATTTCAGCTGTGTCTCCATCTCTGCTAGTTTTTTCCTCTCGATCGAAAGCTCGGCTGTTAGATCAGCTGTCAACAAATAAATAAGACTTGTCAATTTGAGATTTACCCACACCCCCAGCACACGTCCGCCGCGAAACCTTAGCAGCGGAACCGCACTAGTTTCGCCATGACTTGCCTATTGTAACAACATTTAATATCCGAGGCTGAATAATTAAATTAGATGAAATAATAATAACTACATCCCGCCGCACGTTGACTAAACCCTTCATTAAGATTGAAGAATCTTATGTCGCAGGAGCTAAGCAACGATATCGTATAAACTATATAGATAAGAATACTACATCCAAGACCGGTAAGCGAAACAACACGTCTTGCAAAAAACACAAACTTGCGCCCACGCCGTTATTTGTACCCAGGACCTCAAGCGTAGCAGTCGGCTGTTTACACAACTGCACCACATAGGTAATTTACTTAATAATGGTAATAATAGTTCTTAAAAATCTAATTAAATTTTAGGCAAAGCTCACCGCACTTTGCCTGCACCTGCCTAGCTTCATCTTTAGCTCGCAGCAGCCGCTGGTTCCTGTCAGCCAGGGTCTGCTCCGCAGCAGTCCTGCCTCCCAGCGCCCGGCCGTACTCAGCCTGCAACTCTGACAGCTGATGCTGAAGATGAGCTACCTTGGAGTCGTAGTCTGAGTGTATAGTCGATAGCTCCTATGAACAGGTGTTTTGGAAGGGCTGATGAAAGAAACTAGCTTAATAATAATTATAAAATAATTTTGAAGATTTTGAAAAAAAAAACTAAATATGAGTCTCATTGAACTACCTAATCTAGTCAATATGTATAGTTTTATATTCACCATATAGCCCTCTACAAGTCAATTATTTCAAATAGATGAACTTAATAATGATGGGATAAATGTGTTTATTTAATTTAACAGTCCACATCATACATATTCAAATTTAAACAAGAAATAATATTATGACATGTATACCGGTGTACATATCATTAATTTTGGATCCAATAGCCACCTGTTGGAACCAATTTTTTTTATTTACCAAAAACCGCAGACAGATTTAAGAAATAAAAAGTTACAAGAAAAATAAGGTTGTCTTATGACAATAAAGGTTTTTCATTATCTATAATATAAAAATGAATCACAAAATGTGTTGGTAAGCGCATAACTCAACAACGCCTGGACCAATTTGGACAATTTTATTTTTTATATTCGTTGAAGTTCAAGGATGGTTTTTACGGCGACAAAAATTCGAATAATTGCCGGAAAAACTATAAAAACAGCCCTTTTCTATTTCCCGTACAAAATGTTTTGTTTTCTATATGACAGGACGAAGTCTGTCGGGTCCGCTAGTTTAAAATAAAATCAAAATTATGGTAATCCAAAAATAAACTGAGACGCTACTATCTTGGTTGTACATGAGAGTGTATTTGTGTAGGAAGTTTGTATGTATGAGTGTGTGTAAGATTAATAAATTAACACAAAGTATAAAGCTAACTACTTAAGTAATTTAAGAGCAGATTTCTTACATATATTCCTTGTGGAATTAAAAATGTCTAAATATTGAAAACTTTTATTGTAACTGTTTTGAATTCTCAAAACTACTGAGGTGGACTGAGTTTGAATTGGAAAATCATCCCTTTATTAAATCTTGCTAATCAGTGATGGCGCTATAAACTGTTTGAGCAAAGCTGTATGTACACCTCTTTCATTTCAATTCTTAATTTATGGCGAAAATCGTATTTGACGATTACTAAGCCAATGTCACGCGATGACATATACCTCTTGCAGGTGTGCGATCCTCTGTTTATACTCCTCCACTTGACACTGACATTTGTTTTCCTCACACATCTTGACAGCAACACTGTAACAAATATATAAAAATACAGGTAAAATACTAAGAAATGTCAGATATGAAATTTAAGCAATATGTTAAACAAATTAAAATTAAGAAGGCTTACTATTAAATTCAAAATTATGTAGAGGATAAAGATATATGAAAGTAATTTAATTAGCTGCACAGGTTTACCTTATTGACAGTTGGAGTGTAGCTAGAATTATTCTGTTTAAAAATTGTGATGAATTGGGAATATTAAAATAAATACACAAAACCGATTGATTCCTTAAATCTAATAAAAAGGAAGGATAAGATTGTTTGTTTGCATTGAATTGTCTTCGAATCTACTTTACCGATTCGAATTTTTTTTCCGCCAATATTACACTCTTCTGTTGAACACAGGCGATATAATGTAATAACTATTGAATACCTATATCTGCCTGTGTGTAGTCAGGGCGGGCCACATGTTATAAAGCTTCAAAGTCGTTGGTTAGACAGACATCCGATATGTCAAATGTAGACAAATGTCACTATAGCCAAATGACTTCTATAGATAAGGTGATTCCTATGAGTGAGATAGGTATATTTAATTTTAATGGTCATAACTCCTTGTTTATTATTCAATTCTAGTTCTGTTTTCACTGTAAATATACTAATTCCACATGTTTAACGATAAACTGATTGAATAAATTAAGTATTTTTCATACATATTCCCTATTTGATTAAAAAATGACAGAACAAAGTTTTTATTTGTTTAATGAGTAATACTTACACATCAATTTTTTTTGAGTTGGAATGGCTAGTAATATTTGTGTCATTGGATATGTTTAGGTCACTGAAAAAATACAATATATATATTTTAGGGTTTTAATATATTATGTACTATTATTTCTTTCGTCAAATACTCACACTTCACTACATTGACATGCAGCTTCACTTTTAGGGATGACAAGATCAGTCTTTCTAGTGTTCAATGTGGCTGATGAAGATTTTCTACAAAAAAATATAAATAAAATGTCAGGCAAGTTTTTGTAAACCCACCACTATTTTTGTTTAGAATTATTTTTGGACCTTCTGTTTTTGTCATTTGTATTTAAAATGATTTGAATATTGTCATCGTCAAAATTCGGTATTTTAATTTTAATTGGTCTTAAATAGTACCTAATGGTAAATATCCTTAGAAAACTGTTTAATTAAAAAAAAAAAAGTTTCTTGTTGGGTTATACCTGGTGGTATCTCTCCCCAGGACCCTGCCTGACACAGAGCTGCTCCTCCTAAGGAACTGCTTTGCTGAAGACAGCTTCAAATTTAACATCTTCACTTTTTCAGTCAGATGCATGTTTTGCCGTTCTAAATCTTGTATCCTGGTACATATAATTACTGTTGTTTTTAATAATACACAGTATAATTATAAGTAGAAGAAGTTGGAAGAAGTATAAGTTAATACAGAGTCTTAAATTTATGATATTAGGAAAGACCTACTCAGGATTTCACTTCAATGATGATGTTCACCTAAACATTTTTAAGTATGGTCAGATGTAGAAAGGGTTATGCATTTTTGCAATGCATCAGATATTTTATTTTCAAGTAATAATAATAATTTTAACCATCACAGCACACATGTTGATTCAGTCCTGCAGTAAGATTGAAGAATCTTGTGTTGCAGGTGCTTAGCAATGACATGATATAAACTAGATAGATAAAAATACTACATCCATTGTCTGGCTAAAGCATCTAATAATTTACCACCAGAAAATAAATTAAAAGTAAGTTACACAAAGTTTATTTTTAAAACAGGTCTCATACT
Organism: Choreutis nemorana; assembly: GCA_949316135.1. Classification (NCBI taxonomy): domain Eukaryota; kingdom Metazoa; phylum Arthropoda; class Insecta; order Lepidoptera; family Choreutidae; genus Choreutis; species Choreutis nemorana. The sequence goes on along the minus strand of OX438598.1, from coordinate 10,785,718 downwards.
TTTTAATTCTAAACCAAAAGAATTTATTTTAATACAAACTTGTCATTTTGTCCATCAATGACTGTTTGAGCTCTGGAGCAGCAGTCCCTGCCTCTCTGTGGGATGCTGTGCCGCTGAGATATGGTCATCCTTTGCAGCCTAGCAGACAAGACCTTGATCCTGTCCTGGTCGTTATTGATGGTCTTCTTCAGCTCCACGTTAGTATCCAGCAACGAGAAGTACAAGTCTTCTAACTCCTTTTTACTCAGTTTTGACGGGTAGACACAGATGCTTTCTATTCAACCATAAAATTAATAGACAAAGGATGATTTGAGAAATTTTGATTTGCAGACAAAACTTGAGAATTTTTGAACTTTGTGTAACAAAATTAAAATAATAAAGTTTTATCTAATTTTCCTCTTTGAAATGAACCTTTTAATTTTACTCGTCTACCAATAGCCTAACATAAACGACTGTTCAATATTCTAAAATAATAGCATACATACCTCGGTCATATCGTAAAAATCTTTCTTTAGTAACTCCATTCATGTTAAGTTTCATATAAGCAAAGAATTTAATTTCTTCGCGGCAAATTTATTTATGATTTTATAGTAATATTTTTCCTTATCCTAAAATATTAAGCCGAACCTCAAAGCGAATGAACTTTTGAGAACTTCCATGGTTCTCTTGCTATTTTAACTTAATTAACACACTTTCAAAGTTTTAGGAAATATGAAAATACCGCCGTATCATAGCAACGCACTACAAAACAAAAACGACGAAATGACAGATGACGGATTAAAAGTCAAGAATAAAAGGCAAAGAACTTATACCATGCAACCATTTGAGATCTTTGTGTTTAAGGGTCAAAATAAAAATGGATTTTATGAAAACTTTATTAGAACAGTTATTTTAAAGGTACATTTAGGTAGCTACAGCTTTTAATGATTTCATCATAATTTAGTAGGTTATTAATCAAATAATAATTAATTGTAGGCATATTACCTAACGGTTTTGAATTAATAAAATACAAGAATACAAACTTTAAAAAAAGTCAAAACGGCTTTTTTAACAATAGGTATTAACTTAAATAGAAGTATGATTTATATTAAATTAATATTAAAAACAAGAATTATTTAAATACAATATAATAAAGTGCATTTAATACTGAAACTTAAAATTAAATTATGTGAATATAAAATTACTTAAAACCTTAGACCACTTTGGCCTAGTTTATTACAATTTAGGTTAAGGTAGTTAAGGCGCTGCGCTGCATGTTATGGTGGTATGCTGTGTCGGCTTCAAAAAGTGACTTAAGACACACGTTGGATAGCGCAGAGTAGCCCGGTACCTATAAACCCCGTGAAATTGTATTGCGCCTGGCGACCATTTTACTGACGTCAGAATGACGTCATATTGTCAAATTGAACTTTATTATCATACATTGTCTGTACTTTTATTGTCAGATGACGTCATTTTGAGGTTAATTAGACAAGCTTCCAGCGAATTACCATTTGATGGGGCTAAAACACATGTTTACATTTAAAAGATACACACAATACTTCAGAAATAATTTATCTAGTTTATAGTTTCGTATCTACAATTCCAGGTAATAACTATTATCCAAACATGGCTAGTGAAGCTATTTACAAAAACGGTAAAATGGGACTGGTGTCCTACAAAAAAGCTACGATTATTGTCTTTTTATCCATTTCCATTACATATTTTACTTAACAAGACTAATACAGCGAAAAAGGACAAGCGCCTTAATTTTTTATAATGTGATTTTTTTAATCAGCTGTTTCATTTGTGCACTATAAAATTGTTACATTTCAAATAAATTCGGGACAACAACAACATATATTTTAATTATGTTTAAATGAATGAATAAAAAAAAATCTGAGAAATTCATTGCGCGTGCGTACTTTACTTAAGTAGGAAACCATACTTGACACTTTTTTAAATAGATACTAAAGGTAACTAAATAGACGAATGTAAATGGGTTTCAAAACTTCCAGTACCATTTAGGTACTCGCTACTTTTATTTAGGTTTGTACTTAAACCAAAACTAACCCGCACATACTATTTGGCAAGCTTCCGTTGTTACCCACTAACATACAATTATTAAGGTTGAAATTAAAACCTTTAATTTTGCAAACCTTAGAATGTAGATACCTACATAACAATGCCTTTGGCTTCACTTTAGATAATAAATTAATCACAAGCCTTACTTACAATAAAGTGAAATTCTATTTACTACACTAAATGGGGCAACAGTTTTATTTTACTTCAATCATTATAATAGTAAGATTAAACACACGTTTTATTGTTTTTAGACAAATTGGAATGGGGTTTATAGATTGAAAAAAAAAAGTAAAAAAAAAATTTATAAATTGGTAAGCGAAACAATGCGTCTAAAATGCGTATAATTTGTCTACGCATACAAGTCGATAGATGGCGTTTTCTATCAATGTATATTTTAGTGCACACACTTTTAGACATTAACAACAGATTCAATCTTATCAATCTTCACCGATAAATCAAAGGTACAAATTTCCTTCGGAAGAATCCTTTGTGGGAACCTCCTTCATACAAGTGTAGCTTAAAGCTTTATTCATCGTTTCGTGGACGAAAAAGGTTAGATTTTCGTCGGAAAACAAAAAAGTTCCAGAGACTCTCAGTCAAAGAAAATACTTAATACTTAAAGGTTGGTTTCAATTAAATAGTAATTTTAAATCAAATTCTGTTTGTAATCTATCCAAGAGCAGCATTATTGTTGTGGCCTTGATTGATATAATGTGTTAAATGTCAGCCTGCGGATACTCATACTTTTATTCCCGGATCCTTAGAAACACTGACTTAAACCATCAAGTTTCTGATTAAGGTTTTATACGTTTTCACTTTTTTATATATTATTCCACATTAAATTAAATAGAAACCATTAAATCTAAGGTTTAGATCCACAACATGTTACTTTTAACATACATATATCTATGAATACTCATTATTTATTTTGTAGGTACATACATTGTAACTTATAATATCAAAATAAAATATCTTATGTAAAACTAAATCTGAACGTATGCCAACCTACGGTATGCGGCCCAAGATCGTGGCTGATTCATCGGAAGGGAACATGAAGCACTTTAAAAAATTAGGCAAGTATTTCTTTAGGTTTCGATTCCTAGGAAGACGCCGGCATGCCGTACGAGGCCCAAGCACGAGGCAAATTGATCGAATTGGGCCGTTCTTATTATAGCTGGCAACCATTTTGTTTTTAGTTCTTCACACAAAGTTGAAGTCGTTCTTTGAGGGACCCCTATACCATTCGCGTTGGGGGCTCAGGACATTTTGCCGCCATGACATACGCCACTGTTCAATTGCGATCTCACTTTTGTGATTTAACTCCGAATATTTTTCATTTTTTAAATTAGAACGGATAAAGTTTCGGAAAAAAGTACCAATGAATTATTTCATATAATTCACGCTAGATGAAACGCTGGTAGGTGAGCTATTGGTACCTACTTCAGAGCATATCACCACATAGTCTAAAACAAAGTCGCTTCCCGCTGTCTGTCCCTATTTATGCTTAGATCTTTAAAACTACGCAACGGATTTTGATGCGGTTTTTAAAGATAGAGTGATTTAAGAGGAAGGTCTATATGTACTTATACCATGCATAATATCCGTGCGAAGCCGGTGCGGGGCGCTAGTTTGTTTAAATTGTGGTAAATCTTACAAATTAATAACTACAGTACGTATATCTAAGCCTATGGATAAAACAGCCATCTATTTAGATATTTGACTATGTCTAAATACAGCTAACATAGGAATGCTTTAAATTCTTATTCCGTTCAACATTAACGACAATATACGTATAGTTTCTGAACATTTCATAAACCCTACGTTAACCTATGACATATTTGGCAATTATTTGTTCACAGTCACACAATTTATTGTCGCGGTTTCTTTGACTTCGTTATCTATTCTTACTTTAGGCAAATCGTAAACTTTACACAAATATCATAATATAATAATTATTTAAAAAAAAAATATCTAAAATCTATCTCAAAAATTCTACCACATCCTCATTGAACCTAAGGTAGGTATATCCATTATTGTTTTTGTTACGTTAAAATCTAAAAAAGTTAACGACTAAATACTGATTTCCTTTTTTTTTTTTTTTTGGATTTTTTGTAAATTTTCTAAAATTTAAATGATCGATCCTCGGGTTTCAGATCTCATCTCCAGATTTTATCATTCGTTATTGTTAAAATTGCTGACAAATTTAAATACAGACATAATAACACTCCTAAAATGTTGATGCGTACGCTTAATATTCAGATATTTAAAACAGTTCCTCCGGTTATGTAATATAAAGTTTGATATCCAGATCACAGGAAGAACATGTAAATAGAACATATACCTAGCCTGGATATTAATACATATAGTATTTAAAAAGTGGCAAAAGCTTTTACATACATTGATATAAAATACAATCTCATCTATTATTATATATCTGATGAGATGTTCCACTACAAGACAACACTTTAAACTTGTCAATAAAATTCATCCAACTTTAAGAAAACTAGAAAAAACCTAACTATTTTGTAAATCTCGAGTACTAGGAGAACATAGATGCAGAGGAATCGCAAAGTTTTTAAAGTACTGATAGAGAATGAAAACCGTAGTTCCGCATTAGAGGTACCAGGGCGCCATAGTATGGAAGAGTGCTTAGCCCTTGTTCTGAGCAGCTTGCCTCCTGAGGTCAGATCGAATGGCTGCTGTCACCACTGCACCGATCGCCAGCAGTGAACACAGCACCAGGTTCGACCATCTGTCTCCAATAGAACCCAGCATCCATTCATACAGTAGAGTCAGCACGATGCCAAAGATCTGGGGAAATAAAAATTAATTTTAATTCAAAAACTTGGTTGCTTTTTTCCCAATGCGGAAGATTTGTATTCTAACGTAAATTTAGAACATAGTTACATTTTTGATATGAATGAAGCTCTAAAACTAAATCACACAGCACGTGGGTGCGAGTAGCAACTCGTACACTCGTACTCGTACTCGTGTTTCATGGCAGCTACAACATACTGCTGTATGTTGTAGCTGCTCCTCATTGTGCCCGGATAGTGGCGACAGATTTGCAACCTGTCACACTGGGACTCAACCTAAATATGCAAACAATGCAGTGTGTAACACCTCTGCCTACCCCTCTCGAAGGATCACGGCGTGAGTTTATTTATGTCTAAAATTTAATTAATCTGGAACGCATGCTCTCAATATTGTAAGAAAGTGCATATGATGAAAAATTACCTGAACAACAGCATTCAGTATTCCAGAGGTGGTACCTTCAGGTTCAGGATATGTCACCTCTGATGCGAACTCGAAACCGACCGGAAGATAGCCCGTCATGAAGAAGCTGGAAATTTGTGGCAATACTTTAACAGTTTCTTGATCAAGCAAAATTTTGTTCGCAAGTCCAACCCATGGGGACTGATCTAAGTTAGAGAACTAACGAATTTAAAATGCTAGAAGTATACAAGCAGATATAAAGACTGTCAAAAACGTTATGCCACTTCAGGTGCTCCGCTCAAGACCGATTGTCGACCAATTTTTTAGGTGAAAAATGAAACGCACTGATTGCAATAGTAAAAACGTCTTGCGGAGCCTTAGAACAATCAGGTACAAGGAACCTATTTGGAATGTATGAATGCACAAAGTTAGCTGAACGCAAACATTAATTAAATCCTGTTGGTTGGTAAAGAACCCTTCGTAAACAACTTTTTGATATCCTCTGTGAAGAGATCTCGGGTTTAATCTCGCCGGCGGCGGTGCTTTGTGTTATTTGTACTACGCATTGTTTTACTCATTTGTTTTGTGTGTAATTTTACAACAATACAAGATTTCCAGTAAGGAACTTAGTCAATGCGTATGCTGAATATTTATTTTTATCATTTAACATGATATTTTTTTTGACATTTTATATTTACAAATCACTTCTTAGATAAATGACTGGAACTACCAATATTGTAATAACTTTTATAGCCACTATTTAAGTATAAAAAATACTTAGAACTGCACCGCACTCACCCGAGAAGAATACTGCTGAGGTAGACGACGCCGATGTAACCGCAGTTGAGGGTGAAGGTGAAGATGATCATGCCGACGACCGAGGCGGTGTACACAGCCAGCGTGGTTTCCTTGAACCTATGGGTCTTGTCCAGTATCAAGCCACACACCACGGAGCCCGCCATGCCAGCGACCACGATCACCAGGCCAATGCGTCCGGCATCTTCGTTTGCAGTCTGAGGTGCGAGAAAAATATTAATATTTCTAGACTTTATAAATAGTAAAATCAGAAAGCTTTTTGTTTTAGTTTCGTTATTTACGAAGACGTATAGTTATCAACTTGAGAGTACATACTTGTGAATTTTAATTTCATATTCAAAAAGGAAAATCTGTGAATAACACGATAGAATAATGTACGATCACAATGCTAAAGAGTAATCAGCATCATCTTCAAAAGCTCACCGGATAGTAGGTCAGAATGAGCTGGTTAAGCAGAGTCGATATGGCATAGAAGACGCCGACGTTGATCCCGTAGGAGATGAGGAGAAGGATGTAGTTCCTGTTGGTAAGCAGCTTCTTGATGGACTGGAAGAAATTGGAGTCAAGGCTGGAGCCCAAGTCCGCGGCAGCTGACGGAGGAGATGCCGGGGCCGCCTTGAAGACTGGAAAATTTTAAATTAAGTTAAGTAAGAGGTAAAATACATAACTTGAAGCAATTTCATTAACATTAGCATTTCTCTGATATCACTTAACACTATTGTTTTAATCCTGCATATTTTTATTATTATTATTATTTACCTTTACTTTTAAGATTCTATTTTTATTTTTAACTTAAGTTTAATCATTCATTTTAATTTTATATTAATTAGTAATTTGTAAATGTATTCATAATATTGTTTTGTTACGCCTGCACCATAAACGTTGTGTGCATCTTTAATTGGCGTGTACACTAGACGACGTGTACATAATAAAATATTGTATGGATTCGTGTACACGCTGTTGAAGTGCCAATTTGTAGATGAACTTGTAGATCTGTAAAACTAGTTTTATTCGACCACTCGAAGACTTTTCGTCTGGTTACTGTTACAGTTGTTTATCCATCTCTCAGAAAACCAATAATTAAATTACATAAAACACAAACAAATCTAATCTCACGCCGTGATTAATCCCTTGGGAGTAATTATCGGCGTAATTATGTTGAGTCCCAGTGTGACAGGTTGCAAATCTGTCGCCACTATCCGGGCACAATGAGGAACGTGGCAGCTATGTACGGCAACCCGTGACTCGAACCCTCGACTTGTCAGGTCGGGTCGGTCGGTTAATCAAGGCACGTAACAAACTGAACTACCACGTCCTCCAACCACGTCATTAAATAATTAATTGTTTATAAAACAATACAAATACAAAGACTTGCAACAAAAATATCAAAGTCTGGAGTCTGGTCAGGTTTGCAAATGTCAACTCATCACAATTTCACGCTGAAAAGTCTGCGTAAAAACCCGTTAAGTTTGTTTTTCCGAGTAGGGTAAGGGCCGTCACCTGCTTTTTACCTAAAAAGGTACTAACAGACGTGTTTTGACAAAAAGTTCGGGACTTTATGCCATTAAGAGACCCTCGTCAGCCGTAGAGATGGGCTATGAGGAAAGCGGTTGTTCTGACTTGATAAAGTTGATGGATAGATTAAAGTTATTTTCACATTATGAAAAACAGTTACCTACCCTCCGGTAGGTAGAGGGACTGGCAGTAGATGAAAGTTGGAAGGAACGAGAACGGAAACTTCAAAAAACTGTCAAAGCTCACGCAAAGTTCAGAAGATGAGCGAAATTATTTGGTTTGTTCTTATTTTTCGGACGGAGTTAGAACGACTGATTTGTAAAATCTATTTTGACTTTAAGAGTCCTTAACTAAGTAGATACATTAAAGGAATGAAAGAAACTGTTAACTGAGCAAATCGTCATAATCGATTCGAAGTACCTGGGTAGGTAAACAAAGAAAATGATTTACTTACTTTAGCTAAATACCATACACAGTACCAACTAGGGAAATCCTCATGGATCTCCTTCAGCCTGGGGGGAAAGGAGTATGTCGGACTCGCGTATATGACGTGCCTAAACACTAGCCATACACGGTATCAACTTGTATTACCCCGAAACATAATTATATTCATTAGAAAAATCGATTTTCAGACGTTAGTATTTGTCATTTAATTATAAAATAACTTAGTCACACTCGCACAGGTAAACAAATCTAAAGATTATAGTGAAATCATTGGTACATATACTATTATTTTATTGATACGCAATCACTAATACAGCACTTAAAAATTTGCTTTAATTTAGGATAGAGACAGAGAGATGGATGGTTCTATCAGAAATAAACACGAAATAAATTCAACCATAGGAAAACTATAGAAATGTGAATGTAATACAACAGATCTGGAAAAAAAACAAGTTACAAGTGTCGGTAAAATCAATCACCTAAACCTACATAAAGAGCAAATATTAGTTCTGGAAAAAACAGGCCACGAAGAAACACTTACAGAGCAAGATAAGCACAAACAGCACGCTGGTGAATCCAGCCACTAGGTAGAACATGAGCTTGAAGTCGTTGCCGATCTCCTCCATGGTGCCGGAAGCCTTCACCAGCATAGGGGGCAGGACGAAACCGAGGGCCACGCCGAGCTGGAAACAAAAGACAGAAATTTAGTGCGAAACGGTGTTGACTTGTGACGTTTTTTCAAATTAGAAGGAATGAACAAAAGATCTTCGGGATCTTTGCCAACTTTCTCAGTTTGCCTATCTTTTGAAGATCTAGAACAATCCAATTCAATTATTGTTTTCTTACCAAAATCGTATTGGACTACTACTAAACCAATGTTACCTGATGGAAACAGTGTTGTTACTTCTTTAAGGAAAAGTTGGATAAATGCAGTCATAGAACCGTTTTTTAATTGGTAAAAAATTGACAAATCAAAGAAAATCAAGAAAAAAATCATGTTAACAAAGAAATAGTTTTATAATAAAGGATATAAACATCTTTTGAGAACATTGTATGTAACAAAATTTTGTTTATAAACGGTTTGTATTTTTAGAGGAAAATATGAGGTTTCAAAAAATCGACGAAGGGCTATAAGAAAAGTTATCATTGTGCTTCGCTTGGCTCATCTGGCGAAGGCATTGCCGTGCCCCCAAATAACCCTGACGTCTTTGAAACTAAAAACTAATAACTTAATAAAAAATGTTAGTTTGTAAACGTGAATTTCTTATCATTGCATGTTTTTATCTCACGAATTAGTACTAAAGAGTCCATAGAATTTTTATAGCATCATAAAACGCTACACGTGGATAGGTAATGATGGACGAACAAATAATGTTGGATTGTTATTTTAAATAACAGTAGTAAATACATTATTATTTCAAAGTCAAAGTCAAAATATTTTTAATTCAAATAGACTTAAAATAAGTAATTTTAAATCGTCATCTTTTATACTACTACCGGTTCGAAACGCTATTTCTACGGGGAAGAATCCGTCGAGAAACCTCCGTAGTTACTTTTTTCAAAATAATTAGGTACAATAAATTAATTTCTTTTGAAACATTAAATTTCTTACTTTATTCATTTATTCACTCTACCAGGCTATTTTTGGTTCAAACTGGCTCCTGTCAGAAACTCGACTCGCCATAAAAATTGTATGAAAAATGCATTGTCGGAAATAGTCAGGAAAATTATGAATTTTTTGCACAAGTTTTGAGCGTATGAGAAAGCACGTTTTGGTCTTCAGTTCAGCATTAATGTCAGTCATACAGTTTAAATAAACATGACATAACATAAACACACGCCGTAATCCCTTGAGAGGGGTTGGCAGAGGTGTTAAACACCGCATTTCGAATTGCGAATCTGTCGGCTCTATCCGGGCACTTTGAGGAACTTGGCAGCTACAACGGCAACTCGAACCCTCGATCTATCGGGGCGAATCGGTCGGTTAACCAAGGCACGTGACAAACTGAGCTACCACGACCTCGGACAGGTCAAACTGGAACCCCTATAGCTAAACTCCGTGCATGAAATGACCACAGTGCTCTGACTTGAGTGATTATTTGTATTGTTGTGACATGATTAGGTTAAAATCCTTTTTAACTTAAATTGGAAGGAACAAAGCTGTGAAAGGTTAGAAATGGTTGCCTAGAAAATGCCTAACTACTTCAACAACATTTTTGATATTCGGTAAAAAATAAGACTAACGCAGAAATAGAAACTTAGAACTTAAACTATACTAAGAATTGACTACAATACGAGGAGTTTACCCCTTGTCCCACTGATATGTAGAAGGTCATATGAATGCCCTATGCTTCTATTGGCAAAGACTAGAAGAGTAATATATAATAATTGAAAAAAAGTATAATTTTTAGAAGCGTAAGAATAAAAAAATCGTTTAGTTTAAATTCAATAAAGGACAAAGAGATAAGTCACTTGTTAAATTAAATACAAAGATACATTTTTTATTAAGGTTATTTTCATGGGATCACTGCAACATCAGTTCTTAAGGCTTCGGACTCCTGCAGAATAGAATTTAAATGGCTGCTTAGGCTTTTATTTCTCTAGTCTCCAATAAAACGTACGAAAGGAAAGAGTTTGCTTTTAAATGGCTGCTGTAATTTGGAGCCGGTCTACGACAGAGAATTCACTAACTTCTTTAAGAGTGGATTTTTTCTCGCAGCAGCATTAAATCTGTCAATATCAGACCGTATCTAGTATATAGGTTTTAAAATAAATAGTATATAGGTTTTTTAACCACATCAACAAACACATTGACTCAGCCCTGCAATAAGTACCGTAAGAACTTGTGTCACAGGAACTAAGCAACGATATGGTATACACTATAGATAAGAATACAACGTCCAAGACCGGTGAGCGAAACAATGCGTCCTGCAAATAACACAAAATCCCGCCCCCGCCGTGATTCGAACCCATCGTCTAGATCTTTTAGGTACATACGTAATGTTAAGTCCATGTGGATTAGATTTATTATGTTTTGTAATTTTTTTTTTCTTTTACTTATTGTATGAACGAAAGATACAAGATATATATTTTCGTAGCACCAGATCTGTAAATATATCATCCCGTATCTTATACTTATTTAATGAATTACATTTATTTTGTTTTACAAATTATTTATTTTCTTTTATTTATTGTTCGAATGAAACATACAACATATTTAATTTCGGTCAGTTAAATGTCGTAATTTTTAAAAACCTTATAGTCAGCTTTAAAATATTTTACTAAACTATTTTCGAAAATACAAAATATCTTTGTCGTGTCTTTTCTTTAAAAATTACGGGTTTCGTTGCCAGGCAAATGTTGGCAGAAAATAAAGATAGATGGTGAAAAATGTGATAAGAATTGATACAAAAAAGATAAACTCTAAAATATTACCTCGAATTTTTAATAGGGCTTAATTCGAATTTTAATTAGTAAATTATAGGAAAATTAGATTCTCTAAAATTGCAAAAAACTTTATATCAATCAAGTTATACAAAATAAACAATACGTAATCACTCCACGATCACCTTATACAGATAATTAACGACCTTTCAATAACCGTGAGCATCCCCATAGTTAATGGGCAACATCTGTATGGGAGGAGCAATATGATGAAGCTAGGTATCCCATTGTGGAACTGTCCCTGCCCTGATGGCAGACGTTAAGGCAACAGTTTACGCGCATATACGTCAATACCAGTGACACGAAAGTCAATAAATCAGCTGTCTCAACCGGATTATGTATCGAATATTTTCGCAAAACGTCCGTCATCCATCTATTTATCGTTGGTATTCAGAGCGGGGCTTAACAAATAGGGTAAAAGCTCGTTATTCTGGATTTATGGGACGTTTTGTCATTCCAATACGGATCCGCCACGTGTATACAAGCGTGGATATCGAAAAAAATGTTTTGCGAAACATAGTTTTGCCACTTTTATAGTTGCATTGGAAAATAGGTTAAAGCGTTTCAGGGGGGAAAAAAGGCATTCTGTGGTTTTGTTGGGGGTGAAAAACGGAAACCTATTATTAAGACTCCACTGGCCGTCCATCGGTGTGTTAGCCATAAACTAAAACAGCCAGACACTTAAAATTTTCACAGTATCACTATTTCTGTTATAGCAACAAACACTAAAACTAAAAGATTTTTTTTTTCTTGTTGCTGTGATAATCGCTTTGCCGACGACGAGCGAGCATCCGTCGCCATTTTTAAATTAATTAACAGGTGAAATTTTTCACGAAAGTAGGATACTCAAGAAGTTGTTTCTGAACCTGCATCAATCTGCATTAAACCAATGTAGGTATCCTTTCATCATTTTGTTGTAAAGCAAAACTAATCTTCATCAGTATTAAATATAATAGGGTAATAAAGAATAAAGCCAACAGGTTAGCTCCAATATGAAGACACACTCATACATTTGCATCTATCACGACTTATCATTCAACTTGAGACCAAAAAATGAGTTTGAATAAAGAACATCAACATATTCCTGACATGTACATTTTTACCGTACAAAACACACGAAGCAGTCATTGTACCCAACTGTGACAAATTAGATAAATAAATGGACAATCGACAACCGTGTCACAGCTTGCGGGACAAACTGCTCTTTACATTTTGCTCCCGGTTTTATGGTAACATCAGTGAACGCCGTAAAAACCTAACCCATTTCCTACCTCGTTTATTTATTTTCAAGTTGATAGATGCCGTGAAATTGCGTAATATCCTGCTTGTGAACCAGGGGGTGGAATTTCAAAACCCCTTTACCCTTAGTCGGAGGCTTTTCAATACTATCTTGCGAGAATTTTCCAAAAGGACCTTCATGGGAAACCCTTCCGGGCCAATAAATACCGTAGGTTAGTCTTTGTATGCGCATTTAATAGGGTTAAGAAGAAAAAATGATTACCTTTTTGACCGTGAAAATCTATTCAAATTGTTCTTTGTCGGTTATGAAAAGATTTGGTAGCTTCTGCCAAATTTCTACATTACCAACCAAAACTTTGAAGCCATTGCTTGGCTCGTTCAAAATCTCGCTAAAGTTCCGAACCGGTGGTAGTTTATTAAATAATTTTGACGATTTAATAGTACTTATTTTAAGTCCATTTGAATAAAAATATTTGATTTGATTTGAAAGATTCCGATTTAGTGCATGTGTGTAGTTTTCTAGGCTTGGCCAGTGATCAGAATTTCACATCGCTGGCTCTTCTCAGACTCCAATATCAAAATATCTTGAACTAATTAACAAAGTTTTATTGTGGGTATATTGTATCGTCAGAAAATAAATCCCTAAACATCATAAAGGGTAAAATATAAGAGTAAACATCATCTCAAAGGTTTGCTTTGTTGAAAGTATGCGTATAAAACTTTTGAAGGGAAATATTGGAAAAATTTCCCGTTTGCGTTCCACGTCAGCTCCCGCTCGTAAATATTAAAAACTTTGTCAAAAGTCATGATTATTTCTGTGGAAATGTGAAAAATCTGGGCTTTCTTTTTGGGTAAAGAGTTCCAATGATTGCCCTGGATGGAGGGTTTTGGTTCCCAAAAACGATAATAATAATAATAACCACATCACGACTCACACATTGGTCATCAGCCCTGCAGTTAGTATCGCAAGAACTTGTGTCACAGGAACTAAGCAACGATATGGTATAAACTACATAGAAAAGAATACAACATCCAAGACCGGTAAGCGAAACAATGCTTCTTGCAAATAACACAAAGTCCCGCCCCCGCCGGGATTCGAATCCGGAACCTCAAGCATAGCAGTCGGCTGTTTACACCACTGCGCCACCGAGGTCGTCAAATGATCATGTATTGTTTATTTTTTGGTAGATTTGCACCTTAATCATGATAGTAAGGTTACCTTGTTACAGGAGCGGCTGGTGGCAGTAGGTAATTCGAACGACATGGTATTAATAATGATTTAGTAAAGAGTATAGGAAAATCAACTTCAAACATAGCTTTTACAACCCTTTGCCCGCGACTTGGTCCGCGTAGAAGTCGAAAATGGTTCTACTAGGAATTATAATTACTTGATATTTATCGTTATATTTTGGAAAATTCAAAAAATATATTTATAAATTATAACCTATGTGTTATTCTCATGTATAAGCTATATTATTGAAAAGTTTAATTAAAATCCATTTATTAGTTTTTGCTTGAAAGAGTAATACATATCCATACATCCATACATTCTTACAAACTTTCGCGTTTATAATATTAGCAAGGATTGACGGTTAAGAATCGTTTAAACTCTTTACAACTGTTCTCAATTAGAAATGATCGAAAAACATCATCCCCTTTAAAGTTTTAACCTATTATTGCTCCCCATTCCTCCGGTGCCTAGTCTCCATATCAATATAACCCAGAAAGAACTCATAACGTTTTAAAAACGCCCTACAAAAGGAAGCTAGACATGCCGAATGATTTATCCCACTGGCATTAAAACTCCTCACACACAAAGCTATTCAATAAATCCGAGCAGTTCACACGTCAACAATTTTATGCAGTGACGTACAGTCTTCGAAACTGGCAGAGAAAAGTACTCTTTATTTATAATACTGCAGAGGATATTCAAGTTGGACGTACGGAAAGCGAGGCTGTATCGAATAGAATAAAACAAATGCACCTAGATAGGTCCCCTTACAAGCAAATTGGATAATGGACCGTACAAACAGTTGTAGCAATCAAAGCCCTGACCTTAAGCGAAATTTATATGTCGGTTGAAGATTATTTATATACAAGAAGAGAAGAGTAGTTATAAAAGTAGTCGCTAGAAAATAAGTCGACGACGACGATGGTAGCTTAGTTTGTTACGTGCCTTGGATAACTAACCGACCCGACCCGACAGGTCGAGAGTTCGAGTCTTGGATTGTCGTAAGTTGTAGCTGACATGTTCCTCATTGTGCCCGGATAGTGGCGACAGATTTGCACCTGTTACTCTGGGACTTAACATAAACATTCGTAATGCGCCGTGTAACACCTCTCCCTAACCCTCTCGAGGGGTTACGATATGAGTTTATGGATGTGTTAATATAATTATGTACTTCTATATATATTGTACCTATGATATTTTCAATACCAAAAAATAACTCAATGTATTAAGTTAAACTATTTTATTCCTAATAGTAATACATTTTTTTGGAGTATTTGATTAATATGAAAATTTTTGCTGTAATCATTTTACCTACGTTTTGCTTTGCAGATTCTTGTTTGTTCTTTTAATTTTTTATTATTCTTGTGTACTAAGTTTTTTCCCTCCTCTTTTTTTTTGCATTAGGATGAGAAGAATGACAATAACGGATTTTTGCTCTAATATTTATTGTTTCTTTTATTATGTCCTTGTTACCATTTTTGTTCTTTTCCTCTGTGTATGCAGCGTTATTTTTAAGGTTTTATGGTATTTTTATGGATATTATCATGGTTTACGTTTGTGATATATTTTTTAAAGTATTATTATTTGTTATCTGTCCACTATTTCATCTCCAAATGAAGAAAATCAAATAAGTTATTTTGATATGTTTGGAATTTATTTTCACTGTTCTTAGTTACGTTACCAGGCTGTTTCTACTATTACGGTATCAATCTGGCTTGTTAACAAATTTGATAAATAACTGGTGAAGTTGAAATAAATAAATAAAGAAGTTCGAGTCGAATTCGGAAAATCCTATATGATATTGCTAACTTTCATGACCTCGGCCACCGCCACGAAGTTGCGTGTCTATCGGTATTTCGCAGGAATTGCTCATTTTAATTCCACCGGCCCCCTTTTATAATCGGAATACTAGACGTAGGCTGAAGTTGCATCCTTTTGTGGTAGATATTCCGACCATCCGGACTAAACGCTTCGATAGTTCCTTCAGTCCGACGGACAAAGAGTTAATATTTAAATCACAAAAAAAAATGTGTACGTGCCATTTGTCATATAAAAACCACTGAAAGTTTCAAACCTCACTTCATTCAAAATAAAATACTAACACTCCGTTCACTGTACATTTATGAAATGTACACGTTTGTCCGCAAAAACCGCCATCTTTTCTCGACAGCCTTAAGAGTGAACGGAACCGCCATATGTTACGATCTGTTTCGTGTAAAACAACAGTCCAAAAGAGTGTTTTATTTATGTCCACTAAAATTTATAATAACATCCCTAAATATTTGCATGACATAAATAATTTTAAAAACAGGACTGAGAAATCTATTGATTGAAAAAGCATATTCAATTAATGAATTCTTAAAAGACAGAGGCTTGCGTCACCCCTTCCCTATTTAAAATTTAAATAATCTGACATCGTCTTTATTTGTTTTTTTCTTTTACACATTTAATTTAATTTAATGTATAATGACAATTTATTATTATTATTGTTTAACTTCGTATATATATCGTAACTATAATTTAATTGCTAATCGTTTTTCTTTTATTTTAATTGTATTTTATACTTTTATGAAATGACTTTCGTATGCCAATCGGCTGCACAAACCTAACCTACCTTGCCTCAACATCTGCTGTATTTACCTAATGTATTGTGCACGAATAAAATGAATTTGAATTTCATAATGCGTACTGCAAGGGTGTGGTATTCTTTGCCTGCCGATGTGTTCCCTGACCAATATAACTTGGGCCTCTTTAAGGCAAGAGTGAACAGGTTTCTCCTAGGCAGGCATGATCCACCTTACTTCACATCGCCGCTTAACATCAGGCGGGTTTGGGGTCTTGGGTTTGGTTTTGAATTAAAAATAAAAAATCCCGTTGATATTTTCCATTTATCTTTATACACGTGTAGTTGAAATTGGAACACAAAGAAATACTATGCATTTTATACAAAGCATTAGGAAATAGTTTGCAAGAATAATTACTAAAGAGTTCTATTATATAACAGCCGTACAAATAAAAAAGGTAATATAACTACTAATAATACAATAAATCCCGTAATAAATCAACTCGGTTAATGTTAGCTTAACTAAACTAAAAGGCAGTGTTAATGTAAGCTTTCAACTTTGAACAATTTCCCCGCTAAATCGAATCTTGTATATATTACAGGTTAATTGATTGGGTAATTAGTTTTCATGGCAACATAGGATCCATTTTAACTTGCCTTCGGTTTCACTAACGCAATTAAAAACTGCAAAGCCGTCCCGTATGTACTGTCACCTCTCTTTTATAGATGGCAAATATTTTAACAAGGGCATTTTAAACTTGAATTTCTATGTCGGAAGTAATTGGGCCTTACTACAATGATAATGACGTTCCTTAAACTCTAACAAACCACATCCTTTCGAGTTTCGCAACAAACTCACTATTGATGTTCAACCTTATTCCAATAACGATAAGATTTCTTTTACATATATTACTCCAATGCCCCTTGGTAAGAAAATATATTTCCTTTACTATCTAAGAGCAAACGAAATCGGTCCCTAAATTGTCTATTAGACGAAGAATCGAAAAGAATTTGAGCTTTATTCTCATAGACGCAAGTCACATTATACAAACATGACATCCTTATCACATTGAAGCAGGCGAGCAACTGAATAAGTTCGGTATAATTTCTTGTATTACCTTATTATTTAGTTGAAATAACCGGGAGATTTTCCGGTAATTGTACCATTAATTCCCGGTGAATTACTTTATTCGGTTACGGTACGTTACGGTTACTGTAAAGATAGCAATTCACGTTTAGTGGGGGGTGACGTAAGAACACTATATTCTTGGGTAGAGGGGAGAAATCTTCAAGAAACGCGCACGTTAGATGAAATTTAGTTCGGTATTTCGTTGTATAAAACCCGATTTCAAACCATCGAGTTTTTCTAAATGGAATATTTTACTGTTTCATTTATTTTAAAATGATCTAATGATTATTCGGACTTCGAGGCAAGCTTTTTCGTTTTCAGTTGCCATTAAATGAGATTAGATTGCTTGTTTATTTTGAAAACCTTCAGTTTCGATAAAAAAAAACGACCAGTCTCAGTAAAAAGTATCTTTTTTTATTTAGCATCTAAACCATAGATATCTAATTCATTATATATTTATCTACAAATGTATCTTTTCAACTTATATAAGAGTTATAAAGTTCGAATGAAGTACATTACAAAACTACCTATTTTTTTCAAAATCTTTCACCTTCTTTAAAATTGAATTGCAGGATGGTTAAAGGTTACATTTCGTCTCCGAAAACTAGTTTAATTATACAACTTAGTATCTGACCAACAAACTCATAAATAAACAAATCCACTCACTTCAAAATAACAGCCATAAATCTCATCACTTAATATTTAGCTCGTTTAAAACCGAATTAAATATTCCGAATAAAGAGGAAAGGAAAGAGGGGAGGTTACTTAAAAAAACAAACTTAATTCCATAGTAAAATATGCTTCGAAAGTGGTTCCTTTGTTAGAAAAACCGCTTTATTTAAATATCCCGTGTAATCTCGGCTCATCTTGATTACTTTTTGAAGATTGATCTACAATCTGACCGACCGAAACATAATCGTGTTCAGGTCAGACGGAGTTCCCCTCTTAATTTGAATGGATGTTCTTCAGAGAAGTTAACTTTCATCTTGAAGGTTTATTTAGTATTTAACAAATAATGTAGTTAATAATTAAACTTTTGTTCATTAATTGAACTATGCGCTGGATTGATTGTTGTTTTTTTTATTTATTCATAACCAGGCAGGTATATTATCTAGCATTGGACAGTCTGCTATAGTCACCTTTACATTGGTGATCTCGAAGTGATCTGCATCGACGTCTACATCGGACTCGATGGACTCGATCTTTTACCTCTACATGAGCAGCGAAGTGGCGGTGCTCTAGGCGTTATATGATATCAAGAGCATCCGTCAATTGGCGGTGGTATTCCACCAGGTCATCTGTCTTCTTGTTTGCCCGTGATGTTGGAAAATAATCGCTCAAAATTCCTCACCTGATTTCCAAAGACCCCAACACTGCAGGCGCTGGAAACCTGGTCAGCTCCGAACCATACCGCTGCGAGGCGAGGTGGCACGTTCAGGATGAAGACCTGGGACACAGCCACCACGGTCTGCCCTCCGAAGCCAAGCCAGAACATGTCGCTTGGCACGGAGAACACCTTCAGCCATGCGCCTGCACATGTCCCGAACGAACCGATTATCGTGGTCACCCGAAGACCCTGGAAAGAAATAAATGGTTTAATAACAAAGTCGCTCATTTAATAGCGGCTCCAGATAACGTACCATCCGCAGGATGTATAGAGGGATAGTAGCTTGGGTTTGGCTTATGGTGCCTGGTAAGCATATGCCCATCTCCAAATTCCCTAGGAGCTATAAGGGAATATTTTTGTGGTCATACGTATTCACTGGAAGGTATAACTATTTTAATGTTCTTAAATTGCTCATAGCCAAAGGAGCCATTGACCAGGGCGGCAAGCTGAAAGAAGCGGCATTTGCAGGTTTCTTATTGAAAGAAATACTTAATTGTAAATAATTTGAAGGCAAAACTAAATGGCCTGTGCCGCCAAATACGCTTCAGCATTTAAGGCATTCTCTATGAATTTTCCCATGGCACTATTCGGTGCAAAACCATGTGAAGTTCAAGGCTATAACGATTCGTTTGAACTATTATACATAGTTACGTACAAGATTAAGTATGTATAACAATTTTAAAGACCTTTCAATAGTAAGGATTTTCATAATTTTTATGGTTCCATCAAGTTGTATTACGAAAGTCAATTACAGTCATCACCTTGTACTCAATTTCATTTCCTTAAAGCTACATTATTTGTGGAGATCAAGAAGTTTATGCCAGTTGTTAAACCATAAAGTACAATAATAAATTATGAAGAAACGTAAAAATAAGGAAACGAGTAAACACTGTTGTGTTTCATGACATTTTCAGTGACATCAGTTTTCGTAAGGATTCTCCTCTTTTTCACTAGATTAAAGGAAAAATTGCGGTAAGAATTAGACCGATAGAAAAACCAATTATTATTAATCTAAAAACCCGACTGGTTAACCTAACAAAATTGAAAAATTTAAATTCTACAATGAAATGTAATTTCTTTGTGGGTATATGTCGAAATATTTTGAATCTTACGGCATATTTTTATCAAAATCCATTCAGCTGTTTCGGCAATCGGAATTTAGAGAGAGACAACTGAAATTTTGCGTGATAACTCAGCTGGCAGTGTCCGTTATTTCAAGGGTCGTGGATTACGCAGCGGCAATCTGTTGGACTAACATGAGTAACTTTTCTTTTAGTTTTCAAAAACTTGAGAGGTTATTGATAAATGTCATTGGCACAGGTATACTGTGTTGACATCTTTGTTCCATTACAGAGTATTCTTACTACGACTGTCAGACGATTGGTAATAGAAATATTTTTGTCAGCCTCCTTGGTGCTGTAGCGGTCTAAACAGCCTGTGATATATGTGGAGCTGGCCTCGAATCAAGGCTCGAGCTGGTATTTATGTGATGAACAGGAGGATTTGCTCTGAAGTTTAAGATATTTGGTATCTATTTAAGTTTTTTATTTATCTTTACATCGTCTATTGTTTCTTGGTGCCCATAAGACCACATTTCCGAATACATCTAACATAGGGGCTAAAAAAGGGATTACTCCTTTTTAAAAGGTTGGCAACTCATGTGCTGACATCTTTTGCCTGCAGGTGTCCATGGGTGTCGGTATAATTTACCATCAGGAGAGCCGCCTGCCCGTTTGCCCTCTTTTGAAATAAAAAAAAATAGCACAAACCCTTGGCTTACAATTTAATCCTGAAATAATTAGCGTGAAGCGCTCCACATACAATCATTATTATTTCAAAGCATATACGTGCTAAGGGCTAATGTTCCCAAAGTTTACATCAACTAGGGCTCCCATAGTTCTCAAACAGTTGGGACCAGAGCAGTTATGTCCAGAACATCCCAAAGGCTTCGGAAGTGACATCCTTAATGGCCAAAAGTCCTAACAAACCACATTCACAACTAAAACTACAACGAACCAATCAAAAATACATCCATCTCTTTCCTTCAGACGATTAAACCAAGTGTCAGAGAGATATAACTATAAGTTTATCTTGTAAATTAAAGTGATTTCTAATTGGTTGGAGCGAAGTAGAAACTTTGATTCGAATAGTTCCGAGTTTGAAAACAGCCAGTCATTAAGTTTGAGAGAATTTTCCAGCACCAGCTTACAAACTTTGTTTTAGTTCCAGCCAGCTGAACTCGGCTAGAAAAACAACCTTTTATTCAGCTGGTTCCTCGGTGCAAACTGTCTCGTTACCGAACAATAAAAACTATCCGTCGATGTTACTCTAAAGGCTGTCAAAACAGAAATACTTTTGTGTCTACATGGGATATTGTAATTTTTCGACACGTCTGAAAAAATAGATTACTTTTTACTTACAGTGATTTTGTATGAGCAATTTTAATTCCTCATCAATCCGTTAGAGGCGCTTTACAAAGATTCATATTTTATAACTGCAGTCGCAATCGGCCATTTAAAGTTTACACTGTGAGAGGCTCAAAGATATTGTTTGTTTACGAAATCCCATTATGCTTTCAAACCTGAGTACGTTTTCCATTATCACGAATTCAGGTTTTAAAACAAAAAAAAACTTGCTGAAAAAGCCGAAAAAAATGGTTTTCATTTTCCTATTTTCAAAAACCGCTCTAATGGTTTCTCGCATGCACACATTTTGATGCGGGGAAAATTGCAGGGACGTGAGCGCGGTTTGAGGATGTTTTTTGAATAATTTAAAATTCCATCGCTAGATTTATATGTAGGTATAGACTTCGTCTGACTTTCGTGCCTTAGGAATGTAATATTGTATAGGGATCCAATCCAATGTGATGTGTGTGTTTGAGTGGGTGGGGATCCATACTTATTCCGTATAAATCAAGGTGATTAAGATAGAACCTGTATGCCAAATGTCTTACAAATACCTTCAGTCGTTTTTGCGTGTTTGAGTTGATGGTTCAGCCAAGTATCAGCTAGCAGCTTTAGACTCGTTGAAAAGCGAGCCCGAAGAATCATCGGGATTGACGATGATATTGCTAACTATCATGACCTCAGCCACCGCCGTGAAGTTGCGTGTCTATCGGTATTTTATAGGATACATTTCGGAGAGTATGCGCAGGAATTGCACAATTTAATTCCACCGGCCCCCTTTTATAATCGGAATACAAGACGTAGGCTGAAGTTGCATCCTTTTGTTGTTGATATTCCGACCATCCGGACTAAACGCTTCGATAGCTCTTTCATAATGCGTACTGCAAGGGTGTGGAATTCTTTGCCTGCCGATGTGTTCCCTGACCAATATAACTTGGGCCTCTTTAAGGCAAGAGTGAATAGGTTTCTCCTAGGCAGGCATGATCCACCTTAGACCCAGGCGGGTTAACATCAGGCGGGCTTGGGGTCAAATGCCTGCCTGGTTATAAAAAAAAAGATTCACATGATTAAGAAATAGGATTAGATGTAGTGTTTTTAGGAACAAAAACATTATTGCAGACACTATGAACCTTCATAACAATTAACTTAGACCTTTAGTAATTGGATCATTTCTATAATCATAGTGACTTAAGCGCCTTTTTCTTTGTAAAGTCAGTAAAAAACGCCACTCGACCTCCAGACACTTAATTAGGCATGATTTATTATCCATTTCGATCCCTAATGGAAGCAGTGTTATTGGAATCGCGATGAAGTTAGGTGTCAGTACAGATCTGGTGATCAGTGTGTTTACCATTAGTTGGTATAGTTTTTCTATATGTCTGGTAGCATAGATTACTATAGCAATTTTGTTTGAGCATTTTTAATCCGTTAAAAGCGCTTTACAAACATTCATACAAATTTGTAACTACAGTCGCAAGCGACTCGAAAACTAACTTTGTAACATTGATTATGAGTGTTTTGTTCATTTTTACTTCCTGTTTTTTTTGTTTAATGAACGCTACATTTTAACTGGAAGCATGTGATGGACGCAAAGATGCTCGAATGCAACGTTCGCACATTCATCGCGATTTCAACCTTTGTTCCTCAATTTTCGCAACCTGTCACACTGGGACTCGACATAAACATGCAAAATGCGGTGTGTAACACCTCTGCCTACCCCTCTCGAAGGATTCATTTCGGCGTGAGTTTATGTGTATATATCAGATTGTTGGTTATTGTGACTTTACTATGAAACTACTTACCGCGAGTGTGCAAGTGTGAATACATGAACACATCTCACACCAAAATTATGTACTAAATACGAATGCTCGCATCACGAGAATCTCCATTAAATAACGGACGCATTCGAGTAATCTGTACTGACATTAGAATCAACAAATTTACGATCACTGGAAGGCATTAAAGCACCTTCTCATTTCTATATTGACTTAATTAATCTTAACAAAATGAATGCTTTCTTCGACTTTTCGCTAAGCAGAAGTGGTGCGAGGAAGTTATTTTCTTTTTCGACAAAATATACGCAAATTACCCCCTAAATTAAATGTACAAAATATTAATAATTCTCAATAATTGAATATACCTGTCAACTTGAAAAGACAAAAGAAAAAAAAAAGTGAAATAAAAAAGGCGATTTAATAATAAAGAATTCCACTCACGACTGTTTCGTAGCTACCTACATAACGTCGCAAAATAAATTCTTAACAAAGTGAATTTCATTGTTGAAAACCTTAATAAATCACGACTTTCAAAGACCGCAATAAAATGATAAACGGCGAAATTCATATTAAAAACTGGAGAGAATCTGGAGCTACCTATAAATATTTCAATGGACATTTAGTACCGGTACAGGTATTTTCAATTTGGTATTTTGTATGCTGTACAAAAAGTCATTGTTTTTTTTTAAACTGCGTCAAAAAGGAACGTCAGTACATCCCTCCTGATGCAATTGTCGTAGCCTATGTACTAGAAAAAAACAGTCCTAGCACACATTTACATTAAAAACACACTAAATTATATATTTGATTGAAAAAAAAGCTTCAATTTTTTTTATCAAGTTAAAAACTTCCTCAGTAAAAATGTTATTTTTGGAAAATGTAATTTTAAAGGAATGCGTTTCTTACAGTGTGTTGCACCGAGATAACTTTAACGATAAGCAATGTCAAATCCCTCATACAAATAAACTTTCCGCAAGCGTTGACGACAACAGAAAATGAAAAGTGACATTAACTCACGTCATTGTAGTGTAATTTCAAGACATTTGTCGTTTTTGGATAAAATACTCCGGTTGGTCGTAAAATGATGCAAATTAATGGTGGGTATTGCAAACGTCCAAAGGCAACGGTGACTGCTTACCATTACGCGGGCCGTATGCTTGTTTACCACCAATTCCAGTGGAACGCACATTTAGAATTAATTTGTAGTAAATTAAGCTCGGCGGCATATGCAGAAGGGAAAATTAGAAATTTAACGGATCTCCCGACAGCTAGACTGGTATATTTTGCATATTTTCATAGTATTATGTCCTATGGGTTACTACTATGGGGTAGTGCGGCCGAAAAAGATACGATATTTATTTTACAAAAAAGAGCTATAAGAGCTCTGTATAACTTAAAGCCGCGACATTCATTACGACAATTATTTAAGGAAATTGATATACTCACCTTACCGTCCCAATATATTTTTGACAATATTATGTATATAAGGAAACATCTAAATGAGTTTGATAGACTAGGTCACGGTATAAATACCAGGAATAGTGATAAATTACGTATCTCTACAGTTAGATTAGCAAAAACTAGTAAGTCTTTTATTGGAAATTGTGTTCGCTTTATAATAAAATTCCAAGAAATTTAACAGAAATGTCAGATATGAAATTTAAGCAATATGTTAAACAAATTTTAATTAAGAAGGCTTACTATAAAATTAAAAATTATGTAGAGGATAAAGATATATGGAAGTAATTGCACAGGTTTAGCTTATTGACAGTTTAGCTAGATTTATTATGTTGAAAAATTGTAATTTGTAGTAGAAAATATTGTAATTGAATATTGAAAAAAGCAACTACGGAGGTTTCTTGCCGGATTCTTCCCCGTAGAAATAGCATTCCGAACCGGTGGTTGTAAAAAAAAAATGACGATTAAAAAGTGCTTATTTTAAGTCTAATCGAAAAAGCATTTTGACTTTGACTTTTTGAAATTGACGCCCGGAAAATTTATCTGAAGTCATGATAGAGCCACTTATTCGTCATGTTACGTAACATGTTTAAAGTCAAACCACGCACAGTTAGAGAATGAATTGGAATGGATTATTGAGTGGAGTATGAGCAATTTTTCAATCAAATCTGAACAACAACGACACCGATAGAATACTGGATGAATGTAGCCGGCTTACATGTGTATTTGTGACAGCGAGTAATGATATTCCTTTTTCCATACTCAATCAAACAAAAGGCTTTCAAAAAGGCATTTTATGCTATTTCTTGCTTTTTCGTTAGTTAAAAATGAAAATGAACTAATTATAATATAATAAACATACCAAAGTTACTATTATTCAACAACAGAACACAGGATAATCTATCAGCAACAGTGACACGGTACCTAGCCGTAGGAACAGGTGGTATATCTACGTGCGAGATCGTTTGTGTTGGTACCACCCTCCTTTCTATTTACAACATGAAACTATTGTTAAACTACTATTGAACTATTGTTTGAAAAAAGCAACTACGGAGGTTTCTTGCCGGCTTCTTCCCCGTAGATAGCATTCCGAACCGGTGATAGATAAAAAATTACGTTTGAAAGCACTTATTTTAAGTCTATTTAAATAAAAAAATGAATTTAAAACAGTTCGCTGTATCGGTTCGAAGGATAGTCGAGCCAGTGTATTTACCGGCACGAGAGGTATACCTTGTCCTCTACATGGGCAACGGCGGAGCTTTTGGCGTTCAAGACATCAAGGGCACCGTCGTGTTAATCGGCGGCGGTATCACCTTCCATCAGTTGAACCGTTTGCTTGTATAAAATAAATACATAAACATGTACTTACAGCAATATAATATACAAGAAAGTACATACACGTAACACAAGTGTTGCCAGCTAGCAATTAGCAATATAGAATAGTCTGGAATGTTGTGTTAATTTCACAGAAACCAAGCAGAGCAATTCCATACATCTGTCTCGCTGTGTTGCTACCAATCATGTTACACTTAATGCCTGATAATTTGGACGGCACTGTATTTTTTTATTTTATTTTCTTTATTTTAAATACCAACAGATTATAATTTGGTAATACAAGTATGCCTTATAATAAGGTTTTTCCAGTAATCGTTTTCTACGATATATATTACAATAGACGGCTATAATCGAAATACAGAAAAAAAAACGAAGAATAAGCATCAGCCATCAAATAAGAAGTGACCTAGAAAATAACTTATAGTAAACAATTAATAACAGAAAAGAGATAAATTAATTAATCTTCTTAAAGTCCAAGCCCCGCTGCAAGACAGAACCATCAAACCAATGCCTATTAAATGCAAAGTATCAAAAAGTACGTAGTTATTTAAATCTTTGAAGATTTTAATATCTATTAAGTTATATCATAAAGTTTTCCCGCTGTCCAGTTTATTTTGTATTATACAGTCTTGTAGTTTTTAAGTGTTTTGTGAATGATTAGCCCTAAGAAAGACAATAAATTATTATTATTATTATTATCCAGAAATGAAGTTTATATGGTGTAGGAATAATATTGTATTCGAAACTAGGCGGGTACACATAAATCTTCACCCAATAAATCCTTGTGCTGTACAACTTAGAAACAGTACAAAGTCCAAACAGATTAGGTCGATGTATGGCCGTGTGCATTCAACCAATTTTTAAATATTTTATCTTAATTTAGAATGGATTTCAACGTAGATAAGGTTGTTAGAAAACGCTGCAAACCAGTATTTTTTCTTTGTTTTATTCGTAAAAATGCCTATCATTTCGATGGAACACAGTAAGAATTCATCGCACGAATGAAATAACTGGCAGGTCCTTAATGTAAGATGAATCGTTTCCATTGTAAATAAAATAAAAACATATATATTGCCATAGACTTAAGATACATATAAAAGCGAGGTTTTTTAAAGAAATTTAAAAAAGAAATCCGTTTATAAATAGTACAGGGGGCTTACTAAAATCTTTTTAAAAACTATTCAATTCCCAGGCAGTTCTTAAGTCGACCAGCTTTTGAACGGTTTAAAAGCATACTAAAAGCTCTTAAAACATGACATGTTGAATGGAAGAGTGAGACAAACCTATACAAAAATTATTCTGTGAATGGTTATTTACGTCATCGTAAAACTGCCTGATAACGAGGCTGGCTAATTAAGACTATGAAAAGTTTAGAAGTTAAATTTTTGCACGGCTATCAGAGGTAGGTATAGTACCCTAGGGCGTTGCTCAATCTTGAAATGACCGAGTCTCGTAGGTTACTCCAAGAAGAAAAGATTGCATGCAGGAGGTGATATTCGAAACTATTCAATCGATTTCAAAAATTCTTGGAAATGGGGTCTCTTCCCGTAAAGCTCTAACCAGGGTGCACTCACACCGTAATTAAACCCTCAAGTGGGGTAGGCAGAGCTGTAAAGCACCGCACTTCGCATGTTTATGTTGCGTCCCAGTGTGACAGGTTGCGAATCTGTCGCCACCATCCGGGCACAATGAGGAACATGGTAGCTAAAACTCACGGCAATCATTCGAAGTGTCGACCTATGGGGTCGGTCGGTTAACCAAGGCACGTAACGAACTGAGCTACCACGAAATCAAAACGCCAGTCGTTATGGAAAAATTGTCAATGTGACTGTTGTTTGTTAGCTAAATAATATCAAATAATGATTATTATTTGTGTTTAACGTACTAATAATATATAATGACTTCCTACGGCCATTTTAAAAGTGCTTTTTTATAAAAACCGAAGAATCACTTGATTATCTTCGTCAGAAAACGTCGTTTAGATGCTGGTGCTGCTCCTTAGGGTGATAAAAATGCAGTGAAGCACCCTGGACTGATGGGAAATACATTACCCAATGTGATAGGAAAGACATTGGTAACTAGATTTTATTGTAAAAACAGTCACTAGTAGCTAGATCAATTCTAAATTATTTAAATATAACAAACATTAAAAGTATTACGGCGCCTTTTTGCCTACTTCTACTGTCATCTATATTCAAACAATACGAAACATAAGATAGATGGGCAGAACCGTAAAATATAATGCCAAATATTTCAAAACTTGGAGGCCAAATTCGTGATTAATGGCCGAGATCCGTAGACAATAATCAAATAACATTGTGAAACGACATAATTTCGGATTAAAAATAAATCGTCATTCTTCTGGCAACATTTTCGTTTTTTTTTACGCCACTTAGGCATTGGCCTCTGTTGCTTACAGCCCTGAATTTCATTACAGTAAGTAGCGATGTATCGTCCTGTATTTTATTGGATAAATATGCAAATATAACCCGTCCAATTTACGTAGACACTCGTAGGCTACAACGATCCTTCGTAAATTGCACGAACGTTGTATCATTGTATATTGGTTTATAGCTAGCAACGTTTACATATAAATAATAATAGTATATAAATTAGGGGTGAATGTCTGAGTAATATGTATAAATGTACTCGTGTTTTATTTAATCTGTTAGCTTTGTTTTGTGGTTGGATTTAATTTACTGCTAATGGTTTGCAGAGATAATTCGAAAATATTGAGTTTATAAAGAATATATGATACAATTCATAGTAATATTTTTATAGTAGTAAGTATATGGGATACGAAAATAATCACAAAAATTGTTACGGAATCCCACAAGCAATAAGATATAATTTCAAAGAGTAAAACCTTAATTTATTATTAAAGTCCAAGATCATGAAATTACTTGTGTGTGACTTGTGTGAACTTTTGCTTAATTTTAATAAAAACTAATAACGCAAAAAAAAATCAGTTATTTAAGAATGAAGGCCCAGGGGCCCTACCACCTCCTTTTCAAAAGTAATATTATTAAAGTAAGCTTGTTTTAAAGAGTAAATGGTACGAATTTTGAATGTAAGCTTAAAGTAATAATGCTATAAGAGGAGGTGGTAGGCCCCTAGGAGTTAGCCTGGCAACCCATTTGCTATTTACTTCAATATATTATTATGTCTGTCATATAATCTCTTTAATTATCAATTAACAGATGAGGGAAGGACACTGCATAACGGTATCTCCGGCCATTTGAAAGTGACTCAATCATACATGATTTCCATTTTCAAATATATATCTTACTTTAAGAAATCACTATAAGAGGCTGTGTTACTCTCTAACAACAATGACAGGGTACGCAACTTAGCACGCTATAACAATAATAAGTTTTTTTTTTCATTTAACAGCTTTGGTTATAGTACCATACTGCACAATAATAAGATTGTCGCAAAAAAAAAAAACAAAAATTGATTGATTAATTGATTGATTGAACAATAATTGAGTATCTTCATACATTTTTTTAAATTACTTCACGGCATTTATGCTTCATCTCATAAAGAATTGAGCGTAAAGATTTTTTCACTTGTAATATTTTACGTTAGTACTACATAATTAGTTATGCAAATAAATCATCAAATTTTCAAGGTGACAAACGTTTTGGATAAGCTGTGATGAGCCATGTTAATCAAACATTCAGACTGACACAATGTTTATAATTCGTACACTTGTTATTAATTTTATTTTATTAAAAAGATCACCAGCATTGTGTACACTTTGTCATGCAATTGAAGAACAGTAATAGTATGAAAACGAATCAAATGTCACTACAAAAAAAAGTAAAGATAGCATGAAAGAAAAAAAATACGTTACGTTAGAAACATCAATCATTGAGTACAAATTTAGGCTAAAACTTAAACCAAATACATATTGTAGTAGGTATGTCGATAATAAAAACTTTTTAGAAAAATTATATTTAATTTTAATTATATTTTAATTAAATATATAATATAATAATTCCAACTATTAAGTTTCTCGAGGGATTAAGAAATAAAGACGTGATTGTGTTTCTGTGAAAAAACAAGAGGTTTTATTTCTACAATCTTACAGTGATTATAAACAGCATTATTCTGTAAACAAAACATGCACTCACCTGTGAAAAACAAGAAACAACATTTAAAGCCGTTATTCCAGGTTTTAGAATTATCTCAAATGAAGTACAATAAATAAACTAAATCGATCCTCTTCACTCAGACATATTTATTACACATCATCATTTGTAAGGAGAGCCCTCTGTTAATGTCAACAATAACGTGGCACATTCAAATTTAAAATAAACAACGGAACTGCTACTTATATGAGTGCAGTGGTTTTCTTTATATATATTACTTAATATTCGAGGCACACCAGCCACTCTGTCCCACCACTGCAACTCCTGTTTATTAGGATCAACAGTGGCGTACTTTGAT
This sequence comes from Choreutis nemorana, assembly GCA_949316135.1. NCBI lineage: Eukaryota > Metazoa > Arthropoda > Insecta > Lepidoptera > Choreutidae > Choreutis > Choreutis nemorana. Next base: position 10,755,245 of record OX438598.1, on the reverse strand, counting down.
CGAACAATCAACGAATAATGCAGCTGTGCAATGATGCACAGGCTGTGCCCGGACACCCTACCGGCTGTCTTGGGATCCGCAACGAACTTAATCAGAAGAAATAGGAGGTAGTAAGAAAGCGGTTTCAGACTTCCCTCCCAGCAAAGCGGAGACAGCAATTGAAATGGCCCAGAGGCCCAAAAATCTAAAGGGGAGACAGTCAGGAGACGCCTGACCGTCTAAACACCACGGTATGCCACTAACTAACAGGGGATAAATTAGATACTAACCTAAATCTTACACCAGTAATACTGGTGACAAAACTTTTTAAAGGCACGGAAGTTTCCCTTCGTTTTCACTAGGTAATAAATAGGACTACACGCAGATACTTGAATGGAATTCAACATGATTAACCGTTCGTCATGCCAGAGACTACACTCCCACAAGATATGATGTGCATATATGACTTAATATATATAAATAATATAATATAATTACAGCTGAACAATAACAGAAAACAAAACAAAATAATAATTTAATAGATATAACGAACAAATGACTGTATCAGAGGTAAGAGCAAACAAACATATCACTACTTAAAAGAGGCTTTATTTCTACTTTTTTTCTACTTTATTAGACTATAAAAATATCGTTTTTTTCTGTCTTTTGAAGATACTTCCTAGTTATTCTTATCAAGGGTGCATTGTAACCCAAATCGGTCAGGCAGGTATTTACTATGTCATTATGGTCATTAGCCGTTATGTAGATCTATTTAAATACTTATTATTTGTTTGTACAATGATTATGAATATAAGTATATATGCGCTGGTCATCATTTCAAGCACTGATAATGACTATATCGGTTTAGATTTATGCACTAAATTATCACTAGTTATCTCATCTGGGTTCGCTTGTGTAATCAAGACTATAAAAAAATAGATTCTTTAAAAAAAAATCCATCTTTGTATAAATACGAAGTTCGAGTCTCTGGTTGCTGTACATTGTAGCTGCCATGTTTGTCATTGTGCCCGGATAGTGGCGACAGATTCGCAACCTGTCACACTGGGACTCAACATGCCTATACTCCAACAGCTCTGCCTACCCCTCGCGAGGAATTAACTACGGGGTGAGTCTATGTTATGTTTTTTTTTAATATACAACCTATTGCCCGCGAACTCATCCACTTAGAATCAGTATTTTTTAATTTATTTATAAAAATCGAGACTCAATCCTGAAAGTCCGTCCAAAATTTTTCTAAAAATAATCATCAAAATCGGATGTTCAGTTTCGAAAAGATCATCAAACATACAAACTTTTCATTCATATTATATAAGTGTAGATAACCTGTGACCGTACTAGAAATGATCGATAACATTATAATTAGGGTGACAGGTGAAGAAGATCATAACCTTTGGAAAATACCTACTTTAATTTACTGAGTAAGTAATGCAAAATCAAAAGCGAAAGCGCAATAGCAAAGACACTATCGCTTACAGAGGTCACAGGTTTGATTCCAGAACGTATGTTTTAACGTATGAATACAATCAGCAATGCCCTAAAATTAAAAAAAAAAATGCAAAAAATCGTAATCATCAGAGGTTGATACAAGTTGCAAATGTTTAGTTAAGAAATGGACCTTCCTAAACTGCACCTTAATAGAAAATGGCTTTCGGTCAAATATGGCCAAACTTTGAGAAAATGTTAGTTTTCTCATTTTAAACAAATATCTTCATGGACTCGAATCTTCCCAATGTGGCGTTTTCGAAATATTCGACATCAAAGTTCTCAATTTTAATTCATTTTTGGCAGGTCCTATATCATAAACGCCTCTACCGACACTTACTACTCATATACGACTATTAACTATTATTATTATTATTTTTATTATTATATTCTTATTAACATTTACCGACACTCACTGTTTCTGAATTTTTCCAGTTTATTTTTAGAGCATCCGGATAGATAAGATCACCCGAAATTCAATGAAAATCGAGAACTTTGACGTCAAATCTATCGAAAACGGCACCTTGGCGAGATTCGTCTTCATTGAGACATTTGTTTACGAAGGACACTTTCTCAAAGTTTGCCTTTATTTCAACGAAAGACTTTATCCATACTTATGCTTAGTCTAATTGTACACGTAATACTAAAACTTTGTATGGAACTAACGTAATGCATTAGTTAGCCAGGTTTCGCCATCTTAGGTCTTTAAGAAAAAATGACGAAATGTCCAATAAAAAACGTGTAAAATGCACAATGTAAATTAAAAAATATGGCGCAGGGTTCCTAAATTATTCGTTCGTCGTTTAGGTACGTTGTTGCAGAAAAACTTTACCTGTTTACCCACATCTGTTTTGCTTGTACGAGGCCACAAGAAAAACCAAATTAGAACACATGTACACGTTACTACAACATACTTAAATAACAACCCTTATATCGTCTTTGGACAATTCACACAAATTGCTTCCCTTCCAAGCAAACACAAAGGCATTGCGACACTAAACATGTTTTTACAATACTAAATAATATTTATTCTATGTTCCTGTAAATAGGCCTTATATTTAACTAAATTTCTTAGCTGTGTACTGCTGTGAATCAGGTGGGCTTGTAGGAAATTTCTGGAAAAGCAATCTAAAATAATGTAGCATCAACCTCGAGGTTGGTTGCCCTTAATTAATTGGGTTGTCATTAGCCCTTTTTTCTGCGATAATTTTACTTCTTTCCCTTTTTCCACAATTCCTTGATAGAAGCGGGTTGCGTATTTCAACTTGGGCGTTTTGAAAAATGGATGGCAGGGATTGCATTTTCAATTGTATTGTGAAATATAACATTTTCAAATAAAGTGTCAGTTACAAATATGGATAAGAAGAAAAAAAAAAATAAACCACATCACGATACAAACATTGGCTCAGCCCTTCACTAATATATAATTTTGTATCGTAGGCACTAAGCCACGATATGGTCTTAACTACATAGATAAGAATACTACATCCTTGGATGACCGGCCTTGGCCGGTAAGAGAAACAATGAGAAAAAAAATCTAACCTGACCTCGACGCTGTAATGAAGAATGGCTACCTTAATCACTAACGGGATACTATACATTTTCGCAAAAAAAAAAACAACCTGACGTAACATAAAAAAAGCCCAAGAAGTTTTCATATTAATGAAAAAAGTAATTTACCATTTTATTCAATATTTCATCAATCAAATCCAGTACGTATTAACCTCAAACACTTAATAAAACAAGGTATTCCGTAAGATATTTTCGTAAGCTCAGAGACAGAAACGTTGGGAATTCATTTTAAGAACGTTCAAACTGCGTACAGCGCGGAATGCAATTTAATTTAGCTGAACCAGCATTGAGGTGATGAATCCGCGACATAATGCTTTAAGCCGACAACACGCGACGCGGCTGAAATGAAGTCGAAGAGCGATTTTTGTGTTTGGGCTAACGAAAATGAAATGTTTGTCTTTAGATTTCTAGAACGTTCGCACCTTTATTTTGATGTGTGAGCTGGAGTCTTTATTAGAATTTATTTTTAGAGCAAAGATACGAAAGCAATGGTCCTAGAGTTTAATTATAAAATATTAAACAATAGGTAAGCATTTAGTCTCTATTTCCCCCGGCGAGGGCAATGTGGAGCGTGCTTGTCTACATTCAAACACAAAATCACGCCGTAATTAATCCCTAGAGTGGGGTCGGCAGAGGTGTTACACATTTCGCATGTTAACGTTGATTCCCTGTGTGACGGGAAGCGAATCTGTCGCCACTACCCGGCAACAATGAGGAACATGGCAGCTGCAAGTTACTAAATTCTTTTTATGCCACACAAATTCTTGAAATTAAAATAAAAACCAAATCTAGTCATTTCAGTTCTCTACATGGGCAACGCTCTTGGCATCCTAGACATCAAGGGCACCGTCGTGTCAACAGGCGGTATCACTTTCTATCATGTGAATCGTCTGCTTGTTAGGCCATGATGTATAAAATAAATGAATAATTAATTTCAGGCAATCAACTAACTAAAGGCTTATTGTTTAACTTACGCCTATAATGCTATTATTTTATTTAAATCGAAAGAGTTATAAAACTTTTTTTTTAACTCTTCAATTAGTTACTAATTGGTTTTTACCTGACTACGGCGAAGGAGGGTTATAGATTACGACCACGGCAAAAATAAATAGTTCAATAGTAACTTCACAATTTCAGATGATAATATTTTCTTGTTTCTTACATTATAGAGCGCGGTTTTCAGTTGTCGGGTTTTAGTTTTTAAACTAAATTTTTTGAAGAGAAGCAAGCAACATTCCAATCTTTTTCAACTTATCAATTTACTAACAATTACCACTTTAATCTAAAAAAACCCGAAGTAGAATTAAAGTGAGAGAGACAAAGTTACGCCGGTATCGAACAAAATGGCCTTTCAATTATAAATATAATCCCTTTTCGAGAACTTTCTTTGCGGTCACAGTTAGACAAACTTCTGATTCTGCATTTAAATAATGGGGTCGTTCGATTTAATACAAAATGTACATTCAGTTCGTTGGTATGATTTTATTGTTCAGTTTTATGACAACGAACCAGTTTAGGATTTCATTGATTTTATTTTAAATATTTAAAATTGCGTTACCAACGCTTTGTCGTTTTAAAACACGTAGAAAACTGTCTTTTTTTTTTAATATAGATTTTTTAAATTGATTTTAAAATTACGTACCTGCTGGGATTAAGGATGCAGTACATAATATACTATATACGGTATGTATATGTACGTTTAGTTATTGTGATTGAATATAAAATTAATTACAAAGTGCCTAATAAATCGTATTGGACTTCTTTTAGCATAGTTGAATAGGACTTTTTTTTATTCAGCGATAATGCTATGGTGCTAACCGACATGCACAGAGGTAAAACATAACATAACATAAACTCACGCCGTTATCCCACGAGAGTGGTAGGCAGAGGTGCTACACATCGCTTATCGCATGTTTATGTTGAGTCCCAGTGTGACAGGTTGCGAATCTGTCGCCACTATCCGGGCACAGTGAAGAAGGTGGTAGCTACAACTTACGGTAATCCAAGACTCGAACCCTCGACCTGTCGGCTCGGGTCGGTCGATTATCCAAAGCACGTAACAATCTGAGCTTTCACGTCCTCACACAGACGTTGCCACGTCAAGTCATCATGTACAGAGAGCCACACATAAATCTTTAATAACAAGTGCAATATCAATCCTTATGCTGATAAACTGAAGAACGGTACTAAATTCAAACAGGTTAGGTTGATCGTGTGTACGAAAATGATATTTGCCAATACACGTCGTTAAAAAATTATCAATTAACTCGGATCGAATATACCAATTCGAAAAACGTATTTGTTCGGTTAAAACCAAGTTGCGAGCAACTTTTGCTACGAAACGGCGAAGACCTCTACACAGCAGCACTGTCTCCAGGACTGTCCTAGTGTGCATCAAGCTTTTCTCGACTATGTGCTCAGTATACATGAGTAACAGATGCGGGGAAGTTGCTCTCGTGCTTGCTTAATAAATCAATTTATATGCGGGGAAGTAACGCCGCCATTAAATCAGAGTAACTTGAAACTCATTTAATTGCCCCAGTGAGATGTGCGCTTCGGAAAGTGATAGTCTTTCTATTTCACGAAGACGGTTCGGCTATGGGTGATAAAACTACCAGCTTCCTTTGTCGAACCGTCTTCATGAGTTTTTGTGAGAAGGAACTTTTCACTTCGCTACTTTCGTAGCTTATTGATCTCTTGGGTTTGAAATGTGTTTTGTGTGTATTCAATTGGCATCTTAGATCGATATTAATGTAAATCGTTCTTAATACAGAAAGGTTCTTAATACAGCTTCTTCGATTCCAGACGACATTACTGACAAACGAAAATTAAATAACAGTCTGTGATGAAGGCAACTGTATAAATAGATAGAGTACAGTAGGTAGAGTTCTCATTCAAAATTTTTACCGTTTTTGAATCATTGAGTAGTTGTAAAAAAAATATCTAAAAGGTTTGATTTAATTTAAGAACTAGATATACAATATTATTTATATATTATTATTTATATATTATTTTTCTGTGTTCAAATCGTTCAGAGAACATTGATAGTATTCAACAATTAATAACCATAATAAACCACATCACGACACACACATTGACTCAGCCCTGCACTAAGTATCGTAAGAACTTATATCGCAACGATATGGTATATACTAAATAAATAAGAATACAACATCTAAGACCGATAAGAGAAACAATGCGTCTTGCTAATAACAAAAAGTCCCGCCCCCGCCGGGATTCGAACCCGGAACCTCTAGCGTAGAAGTCGGCTGTTTATACCACTGCGCCACCGAGGTCGTCATTCTAAATGGTTTGATTTAATTTAAGAACTAGATTTTACCTGCAGCTTCGTCCACTTACAACTCATATATCAGTTTTAGTAATGTGTCTAAACCATTCAGAGAACGTTGATAGTAATCAACAATTAATAACCATAATAAACCAAATCACGACACACACATTGACTCAGCCCTGCACTAAGTATCGTAAGAACTTGTATCGCAGGAACTAAGCAACGATATGGTATATACTACATATAAAAGAATACTACATCCAAGACCAGTAAGCAAAACAATGCGTCTTGCAAATAACACAAAGCTCCGCCACCCTCGATTCGAACCCGGAACCTCTAGCGTTGCACTCGGCTGTTTATATTACTGCACCATAAAGTTCTTCAAAGACACAACACATAACAATTGCTCCATCATACAAGATTTATCTAGAATATAATAAAATCATTATTATATACCTACATATATTTGCGGATGGATAGAAGAGTTATTGATGCCTGCTTGTATTCGTTATTATGAAAATTTTGTTTAATAATTATTTGTTTGGCGTATGCTCTTTGAATATTGAATTGTACTGTATATGATTGTCAATAATTTAAAATTAATTCATCTTTATTTGGAATTGTTATTTAATTTTATGTTTTTGTCAAAGTCAAAATATTTTTGATTCAAATAGACTTAAAATAATCACTTTCATCGACAATCGACATTTTTTTACTACCACCGTTTCGCAATGCCATTTCTACGGCGAAGAATCCGGCAAGAAACCTCCGTAGTTGCTTTTTTCAATATCCAAATACAATATTTTCTACTACTATTTACAATTTTTTAACCTAAAAATTCTAGCTACACTCCCAACTGTCAATAAGATAAACCTGTGCAGCTAATTAGTTCCATATATCTTTATCGTCTACAAAATTATTAATAATAAAGAAATACAATAAATTAATATTATTATTAACGGAATAGTTAGGTATTAGGTAATTACTTTTAAGACATTCTCAATTATTATTACCTTGACTTATATTTAAAGTTATCTGCCTACTTCAAATGACTATGAAGAAAACGATTAGAAATTGATTGAAATGTGCGTGATCAGTCTTTTCATATATATTATAATACATAAAATATATATAATATATAAAATATATATAATATATATAATACATATAATATATAATATATAAAATATATAAATATATTATTTATGAAATATTTACACCGTGAAGTCTTCAGATTAGTTTTAATAATGTTATTATTTTTTATAACCATGACTTTGATTGAAATCTTTTACGTGATAAATAAAGAAACAACAGCTGTTTTACTCACAAAAAACTATGTACTACTAAATTCAGGAATATATTTCATTTCACGAATCAAATTTTACATTGGTAATCAAAACTGCATGTACATAAACACCTACAATTGTATTTATAAATTTGGAATAAACTAAAACTTAATTTTCCAAAACACAGCTGAATGCTATGATGCTGATGATAAATTTAAAACTCCTAACCCGATTCCATTGGTAATAAATGTAAATTTTATTCGTAAAGGAATAATAATTCTGGCCATAAATTTTGAACCAAAATGGATTATCCGATCCGCATTTATTACGTTTTAATTATTTTCTTTTGTGTTATGGTATTTTTACCCAACTAGAAAATTAGGTCTTAAAAAATAAAAAAAAAATAAGATCCGGGTGGTGAGATCTATTAAAATTTCGAAAAACGCATTCGCTGTGCTTTTGGCACCCTAAGACACCGAGGGCTAGGTCGCGGTAATAAACGTCGGTATCACATTCCTTCGGGAGAACCGTCTGCTTGTTTGCTTGTGATTAAATAAAAAAATGCAAAGAGAATTTATTTGCACCTGAACGTCCTATTGACGGGGTTTGGACCCAATTAGCTCAGCTTTCAATGAACGTCCTATCGACGGAGTTTGGACGCAATTAGCTTCGATTTCAATGATATAACATCGAAAAATTATATCAGATGACAAGCCAAATATTCCGAAGAACTACAAAATTAAAATTGATTAGTTTATAATAATGTTGTTTAAGTTATTAAACGTTACTAGATAATTATTTCTACTGTTTTACACCTCTCTTGACACATCACATGAATCTTCATAAATAAGAGGGCAGTTCAATTACTTAGCACCTACCAATGATATGTTCATGTTGCACTCAAAGTTATTGAGTGATAATGTGAGTCAACCTATCTACTATTTCTACTGAGCTATAAAATTAAAAATTACATCACGTATTTCGCTCGTCTGTTTTTATTAGATATAATTTCTTCTTGTAAAACGATAAACTGAAAAGCGAAAGTTGATTTGATTTTGACAAATCTAAAATTTAACAAAACACGCACAGTGGCTATAGCACAGGGTCCTTCAAAAAGGGTGTCAAAAGGTTCTTGCAGGGTCTCAACGCGTACCCCTAGTATTGCAAACTTCCATACGCTACGGTGACAGCTTACCATCAAGCGGGCCGTATGCATGTTTGCCAACATAGTGGTATATAAAAAGGTGGTAAAGAGCAGTGGCGTGCCTAAAATTTTAGAATAGGGCAAGCCGAGAGATACGTTATTGTAGTTTTTATAATTCATTTCGATAAATGTCTTATTGCCTCATTACTCTTAAATCTACACTTCATACTTTTGAACCATGCTATGCAAAGCATATTGTTATTTGATTTGAAAAGTGATGATTGAACGAGAGCACGAACTTACCTTGGTTCGATAGGGCAAGCCGGGCATTGGGCTTGTATGACAGTACCGCCGCTGGTTAAGAGTATAACTTTGATAAAACAAGGACAATTTTAAAAGCGCCTGTGTATTTCCATGCCGATCTAGAACTCAAGAATAAAGGAGAAACGCCTCAAAGTAAGCTAGATTCTTTGGTGAATGTGAAGCAACCGTTTGATGTTATGCCAGAGCACACCTAAATTAGACAAAGGAAGTGGTAAAAGATTTCTATTCACATACAGACTACGCTTCAGGCATCTTGTCTAAGTTTTTTAAAGATAAATTTTATTTATTTGCTAATAAAACATGGTACATAATTATAAAGAAGACATTGAAAAAAATAATACACATGTTTTTCCACAAAAGTGTGTTATGCAAAAGTTTACATTGTGCATGCAAACAATTTAAATGTTAAATATTTAAACATTACTTAGTGGTCAATACTATTATTTTTAAATAAATAATAATAATACCCACATCACAACACAAACATTGACTCAGTCCTGCACTAAGGTAATCTTGTATCACATGAACTAAGTAAAGATGTGGTATATACTACATAGATAAGAAAACAACACCCAAGACCGTTAAGCGAAACAATGGTTCTTGCAAATGACAAAAAGTCACCACCTCGCAGGGATTTGAACTCGGAACCTTTAGCTTAGCAGTAGGCTCCGAGTCAAAATAAAATCAATAAATTAAAGAAAAACACTAAAATAAAACAAAATCAATTCTATCGTTCCTAATAAAAAATAAGGATTTTAAACATTGTCTCTTCCACAAAAGCTACCCCTTGCCTTGCCTTGCCTTGGTATGTTTACCTTCAGAGGGAAAAAGCTCATAAAATATAACTTGGAAGGGTATAACTTTACTCTCCGATTATTAATTTATCATTTATTAATCACTTAGTTTAGCAAACGACTTCGCCTGCTTAGATTTCGTTTTTATCCCTTACATTTGTGCCAATTTTGATTCAAATTCCTTTAGCCATTTTTGCATGAGTGAGTATCAAACAACTAAACATTTAAAAATATATATATATACAAATAAAGATCTTACGTTGACGGCCTCTGTGGCGCAGTGGTGTAAACAGCCGACTGCTCCTCTAGAGGTTCTGAGTTCGAATTCCGGTGATGGCGGAACTTATGTTATTTGCAAGACGATATGATGTGTATGTGTGTGTGTGTGTGTTGTATGTGAAACGGTGAAACTTTACTCTCCGATTATTCATTTGTCATTTTCAAAGAGTGGAAACATTTATGTCGCCCAGAATGTGCACTGTACCATGCATTGATAAGTCTTTTCCGACTTTAGAATTTAGGTCAAACTTTAAACCTGTAGATGCACCTCATACAATTGTTTATGCTACAATCGAACTTATGCGTTTTGTCGTAAGATATAATGTAGATTATCTCATTACTAATCGCATAGGGCTGTCAAATATTATTAGGTATTTTGTGTATTGAAATATATTCCTTCGAGCTAAATTTTACTATTTTAACAGTTTTAATTGAGACAAATTGTTGTTTTTTCTAATTTATAGAAATAGAGGATATCGTGTTTTTAGAGAGATATTTAAAATTGAGATAATTTGAGGGTGTTTTAGCGAATTGATTGTTTTTTAATTTTACATAAGATTCTGATTTTGCAAAATGTACAAACAAACATACTATTTGAGGAAAGAAAATCACTTTGGTTTATTGACCGTCTTGGCCATTTCTCCTAGACACTTTCATTCGAAAGGAACATTTTATCTTGTTTGTTTAAACAATTACTAGTGACCCACCCCGGATTCGCACGGATTTAATGCATGTATTATACATATAAACCTTCCTCCTGAATATCTCTATCTATTAAAAAAACCGCATCAAAATCCGTTGCGTAGTTTTAAAGATCTAAGCATACATAGGGACAAACAGACAGCGGGAAGCGACTTTGTTTTATACTAGGTAGTGATAAAGTTATGCTAAATTTAGGAACTACAATTTATTAGTACATACTGCCTATTGGGATACACAAGTATACATGGTTAGCAAAACGAAAAAACGTAAATAATTGAAACTTGTGGGAGTGTAGTCTCTGGCATGACGAACGGTTAATCATGTTGAATTCGATTCAAGTAACTGCGTGTAGTCCTATTTATTACCTAGATCTTGTGAAATCGAAGGGAAACTTCTGTGCCTTTAAAAAGTTTTGCCACCAATACTACTGGTGTAAGATTTAGGTTAGTATCTAATTAATCCCCTGTTAGTTAGTGGCATTCCGTGGTGTTTTTAACGGTTAGGCGTCTCCTGACTGTCTCTCCCCTTAGTTTTTGGCCTCTGGGCCATTTCGATTGCTATCTCCGCTTTGCTGGTAGGGAAGTCTGAAACCGCTTTGTTACTACCTCTTATTTCTTCTGATTAAGTTCGTTGCGGGTCCAAAGAAAGCCGGTAGGGTGTCCGGGCACAGCCTGTGCGTCTTTGCACAGCTGCATTATTCGTTGATTATTCGATCAAAGGACGCCACTGTTGTTCCTGATAAACAGGAGTTGCAGTGGTGGGACAGAGAGGCGGGTGTGCCTCGAAAAATAAACTTTTTGAAAATGTCAACCTTAGACTATAAAATACATTACACTTAGAGACGAATAGACGAACGAGCGAGGTTAAGTATTAGGGACCGTTTGAAACCTTTTTAGTACGGAACCTTAAAATCCATATCTGGTAACCCTAGCAATCTATTTATCGACAACCATTAAATACCGAGTATCGATATTTACGTTTGAATCTGAAAACGTTGTTATGATATCATGCATTTTGGATTGCTCAATTCATCCATGTGGGTGTGTTATGTTTGCGAACCTAAAATATAGTATTTGATAATATTATTACTATTGATTTTATATTTAAGAGCTTTTACTTTATTATTTAATGTCAAATATCTAAATAAAAATCACGTCAAGTCAATAGGAACATTATAAGTCAAAATTTGTCTTTCTCTATTAAGATTACTCGAGGTCGTCAGAGTAGATCTGTTTTTATAACTTAGTAATCCTTTTGCGGGCAGGTCGCAGGGCCTTTTTGCAATCTCACCAGAGTCAGGGAAATTTTCCCCTGATTTTATTGCAACTCGTAAAAAATAAATTACACGAATCAACTCGCCCCGGTTACCAATGTTGCCATGCTGTCTCTTTTTCCCGTATATGTTGGAAATTATGCTGACGTAAATAATAGATACATGCGATTGATATTGTTATACGAATTTTATGCCAGTCAATTTTATAATAATTTAAAATAAATAAAAGTAACGATTCATTCAACCGTTTTTAAAAAAAAATTTTGCCAGTACAAATTTGTTAGATTTTCTAGGATTCCGTACCTAAAGGGTAAAAACGGGACCCTATTATAAAGCCTCTGCTGTCCGTCTGTCTTTCAGCGGGTTGTCTCATAAACCATAATAGAATTGAAATTTTTAGGGAACATTATTTATTTAATTAAAAATTAAATCCATACCATGGGCTTCCATACCAGAAACTTGAATTTATAGAATTTTTTTGTTTGTGACTTTTACGAAATCATCAAAAGAACTATATCAAATCTTATAAGATGCTACCCTAAACCCTGTATAGTAAACCCTAGTCCGATTCACACCTGACCGGTTTTATAATCTACGGAAATATTCAGAATTTCATTTCTTATAAAAGCCGAAGTTTACATTTCGAGCGGATTATTTTGGTCAATCGCCGAGATAAAAAGGAAAATTGACGGCGACCATTTATACAGCGGGAGGCAGTCCGAAGAACACCAAGGATATCCAGGAAACGGAGAAAAACTATAAAACGTGCAGGCAACTGAGAGACTGAGTTATGCTTTTTGATTATTAATCCATTTTCCCAACTTATGACACTTTAATTCATCTTAATATATAAATAAATAAATAAAATAAATAACCACATCACGATACACACATTGACTCAGCCCTGCAGTAAGTATCGTAAGAACTTGTATCGCAGGTGCTAAGCAACGATATGGTATATACTAATTAAATAAGATTACAACATCCAAGAACGGTAAGCGATTTATATATGGATCTTTAAAGTTTTTATCCACAAATTATTATAATTACTCTACAATAATCTTAAAATTGACAAACTATACTTAATTCTAAAACATATTAACGATTTTAAACTACGCATTTAAATTGCTGAATACAAAAACGAAACAAAGAAGAAGTCTTTTCAATTTCCTTACAACAACCCAACAAACGTACTTACTTTGGTACAAATTCTTCATTCCATACAAATCAATAACATTGAAACATGTTCCTCACTCTACCTCGAATAAAGGTAAGCTTTGTTATTTAAATTTTCTCTACATTTGTTTATGTACAAATAACTTTTGTGACATGGCATGACAGGTGCGCGAATCTTAGGCCCTTTTCATATGCAAACATGATTTTTTGTTACATTAGATACAACACAATTTAAATGGATAATATCATCAGATGTATCTGAATATTACAAAGAGGTAAAATTTGAACATTAAATTTTTCATTAAATTAGAAAATATTTAAAAAATCAGAGTAGACTTTCAATATGTAAATAAAATATATATATAAAAATATATATATTTTGTTAGAAAAAAACAAATTCTACGCAAAAGCACGTTCCTTTTTTAAACTTTCAAAGGTTTCTGTCAAATTTACCATATTGCTTTCCAATATAGGTTACTCTACGTATGAATGCTGAAATCAAAGACTGATTTAAATCGTTGTTTTCTAATCGCAAATAAATACCACATACATACACATAGACATTCATTCAGATATATGTTCTCGACAACAAAAGGTAGTAATTCCAAAATGTGAAATTAAAGAGTATCTGAATCGTAACTTTGAAATGTTTGACAAAATTTAACTAAGACAACGTGAATTAAAAAAAAAAATCCAAAAACATTCGGAAAAAGTATTACGGTTGGCAGCACCGGCTACTTTCGGTTCACCTTTGCTAATGGAGAGCGCTGATGAGGCAAAATATGGAGCAGGCATTGAGGAGGTGCCCTTTCACTAGCTATTTATTCAAAGGGCTTGGGAAACGGTGTCGAAAAACTGGCATTTTTTCTGCGCATGTTACGTTCGTTTCGGCAAATACTTTATGATTTCGTACGAACGTTGAAAATCGTACTGATCAACACCGAAATTGACGGCATTCTTAGAGTTATGTTTTACACCTAAGGTTACAATACAGTAATATGTTTTGTCCCCCAATATTTTTTTTTGTCAATGTTTTATTCTTGATTTTTAAAACAAAGCCAATTATTTGGGACAAATACGCAAGATTCTAACCGTGATTGGTGATTAATAAAGCATTTTACTAATAAATCATTGAATCTCCAGGTCAAAATGTAAAACATTGTGTTGTGAGTGAGTAGGCTTTTTCTAGTCCAGCCTTTTCCGCCTGACACCTCATCTTCAGTAAACACCTGACGTAATTAAGGTCAGAAGTTTGCGCAACCTTCCCAAAAAGTTTCCTTAAAACTTTCATACGTTAGCTATTCTAGCTATTATCTTGAAACTCATAGAAAACATTTGGAAATAAAAAATCTATAATTAAAATAAAAATTCAATCTAAACAATGAGCTTTTATAAAAAAACTCAAAAGCTTCATAGTTTTTCATTCACTCCTTTTTTTTCATATAAGTGTTGCACTTTGATTTTTTTTTCTGTTTTTAGATAAATTTCATCAAAGCGACCCTCCCTCCTATGTCAAAATCCTTTAGGCGAAATTTTACAAACATCTTATCCTAATACCTGTCGCTCATTCCAGACAAGGGGTATTTAGGACGAACCCTACAAGCCCTTCCTTAAAACGAACCTATGTAAATCGCATTTCTAAGACAACGAGCCCTGTATACCTTAATTTGAATAGCTTTTTCACCAACCAGTTTTGGGTAATTTTTGGAACGTATCACGTTCTTTCAGACGATCATAAAGGGAAACTGTGAAAACTAAGGGAAACTTCCGTGCCTTTAAAAGTTTTGCCACCAATATTACTGGTGTAAGATTTAGGTTAGTATTTAATTTATCCCCTGTTAGTTAGTGGCTTGCCGTGGTGTTTTGATGGTCAGGCGTCTCATGACCGTAGATCCCTTTAGCGTTTGGCCTCTGGGCCGTTCTGTCAAAAAAAAATTGGAATATGGTTGGTTGGAATATCCACAACGAAAGGAACAAACTGGCTCCTACGTCTCGTATCCTGATGATGGAATGGGTCTTCGAATCGAGAGTAAATAGGCATTTTCTAGGCTGTCATACTCCTTCGGACACATCCTCACTTACCATCAGGGGAGACAACCAAATGATTGACTTTACCGGGCAGGGTAACATAAAAGAGCATTTTTGTGAAATATCACAGGTTATGAAAGTGATATCTTTATTTGGATTACAACAATAATCAATACTATACTTAGAGATGTTCATATTATAGGATAGATTAGTAAAATAAGTAAATATAGTAAGCCCATTATTGGCTGTTTTAAACATGAGTAATTTTGTCTGTAATCTTTTAGAGCTGTGGATTTTGTTCTGTAATAAAATATTTGTTGTTTTTTTGACGACCTCGGCGGCGCAGTGGTGTAAACAGCCGACTGCTACGCTTGAGGTTCCGGATTCGAATCCCGGCGGGGGCGGGACTTTGTGTTATTTGCAAGACGAATTGTTTCACTTACCGGTCTTGGATGTTGTATTCTTATCTATGTAGTTTATACCATGCCGTTGCTTAGTTCCTGTGACACAAGTTCTTACGATACTTACTGCAGGGCTGAGTCAATGTGTGTGTCGTGATGTGGTTTATTATTATTATTATTATTTGTCTGGAATATTAATTCTCTGTGATATTTCTAAAACAACAGAAATAACTCTGATTCCTATCCTCCTAACCTCGTAGGAACTTAGACTGTATTGATTTGAATTGTATCGATTTGGTTCAAAATACCCTGTGATACTATTTGACCTGCCAATAGTATATGTAGTATAGTACCTATTAAAGAATGCCTATAGTTAGTTTGGTTAACTTAGCAGGCCAGAAATAACAAGGCATGTTGTTATAAATGGCTAAGGGCTTCATTAAAAACGTTTTAATCACATTTATCTATTCGTGAATGAAGACGGCTCAATATTGACAGATGCCTTGTTAAGTTACGACATGTCAATGAAAAGTAAGTGCGACATTTTTAGTCTTTCTTGAATTTTAATTGTATGACGGGAAAAAGTAGCTTGAAGAGAGAAGTCGAAAATTTGTTTAATCGTGTTAATTCGGATACATTTTTTTTTTACAAAATACACGTAATAAAGTCTGATACCAAAGCATTACACTGCTTAAATCATGTTACAGAAATTTTAAAGCCAATTTTTTCTAACTTATTTAAAAAAGAGGATAATTTAAAATAGCCATTGTTTTTTATACATTTAAATACAATTATTTATTAATTTAAGGATATGGTAGCTCAATTTTTATGTGCACTGGTTAACCGATCGACCTGACCTACAGGGTGAGGGTTGCTGTAAGTTGTAGCTGGCATGTTTGCCCTTGAGCCCGGATAGTGATGACAGATTCGCAACCTGCCACACTGGGACGGAACATAAACATGCAAAATGCGGTGTGTAACACCCCTGCCAACCCCTCTCGAGGGATTACGGCGTGATTTTATGTAAAGTCTATTTAAACATTGCCCTGTATGTAAAAAAGTGTATCTAAAAATGCACGCAGTAACAGACTGATCATTTAATCCTGACTGACTGTCATTGAAATGTGTGCTCATTGTTTACAATGTCTGATTAAACTTGACTCATTGCCTCTTATCTTGTTTCTATGAACTAATAACGTAATTCAAATACAGATTAAAAGATAATAACAAACAGTCTTATATTCAGCCGTTAGCTTACGAAAATTATCGCTTGGAAGATTCGGGACATAGTAGTGCGATTCTTATGATACAAACTTCCATCTCGCTGCGGTCGTTCTCGGCGCCTTATTTTTTCGTACTTTCATATGAAATGTAAAATTTGATGCCCTTGTCTGCCCCTTATTGACCAAGAATATTTGCGTACAGGAAAAAATTACATTCAAAGATTAGATTAGTTCCACGTAGTTAGGTGCAATTCATTTTTTTTTTTTTGAGAGTTAATAAAATCTTAAAAAGGTTTGTTCTGTAATAAAAACCTACTTTTTCCGCTTCGGGTAATAACTTCAGAATAACTTAATAATCATTATGATTAGCTGTTTTCAAATGTTTTGTTTAAATGGCATCGTAAATTTTTAATCAGAGAAGGCATTGTGAAACAGAAAGATAATAAAAATACTACATAAAAGATAAATATAAACTCGCTCATACCTCAGCCATTTTATTAGCGAAAATGACTCTTTTCAACAAATCATAAAGATATTGGGACGTTATATTTTATTTTCGGTATTCGAGCTGAACTAGGAAACCCAGGATCATTAATTGGTGATGATCAAATTTATAATACTATCGAGAGAGGCGTAGGCAGAGGTGTTAAATCCACATTTATCATTTTCATGTTGAGTCCCAGTGTTACAGGTTGCGAATCTGTCGCCACTATCCGGTCACAATGAGGGACATGGCAGCTACAACGTACTGCTAACCGAGACTCGAACGCTCGACCTGTCGGGTCGGGTCGGTCGGTTGATTAAGGCAAGCAACAAATTGAGCTACCACGTCCTCAATTTACAAGATTTTTTCTTTTAAATCACTATTGAACCGGATAAAAACTAAGTTTGGATTAACTGTATAGATTAGAAGTGAAAGAATAAAAAGAAAAGAAAACTAAAGTTCATTTTGTATCAAAATAGACCACTCTAATTCTACTAGTCAGACTCCACTTTAACAAGTGACTTTCAAGAGATCTCGAAAGTTCTGAAACAAAACAATACAACTAACAAACTTACGTTCCGGACTTACGTTCAGAAAGAAGTATTCTCATTGAATAGAATACCAGCTTTATAATATTGAATAGAATACCAGCTTTATAGTATTGAACCGAAAATACATTAAAGATTTAGTTTTTCATCTTATGGCTACGATAAAAAGGTGGGTTTCCAATTTACTGACAAATTAAAATAACTTTTACGTGAGGAGTTTAAACAAAAACCTGTTATCAAAAATTATTTTGGAGACGATTTACTTTAAGCTATTTTTATCCTGGTAATATTAAACAAAAAAAGTTTTAGGCATGAAGGGAACAAAAAAAAAAGTACACTTGAAGCGTCCATAAATAATAATGTAAATATGATATAGTTTTAAAATTATGAATGTAATTCCGTTAATATTTTATCACGACTAAATATTTCGAATAACCACTATCAATGTAGTCGCTATCGGATTTAATAACAATAGCTATCAAACATACCTCCACCGGATTTTTATATATCAGTTTTTTACCGTTCAAAAAACCAATTTCCTACGTACAGTCGCAAAGGGGACATGCAAAAACTCTATTAAAATCACATCCGTATGTTACAATGGTTTTTTGGAGACCAAATTAAAAAAAAAAAACTATTGTATTTTTTAATAACAACCGACAAAAAATATACTATGTATATAATATACTCTGTGCGTAATTTTTTATACCTAACGTAAGATAGAATAGTATACTTCATGTTATATTTATCAAGTGCACGACAAAAGGCCAATACCATTGTCCTTTGCTCTATTGTTATCCAGGCTTTATATAAAAATAAATATTTTTTTAAATTATTATATAGTTAGTTATCTTTTAGTACTATAAGCCATAAAGTTCGAGAAATTAAACTGAGAAAATCGAGGAATAAAAATTTCACTAAATCTACAGAAAAAAAAAATTATAAAGATAAAAATCTTTAATTTCTAATAGAACATGGTACATGATTATAAAGACGACAACGAAAAATTTAGATCCAAATGTTTTACAACAAAATTGTGCTATGCAAAAGTTTGGACTGAGCATGCGAAAATATAGGAATTTTTGATTATTTAAACATTATGTAGCGGTAAAAGTTTATACATATAATTAAATAAAATCACTAAAATAATACAAAATCACATCCAAGATTTGTTTCTTTCCTCTTTATATTATTATTTATTAGTGTATTATTATTTATTACTAGTGTTAGTATACACAATTTTCATTAAATCAAGCAAAGCCGAAAGCTAACAAAATTAAACATGATCAGAAGATTTTTACTCAGAAAGGACTCATTTGGCCAATTAATTAGTTTTTATCAGTATCCCCGGGGCGTCACACTTACTATCTTTGATATATTATTCCTCCAGACAGACTATTAGCGATCGTTAATGGCTACGTTTTCCTCATGGGAAGGGTGAGATAATTTATCTGACCCAAAAACCGGTTGTTTCGAAAATAACATACTACGCTAAGCTTTCCTGATCCCGCTCGCTTGAAGAGGTACGATGCAAAAGTTTATTATTGCAGCTTTCACGAGTATAACGGATAAATACAATAATCTTGTTGATAGAAAACATCCAATACCTCAGAGAAAATAATCGTTTTCAACACATAGATGTGTTTGAACCGGGATCGTAAGTCTTCTTTAGGGTTCCTTACGCAAAGGGTAAAAAAGGGACCGCATTACTAAGACTCCGCTGTCCGTGCGTCCGTCAGTCAGCGAGCTGCACCTCATGAGCTAAAATAGGTAGACTCTTGAAATTTTCAGACAATGCCTAAACCACAAATACTATAAACACGGAAACAAATTTAAAATGAAGGGGGAGCTGCTCCCCCCCCCAAGAGTGATTTTTTCGAAATCTTTGTGTCTTATACGAAATTATCTAAAAAGTACACACCATTAAATCTTGTACGATGGTACGGAACCCTTCATGTGTGAGTTCGACTCACACTTGACCAGTTCTCTTTCTAATCAACTCTTCCTTCAAAATAGCTATGATTGAATTTCGTTTTATTTTTTTAATATGTAGTCAAAACGAAAATAAATTCTCAACATTGTAAATTGGATTTATTCTGAACAAACATAAAAATTGAAAATCGTTGAAAAGAGCAACTTCATTGTTTCTTGCCGGATTCTTACCCGTAGATCAGTTTTCCGAACCAGGCGGCAGTTTAAAAAAGTGAAGATTTAAAAGAACTTATCATCAGTTTATTTTATGTAAATAAAAACATGTAAATTTTAAATAACACAGCAAGCAGTATAACAATAATAACCATATCACGGTACACACACACACACATATATTCTGCAACTGAAAAGATATCCCGATAAAATAGTTATAATAGCCGCCATCCAATATTAGGTAGCTCTAAATTTCAATTACAGTTTTCTAGTGCCCATCCAAAGCATTAGGCTGGACTTAGTCTGGGCTGGTGGTAGGAGTAATGGTCGTGCTAGATGGTACAAGTTTGTCGCTATTTGAAAGTCAAAGCTGAACATTGCATCGTTTAAACCATCAGTAACCAGTAAAGTTAGGAAGAAGGCCTTGTGGTTATCAAAAGTCTGATGATTTCTTTCCAAATTCTTTCATTAAGACCAGTCAACTCCAGTAGTTCATGTAGTAACTTTACATTGTTTATTTTAATGCAATAGGACTAATTAAGTAGGTACATGTTTATTGTTATATTTCGTCTGTATAAAATGTTTTTAGCGACATTTATGTATATTGTATACATTACATTTTTTTTGTAACATTTTATAATGTAACTAAGATTGCAATGAAAGATTATTAAGATATTGAAAAAAGCAACTACGGAGGTTTCTCGCCGGATTCTTCCCCGTAGGCGGGCATTGCGAACCGGTGGTAGTTTAAAAATAATTTTGACGATTTAAATTAAATCCATTTGAATTAAAATTATTTGATTTTGATTTTTAGTATTTCTTACGAATGAGAACAAGAGACGAAATAAACTGTTTGTATTCGAAAAAAGAAACAAATTCGAATTTTTTAGTTTATGTTTTCAGCCTGCACATACCTCTCGATTATCTGCGTAGGTGTTTTATGTAAACAGAATTTACAGTCAAAAACAAGTCAACGGAGAAAATGGTCCCACCTCCAATAAGAGTGACATGTTATTAAATTAAAGGTCTGTTTTATACATTTTTATTTTATTTTATTAACAAAAAAAATATTTTTTTATAAAAATTGTTTGCCACACAAAAATCTTCTATTTGTATCCTGGAAATGACAATTTTTAATGTCAAATAATTTTAAACACTCAGCATATTCTGGAATGCACGTAATTAACAGACGTTAAAATTTGTGACAAGTCATTTTTATTGGAAGTGGGCCCAAGATTCATACATTTGTGCCCATTTTTCTTTGCTAGTGTTAACTGAACCATACACCTTTGAAAATGTATTTTTCTGTTCTGTTTGTTCTTTCCAAATACAAACAAAATCACTAACCCTTAATCCTAAGCCCTAAGTTGCGAACAAAACGTAGGTACATTTTCATAAAAACAGCTATTAATGAAACTAACTGAATAAAAACTCCTTTTTTCATTAAAAAAATGCAATCTACAGCACTTCTATTCGAACGCCGAATCGAAATCGAGGCGAAATGTCGAGTTTGTTCCATCGACATTTTCTTCTTTATTCCTTTTCTATTTTCCCCTTACATTTTCTTTTCTCAGCGAGACTTTGTACGGTTGATTTAGATAGAATTGTTTTAGATCTTCTCTTTTTAACTTTACATAATGCAGGAATTTAGGAGGAAAGCTTCGCTTAGCGATACATGACTCCTGAATATAACTTGAAACCTGACAGTTCGTTTTCGAGCTTTATAAATGTATTTTCTTTTTACTTGAAGTTTTATCTCAAAATTTTCGAAAAAAAAAAAAAAAACTATTCCGCCTCAACTTTAAAGTAATCTCTACCACAATATCACATTCACAAGTTAAAATAAACCATATTAATTTTATCCTAACACAACGATAATGCATTTTTATGTTTCATTTGTTTTATATTAGGCCTCTGTAAACGATATCATGACTCAAAATATCAACAGTAAACTGAGGTCTGTATGTATGTGGTGTCTTTCAAAGCACCCAAATTCATATAAACTACCGTTTGTCTTTTGTCATTTGTTTTGAGCATGGCTTTTGTATGGCTCATAGATACATTTGAGATGACAATGGCATTGTTTAATGTTACTGACACTGTTAGATTAGAAATATTTGCAACAAATTTTTACACAGCGTTGTGTTGTTAATTTATAACGCCATAATTATAACATGCTGTTAATTATCTGATATTAATCATTATTGCAGTAAGAATAGACTTACAAGGAAGACAAAGACTGCATTTAAACAAAAACGAATTCTATGCAAAGAAACTGCGAAAAAAGCGTCACCTCGCGATGAGCCTTACAGCCCACTAGAATGGACCATCTTATGGAAGGGGTTTTGGCGGATCGCTTCTTATGGTGGCGTTATTTAACCATCGGATGACCATCTCCAAAGCCGAGGGGTGGCCCAACTTATAAAGGAGCTATAATGGCTATGAATTCAATGGCTAAGTTTTAGCTACAAGTCAACGAAAGGCGTAATTATTTTTTGACCAAAAGCCTTGCCTTGTTCAATTTATAATGGAGTACTAAAATATCAGTTTTATTACAAAATGAAACATTTAAAAGATAAATTTTCTCATATTAAGCTTTTTTTGCCTATTCATGTTTTTTTTTTCATTAAGTGTCATTTTTTTTACTTAACATGTGTACAAATATAAAGCTGTTATGTTGTTAAAACCAACGGAGCGTAATAAATGTTATTTTTACTCAATGTTAAAGCAAATTAAGTTACATCCGCGTCATTTTAAAGCTAACAAGACTTGAATCCGACAAGAAAATTTGAATAATTAAAAAGGGCTTACCGATTCTGGAAATAATTCCATTAGTTATATTATTGTCAGTGTTTATACACCACCATTCTCCAAAAAAGCAACCCCTATTCACGAGGATCAACAGTGGCATCCTGTGATCCAAGAATCAACTTATAATACAGCTGTGCAATGACGCTCGGACTGTGCCCGGACACCCTACCGGCTGTCGCGGGACCCGCAACGAATTTAGTCAGAACAAATAAAAGGTAGTAAGAAAACGATTTCAGACTTCCCTCCCACCAAAAGTGGGGACAGAAAATTGTTAATTCGTCTCTGGTACTTTTACTCGAGGGTGTTTTCATGCTTAAACACTCCAAAATTAGGCCAGGCACTAAACCAAAAGTTACGACCCACCATTAAAGCGTATTGTGTTGACATTTTCAAAGTGAATCCCAATCTTAAAGATCACGACAAAAAATTAAGTATTCCTTACACCAAAGAGTTATGGACCATTGTTATTAAGATTTTTCCTCTTAGCGTCGAGGAAAATATCAAATTTTAATACACTTTTTACGACTCTTGTTAAATCTTGTCGGAGGCGGTGATGCTATTGCATATTCGATCCTTAAAACAAATTTATGCTGAGCTCGAATTAATTATTTTGAAATTTAATAACCTTTTTTACACTTCTGCTGTCGATGGTACATTACCGTTTAAGATTTGGGCTTAAGTCAGCCTATTTTTAGATATGCTTCGAAAACAATTACAGTAAAATTTAAAACAAAATCAATAGTAAGCAGGTGCACGGTAATTGGCAATATGCTTGAAATATAATTTGATTATTAAATCAATTTATGGTAAATAAAATAAATATTTACAGTGAAAACAGAATTAGAATTTTACGATAAACCAGGCGCCCGTGTACTTTGACGTCATTGTACATATTGGATCTTTATGCCTAACCAACGAGTTTGAAGCTTTATAACTTAGTTAATAATTCAGATATTTGAGTAAGTCTAACGGATTTGTGTATATGTGGCACCGAGTTATACGAAAAGTGTAGCTCCGTAATTTTAATTTAGGTATTCTTGTTTACACTTAAATAACTAGGGTACTATATACAAGGAACGCTTTTATTTATTAAAATCATAAACTCCATGATTACCTGTGACTAATTAGTGGAAAAAAATTGGTACCATTTCAGAATGTAATCGAGTCGCTTACGATTCTAAACCTATTAACTTCAATTGTTTCGAAAATCTGATAAAATAAGTAGGTATAACAACTTTATATCGTTATTTATCGGAAATACTCCATTGGAATGTTTTTTTTTTTTTCCTTAAGATATGGTCTGTCTCGAAAGTAGACAGATATTTGTTAAATAACCTTATTCTTTGTTTATCTATTCATTTAAAAGTTTGATATTATTTTAATTGTATACCATGTTTATTTGTTTATAACTTGAATATAAATGAAATTTTAAAAATTTCAATTAATAAAAGTTTTTACTCAACTTTTTATTAAAAAGTATAATATCAAAATTAAACTATATAACTACATATTTTCAATTGTTAGTATAACAAATAACAAAAAAAAAACGAATATACTATGTTACTAAAAATCACAAGCAAAATCATTTCAATTTAATTAAATTTTAAACACATTCCAATTTCATTTAATACGCACAACAGGGAATATGCATGAAATTTAATTTGATTTCAATCAACTTATAGTAAAGTATTTGGAAATAGTATATTTACAATGAAAACATGATTAAAATTGAACGGTGAACTAGAGAAATATAACCTTTAAAAGTAAATATATCTATCTCGCTGGTAGAACAAACAACCTTTCCTATGGAACTTGTATGGCGCCTGTGTACTTTGACGTCATTGTACATATCGGATCTCTGTCTAACCAACGGCTTTGAAGCTTTATAACTTAGTTAATAAGTCAGATATTTGAGTAAATTTAACGAATATTTGCTATTGAATGATAATAAATAAATAGTCATGCATATTCCTTATTCAGGTCATTCAAAATAATTTATTTTGTATAATAAAAATTGTACATATATTTAAGCATCATGTTGCACAAATTTGTTTATTTTCATATCCTTAGCCACTATTCAATGTATACTGTTTAAACTTCAAACCCATCAAATGCGAAACGGACTCATACTTGGCCAATTTTTTTAATAAAAAGAAACTCAGTAATTAGTCTACTTGAATGATCTCAAATTAAACGTCAGGATTAAAATTTATTTCATTCATGTACCTAACGACACAACTCATCTGATGTAGGTAGCTATGTTGATAACAATATATAAAAAACAGGTTATTCTCATCGTTAGAGGTAAATTAAATTGGATCGGTCAATGCTTTCGGAATAACTTTTTTATCATAAGTTTTTAAGTTTCCGTACCCAAATGGTAAATAACGGGACATTGTTACTAAGCCGCTGCCCATCCGTCAGTCAGCAGGCTGTATTTAATTAACCATAATAGAGATTCATAGACTCTTGTAATTTTCTGAGAATGTCCATAACTGTTGGCGCTATAACAACAAATATTAAACTATAAAACAAAAAAATAATGATTTTTAGATTTAAACGCTTCGATAGCTCCTTCATAATGCGTCCTGCAAGGGTGTGGAATTCTTTGCCGATGTGTTCCCTGACCAATATAACTTGGGCCTCTTTAAGGCAAGAGTGAATAGGTTTCTCCTAGGCAGGCACGATCCACCTTAGACCTCATCGCCGCTTAACATCAGGCGGGTTTGGGGTCAAATGCCTGCCTGGTCTTGAATAAAAATAAAAATAAAGATTTTTTCCCTTGTTTTAGTTTTTTAACCAAACGAAATCTAAAAATTTTATATAAATGTTTAATCTTGTACGATGGAACGGCACCCATCATGTGCGAGTTAAACTCACACTTGACCAGTTTTTAGGTTTTTGTCGACAATCTCATCTCATGATTATAATGGACCAGGAGGCTGACGTTGATGCTTGCCTATAAAAACCTATATAATGCCGATTATTAGCGATCCAAAAGAACTAGAGCTCATCTAGTAGACACGCCTAAACTTTGTTAGAGCTATTTTCAAACAAAGTTTTATCTTTTTTTTATCATATTTTTTGCTTGTAAAAAAATGTATTTCTCAGCTGATCAACTCTCTACCTGCTAAATTAAATCATCATCTGGTTTTTCTTTGTATTTTTTTTAATAAATTCATTTAATTTTAAGAATGACTTCATTTTGTCATTCTGATGGTAATCAATTTAAGGAAAATGATATATGGACTATTGTGGACAAACATTAGGAAAACCAATACATTATTATAACTAGTGTGCAATAAATTTTGCAGCTTTATATCTTTTTTATTTTATTATAATTAAATATATGGCTTAGCTTGATTTAAAAAAAAACTTAATTTTTTTAAAGGCATACAGTTTTTAGTTTTAAGGAAATTATAATTAATATTATTTCGATTAATTTGATCACTAGTTTTATCACCGCGTATACCTGCAAGAAAATTCGTTAACCCTTTATTTCTATTTTGTCAAATATTTTCAAAAATAAAGAAGCAAATGTATTGTAACAAAATAATTCCAGACAACTCACTGCTTTGTCCAGCAACCAGCTCCCTGGGAAGATCAGTGGGATGTAGGTGATCATATAGATCATGGAGGTCCAGTAGACCGTGATACTGGACACACCGTAATACTTGACGACAGCATCCTGGATGATGCTGTACTGGATCCACTGCATGGAGTTTGAGGCGGAGTAGAAGACGAAGATGAATAGAACCACCCATCTGATCGGGTACACCGTGTATTCAGTATGGGATTTCTTCCCTGGGGACTCCAGAACCCCCCCTTTTTCTGCCACTCCGTCCATGACGCTGCCACATACTTCCATATTTTTTGTGTCACTCATTTTTTATTATTTTTTCTATATATTTTTAAGACTAATTTTATTATTGTCGTGAATACTCTGTACGTATAACAGTAAAGTTAATATTTATTAAAATTCTATAGTCTATTAAAATTTTCAATGGCACGAACTTTTTATTGTAACGGTAAATATTTCTAACATCAAATAAGAATAAATACTTTTATAACATTTTAAATATATTATAGTGCTTCTGAAGCACTTGATTTAGATTTGTAATTTAAATATTAGATTTATTTATTGTCGTGGTTATCCGCGCGCGTTGTTTCTCGCGGTTATGTGCAGCAGCATACGTCCGTTACGGGCGGCCGCCTTGCTTGTACTGTTGCCAATTTTCCTGCTGCGAATCCGAGGGGTCTACTCTTCACTCCGGACCTCATCTTGTTAAAACAAGGACACTCTAAACCTTTATTAAACTACTGGATTGTGATTTGATGTTAATCAATATTCAGGTTCATTAAATAAAAATAAATATTTGAACAGTTTTCTAGTAAACATACTTGCAGATGACAACTGTTACGAGTTTAAACGATGATTTTACTACATCAAAGGGTGGAGCGATCTTCCTCATTCATTTTATTTTCTTTTCAGGGTCTGATAAATACATTTTCTAAGTAAGCACCTTTAGCGACATCATTTTACTGTTACATAAAACCTTGGTCGAGTGCTAGCCTCGCAGTAATTTTTTAAAATCCACACTAAAATTAAAAACGGGAAAGTTTGTAAAAATTAATGGATGTTTGTTACTCTTTCACACGAAAACTGCTGTATAAATTTTTATGAAACTTTACTATAATATAGCTTGTAAATCAGAATTAAATTGTAAAAATTTGTAAAAATATTTTGTGAATTGTCCAAAATATAACTATAAATTTCAAGTAATAAAAAATCTTATAAGAACCATTTTCGGCTTCTACGCGGACAAAGTCGCGAGCAAAAGCTGGTATTTTCATAAACACACAATCCTTATTGAAATTTCCTTTTGCTATCCTTGGTTATAAAGATTCTATTAACGAGACAATTCTCAATTAAACCCACAACAATAATTTCATTACCTTGTAGAGTAGACCTCCTTCTGAATAGACCGTTTTCTGAAGGCATCGCTGCTTAGTGCATTGATAACAATGGAAGACGCCGCAGACTGTCTGTCTCGACGTTTAATTATAATTAGCCGAGGTTATGATTATCCTACTGTCATTCCATCACACAAAGACCGATCGCCTTAAGTTGTGTTGTGATCAAACATGTATAGGTGACTTCGTGTTTTGTCGGCTATGTTCGTTTTCCGAAAAATTTCTGTATCAATTTGTCACAAGACCAGACGTCATTAAATAGATACGAAAGAAGCGTTCGGCAATCTCCGTGAAAGCCGATAATTAACGAAGATGCAATATTTTCTAATATATCTGACATGCATATTACTCTAGGGTGCGTTACCTTTTCACTGAGCTCGAGGATACTCACACTGAAGCAGCGTCCACGTATTCACCACGAAACTAACAACAACCTTCGCCAAACCGTCTTCGTGATGTGGAATGTCTACTGTCATTGTGATCTACAATCACGACACGCTATGCGGTTTACAATTAAAAGGAGGATGATAATGAGCTATTTTTAACACGAAAACTCCGATGCAAACGTCATCGAAACAATCTTGATTAATTTATATTTATCAATTAAATCAAGTGCACC
Organism: Choreutis nemorana; assembly: GCA_949316135.1. Classification (NCBI taxonomy): domain Eukaryota; kingdom Metazoa; phylum Arthropoda; class Insecta; order Lepidoptera; family Choreutidae; genus Choreutis; species Choreutis nemorana. The sequence goes on along the minus strand of OX438598.1, from coordinate 10,726,688 downwards.
TAAAGATTACATGATGATGCTTTATCAGTTATAAATGATATTTTAAATGGCAAAGCAGTTTAAATTTAAATTAGGTTTTATATTATTAATAAAATTTACTTCAATCAGGTAAACCTATTTAGGGAAATATACTAAAAAGAAATTTGAAAGCCAAATATTCGTAATAAACCAAGAACCTCTGAGAAGTTATGGTCAACCTTTTTTCAGGGGAGGCGGGGAAGAGTGACAGGGATACACTCGTAGTACGTAGTAACTTGCGTAGTCTGACCAGCTACGCAACGTGACTACGGGTTACTACGCACGCGTCTGTTACGTCACAAAATTACATTTTAAAATTTATTTTTACAGTTGAAACAATATTTGTAAAAGCGAAATTAAAAATATTTCGTTAGCCAACGGTATATAACACAAAAACATTAATGAATTAGTTCAACTGGCAGTCACATTAATTCAGGTATAGTCAATTGTTTTAAAGCAAATTATTTTATTGTTACATCGCAGACTTTTACTTTAAAGTCAAAGTCAACACCTTCTTCTACCTCCTACGAAATCTTACATCTTTGAAACAGTTCTCTTTAAAAGTATATTAAACAATATAATATAAGCATCGTCTCCAAGTACATCTTAAACAAGAGGACAACGAAGATGAACGACAATACTTATTCAGGCATAATAAAAAAGTTATTCTTCAAAGAAACTTGCTTCTTGCAGTGAAGCAAACGTTAGCGAACTATATAATAACTCTCGCCGATTTTTTTTGAGATACATTAATTAAACTGACAAATTTATGAACTCAGAGAACTGTTTCGGCTAATCTCCCACTTTTTTAAATTTATAAGAAGTTTTTAACTTTATTTAATAAATTAGATACTAATTTCACTACCGAGTCATTTATTTTTAATTTTCCCATGTCAATATTTTATACTGAGTCAGTTTAATGAGTAAATTTAATTGGCGTGTTTCGAAGATAACGATTGAGATTAGATAAGATTATCTTCGTAATTTATTTTGATATGATTAATAAACAATAACGCCTATTTATGTGAAAACTTTCGAAGTAAAAAAGGCTTAATGTAAGAGAAAATATGAATCCTACGCGATCGCAGTCGCAGACAGTAGCTAGAATATATTTATGTAGTGTCGTATCGTAGCTAGGTGCGTATAAGCCTGTGGTATGTTTAACCCAGGTCTATGTACATTGAATACATATCATACATTTACATATATAACATCGTGATTTCCCCAGGGCGCGTGTAACGGATGACTTAACGACAATCATAGTTCAACAAAAGACTTGGCTGTATAGGAATAGACTCTTTGCTTTTAATACGGGAGAAAAAAGAGAAACCCGTTATAAAAAACACAAAAAAAATCTAAGTTCACATAAATTGTAGTTCAAACCAATGAATAAATTACATTAAATGTTTTTTCCATTTACGGCATTATAATAAATAATAAAAGGAAGTAAATCGCCTTTTTAAAGTAGGCATATGATATTGCAATAATATTTCGATATATCAATATAAAAGGACGTGAATTCGATATTTATTTAATTGAAAAAAAAAACATGACTAGTGAACGTGATAGCTTAGGTGTGGACGAGGTAGCTCAGTGTGCTTGGGCCTTGGATAACTGACCGACCCGACCCGACAGGTCGAGGGTTCGAGTCTCGTGTTGCCGTACATTGTAACTGCCATGTTCCACATTGTCGAAGGACAGTAGCGACAGATTCGCAACCTGTCACACTGAAACTCCACATAAACATGCGAAATGCGGTGTATAACACCCTTTCCTACTCCTCTCGACGGATTAATTGCGGCGTGAGTTATGTTTATGTACGTGTATAAAAAACATGCAATTCTTTACCTTTTTGGAAAACTTGAGTTGGGGAAAATACAAGAAAACCCCAGATTCTGTAATTTGTATATCTTTTTTTTATGCACCCCTCAGTAACTATTACAAATTACCAGTCTAGGGTTAGTGAGAATTGCACAGCTCTTAATTTAAAAACTCCATCTTTTGACAAACAATAAAACCTTTCATTTTTCACTCGTATTTTTTACCCTTTCTTCGAGTCCTTTTCATGTAATATATTTTCAATTTTTAAATTGATTAAAAATAAAGCTCAATCAAGCTGGGTTTATGTCTGGAAAAAAACGATCGTTGACGACCTCTGTAGCGCAGCGGTATAAACAGCCGACTGCTACGCTAGAGGTTCAGGGTACGAATCAGGGCCGACCGGGGTGGAAATTGTGTTATTTGCAAGATGCATTGTTTCGCTCACCGGTCTTGGATGTAATATTCTTATCTATGTAGTTTATACCATATCGTTGCCTAGTTCCTGTGACAACAGTTCTTACGACACTCACCGCAGGGCTAAATCAACGTGTGTGTCGTGATGTGGTTTATTTGATTAAATGAATTAACTTATTAATTACAGGCCAGTTTCCATTTAAAACGGGGGCTTACGAGCCAGTGATTACAGTGAGGTAGATCGTTAAAACTTACCTATTCAGCAAATTGCAAGGGTCGTTAGTAAGCAGATGTCACTGACTATTTAGATATTTTGAGCTTAAGCGTATAATTACTTAGCTTTAAAGCCCCCTTTAAACGTGTGGAGTACTGGAGCTAGTGAGCGAGCTGGGGATTAGGGACTTAGTTAAGTTAGTTCTGGTTTAGGACATTCCCACCTTTACGTTCAGTTTACTAATTGGTTGATTTGTTTAGTGTTGCTTCATTCTTATTTGATTTGTTATGGAATTCCTGGCACCTCTTAAATGTGAATATCAGGATTTGATTTCCAAAAGGGACAGAATTGGTGATTTTTTATTTTTTTTCATTGTTGAAGTTAAGAAGGTACTTTGTTAAAATAAACGCAAATTAATTTAAACTCAATGAATTATTTTAAATTAGTAATTTTGTGCATGCTTATCGATGATAACAAATGTGATTCCACCTTAAGTAAATGGTGACGAGGGACTGACGTCTATGTAATTTATACATAAAGCATGTGTTTTTTGTTACATGGGCTACTATATCAGCTATTTCAACTCTACGAAGTTGTAACATATATAGCTGCTAACTTAAGATACCCATTCGAAATAATATTTAAAAAGCGCCTCTAATAGATAAGTGAGATAATAAAATCGCAAGCACACGTCACTGTAGTAATTTATTGTTTTTGATGCGTAAAAAATATCTAAACTCATGCATGATAAAAATTTGACAACATCAAACACAAAACGGATACAAAGTGGTATTAGAATGGTATAAACCGACATAGCTGTGCTAATTGTAATATGCCAGTGTCATTGTTCAAGTAACATGAACCAACAATAATAATAACCACATTATAAATTAGACATTAACTCAGCCCTGTAGTAAGATAAAATCATAGATTACTGATTGGTTTTCGCGGGTCGGAGAACAGCAAAGACCATTCCTTAATCTATAGATATAATCTTGTTTCGCAGGTACAAAGCAACGACATGGTATATCCTACATATATGCATAAGAATACTACATCCAAGACCAAAAAGGGAAACAATGCGTCTTGCAAATAACCGAAAGTTTCGTCTCTGCCTGGACTCGAACCCTGGACTTACTGCGTAGCAGCCAGCTGTTACCGTTAATAAACCGATGATTTATACTATACTAGTGTAAACGATTAAGCACTCTGCCAAGTGTGCTTGCCAGAACACTTGTTGCGTGTGGAAATCCTTTAGTATCGGATTTAAATAGCCTTAATTACCAACTTTGCGTTTATGGCAACATTTTCAAATAGAAAATGGTATGTCAGTGACCACGATGATATGGAAATGGGCGTGTGTTTTAAGACTTTTTATTAGTTTTGCCACTAAATGGCAAGCAGTTACCATCGGCAGATGTATCATTGTTGTAATGATCTATTCGTAGAAATGCTATATTATTTAATTAGGTACAGTCTTCATCCTCAAAATATAGATAAAGAACGAAATAATTGTATGGCTGAGATTTCCTTGAACGTAATTTCCTTCAAGCGAGATTGTGGCCAAAGTCTTTGACTGATGAAAATTACGATGTGGCCGAAGGTGCATGCTTATTAAAAAAACGTAAGTCACGAATTAAAAAAATCCCCTATCGGACATATTTGCGCCCATTCGATTGTTCATCCCCAATTTAACCCCGTAAAACTTTTGATTGGGGAAACCGATATCAATCAACCATAGCTAAGGACACGCTTGATTAAATCATCTTTCAAACAAAAAATACTATATTAAAATCGCTTCATTCGTTTTAGAGATATTATGCCACAGACAGACACACAGATCGACACGACAAAGATATAACACCCCTCTTTTTGCGTCGGGGATTAAAAACCTATTTACTGTCTTTTCACGAATGTTCTGATTGAACTGACACAACACTCGCTTCCATTTTTCGCTCCCCTTTGTTACTGCATATTCTCTTCTACTCAAAACAGTCAATACTTAAAGGTGCTTTGAAAAACCTCGTTAAACTTTTAAGTAGATAAAAAGCCCGTCAAGCCTTGTTATCGTCTAAAACAATAATGAAAGGTTTAATTAAAAACGGCAAACAGTTTGACCCGTCCTCACCTGACACATAATCAGGGACAGGTATAATTGGGCAATAACTTGGGACCCTTGTAAACGGTACAAAAGATTAGGGGTAAGAAATTATGGGGGGTGGGTAACAAGGGTTGCCTGTACCCTGTTTGAAATAGGTTCAACAAACATGAGCTATTACCACCTTGGATTACGGTCTCTACATATGAATATATTTCTAAACTTGGGTTGGAATGCTTGTGTTGAATGACAGGTATTTGTTTTAATATTTTCCCGCGTAAGTTCGCAGAGTCAACTAGTAGGTTATATTATTATGTTTTTGTAAATCCGTTATTCTGATAGAAATCGCTGTGTAGCCCTAAATAAAATAAAAATAATTGGTATATACTGGTACCAGTATATTCGTAAAACCTCTGATTCACAGCTTGCCTGCTTGAGGTATTGTAACCTATTGAACGAGTTGTAAAGGCTTTAGCTTCACATTTACCTGACTATATCAAAATAAAAACAAAAGTATCGGATTTTTAACAGCTTTAACATTAAACCTAATTCATTTCGATTTTAACTTTTTCTCATCATAAACATAACACATAAACTCACGCCGTAATTAATCCTTCGAGAGGGTGGACAGAGGAGTTACACACCGCATTTCGCAAGTTTACGTTCAGTCCCAGTATGAAAGGTTGCGAATCTGTCGCCACTAACCGGGCATGGCAGCTACAACGTACGGCAACCCGAGACTTGAATCCTCGCCCTATCGGGTCGGGTCTCAGTTTGATACCTGTCGGTTAACCAAGACACGTATCAAACTGAGCTATCAAGCCCTCTTCTCGTCTCTTGACTTAAAGAAAACTGTTCAGCGGTTTTTTATTCATAAAAAATAACAAACAGACAGACAGTTTCTTATTTATCATAGTGTTACGGATTATCGACTTCCATGGGGCTGAAAATAACATTATAATATTTTCCATTTCCTTCCCTGTATTAGAGCGAATTAAAGGGAAAAAGAATCATTACAATCGGTCTTTGAATTTTACCGATACAAACGAACATCTTCAGTTTTAGGGTTCCGTAATCAAAGAATAAAACAGGATTTTTCTCAGTCCACTCCAAGCAACGAGACTTTGTGACAACAAGACAACGGACCAAAGGTTATTTCATTCCACGAAGACAGTTAGTCTATGGTTGTGATTTCACGCGTACACGCATATGATTCTAGTGTAACCTCATATCTGAGCAAACTCGAAGTTACGCACACAGAAACAATATCCATATACACAACTGACAAAGCCTCTTTCAATTCTTCTTTATGTAAAATATGTCGTCGAATCATGAATTATGTATAATTACTATACCTACTAAGCGATGATACATGTATTTAACTATATATTTACCTATATACCTATACTTTACATAGACAACATTCAATATTTAAGATTAGATCAAATAATGGTGTTATATGATTATATTCGAGGAATTAAATGCATCACTGATCACCTACGATTCACCAGAAATAAATATGGAAGAGTAACACATCTTCATCCCATCCCCTAAATCTCCATGTGAAAGGGCCTTTAGTACAGAATCATAATTTACGATTAGGGGTAACAATAAATTCTCGCTTTGTTACAGGGTCGGTTTTATGCTAAGGGCTCAAATATTTTTGGGGAAGGTTTTCGACAAATAACATAACAAATTCGTTTTTAGGACCTTATTACTAAGCCTTCGCTGTCCGTTCGTCCGTCAGCAAACTCATGAACCGAAATAAGCAGACAGTTGAAATTTTCACCGAAAATATAACTGCAATGATGCGGAACCCTTACTTTTCGAGTCAGAGTCACACTTGGTCGGACTTTTCATAAATTATTTCAATTAGAATTATTTTTTGTTTAACAACACAACCACAATTTTAACGCTAAGAGAAAGAAATATACACTCAAATACTCCAGATAGATTTGATTAAAACTATGCCATTGTGTCATGGTTTCTGTTACCGTAACTGATGGGCTCCCCCCTTTGCCACCCCCCTTGTTCCTGCGGTAACTACATCCAGAGACAAAGACGATAAATCACTTGAAACAACCGCTCCGGAACTAGACTCGATTTCACTTAATGAAATATTTACATTGAACGTTCTCTGAAGGCAAACATTCAACTGTAATAATTCTACAGATGCGGTAACATGCTGCTGCTTTTTTGCATCTTAGAATTTCTTGTTTCTACCGGAATTATCAAAATTAATACTGTAGTAGTGGACCAAAATTGTGTTGATGTGATAATACATTTCCCAAAAAGTTTCCCTAAGTTAACAAGCATCGCCGCATGATAACTGGAGTGTTGCTGTTGAAAAATTGCATCTTTATGCTATGATAACTAAGGCGTTGCCAGCATATTTTTGCTAAGATAACTGTTTACCATCAGGTTTGCCGTCTACATGTTGTATCCCGATGTGATGGCTGATTATTTCATGATGTGCCCGATCTAAATTTGGGCAAATTGATGTGAGTTCTAGTTTACGATATGGCTTTCCCAACCAGCCATATCGTGATGTGAAAAGTTTTATGCAAAATTCCGCTCCCATTTCCCTCTTAAAGTTGAAATTTCAAAAAATAATTTCTTAGCTGATACCTACTAAAGAAAATAAACCTAACTAAGTAGTTTTGGCTGTGCATTTAATGTTAGTGATCACAAACTAATCATTTAAAGTACAATTTAAATGGATAACCTACCTTTGGGAACATATTTCCAAATTTTTTCCTTTCAAATCTTCCATGAGCGAAAAAAGTAAAAAATAACCATTTAATTCGGTCCAGTCGTCTTCAGGTTTAAAAGAGACTTAATTTTGAACCCCCGATGCAAAAAGAGGGGTGTGATAAGTTTGACGTGTCTATCTGTCGCATCATGACTGTCGAACGGATGATGCGATTTTGATGAAGTTTGTTTTTCGTTTGAAAGGTGTCGAGCGTATTTTAGCTATGTTTGATCTATATCGGTCCCCCATTTAAAAGTTATCGGGGATGAAAGGAGGAATGAAGAATCAAATATACGCAAATACTTCCAATTGGGTTTTTTTTCTATGTGTAATTTAAGATTTAACCCACATATAAATGTGAAAGATATACGTTTCTACGTGCAGGACAGCGATCACGAAAATTACACAGGATAAACTTTATTAATTAATCTCTTTGAATATCCGAAAACGACAGGACAAAGAGCAGTTGCGTTTTGATAAATGTCTATTTTTACACAATGAAGCTTGAAAAGCGTCCAGTTTTATTAATGGTCCACGATTCATGACGGGGAAACATCGAAAACAGCAAATTTTGAATCCAGGTAAACATTTAAAAAATTACTTATTTATGGTAATACTGGGGAACGGTATCGACTCTTTCAACGATATATTACTATAAAATTAAAATAATTTTGTGTTATTTGCAAGATTCGTTAACCGGTCTTGGATGTAGCATTCTTACATATCTATATCTGTACTATGTCGTTGTTAGTGCCTGCGATACAAGATTATAATACGAGTGCAGGGTTGAGTCAATGTGTGTATCGTGATGTGGTTACTTCGACGTAATGCGATTAAAAAAATTTACCATCTACACTCAACGACAAAATTAGAGGAACGCAATTTTTTTTTTTTGTATGAGGTTAACCTTATGGATATTTAATTTTTATTTTGCTTACTATTAGTGTTTTTAATTTTTATTTGCTTAGTCTTAAAAACCAGTCCATAAGGTGAATAAACATAATGACTTTGACTAGAAATTTTGTCCATGAGTGTATATTTCCAATAGATAGAGACAAATGCCATACTTTGTTAAAAATTCGTCTCATATTTAAAAGCTACAGTTTTGGAATGTAGACATAGGGACATAATATGAAATCTTTTGTTTAAAAATTACTTATTTACGAGCTAATATTTTGAAGAAGAAAAAATCTAACTGGTGCCACCTATGCCATTTTCCTTCTTTTGGTATCCCATTCAAAATGACTTCTATATTTTTATTTTATTTCATTAGTACAGAAACAGATGACAGATGAAATGTGAATGTCGAATATTACAATAGGTAGGTATATAATTTTAAATCTGCTATCCAATTACTTCGCTGCAAAGCATTTATCTGATACTATATAAATAAATAATCATAAACTCACGCCGTAATTTATCCCTCGAAAGGGGTAGGCAGAGGGGTTAAATACCGCCTTACGCAAGTTAATGTTGAGTCCCAGTGTGACACGTTGCGAATATGTCGCCACTATCCGGGCGCTATGAAGAACATGGCAGCTACAATGTACGGAAACCCGAGACTCGAGCACTCGACCTGTCGGGTCGGTTGGTTAACCAAGGCACGTTACAAACTGAGCTGCCACGTCCACAAAAATAAAATACATGAATAATAAACTCATACGAAAGAAACAATAATTAAGTGTAGCTAATCATGTATCTGTTTTATAATGTTTTAAATTTATATTATCATGATTGGTATGATGTCCCAATGTCTTAGTTCAGAGTACTGTAAGGGGAAAAATGGTTTAAAAAAAGAAACGCAAGCATCATCATCACGCATCATGCCACCAATGGAATATAAAAGCATATTTCCTGTAATTTCAAAGCATTACAAATTTGCAAACAATTTTTAAATCACCACCATGTCATCATGATTGCTTTGCGAAATTGTGTGATATATGTGTGTGTGTAATTTACATGACTTCAAACATTTGCACAGCTTGAACAATATCATTTTCCTACTTATTATTCACTTATATAGATTTTTTTTTCGCCTTACTATGTTTATTTTCTTAATATTTGCAGTTATTAAGTAAAATTTTATCTAATAAATACACTACAATATAAGTACTAAATATTCAATTTTTTCTAAAGCTAAGGCTACTCGTTCCGGTTGTACTTAAAATGTATTTTAATTACGTCATCCAGCACACAATTCAACTAAAGGCAAGTGATACACCTTTTGACGCGACGATGCCTATGATATCACAGAACGCCAAGAGCATCGACAATGCGTTGCCCATATAGAGGTTAAAATTGTATACCTCTCGTGCCGGTATTAGACTACATAACAATTTGCATATAATAATACTGGAAGGTAACAGGTATGTAGGTACGATTTGTAGCATATAACTAGTAATAGGTAATACATGATGACAAAGCTACCTTGCAAGGCCGCCAGTCAATCGGTCATTGTCAATGTCAATCTGAGCATTGACGTGAGCTGACCTTTGGAATGTTATTTCCCTGTCAAGCATAAATAGATCGCGATTAAAATTTATAACTGTCATCGGCAATTTCAATTCTGTCAATGGCAATTTTAATTATTATTTCATAAATAACCTGGCAACGAAAGCAAGGATATTAGGATTAATTTCCTAGATTTCCTATGTTTTGCTCCAGCGTCCCTTATAAACAAGTGAAATTATAATCAAATTCTAGCATTCAAAAGGTTAATTAGGTCTTATATAATAAAAAGCTACCTTAGTGCAGTTAAGCTTGCAATAACTAAAATATTGCTCGCAACACTCAACTACGCTTGTTAGACGAGTTATGGTTTTAATCAAATGTTCTTTAGATTTTAATCAAATAAAATTAAATATAAATGATGAAGGAATATGAGAAGACGTGGTGGTTCAGTTTGTTATGTGCCTTGGTTAATCGACCGACCGACAGGTCGAGGGTCTCCTCATTATACCCGAATAGTGGCGAAAGATTCGCAACCTGTCACACTGGAACTCAAAATATACATGCAAAATGCGGTGTGTAACACCTCTGTTAACCCTGCTTGAGGGATTACAGCGTGATTCTATGTTATGTTATGTTTTATTAATAACCAAATATGTTGCTGTTTATAAAAATAATTATATTACCTTTTTAACTTTTCACATTAACGTTGCCATCATTTATAATTTTGCTGTTAACAGTCCGTGTTTTCCAAAAACATACTTTTTTTCAATACAATTAAATTGTATTACATAACAACGTTTGGTTAAGTTAAACTGAAATAAAAGAACCAAAAAACACGACACTCGAAACCGGGAATTTCGAGACTCATCCGGGAAATTCCGATGGAAAAAAAAATCCCTTTCTCTGAAATAATGAGCAGCCTCTGATTCAGCATTAGTTGGAGATCGCTAGTTAATACCCTTCGCACTTCACTATGCCCTTAAGATTGATTGTTAGCCAACCCTTGTCCATTATAAGGGCTACTTCTTTTTTAAGAAGATCTCGCCAAAGCCTCCGATGTGGGCAACATTCGAAAGATACATTGTCATTGCGTTAATGACTGAAGTTTCATCATGAAACGCATTGAGCTTAGATCAAAAGTTTTAATGAATAACTTAAACGGTCTTTGTTAACAAAAATATTTTTATTTTATGACCTCTGTGTCGCAGTGGTGTAACCAGCCGACTGCTACGTTAGAGGTTCTGGTTTCAAATCCCAGCGGGGCGGTACTTTGTGTTATTTGCATTACATTGTTTCTCTTCCCAGTCTTGGATGTTTTATTCTTATAACATGTAGGTTATATCACTGCTGAGTTCCTGTGACACAATTTCTTACGGTACTTACTGCAGTGCGTCAATGTGTCTCGTGATTGGGTTTATTTTCATTTTTATTATTTAAAAAAAGCGAATGACTTATAACAATACGTTTTTAAAAGTAACCATAAACAACATGTACAAGTTTTGATAAGGATATTTCTTTTCTTTCTATTCTTTTATAGTATCCTATTGATGTAAAACATTAGCCGAAGTTTGTTTTATTGTATATAATCAGACCTTTTCATTAGAGCCATTGGACAAGATGAAGCAACGTTTGTCTGAAAGCCAATCCACTTTGTCTCCAACTTAGAACCGAATACATGAAACTTTCCTTTAGGAACTCCAACATTGTCAATATGATCACGTGGTGCGCAGTATCGCAATCCAGTATCACGGAAATATTGATAGTTTTATATCAAGATACTATTTGAACGATATCGCGACAGAATACCACAACACTTGATATAGTAAAAGTGTGACATCACCCATTCACTAAGGTACTATTTATAAATCAGTTACAACTCCGATTTCAAGCTAGCCAAAATCCATTTTTTTTTCCTTTTAATTTTCACAAAGTTGTAAGAAATCGACCCGGAACTTTTTTTTGGGTGATCGTTCTGCTATTCTTAATTTGAATTTCATAAGAATGAAAAATATACAAATAAGCATTTTGTTTTATAAATACGAATTAAAAAATATAGTTGTCAATTTAACAAGTGCAGCGTATTTCACACATGAGAGCATGCAATATTATTTGAACAAAGTTATGACCATTTATTAATTCATCTAATAAATTCATTCAAATAAATATCAAACATTACCTATAGAAAAAGTTAAATAATTTAAATGTTTGAACTCTTGTGTCATTTATTTAATTAGTAACAAAAAAAGCACATCACATTAGGAATTCTCTTCGAAGAACCCTTTCAATTCAACTCAATGGGTGACATTACACAGGTTGACGCGAAGGACAAATGTGGGTTTACCCGCAGAGCCATAACGGGTGAAATGTAGCAGATTAAGTAGCGGTCTTTAGTGACTTAACTGATAAGTTTATCCGATTAAATACTCGTTCTCGATATAATTATTTCTTTGTAATGATCTTTACATAAAAAAGTGTGTTCTACGTATTTTATTTGGGGCAAATTCACCACTCTGTCCCACCACTACAACTCCTGTTCACCAGGATCAACAGTGGTGTCCTTTGATCGAATAATGCAGCTGTGTAATGACGCACAGGCTGAGGCTAGGCACCCTGCCGGCTGTCTTGGGACCTGAACTGAATCAGAAGAAATAGGAGGTAACTAGTAAGAAACCGATTCCAGATTTCCCTCCTAGCACAGCGGAGACAGCAATGGAACTAACCCTGAGGCCAAAAGCTAAAAGGAGGAGTCAGGAGACGCTTGACCGTCAAAACTAACTGGGGATAAACTAAATACTAACCTATATCTTACGCCAGCAATACTCGTGACAAAATATTTTAAAAGAACAAAAGTTTTCCTTCGTTTTCGCAAGATCTAGGTTACAATAGGCCTACACGCGAAGACTGAATCAAAATTAACATGGTTGACCGTTCGTCATGCCAGAGACTACACTCCCTTAAGATAGAATGCTGTCCGACGGATATAGATATGTAAAATAAGATATTTCTCGGGAGTAAAATTAACTTGTGTATAATTAAATAAATAATACTCGCATTTAATTAAATAAACAATAGTACACGATAATATGGCAAAAAAATCTAAATAAATCCAATCCACTTACATAAAACATACATAAACTCACGCCGTAATGAATCCCTCCACTTCCCTTAATCCTAATTTTTAAAGGTAGCCAAAAGGGATGATTTACAGATAATTTTCATAGCAAGATATTTTTCCATCAAACGTTTGTGACAACTCAGAAAAAGGGGTATCTTTAAATAAAATTTAATTCAAACTCGGTCAACGGTTGTGCTTATTTGATCAAAAATCATTTTAACTTCCGAACAAACTTATACACTTCCTTACAACAGTTAGACTTGAATGTGGAATCCTTCTAAAAAATCAAATACATACTCCTTTATAAAAAACTAAAATCCACTTACCACTTTATCCAGCAACCAGCTGCCGGGGAATATCAGAGGAACATATGTCACCATGTAGATCATTGACGTCCAGGACACCACGGAACTCGAAACACCATAGTACTTCACCACCACATCCTGGATGATGGTATACTGGACCCACTGCATGGAGTTGGAAGCCGAGAACAGCACGAATATCCCTAACATTATCCATCTGCTTCTGTACACCACGTACCCTGGACTTTCGAGGCCATGTTCTTTGTAACTCCTCCCTTCAAAATCTAAGGCACTTGCATCGAGGGTTTGGAGATCATTATATTTAGGAGTTGATTCAGGAATCACACTATTTAGATCTAGGCTTGGCATTTTTAGTAAAAAGTCTATAAAAAATTCGTATCACAACACTTTGGTCCCGGTTTCGCTTACACTTTACTGATATAATATGTATAAAATAATCTGCATGCAATAAAATGATTTTAGGCCGATAGATAACGTTTTGTTTTTTTTTTTTGTAAAATGCCGCTAAACAATCCACTCAGACTACAACTTACTACATAGATAATATTAATCCTTCTACACAACTTATCGGCTATGTCTCCAGTGACATCTGTAACAAAAAAAAAAAAAAACAAAACATTAATCAGATAATTTAAAGATGATAGTAGATAACAATATCATCATCTTTAATATTTTTATGGTCTATTACATTTCTTTCATGATCATTATCATCGCCTCATCGACGTCAATCAAGTAGTTTTTAAGGAAAAAAATACAAGACAACAATACGACGTACCTAACTTAATTTATGTTCAAACTGACTTTGTTAAACACGTGAATTGGTAATAAAATCAACTAATGGTCTGCAACAGTTTAAAATAAATCTTGTACAATATATACTACACAAATATAAATAACTAGGCATATAATAGTTAACATAACAATGACTGTCTACGGTTTACTTAATAATTTGCGTACACATAATCTCTTTTGAATTCTAATTTGAAGCGGAAAATCTATGAAACTAAATGTCAGGGGAAAAATCTAAGCAGCTAAAAGACGCAGGAAAAATCTAGGCAACTAAAAGACGCGGAAAAAATCTAAGCAGCTAAAAGACGCAGGAAAAACCTAAACAGCTAAAAGACGCAGGGAAAACCTAAGCAGCTAAAAGACGCGGGAAAAACCTAAGCAGCTAAAAGTCGCAGGGAAAACCTAAGCAGCTAAAAGACGCGGGAAAAACCTAAGCAGCTAAAAGTCGCAGGGAAAAACTTAGGAACTAAAAGACGCGGGAAAAACCTAAGCAGCTAACAGACGTGAAAAAAAACCTAAGCAGCTTAAAGACCCGGTAAAAATCTATTGGGTTCTGAACCTGTTGGAAAGGCTCATTCTCGCCAGTTCAACGAATCACAGGAATGACCCATCAAATTCTTCAGTTACACGTGTGGTCATTCCACAACTATTAAAGTCAATTGAATATTTTGATACAAAGTTCGTGCTGAGTTCATTGACTGAAATACTGTCACCGGTGAGGTATTCCCGAGTCCCGACGGAATTTAAGACCAAATGATTCGTTTGAAGTTTTGGGCCTCAAATCATGAGATCCAGGTTCATGTTCTTCAATACAATCATACATACAATTGTCATACAATTCATCTTCTTCTACATGGTTTCGTATAAATGGCGCTGGCATATGAGTTACGTACATATCTTATGTAAGTAGTTGAAACAATAGGAAAACAATTAGAAAAGTAGAATTGTTATGTTTTACAAATTGTAATAGAAAATTATTGTCTTTAAATATTGAAAAAAAACAACTACGGAGGTTTCTTACCGGATTCTTCCCTGTTGAAATAGCATTCCGAACTGGTGGTAGTAAAAAAAATATATGACAATGCGAAAGTGCTTATTTTAAGTATATTCGAATAATAACATTTACTTTGAATAATTTTTTAAAATTTTAACTTGTAAAACTATAGACGGCACGGTTTAGGTACTTAGTGTAGCGATAGCAAATAAATTAAATTATGAAAAGCATTAATTTTATCTCAAGTAACCGAACTATATTTTATTAATTAACTGTATTTGAAGAATAAACCTGTATTTTTGAGGACGACGTAGCTCTGAATTTATTACGCGAATCGGTGAACCTACCGCCCCGACCCGACAGGTCGAAGGTTCGAGTCTCGGATTGCCGTAAGTTCTAGCTGCACTATACGGGCATAAATAAATCTTGAGAACGCTTGTAAATATTTATTTAAATTTGATTTTGGTATGGGACAGTTATTAGTTTTTAGGTACACACACAGGTACCTACTTCTTGACTTCTTCAATCATATTTTACTAAATCTAATTAGTACTATTCCGAAAACCGTAAACTCGAAAGAAAACAAACATTACGGCGATTTTAAAACTCTATTTTCTAAGCTTCTAAATAATAAAAAATCATAATTTATAAACAATAAAATTAGTACGAAAAGCTCGGTGCATGAATTTTAAAATGTGGACGTTTTAGGAATAGACGAATCAGGAAGTTGACGAATTTGGAAAAGTGGCCGAAGTTCGGCCAGGTCTTGAGCGAAACAAACCGCACTTGGCTGATTCTTTATTTTCATAATTAAATTGTGAAGCATCTTTTGAACATCATTTTGTTCATCACTTTGCAATGATATTGTTGAATTCCGATTTTCTCAAATTTCCAGCTGTACCAGGGCCGGAGCGAGTGGGGTCCTCGAAGCGGTCCCGGGGCCCCTTTGAGCGAAATGACGCGATACTAAACGTCTAATCTTTCCGGTCTATTTGACTTCTTACCTTCCTCCGCTGGGAGACGGCGACAAAAGAAGTAGGGTGATTACAACAGTTTACGGTGAACAAATTTAAAAACTCTCTAAAGAGATTCTCTTACGATTTGTTGCGGGATAAAAAAAAAAGATAAATATGAATTGTATTTTTCTCAGCGTCTAGTAAAATAACATCTTCCATAAGGGTTAACCGCGTTTTCATAAAAAAATTGGTCAGCAGGTATTTTGCATTAAAATAATTAAGAAAATTTTCAAAACTAATATTTTACAAAAAAAAAACTAGGAACCAACGAATTCGGACACTGTCAATGTCACATGTCGGCCCTTAACGTTCTGCTAGTGTACATTCAATCGAACGCACACAGAGGATATGTACCATCAGAGCGATCGGCCCTTAACGTTCTGCTAGTGTACATTCAATCGAACGCACACAGAGGATATGTACCATCACAATAATTACATCAATATTCATTACGTCTATTGATGTATACGGAATCATTAATTTATATTCGCCCGTGACATTGGTCGTAGCTATTCAATATTAACACATCTAGTTTTGCAAGAAAAACTTCCGGCATTGACGATTTGACAAACAAACACATTTGGATCTTTAGGGAATGCACTGTTTGCGTAATGTTAAACACAAAAAGCACCAAACGATTGACCAATTTAGTAAGGACAAAATAAAGACATGATTACCACTACATGGGAAAAAGTATTCCGCAAGATTCTGGGTGCAGTAGTGTCGGATTTGCGTCTGACACAGACGAAAATATGTACGAACACATCAAAATTAAAAATGTGACATTTTCCCTCATAGTCTAATGAAATAAAAAAAAAACTTAGGATGTTTCCGTGTTTAAAAGTACTTAGAATCGTCAACTGAATTTAAGTTTTTCTTTAAAATGACTCGTCTAACGGTTCGGAAAATTTATGTTGGGCAAGGAACTCCAGATTCTGCAATTTGGTGTTTGATTAATGAACATTTTTTGAGCAGTTTTTGGGGTATGCATCTGCCAATAGAGAAACCAATAGAAAAAAAAATTACAAGGACAAAAGCTGGTAACAAAAATGTTCGTCGCAAACCGGTCTCTCTGACCCTACATTTCGAAGGGAATACGCAATACCTCGTGCAGTCAGCGACCTATTTTAAGGTCAAATGCTACATTTCAGGATGGGGAGTTTACACTTCATTTTAATAAAAGGCTCCTGCACCCCCCTCCGAAGAGTTCCGGCGACTGTCTGATAATACTTCCTGCGTTATTTACTGGAATAGTCTTACTTTAGGGCACTTTTTTGATAAGTCAGCCGTAGTAAAGTTTCCTCGTTTGAGAAGGCTTCAAAAAAAGAGTATTTTTCTCGTGGCCGTTTGTTCCTAGGTACATCTTTTATATAAGATCATAAAAGGCACGTAATTTTTATAGTATATAAACTTCTTCCCGCGACCGCGTATTTAAATCAGATTTTTATTTTTTTCTCACACAAAACGTAAATAGGTGATCATTTTTTGCTTTAAAGTTTGTATACAAAGAACCACTAGAGAATCTTAGTGGTAATACCTAGAGTATATTGAGTAGATATATATATCTACCAAATATGTGCCATATACATTAGTGTAAATACACAGAAACTCTACCTAGGTAATCTGCCTGGTAATTATAT
Organism: Choreutis nemorana; assembly: GCA_949316135.1. Taxonomy (NCBI): domain Eukaryota; kingdom Metazoa; phylum Arthropoda; class Insecta; order Lepidoptera; family Choreutidae; genus Choreutis; species Choreutis nemorana. The sequence continues at coordinate 10,709,043 of OX438598.1, read as the reverse complement.
GAATTATCATGCACGCTTGGCAATTTACTAATTAAAAAATATAATTACAAATCTTAGTAGGTAAGTTACGTTTTGAATTAACATCATCCTTAAGTAAGCAATATTGTAAGTAAATAAATAATTTAGATAAATTCACAATAGTTTTTTATATCTACATACTTTTTTTTTAATATACAACAAAATTTTGTAGGCAGAACAAAGTTTCATCCCTCCACTCGCAAGAACGGGACAGCACTAATTCTCTTTCTAACACTAGGGTTAAATTCAACAGCTGTTCGCGAAAACATAACATAAATAGATATTAACTAACAGAACTTACCTCAGTTTTTACACACTGATTTATTATTAATACACAAGCTAGCACTGTAGGTTTTAAACTGTTCAATAAAAAACGTTTATTCGAAAATTTGGAATGCGTTTTTATTCGTCGAAGTTTAACGCGGAACTAAACGAAATTTAACGTGTGCTTTCGATAAGGAATCACAGCCATTACTAAGTGGTCTTAATAAGCAGCATTTAATAGCATGTGGTCAACCGATACCAATAAAAACGTGCGATCGTCAATATCAATAAACATCTGACATATTTTGACTCCGCAAATTTTGAGGTTATGTTTCCTTGACGTGTGTCATTCTAGGTTTGGGAGGGGTTTGACGCATGCGTGTACATAACACAACTATCATTTCTTGCCGTCAACCTTTTTAGGGTTCCGCAAAATGAAAAAATACTAATATAAGAGAGTTCGAGTGAAGAGGGTTCTGTACCTACGTTATTGTGTGTCAACCACATTTTGTAACTTCTTTTCGTGTATATAGGTAGGTATATTTGTTAGTTATTGTTATCTAAAATATTTAGGTATTATTTTTTTATTTACATAACAAAATTATCTACAAGACATTTTTTGACAATCAATTAAAAACAATTATTTGGTATTACATAATATATTCAAGAGTAACGGTCAGTACGTAAACTCGGGTCACGTCATAATGTCATTGTATTTTTTTTTGACACGCCCTTTGTACGAGTATATCAAAGTTTTATTTAAAAAGGGATTTCTTTGCTCTTTGAAAAGACCAGATAAAACTGACATAAGAACAAACCATGAACCTGTTTGACTGCATCTTATATCACATTGCGAGTAATCATTTATGTACGTGTGTATGTGGGACGATTACCACAAATCGTCATAAACCCAATTCAAGCCATTACTTTATGCTATTGGCATTTAACAACAATTTACATATGTGCAGGCACAGTACTTGAATATGTACAAAACATTCAAAACTTAACTCGTAAATTCGATCCCGGGGCCTAACGCGTCACAAACAACAGTCGAATGTCTGCCGTGAGTTCGTATAGTTTTTCGACATGTCAGGTAACATAAGATTACTACAGTGATTTTGTCAAATCGAAATATTAAATTTTATTTGTGAATATAAATGCAGATGCAGAATGCTAAGTGAGGACGTGGTAGCTTAGTTAGTAATGTGCCATTGTTAACCGACCAACCCGGCCCGACAAGTCGTAGTTCGAGTCTCGGGGTGCCGTAAGTTGTAGCTGCCATGTTTCTCATTATGCCTGGATAGTGGCGACAGATTCGCAACCTGTCACACCAGGACTCAAAATAACCATGCGAAATGCGGTGTGTGACACCTCTGCCAACTCCTTCGAGGGATTACGGCGTGAGTTAATACAAGTGATGTTAAATGCGGATGTTGTTACATTAGCCATACCCAGCCAGTTATTAGGCATACGAATATTATTTATAAAATCAAAAAAAAACATTATGCACTTACAAACTATAATAGCGGAACTAATTAACTAATTCAGCGTATTTGGATCATCTCATGCTGTAGAAGCGGTAAACAAATCTGACGTTTCGACCATCAGTAATTTATCTATTAAATCTTATCCTATGAATGAGCATTCATAATTAATCAATCCGTTACATGCGTTTAACAAACACACATTTGTAACTGCCGTCTTAAGCAGTGGTCTCGAACCTAGCAATTTTTTTCCTATTTTAGCCAAAACACCAAAGATAAATGAAGTTCTATATATTTTTGTTGAACTGATTTTAATTTGTTAATCCTGTTGGAGGTACTTAAAATTCCCAAAAATAAGGAGTTTTTGCCATAAATAAGTCTAAGGAATAAAAAAGATGACCGAAAAAAAAATTGTCACCAGTTTGTACAAGGATTTTTCTTTTTGTTTACCTATTTTTACCCAAATTTGTCCAAATACACCGATTTTTACATGGCAACCCACATTTTGAGACCACTGATCGCAAGCGGCAATCGAAGTTAAAACTCATGGTAGGCACGGCACACAAACCGCAGTGCCACCGGCTGTCAAAAAAATAATTTGTTAGATAAAATCCACCAATGGATGGAAATCCAACCAATCAAAATGCTCTGTACTAATTAAAGATTAACTGATAAAAAAACACAACAGTTCAATAGAAAATAATCCATCACGAAGCCATCGATTCTATATTCTTTTGTTTTGTGGACAATAAAATTAAAGTAATGTGTTGTGATGAAAAATATTGTACGTCGGTAAGTATGTTTTTAATTAATACAATCACATATTAATAATTGTGGGCTTATCTGCTTGAATTTTTGGCTTTCAATTTTTTGGTTTAGATTTTCCTCAGATATTTTGTATCATAAATGTTTTTTAATTTAAATTTAACTACATATAAATGGTTTCCATTTTTACTGGCAACATTTCTAACGGGAATATAATAATTTTTAAGTAGCATTTTAATGGGATAGAGATTAGTATTAATTGGTGTTACTGAAGATTGGAATCGCAAATAGGCTTGGTGTTTATTAATAATAATAACTACATCAAGACACACACACTCAACCCTTCATTAAGATTGAAGAATCTTGTGTCGCAGGTGCTAAGCAACGATATGGTATAAACTACATTGATAAGAATACAACATTCAAGACCGGTATGAGAAGCATTGCGTCTTGCAAATAATAATCAGCGTTTAGCAAATAAAAAAGTATCACCCGCGCCGGGATTCGAACCTGGAACCTCTAGCGTAGCTGTCGTCTGTTTACACCACTGCGCCACAGAGGCCGTCAACCTCATTTTGCTGCTGCTCTTCAGTTAAGGCTTAGTCGGCTTAGTCGGCTTAGTTTTGAGCCAAGATATAATATCTCTTATGATAGTTAAATTGATTAATTAATACAGATTTTACCTTTTTCAAATATTCAATACAAATTCGGTGGCGCGGTGGTGTAAAGAGTCGACTGCAACGCTAGCAATCAAAACCCGGCGGGGGTGGAACTTTGTGTTATTTGAAAACGCATTGTTTCGCTTACCGGTCTTGGATGTTGTATTCTTATCTATGTAGTTTATACCATATCATTGCTTAGTGCCTGCGATACAAGATTATATCTTAGTGCAGGGCTGCAATACAAGATTATATCTTAGTGCAGGGCTGAGTCAATGTGTGAATCGTGATGCGGTTATTACTATTATTAATATTAAATGGAATAGTTACTGATGTAGGTACCAACATATTGGTTGTTCGTTGGTGGTAATTCGAATTGTATTTAGGAATAACAAGGTGCTAACTAAGCTCTTTCGTTTGAGACCCTGTTATTTAGCCATGCCAAGGAAAAACCAAGACACTGTTAAAGATAGGTGCATCATTTGCCAACTAGTTTATAAGTTATGCGGGAACTGATGAACAAGCATTCACGATAAATTCGTAATCTTTCTTTTGGCTTCATCGTTAGTATAAATTCTTAAATCAATCAATGTTTAATCTAAAAAAGAGAACGCCTGAAATAAAATGTAAAGCAAACTTTATTAACAGCTTTATTACTGTGCTACTATGTAATATAAAGGCGTTTGAGAATATTTTTGCTTGTTAAAATAACGAAGAAAGGTTATACAATTCTCGATTAATTGCATTTGCTTACCGGATAGACATATGGACAGGATATTTCTAAACACAATGTAGCATAACCTCAGTAGATTATTGTTATCTTTGTTATACCTATTTTAAGGAAAAATGTTAGATTAAGTTAATTTGATACATATCTATTTAATATTAATGCAAGATTTTGATCGCACACACGTGATTGATTGAAGTAGTCAAACCTTTTTTCTATGAAAACTCACCTACTGTAGCATTGAAAAACCAAGTTATTCTAATAACCAATACTGACTTCAGCCGGAGGGAATATTCATGTCGTACTGCAATTCTGAATGGGCCTGTAATTTTATACTAAACATGTTCAAACACCAGCTATTCCAAGGTGTCCAGGTATTAAGTTATGCTGACTGCCCCTGGCTTTATATATTAATAATCGAGTTGTATTGTCAGAGTTGAATACTGTAGTACGTAACATAGGCAGTATTTAGGTCAGCAACAGAGGCAGGGTTAATTGGAGCTATGCTTCACTCGAACCAAGTTAATCTTCAAAAGACCGCTCAATTGATACTAGCTTGGGAAAAATCCGGGAAATTCTCTTATAGTAGACAAAATTGAAGGCTTTTAAGATGGCAAATAAGCGTTGGCACATAAGGGACGTCTTAAAAAGGAATTTGTATAGTTTTTGTACACGTCAGATAACATAGATTACTAAAGGGATTTGGCAAGCAATCTTAATTCCTCATCAATCCGTTAGAGGCGCTTTACAATTATTGAACGGTTTCATTTAGCTTTGACCAGTTTGTTTTTTGGGTCCAAATTTAGTCATTGAAGTTTCACCCCCTTACTGTTGACAGATCGACCTGTTTTGCGGCACAGACCTTTACTTCTGATGACAATACAATATTAAATATTCGAGTAAATTTGCTATAAAGTAAATTCGTCACGGAAAACAAAATAAATTTGCAAAAACTCAATGTTTATAAAGTAAATTCGTAATATAATTGTATATCAAAGATGGCCGCCGCGGTCACGAAATTACTTGACCGAATTCGCGTTTTTAAAACTCCCACTGCGCCAATAGAACAATTTTTACTAAACTACAATTATAGTTATTTTAATTTATTCCGCCGCAAATTCATTTGCTAAAATTCCTTTATCAACATGTTGTAGCCTAATCAGAAAACACATCGGCAGGCAAAAACGCCTTTGCAGGACGAATTATAAAATAATTCTCGAAGCGTTCTACAAGAGTAGGTACAACTTAATATTTACTAAACCTTCACCTACTTCGACACCAAATATTCAAAATCAACTGCTCTTTCCTATCTCTATCGGGAATCTGAACAGGATATTGCGGATCGGGTGGTAGCATGTGTAGATAGATAGAATTAAGGTCAGGAATCGGTGGCGACTGAAATTCAACGAATTTTCGTCTATCGATGACCCACTCTGTAAGAGGAAAGATCATGGTGAAACTATATCTTATATTACCTATTTTAACATACCTATTATTAAAACCATGTGTTGGAACCTTTCCTATTTCGATTTTCAAAGTGAGTGTGATCTGACTTGGACAGACGAAATTTGAGGGTTAGAATAAGGAGACGGGTAGAGAGCTGCCGAATGTAAGCGGAACAGTTGTAAGATAGATTAGATTTTCCGCAAGCGTTAATGCCAACAGTTAATAAAAATGTATTTAAATAACATTTCCTCGCGCTCAAGTTACGTCTTTGTAATGCAAATTCGATATAATTATTATTTTTTCTTTCCTTGCGGAACGCGGTGTTGGTCTTAGGAGGCTGTATCGTTCCAGAGCGAAGTATTTAGTTGAGGCCTAAATCTATGGTTAGTTCACGTCTTTGAAGCTTATGTTAAGTCCCAGTGTTGAAAATCTGTCGTCACTATCCGGGCACAATGAGGAACATGGCAGCTACAACGTAAGGTAATCTAAACGCACCCTTGGCCCACGAAAGATAAAAAATCTAATAATACTTTTAAAATAAGTACAAAAAGGTACTTAAAATTGATCAAATGGAGTTTGTGTTCCAGAGCGCTCGTTAAAAATATTAGGACCTACCTGTTTAAATTTAGTTTAAATGTTAAAATCATAAAACATGTAACAAATCACTAACATACTCTAGTGATAACGATACTGCCATTGTTACGCTGTAGTGATCAATTTTAAAAACGAAGTAACAAAACACAAATAATAAATTATAATCATCATGACTAATTAGGTACATTTGTCGAAAATCATTGACAAACGGTCACCGATTTTGCGAGTGACATGGAAAATATTTACGAAACTTAAATAGATTATGTTAATTCCATAGGAAACGTCGATACGCTTGTTAGTCAAATTTGCCAATCGCCTGTGACTCCACTTCCTTGAAAATAAAATTCATTTTGCCGTTACATAAGTTTTGGATTCATTTGAGCCTTCTGAAATTTTCCTTTCCCCCTTCCACTTAGTATAATTAAAAAACTTTTATATTTCTAAGAGAACTGCCCTACTAAATTAACAGAATTTTGCAAAGATAACTTTTTTCCGAGATATGTTCTAATATGTGTTGTTTTTTTTTTTAATCTTTCTCTAATTCAATTTAAAAATATTTGGATTTATTATTTGTAACAGTATACTATAAGATTACAAATTAAGCTCGAGGTGTTTACCTACAATTGTTTTTCATATTAAATATGTTAATTTCGGATCTTCTTAGTTTGTAAGTTGTAATTTGTAAAAATGTTGGTTTTCCTAATAAAATAAAACAAATCTAGAGCTCCTAGACGAAACATTAGTAAGCTGTGCATAAAGCTTCACATAACATGTGCAATATCAATCCTTGTGCTGTACAGCTAAGAACGGTACAAAGCACAAACAGGTTCGATACATCCATGGTCTCGATTTATTCTGTTTTCATGAAAATAAACCTACACACACATACACATTTTGGAAAAGCATCATAAAATGAAATTTAATAGTGTTTTATTATAAACTTACAAAGTAGGTCATTTCGACAACCTCGGTGGGGCAGTGGTGTAAACAGCCGACGCTAGCAATCGAATCCCCGGCGGGGGCGGAACTTTCTTATTAGCAAGCTTATCTATGTAGTTTATACCCTATCGTTGCACCTGTGATACAAGATTATATCTTAATGCAAGGCTGAGTCGATATTGATTGAGTGAGTGAGCATATTACACTTTTTAAAACTGTCAGAAAAGATTGAAAAATCAGCCGAAATTCCTCTTCTACGCGTCAAGTTATTTTAAATAAACATTTGTTTGAATTTTCAACGATAAAACAAGCATAAAACAGCGCTCACCTTTTACAAAAACGGAACTATTGCGTTTGACAGTTCAAGTAAATAAAGTATCTATTCACATGTAAATAGTAAATAAGGCCCGAGACTTTTCTTTTCAGCGAGACTTCCTATTTGAATATTTGTAATAATTAACCAACCATGTTTTGTATCGTATAAGCCTATTTTTGTCACAACTTGTTTCTAGTAATGATCTACTGAAGGATTGGTACGGATTTAGTTAACTTTTACATTGGCCGGATTTAACATTGGCATTTATACCTGACTGGGGTGAAGCCAAAAACGGAGGGTTATTAGATTTTTTTCATTGACAGATGTAAACCTATATTGAAATATGACCTTGCGACATACCACTAATGGCCGTATATAATTCTATAAAAATCTACGAATTCTTTGCAAATTCTGCAACGAATTAGTTTCACAGCTGCATCATGCGTTGATTCTTGGATTAAACGATTACTGTAGATCCTGGTGAACAAATGCCGTCATGTGACAAAATGGTAGTCGTGATCCCATCAATTTCGTAAAGTTTGATATAGCCTTTAATTCATCCTAATAAACAGAAACAAACATAAACTCACACCGTAATTAATCCCCAGGGGTCCCAGTGTGACAGTTTACAAATCTGTTATCACTATCCGGGCACAATGAGGAACATGGTAGCTACAACTTACGGCAATCCGTGACTCGACCTGTCTGGTTAGTTTGGTCGGTTAACCAAGGCACGTAACAAACTGAGCTACCACATCCTCAATATAATAAATATAATGCGACAGTTGAAAAGCATATTGCAAACGTGTGTCGATTAAGGTATTTTAGCAATGATGGTAGGTTTGCCGCTTAAACCAACAACATGCATACGAATCTAAGTAATACCATGTTGCTTAAATTCGTACTGCATAATATATAAATGCCAGCTGACATGGTGCTAGGACTGCTAGGCTCTCTTTCCTTTGTATACTACTCAAAACAAAATAAGGGCCACGAGGTATTTTGTCTGTACCATGAAAATAATAAAACCAATATTTATTTTTTGTCTCCGTAACGAAAACTAATGATGTTTTTACCGTGTAGACCAATAAACTTATTCCAATAATAATGATTAAAAAGTTTATTTGCTTTTGAAAGAAAAAATCACATTTAAGGATAAAAATAAAAACAATGTAAAGTTACTGAAAACAAAAGAAAATACTCCATGCTCATCTTTTAGTAACGAGTATGCCCTCCTCGTTTCGCTACGCACTCCTGAAGCCTGGAGTGCATGCTCTCAATCAAATGCCTGACATTTTCCATTGTAATCTCTTCCCAGGTCCTTTTAACAGCGTTGATGAGTTGCTGTTGGTTGTGGATTTCCTGATCACCGTCTCTAACTCTTCGTTTCAACTGATCCCACATGTGCTCTATTGGATTTAAGTCCGGACTGTTCACCGGCCACGGCAAGACTTGAATTTGAGACGCTTCCAGTACAAACCGAGTCGCTTGAGCCGTGTGTGCACGAGCATTGCCTTGCATCAAGATGAATCCAGGACCCGCTCGCTGGGCAAATGGGATCACATGTGGTCTGACAACTTCCTCAATATACCGCTGAGCAGTAACAGTACCCTCATTTAAAATAGCGAGCTCAGTTTTGCCGTTTAAGCTTATCCCGTCCCAAATCATTGCATTTGGACCACCAAAACGATCGACTTCATGGATTCAGGCTTCTGAAAATCTCTCGCCGCGTCTTCTCCATACTCTAATACGCCGATCGTCGTTAAAAAATTTAACTTTGCATTCGTCTGTGAAGAGCGCCATGCCCCATTGGTTTATGTCCCAGTCCAAATGTTGTCCGGGTAAATCTTAAACGATTTGCACGATGATTTCTGGTTAATGAAACACGGACAACTCGCCTTCTTGATGCCTGCTGGTCTCCATGCAATCGATTACGAATAGTTTGGTCACTGACACGAGTACCCGTTGTGAGCCGTAAACGATTTTGCAGCTTGCGGGCCGTCGTTGTGCGATCTCGGCGCGCACTTAATCGAATTTAACGATCCTCTTGAGCTGTTGTAATGCGAACTCTGCCCGAACCAGGTCTTCTTCTAACACTGCCGGTCTCTTGGAAACGATTCCATAGATTTTGAATAGCTCTTCGAGAAAATCCCAATTGCAAACCCACAGATCGCTGCGAATGACCTTCTTCAATCATTGTAACGGCTCTGGTTGCTGTCAGCGAGTCCATATGACGCCTGCGTGCTTGTGGCATATTGCAAAAGATGTTTCTGACTCGAGATATCAATGAACTCTGATAATTTCTAATAAACCAAGAAGCTAAGGAAAGCAAAACGACAAAGAAAATGGAATCAAAATTTTCAAAAATAATTTTAAATCAAATTTTATTTAAATATTGTTGCCAGCATTAGATGAATACTACAATATTAAAAAGTTTAGGTATCAAAGAGTTTCTGTACTCAATATTTTACTACTTTCAATATGTAAATGTTTAATAATTTACACCAAAATGAAAAAATACCTCGTGGCCCTTATTTTGTTTTGAGTAGTATATTAATGTTCATTTACGTTAGTGCTTGAACCTGCTTACATTCGACTTTTTTGTTATCTGCATGCAGTTCAGCCACTATGCCTTTCTCTAAAATGAACTAAATTTGATGCATGTCGGGCTGACATAAAGTTTGTAAAATGATACGAAGTTATTTACAAAAACAGGTGGTGAAAAAGAAATCAAAGTCTGTTCAGTATAAAATAAAGCTTTTAATTGCCCGTCTGCAAATTTTCGCTTAGGTCAATTAGACTTTCAGCCGTTGATAATACACATAAATATAAAAACAAACTCACGCCGTAATTAATCCTTCGAGAGGAGTAAGCGGAGGTGTTACGCACCGCATGTCGCATGTTTATGTTAGGTCCCAATGTGACAGGTTGCGAATGTGTCGCCACTATCAGGGCACAATGAGGAACATGGCACAATGAGCTTACTTGAGGGTTCGAGTCTCGGGCTGCCAGACTCGAACACTCAACCTGACAGGTCGGGTCGGTCGGTTAACCAAGGCACGAAACAAACTGAGCTACCACGTCCTCCGTTGTTAATATAACTATTTTATGTTTATAAAGAAATTTTATTCAATACAGAAGTAAACATGAATGGGGGAAAACACCTTTCCTGAGTCCATCCCAGGCGCTAGTGTGTTCTCAGCTCAAAGAGATCGTGATTTCAGAGTCTTGTGATAACGGAGTCATCAGTTCATTTGCGACTGCGCATCGGTAAAGTGCCTCCGACGCTTGTCTATGCCATTTTACACCTTATCTTTACTGTGATAAGGATTAAATAACAATAAATTTTCGAAAACTACTGTTTTACTAAGTCCAAAGACTTCATAAATTCAGTGTTTTAGAAGCAAAACGTTTTTTTTTCTAAAGGATTATCTGTGATAGTGTAAAAGTGAGGATTTTTAGTGGACTGAAGAGACTAAAGATTGTCATTTAATTGCATTTTAATGTACATTTGTTTGAAGTAAGTGCGCGTATTAGTATCGTGTGATATTATTTAATTCTTTATTGTGAGAACATCGAAACATTAGATTTGATTTACTCATTTTTATAACACCTAAGTAGATCGCAGTTTTTTCTGCCACAACAAAGATTTTTTAATCTTCCCTCTTGTAGTAACTAATGGTGTAATATATTTCTTCCAAAACCAACTCAAATATCCTTCACTATTTTCCTTAAACATTTTCCAAAAAACCTTTTGAAAATTGTGACGATTTCATTCGTGTCGATAAGTAAATGAATGTAGGCTTAACCCAAATACAAGATTCATACGGGTCAGTTAACCAATTGTCAATTATACCTAAAACTTGTATTGCGTCTGCTCTATTAAATTATTTATTAAAACGATCACCTATTAACTACTTTCAGAAACAAAATTGATTCTTAAATCAACTTACGGCAGACCCTTTAAAAGGGTTATGATTTTAGCAATCACGTCTGTTTTTCTATGTGTTCCACCGTAGTGCCTAAACTGATGAACCGAATTTGATGAAAGAGGTGTCAATCGATTCTTGTATTTATAATGCGTTTCACTTAAATAAACTAGAATTATACGTAGCTATAGAAAAGTGGGAAATTAAGTTAAACTAATATCGTAGACGCATTGTTTCACTTACCGGTCTTGGATGTTGTATTCTTATTTGTTTAGTATATACCATATCGTTGCTTAGCACCAGCGATATAAGTTCTTACGATACTTACTGCAGGGCTGAGTCAATGTGTGTGTCGTGATGTGGTTATTTATTTATTTATTATTATTAACTATCTCAGTAGTCTGTTTTAGAGAGTCAAAACAGCGGGTGTATATCATAGCGAATTAATTTATGCAAAATTTCATGCATCTACTTAAAGTTATCAAGGACATCGTCGTGACGATATCACTTTCCATTAGGTGAACCGTCACTTTTTACCCATGACGTTGTATAACACGTCACTGGTAAAGGAGTGTCTGTCGGTCAGTCAGTATCGTTTTACGTTTTAAATGAATTGTTTTCATTTTAATACTTATTAAAAAAGAAAATATTCTCATCTGAAATTGTTAAGTTAACCATTCAATTTAGTTGTGGTCATGTGCCATCTACAGTATAAGGCAAACTTACTCACTTTTATTATTTTGTAATGTTAGGTTAGGTTTGGTATAGGCTACGGCTAAATTGAATAGTTTACTTATCAAATTCAGATGAAACTACATACATACATAACGGTCAAAATCATAACCCTTTTTGCTTCGTCGTAGTCGGGTAAAAAATAAATAAATAAATGAGAAATGGTAAATGAGATGTCATTTGATTTATTTCGATATTGAATAATTAAATCATTTTATCTTTTACTATTTAAACTCAAATGAAATTCCTGATTATTATCGAAACAGAAATAATTATTAATGCCAACCTTTCTCTCTTTAATTAAAAGCCAATAATTATACCAAGCCATAAATTCCTTTGACTTCGACTTTTAACTATCTAATAACCTAAAACTTTGATAGTTAGTTTAGTATTTAAACCGGAGGTAGGGGTTCGATGACCGGCAGCAGTCAGTCTAAGTTTACCTCGTAAATTCCTTAAGGCATCCTGTGTTAGATCCCTTATACAGAAACTTGCTGGAAGATGCTCTACCGGTTTTAAGGTAACTAGTAAAAGATCTAGCCGACCTCGGTAGCGCAGTGGTGCAATAAACAGACTGCTACGCTAGAGGTTCCGGGTTCGAAACCGGCGAGGGCATCAACAGTGGCGTCGTTTGATCGAACAATCAACGAATAATGCAGCTGTGCAACCTTTTATATTTCTTCGACCTTGTATGTCAGTTTCACTGAAGGAAACAAGTAGAATTTTTAGTTTAACTAAGATATTTCATTTCATATAGGAACTGTACAGCATTAGACTATCACTCATTTCTATTACGTTAGGTTTTGTCTACGTTTTCTAATTAAAACACATTGTTTTCCCGGCACCAATGTGTGAACTTTAGTGCAAATAATTTATAGCCATATTGTCTCGAAAATAATTACGATTAGAATGCACAGTGAATAATAACTGTAATTATCATGTTTTAAAAATTCTATTGGCCTTGAATTTTATTCAATTTCAAATTGAAACAGATTAATAATAATAACCACATCACGACACACACATTGTCTCAGCCCTGCACTAAGATATAATGTTGTATCGCAGGCACTAACCAACGAAATGGTATAAACTACATAAATAAGAATACAACATCCAAGATTGATTAATTGATTGAATCTATCAATGGCCTATCCAAATTTACGGACCATACGAAACGCCTCTGCCCCTGCTATAATGGGATAAAATAAATCAATCCTACAAAGCGTTTAAGTGCTTAAATTACCGACGTAAAAGTCAACAAAGGGATTTAGTTTTAGTTATAGCTAAAGCAAATGTCAAAGTCTATATACGAGTACAGACGCTCTTGTATTTCATGTGGTAATTGTGTCGTGTGCGGCGCGTTATCACTCAACACCGTAATACCTTGACTTGTGTTTACACATATATCAACATTATCTACGTATGTGTACTTACGTGCTGAAACAACGCTATTGTATCCCATAGAAAAGATTTTATACTTTAAATTCTAGACTTTTCTAGAAAAAAGCAATAAATGCAGTTTTTTTTCGTTTCTTCCTTGATAAAAGCAGTTTCACGGGAAAGAGAGTGATATCACTGATACCATAGTTTAGTGGATATTTTTTTTTTCAATATATTTTTTTTCAAAAGTTAAGGTCCATGGTTTTCACGAACCCTCGAACCTCGATAAGGAGCTCTCTGGTTTGGCTAAATATTTCACGCACAAATTAACGTTGTTTGATTTGTAATGCCTCCTCAAGTCTACGTCACTTAAAATCAGGTGATTGCAGTCAAATGCTTGCCTATCACAAATATAAAAGATACATTTTACGATACTTAGTGCAGGGCTGAGTCAATGTGTGTGTCGTGATGTGACGTGGTGTGGTTATTTTGTTTCCCATTTGGGGGCATGCAGAAATAAACCTTTCTGAAATAATATTTACACATTAGTCTAACAATAATAGTAAATTAGTAGGTAAGTTATTACTCACAAAAGAATAAAAAATCATGACACCGAGAGAAAACAGAAGATATTTTAATTAAAAATCATTTCGTCACATCAATTATTACTGAGCATGCATATCAGCACCAGAAGCGTTCTCACAGCCTCTTTATCTGCTTAACAACTCTATCAATTAATTAATTAAATAAACGACAGATTTTTTAAAGCTTGTTAGCTCAGTTATTATATTACGTTGCACGTTCGATGCTCGTCATTCACTGTTGTTAGATGAGAAATTCACTCATTATAATACCTTACGTAACTCTGTGTTTGTATGTTGATTTTTTAGATCTAGAAATATATTTAGACCAAAGATAACGTTCTTATTCCGATGATGATCTATTAACTTTATTGCAAATATGCAACAGCACATAGTACGTAGTACATAGCACATAGTACGAAAACCTTTGCAACCTATGTAGTAACCTAAATACGAGAAGATATTTGAAACATGGTGGCTTCTACAGGAAAAAACTTAGAAAAACGCCATTGGCGAATTACGATCTATATTTCATCGTATTTTTAGTCTTACCTTTCGATAAAAAAACAATTAAGAAACGAAAAAATGCAGGTTAAAATACTTTATCTAAAACACTAATAGATTACATACATCCAAATACATCAGTTCTGACCCATGCTTTCCGGTGTGATGACTGGCAAGGATTTGATACCGTGTTTGTTTACCAAGCTGACCTGGAAGTTGGGGAGGCTCACAAACAGCCTCCTGTGGACTTCCTGGATGCAGAGCTTTAGCACTTGATAAGCTTCTGATTCTGTTAAATCTGGAAAATGTACGCTTTTATCAGCTAGAATGTTACCTCTAAACTCGAGGGTTCCTGAGTTTTTTAAAGACTCTTTGAAAAGGTTTTTCTTTAGATGCAAAAGCAGCCTTTGGCAATTGTTACAACCAACTTAGAAAACAAACTGATTTTTGTGAAAAAGTCGAAACAAGTCCCCATAAAATGCATGAGATTTACTCTTTTATATCTCATCATCAAGCATTCCGGTCTAAACTTTCATCGACAGATATAACCCAGGAAAAAGTTACTGACTTCAATTTCCAAAACTATAATATAAAAGGGTTTTTCTTTCAAATGCAGCGGGCAAGCTATTGGCTACCATCTCGTTTTATGGTAAGCAAAAATATTAAAGTTGAAGCCTAAAAAATATATGTACTCTGGACATCAAAAAATCCAAGCTAAGATGCTGGTTACATAGCAGCAAAAACAATTATCAAAAAATTACTTACCTGGCTTATGATACCGGTCAAGGATGCTGACGCTCAGTATACCCCCAAACCCATGGACAGCAAACGGCACCCTCACTGACGAAGCCAAGTAGTCCATGTAGTACAACTGACCACCTTCCTGCTCATCGTAACCAGCAACCAACAGGTTCACCATGTATGGAGACTGGCAACAGAAATGGGACTTTAAACTTTGATTAAATTTTAAGTCAAAATATGTTTAAATACATGCTTGTCAAAATGTGCATGCATAAAATAGGAAAAGATTGATTACAAACACACTTTCATCCCCTAATACACCCCAAAAAATATTAATTTTCACGAAAAAGAAGTAGCTTATATCCTTCTACATTAATGTTATTTAAATATCTTCTTATGCGAGTACAATATTGGATTGGAGTTTTTCTATCATAATAATGTGACTTTATTTGTCAAAAAATCTGAATCACCAAAATTCATAGAAAACTGTTTTGGGATTTTTATGAAAAGGCAGAGTTACTATATAATTTGTAATCTCATTTCATAGTGATGTTGCACACTCTGCTGCATGCTTGAACCTAAGTCTTTAACTGAAGCAAAGTCAAAAGCACCTGACTCTTAAGAGCCTCTGCTAAGCTCTTCCTGGTGAAGTGCACCGCTGCCCCCGTTCTGAGCTGGTAGGTATTCCTCATCTTGTACAGCTGCAGGTTTTTGGACACAAACTGCGCGAACTGGACCGCGTCTCCAGCGTCACCGTTCACACCCAACAGGAGCTTGTCTGATATCGGGTGGAGTTTCACTTCGTCTAGCAAAAAATAAAGTTTCTAGTATTTCTAGCAGACATTTGCCAATTAAATAGATTAGAAATACTTCTATCGTTTTTGTACAGTCTTTATTTCAGTCCACACAAAATGTTTGCGTTTGTGTAATGATGATTTCAACCAAATTTATTCTCGGTACCTCGGAAAAATTTGTAAATTGTTTAATTCTTCTTCATGGGCAAAGAAGAAGCAAACACTCCACATGATGGAAAGAGATACCTATTGACACGATGCCCTTGATATCTAGAACTACAAGAGCACCACAAATGCATTGCCCGTGTAGAGGTAAAGATGTTATTCCTCTCGTGCCGTTAATTACACTGGCTCTCTTCTCCTATCCCTCCTACTGGCTATTCGAAACACAACAAACTTCTTCAAAAGAAACGAGGATAGGGTTCCATTATCATCGCTTTTCTTCCGTTGCTTGGCAAAAAGACCAACATTTCACAATTAAATTTGTTGGCATTAAACAAACATTTTCTTATGAAATATTAGTCGAGTAAACAACTCCTAGTTATTGACAGCAATTCATAGAAAACTGCAAGCCATTAATACTGTATTAAATGCATAACAATGTCATGAAAATGGACTGATAAACCGCAAAGGTAAAGCAAAAAGCTTCTTCGATAGCGAGATTCGCATTATCGCATACATTACTGCATCTGGGTCAAGAGGCACCTGGACAGCAAGCAGAACCCTTACATCGAAGGGATAGAGTTGATTCTTCTACAGCATTTTTATGGCATTCATGGCTGTGATGGTGACCTTGCACTTGCAAACATCATGATGGATAGCGTGCCACTTTAATATGGTAATCACTTTCTTGAGACACGGTTAGATCGCAAGGACGTTCTAGATGAGTTAGTTTTTTTTTTTGTTTTTTCACACTCTGTCAATTTTTTGTTCAATTAATTACTTGTACCCGCGATTGTATTGATTGAAAACAAGTTTTTTTGTATATTCTGAGAAAAAATGTACCTTATTTTCAAAATTGGGTAAGCAGATTCAAAGATAATCTCCTTCATGTCAAGCTTTATCTTTTATGATGTTAAATTTTTTATGCAAGTTTGGTTTTCTCAAAAAAATTCTTGTACAATATTTGTACCTAAAAACTTAACAGCCAAACTTAAGATTCAAAGGTTGGAGAAACGACAAGATGTTTAAGTCTCACTAAAGTTTTCGAGATGCTGGCGGAATGTCTTGTATTTTACATACGGAGCGTTTAATTTCACTCAGCCACTTCCCAAATGGGAAGCAATTAAATGCAGAATATTCAGACTCCGAAAAAGCTAAAATGGATACATTCCGCCCCCTACCATTGTACCAACTCGTAAAAGGTATGTGCGAACCCAAGTGAAATGAGCCCTTTAAATCTTGTCCTAAATTGTCTAAATCTTCTCTTAAATGCAATTATAATATTTTACTATACAAAAGATTTTTGGTTAAAAATATGGTGTATGACGTTTTCACTCGTCGCCGACATTATGTCATTTTATGGAAATTAAAATCCATATTCTCATCTCCATGATGTCTATCTTCACTTGTAACGATACAAAATTATCTATTCATTTCCAACTTCCTAGCTTTCAGTTGACTATTGATTGTACTTTTTTTTTTGTGATAAAGCAATTGCTACCTTTTTAACCACTTCAAAAAAAGGAGGTTATGAAGTCGACTGTTTATTATTAAATTAAGTTTCGAGTGAGAACTGATAGTAACAAAATAAAGTTACAACAGCTTCACAAGTGCCGCTTCAACGGAATAGTTACAAAATTTATTTTAAAACGTCACAAAAGGGATTCCAGACACATTACATTAAATTTTTCTTTATATTTTTGTATCTGTTTTCGCAGGACACAACATTTAGTTAAATAAGGTCAAAAGAAACGGCAAGTTAATACGTCTTTTGACTTATTTGCGTTTTAAACGTTAATAAAATGTTATTGCTTCGGTAGTTAAATAGGTACCTAATTTCTGTGGAGGTACCTTACAATGTTTGTTTTATGACACGTAAGTAGTGTGTCCGGGCACAGACTGTGCGTCATTGCACAGCTGCATTATTCGATCAAAGCTATCCACTGTTGATCCTGGTGAATAAGAGTTGCAGTAGTGGGACAGAGTGGCGGGAGTGCCTCGAATAAGAAGGATTGTTGACACTGAATAATGGCACTATTCAGACGATAGCTTGGCTACGTTTACATGAAATTTCTTTCATGTCCTTTAGTATAAATCAGGAAAGAAATTCTATGAGTGGACGCAAGCTGAGCATTTCTTCTTAAGTACTTAAAATACCACCAATCTCTTGCTTTGAGAAAAATTTAAGAGCTTGCGATAAGTTTCAGTTCGCACAGCAAAAAATTTATGTCTCCGATCAGATGTGTTCCCCGAGCACTACAATTTGAATATCTTCTAGCCTAGGCTATATATTTTCTTGGCAAGTATGCCCCATCTTTTGAGAGACTGTTCCTATTAAAAGTAATTAATATGTGTAAGTAGCCGACCCCTAAGTCGAATACAGCACCGCCATCAACCGGGCCCTATAATATTTTTAAACCATCCAGCAACCCATTAAAATACACACAACATTTCATCCAAAACGGTCCAGCCGTTTATTAGGAATTAGGTGACGAACACACATACAGAAGAATATTATTATTGGACCAAAATTTTTATTTTTCGTAGTATAAATAAATAAAAATCAGCTCTAGATTGCTCCGGTTTATTTTTCGGTAGCCTTCGCCAGTGGTCACCTTCAGCAAACGATTGAATGGGCTTGCATGCTTCTTACCGTGTTTCATGACGAGGATGCTCTGTGTGTTGGTTTGATCAGCGGCCACGATGGCGAATTCGTTACACTGGATACCCAACAAACATTGCAGAAGGATGTTAGAAGACATTTAAATATTCCAAAACAACCCAAACTGATAGGACGTATAACTGATGTCTGTTCATAGATGAGATAAATTTGATGTTCAAAAGTAAAGATGGACATAGACTAGAGCATTTAATATAATTACGTACATCAAAAGAGGCGAAATACACTTTCATCTTTTTCTGGCAATGCTTTATGGTTTTGATCCTAAGAGTTTTTTTGACGTAAAAACGTTGTAACGTAACGTAAAAATTTTATCTTCTTAGGCACATATTTAATAAGCGCTGAAAAAGTTATTTGATAAATAGAAAATTTTCCCTTCCAACTTTCATTCCTTCGGCTGTCTTCGAGCAAATTTTTTTGTTTGTTGTTAAGACGAGTAAAATTTTAATAAACGAAGTCGCAATTAAGGTTAGGATATAGGAGGTTGCTTATTATGAGGATTTTAACTGTTCTGATTTTTGTCAATCACTTACACCTCAGATATAACCTCAGATTATATTTTAACAGGACAATTTGTTCAGCCAAATTTGTTTTTTCTACCATCTTATAATACAAAATATATATTTTGTATAATATAAAAGCGTTGCTATGAAAATGTTTTGGCATTTACCCAAAAACTGTAATGAAATGTATTTGCTCCAACAATACAGTCTGTTGATATGATAGGAACACTTTGTATGCTTACCATTTTTTCTGATTAATTGAGCTTTAAGAACTTTCCAAATGTAATGCATATTTCGTATTTGGACAGAACAGAGATCAGCCTATTCAATGAAGAAATGACGGAGATGTCAGTGAACACACATAATAGATCAAATCAGAAAACATAGATAAATCGATTAAAGAATATATTTTTTAAGTAGCTTAAAAATAGTAGAGTCTGAAGTGCTGACAAAGTTTTTGAATAAAGTTTTCAAGTAGCATCACTCCACGCGGGGTTCAAGAGAATAGTGTAAACAATTTAATTAAGTGTGCACCAACTCAAACAATTACATAACACCGACGCGTTCATTGAACATTCTCTCCGCGCGTTCTAATGAAAGCTTCAATAAATGAAAGTAATGGATGCTAAATCTCGCACTCCCAGTTTTGTTGCTGTCAATATTGACATGCGGAAATGCGGATGCCTCACACGACTGCGAAATAAAGCAATATTTATTTAATAATTAGCTGGTGTTATATTGAGTGCCTATAAACATACCTACAGATTTTTTTTTTTAAACATTTCTTTATTTCGAAATGATGTTGATGATGATTTGAAGGATTGGAGAGCCAGTCTAATTACCGGCACGAGTTTACTTCTACAACAACGCATTGGCGGTGCTCTTGGCATTCTAGAGACTAAGAGCATCGTCGTGTCAATAGGCAGCGGAATAACATCAGATGAACCGTCTGCTTGTTTGCCTATGATATGATGTGATATGATGATGATTTAAACACAGATCGAATGCCTTAAGGACTTCAGCAATCACCAAAATAAAGGGTGTACAGTACAAATAGCCGACCACAATACAACAACAATCTTATAATCTATGCTTCCAGTAAACAGCCTTAATCAAATTACACAAAATACAGTACCCGTCCAAGACTAATAATAAACACTATATATTCGAGGAAAATCAAGTAAGAAATAAGTACCCGGGTACATAGCCAATAAAACAATAAGTGCCTCATTATTTTATTTGCCATGACTCGCTGTTTAACGTTGGTAATAATTTGAAATAGAATATTATGTTTTAAACAATACATACTCACCATACTTACAATTACTTGTAGCGTAATAAAATAAACCTATAAACAATAGGAAAATTCTCTTTTACTTACCATTACCTACGCATTGGATGAAGTATCTACGCTAGACGTTCTGGGGTTCGAATGCCGGCGTGATTGTGATAATTGCAAGACGCATTGTCTCGCTTACCGGTCTTGGATGTAGTATTCTTATCTTTGTAGTTTTTACCATATTGTTGCTTGGCGCTAGCGACACAAGTTGTTACAATACCTAATAGGCTGAGTCAATATTTGTTTCGTGATGTGGTTAATTTTTTATCTATTAATCAATACTATGATATCGAGTTGAGGATACATTAGACCCTATGAATATTTTTTTCTGTATCAGCGAGTGAGTTCCTATAATTTATGACTTACGAACCAAAACAATAATAATTCAAGACACCTTTCTCCCTAATATTGTCGGATAGGTTGGCTATTGTCTTATTTTAGGTAATTAACAATTCCCCTGCAAATATTTCATAGTCTTAACCAACTCCTCCTGTGACTCTGTGGCTACTCACAGTAGGTATATAAATAAGATCCTTAAACATATAAGCCGCTAAATTGTTCAAATATTCACATCTTGTTTAGGTAGAAACCGTTTTTGTCCATGGCTATAGGTTACTGATAGTTCCCCTGGGAATCTCCCATAGCAATGTCAATATACGGCACCTTACCCTCGTTCCTAAGCCATTAACTGCAAACACATTGTTCTAGCTCACATTAAACTGAATCTTATCAAGCTGTGGGAAGTTGAGATGGGATCTAGAATAATCTAGACTGTTTACTCGAGCTTAGTCTTAGTCAATACCTAAATTATCATTCAAAAGGGCAACGTAGGTTTCATGCTAGATGAACATTGCAAACTTGGTTAAAGAGATTTTGGTAGAAAGTCGAGACATAAAATACAAATTCGCATATATACTTGAGTTACTGAATAAAAAACTTTTGAAATTCTTA
Source organism: Choreutis nemorana (assembly GCA_949316135.1). Taxonomy (NCBI): domain Eukaryota; kingdom Metazoa; phylum Arthropoda; class Insecta; order Lepidoptera; family Choreutidae; genus Choreutis; species Choreutis nemorana. Next base: position 10,687,535 of record OX438598.1, on the reverse strand, counting down.
TCTCATATCCATAGCATAGCAACGTAGCTATATTCTCCGTTAGTTAAACACATAGTTGATTAAATACTCTTAGGTATATATTTAATGAAATAAACAATTACTCGCGGAATTTATGAAACCAAAACATATTCGTTTCATTTATTTATGAACAGTAGGTTACTTAGTTTATTGTTAATATTGACAAAATTACACGAAAAGCACTTACTTTAAACAAATTATATAAATTAGCATGGTCATCATGAGATCCAGAATGTTATTCATGTGAAAAATGACGCAAAAACTGTGAGATGCACACAGATTTTCCCCATACCACAAGTTGTGAGTAAAAGTTACCAGTGTAAAAGTGAAATTGACATATAAAGTGATATGCCGGACACCCTGTCCCTATCTGCTGGAGTCAGCCTTGGGCTGCTAGCTGGTATTGTGTCTGGTGTCTGCTACCTTATCGCTAATGGAGTCACCTGGCAAAGGTAAGAAGTCTCTTTCTGATATGTCTCTTCTTCCTTTGCTTCCCTCTTTATTTATTTTCTTCCTGGATTCTATAATTTTTCCGTCGTCCTTTTCCTCTCCTTAACTATTTTTTTCGGTTATTCTCTCCCTCTCCCCCTCTCCTTCTTTCCCTTTCTCTCTTTTGCAGTTTTCATCCACTCTTTTTCTCCCCCTCTCTACGTGCACATACCTACTGATCTATTTTAAGATTTTCAAAACTTTATAACTTTGAGGAGTTAGGAGTTTGCGAGATTAGGAATGAATGTATTGCCCATAACCTGCGATTATTTGAGACAGAAAATTAACTACGATAATGTTTGCTATTGCATTCTTCTTTAAAAAGGCATAGTGAATTAATCAGTCGGTTCATGGATGCTTAAACGATTTTAAGATCCGTCATGGTACAATGGCATGCTACGCCAGCCTTGATTTAGTATTTGAGCGACATCTTGTGTATGTCATAGTGAATTACTTTGTGAAATATTCATGATAATTTCACTAGCGGATTTGGAGGCTTTAAGTTCATGGCGTAGTTTAAACGTTCTGAGATAGATGTCACTAGCAAAAACAATTGAAAACCCATAATGAAGCAAATATACAAGAAAATATATTTTACAGGGTGTTGTTACACATTAAGACGGGTACATAATAGGAAAACAGGAATTTTCATTAACATGGGAAATTAAAAATTGGTAGTTCCTGCTGAATTTTTTTCTATACTTTTACAAATCAGTCAGAATTTTTCGCAGACCTTTTTTTTGCTAGCGATGCAATTAGCTCTCCTGGCGAATGCGTTCACCAATCATAATAACTTGGATCATCATCATCACCATCATCAGCCAGAAGACGTCCATTGCTGGACAAAGGCCTTACCCAAGGCCCACCACACCGTTCGGTTTGGATCATCGCTCTTATTTATCATCATATCTTTTGTGTCAAGGATAAATATACATTTTCTACGAATGAATGCTCCACCTAATGCCTGATTGTCACCTTACCAGCAAATGAAAATGGCCAGTAGATACCTAAAAAGACACAATCAAATTCTTCACAATTCACATTTGTCCAAACCACATTAGTTAGGTATCGGGCTGATGTTTGAAAACCTATCGTTTTTGATTATTCAAAGCACCAGATAGTTATCGTCCTACATTGTGTTGTTTCGTCACATCCTCATCTGACCATACGATATTACAACAAAAGCACACCGCATTAGTAATCGGATGCCAGCCGTGACGGCGGTCAAGCACTCTTCTATTTACCCCGAAAACTGCGGGCGAAATTCCGAATCGTCACGTCGCTATCGCCGTTATGTGCCTATAATAAAACCTATTGATTACTAACTGTAGGTAATCTATCGAGTAGCACGTAATGTTATAAAGAGGAACTAAGGAGGATATTCTTTACGAGATAAATGTTTTATAAAACATCAATGATTTAGGATAGCTATAATGGTTTACCTTTAGAATGATAGAAAACATCTGTAACCGTTGAAATGATCGTAAAGTTTAAAAATCTTGTGTATTTTGTGAGACCTCTGCGGTGCAGTGGTGTAAACAGCCGACTGCTACGCTAAAGGTTCTGGGTTGGAATCACGGCTGGAGCGGAACTTTGTGTTATTTGCAAGACGCATTGTTTAGCTTACCGATCTTGGATGTAGTATTCTTAACTATAAAATTTATGCGATATCGTTGCTTAGTTCCTGTGACACAAGTTCTTACGATACTTACTACAGGGCTGAGTCAATGTGTGTGTCGTGATGTGTGGTCTATTTAAACTGCCTAATATTAATTACTAATATGTTGATCCGGATGTTTTGATTTGTTCAATAAAGTTAGTTTTCATCAAATGATTAATATTTAAAAGTGTTCACCTCATCAAAGTTACTACTGTGGCTTTTGGGTTGAAATCCACTTCTTAAATTTACCCTGAGAGAAGTCTTTGTTATGGCCAGCAATAAAATTTGTCAAATAGAAAACGAATAAAACTGTGAGACAAAATTAAATAAACTTTTACCTCTTTTTCCTGAGAAACATGGCGGATCGATAGCTGCGGTAATTCGAATAACGGTCGGCGTAATGGCTTGTAATCGAGAACGCATTGAGCACATGTTTCACGGTGCACTGGCCACCTGTCGATTTGTGAAAAAAAAATAGGGAGGATTTTGAATTGAGCACGCATGAGGCATAACTCCGCTCGAGCCGCCGCCGAAACCGCCTGCTTTGCCAGTGTCAGTTAGCCCGCGTTTATTGTTGATTTCGAACGCAGCTTTGTAGGTTCAATTTAGTTTAGTTTAAAAACTTCTAGATACTTCTAAACTAAGTGTTTGTGAATTTGATAGTGTTGTGTTGATTGGATTTCTTTGATCAATTTTTGGATCTCGCACACACACTGACAAAGGTAATGTACGAAAAATAATAGTTTAAAAATACACCGAATAGGTTTTTAAATGTGAAAAATGCATGCTTACGTAGTATGCATGCAGAGCTTTCTTTAGTAACTCGTAATGTATTTTAGTTAGTTTCCATACTGAAAAAAGGGTTCTATTTAACATTTTTAACAAATACCTACTGCCCTAACAACTAGATTACAAGGTGAAATGAAATAATGTAGCAGTTACATATACAGCGAACCTCAAGAATATCTACCTTGTAATTAGATACACCTATAAATATTACAAATCAAAAGAATATGCTTTACAATTTATTCAATAGACGTTAGGTCAGTGGGAAATATTAAATTAAACAGTATCTGAATTAAATGACAATATGATGAGTAATGATGACAATCGGTCGGTATCTATCTGACAAACAAAACAGTCAACATAGAACTAGTTCAGTAAAGAGTTACCTGAAATGCAAAAATAGAGTCACGATTAATTCCGTAATCAATGACGAATGATTGGCCAATTTTGATGCCGCCGGCGACCTACTTAATTTTTACTATTTTTGAGGAAAAACTATAAATATTGTGTAATTTCTTATTAATTTATGCCTTCTAAAGAAAAATAAATCTGTAAATTATTAGTACCGTAGTAATAGGAAACGAAAAAATGTATGTATAATCCCAAATTTAGTCTTTGCTTTGGTCATTGGCGGTTTATCTGTTCATAATAATGTTGGGTTACAAATAAATAGTACATTTTTTTATTGCGACTGACGCAGCTAAACGTACATCGTTATCTTTAAAGGTAATTCTAAATAGGAATAAAAAAATAAAAAAATTGAGTTCGATACATATTTTTTCTTTGTATGAAACGTTTGTTATAGAGGTTTTGGTATGTCCATATTACTTTAGTCACAAATTAGAAGATTTCATTTCAGCAAATGCCAATTTTTTTCTTGATTTTTACCATGCAATGATGGGTAACCATTGATGGTAATTGTCAAAGTCAAAATGTTTTTATTCGAATAGACTCATTATAAGCAATTTAAAATCATCATAATAGTAATAATTAATAAGACATTGTTTATTTTCTGATTCGTATTTAGGAACCTTCAAAGATAACATAATGATGAACGTATCGTACAGTCCGTTATATTTTAAATATTAACGTCAAAATATGTATATATACTTCTCAAAACAAAATAAGGGCCACGAGGTATTTTTTCATTCTGGTGTAAATTATTAAACATTTACATATTAAAAGTAGTAAAATATTGAGTATACAAACTCTTTGATAAATAAACTTTTTAATATTGTAGTATTCATCTAATGCTGGCAACAATTTTAAATAAAATTTATTTTTGAAAATTTTGATTCCATTTTCTTTGTCGTTTTGCTTTCCTTAGCTTCTTGGTTTATTAGAAATTATCATTCATTGATATCTCGAGTCAGAAACATCTTTTGCAATATGCCACAAACACGCAGGCGTCATATGGACTCGCTGACAGCAACTAGAGCCGTTACAATGATTGAAGAAGGTCATTCGCAGCGATCTGTGGGTTTGTAATTGGGATTTTCTCGAAGAGCCTATTCAAAAACTATGGAATCGTTTCCAAGAGACCGGCAATGTTAGAAGAAGACCTGGTTCGGGCAGAGTTCGCATTACAACAGCTCAAGAGGATCGTTACATTCGATTAAGTGCGCGCCGAGATCGCACAACGACGGCCCGCAAGCTGCAAAATCGTTTACGGCTGACAACGGGTACTCGTGTCAGTGTCGTGAAGGCGAGTTGTCCGTGTTCCATTAACCAGAAATCATCGTACAAATCGTTTAAGATTTACCCGTCAACATTTGGACGGGGACATAAACCAATGGGGCATGGTGCTCTTCACAGACGAATGCAAAGTTAAATTTTTTACCGGCGATCGGCGTATTAGAGTATGGAGAAGACGCGGCGAGAGATTTGCCCAGCGAGCGGGTCCTGGATTCATCTTAATGCAAGACAATGCTCGTGCACACACGGCTCAACCGACTCGGTTTGTACTGGAAGCGTCTCAAATTCAAGTCTTGCCGTGGCCGGCGAACAGTCCGGACTTAAATCCAATAGAGCACATGTGGGATCAGTTGAAACGAAGAGTTAGAGACGGTGATCAGGAAATCCACAACCAACTCATCAACGCTGTTAAAAGGGCTGGGAAGAGATTCCAATGGAAAATGTCAGGCTTTTGATTGAGAGCATGCACTCCAGGCTTCAGGAGTGCGAAGCGAAACGAGGAGGGCATACTCGTTACTAAAAGATGAGCATGGAGTATTTTCTTTTGTTTTCAGTAACTTTACATTGTTTTTATTTTTAACCTTAAATGTGATTTTTTCTTTCAAAAGCAAATAAACTTTTTAATCATTATTATTGGAAAAAGTTTATTGGTCTACACGGTAAAAACATCATTAGTTTTCGTTATGGAGACAAAAAATATATTGGTTTTATTATTTTCATGGTACAGACAAAATACCTCGTGGCCCTTATTTAGTTTTGAGTAGTATATATTATAATAATTATATTTAAAAACTTTCGACTGCTTCATTTATAAATTGTAACTTTCTTGCATGAAGGTACGTAATATTTCAACCCTTCAAGCTTTCCTTTAACTTTTAATCTGGGGTTAAAAAGCTCGTAATGCAATATCGAATCTGAATCTGAAATTAATGATAAGTCAAACCGTAAAATGGCCACTTAATTAGTGAAAGTGTCAGACAGAATATCCATACAGATATGACGATTTGAAAGTGCTTATTTAAGTCTATTCGAATAAAAACATTTTGACTTTGGATTGGAGATAGGCGGCCATCTTGCAAAAAAATTAAAATTAAGTCCACGACATATCAATAATTGACAAATCTGAAAATGAAAATAATCTTAAATGTTTAATTATTGACAGTCGTGGTCCTACAGCGGAGACCAATCTTTAATTTATTCTTAATGCTTAATTCAGCATTTTGAGGTACACTGATCAGTCTGGCCTGAATCTGAATCGCTTCATAAACAACAAAATTAAGCCAGCCCTCACAAAAAAACATTCGATGCTGGATTATATGTGCTTAAACCACTCTGTTAAATTTTCACAGCAAATACTTATTATCCCAAATTGCTTAATGATACGCCAAAAATATCAATTTTCTCTAGATCATTCAGAATAAGATCTGTCGAAAGCTATTTAATAAACAAATGGACAATTACATCATTCATATTAAAATACTAGGGCGTAAAATTTGTGTGTTTTTAGCGCGTGGAAATTATTATTTGATACGGTCCGATTATGATGACATCTGCCATGGCTTGCGTTAACAAATTATTTAGAATTTTAGGGTCAATTTAATGGGAGTTATTGCCAAATTATTTATTTTGAAAAGAAAAATATTAGATTAAGTCAACTACAGCTGACAAACTTGCAAGTCTTATTAAATGAATATGATTAGTTTTAGATTGACATTACAAAAAAAAAAGGTTGTCATTACAGAAATAGTAATATTATTAAATAAATAAATCTTATGAACCACCAAATTAACGTAGGTACCGTATTCACATTGTATTTTTGAACGAGCAAGCGAAGTTCTCAGAGTCTACTGGAACAATCCGGCGTTTGTATGTATGTCTAAATGTTTGTCCGAAGATAACTCGAGTATCGTTGATCGGATCGTCGTGAAATTTTGTAGGCGGGTTAATGAGACATACATTATTTTTATGTTCGAACATGAGCCTAATCAGTCAAGGGGTTCCTGAGATATAGGGGGTCGCAGGATCACAGTTCGAACCACTACTTGCTTTATCTCTGAATATTATTGTAAGATCTTGGTTGTAGTTTTTCCATCTATGTACTTTATACCATATCGTTCCTTGGCACCTTCGACACAAAATTCTACAATCTTACTCTTGGGCTGAGTCAGTGTGCTGTCATGTGGTTATTATTATTATTATTATCGGACAATTGGTAGGAAAACAGTAGATAGATTAATCTTCAATTTAAGCCAGCAAGGCTTAGTACTTGCTTAGTAACAAACATCCGTATACATAGAAAGGGAGGAAGGTTCAAAGGGTTTGAGAGCCAGTGCAATTACCGGGACGTATAACATATTTACCTCTATATGGGCAGCGCATAGGCGATACTCTTGACGTTCCATGACATCAGGGGCATCGTTGTGTCCATAGGCCGCGGTATAACTTTCCATCAGGTGAACCGTTTGCTTGTTTGCACATGACGCTGTATGTAAACATAATTAAAGTATACGTTTTTTACCTTCATACAAACTCCATTTAAAATGTACCATCTTCACTACCCCTGCGTCTATCCGTTTTTTTAACGTCTGTTAAACGAACAAGTCATGTTTTAGGAATTTTAATGAACGTTATATATTACATACTTAATAAATTAACGCCTTGAATTCGTAATAAAACAGCAACTTCCTCGTATTAAACAATTGAAAGTTGGTTTCTTTGTCCTTCCAACTATAGTCTATATATTTAATAGCTAATTCCTTTTTTTACCAAATGATTCCTAACTTAAACATTTACTTCTCCTGATTTTATAAATTGATTATCTACGTAACCTAAATATAATTGCTAGAGACAGTGTCTTTTTCTTGTTTTCTGTCGCCGTTAATGCCGACGTGTCCCATTTGTTCTATGGAACATGACGTAATAGAACAATTTGAGGAAATATTGTCCCTATTTGTACTATAGAACAGTTTGTACTTTTTTGTCTCAAATTGTTCCATAGAACAAATTATATATCAACTTCAAGTAGTTGAAAATATATTATGTAGCGAGTAGTTTAATTTTTATAGTGAACTGTACCTGGTATTAACGTCAGAGATTGTCATTCGCGTCTTTTTGATCAATCATCGTGGAAGAATCTGGGAAAAGCCTATTCCCATTTAGTTCTATTCATTTACAGACAAATAAAAACAGGAGCAAAAGCTAGAATGTAGTTCTATAGTACAAATAGGGACAATATTTTCCCAAATTGTTCTATTACGTCATGTTCCATAGAACAAATGGGACACATCGGTTAATGCTTGCCGAATAATAATATTTCAAAGGGATTGTCATTCGGGGGAAGCTCTACACCAATGTTTCTTGACGTGAGTAAATAAATTGAAGCCTGTAGTCTTATCTGAAGCATTTAACAATAATAAATAAATGCCATCATTATTGCTGCTCTTCAACAGATAACGAATGGGATTTGATTGGAAATTAAAATTTGATTGGAGATTAAAGTAAAAATCTTTGAAAATGTGAATCCTTGAAAATTGTGTTGGATTTCCTAGGGGTCCTCGGCGAAAAAGGTTGAGAAACGATGCTCTATCGACACAAAACTAACGAACTTTTTTGGAAACCCTTTTGGGGGCTTGACCTCACTCATTTTAACAAAGCAAGGGCTATAATTCCAAAGGACTAAGATCCTTTTGGGGGATCCTTCAGTTATTTTATACCATTATGGTAGCAAACTATACGGCCCTCTGGATGGTAAGCAGCAGAAGTGCATTTAAAGATTTATCGACCTATTTATTGAGGTATAAAGACATATCAAGTATTCCATTTACGAAAAACCCTGCAAAATGCCGCCCGGGCCATGGCCCCCTTGGCCCTACGGTAAAAACAATGGTAAGCTGTCAATGTAGCCTGTGGACGTTTGCAATACCAGGGGTATCACGGCGACCCTGCAAAAATCTTTTAATTCTTTTTGATAACACCTAAATTGCTAAAGTCACTAAGGAAAACCTTACCAGGGATTCAGGGATTTCATTCCGAAGCCTGAACGATCGCATCCACATGGGGAAAAAACCAAACTTTTTCAAGTAACAAAAGCTGCTTAATAAAAAGCTATGTACACTGTGAGTACATTATTGGATTAATAAATCATAACATAATAAACACATCACGACACACACATAGACTCAACCCTGCACTTAGATATAGTCTTGTATCGCAGGCACTAAGCAACGGTATGGTATAAACTACACATATAAGAATACAGAATCGGCCAAGACCGGTAAGCGAAACAATGTGTCTTGCAATTCACACATTCCGCCCCCGCCGGGATGCTAACCTGGAACCTCTAGCGTGGCAGTCGGCTGTTAACACCACTGTGCCACCGAGGTAGAGGTTAATCTAGTTAAACGGTCGAATTAGTGTGGATGGGCCCATTTTCCTCAATACTTGTAAATTGAAAGACTGGGTTCCAAAAATCCGTTGTTCAAAACCTGACATCTGTTAAACCAAATATCTGACAAACAAATGATTATCTTTAATCATTACGCAATGAAAGTTAAACCATTATTATATCAAACTAATTGGGTATTCTCATGCTGTCTTCCAACTTCCTGCGCGTGTCCTTCCGGCAACCAACCAACTGGCATCCGGTGCGGTGTCTAGACTACCTATAACTTTTTAACATAAATAATTATTATTGATTTTAATTTTCAAACATCTCTCTAATATATTTTTTTAAATGTTACTATTATAGGAAACAAATAAATGATTACCAATTTATTATGCTATCAATTTAAAGTAATAGTTTAAGAAAAACCAAATCATTGAATTGTTATGAAAATAACCTTAATTATACAAGTATTTCACTAAACGCAGTTTTGTAAATAAGAAGAAATAAAATTTCAATAAATAATGGAAACATTTAGCGCCTTGTTTATAACATTCCGCAACTCCAAAACAATAAAGTTTGCTATGTTATTTTTCCAGGCGCGTCATATCTTTGTTTAAATAAGTTCCAATCAATTAATGATTATACTAAATAATTTCTCTTTGCCACGTTTGATGTATTTTTATTAATTTTTAAACATTAATAAACGTCTAACTACCTCTATGCATGAATATTAAATAAGTTACCTATTTCTTTTTCTTGGTAGACTTGACATTAGGTGGTGTACTCTTGGATGAGTTGCTTCTTTGTTTTGCCACTGTTGAGCTGACCTCTCCGTTGATTAAGAAATACTTGACTCTGGAGACCAGCTCCTCGTAGAATGGATCCTCCCGTGATATTTGAGGGAAGATGGACGGGAGATTTTCTTTAATATTTTCCTTGAACAAATGAATACTCTTTCAAAATTACTTTTTAAATAACTTTTTGTTTCCCACTTCCGAGTAGCATTCTTTGTTTTAACGATCAATGGACTGTTAGGTTTAGGTAATTAATTAAAAATACTGTATGGAACGGTGGTTCACATACGCAATATACCGGGTATAAAGTATATACCTGCCATAATACCTGCTTCAATGGAACATAAAATAATTACGATACCAAGCGAACTTGAACGACAGGTCATTTGACAACAGGTCACGTTATGCTAGCGTCAACGCTAATGAGATCGACATGTAAAACTAAAGCAGCCTTCACATTACGTTGCAAGTAACGCGGCAGTAGCAGCGAGACAGTCGCACGACAGCCGTGCTGCTCAGAAGCGACAGACTTCCATTCTATAAGAAGCATGATAGCCGCTTGACACGTGATCAGTCAGATATAAGCCAGTATTTTAATAAAAGGCATCTGCGACTGTCGCGCTGCTGCCACATTCTTTGTGACCTATTGTGAAGGAGCTCAAAATGTTTAAACGTAGCTGAGTCGCAAGATAGTCCTTTGAAAGAAAGCATTTTATACCACCTGATCATGATTGATCCTGGTCAGCAGGAGCTGTAGTGATGGGAAAGAGTGGTGTGCTCAAAAGAACACAGCGGTTAAAAAGAAAAACCCATATTTCATTGGGTGGCAAACAGACGCGTATATGTATCCATGTAAACAATGTACTTACACAATTTACATTTACATTTACAATTTACATAATTATAGCCTAAAAGCCCTACTTCGATTCCATGTGGATGGAGAATGAATCAGACTCTGGAATGGCATGGTTTTCCCTAGCGACTAGAGCATGGTGTTCGTTAGGGGTGTTCAAAGTTACTTGCATGGTCGTCAACGCGTACCTACGAGATACCCTGGTACTACAAATAAGAACTAAAGGCCTCCAAGCATTCATAGGCTGCTGTGACTGCTCACCATCATGCGGGCCATAAATTTTTTTGCCACTTTAGTTGCATAAAAACTGCACAAACTTTCATGCTAGGCATGTATAGAATGTTCTATGATAAATCTCACCTGCTTGGTGACTATAATGTAGTACTTCCTTCGATGGTCGAAGCGATCAGCTACGTATTCATAAGTGGGTAAGTCAAACAAGCCAAGTAGACCTCCAGTCTCGTCGCAAAGATCGAATTGCGCGAACGAACCTAGCCTGCACTGCTTCCGGATGTATTCCAGCATTATCCTAGAAGAAACCTTTAGTTGGTGACGTAAAAAACTGAAATTCCTATAACAATTTGGTCTTCAGACTTCGACAGGGAATTTGTGATAACCAGTATGGGCGTTGTTCTTCTGGTAGTGTTTTAGTGGCTCCCATAATTTTTTAGTGTCTGTTGGCTTGAGCTTTATAAATAAATACAAAGTTTGTCAAAAATTTTACCGTCTTTCTATTATAAGATAATGTCCGCTGACGGACTGACCTATCTACAGAATGCGAAGGCTTAGTAATAAAGTCCTGTAGTCCTTTGGGTAAGGCGGTAAACATACATAAGGTACTAGGAACTTTTTTTAAGTTCCATTCATTTCGAACACGAACCATGAACTATTTATACATTAAGACTGCAAGAATCCCTTATTCCCGTGTTGTGTGAATGCTACAAGTATCCTCAACCCAAGGATTCTGACCATCATCACCTGGCATAACAGTTGGGGTGTACCAGCAAAGTCTTCTCTGTTGATTCATCTATATCGTCAGATCGACGGCGATAGGATGACAGGTCAGGGGGCTCCTTGTATAACACGTAAATAAACATTCGTGCACAACCTATCAACTCACTTTGACCGATCACAATTTAAAAGAACTTATTTCCCAAGTCCATTTGAATAAGTGCTTTGACGTGGATATGGAAATCCGTGCTCACATACGCCGCAATTTTGTCGTGGTATTGCTCCAACAAAAGGTAATGACTCAAACGATAATAACACAAATAAATTTTATCACACGACGCATTTCAGCAACGCTGTTCTGAACCTGTTAATAAGACATGCAGTGTTTAAGACGATGAAAATATAAAATATATTGTTTGATCAAATTGATTTAGTAGGAGAAACATACGGCGCAACATTTATGGGTAACAATAAATACGATAATTTTATGCGTGACTGGAATGTCAATTCGTAACTGTCAATGTCGGTTGTTCATTATTAATGCACCTCCTTCGTATAAGTTTACGAAAAGTTTTCATTCACAATAAGCAAAGTATTCAAGTCTGAAATCGGTTTCTTACTACCTCCTATTTCTTCTGATTAAGTTCGTTACGGGTCCCGCGACAGCCGCTAGGATGTCCGAGCACAGCCTGTGCGTCATTGCACAGCTGCATTATTAGTTGATTATTCAATCAAAGGACGCCACTGTTCATCCTGGTGAACATGAGTTGCAGTATTGGGATAGAGTGGCGAGTTTTCCCCGAAAAAAATACGAATACACTTTTTCTATGTAACGAGCATTACAAAGAAATAATTATATCGAGAGCGTGGATTGAATCGGATAAACTTGCGGGCGGGTGTGCCCCGAAAAACAGTATTCATGTTTTTGTGAGCTGCTGAATGTAATCGATCGGCAGAAATGATAAATGTTCAGCAAACTAAGGCCAGCAAACATTATTAGGTAAATCACTCGCAATTTTTGACATTCTGGACGGGTACTTTTTCAGCATAGCATATTAGTTATAATAACCGGCAATAAGAGGCTCGTGTTTGATAAAATTTTGATAAGCACTTTAGATTTTTCGTTTTTAGATTATTGTTTTAGTTAGTGATAAAATGATAGTTACGTGAGCTAAGTTTTATTTAACTGTTAATCGATTGCGCTTGACTTAGTTGTAAGTAAAGTAGGACTTCAATATACCTACAAAAGTATACCTATAGGAAACAAAACATAAACAATTACCATTTATTTTTTGTAAACAACCTGAAAAATATACGAATAAACTAGTTTATATGTATTTCTATAATGTAATGTAAAAATAATGTGCAATTTTTAAATATTACTGTCGATAACCTTTTGCTTAATGAGATTCTAGAATTACATGACATTATCTTGTTTATTTTGGTTATCGTTTTATTTTTGCATAAGGCGCAGCGCAAACGTGTATCTTGTGTCGGGCACCAGCCACTTTTACCACCGACACCGCCATTGATTTTTTCTGACGACGGTTAGGGACGTTCCACTTGACACGTTCGCAACACTCACAAGTCTCATGACCGAGCTTTTTGATTAGAGGAACGCACTTCAGTTACGAACACCGGAAGCACAAAAAGTGTCTAGTAGAAGCAACTGGACACATGTCGGCGCATGGAGTTAATGATTTTATATTGTTCATATAAAATGTAATGTCCACTGGTGACTGGTTTCCGACTGTAACGATATTTTATTGACCCTACCAATTTTAACTCGTGCAAAATTAAAAAAAAAGTTTTTTTTAGTTTTGTCCAGTTCAGAGACACCGCGTGACCTGTTCGTGACTAACGTTTTATATTAATTATTTAAAATAAACAAATCTATTATTTTGTCGTCTATATTTTATGTTCTGAAATCCGGTTTTACTTGTTTTTCATTATCAAATAAATCTCTTAAACAAAGGAAATAAAAATTTAATTTTTTGAATTTTTTAAATGATTTTTGTCAGCAAAAAAAAAAAAAATTCGCTTTTTTGAATACCTAAATTAACATTAAAATACCAAGTTTACAAAGATATTTGTAAAAGAGCTAGTTTTAGAAATAAAGGAGTTAATTTAAATATCTAAAAAATTATTCTTACCATTAAAAATAGTTGTATGATTTATTTTTTATCGAACAATCATATAAAAATTAAAATTATTTGTGAGAGAATAAATTAATTTTACTTTTCGTTAACTTTTTTCATAGTGTACCACTCTACATATATAGATATTTTTGTGATATGAGCAAAAAAAAATATTTTTCCAATGTCAACCTAGTCAAAGCCAGGCGAATTGACTAGGTACATATATAAGGACAACCAAAACATAAAATACATAGACACGGTCGTTTCAGATTTTTTATTTGATAAATAAATTAACTGCCGTGATTTATTGCCGATATTAAATAAGGTATTAGTTTTTGTAATTATATATCATGGCAATTAAAGTGTTTATTACGGCCCCCTTTTATAATCAGAATACTAGACGTAGGCTGAAGTTGCATCCTTTTGTGGTAGATATCCCGACCATCCGGACTAAACGCTTCGATAGCTCCTTCATAATGCGTACTGCAAGGGTGTGGAATTCTTTGCCTGTCGATGTGTTCCCTGACCAATATAACTTGGGCCTCTTTAAGGCAAGAGTGAATAGGTTTCTCCTAGGTAGGCATGATCTACCTTAGACCTCATCGCCGCTGAACATCAGGCGGGTTTGGGGTCAAATGCCTGCCTGGTCTTGAATAAAAAAAGTCATCATTTTTCGATTAGCTTAAAATTTAATTAAATTCAAGTAAAAGTTGAAAATCTTCAAGGTTAATAAAATGGTTTTGTTTTGGTTTTTTAAACAAAAATACAACCCTGAGAACGAAAAAAAATGTCAAGTTCAAAGATAAAAACATCATCTGGTTGTTGTTTATAAATAAGACAAAGGTTTTTCGAGACTTTTAAAACGCAGACTAGTTAAAAACAAGTTCGATTTTATGAAATATCTTTTTTTTTTCCTTTTACTCCATTTTTTTCCTTTAAAAAATCTAAGAGATATGCTTTTTTCATAACTTCGTACGGTATTTTTTTCTTTTATTTATTTGAAGGTTCCTTTGATAAAAATAACTAAATACCAAATTGTACCAAATAAATCAGTTTCAAGGCTCGTATGACTGAAAATTAAAACCAAAAAAAAAATAAGTGTGTTTTATCTAAAATATCAATGCAACTCATTAATAAATCTTAATTTAAAGGTGATTTTGTTAAGTGCGAAAAAAAAAACGAAAAACCAGAAACTTACAAAGGTCACGGTTTATAATGGACAGAACGTCCGCACGCCCTTGACCGCAAAACAGTTGCGTTCACCGCACATTGCGTCCATTTCTCAACGCAATGGATCTAACTGAAGCGAGCGTGTTTCGTCACATCTTGCAACAGTAGGAGCGGGCGGCATGCGCACGCGCATTGCCGCCAGCGCGTTGCTTATGGCCACTCGTCTGCAAGAACAACTCCTCAAAACATGTCCTGACAATGACGCTAGTGTCAGAAGTAGTAGCTGGTCTCCCGCCTCCTGGGCCGCTGCCGACACCCTTCCAGTTCCACCACCAGGGATCCAACTTCGCTATATTCCTCATCATGTTCGCTCTATGCATGATGGAAGTGGTGGTCCTGAAGATAGTGACTGAGGAGCAGGCTCGGGATTCTTCCAGCGCCACCTCCATGTGGATGGACTACGACGATGACTCGGAACGCTACTGATGAAGCAGTGATGATGTGATAGTGAAATGTAGATATAATGTCACAAGGGTATTTGTGATAGAGACAATTAAATATTTTAAGGGATTTTTTTTAGAAAGTGGGAAATGAGTGTAGTTGTTTAAGTAGGTACTTTTTAAAAAAAAATCATTTGTTTTTTATTATTGTTGAACCTTTGAGTTTCAGACGTAAATGGATTTTTATGGACTAACAGTGAAAAATACGAACAGCAATGGAAAAACGAAAAATTACGAATTTTGTAATCTAAAATAATCTAATTTTAAGAAACAGTAAACTTTTAAATAAATTAAGTTTTTTTATGTCACTATGGTAATCCCCGCTTCATCAGTAGGTATTAAGTGCAGTTTTTCCTTTTTTATTACAATTTGAGTTTTTTAGACAAAACGATGGTAGTATAAAAAGATGACGATTTAAAAGTACATATTTTATGTCTATTTGAATAAAAGTATTTTGACAATGGAAAAAAAAACAACAATAATTGAGTTGATTGACTTCTTTCGACCAGATTTTTTTTTCCACAGTTCACTTTTTTAAATGCCAATCATTTAAAATAATTTAAATGAGCCAGCCGGTTATGGGTTAAACACACATAGATGTAAATTATTAATATTCGACATCCTTCTTCTTGGAAATAATATAGTTTTGCTAATTTTTATCAGCAATAGAAAACTATTATTTAATTTTTATCATTATTATTTTTAATTCATTATTATAATATAAATTTATTAAACACAGAATTTCACTTTCAAGCATTTCTAGACGTTATACATAAAAAATAAACATGTATTTGTCGAATAAGAACAGAAAAGTAAGTTTTTTAAATTATATTTTATTAAGTAGATAACTATTTCGAATAAATATAACACATTATTTCACAAAAAAAAATCAAGCCATAATTACGATTCACTATTTCCATAGAAATAAAGATAAAAGAAAGACAACTTGTAATTTTTTCTTTATTTGAAATATCTATTATCCGATCTTTGCGACAAACAAAAGAACAATTCCATATCAAAACAAATGAATGCATAATATCAATAATAAAGTCATCAAGGCAAGGCTTAATGTTAATAGTTCACAGATTGAATGTCAAAGGTTAATAGTGTTCTGGAAGAAATTAATAGTGATAAGTGATCTACAACTAACACAATTATATATAACACAATATGTGGTTTTATAATCATATATTTAGTTCAGTACGTAATAACAGATTATATGCTCTTTCATTGTTTGTGTTCTAACTAACATTTTTTTTTTCGTGGAATGGATTTTTTAAAGTTAAATATAATTAATATGTTTTTTTTTTTTCTAATATCCTCCAGCAGAAGGCATGTAGCTCTAGGGAGGCCAGAACCTGGCTATTAATTTTCTAGAAAATTCTAAGAGGAGTGGAGTTGTGAACTAGACAACCAACTGAATACTTTAATAAATTTACCATACTTATTTTTCCATCTTTTTCGACATCTAATGGTGAAAAATATGAATGTTATATTTTAAATTAAAAAAATACTTTATTTAAGGAATGGTTATACGTTCTATTAATAAATGTCAGGTACAAGTAATTTTCGAAATCCGGGACAATCAAGTCTACTGGAGACGGCACAAGGAAAAAAATCCCGGCCATCTGGCAACCCTATGTCTAGGGTAAAATATTTTGATCTAGTTTATTTCCTCAATCTAATTAAAAATTGATCCATTCTTTCAGACTATTCTATTGACAAAAATCGTCACTCATTCATCGACTCGTCTTTTTCGTAAATGGGGAACTAAAAGCCAATTAGCATTATTTGGTGGAAGCTTAGGAATATATGTATACGCTTAAACCCATCACGTCCTAGGGTTCGAGTCTCAGGTTCCCGTAAATTGTAGCTGCCATGTTCCTCATTGTGCCCGGATAATGGCGACAGACTCGCAACCTGTCATACTGGGACTCGACATAAACATGCGAAACGCGCTGTGTAACTCTGCCTACCCCCGTCAAGGCGTGAGTTTGTTATTATTTTTTGTTGTAGGTTGATTATTTAAATATTGAATTGTAATTTATTATTAATATTTGCATGATTAATTGTATAGCAAAATGTAGTGAAACATTGTATTACACTCAGATCTGTTAGGACCTGCATTTAGCAAATAAATGATTTGAATTGAAATTGAATTGAATTGAACTTATCCAATATTACGTACGGCCCAAATTTTCGCTTTCCCCTTTATACGAATAGCCATTACAATGTGCTACCTTTTGTTTATCCATGCGGACATCATGTTGTGCACTTACTTTGAATATTAAGTATTTTCGAAACGATACATAAAAAATATATTAGTACCTCAACTACTTTGAGTGCCTTTGTCTTTTAATTTTTGGTTTTAACGAATCTGAGAGACGAAGAGCTTCTTATTCATTAACTCTTATTCATGCAACAATTTTTAAACACTTAGGGTCAGCTTCGAGAAGCGGTTGACGCAGCGCGCCCTTTGTAACATAGTGATACAAAATACACTATACAAGATATACGTTTCATTGCAAGAATTCGAAATTGCGTTGCGAAGCAGTGTGCGTCGCGCTGCGCATCACGAAACCGCTGGCCTCATCAGCATCGTCGTGTCTCGGTGTGAACTGACCCTAATAAACTAAGACATTTAAGGTTTACAATCACATGAAGCATTAAGCTGAAGCCAGTCAAAATTTAAATTATTTTTCTATATATTTTTGACACAATACATACATTCGAAAACTGACTCATTCCTGCACCCATTTTTTCCTCAGCAAACCAACATACCTAAATAACAGTGACCATGGAAAACCGATTACATTTCTAGTTGAATAGATTATAATAAAATATTCATAATTTAGACAAAGCTTTGTAACTTATTAAAATTCTTGTCATCTTTTATTATGAGTTCGTGACCTTTGTCGGAAACAAATTACACACGAGCGTCGAAAAAATTTAAATTTAAAAAATCTTTTGTTTTCAGGTAAATTTTCTTACATCTAGCGCTAATCTTAGATCTAGGCAATGACATTGGTTCGTGACATTGTTTAGTCATTGTTTTTTTTGCTGATAGCTCATTATAATAGATAACAAACTGTTTTTTTTGTAATTATAAAAATGTAATAAACCACATCACGACACACACATATACTCAGCCCTGCAGTAAGTATCGTAAGAACAGAAACTGAGCAACGATAAGGTATATTCCACTTAGATAACAATACTACATCCAATACTGGTAAGCGAGATATGTATGCTTCTGGCTTCGAATCCCAGCAGGGGCGGACTGTTCGAATTCGAACCCAGAACATCGAGTTTAGCAGTCGGCTGTTTACACGACTACGCCACGGAGGTTGTAAAATAATCAGCAACATTAACACACACATTTTGTCCAGTTTCAAGTTTACAACAAAGTTTACCCTTCATTTTGACGTCCTCTGTGCTAAAGGTTCCAAGTTCGAATCCCAGCGGGGGCGGAAAATGGTGATGTTTGCAACACGCATTGTTTCGATTTCCGGTCTTGAATGTTTTCTTAAATAAATTCTTATGTCTTATTTACTCAAGATTTTCAATTCAATTCAATTTGGATTCAAATCATTAATTTGCTAAATGTAGGTCCTTACAGATCTTAGTGTAATACAATATTTCACTACACTTTGCTATATAATTAAGCATGCGAATATTAATAATAAATTACGATTCAATATTTAAATAATTATATGTGAGCAAATCATTAATATTAGTAAAGTTACGGTACGTTATAAATTATAAAGCTTTTTCATCGAAGAATTCCCTTAAACAGTAGTATGCCTTGTCAATTAAAATATTTTTCAATGTCAATTTTGCTATTTAACTTTATTTATGTCATGTTTTTTTTTTATTTTTTTTGGATATTTTTATTTTGTATTATCACTGCTGGGCTTTACATTCTCTACTTTGCCCGCAACTGCAACTCCTGCAACAATTTTTTTAGAAATGCAAAGATTTCTTTTGGAATTCTCTGACTTATCTTCGAGCTGGTATATGATATATGATAACTGTGAAGATGACAGATTTAAGCGAATTCATTGGAAATGTTAAATGAAGTGAAATATCAAATGGAAATTACAATCATCAGCGGTGCTGTCACCACAGCACACCAGATCTGGTTAAATTACCACTGTTGACCATGAACTGGGGACACGTGGTTGAGAAACATACCACAAAAAACCATTGTGACCATCAAATGAAGAGGACATAAAAATTCAATAAATTATCGGTTTTATACGTTTTTTTTTATTAAAATTTCTGATATCTCAATGTTTTATAGTCGACAGTTCATTAACAGAGTTGCGTTTTGGGTATTTTTTTTTAATTCGTTCGTTAACCGACCGACCCGACCCGACCGGTCGAGAGTTCGAGTCTCGGGTTGCCGAACGTTGTAGCTGCCACGTTCCTCATTGCGCCCGGATAGTGGCGACAGATTCGCAACCTGTCACACTGGGACTCAATATAAACATGCAAAATGCGATGCAAAAACCTATACCTACCCCCTCGAGGGATTAATTACGGCGAGGGTTTATGTTTAAATGTTTTAGTATTCCGTTGATAAAAAAATTCAGAGAGATGACAAAGACTTTACAATGATAAAGTAAGGTTGCGTTAGGTTTATTAGGCAAACTAAGGTTTTTTTCAATCATCTTCAGTAAAACAATAAATAAAAGAAAAAAAGTACAAGATTTAGAGGTTAATGATATGTATAGATTTGATGGATCTTAATAAACTAAACAACTAACACTTCCCGCCAAGTGACTTATTACAGTGTTTCCAATAGGTTATCTAACTACTATACAATGTTATGGTAATAGTTATAGGTAATCATAAAAATATACGTTTTTACAAAGAGATCTGTGAAAGAAACATTAAAACCGCCGATGAAGTTATATTTTATTATGATTTTTTGAAATCATAATAAAATAGCATATTTTTCTAAAACTGGTTCCTCTTTGCAGTCTCTACCCACGTGTGACGTCACACGCCCTCTCCGTCTGCAACATTTCAAACCAGTGTAATTTTAGGGAACATTTAACGTTGTTGAATTTTCTTTCACAGATCGATTTGTAAAAACGTACATTTATTATCGTGATGGCATATAATAGTGCGATCACCTATTGAATTATTGGTAAAAGTCTTGACTGGATATTCTGGGTTTTGGTAAATTCCTTCTTTAAATCGAAGATAACATAACTCAGCATTTGTGACACCTGACGGTCATTTACCATTTGAATTAAAAACAACAGCAATACTTCAGAGAATATGTAACAATTTGATAACAGAATTTATCAGGAAATCCAAAATATAGGAAGCACAAAAAAGTTTACTTCACGTGCTTTCGGCTTTATTAAAACTTTTAAATAAATCAATAATCTCATATTCCTATTTTTTAATTATTTACTTTAGTTCAATGTCAATTCTCTACGTGCTTACCCGAAATGAATTAATAAATTAAAAATTTAAAAAACATTTTGAATCTCCATTACTTTTTTTTTGTGACTTTTCAAAGATCTTAAAATCATTAACTTATAGCCGTCATTATGTTTATGACGTCTAATTTTAATGACAAAGGAAAACTTATTGTGGGCTTTTTGCTTTATTAGAGGTTAAAAAAAGAAAAAAAAAGATCAGAATCACTGACTAGCGACCCCCTCCAGCTCACAAATTACCGATTTTACTGGTGTTAAAAATGACAGCTTTCTGGACTAAAAGGGGTGGTTTGCTCATTAGAAAATGACGTGTCAGATGTCAAAGTCAAAATGTTTTTATTCAAATAGACTTAAAACTAGTTACTTTTTTTATTGTTTTTTTTTTACTACCACCGGTTCGGAATGCTATTTCTACGGGAAGGAATTCGGCAAGAAACCTCCGTAGTTGCTTTTTTCAATATTCAAATACAATATTTACAATACTACAACTTTAAAATTTAAAACATAATTCTAGTTACACTCCCAACTATCCATAAGATAAACCTGTGCAGCTAATTAAATTACTTCCATATATCTTTATCCTCTACATAATTTTGAATTTTATAGTAAGCCTTCTTAATTAAAATTTGTTTAACATTTTGCTTTAATTTCATATCATACCATCATTTCTTGGTATTTTATTATAAAAATGGACACAATTTCCAATAAATGAATAACTAGGTTTTGCTAATTCTAATCTAACCGTAGGGATACGTAATTTATCATTATTTCTGATATTTATGCCGTGACCTAGTCTAACAAACTCATTTAGACGTTTCCTCACATAACTAATATTGTCAATGACTCTGGATATTAATATTTTAGTAACTCATAAATAAAATATAAGGAAAGCCGGATAAATAAATACAAATTTATAATTATAGGATTTTTTGGGTAAAAAAACTGAAATCAACTATTTATATTTGTATAGAATCGTCCGTTTTTTCTCGCTAGCCCTAGAACTTTGCAAATAATTTCGTGTTCACAGTCATCCTGTGAAATACTCGTATATATGAATTTTGCCCACGACTTCATCCGCGTAGTCGAAAATGGTCCTAGTAGATTTATTAATTACTTGACATTTATCGTTTTATTATGGACAATTCAAACCATATCATTATTATTTATATACTATGAGTTATTCTTGTGTATTAGCTATATTATTGTCAATTTTCATTAAAGTCGAGGACGTGGTAGCTCAGTTTGTTACGTGCCTTGTATAACCGACCGAACCGATCCGACTCGACAGTTTGATGGTTCGAGTTTTGGGTTGCCGTAAGTTGTAGCTGCCATGTTTATCAATGTGCCCGGATAGTTTCACACTTAATATAAACATGCGAAAAGTGGTGAGTAGCAAGCACCTCTGCCAACCCCTCGAGGGATGACGATGTGAGGTTATGTTCATTAAAATCTATTCAGTAGTTTTGCGTGAAAGAGTAATGCAACAAACATCCATCCATACACCCACACAGACTTTCGCCTTTGTAATATTAGTAAGGATAAAGTCAATAGTTTGATGTATATATATCGGCAGGTTATCTGTGGAGGTTGCAACAACTGCAACAATGTTAAGAGTTGCAATTACATAGAATTATCTAACGATTTATGAAACCAGATGATCTAAGACATTGTAACCTATACATTTTGCAAGCCGGTTAGTTGATCCGTGAATTCGTGTGAATTTGCGACATGCTTTTCTATTTTTAGATTTTTTATTTATTTATTCAGTTTTCAAGCTCAAATTACTTGTAAAACCTGGAACCAAATGCTAACGACTTTAATAATTAATTTAGAAATGCTTTAACTTTCCTATATTATTATGTTAAAGTCTAAATTAAGTCTATGTTAGTACGTGAAATTCCTAGGCATTTCATGAAACGTAGTTATTGAAATAACTAATAAACGTAATTTCATTGATCTGTTGTACTTTATAAAATACTTAAGTTATTTTAATATTTGAAATCACCTGAAACGGAACATGCTTGACTTTAAATCTTTTTTAATACTGAAACTTGACATTCTTTACTGACTGCGAAGTCTTAAGCAAAAGTGCAGACACCGGTTTCAGTTGGCGGGGCTGGCGGCTGTAAGCAATACCTACAGCTGGCCACTCACTTATCACTCACTCACCTGGCTCAAGCACAAATTAGAGACAGTACAGAAGTAAAGCTTCATACAAGGCGCGCTTTAGCTGCGCACACATAGACATCATCCATGAGTCATTCACAGACACGAAAGTCTGAAAGGATTGGGAAGGAAACTTAAGCGATTGACACTCACCGCAAACACGTGATTTGCGCCTTTTTTGTACGATAAGTTAAAAAAATTATAAATGTAATTTTATGGTTGACTTAATCGTTAAATAGTTTTATTCTTTTTATATTCCTGAACTGTTTAAAATACTCTATTATACCCACATAAAATAAATTAATCTTCAATAAATCAATGAATCGTCTTAAAGTTATTTTAGTAACAAATATCAACGAGTAAACTCTTAATATCAAACCATAAACATTTAAATATGAGTTTTATCGCCACTCCAGATTTTATTTTTTCGCATCTGTTTTGCTTAAGTCAGAATTGATATCCCTAACGCAAATGTCGAGAGGTACCTTGTCGGGAACAGGGAGTGGTGGTTGAAATTTTCCTTGTGTATCAGCAGAGTTTAATATCTAAAATGCTAGTGTTTTAACCAGTGAACATCTGTAGTGCTATACAAATGAGAAGAAAGTGAAATTCGACGATTTGGCTGCTCTTTTCGTCATCTCCCAAGTAGCTCAATAAACCCTACAATAACATTACTAGCTCTAGCACTAAACATTACTAGCACTTTAAAAACAATTAAGAAAGAAGAAAAATATAAAACGGAAGACTTGTGCTGTATGGGCTAAAGCTCATTGCTTTTCCCGACAAAAGGGAAGAATTAAACCCAGAAGAAGATGAAGGAGCTGTCAAAACTGAAGTACATGCACAAGTTTTACTTCTATACACACTATTTCGTGCACGAGCCTGTTGCGAACGTTCTCACTGAATACATTATCAGCTTATATGCGCTACGTGCTATACTGCTACAAATGGATTCGCGTCAGGCTGAAACATTTTTGGCCTTATTCATCTATTATGTCAGTTACTTTTGTTAATTTTTCGTTTTTTAAATAAACCTTTTTATTATTATTATTATTTCATTTCACCCATGACATTTCATTGAATATTTAACTTCAATACATTTAGGGTTTATTTTGACTGCGTACGTTTACTCGGTGTTACGTTAGACCTGAGTGTCTACCGTGAGTACTTATAGTTTTTCTACATGTCAAGTAACATAGATTATTACAGTGATTTCGTATGAGAAATCATAATTCCTCATAAATCCGTTAGAGGCGCTTTACAAAGATTCATACAAATTTGTAACTGCAGTCGCAAGCGGCTATCGAAGGTAAAACTCATGGTAGGCACCTCTGCCAACCCCTCTCGAGGGATTACGGCGTTAGTTTATGTTAAATTATGGAAATACCATCTGGACAAGTATACATGGACATGGACAGATAATAATAACCACATCACGACACACACATTGACTCAGTCCTGCACTAAAAAATAGTTTTGTATCGCAGGCACTAAGAAACAATATGGTATAAACTGCATAGATAAGAATACAACATCCAAGACCGGTAAGCGAAACAATGCGTCTTGCAAATAACACTAAGTTCCGCCCCCGCCGGGATTCGAGCCCGCAAGCGTAGCAGTCGACTGTTTACACCACTGAGCGACAGAGGCCGTCAAAGAAAGAAAAAGATAAAAATAATTGCGAATGTAAAATAGTAAAGATTCGCAGCGCTCACGGGATGGCATCACAGTTGCTACACATGTAGCCGTCACTGTGGCAACACCACCAGACGCAATGCACTCCAGTTACTGCAATGCTAATGATCACGATTGCCCAATCGCTATGGGCTAGCCAAGGTTGTATTTTTGCTATCGAACGCCTTTCGCGGAGAAATTGACTGGCGTAAACAACCTGTCGGTGGATAAAGTTAAAAAAACGGCCAAGTGCGAATCGGACTTGATCATGAAGGGTTCCGCACCATCGATCAAAAAACATTTAACTTTGATGAAGAAGGTCAGCGACAGGTCGAGAAAAATCACGTTTCTTTTATCTTTTTTTTTTTGGGTATTTTTTTAACAATCCCGATTGTAATTTTTTATTAAAATTCGTCTTTATAAGTATTTCCTTTCGTCCCAGGAGCGGGGACAGCAGCACCAGACAGAGATGCTTGGCTTCGTCCCAGAGTGAAGGAGTCTGCGGGACTTGCGGGGGGGATAAGCAGGGGGGACTCATACCCTGCATCTGTCAGCATTATCAGTAAGTTTTATACAACATCATGGGACAACGCTTCATCTGATGGAAAGTGATACCGCCACTTATTCTAACGGTATTAAATCTAAGTTGTAATTCATTCTATATATTCTTTATTTATTTCAAGTTCCACAAACAGGGATCAATCAAATTTATTAACAAAATGTATTTAATTTACTGCAGTCAGATTGATACCCTAATTATAGGTACAGCCTGGTTACTACTGGGGAAATTATAAACATTTCAAAGCACATAACAACAATAAAACAATTAATAAAAAACGAAAATTTACATTAATTATCATTACAACTTTATTTTCATGGATGCAGAACGCAGGATCACTTAGGTTAAGTATTCTGAAGCCACGAACTTTTTTTATGGCAGTAAAGCAATTCACAATGTTTCATATCCTCCAATCTGGCGATCACAATCTAATGGTGACAGATATATTGCTGAGTGAGAGAAGAAGCATCGTTGAAACAGCTTTAGCTTTTTACAAATCTAAAATTGAAATTAATAGATGAAAAACAAAAAAAAATAAGAATCATAAACAAGTTCTTAAAATTTTAAACAATGCTGAGATGCTTTCAAATTGGGTTTCATTTACAGTGTAAATTAAATATTCATGTTTTCGGCTCGTACCTTATTGTCTACAAAACAAACAAACAAAACCTAGCCTACCATACAACTACCAATATTATCTTCGCAGACCAATCATTAAATCATTCTGATCAAATAGTTATTTTGCATATTTACTTTTCATTAAGTTACTTAAAATTATATATCAATTTATTTGCAAAAAAATTGATTTCTGAATGTTTTTTATTGCAAACAAATTATTTGTAAACTAAATTATTTCTTTGAGAGTTGACCAAATTTTATTTCGGCTTAATCATTTATATTTTTTTGAAGACCTCTGTGGAGCAGTGTTGTAAACAGCCGACTGCTAAGCTAGAGGTTCTGGGTTCGAATCCCGGCGGGGGCGAACATTTTTATTATTTGCAAAACGCATTGTTTCGCTTACCGGCCTTGGATGAAGTATTCTTACCTATTTAGTTTATCTTTGCTTAGCACCTGCAACATAAGTTCTTACGATACTAACTGCAGGGCTGAGTCAATGTGTGTGTCGTGATGTGGTTTATTATTATTATTAATTATAAATAAATTATATTATTTGTTTATTATTATTATTCCTTGAATTTGTTATATCTTAACTCGCTCCACTCTGGTTGCTCTTATTATAGCAAAAACCTAAATTTAAGGGCGCCTGATAAATAATACAAGCAATATAACGTTGTGTATTTTGTTTCGAGACAAAAAAATCTGGCGTCAACAATTTTTAAATCATGTAAATCAAAATCAAATAATTTTTTGGATTTTGACTTAAAATAAGTACTTTTAAGTCAAAATTATTTTTAAACTACTAACGGATCGGAATGCCTGTCTACGGGGAAGAATCCGGCAAGAAACCTCCTTAGTTGCTCTTTTCAATATCATAATAAAATCTTTCATTATAGTCATAGTTATGGTCTAAAATGTTACAAAAAAAAGTATATAATCTCTACAAATGTCAATAAAACATTTTATACAGACGAAATATAACAATAAACAAGTTCCTACTTAAATAGTCCTATTGAATTAAAATATAGTAAAGTTACTACATGAACTACTGGAGTTGCAACAAAGACCCAACTGATAAAAGCTATCAGAAAAATAGTTTACGTCCTGAATCTCCATTTTGTGGACCATGATTGCAACTCCTCCAACTCCATTTCAACCGTCAATACAGGTGCTTTTTTTTTTTTTTTTTTTTGTTGGACCCTAACTGCGGCCCTATTGGCCTTCGCAGCGTAACCGGACTGACCGCGCGACGAGTGCTTCCCCGCAAGGGAGCGAGGCGCAGCGTAGCTGCGCGTCGCCTCCTTGCGTCGACGCCCTCAAAGCCGGGCATTACGTTGGGTCTACAAGCCTTAAGGCTAGGAGGCCTCAAAACTTGTAGCCCCAACGGGGGATTACAGGTGCCTGCGAGGGTACGATATATAAGCCTACTTCTAAATGTCCTTGTCATCTATACCTAGTCAGGTCATAAATTCTGTCACATGTTTAATATAAAATAATCTAAACAAGTTTATTCATTATTTAACCATTTATATACCAAAATGAACTTAACAAAACATAAATTCTTATGACACTAAAGTTTATTCAAAATTACCTCCGTGATTTTGAATACAGGCCTTCAATCTGCGCGGCCAGTCGTCTATCGCAGTACGAACGAGGTCCATGTCAATATCGGCGGCTGCCTTAATCAAGAATGTCTTGAGTGACTCCAAATTGGGATGAGGCTTTGAGCACGCCTTTTCCTCCAAGTGTTGCCATATCTTGTAATCTAACGGATTCAAATATGGACTGGAGGAGGGCCAGTCTTCGTGCCGGATGAAGTCGATTTCACGCGCCGCCAGCCAGTCTTGTGTGTTCTTCGCTCTATGAGCTGGCGCCGAATCTTGTTGGAATACCCAGTGCCTGTTATTGAACATGGTATGAGAAACAGGTTCCACAAGGTTGGTCAGGACTGTATTTTGATACACAACTGCATTAGTTTTTACACCTTTCTCACAAAAATGTACCTCTGTTAAGCCCCAATAAGAAACTCCCAACCATACCATGAGCGAGGATGGAAAATTACTTCGTTGGAAACGCGGAATACGGTTGCTCGCTTCTTCACTACTGTGAATTCATCTTATCATTTTGTTTGTTGTAGCTCTCTTCTACGGTAATTTTTTTTTCATCCGATAAAAGAAATTCTCGATTTTTTTTCCCCGCGTACCGCTTGAACAAAGCGCGGCATCTCTTCAGTCTCAGGTCCATTAGACGAGCATTCAAACGATGTCCTGTTTTTCTTCGATATGCCCGAAGCCCTAAGTCTTCATTTAACACCCTTTTCACCTTGGTTCTGCTTACCCCATCTGAAGGACCAACAGTTTCTGCTTACGTTTGGGATTTCTTTGAATTCGCGCCTTCGCAGCTTTTTTCACTGCTGGAGTCCTAACAGACCGAGGGCGACCACTTCTTGACCCGTCATCTACAGTCTTCATTTTATCGTTTGATGGTACGATAAACGAATCTTTTGGTTAAATTCAAATTTTTCAGTAGGTCAAAAATTTTAATTGACGCGTAACCGCAACGATGCAACGCAATAACTGCAACACGGTCTTCTTTAAGCGTCCACTCCATATTTAAAAATGAGTAAAATTCTAAAAAGTATACATTTTTTTTTTCATGAACAATTCGAAATTCGAATTCAATAAACTTTTTTTGTGGCCAGCATTCTAAAAGAAAAGTTTTTACTGTGTGTTATATTTATATATTTAGGACAAAGACATTTGAAAGAAATATTGATTGAATACTAAAAATTGACCAATAATTTTAGATCGGCAAAGTTTGAGTCGGGCGCTTGGTTCCTGCATCAGGTGCAACGTGCTGTCAGCCTCATGCCGTGGTCCATCAGCACTGATAAACTGGAGCAGATTGGTAAGATTATCATAATGCAGAATAATACTTTTACTTTTTCTTTAATCAAGACACGTTCATAAGCCAGAAGATTTTTTTCTAGATCAAAATTACGTAACTTTAAAAGCTTCGTGATATTTTGTTAAATACAATTCTTTTCGTCTACCCTTTACTAAATTCAACATTGAATTTAAAAAAGTGGCAAGCTTACATTATTTAGTTCAACTTTATTTCAGTGTGTCTGTGATAAATTTTCATATATTCAAGTTCAGTTATTTAAGTCTTACTTTTCTACAATTTACCTTCGAGTGCCGCTTGCGCCTGCAGTTACAAATTTGTATGAATCTTTGTAAAGCGCCTTTAACGAATTTATAAGGGATTAGGATTGCTCATACAAAATCACTGCAGTAATCTATGTTAGCTGACGTGTAGACAAACTATACGAACTCGTGGTAGACGCACAGATAGGAAGGTACTTACTGGATTTTTACTAGCAATTATATCCTCTATCAGGTAGAGGCTTCACTTCACTGTGCAAATATTCATACAAATATGTAACTGCAGTCGCTAGCGGTAATAGAATTTATAAAACTTAATTGCCATCTCAGTTGCATTTTCATAAACTTTGTATTTTCTTGGTTTCCAGACGAAGAATGCGAGAGCCCTGATGGCGCAGAGGCAGGTGGGGAACTGCGTAACGTTCGTGAGTTCCTTGAAGCCCTGTCTGCTAAGCTGGCTGGTGGAACCCTCGAGAGGACCAGGGCGACACCGCTGAATAACCATCCGGCTTGTGAGTGATAGTCCCTATTACTTAATAATAAAGTTCATCATCATCAGCTGGAAGATGTCCACTGCTGGACAGAGACCTCTCCCAAATGGTTTCAATCAATGTGATCGTGTGTCCAGCATATATCCAGCTGCTCCCTGCAGACCTCATAAGAAAAAGAAAGATGATTATATTTCTATGAAACATTAACCATATTTGGTATCTTTTTTCACGTTCACCAGTGGAAGTCTTCGACTGACAATTTTGAAGCTACCACATGATTTAAAAAGCCATGTAGAGATTTAGTATGAACTATAATATAATCGACATGACAAATCTTGTTGATTTCCTGTCCCTGATAAACTGAAAGCTGACCCTTTTTAATTTGAGATTCCTCTTAATCATTAAATACTCTATATAAAGACCATTGATTAGAAAGACCAATTATTAAATCAGATTTGAGTAATTCTTCGAAACAATGTTCCTTTGTTAGTTAGATAAGTAAGTAGATATATATTTTAAATCTTCGAACAATGAGAATATGTTTTTTAACGAACTATTTTTCTTAAAGTGAAGTTTACAACGATGTCCGTGAGTTTTTTTAATTAATAAAAGCATTTGCGTTAGATTTGCGACTGCTGCGTCGGCATCACCCTCCAGTGCGCGATACGCTTATGAAACTAGCCAACGCGCTTCGAGACGCGCTCAAAAGTAAGCTAGGCACAGTGTGTCTACCATGAGTTCGTATAGTTTGTCTGCACGTCAGGTAACATAGATTACTACGGCGATTTTGTATGAGCCATCCCAATTCCTCATAAATCCTCATAAAGCGCTTTACAAAGATTCATACACATTTGTAACTGCAGGCGCAAGCGGCACTCGAAGGTAAATCTCATGGTAGACACACAGAACAGCATGCACTTACTTAGTTTCACTTCTCTTTGTCCTTCAAGTGCACTCCTGTCCTTTGCTTACGTTAGCACAGTATTTTTTACTTCGAAATTCGTAAGCACTGAGTTAATATCAAATATTTTTTTAAAAACGCCTGATTTCTTTCTGTTCCAGTCGTTTTTTTTGTTTAAACTATATTTGCTTTTCTTTTTTGTAAGGCGCTGTGTGTTTCTTCTCATTTGTACTTCCATGTAGTATGTACTAGGTAACCTTTAATAACTCAAGCGATTTCGAAAATTATTCAACAATATTTAGGATGGAATGTTTGGATGAACTTTAAACACTAATGAATCAAATCTAGGTAACTAACTAACTATCTAGGAGGTGGTACATCTAAAATCCTTAATGTTATTAAAAACTGAAACAATTAGTAAATATACGCTCCATTAGCAATTATCTCTACTCTAACAATATAACAACAATATGTATGTAAAAATAACAAAAAATACAATCTTAATAATAAATATGTAATAATTGAAAATTTAAACTTAACAAATACTCCTCGTGATGTAGTTTCTTATTTACAAATCTCTGTCAGTTAAATATAATTGATGTCAATAAACTGGTAAACCCTACTCAATAATTAGGGTTCCTCCAACGTAGTAACCATTTAGCAATTAAATAAAATTGACGGCGAACTTGTATTTGCTATGTTATTCAGTAACGCCACATTTAATCAATGCTAGAAATCAATCTTTATAAATAAGTTGAATCAAATTGATCATGGATAACAATGGCGGATCAGGAGGGGCTAGGGGGCTCAGGGTTTTCCAGAAAGCATCTAAGTTCTTCGGACTTGTTACCCCTACGTTCTTAAAATCTATGTGAGGTGAAGCCTCAACTCAAAAGCATTTTTAAAAAAGGTCATAAGTTTTGAGGGAGAGTAGTGATGAAAAGGATACTCCTTTGGCTGGATACCGGATAGCGATTATTCGGCGAGGTGTGAGACCGGATGGCTGGATATTCCGATATTCGGCGAATTAAAAATAACCAATTGACATAACGATATGTCGACATAAAAATAAAGTAATGTTTCTTCAATCAAAAATATTTATTGTACAGAACTCTACCATCTGCCATTCTGACTTGACATCTTTTTTTTAACAAAATCGAGTTCCATGAAACAATAACTTTTTTGTCTGCTGACGTCAATCTAACCAACCAAAGTATTATAATATCTAACTCAAAAACCTCAATATGTTCGTATGTATGTTTATTCAATTGCTAGGTTTTGTGGAAAAGTTGTTTTTAACGATAGATTATTTTACATATTTTTCAACTATAGGAACGTCTTAATAAAGTAAATTACCAGATTTAAAAAAAAATGATTTAATTCCACTCACTATCTTGCGTCAAAGCGTTCAAAATTCACCTTTCAAAAAGAGTGAGTGAGATAGAATACTAGAAATTATGTTTGGATACTCTTCAGACCTTTTTTAAACAACGTCAGGGGCAAACAAGCAAACGGTTCACCTAATGGAAAGTGATAACGACTATTAACGCGACGTCGTTTGCGTGGATTTAGTTTTTTAAACTAACGTAACCTAACATTTTTGAGATTAAAAGCATCCTGTGTATTACCCAAGGTAATACTATCTGTGTGTGTGTCTGTGTGTTCATTGAAAATCATTCGGCCGCTTTTGCGTGACTGAATAACACACATTTATACATAAACATTTACAATATCGCTCTTAGTAAGATAGTGGTAGTAGATATAATTAAACTGTAATAAATTCGTGTTTCCGAATGGATGCGCCTGCGCATCGCATCCGATGCGGTCCATTCGCTGATTTAACATGATTAATATGAATTATTATAATTTGCAGTTTGCGCACTCTTGGTCATTGCCACCTGTAATAGTGATTTAATATTCATAACCTCAGTTTACATTTCATAGCGAAGAATACTAACCACTGGAACAACTTGAATTAAATCGATAATTATTAATAATGGAATTCATAAATCGAAATTGATGAATATTAGCCAGTTCAAATACAAAAAACTCGTTTTTAAATTAAATGACATATAAAATGAATGAAAATAATTAAGCCCGACATATTAATAAACATATATTGAATGAAATGTAACATTTTTAAAGTAAATTCAGTAAAACTCACAAGGTTTGGAATAATTCAATTATATATAAGTATGTAAACAAATATTTAGTGAAACGAAGGATGTTTATGAAACATGCAAACGATATCCGATTATTTGTTTCATTACAAATTGTAACAACTGCATACAATCGTTTAAGAATGCAAAAACGAAAAACAAAAAAAAAACAACGATGCGGTAGCTCAGTTTGTTACGTGTCTTAGTAAACCGACCGACCTGACAGGTCGAGGGTTCGAGCCTCGGGTTGCTGTACATAATAGCTGCCATGTTCCTCATTGTGCCCGGATAGTGGACAGTTTCGCAACCTGTCACTCTGGGACTTAACACAAACATGCGAAATGCGGTGTTTAACACCACTGCCAACCTGCCTTTGTGTTTTGTCTATGTTCTTATAAATTTGATTGTCGGCCTTAAAATAAATAATGACTTGATAGTAGTAGCGACAGGCTTTACTATCGAAGCTAGGCGTCCAGGGTTCTTGTCCCAATTTGGCCGGGTATAAGGTATTTTGATAAATATAAGATTTCGCTTGGACCGTACGTATTTTAAGACCGTATAAATTATTATGAGGTTTCCTAGCTATCTTCGAAGGCTAGATTATAGTGTAATTTTTTCTGTTCTTTACGGAACTTTTTAGTGTCAGCTTTATTCCGCCTTATCAAAGTTCAAAGTTAGTTGCAGTACGAAAGTGCCTACTTTTTCCAAACAGATAGACCGATTGTGATGCGCTTTTTTTGTTTTCTACAATTTTAATTTTCCTATTTTTCTTTAATTTGGGATTTTGATAACCTTCTGAATCTGGTTCCTGGGGCAAGTGCCCGGTCTGTCCCCTCTCCTAGATCCGGCCGGGGCTGCTGCTGCTATAATAGTAGAGACAAGCGACCATGGTACGGATGGGTTAAGAGGTCACGGCATCTTATCAGATGCAGACTGCGCCCTGGTCATGTTGTTCTTACTGAGATTCTATTTTTGAACTATGAACGTTGCATTGTTTGATAGTGCAGTGTTATTGCTGCGTGGGATACATTATGTGATGTGATGGTTGTTTGTCATGAGAATAATGAGTCAGTTAAAAATATCCCAGCTGTGTTCCTTGAGCTCAGCATGGACATCAGCCATTCAGCCACATCAACAGTGCTTGTGAGACCGTGGATAATTGCTTTCCTATTACATAAGGAACTATAAATATTTTCTATAAAACTATAAAATATTTTCAATAAAAAAACTCTCGTAAAATAAAACACTGCAGGACAAAATAAACGTACCTACTTCTAGCTGTGACTGCGGTTTATGCCATTCCATAAGTTAAAGAAAAAACAAAGTTATTTTATTTACAAAAAATATAATTAAATAGCGATGATTAGTTCACCAACTTCCCATGTGATTCACGTTTTACATATAAAACTCGTAACTCGTAAGTAATCATGGATCAGTTACGTTCAATATGAGCAAGTCATTATCATGATAAAATACTAAATTGACTTTTAGTTCAAAGACTTAAGGTTCATATTTGATGATTAGCGGATTCTTATCTCGACTTTGGCAAAAAATATTAATAGAAAACCTTGCTTTCATTGAATAAGTGAGAAAGTTATTAGTGTCATAGGCTTAGAAACTGGATAGTAATAGCTAGATAATGTATATGGTATTGTAGAAATCAACAGATAATGAGTGTATTATTTTCTTATCCCTTACAATATTTTTGTATGGATATATTTTTTCGTTTATTTTGGGATATGTTTTGACTGCAGCAAAAACTGATGCTTACATGTAATTTAATTTGTGATGCACCAGGTAAATGACCACCCGTGGTTAGTGGTGAGCGTTTTTAAGGACTTAAGGGTCGTTTATATTACAAAAGGCCATGTGCACGTGAATTTGAAACGTTTCATACATTTTGTAAGAAATAATATTTAATAGATTTTGTACATATACAAATGCCGCGTCTTGGCCTGACAAGACGTGTGATAAAACTTTTCATACATTTTGTATGAAACTTTTCAACTTCGCCGTGCACACGGCCGTTTGTAATATAAATGAACTATTAAGGTTTTGTTTTTACAGAACCCGCGCGAATATCAATTTTAGGTAAAACTATGTTATTATTTATACCGCTATTTATACAGATACTTTTAATGCACCTATGTGTAATTACTGTTAAGTGGCTATAAAATGAGCATAACCAACACGAGTCTTTAAGCTAGCAAAAACTTTCAGCGGCAGATTTAAGAACTACTTACAGCCTACCAACTTTCTTATCTGAAATTTCAAAATCTTTTACTACTAGCGCTGAATTTGTTTTAATATTAACGCATGGTGTTACAGGGTTAATAATTCAAGGGTTTTTTATTGCGGCCAGCAACCGTGGGATCGAGTTGGTAAAAAGAGCAAAAACTCTGCATATTGTTACCGCTTTACTGGTTTGAATAAATTACCTGAAAGTTATTCTCAATTGGTCAGCCACGTTTTAAAGTCTAGCGCGGTTTAAACAGAAATAAAAATATATTTAAGTATAAAACTTATTATTAAGGATATTAAAACAGATGCCTACAAACCTTTTATAATTACCACCACCGGCACTGCCTGCTCAATTGGTCAGCCACATTTAAATTTATAGAGCGGTCTAAACCGACATATAAATTTATTAAAGTATAAAAATTATTAAAACAAATACCTTTTTTTTTATAAAATGATTTTACCACCACCGGCACAGCCGGCTCCTGTCGATTTTTTTTGTTGTTTGGGGAAGATACCGGGAACACCAGATTCTGAACATATGAAAACCAGCAGAATAGAACCAAGTTCAGAAAGAAATCATTTACTTGCCAAAAACTTTCAGATCTTGCGAAAGCCTGGAATGAGAAATGCGTAGTAACCATGGGAAGTGAAATGCTATTGTGACTGTGGAATCTAAGGAGAAAATTTAGATATCTAGGTTCATATAAGTGAGATTGTTCTGTGTTTTGTTATGAAAATAGTACGAGTATTGTTTGTTTTGGAGAACGTGGTAGCTCAGTTTGTTACGTGCCTTGTTTAACCGACCGACCCGACCCATTCCGGTCGAGGGTTCGAGTCTTGGGTTGCCGTAAGTTGTAGCTGCCATGTTTCTCATTGTGCCCGGTAAGTGGCGATAGATTCGCAACCTGTACCTGACAAATGTATGTAAGAGTTCAAGTTTTGTTAGCCTTTTTAAAAGCTCGATTTTTTGACGGAAATAGGAAAAACTTGAGAGCCATTTCATACTTAATCAATAATATATTGACCGATTAAAATGACTGCTCTCATTTCAATATACTTAATCAATTTCGAGGAAATTCAATTTTGCCCTATAGATAGCAATATAGTTTGTACTACAAGTGTCATTCTAGATTATTATCTTGACTGCATGTTTTGCATAATTGGATAGCAAAATTCATCAGTGGAGTTAACTTTGGTATATATTGTTTGCCTACGAACCTATATATTTTGCTGTTCACATGATGAAGCAGACTGATGGAAAGTGATACCGTCTATTGATATGATGTCGCCTTTGATGTCTTCGAACGCCAAGAGCACTGATATTGCGTTGACCATGTAAAGGTAAAGATGTTATAGCTCTCGTGCAGGTAATTTCTCTGGCTCAATCCTTCGAACCGAAATACAGCGTAATGCTTCACGATGGAAATAGAAAGGAGGGTGGTACGAACACCGGACGATCTCGCACGTAGATCTACCACCTGTAAATACTTAATATACCTGTCCTCTCTCTATCTTATGTGTCTCTGTATAGTTCACATACAGAGCTATATGTGTGTCCTTGTTTGTGTGTCGTGTGTCGCTGTGTGTGTGTTTATATAAGCTCTTATCTTAAACCTGGAATGAATAGTCCTGTCGATATATAAGAGAGAAAAACGAACCATTTCATTTATTTACCTAACAGAAGCAATTACCTATATATTTGTATTTTTTTTTTGTAAATGTAATGATTCACGCAAAATCAATTGTAAAGATACATAAACAATGCTGTATCTTTCGTATTATATAACTCGAAATATAAATACAGTAACAATAACACACGGACAATAACAAATAATTTAACAATAACTTGATTGTGCTTTAGGCGCAAGAATCGATTGCAATTAAAAGATATAGCTTAGCTATTTCGTAACCATTGGATTGTTTTATCTTTGTTGTATTAAATATATATTGCGCTTTATTAGATAAGGAGAACAGGTGCTATTTATTGTTCGGTTTAACTTCCCATGTGATCGTTCCTTTTGGATTTCCTGCTTGTTAATTCCTAGCAATTCTTTTTAACATTATAGGTATGTATAAAGTCTTTCGCCTACGCATAACATTCTGTGGCGCAGTGGTGTAAACAGCCGACTGCTACGCTAGTGGTTCCGGCTTGGAATCCCGGCAGTGCGGAATTTTCGGTTATTTGCTTCGTTTCGCCTATCGGTCTTGGATGTAGTATTCTTATCTACATAATAAAATATCGTTGTTTAGCACCTGCGACTTAAGATTATTCAAACTTAATGCAGGGCTGAGTCAATGTGTGTATATTATTATTATAAAATTTCAGCAAAAGTAAGTCGCCAATAAAATCTTCTTAAACAAAATCAGATAAAACTTAAACCAAAAAAAACCTACTCCAACAACCGTTAGTCGGTGACCGATTTTTCGTAGGTGAAAAACGGGACGTGATTGCAATAGCGTAATATAAAATGACGGTCACTAATCAGTCAATAATAGTAGGAGAAAAAATCGGCCAGAATATCGGTCCTACAAAAATCAACAAACAAATACATTGTCATTCGTAATAGGGAATATGCATGAAATTTAATTTGATTATTCAATCAATTTATCGTGAAGTATATGGAAATAGTATCTTTACAGTGAAAACATAATTAGATTTGAACGATAAACCATGGTGATATAAACAATAAAAGTAAATATATCTATCTCGCTCAACAGAACAACCTTTTCTATGGAAGTTGTATGGCGCATGTGTACTTTGACGTCATAGTACATATCGGATCTCTCTGTTTAACCAAAGTCTTTGAAGCTTTATAACTTTAGTTAATAAGTCAGATATTTAAGAAAATCTAAAGGATTTATGTAAATACGTTTATAGTAGGATTGTAATAAATAAAATAAAAAAAGTCATGCATATTCCCTATTACGATTGTTATGTACAGTCGAGGTCTGCCACGGAGTATCATTCGTCGTCGAAATTCCTCTGTACGCGATAATACTACGTTTTAGGGGTTGGATCCCAAGCGCCATCCTAATTGGCCGTAGTAAATCTCTATTAGCAATGACAGTAAAGGAAGCAAATCATTAATTGAAATCATGATGTTGTTTTAAAAGTATGATAATCTCATCCATTCACAAATATAGTATGAAAGCCCCCAGCCGCAAAACCGGCAAGAAAAACTCGACCTTAAGGTGGTAGCGCGTGCGCGCCTGTGATTGTACGTAGTAGCAAATCTATTAATAGAGGTGCGCAACTTTTCACGACTACTCCACAGCTTACTTGCACCATCAAAAACGGATATCTTCACAATCTACGCATAGGTTTGTTGTATGGAATGGTACAATTAATAAGTTTTGACCACCTCTGTGGCGCAGTCGTGTTACCAGGGTCACACCCGCCACTCTGTCCCACCACTGCAACTCCTTCACCAGGATCAACAGTGGCGTCCTTTGATCGAATAATCAATTAATTGCAACAAACTTAATCAGAAGAAATTGGAGGTACTAAGAAACCGATTACAGACTTCAGTGGTGTAACCAGCCGACTTCCACGCTAGAGGTTCCGCATTCGAATACCGGCGGGGGTGGAACTATGTTGCAAAACGCATTGTTTCGCTTACCGGTCTTGGATGTAGTATTGTTATCTATGTAGTTTACACCATACCAATACTTACCACCTGCGACACAAAATTATCTTATTAATGCAATACTGCTTGGTTTCAGTCACTTGTTACGGTGAAATCACGCTTGTGTTGCTAGTGATGAGACCTGTACTGTAAAATATTTAATTCAGTCATGATTTGATTTGTCAGCATCGATCGGGATGTTATAGATGGAAAATCATTTAATTTAAAGAGTTATTTTTAAGATACATACATACTCATACATTAAACTCACGCCGTGATCCCTCGAGAGGGGTTGGCGGAGGTGCTCGCTTCACGCCGCTTTTCGCATATTTATGTTGAGTCCCAGTGTGACAGGTTGTGAATCTGTCGCCACTATGCGGGGACATTGATAAACATGGCAGCTATAAGTTACGGCAACTCGAGACTCGAACCAACAAACATAACAAAATGAGCTGTCACATCCTCCGTAGTCATCCTGTCAACCTGTATTACCTTATTTTAGCAAATAAATCATAATCTAATCTAGTCTATCGATTCACCTTTCAACAATACTTCAGCTGCCTGCATGCCATGCACCTTCTTGTGATTCCATCCTAAGGCAAAAACTACATCTACATTGTGATGAACAAATGTTACTGGATTTACATCATTCCTATTTCCTACAACTTGCACCGCAGACAAACATGTGACCGGGTCAGTACATTACCTCATCATCTGACATCAGTATGACGTTTGACGGCTTATCTAAGATCAGCGGTAATCAACTTACTTCATTAAGGCCATCGGATTAATAATAATAAACACATCACGACACACACATTGACTCAGCCCTGCAGTAAATATCGTAGGAACTTGTATCGCAGGCGCTAAGCAACGATATGGTATATACTAAATAAACAAGAATACAACATCCAAGACCGGTAAGCGAAACAATGCGTCTTGCAAATAACACAAAGTCCCGCCCCCGCCGGGATTCGAACCCGGAACCTCTAGCGTAGCAGTCGGCTGTTTACACCACTGCGCCACTGCGTCAACATAATCTATGGGATTTTGATTATGGTGGCATTGGTTTCTATGACTCTTGATTTTTATACAACTGTTGACACGTGTCGCAGGATCTTTGCCAAACCGAATAGTTTAGTATCCGTTACTTCTATTAATTCTTGATAACAAATCTCCCGGATTGAGTTCTTACAAAACTTGGTTATCTTCATCTCTTCTAGCTCTTAGCAATATCCCAATTTCTTTCATGTTTAGAATCTGTTTCTTTACCTCTTTCCTTCTTATTTTTCTTTATTATTTTTCCTAAAATAGACGGTATGTTTGGGTTAGAAGTCTGTTTATAACTTACATTTATCTTTTCAAATGACAACTCTGTTGATACTGTTTAACAGGAGTTGCAGTGGTGGGATAGAGCGATGAATAGGTATCCTTTGAAAAATGCATAACTTACTGTTTATAATTGTTTTTTAATTTTGATCGTAACTTAAAAACAGGTTAATTAGAATTATCATAAGGTTCCATTAATATGATATAAGAATCCATCTCATAAGCTGATTCTGTGACAGGGAAGAAACAGTTTTAATGAAAGGGAATTCTTTACCTACTGATGTGTTCCCTGATAAATATAACCTGGGGCTCTTTAAGGCAAGAGTGAATAGGCTTCTCCTGGGTAGGCAAGCTCCTTCTGACTCCGTCACCGCTTATTAAGTTACCTTAGTTTTTAATAAAACTAAATGTTTTTGTAATGCTTATTAAATAAAATAGTAAGTCACTCCTTATACTTATTAACTTTGCCTCCGTCTGCGCAATTTATATTTTACCCCATTTTAGGGGTTCATTTTCCCCTAAAATGGGGTAAAACAAAAATTGCGCAAGTACAAAGTTTTTGCTTTACGGTATAATATCATGACGATGATGTTAAGATTGGTAAACCTTAATTTGTATTTGGATTACATACATATTAATTATGTTTACAAACACAGAATAATTGTATTAATTTATTCATTGAAACAGTTATTTAAATGAAAAATTTGTGTTATGGCAAGCGTTGTATATTTTGCTTAGCAAAATTGTGCCTCAAGTGGAGCGAATAAAAGTTAATGTTGGATGTTTCTTCTTTGTGTTTTTCCATTTAACCATTGTGAAGTCATAACAGATTAAACCGCAGTTCAAGATCAAGTTCGAGTAATTTAGTTTATTTCCTTAACAAAAGTGGGACTTTTTTCATAACCATATTTTTAAAGATAACCATAATAATAATAAATCTTTATTTCGGACATTTGAATTCATAGTGGTTAGTGTTGGGTTAGTTAAGGTAGTTGACTCAGAAGTATGTTAGTATTGTTAGATATAGAATTTAGGTTAGATTACATTAAATATATATAGATTGTTTGACGACCTCGGTGGCGCAGTGGTGTAAACAGCCGACTGCTACGCTAGAGGCTCCGGGTTCGAATCCCGGCGGGGGCGGGACTTTGTGTTATTTGCAAGACGCATTGTTTCGCTTACCGGTCTTGGATGTTGTATTCATATTTATTTAGTATATACAATATCGTTGCTTAGCACCTGCGATACAAGTTCTTACGATACTTACTGCAGGGCTGAGTCAATGTGTGTGTCGTATTGTGGTTATTATTATTATTTTTAAGCACGTTATGTTTTAACTTGTCCAAACAATAAATGGCTTAATAGTAGTTGTATTTTGAAAGGTTCTAGTTCCACTTTTGTGTGTGTCGTGATGTGGTTATTTATTTTATTTGATTTAGTTATTTTTAATTTACGAGTAGGTATGAAGGTTGCCCTATTTTTACTTTAAGCCCATCGAAAGTGTACGAATTTCGAACGAAGACCGTAGTTCACACCGAACCATCAATTACAGCTTATGTTTTTTAATTATTAAACAAATAGGTGGGTAAAGCAAAAATTTTACAAATACTTTTTAAGAGTCTCACACCATGTTTGCATCTTAAAAGCTAAAAAAATCTCAATTCATTATCACTGTTTCCAATATGAAAGCTTAAAGCTGATTCATTTTTCATTGTTTCCATTATTTGTGTTAATGGCTAAAACTTTATGTTGTGGCTCTATTCTAATCGTTTTCATCGAATCGGACATCCTTTTAAAAAAATAACCAAACAGTTAAAAAACTATACTCAATAACTTACTTATTTATAAGGAGACATAAAAGTAAGGACAGGTGATCATAGAACGTTCTGAAATGGTAATGAAAATATAATATAATATAATTATTCCATAAATGTTATATTAACAGGAGAAACTGGACTTAAAGACTGCTTCGAATTAAATGATTGTAATTTAAAAGTTGTACATATATTAATATTCGCAAATCCTAACGGAACTCGTGCGAAAATACCTAAAAGACAATCCATTTTTTATTTTTTACCCACCATATTAATGGTTTTTAAACAACTCGGTGTAACACGCGTTCGTTACGTAACATGACATAGCTTAAAAAAGGTTGGCAGATCATTCAACACGAAGGTAGGCAAACATACATTGCATCATACTTGTTGCAGTAAAAGTAGAAAAATACTACTTTTTACGAGCCTTCGGACAAACCTGTATTTAGTCGGCGACCTTAATTTTATTACATATTTATTAACTTACTTTAGATATATTGGTAACTTACATTTAACTTCGGTGTAGGTCACTAAAAAAAATCTTCTTGGTTTAATTCTTCCCTTTTGTTGGGAAAAAGGCAAATCAAAGCAAAGCTTTAGCCCATACAGCACAAGTCTTCCGTGTTATCTTTTATTTTTTCTTAATTGTTTCTATAGTAACATGCTAGTAATGTTACTGTAGGCTTTTTTGAGTTACTTAAGAGATGACGAAAAGAGTAGCCAAATCGTCGTATTTCACTTTCTCCGATTGTATAGCACTACAGATGTTCACTGGTTAAAACACCAGCATTTTATACATTAAACTCCGCTGATACACCAGAAAAGATAATAAAATAAGAGCATTTCTACCACCACACCCCGTTCCAGTCAAGTAACTCATAAGACAACAAAATTGAAAAACTTTTTTTTTCTTCCCTTTGGTCAGGAAAGGCAAAGAACACTAGCCCATACAGCACAAATCTTCCGTATAATAATTTTCTTCTTTACTTTCCGTTCCCACCAAGAAAACCTAACAAAACTTATCTTAAATAAAGTTTAAATCGTTTGAATACTTTGAAGAGTAAATATTTTTAACTTATTCGATTATGTGTTGTCGATACAGTTTTAAAAATGGGAGCATCCATACTATTATATGATAACATTTCCTCAAAGACGTTGTAGTTAGCTTATTATAGGTTATGGTTGCCTTAACTTATTATTTAGCCTTTATTTTCTAATTTAAACCTTTGTTTTTCTAATACTTAAAATAAAAATTAAGAGAAATGGGAAACCTAAACGGGTAGAAACGTAGGGTAGAAACGACGTCCCGGGTTTGAATCCCGGTTTGGGGAGATTTTTTTCTGTAGGTTTTTATGTTTTATTTGGTTAGTTTGCATGTATGTTAATAAATGAATTTTAATCTCAATGGAGCGCTAAAATAAGTCATAATATTTTATGATAAAATTTTTTGCTTATTTATTCAATGTTTTAAAGAAAATGCAACATTTCTTTCCATATTTATGCGCAAATGTTTCTGTTATCGGAAAAGAAATTAAAAAAATGCAACATTTTGCACAGGCATGTCAAATCTGTAAAACCCATGGCGTTAATGGCTTTGTTGTAAATCGATTTTCTACGGGGATCAAATCGTGAGACTTTGGTTACAATAAAACATATCGCATGTAACATATTGATCCATCGATCTTTACTTTCTTATGTAAAGACTTATGTAAATAATAGTGGTGAGTAAATAGGTTTTTGGGATTGTAACAATGATTTCTTTAACATCTCTTATGTCCAATTTTTGGACAGAGAAAAACATCATGTAGGATTTACATAATAGAATCTATTGTATAGTGTTATATATAGTATATTTTATACCTACACATAATTA
The DNA here is from genome assembly GCA_949316135.1 of Choreutis nemorana. Classification (NCBI taxonomy): domain Eukaryota; kingdom Metazoa; phylum Arthropoda; class Insecta; order Lepidoptera; family Choreutidae; genus Choreutis; species Choreutis nemorana. The sequence goes on along the minus strand of OX438598.1, from coordinate 10,644,026 downwards.
CAGCTTTCCATGACTTCTTGAAGTAGTTAGCGAGCGCTGTATTTTAAAAGTATATAAGTTATTTATTTTATATGCCAGGAATCGGTCCTCAAACAAACAAAATGTGTTGCTCTGCAAATAAAGGCTTTATTTCATTATAATAACTTATTTACAATTGATACTTTAACTAAACAACAAAAATAAAATAAAACTAAAACAAACCTGCAAATAAAGAAACAACATTTATGTTAATTACTAAACCAATTCCATAATAATAATTCCACAAAACCAAAATTAAATACATACAATTTAAGACGTCAATATTCCTTTTCCATCTGACATCTGTGAAATGGATTACTAAGACTGAAGAAAGAGTATCTACTCTTTCTTAACAAATATTTTTAAGATAAGAAGAAAATACTCTGGAATTCTGAGAATCGCTTTTAAATTTTCATCTCCTAAAACAGAACTTAAGTTTTAGAGGAAGAAAACGTTTTAAGAAATATATCCTCGTCTAATACAGTTCAGTTAGTTCTAACTCCAAAGCGTTAAGTATGAATTATCATTATTTTGTTAACATAACGTTTTTCCACGTGTATCTAACATAAGATAAATTCACGCCGTAATTAATCCCTCGAGAGGGGTAGGCAGAGGTGTTAAACACCGCATTTCGCATGTTTATACTGAGCCCTAGCGTGACAGGTTGCGAATTTGTCGCCACTATCCGGGCACAGTGAGGAACATGGCAGCTACAATGCACGGCAACCCGAGCCCTATAGGGTCGGGTCTGTCAGTTAACTAAGGAACGTAACAAAGTGAGCTACCACGTCCTCGTGTCCACGATTCTCTAAACTAAATTAAAAGAACAGTTTATGATACAATCTTCAACTTAAGATGCTAAAAGATTCCTGCAGGGTTCGTAATGCCCCTGGTATTGCAAACTTCCAAGCTACGGACTGCTTACCATCAGACAGGATGTGTGTTTGCCTACTTTGTGTTATATAAAACTTGGTCTCAATTTTGGAAACGAGTGACAAAAATGTTGTATATTTCGTTATTTATTTGTAAATAATAGTATATCACTAGCAAAGGGTGAAAACTTAATAAGCATTAATTCCACCGACCCATTTCATCCTAATGACACAATACGAAGGCGGAAGTTTCATCCGTTCCATGTGTACCATCCGGACTGAACACTTTGAGAATTCGTTTATAATGCCTACTGCAAAGGAGTGGAATTCTCTGCCTGCCGATGTGTACCCTGATATATAAGTATAGCTTGGGGCTTCTCCTGGGTAGGCATGTTCCATCTTAGGCTCCATCGCCGCTTAACATCAGGCTGGATTGGAGTCAAATGCTTAATACATGAAAACTAAAACCCGAAAATTTATGATACAAGAAAATGTTTTCATCTGAAATTGTTACGTAAACTTTTCAATTTAACCGTGGTCATCCCTCCTTTTAGCATCTGCGTAGTCGGTAAAAAGAGCGGTGGAAGCGTTTAATCCGGATTGTTTTAGCTCATCGCGTCGCCGACGACATATGTCCATGTGCCTACTGGCGGCTGACGTCATTGGAAGCTAATTTCGCAAAACAATAGCGATTTACAACTTCAATATACTATTACCATTATGTCTGTTATTCGCTTCACTTAAATAATTATGTTTACTTTAACCTTGGCTTTCATACGATCATCGTCTCATTTGAGGAACAAGTGATTTGAAACACTTCACATAGATACACAATACAATACACATTTTAGGAAATTTGTAGTTATTTTACACCTGTAATAATTACTAATAACTTGTAATAATACAAATATGATATTAACAATTTGTTATCTTTACTCTCTTTATTAACTTAAAATACATTCTCAGATCACTTAATAAAAGTAAAGTATAGTAAAGTTAAAAATATTACATGTCATAATTTGCTTTATATAAAGGCAGTCATTGTATGAATTAGTTAGAAAACACATGTAATGGAAAACTATTTGATTTTTTTTTAAAAGCGACTACGTTGGTTTCTTACCGGCTTCTTCCCCGTAGATATAGCATTCCGAACCGGTGGTAGAAAAGAAAATGACAATTTGAAAGCACTTATTTTAATTCTATTTAAATAAAATCATTTTTTTTAGTTTGATTTGAAAGGAATCGAAAAGAAGAGAGCAATAATCTTTGCTTAACATGATACCTACTGTTCTACAACCTGTTACAGGAAAGCATTTATCGTAGAAAATACCTTACCATCAACATTTAAATGGCTACAACAATAAACCAACTCAATTAAATTCTCTTTAATCTCATAAAGTAGTTATGAGTCAAATCAATACTCTACGGTTATGACTTCCCGGATCTGATAAAATACGCAATGTCTCCGATCATCATTAAAACATCAGAAAAACACATTCATCCTAGTTAACATCGATTAAACTAGAAATATCTATCCTCGAGGCAATACTCTCGTGAAAACAACTTTTCCTGTATCTCATTAACGTCTTATCATTTACCAATTAAGAGTTGCATTTGAGGCAGAAGCGGGAAATTTATTTCTCACTCAATACCGGACGGAATTGTTTGATTTTTTTTTTGCGAAAACTCGCGGGCGGGTTGCGCGCGCATCTCTTATTTTAACTAGATTAACTGTAGGATTAAATGAGATTAACTTGCGTGTTTCGTGTCTCAGTTTGAGAATAGCCAGTGTTCTTTACGAGATAACAAGTATTGAAGACATTTTGTCATAAATTTTACCTCACTTGTCAGGAAGTTGTTCTTTGGGTGTTTGGTTTGTTTGCATGGTTGTACGGGGACTAACCGGTACGTAAGACCAAATAAATAATGAATCAGACAGTAGTGGAAGATTCTAAATACTGAGTTAACGTAACTTTCATTCACCTTTAGCATAGAAATAAACTTGAAATTAACCTTGACGTAGTGAAATGATAGCAAACCGATAAAATTAAACCGCAGATGAAGATGCTAAAGGTCGCATGTAATAATTATAACTTGATGTTATCTGGACGTTTAGTGCCACCGTCTCTGTTTCTACCAAGTAAACTGCGCGCGCATTACCTTCATAGTCTCGGCACGCGACGCGCGCATCGATACATTCGCGCGCTCCGAATATTTCGCGCCAACCGCGAAATCGAATTCCCGAGGCGCGATTTCCCGCTCTTTTCCAGACCATAAACAATTTTCACAACTTTTTTTTTCTTCAATTAAAAACTTTTCAACGAAGTGAAGTGTTTCAGTGAGTTTTTCGGATTTTCTTTATGGATTGTCGTTATTGTTGAGGTACCTGTTTGTTTATTTTCGATACGAACTTGTATATGAGTTTGCACGTATTTAAACAAGTGGTAGATTAGTCAGGTATGAGTTTATTGACGATGTTACGATTGTTGACACATTTAACGGCATTTCCATAGATAATGTCTTTATTTTACCATGAAAAATGAGTTGTATATTACTGATAAAGCTTTCAAGGTTTGTTTCATGACTTTTTTATGAGTGTGACTAAAAATATCTTTAAAATTATTTACTTTTTAAAACAAATATGCATTATTGTTTCGTTTTTTATTCGGAACGTTTTAATTTTAAAATCATATTAAAATTTTATGACGTTGAGAAGCTTAACCTTCATAAAGTGAATCCTTTTAGTAAAAAAGTCAGTCAATATTTCTTCATATCTCTCATTAATTTTAACTTGAAGTTCGAGCGGTTATGTAAACTTGCGTAAAATTAACTGTAGGTACATGTACATATATGCTATCTTATCACCGTTTGTTTAAAAGGCAGTTTAACTAATACTAAAATCACATGCTTGCTTTTGTTAATATTATCGCCATTGTTTTTCAATTCTTGCTTGGTTTATCTCCAATACTTATTTATTTTTTCTGAGGTAGTAGAAGGAAACTAAATATTTAGACAGATAAGAGCTATTGTTATCAACCTAGAGACAGTTATATATTTCTAAAAGTGTCATGGCAGTTCCAACCAACCCTTGGAAGGATCCTGGTGACCTCCCATCAAAGCACCTACGCAATGTTCTTAGGCTATGTCAATAGGCAGTGAATCACTGGGTATTTATTCTTTACAAACTTTTACCCGCGACATCGAGAATGGTGGAGATAGAACGGTCGAAAATGGTTCTAAAAGGATTTTTTTTACTTGATATTTATCGTTATATTATGAACAATTCACACAATATCTTTATAAATTGTGTTATTCTGATGTATAAGCTATATTATTGTGAAGTTTCATTAAAATCCATTCAGTAGTTTTTGCGTGAAAAAGTAACAAACATTCAATCATCCATAAATCTTTACAAACTTTGGCGTTTATAATACGAGTATTAGTAAGGATTTATTCAAAGGTACACCACCAGTACATGCGTTACTAAAATTGTATTACAAAAAATTTTGTTTGTATTACTTAAAATTACAAATTTTTTAATTGTCTGATGTACGATTACAGGTGACACAACACTTTACAATGATATGATATAAATAACATGCGTAATTAAATGTCACAGGCAACATAATTTAATAAGAATACTTGTCTTCCTTCCATTCATGAACTGCATACCATCAGAGTTCCAGTCACCAAGATATTCTTAAATGTCCAACGTCAGAAATAAATGCTGATCAGCCAGTAAAATAAAACTAACCTATAAAATGGTGACATTTTGTCACCTTCACCTATGGTTCAAGCCATCCCTTGCTATAAGGTGACACAAGTTCACCTGTTCACATTTACCTACATATGGCTTCACCTTATTCTTCGACGGGGTGTGTAACGTCAACCTCTCTAAACATATTTTTGTGTACAGCAATATTAGGTCTATTAGCAACATTTTCTAGGTGCGAGATCGTCTGGGTTGGTACCACCCTCCTTTCTATTTACAACGTGAAGCAGTTCGCTGTGTTTCGGTTCGAAGGGTTGGTTGGCTCTCCAATAATAATTACCGGCACTAGAGGTTTAACATCTTTACGCGTTTACGCGCTATTGTTTCTTGTCAGTTTCGTTAAATTCCAGTACCACTGACATTATTTTTTGCTACGCATATTGACTGACTTACACTAAAAGATGTATGGTAATACCGCAGTTACCAAGGGAGGATACAGTAATTGTGGTTACGGTAAATTATGAGGAGATGTTTGGCCACAGCTGATGTTGAATAAGCAAATTATATACCTGGTAAGGGCATCAGGTAATATCGACTGCACCTGTCTAATTTAATAATTTAAATGTCGGCAAGGTAAGCAGCTGAATATGCTGTATTTACATGTCTCTTAACCTCACTTTGGTGTTTTTTTCCTTGCCGCAATATTTATTTATTGGAAAATATAATGGTTAATTTAATTTCCTTTGCATCTACATATTTGTATGCAGAACCTATCCTAACCTGACGTTTTTAATGTTGATTGTATTTTTAACCACAATATTTATAACAAACTGTAAGGATTCGTTATTTCCTCTGTGTCATCTATCGGTGAATTGGTATACATTGTTTTTGTTGACATTTTTGGACGCTTAAACTATGAATTAGTCAAGTTATAATAACCGAGTCACTGACTTTAATAACCTTCTATATATTGACGTTTATCCTAACTTCACACTTACACCCAATGCTAAATATTTGTGAATAGATATATTGAATAAACATAACCTCCAAATTGTAGGTATGTGTTGCAAGTCTTAATTTAGGTAAATTACTTAAATTATCCTGAGGTTTTTTTATATTCCCTTAGGTTTTATTATAAATTTTAAAAGAAACAAAGTGTCTACTCGTGTCCAGGTTAGTAGAATTATAAAGGAAAAAATATTTCAACGCTTTGCCTTGAAGCTGGTGTTTTTATTTTTTCCCCCTTGAATAAATTTCCTTATACCTCAAAGAAAAGGTATAATTAAAATAACCAGTTGATAATAGTAAGGTTGTTTCCTTAAAATTTAAAATGAAAGAATTATGAGGATTTGTACTGATAATGCTGACTTTGATCTGATAATTTTTTTACTATATATTTCAGAGTAGAAGCTTAACTAGGTCCATATATAAAATAATATTTTCCTAGGCGTAAGCAGGTATCACTAAATCAATATAAACATACTAAAACGTGGAAAATTACTTGTTAAAACAATACAGTTTTTTTTAATTGTTTGTTCTTGCCAAGTTTTTGTTTTCAACCTAAAACGATTTTATACTTAAAATTATTAATTAATGAAAATTTCCATGAGATGACTGTTAAATTTCACATAATAAAACGTTTTTTGCCGTCCCTCCCAAACTTAATTGCCTCAGCCTGAGTTTGTAAAACTACGAAAAAAAAAAAGATGATATTTTTTTGGGTTTTACAACTTAAAAAATGGTTTTAGTCCGGGAGGTAGCGTTGCAAATGAAAAAGTCATAGTAAGCCGGCTGATATTGACATCGATAGTTGATCTTATATGACTAATAAGTAAACCGACCGTCAGCTGCTCAAGTAGCGGTGGGTGCGGGTGTGGGAGGCTGCGGAAGATGTAAAAAATATATATATATTAAGTAATAGTAAGCTGGCTGGAACTTTTTCCATAAATAGTTGACATTATACTGAGCAAAAAAAAAATCGTCAGCTGCATCGTAGAGGGGGGATAATGCGTCAGCTGCCCGCATGAACTTGTAAAAAAAAAAACGTAAAATAAAATTATAATACGCCGAATGAAATTTAAGTACATGATTCTTCAAATAATTTAGAGTACGAAAACAACAATCAGCTGATTGAGTAGCGGTGGAAAGACCGTCAGCTGACCCAGTTAAGATTTAAAATTTTGGAGTATATTGCTGTGAGGCTGTTTTCTTTCAAACACATAATTTGAGATACATTCTGGCCTTGCTTGAACCCATAACACGACCTTCGGGCTACCTAAGCCTCTCCCCCTAAAATTTCAAAGCAACATCTGCCTGTCCGTGTGGATCTTTGTCGTACACAATCAGTTTCGGTTCTCCTCGTCGAACGAACGGACGCATGTCCAAATATGTCGACGATTCAACCGTTTTGTATATTCTGTGGCAAAAAAAAAGAAAAACTGTTGCTTTTTTCTGAAAAAACTTTAGAAAAATGTATTCCAGTGTCCGAAATTCGACAGAAAAACAATCTGGCTTTTAAAAGTGTTAAAGTGCCGTTGGAATTGAACGATTTTCAAAAATATCATCCCAAGTGTTATCGTCAATTCACCGCTTTACCGCCAAAATACAGGATTGAAAATCCTTCGACATCTGGAGCGTCAAGGTAATAGTCATATTTTATTAATTTTTGCATGTTATTTTAATGGAAACGCATTTCGATGTTCACTCTTTAATACTAATATTGAATTTCGCATCGTTGTTTCGCGACGGAAAAAATTTTTCAACTCATTATTTTTTTATTTTTTATATCGCTTCAATTTTTTTATCAGATTTTGCGATTGATTCGTGTAAAAAAATTTGTGCAAATAGCGTAGACAAACTACGTGTGGAATTTTTTGTTTTTTGAACGGGAAAAAAAATTCCGTTACATTTAAACTATATAAACTTCGTAATGACCATTTCATACGAAACAATAACAGATTTTCTTTTAGCTCGAAAAGAGACGTTCAACCTGTCGATGACTTGGCTGCCACCGAAAATATAAACACCGACGTGTCATCCAGTCAACACACTGAGGAAACACGTGGAGCTGGAAGCGAAGAAGCAACGACGCCAGACATACCTGGAACCGAGGACGCTGAGCAACAAGAACTCGAACACGTGTGTCTTTTTTGCAATAAAACTCGCAAAAAATATCAAGGCCGCGAGCAACAACTGCAGGCGTGTGCAAATGATGAGAGCATCTCCAATTTAAAGCGTAACGTGAGCGAAATAGGGGCCGTAGATATATTAAATAAAATTGAGGCACAATATCCAAAATTTGGAGTCGTTTACTATCACAAATTTTGTCGCTCGAATTGTAGAAATGCACTCAAGTCGCAGATCGCCGCACAAAATGAAAGAACGGAATGGCACAGATCCCGGGATATTCATGCCAAAGCTTTCGAACAAGTTTGTCAGTTTGTTTCGGAAAACGTAATTGAGAAGAAGCAATGTTTCTTTTTAAGTTTTTTAAAATCACTTTTTATCGATTCCGCTAAAGGAGAAATAACAGACGTATCTGCGGACATCGAACCGTATAGCTTAGAAAAAAGATTATTAGAAGCATTTCCAAAAAAAATTGCCGTGGTCTCCATGAACTCGAAAAAAGTTCTTAAACCGTACGCCGGAGTTCTCGTAAAAAACGATTTAGAAACCATAGAAAAACAAGACATTCTGGATAGAGCGGTTTTAATTTTGCGATCGGAAATCCGCGACATGCATCACAATCCGCTGCCAGATAAATTAACAACGAAAGATCTGATAAGAGGAGAATGTGACAGTCCAAAATTGTTGCTTGATTTTTATTCAAAATTGATTTGTTCGAGTTTCCGGCGGAAGCGTAATTCGAACGTGACGAGATTGGCTCATTCATTTTCCGAAGATGTAATTTATGCTGTGTCGAACGGGCAAATTAAACCTTCAAAACACGTCAATCTTGGACTGACATTAAAAAGTTTGACAAACAGCAAAAAAATTATTAACATCATAAATAAGTACGGGCATTGCTGTGGCTACACTGTTTTAGAAGAAATAGAAACCGAGGCGACATTTTCTTCTACTCTTCGATCAGAAATTTGTCCTGATGACATAAATCGTTCAAAAAATTTGTGCACGGGATTAGCTTACAATAATTTCGATCGGTTTGTAGATACTCAAACAGGCAAAGATACGTTGCATGATACCGTTGGCATTATATTTCAGGACATGGTTGATTCCGCTCAGTGTGATTCCACAAACGATCCCCCACAAGATTCAGAAAATATCGCTGAGAATACCGCGGATTCAGAAACTGTTGCACAAAATGCTGGGAGTTCTGAAAGTTTTAAAAAGAGACGGCGTACTTTTGATGCTATAACATTTGAGTTGGAACCATACAACAAAAAGCCAAAATTCCATGAAACTTTAGAGCCCGCTGAAAGTCTCTTGCGATTAAATATTCCCCAAAATCTTCGATCATTGAAACATCTTGATCTTGCTTGGGTAGCCTCTCATTTTTTAAAATTGCCAAATACTCCATCATGGGTAGGATACAATAGCATGATTTATCTTGACACCAGTCGCAAACAAAAAATTTCCTATTTAACGACAATAAATTCTTCTCCAACGAATACGGCAGTTGTAATCGAAACCATGAAACAGAGCCAACAAGTAGCTTCAGAATGCAATGAAAATTATATGGAAGTTACGTACGATTTAGCTATCGCCAAAATCGCATTGCAGATTCAAAGTATGGAAAAACCACGATTCGATAACTTATTTATTCATTTTGGGTCATTTCACATTATGATGGCATATTTTAAAGCAGTCGGAAAGTTCATCGATGGTTGCGGAATTACGAATGTAATGTTGAATAGTGAGATTCTTGCGAGTGGCTCCGTAAATAGTTTTATAACTGGTAAACACTTTAACAGGTGCAAACGGTTACACACTCTGTTATCTTTGGCTCTCCAAACTCTTCATTTTGAAAAATTCGCAAATGATCGAAACATGGAAATCACTGATGAAATGAAAAAATACTTGTCAGATTTCATGACAGAAAAATCAGTCAATCCAACGGTTACGCGAGAAGATTTGGTTGATTTTTTTGAAAAATATGAAGAGTATAAAGAACAAACACTCAATGGAGAGTATGGCAAAACTCCGCAATTTTATATGATTTATGTAAATTTGATTGAGCATTATTTCATGCTATGCAGGAGTATCCGAACAGCCAACCTCGATCTTTTTAGATTTGTTTTACCTAAAATTGCAAATCTCTTTTTCACTTTCAATCAACAAAATTATTCACGTTATACCGTGATATATCACGATAAATTGATGAAAGTTCACGAATCTCACCCAGGGTTGCAGTTGCAACTCGCAGGGGGATCGTTTGGAGTTAAAAGAACGGACAAACCATTCTCGAGACAACCTATCGATCTGACGCTAGAGCAAACCATAAATGCAGATGCTGCAAATAAATTGACCGGTATAATGCATACCACAAATTCAATTTCGGCTCGTCAACGGTGGTGCAAAAGCCACAGCATTCGCTCAACAATTATCAGCCATGTCATGGAGCAAACGGGTTTAAAAAAGTCTCAAGACATTACTGCTGACCTTGAGAAGAGTAGAATAAAAAGAAATTCGCTACAGCTCGAAAATGTTGTTGCTAATATCAAACAAAACATCAATCCCTTTTCAAATGATTTAGACAAAACTTTGTTGTACAATATTTCAACAGGTCAAGCAATACAAGCGAACATTGAACAATTTTTGCTCAATGTAGAAAACCTTGGAAAGGAGTTGCGAGAACAATTTATCAAAGAATGTTCTGAAGATGCAGAAAGATTTGAAAAGGCGATAAAAAGGAACAAAATTTTGACCTTCGTGGATGCAGTACCGAAGAAAAAATTGGCCATTTCTGGAAAATTGTTAGAAGTTCGCGTGCAACGCGATTTATTTGCACAGTTGCTTTTAATTTCTCTGGAGCACACCTTAAACATTGATAAAGTTTTGTCGTATCCACTAACACCAGTTCCCTTAGCAATGTGCCATGCAGATGGGATAATTTGTAAAACGGATAAATCAGTTTTACTAAAAATACTGGAAAAAGAAACTGACAGCAACACACCACAAAGATGCGACGTACTTATTTATGATGGTTTTTTTATGCTACATGCATTGAAAGACGTTCCATCTACATTTGGGAATATTTCAAAGAAACTTATACAAATGTTCACGAAAAATAATGCGCGCATTATTATAGTTGCATTCGATCGTTATTTTTCGCCATCGATTAAAGATATCGAGCATTTGTTAAGAGGCAGGGTGAGAGGTCAACAGTACCGTATAAACGGGCCCGATCAAGTACGCCCAGCTAATTTTGCGAACGAATTGAAAAATGTGTATTTCAAAGCAGCCTTAGTGGAATTTCTTTGTGACGACTGGAAAAATAATTATATGGCTAGCTACATAGGCAATAAGACGATTTATATTAACTACGAGTTTTGTTATAAATATGAAGTACAAAATGATGAAGTTGTACGAACCGTCGATCACAATTTATCTTGTCCAGCTCACGAAGAAGCTGATACAAAAATTGTATTTCACGTTTGTACGTTAGATTTCGATGCTCACGTTACGATAAGATGCTCAGACACGGATATTTTCATAATAATGCTCGGCAATATGAATGCAGTTCACAACGATATGAAAATAACGATGCACATTGGTTCCGGAAATTCCCAAAGATTCGTTAATATCACGAAATTGTATGAAATATTGGGAAACGATCTGTGCTCTGCGTTGCCAGGTTTCCATGCCCTCACAGGCTGCGATTTCAATCCTGCATTTTACAGGAAAGGAAAAAAAAAGCCTTTACAATTGTTGCGAAAATCACAGGCATATATGCAAGCGTTGGGCCACATCGCAAATATTCCGAGTTGTGAATTGGACGAGGCGTTCACAACGATTGAAGAATATGTTTGTCGCTTATACGGGTTCAAAGCGATAAACGATGTCGACGCTACCCGAGTCGCTACCTTGACGAAAAATTATCAAATTAATGATAAAAACGATGTGCTCAAGTGGAAAAACCGTATCGACGGGGCGATCTTCCCACCTTGTAAGTCCGAGCTACGCCAGCATTTATTGCGCACTTCGTACATAGCGCACCTTTGGAGCCATGCTCACCTTCAAAAGCCTTCTCAATTATCTCCCACGGACTGGGGATGGGAAGAAAAAGACGAAAAATATATCTTCAAATGGTTCGAAGGAGATCAAGTACCCCTATCAGTCACCCATATAACGGATAGCAACGAAAATATTGGCGGTATGGAATTTTTGTTGGCGACACTTTCTTTGAGCTTTCTACTAGCCTAATTTAAATCATTCGCATGCTCATTTACAGATGATGGTGAAGAGAATGGAGGTCAAGAACTTGATCCAGATGAAGACAACGATCTCCTGCAAGACAGTTCGGCCGATGACTCCTCAGAGAACGATGACGATAGTGATGCCATCGACAACGAATAAGTTTTGCGACCTTCTTATTTTTATATTTCGATTATGTTTATATTATACCCTTTATTTTATTTTGGGTTCATTTCATTTTACACTCTATTTTATTTCATATCGTGCATTTTGGTACAAATAAAACAAGACAAAAATATCTTGAAAGATTCTGTGCATTGCTAAGAAAAATCTTTACCTTTACTGCGTCAGCTGACGGTCTTTCCACCGCTACTCAATCAGCTGATTGTTGTTTTCGTACGCTAAATTATTTGAAGAATCATGTACTTAAATTTCATTCGGCGTATTATAACTTTATTTTACGTTTTTTTTTTACAAGTTCATGCGGGCAGCTGACGCATTATCCCCCCTCTACGATGCAGCTGACGATTTTTTTTTTGCTCAGTATAATGTCAACTATTTATGGAAAAAGTTCCAGCCAGCGTACTATTACTTAATTTTTTTTTTTTTTTTACCACTTCCGTAACCTCCCAATTCCACACCCACCGCGGGTGCGCCAGCTGACGCTTGGTTCAGTTATGAGTAATTCGAGATAAATGGTAAAATAAGGCAAACAATCGGCGTAAAATCACTGCCGAAAATGCAACGCTACCTCCCGGACTATTTACCTTGTACTCTGCACGAACATATACGTACTCAACTATATATATATATATATATATATATATATGTTCAGTAATATCCTCAAACATCTTAACTTTTAGCTCTTATGTATAGAGTCGAAAATTCACTTTAACTTTATCACATGAAAACCGGTTTTTGGTTTGACATCAGTAAGATTACTTTTAAGTGCTGACGCAGAATGTTTAAAGTTAATTTTAAAGTTAAATATTATATAGCCTTATGACTACGGTAATAATGTACTTCTTATACCTAATTATTCTCTTTTTAACACTTTTTAGGGATCTGTATCCAAAGGGGGAAAAATGGGTCGCATTACTAAGACTTCGCCGTCCGTCCGTCTGTCAGCGGGTTGTATCTCAAGAACCATAGCAGCTAGAAACTTGAAATTTTCAGAGAATGTCTATTTCTGTTGCCGCTATAACAATAATTACTAAAAACATAAAGAAAGTAAACATTAAAGGTAATTTTTTTGATACTTTGTGTTTGCTCGTTTCTTTTATAACTTTCGAGAATGTAATGTTAAATCTTACAAAGTGGTACGGAACCCGCTATGTGTGAGTCCGACTCACACTTGACCTGTTTTTTGTTACGTGAAAGCTAAAAAAAGGAATTTTAAAAAATCGATTCAAAATTGATGGAGATATCAGGGAACATCAAAAAATTATTATCATCATCATCATAGCGTATTTGGTGTGTCAACTCCACCGCTTGCACCCTTACAATAAAATATTGTATGGATTTATGTAAAAAATAAAAGCTGTTGATGTGTCAATTTCAATAAATCAAATCATCATTATATAAATTAGAAGCCATTATAATTTCCTTTAATAATTTTGGTAGCAACACATTGACACAATCAGATGTAAAATCTCATCCTTTTTTTAAGTCGGTTAAAGCAATTGTCAGCAAAGCAGAAACAAACACATATGAGTTACTCTTCGGGAAATGGCAAGTGGGGTTTAATTTTTTCTAATCTTACTGTCTTTTCTTCTATCTCAGCAGAATTTAATGTGTAAAATGCTAGTGTTTCAAGCAGTGAATATCTGTAGTACTGTACAAGTGAGGGGAAAGTGAAATAAGATGATTTGGCTGCTCTGTTCGTCATCTCCAAAGTAACCCCTTTCAATAAAATCTACCGTAACAGTACTGGTATGTTACTGTAGACAGTTTCATCATTTCATCTATCATTTTCATATTTTCAATATTCATGTCATCTTTCCTTTCATCCCTCATCCGAACTTGTAATAAATGTCACTTGAAAACTGGCAAAACACTCAAAGCTATTGCCTTGATGACGGCATTGTCATCAAAAAAAAAAAAAAAAATTAAAAATCAATATTAGTACTCTCAAAAGCATCGAATCATAAAAATTACAACATTTTGTAAACCTTCATTCTATTCGCTAGTTTGAATAAGAAAACTTTTGTATTAAGAAAAATTTGAATAATTTAAGTACAATGTCAAACGACGACATTGCTGGCAGCCGTATATTTAAACGTCGTTAAGAGTGAAAAAAATTCAAAGAAGCTGATTTTAATTGTTCAGTTTAAAATAGCAATTGTTTCTGTTATAGCGAGTGTATTGTGTGTGTGTATTGTGTGTGTGAATTTCGGCCTTCATACCATGATTTATGTTTTGCGAATGTGTAAGCAATAGAAAGGAAAATTTTGGAGACAAGTTTTATACTTTCATACTCGTATTATGTTACGTGCCTTGGTTAACCGACCGACCTGAGCCTACAGGTCGAGGGTTCGAGTCTCGGGTTGCCGTTAGTTGTAGCTGCCAGGTTTCGGATAGTGGCGACAAATTCGCAACCTGTCACAGTGAGGGTCAACATAAACATGCGAAGCGGTGTGTAGCAAGCACCTCTGCCAACCCCTCTCGAGGAACTACCAGTTTATATTATGTTATGGAAAGACCATCTGAATAAGTAGTGCCCCGATAGTGCCCTGACAGGGGCGACAGATTCGCAACCTGTAACACTGGGACTCAACATAAACATGCGGTGTTTAACACCTCTGCCAATTACGGCGTGAGTTGATGTAATGTGGTTTTGTATATTATGTTTGTAAACAATATATAATGTACAAATGCATGTAGTTCGATAGTTATGGTAATTACCTAATGTTTGTAGTTACGGTAATTACGGTAATTTCTTTGTTACATGTCCCAAGTAGGTTGACGAACATAATTTGGTAATTTTTTTAAAAAATAACCTCACAGGCAAACAAGCGGATGGTTCCCCTGATGGAAAGTGATACCATCCCCTATAGAGACATGCCCTTGATGTCTGGAACGCCAAGAGCACCGCCAATGCGTTGCCAATGTAGAGGAAAAGATATTATACCTTCCCGTGAATTACACTGGCTCCTTCCAACCGAAACACAGCGAACTGCTTCACGTTGGAAATAGAGAGGAGGGTGGTACCAACCCAGACGATCTCGCACGTAGACCTACCACATCCTACTCATTATATTTAAGGGTATTTTTAAGTTTTTTTTACCTTCCTGCCTAATTTAAGTATTGGTTCATTCCTATCGATCTTTTAACACCTATACAAAAGAAAAACTTTGGGAACAAAAAAGCAGGCAAAACACAGGTCAGACATTAAATGTAAGAAAAAAAAATTAAAACAATGTTTTTTGTAATGTAATAAACAACTGTTATAAATACTCTATTATTTCCGAAAACTATTTCCTTAATCATTTAAAAACTAAGCCGAGGTGTTACTTCATAGACGTCTATTAAAACATAATTAAACATTTTATATATAATGTCTCCATATGTACGTAAGTGTTTGGGAACTATGTGAACATGTCCGTCTGTCAGTCTGATTGTCTCTCCGGGCTTTCTCACGACCGGGTCGTTAGAATCTAGGATTTCACATACTATTATTATTAATAATCATTCTAGATTCAAATGCTGTCGAATAATTTTGATTAATTGAATAAAAATCAAAATTTTTAATAAAGGTTCATTTTTGAAACTGTTTATTAAAAAAAAAAAAACATTCTTAAAAAAAATCTTTTCATAACCAAAAAAAATGCCAACAGAAAAACCCAGAACCACTCTAACACACTTTTTTAGAGTTAATAATTTTACAACGCATTTTATAATTTTTGTAAGAAGACGGATGAAATGCACCAAAAAATAATAAACAATCGTAGAGAAACTCCGTTCTCACCTGCAGACAGGCAGACGGACAAAAAGTCTTGCAACAATTAACCGCATCACAAGATATAACACATCGGTAATTATTCCATGATATCATACCGTTTCACTTGATACACTTTAGAAAACTGCTTCAAGATCGTTCACTTGATGAGATTAACATTTTTACCAAGCCCAAATAGAATGGAACAGTGGTTCAGCGACAGAACAGAACAGAACAGAGTGGGTGGTTATTAAGTTGGAGCAGGGCCAGATTTAGAGGTCCGGAGGCCCCGGGGCAACAAAGCAGCGTAGGCCCCTTGTGTCCAAATTATTTTCCAAATTAAATGAAATTTTTTTTGGAGTGAAAAAGTATTGAACAATGAAAAGAAATAATATCAAAGAAAAAGATTTCAAAATTCCATAAAAAGATTCAAAACAAAACAATACTAATATTGTTTACTAGTTGGAATTTGATTTTTTTTTTCCAAAATCTCTATTGTGGGGGCCCTCCGTTTGTGGAGGGCCCGGGCTTTCGCCCCGGTTGCCCTCCCCTAAATCCGTTCCTGAGTGGAAGTAGCTCTACATTAGCACATAGGGCTGCCAGGAAATCCGGGATTTTCACAGAATTTCGTTTTCCGCTATGTTTGTCTGTCTGTCTGTAGCAACAAATACTAAAAACCTAATGAATTTAAAAATTAAAGGTGCCTCCTGTATAAAAAACGTGATTTTTTCGACAGCTTTCTTCGTGTTTTTCTTGTTTCTTTTAAGAGATTCTATAAAGCATAAAATATTTAATCCTTTAATATGGTACGGAACTCATTATTTGGGAATCCAACTCACACTTTACCGTAAAAAAAAAACTGAAATGAGAAAAAAAAAATCAATTAAGTTTTTTCGATCTTCCATGAATTACATTTAAGATTAATTGAGCTAATAGTAGCAAACAAAACAAAACTTATATTCTGAAGATAAAAAAAAACCCTCAATCCCCTAAATAAGCCCTGTCTAAGAATCGAACTCATAAACGTCATAATGTCAAATGTAGTCCAATTTTAGTCTTGTCTAGGCCTCGCCTTTCATATTTACATTAAACAAGTATTCATAGTCTTAACCTCCTACTTAATAACATTTTTCAAATTAAATATTTAGTAGGGATGGTAAAAAATATGGTAATCATAGTTATAAATGGAATGTACCGCATTTATTTAACGGCATTTGACGTAAGTGTAGCTCAAGCATGAGGCGTAACTGACCATAATGTGTTCCAGTCGCTACCTCATTATGGGATCGAAGTTGGCAACATACCCACATTACTACGTTAGCTACGGCTGTTTCACAAAATCGCATTCTATTGCCATTATTTCAGTTGATTTGAATACGACTTGGATGTTCTAAAAATATTCGCCACCCAAAAGAGAAGATACAAAAATCTAAATTGAGCATGGTGTAAAAATCTTGCGTACATAAAATATCAATTTGCCTTCGTCATTGAAGTTCCTTATTAAATGCATTACGAAACTTTAAACTACCTCATTCCTATCAGACCTTGCTTCCAACATGTCAAACTTGAAAGGACCGTTACGTTCGAAAGTTTATACAAAATTTGTAGTACTAATAGGATAATTTTCAATAGAACTTGTATAAATATTATTGTAGTATAACATTGTCGTGGCCAGGCTGAATTAGTCACGAATCATTCGATTTCAAGGAAGCTTCCTCCCGCGACCGTTCAGGCTGTGGAATGAACTCCCTGGCATAGTTTTCCTAGAGACTACAGCATGGGGTTCTGCAAAAAGGGTGTTAAAAGGTTCTTTCAGGGTCGGCGACGCGTGCGTAATACCACTAGTATTGCAAACGTCCATAGGCTACGGGGACTGCTTACCATCAGGCAGGCCGTATGCTTTGCCACCTTAGTGGAGGAAAAAACGTCAGCTTAAAACAAACTACTTACAAATTAGGACCCTAACTAAAAGAGGTTTGAGTTATTAAAAGGGGTTCCCCATTTAGTTAATCAAGAAGGTCTAACTATTGTAGTTAACTAGCATTTTGCCCGCGACTTCGTCCGCGTAGAAGTCGAAAATGGTTTTAATAGGATTTTTAATCGACCGACATTTATAGTTATATTTCGGACAATTCACACAATACCTTTATAAATTATAGCCTACGTGTTATTCTGATGTATAAACTATATTATTGTAAAGTTTTATTAAAATCCATTCAGTAGTTTTTGCGTGAAAGAGTAACAAACATCCATTCATCCATACATCCTTACAAACTTTCGCGTTTATAATATTAGTAAGGATAGTACCTACTATAAAACATGTATACGACGATGATGTTGACGACCTGGGTGGCGCAGTGGTGTAAACAGCCGACTGCTGCGCCAGAGGTTCTGGGTTCGAATCCCGGGCGCGGCGGAACTTTGTGTTATTTGCAAGTATTCTTACCAACGTAGCTTATACCATATCTTTGCTTAGCACCTGCGACACAAGTTCTTACAATACTTACTGCAGGGCTGAGTCAATGTGTGTTTCTTGATGTGGTTTATTATTAAACTTTCGCGTTTATAATATTAGTAAGGATAGTATGTACATGTTTACGTTGGTAATGTTGTACATGATTGTACATCACATGTACCCTGTAGTAAATATCCGGTACACACATTCGCGGTGTTAGCCAAGCCCTTATGAAAGGAGTTTTACATTAAATGTTTAGACTTTTTTTAAATTTCCTCGTTGTTCGGGAAAAAACAACCTGCCTATGAAAGTCCAGGCAGTTTACAAAACTACGGAACTGTTAATTGTTATTTTAGAGACATAGTATATATGTTTCATCTTGATATTATGGAGAGCGTTTTTTTTTATTCTCTATCGTCTTGGAGCCAGTTTTCCAATGTTAAGGACACCCGTCAACCCCTAAATTGTATGACGAAGATAAATCTATTTGTTTAAACATGATTAGAATTAAATACAGATGTTAAGTTTAAAAAATAAGTATGTACTTCATATCTGCCTTGCGGCGTACCAATGTTTAAACTTATAGTTAATTCATTCAAAAAGAAAAAAACTAAAATTTGCGACGCCTAAAATATATTTCGTAGTTTCCATCAAAAGACTCCTCTAAGGTTCATTAAAGTGAACACCTTATATAGAAAAAGCCGAGCAGGTGACTGATTGCCAGCTGTAGGTACCTATATTTTTATTTATTCAGAAAGGCATCCTTAAATCGTGACTTCAAAGATTAAGACACATTAAATATATATCATCGCGTAAATTAAATTAGAAACTTCGGATCGTTAATCTTGAAATACCATCTTCGTTTTCCACGCTGGCACACTTCCTGTCCGACAACGGAAACCCATCGGGATTGGTCGAGCGTTATGTCAGGAGATGGCCGCCGCAGATGAAAGTGGTCGTGCGGCCAAACTAGGAAACGCAGCATTTGAAAGTACAGTGGTTATTGTCATGTTATTACGCTGGCCGTGTTTGAATTGTGAACAACCTTTGAAGGGTAAGGGTTTCTTTGAAAACAATTTGTTTGAAAAACTGTTTTGGTATCCCCATGGCTCGATTCTCGGTATAAGAAAAGTATAGTTTTGGGGTGTAAGTGTCATTTTAACTCCTTTTGTATGTTACTGCCAAGTACTAGTCTTGTTTTGTTTCTTTGTTTTCTTTTTAAACAGCTAATAGGCAAACGGCTTAACATTATCTAACCAGAGACATTGGGCATTACCGGGCAATATGACGGTAAGGGTCACGACAAAGTAGCTGGAAGCAAATCCGCAAATCCTCAAAGAATTTAAATGTTTATAGGTTACGGGAATTGGTTGCTATCAAGTAGATAATGATTGTATGCGATTCGGCCTAAATCGTTTAAAAAAGGCCAGGTTTTAAATGAAGCTATTAAAAATCATGACAGAAGTAGGTGAAACTCAAATGAATGCTATGTCAAACTTGAAATACCAAGAAAATCCAAGAGTAGTTGAGTTGGTCGAGCTCAGTGAATACCAAACGATTGATTAGGTATTCAACTAATAAACGACCTTTTCGGGTAACTGTGATTTGAACGACATACGAGTACTCGAGTATAAATTGCAAAATAATTTACAATATCACAACGTTTGGTTTCAATGTGCGTGTTTTAAAAATTTCCTGTTTTACTTAGAACGATGGGGTAGGTGGTTTCTTCGCCTTTAATAATTTACGTTACAAAATACTGTACATGTATCGATCAACTTTTTTAATTTAAATTTCTATTGTAATCCAATTTGTTATTGTTTTTTTTTTTTGTTATTCTGTAACTGTTATTTATTTATGATTTATATCACTTTATTCTTTTGTTAATGTAATGTGCATGTACACTGTTTTTTTTTTTTTTTTTAATTTCCGTCACAGTTCATGACAGGACTCCTACATCATACTGTATCGGTGGCCGCCTAAAGTCTAACCTCTCCGACGTAGTTATCTAGGAATCAATTTTCTTACAGGTTAATTAATAATATTAAGTAATTTATTGGGAACATGAGTACAATTAAGTCTTACAGATGGTCTATACATGTTTTTCCAAAAATTGTCTTGACGTGCAAATATTTAACGAAAGTCGAAAATAATGTTAAAAATAACCAAAATCGATACCATTATGTCAATAATTTAAATCTAACCAAAAAGTGAACATTATTTTACGTGTGTGTGTATGTCATAACACGCACATTCTAAATTTCCAAGTTGAATGGAAACAACTTACCGATTGTTGCATTTCATTTTGACGACATAATTTCATAAACACACGTTGATTTGTTTACAATTCATAACCTTTCCATGCTTCTTGTTGGCTTTGGCATGGAATCAAATGTGGATTTTAGATTCCATTAAAAGGCAGTTGAAACTTTATTCAAATATCAAACATCGTTCATCACAATAGCTCCCTTAAAGCTTATTGCGCGACGGAAAGATGCAGACTGGATCTGCCTCTACTTTACCGGCTTACTGTGTAGAAACAGACTCGAGCATATATATTTTTACTTGTGTTTTACAAGCTATTTACAAGCATCATTGACCTTTATTACCATCAACTTAACCAATCAAGCTTTTCCTGTTAAATTGTAGTGTTTAAATCAAAGGTGACACTGAAGTTAGTTCTAGAATTCGGCAACAAGCTCATGATGATACATTTGGTATTTTAAAAGTTACCTATTTGCTTACGATCAGTCACTCACTAGATACGAGTACCTTAGTATTAAATAATAATAATGACGACACTTTTTTCGGATATCTGACATCAACATTATGAACTTGAGTATTTTCAAGTTACAACAAATTTTTTCTAGTGAACAAGTTCTACAAAAGTAAGAGTAAATAACACGGTACATACTCGTATTAATAATTAATTCATAGCTGTAAATAATGCGGTGTAATGCTTAAATTACGGAATTTTAATGGCATGTAAAAAGTGCCGAATAACTGCAGTTAAGTTTGCTAAGACTATGCCTGGCAGTGCCGGATTTAGAGGTCTGGAGGCCTCGGAGCAACCAAGGAGCCCCCTGGCCCCAAATTATTTTCCAATTAAAATTGTATAAAAATAGACAGTATGTTGTGAAACCAAGTATAGATTATTTTATTTTAAAAAACATTTAAATATAATCGGAAACAAGAATTTGGCCATCGGAGGTTTTGATATTTCACTGATTGCCTGAATGGAGTGAACAGATATAGATCGATGATTTCTGTAAATATTTAATAGAATCATGTTTATTCAAGGTAAAAAACGTGAAAAAAATCAAGGGATAAGTTGTTTACTATTGTTTACAAGTCTTATAGTGGGAGGCCCTCACTTGTGGAGGCCCCGGGGCTGTGGGTCGGTTTGCCCTCGCCTAAATCCGGCCCTGATGCCTGGCAAGGAAACGTGGTGACTTTCGTATTATCTCAAGTCACCGTTAATTTTTTTGCTTGGCAAATCAGTGATGGGTTTTAAACGATTGAAATTGTTTGCGTTAATTAGAAATGCGCCCTTTCATTTACATGAGTTATTAGTGCATGAATATACAAATTGATTTTACGAGTAGGTACGTAGGTATCTTTGGTTGTTGACTAGTACCTGACATGTAGTATATTCAATTGCCACAAATTTTTTAACCAAAGCGTGTTTCTGCTAGTCAATAAAGAATATCGTTTAAACACACTAAAATATGAAAGTCACACAATGATAGTCCATATCGGTATAACATTCTGTGGATTACAAACTACTGTTGGAATTAATAGTGAAAGTAAATTGAATGGCCATGCCCTTATGAAAATCATTAACTTTTACGACCTTTAATTGTGAACGAAAATGTTGTTAATTTACATCAATTCACTTGTAGTCGTTTAAATCAGGTGTTTGATGGCAATAGCCATGTTTCATTTGTGGGGAATGCGATGGAAACCGATTTTTTTATCATTTTTTTATTACAAAAGTATCCAGTTTTGTTTAATAAATACTGCAAACTCATGCACCACAAGTTTCTAATTTTGATTTTTGATATAGTCTCTCGTGGAAATTATGCCACCGGGATAGTGTTGTGGCATATCGTAGTGCTAGTGATGTGCATGTAAAATGTGGGAGTATCTCGCAGTCCTGCTGCTGGGCTTCTGGCTTGGTGTTGCCATATTCCTTTATGTCTCCTGCTACTGGCTTGAAGAGATCCTCGGTAAGTTAACAAGAAAGCTAAAAAAAATCCATTTAAAACATGGCAACTATAAGTAAAATGTACTTGAAATTAATTTAATACAATTCAGGCATAATTACCAACTGAAAATATAAATGCTGTGTAATTTAAAAATAATTATTCTTGCAAAGGTCAAATATCTAAGATTTTAAACGAATAAATTTTTATAAAAACGAAGAGCAAATTATACGCTTTATCGTTTGTATTTAACTATATACAAGTAGACATTTCAGAAATCTTTTTTTTTTTAATTTTTCAGTTTAAATCATCCCTTATTTGAACAATTTGTTACGTACATAATTTGTCTAATGATCGTACTTTACGTTTAATCCGAATACATGCTATAACATAAATACTGTACAGATTTTAATGCAAAAAAACCTATGAATGTAAATGTAAGATATTTATTGCGTCTAAGACACACTTAGCATACGTTTATGGATATTTACTCGTATCATAATTATAGCAATAAAAATGCTATTTTATGTTAAGTTGTCATTATTACAATTGGACTGTGTTATGCCAAAAGCTACCAATTCACACCATCCTTGTTTCGAGATATTTAAGTTTTAAGTTTGACATAAGTTATCTATTGTGTTTTATTTCATTATGTCTTAAAAAGTCTCAACATTGTGAAAATGTGGAAGTATTGTTTTAGATTATGACATAAACAATCAATATATTAGGTAAAAAATTGAGAATAGTACATTTAACGCACTTGGTACATTCTGACAAAACAGGATTTTTCATACAAAAGGCAATTAGCAAATAAGTCCAAAAGGTAACAGTAACAATTTTCGATATATATATATTTTTTTTCTTCATATTTTGGGGTTAAAAATACACTACTGCCAATGATAAATCAATTATAAAGAAAATAAAACGCAATATAAAATAAATGACTGTTTATTAAAAAAAAAAAACAAATTCTATTTTTTGGACAATGTGTCATAAAGAACATGAACAGAACAGAAAAAAGAGTGCCAAGCGGCATGTCGTGTATCAGCAAAAAAAAAAAAGTTTATTCATAATGTGGGTTGGTTCTGGACTTCCTTTATGTTTTGATAACTTTGGTTGTAAATGTCAGATTAAAATCAAACTTAGCTACATGAAAATAGAAATGATTTTACGTTGGATGGTGTAAATAACTAAATTTTGGCAAAGTTGTGGATTGGTATGATCTGGCACAACACGGTCCAATTGATATCTTACCTTGCTTTATTATACAACTGCCTCCAAGTCGGTTCAGCCGTTTTGAAGTCCCAGCTTTACAGACAGTAGTTTTTATCAAAACGCCAAATACTTAGGTTTGCGTAAAGGGAGATTTAATAATTACTTAATGTTACAGACATATAAACGTCACATAAAGCTTCACATAGCATTTTTTTCTATTTAATGAATTTGCTTTATTTTATATGTTTAATTTGAATATTGTTTAAATTTATTTTTATTATTGTATATAGCCCTCTTACACTATTTCATTTTTTATTTAATACTCTTAAATTAATTCATTATCACATTTTATTGAGTAGTGTGTAATTTAACTCTTATTAGTATTGTAATTGGGACCTCCCGTGTAATAATAATAACAATAGATAAATAATAATAATTAATAACAAGAGCAATATCAATCCTTACGCTGTACAACTTAAGAACTGTACAAAGTACAAACTGGTTAGTGGTACAAAATGGCCGTGTGCAAATTTACTTAACTATGAAGGATTTATTTACGTGGGTAATGCATAGATTTCTTTCACCAGGGTACCAGCCCCCTTAAACAGAAACTACTTTCCGCAAGCGTAAGCGCCAACTGAAATTAAAATTGAATGAGTTTTTTGACGACCTCGGTTGCGCAGTGGTGTAATCAGCCGACTGCTACGCTAGGTTCTGGGTTCGAATCCCGGCGGGGGCGGGACTTTGTGTTATTTGCAAGGCGCATGTTTCGCTCACCGGTCTTGGATGTTGTATTCTAATTTATTTAGTATATACCATATCGTTGCTTAGCACCTGCGACACAAGTTCTTACGATAATTACTGCAGGGCTGAGTCAATGTGTGTGTCGTGATGCGGTTATTTATTATTTATGAAATGAAATCACTCGAGCGGGAGGAAATGTCATTTTCAATATATTTAACCGACTTCGAAAAGAAGGAGATTCTCAATTCGACTGTATATATTTATTTTCTGACGTTGTATACGCACAGTCGACCACTCGTTTAGAGACTTGTCGCTCAGAGACCGTTTCTTTCTAAAATTGATATGGGTTTTGATAAAGCTATATGCACTGAATCTGTGGTCGCCAATCAAGGACAATGTGACTGGTCGACAGAATGTTTATTTTTTTAATACGATACGGGGCAAACGAGCTGACAGATCACCTGATGGAAAGTGAATACTGCCGCCCATGGACATTTGCAACACCAGAAGAGCTACAAAATGCGTTGCCGGCCTTTCAAATAAGAGTATGCTCTTTTCTTGAAGGTTGTATCTGTCCGGAAATACCGCATGCGGCAACTCATTCCACAATATAGTGGTGAGGGGCAGAAAGTTCCTGTTAAAACGCACAGTAGTGCTCTGCCAACTGTCAAGGTGGTGGGGGTGGTAAAGTATAGCTCTATAAACGCTAAGAGAAAAAGTTTTTTTAAAGGAGTAGTTTTATACAAGTGATACGTCGATCACAATTTCTATACAAATTGTTATACAGACTGAATAAATTTAATAAAATACAAAGTTGCAAATAACTTTGATCTGACTCACCTGCCCTTTGATTTTTCTTGCATAATTATTAATAATTGCTAATGAGCAATATAGTAATTATCCTTTATTGCAATGCAACTAACGATCTCTGACCTAAACTAGTTGTACTTGCGTTTAATAATTTCGTAATTGTAATTATATCTGGGATTTCTTGCCAGTATTACCTAAATTACCTAGATTTACCTAAACCTTACGAACCGGTGGTGGTCGCGTATTTTCTTAAATTTCATTTGACGATTCAAAATCCTTTTTAAAAGTCTACTGAATAAAGTTTTTTTGTTTACTGATACCAAACGCCGGATATGATACCTAAATTTGGTAATAGTAATTATTATTTGTCTTAATTAATTTAATTAATTGCAAGTTTAACACTCGATTTTTTATGATTTAAAATAAATCCAGCTACTAGATTTAACATTAATCTATGTACACATCTTGAAATGATGCTAAAAATCAATTATGGGTAACTAAATGGGAAGGGCAGAAGGGGTATCTGCACCCACCCCTTAGAGATTAAACAATGGTAGAGTCATGTGTATGTGTAGCTCTATCCTCTGGATATTATATTAATAATGTACAAATCCATAATAATAATAATTAATATGTATGGTGTGATTACCATACATATTACAAACACCCAAAAAGACTTAAATTATAAATATTTCCCATACTCCAAATGTCAATTGCCCCCCTAAGGTTTTCAACGACCCGACGGCGGCTTTATAACTGCCCCCCCCAGGCCAAAAGCTGGTGACGGCCTTGGGTACCTATCATGGATGTCCATAGCACTTAGGTATAACAGCGTGAAGATTTCCAATCCTGCCTTTTTTTGTTCAATTTATACCTTTTATCCAAAAAAATAAGCCAAACCTACATTATAGTGTACCTCGGTGACGCAGTGGTGTAAACAGCCGACTGCTACGCTAGAGGTTCCGGGTTCGAATCCCGGTGGGGGCGGGACTTTGTGTTATTTGCAAGACGCATTGTTTCGCTTACCGGTCTTGGATGTTGCATTCTTATTTATTAGTCCGGGAGGTAGCGTTGCAAATGAAAAAGTCATAGTAAGCCGGCTGATATTGACATCGATAGTTGATCTTATATGACTAATAAGTAAACCGACCGTCAGCTGCTCAAGTAGCGGTGGGTGCGGGTGTGGGAGGCTGCGGAAGATGTAAAAAATATATATATATTAAGTAATAGTAAGCTGGCTGGAACTTTTTCCATAAATAGTTGACATTATACTGAGCAAAAAAAAAATCGTCAGCTGCATCGTAGAGGGGGGATAATGCGTCAGCTGCCCGCATGAACTTGTAAAAAAAAAAACGTAAAATAAAATTATAATACGCCGAATGAAATTTAAGTACATGATTCTTCAAATAATTTAGAGTACGAAAACAACAATCAGCTGATTGAGTAGCGGTGGAAAGACCGTCAGCTGACCCAGTTAAGATTTAAAATTTTGGAGTATATTGCTGTGAGGCTGTTTTCTTTCAAACACATAATTTGAGATACATTCTGGCCTTGCTTGAACCCATAACACGACCTTCGGGCTACCTAAGCCTCTCCCCCTAAAATTTCAAAGCAACATCTGCCTGTCCGTGTGGATCTTTGTCGTACACAATCAGTTTCGGTTCTCCTCGTCGAACGAACGGACGCATGTCCAAATATGTCGACGATTCAACCGTTTTGTATATTCTGTGGCAAAAAAAAAGAAAAACTGTTGCTTTTTTCTGAAAAAACTTTAGAAAAATGTATTCCAGTGTCCGAAATTCGACAGAAAAACAATCTGGCTTTTAAAAGTGTTAAAGTGCCGTTGGAATTGAACGATTTTCAAAAATATCATCCCAAGTGTTATCGTCAATTCACCGCTTTACCGCCAAAATACAGGATTGAAAATCCTTCGACATCTGGAGCGTCAAGGTAATAGTCATATTTTATTAATTTTTGCATGTTATTTTAATGGAAACGCATTTCGATGTTCACTCTTTAATACTAATATTGAATTTCGCATCGTTGTTTCGCGACGGAAAAAATTTTTCAACTCATTATTTTTTTATTTTTTATATCGCTTCAATTTTTTTATCAGATTTTGCGATTGATTCGTGTAAAAAAATTTGTGCAAATAGCGTAGACAAACTACGTGTGGAATTTTTTGTTTTTTGAACGGGAAAAAAAATTCCGTTACATTTAAACTATATAAACTTCGTAATGACCATTTCATACGAAACAATAACAGATTTTCTTTTAGCTCGAAAAGAGACGTTCAACCTGTCGATGACTTGGCTGCCACCGAAAATATAAACACCGACGTGTCATCCAGTCAACACACTGAGGAAACACGTGGAGCTGGAAGCGAAGAAGCAACGACGCCAGACATACCTGGAACCGAGGACGCTGAGCAACAAGAACTCGAACACGTGTGTCTTTTTTGCAATAAAACTCGCAAAAAATATCAAGGCCGCGAGCAACAACTGCAGGCGTGTGCAAATGATGAGAGCATCTCCAATTTAAAGCGTAACGTGAGCGAAATAGGGGCCGTAGATATATTAAATAAAATTGAGGCACAATATCCAAAATTTGGAGTCGTTTACTATCACAAATTTTGTCGCTCGAATTGTAGAAATGCACTCAAGTCGCAGATCGCCGCACAAAATGAAAGAACGGAATGGCACAGATCCCGGGATATTCATGCCAAAGCTTTCGAACAAGTTTGTCAGTTTGTTTCGGAAAACGTAATTGAGAAGAAGCAATGTTTCTTTTTAAGTTTTTTAAAATCACTTTTTATCGATTCCGCTAAAGGAGAAATAACAGACGTATCTGCGGACATCGAACCGTATAGCTTAGAAAAAAGATTATTAGAAGCATTTCCAAAAAAAATTGCCGTGGTCTCCATGAACTCGAAAAAAGTTCTTAAACCGTACGCCGGAGTTCTCGTAAAAAACGATTTAGAAACCATAGAAAAACAAGACATTCTGGATAGAGCGGTTTTAATTTTGCGATCGGAAATCCGCGACATGCATCACAATCCGCTGCCAGATAAATTAACAACGAAAGATCTGATAAGAGGAGAATGTGACAGTCCAAAATTGTTGCTTGATTTTTATTCAAAATTGATTTGTTCGAGTTTCCGGCGGAAGCGTAATTCGAACGTGACGAGATTGGCTCATTCATTTTCCGAAGATGTAATTTATGCTGTGTCGAACGGGCAAATTAAACCTTCAAAACACATCAATCTTGGACTGACATTAAAAAGTTTGACAAACAGCAAAAAAATTATTAACATCATAAATAAGTACGGGCATTGCTGTGGCTACACTGTTTTAGAAGAAATAGAAACCGAGGCGACATTTTCTTCTACTCTTCGATCAGAAATTTGTCCTGATGACATAAATCGTTCAAAAAATTTGTGCACGGGATTAGCTTACAATAATTTCGATCGGTTTGTAGATACTCAAACAGGCAAAGATACGTTGCATGATACCGTTGGCATTATATTTCAGGACATGGTTGATTCCGCTCAGTGTGATTCCACAAACGATCCCCCACAAGATTCAGAAAATATCGCTGAGAATACCGCGGATTCAGAAACTGTTGCACAAAATGCTGGGAGTTCTGAAAGTTTTAAAAAGAGACGGCGTACTTTTGATGCTATAACATTTGAGTTGGAACCATACAACAAAAAGCCAAAATTCCATGAAACTTTAGAGCCCGCTGAAAGTCTCTTGCGATTAAATATTCCCCAAAATCTTCGATCATTGAAACATCTTGATCTTGCTTGGGTAGCCTCTCATTTTTTAAAATTGCCAAATACTCCATCATGGGTAGGATACAATAGCATGATTTATCTTGACACCAGTCGCAAACAAAAAATTTCCTATTTAACGACAATAAATTCTTCTCCAACGAATACGGCAGTTGTAATCGAAACCATGAAACAGAGCCAACAAGTAGCTTCAGAATGCAATGAAAATTATATGGAAGTTACGTACGATTTAGCTATCGCCAAAATCGCATTGCAGATTCAAAGTATGGAAAAACCACGATTCGATAACTTATTTATTCATTTTGGGTCATTTCACATTATGATGGCATATTTTAAAGCAGTCGGAAAGTTCATCGATGGTTGCGGAATTACGAATGTAATGTTGAATAGTGAGATTCTTGCGAGTGGCTCCGTAAATAGTTTTATAACTGGTAAACACTTTAACAGGTGCAAACGGTTACACACTCTGTTATCTTTGGCTCTCCAAACTCTTCATTTTGAAAAATTCGCAAATGATCGAAACATGGAAATCACTGATGAAATGAAAAAATACTTGTCAGATTTCATGACAGAAAAATCAGTCAATCCAACGGTTACGCGAGAAGATTTGGTTGATTTTTTTGAAAAATATGAAGAGTATAAAGAACAAACACTCAATGGAGAGTATGGCAAAACTCCGCAATTTTATATGATTTATGTAAATTTGATTGAGCATTATTTCATGCTATGCAGGAGTATCCGAACAGCCAACCTCGATCTTTTTAGATTTGTTTTACCTAAAATTGCAAATCTCTTTTTCACTTTCAATCAACAAAATTATTCACGTTATACCGTGATATATCACGATAAATTGATGAAAGTTCACGAATCTCACCCAGGGTTGCAGTTGCAACTCGCAGGGGGATCGTTTGGAGTTAAAAGAACGGACAAACCATTCTCGAGACAACCTATCGATCTGACGCTAGAGCAAACCATAAATGCAGATGCTGCAAATAAATTGACCGGTATAATGCATACCACAAATTCAATTTCGGCTCGTCAACGGTGGTGCAAAAGCCACAGCATTCGCTCAACAATTATCAGCCATGTCATGGAGCAAACGGGTTTAAAAAAGTCTCAAGACATTACTGCTGACCTTGAGAAGAGTAGAATAAAAAGAAATTCGCTACAGCTCGAAAATGTTGTTGCTAATATCAAACAAAACATCAATCCCTTTTCAAATGATTTAGACAAAACTTTGTTGTACAATATTTCAACAGGTCAAGCAATACAAGCGAACATTGAACAATTTTTGCTCAATGTAGAAAACCTTGGAAAGGAGTTGCGAGAACAATTTATCAAAGAATGTTCTGAAGATGCAGAAAGATTTGAAAAGGCGATAAAAAGGAACAAAATTTTGACCTTCGTGGATGCAGTACCGAAGAAAAAATTGGCCATTTCTGGAAAATTGTTAGAAGTTCGCGTGCAACGCGATTTATTTGCACAGTTGCTTTTAATTTCTCTGGAGCACACCTTAAACATTGATAAAGTTTTGTCGTATCCACTAACACCAGTTCCCTTAGCAATGTGCCATGCAGATGGGATAATTTGTAAAACGGATAAATCAGTTTTACTAAAAATACTGGAAAAAGAAACTGACAGCAACACACCACAAAGATGCGACGTACTTATTTATGATGGTTTTTTTATGCTACATGCATTGAAAGACGTTCCATCTACATTTGGGAATATTTCAAAGAAACTTATACAAATGTTCACGAAAAATAATGCGCGCATTATTATAGTTGCATTCGATCGTTATTTTTCGCCATCGATTAAAGATATCGAGCATTTGTTAAGAGGCAGGGTGAGAGGTCAACAGTACCGTATAAACGGGCCCGATCAAGTACGCCCAGCTAATTTTGCGAACGAATTGAAAAATGTGTATTTCAAAGCAGCCTTAGTGGAATTTCTTTGTGACGACTGGAAAAATAATTATATGGCTAGCTACATAGGCAATAAGACGATTTATATTAACTACGAGTTTTGTTATAAATATGAAGTACAAAATGATGAAGTTGTACGAACCGTCGATCACAATTTATCTTGTCCAGCTCACGAAGAAGCTGATACAAAAATTGTATTTCACGTTTGTACGTTAGATTTCGATGCTCACGTTACGATAAGATGCTCAGACACGGATATTTTCATAATAATGCTCGGCAATATGAATGCAGTTCACAACGATATGAAAATAACGATGCACATTGGTTCCGGAAATTCCCAAAGATTCGTTAATATCACGAAATTGTATGAAATATTGGGAAACGATCTGTGCTCTGCGTTGCCAGGTTTCCATGCCCTCACAGGCTGCGATTTCAATCCTGCATTTTACAGGAAAGGAAAAAAAAAGCCTTTACAATTGTTGCGAAAATCACAGGCATATATGCAAGCGTTGGGCCACATCGCAAATATTCCGAGTTGTGAATTGGACGAGGCGTTCACAACGATTGAAGAATATGTTTGTCGCTTATACGGGTTCAAAGCGATAAACGATGTCGACGCTACCCGAGTCGCTACCTTGACGAAAAATTATCAAATTAATGATAAAAACGATGTGCTCAAGTGGAAAAACCGTATCGACGGGGCGATCTTCCCACCTTGTAAGTCCGAGCTACGCCAGCATTTATTGCGCACTTCGTACATAGCGCACCTTTGGAGCCATGCTCACCTTCAAAAGCCTTCTCAATTATCTCCCACGGACTGGGGATGGGAAGAAAAAGACGAAAAATATATCTTCAAATGGTTCGAAGGAGATCAAGTACCCCTATCAGTCACCCATATAACGGATAGCAACGAAAATATTGGCGGTATGGAATTTTTGTTGGCGACACTTTCTTTGAGCTTTCTACTAGCCTAATTTAAATCATTCGCATGCTCATTTACAGATGATGGTGAAGAGAATGGAGGTCAAGAACTTGATCCAGATGAAGACAACGATCTCCTGCAAGACAGTTCGGCCGATGACTCCTCAGAGAACGATGACGATAGTGATGCCATCGACAACGAATAAGTTTTGCGACCTTCTTATTTTTATATTTCGATTATGTTTATATTATACCCTTTATTTTATTTTGGGTTCATTTCATTTTACACTCTATTTTATTTCATATCGTGCATTTTGGTACAAATAAAACAAGACAAAAATATCTTGAAAGATTCTGTGCATTGCTAAGAAAAATCTTTACCTTTACTGCGTCAGCTGACGGTCTTTCCACCGCTACTCAATCAGCTGATTGTTGTTTTCGTACGCTAAATTATTTGAAGAATCATGTACTTAAATTTCATTCGGCGTATTATAACTTTATTTTACGTTTTTTTTTTACAAGTTCATGCGGGCAGCTGACGCATTATCCCCCCTCTACGATGCAGCTGACGATTTTTTTTTTGCTCAGTATAATGTCAACTATTTATGGAAAAAGTTCCAGCCAGCGTACTATTACTTAATTTTTTTTTTTTTTTTACCACTTCCGTAACCTCCCAATTCCACACCCACCGCGGGTGCGCCAGCTGACGCTTGGTTCAGTTATGAGTAATTCGAGATAAATGGTAAAATAAGGCAAACAATCGGCGTAAAATCACTGCCGAAAATGCAACGCTACCTCCCGGACTATATTTAGTATATACCATATCGTTGCTTAGCACCTGCGATACAAGTTCCTACGATACTTAGTGCAGGGCTGAGCCAATGTGTGTGTCGTGATGTGGTTATTTATTTATTTATTTATTTAGTGTGACACAGCCACAAAGTGTCCAAATCAGTTTTGACAGAAAAACAAACAAATATTTCCGTTACAATTTCATAAGTATATACCTATCAAATGACATTTAACTATACTTCATAATGTTGACAAATAAAGGTGTGAACCATTGCATGGGAGATGTCAAAATTGACAGCTGTTTCACAATACATGACTTGTGTTACAACGATCATTACATAAAATGAACGTTTGTTTGCCTTTCTTATTATTTCCTTTCTCTTATATACTATATCTACGCACCATCTACTTAAATAAATTAGGCCTTCTAAATACAATAAATGTTTGGATCCACATACTTCATAGTAGGTAAGTTATTTTCGACCTAAAATTTCCCTTAAAATCATTTTATAATTTACTTTTGACACAGTGTCTTTTTTTCTATGTAACTGTGATCTAGTATACAAAAAAAATATTTGCGGTACCCATAGGTATGGAACTTTAATAATAAACTAAATAATAATTGCCCGGCAACTGTACTTGAGCGATAAGTGGAGCAACCTCAATCAATTCCGTCAAAATTTGACATAAATTGCTTGATGTTGCAGAATCGTGACGTCTAATTGCTCGAAATTTGGCAATTTTTAGTTGCCCGTGTAAATGCACCATAAGTGAAAAAC
The DNA here is from genome assembly GCA_949316135.1 of Choreutis nemorana. NCBI lineage: Eukaryota > Metazoa > Arthropoda > Insecta > Lepidoptera > Choreutidae > Choreutis > Choreutis nemorana. Next base: position 10,610,474 of record OX438598.1, on the reverse strand, counting down.
AAGTGACATTTTCAATACTGTCACCCTCATGGATTTTTGTCACTGTCACATCGCTCGTCACCAGTTTAACGACTAGCCTTAAGATGAGGCGATTTCACTTTCTCTCATGTAAACTGTATGGTGGAATTGACATACGAGATGGCTTGACAGCTTCACAAACCAATCATATACATTATGCTGGCATTATTGCTTAGGTTTAAATAGGTATTTGTTAATGGTAATGATTTTTTAATTTAAAGTCATTTAAATCTAAAAAATAAACAAATTGAAAACTACTTTCCCAGGAAACACTTAGTTTTTTTTTTTACTTCACTGAGAGTATTTTTTAAATTTTAAATGTCTGTGTTAAACAGCTAACCAAATATTTATTTAATGATACATTTTACTAACACTAACATACAAGTGAATTTTTAAATAATCGTTTAATGTTTTAATTTTTACTTGCTTACTCACTATGAACACCAAACAAATCTTCCAGCCAAACAAAAACATTTTACAGACACGTCTCTATTAATAATCACTCTTATTCACCTTCTCTTGTCATTTTATCAAAGGTCCAACAAATACCTACATAAGTTTTTTTCTCAAACTTTTACTCAATGAACCCTCATTCCGCCAGATCTCCTACCAGCTCGCGGCGCAGCGGTCAGCGGGCCCAGCGAGCAGCATGGCGGTGCGAGCGGTGCTCACGCGCATCTGAAGAGGCTGGTGGCAAGAGTGGTAGAAGAAGCCACCGCCCTGCCAGCCCTCGCGCGGTACGCAGCAGAACCAACCAGGGAAACCTCCGTCGAGTCCACCACATACGAAGACCTGCTAGCCACTGCCATTCTCAATAAGGTAGGAAAGCCAATAGTATAAGATCGTTCGCTTTCAAGAAGTTTACTCCTGAGGACGCTCAGCTGTGGAATGAACTCCTTGGCATGGTGTTCCCTAGTGACTGCAACCCCATCTTTTCAAAAACGGCGTCAAAAGGTTTCGGGGTCGGCAACGCGTGAGTAATGCCCCTGTTCTAATAGAAAATGCTGTTTAATAGAAAATTAGTACTGAATTACAGAAAGCCATGTTTTATAAGGCCCATAGGAGCTAATAACCTTTATCAGTTTTGGTCTCTTAAATAGTCCACCTTGACCTTCCTCCTTCAGTTGGAAAACTTTTTAGGGAAATAGGGAATATGCATGATATTTAATATGATGATTCAATCAATTTATCGTAATGTATGTGGAAATAGCATATTTACTGTAAAAACAGAAATAGAATTGAACGATAGACCAGGGAGATATAACAATTTTAAGTAAATATACCTATCTCGCTCATCTGAACCTTTTCTATGGAAGTTGTATGGCGGTCGTGTACTTTGACGTCATTGTACATATCGGATCTCTCTGTCTAACCAACGACTTTGAAGCTTTATAACGTAGTTAATAATTCAGATTTTTGAGAAAATCAAACGGATATGTTTTTTGTGGTATCGAATTATAATAAATAAATAAAAAGTCATGCATATTCCCTATGCGCTATATTGTGGGTACGTTAAATGTCTTATAATCGTCACTTTATTCATATAAAGGGTAGATGTATGATGACCATACTCATAATTATCATGACCCTATATAACAACGTAAGAAAATTGAAAAAATCGAGCGGAATAATGAAGTAATCATTCCTTTTTTTTTTGTCAGAACCCATGGTACAATATTTAGGTGTTAGTTTTAAATGTATTCATACAGGCATACAAATTATTAGGTATTGTTAGACATACAATAGATTAAAAATGAACTATCATTATGGAATGTCAGACCTATTACAATTAACGATTATACAGCAGTCAAACTAACTAAAATAATATGACAACTAATTAGAAACAAATTGAAACAACACATAATAATCAATAAGAAAGAAAATAAAATAATAATATATCAAAAATTATCCTCATGTCCCTTTCAAATATGGATGTCTAAATAATAATTTACCAGCAACTAAACTACTTAACCAAAATTGCAAATTCATCTCAATGAAAAGTTTTGCAAAAAAGCCGGATGGGAACATTTTATTATTGTTACCTATTTTATATTATTTCGAAAATTACAATGTTACGACACATTAGCGCCATCTGCAACAAAATTATTATCTGCACGAGACTGTTTACTTACCGGTGCCCTTGACATAATGTTTTATCTAGCATCTTGTAATTATCACAACAAAATTGCTCCCGCAATGTTATTTAAGAAGTACTTAAGTTCTGGTAGTGGTAATCATCAGATAACGACGTGATGGCTAAGTTCTGTAGTGACCTAGGCATCGAAGCTAGGAATCCTGGGTTAAAATCCTTCTTGGATACATATTTGTGTGATAAATCTGAATTACTGCGTTTGTAGTTCAGTAGTTTTATCAAAAAAATGTAGATAATTTAAGGGGATTAGCCTTCATGTATCGTTTACGCTAGAACTCCAGAAAAAATTTAGATTAAGAGCCATTTTTTTTTGTCTTCCGTGATGTTTTATATTAATTTCTAATGTTAATAATTCTTTATAAGGTAAAAATTAATAATTCTTTATCTTGACATTTAAAACATGGCCTCCTTTTATGTAAATAACTTGTACCAGGAGACCATGTCCTTCCAGAAATAAAACATACGTAAATTCATTAAAAAAACAGACAGTTAAATGTGCGTATGGGTTGTAAAATAAAACTAAAACATTAGTTCAGGTGTTTTTATTTTTGTGAATCGCACCAACCCTGCTGTGGCTATCCTCTGAAAGAGTCTGAAAAGGTTTCTCTCACAACTGCTTAAAGATAGTAAAGTTAATTAATAATAGGTTTCAAATAAATCAATTTTCCTGGTCGAGCTACCCTTGTTAATGTTTACTGAATGCGACCTTACACGATGAATCCTTACGTGTGTAGCCGCTATGCACTCCTAATTAAGGGTTGCCACCGTTAAATTTGCAAATAAAAAATATATTGAAAAAAAGATGTTAGAGTAGACAGTCTAATTATAAAGCATTATTTTATCCTCAAGATGATAAAGGCAAGGGAACCCAAAGTTTTAAACTAATGGATTTTATTTATCCTAACTTATTCCAAAGATGACGAGGTAAATTGTTGAATTTATAAAATCGTAAATCTTTTTATTTATTAGCTGTCGATCCCAAAGATCCTGTTTGCATATCTTTTATGTAAAGTTTTGCATATCTTTTATGTCAAATCTCTATCAGTGATGATGATAAATAATGTATTTTCATAACAGAATCGCCGTCAAAATAAAAATGACCTTTGTAAAGTATCTTTCATCTCATTCCCTCTAGCTGTGGATTGAATTTGTTAGAAAGAGAGAGCTTGAGAACTAGATTTAAAACACTAAGGAACGTGGCCTCAGATATTACAGATATCTGCTTATCGCGATACCTCATAAACTAGATAATTTATAAAAGGTACAATCTATAGATTACTTGGTCTACCTATCACGCATACAAAGATGTAGCTTCAAATGACATAAGATTCGTTTGGTTTGACTCGAAATGTATGGGCAGGCATCTATGTGTGCCCGCGTGATCTACATGGAGAGAACCGTCTGAAAATATTACCTATCTTATTATTACCTTTGCGAAGCAGACAGTTGGACAGACGAAATAGAAGTGGTGGACGAAAAATGGTAAGTTTGTAAAAATTCTGGTGCTTTCTTTGTAGATAAGCGGTAATTAGTCGATAATACATTCAGGTGTCGGCTACAGTGCGTGTGAGTGCGTTAGTTAGATGAAATGTTAACTTTAGCTGTATTTTTGTTCGTGGTATCGCTGTACTGTGTTATGGCGATTTGTTTGGTGAGTTAAGTGCTGGGAATGATATCAGCCGGATCTTTAAGTTGATTTTACTTGTGACGTATGCAAATTGTTTACAATTTTGTCTTGGATCTAAAGATCCATTTAAATAGTTTGGTAGGTAGTGTCTATTTAATTACATAGGCTTTTAAAAATTGCGCATATTTAGACGTTTTAGTTTTTTTTTTAGTTTCACGCCTTATTATCTTTTGAACTATTGTAAGTGTATAGTCATTCATTTAATTCGTATAATCTAGTTAGCAGTATTTAAATACAGTTAACTACCGCTGACTTAGTTTCAATAAGAAAATAGGTACATATTTTACCTAACTTGCCGTCAAATTTTATTGAAATCGATTCAGGGGTTCTGTTTAAAACAAAACAAGCAAAGCCAGTTATAACATCATGTCACACGTTAAATTAGTTATCAAAAACTATGTAATGGAATGTGAATTATTTATTGAGAAACGTTTTTTTTGTTTGTATGTTTCATAAACGCACCACTGGTAATTAACAAACCAAGAAACGTGGAGTTTGTCGTAATTTTCAGCTCATTTCTGAGAAATATTGTCAAACGTGACATAGATTACACTTAGTTTGACATTTTAAAACAAATATTCGATTGTAAAAGATGAAATGTTTTTAATGCACGATGTGTTTTTTTTTTCAAAAATAAAATACTTAAGTAGGCACTCATTTTTAGAGATAAAGATTAGCTTTTTTTAAATAATTAAATGATGATCGGTCTAACTAAAACGCAAAGTTTACATAGCAAAAATGTCACTGTTTACTCAATCTGTACGTTTATGATTTTTTTGTTATTAAATAAGACGTACTCACTGTTCTGTCCTCGGATGATTATGGAGTACCAAAATGGTTTTAATTAGTGACAAGATAGTTTATTAAGAAGCTTTTTAAAATTAACCAAAATTTTATTTGAAAATTTTTTGTTTAAACTTCTGAGTGCCAGCCCTGCCTACTTTATTTTCCGCAAACACTAGCATCCCTTCAGTCCCATACAGATCGCGCCCGCGCCAACCCGCAAACAAATGTCCGTGACAAAAGTGTTACTAAGCAAGACCCTTTTCACAACTTACTACGGTCTAATTTCCCCCGCCCCGGTCACCTTGAACGATGTACAGTTCCTGCGACGACATTGTCAGCTACTTTCCAAATGGAGATGGAGTGGTAATTTTACTATTTAACCATTTTATTAAGATTATCAATTAGCGAGAAAAGTTCGAGCGAGATTTCTCAAAAAGTAAGTCCCTTGTGTTTCCTTATTGTTATATTTAAGAAATGGTAAAATTAGAGCCGCTATAAGAATGTGTACCTCCTTAAAAGACAGAGATAAAAAACTTCTATAGTCCGTTCCACGAAATGAACTTCCAAAAAAATCATCCATATTATGTGCCCTTTAGTGGCTTGATCTTTTAACCTTCCCTAATACTGACTTCGCTTATTGTTTTGCTCATCTCTGGCCTTGCATTTTACCAAACTAGCGAGTAATTTTTTTCCTTGTGTTAAACTTTTCTTAAAAACTCTTAAGACAGTTATTTTCTTCATGTTACCAGCTTAAGCCTTTTATTTGCATGCAAGCATAGCTCGGCATGTTTTCCAACACTTTCATTGTCTTTGACAGACACTAATGGTGGCATGTCATTCCTGTCACTGACAAAAACCTAAAACGAAACGTCAGACAAGTTAAGAAGTGATTCATTAGATTTTCCAGCAGACATGAGAAGCGGTAGTTCATTAACTCTTTAGATGATGCATGAAAATTATACCATACAAAAACCTATTACGAAGTTTTAGCAAAAAGTGTTCGTGCTAGATGAGTGATTTAGTACCTACCACGAGGTACCTGCATATATTGTAATCATACCTACTGAATCTAAACTGTGCATCTGTCTGCTTTTCATAAAATAGCATAAATCTTACAAAATATTGTTTTATTTTTAATATAAATAATTTATTATTACACTTTCCATTGATTTATTATTTCAAATATGTAATCGTATTTTGCATTGTTTATGCTAGATAGACTGTTAGATCTATTGAATATAAATATATATTTACTGAGCCATCCCATCCCACTCGTAGCTTCCTTTTGCTTTTGTCTATTTCTTTTAGTTTGACAGATTCACATATTTATGTATTAAGATTGTTACATATGCACATAGGATTTTATCAAAAGAAAACTGAAAAGTTTTGAAAAATCAACTAGTTCATGTATTTTGATGAAAAGTTGTTTTCTATTTCGTTATGTGCGTATCACTGAGTATTAATAATTAAGTCTGGTCATTTACTTAATCAATGTACCAGTGAGAGAGCACACGCCACCGCTATTACAGACCAGCAGAATTACATATTTACCCCAAATAACTCACAATTAGCCATCTAATTTCCTAAGATTACGAACTTGAATGGAGATTCTCTGGTTTTTTGTTAGCATTTCAGTTTTTGTTAAGGCAGTTGGAAAAATGCATTCATTTGTATATTCTCGCATATTTCATTGGTAAATATTCGTTTACGCAAGCAAAAACATTTTAACAATAATTATTGTTCAGTAATTGCACAGTTGATTAATTATTTTATTCATAATTTTGAATAAATTGATGTTTTAATTATAATTAACATCCCTCGGTGGATCAAATGAATTACAGATCCCGGTGAAGTAAATTGTTAAATTGGTTGCGAGTTAAATTATGATTTATATGTTATAATGGTGTTTCTACAAGAATAGAAAACTGCTAGAGTTTTAATAGAGAATTAAGTTACATACTTATTTACTATTTCATTGATATAACTCTAATATTGTTATTAATTATTGTTTTCTTCATCCAACAATAAGTCATGAAAAGTGTAGCTAAAATGAGCTGAAAAGTACAATTAAATTTAAATGACAAGGAAATAAAAATATTTGTGTCGGCCTATGTTCTTCCAGATGATATGAAATTAAATTCATTTGCTAGAAATGCGGTTACAATAGGTAGGTACAGCGCATTTCGCTAATGAGCTGCGAATCGTGAATGTACATTAGAATACTGTCATTTGAATAGACAAGAGTTATTGATAACATTTAATTCAGTGGAGTCTTAGACACTGGTTTAGTGTCATTATGCAATTGATCATTTTAGTTTTATTATTAAAACTGTAGTTATGTTTCCTAAATATCAACAAAACAATGAAATTTCATGATGAAATGGTTTCTGTTCCAGGTGATCGAGCGTTACCAGACCGAGAATGGTTCAGGGGGTCGCAGCAGCGGCATCCACTCCGCGAGTGCCAGCCCCACGCCTTCTGAACGCTCCTCGCCCAGGTCCCTGCACTCCAGGCACACCAGGGACGCCACCCCTCCTGTAAGACCCTCAATAACCGACCATCTAGCAACCATTTCAATTGTAGTTCTTGGCATGCTTCACCTTTGTTCTCATCGTCATTAACCATTGAAATATAACACATCACAATTTTACATCTGTTGAAATTGTGGCTTAATGCCTGCTTATTAATACGCATAAAGGCCATTTTGAGAAACGTTGGGTATTGGACTATTGGTCATATATAAAATGTAAAAAAATATCGACACTTTTCCTGTGATATTCCAATCATCCCAACGTTATGATGTTTTATGTTCGTTTTATATTCGTTTAGCTTCGCGAAGAGGAGGACGTGTCAGACTGGGAGGAAGGTGAAGCCACTGATGATGCACTAGATCTACCACGAAGAGTACCGTTCCCAGAGTTCGGAGGAGATATCATCCATCACATAGGTAATTTACTATGAAGACTACAATTGAACCTTTTTATATTTAATTAAACTATATTTGAATAAGCCAATACAGTTACTTGGAACACTACAACAGAGACGACATAAAATATTAAACATGATTTTCTGTATCAAGATGTTGACAAGTTTTTTACTCATGAACTAATTTCAGAAAACACTGAAAGAGATTTCGATGAAGTTTCCGGCAGCGACATTCAAGCTGTTGATGGGAGTTGGGAAGAGAATTGGCTGTTCCAGAAGAAGAAGATCAAAACTCAGTCAGTACCGGTCCCAATGTTAGTGCCAAATTCCAACGCAGACTACAGAGCTTTGATAGGCGACAGAGATGCAGATGACACTACTGATTTATCAGATAACGGCAGTGATGCAGAAGAAGAAATCGCGGACTACAAAAGTGACATACAGAAGGTTCTAGAGTCAAAACACATAATAGGGGGCAGAACAGTCATTGAGGAATACGATTTCGAACCGGATAGCCTGACTGTGTTAGAAGTAACAAATGATAATGAAAATCTTGACAAAATTAACGGCATCAAAGAAAATGACATCATCGATGCAATTAATAAGGAAGTCAATGACAAGAAATGTGAAAAAATTCCTGCTGATGACTTTAAAACGGAATTTTTGAATAACAGCAATGTTTTGATACTAGGCGTTAACAGCGGACCGGTGCAAAAAGCTGAGTTTGCTCTGAACGAGGACATTTATAGAACGAATATAAATGGAAGCTTTGATGATTTTACAAAAGAAGAAAATTTGCAAACTAATAGCGAGGTTTATAACAATATCATGGATAGCTTCGTTAATGAGAAAGGTGAATAAACAAATTATTTGCTACTTCCAAGCATTCTGCTGATCTTAGTTAGGTATAAGTCACAAAGTTAGAAATGTAACGTGTTATTTTATCGTTTTTTAATTGTTTTTCCAGGATCTACGAATACATTAGCCAGTAGACACGAACGTGAGGGTGAATATGAAGAAACAGTAACAAAGCCAGTACAGAGATATGCAGACAGTCTCAGACGGAAGCACTTCGATGACACCCAAGAGTAAGCTCAAAATCAACTAGGTGTACATTTAAAACTGGTTGATAAGGTCTTAAACATTTTAATTTTTTCAGGATTCCAACTCGTGATACCGACCAAGGCGATGACCTCGTACCAGGTAATGAAATGATTTTATCAAAAACTTTATCTGTTATGATTTTATCAGTCCATTAATTATAATGTTTATGTAACATAGGAACAATTGCGTATAGAGAACGCAAAAAATGGTTGAATGCAGTCGACATGCCAAACAACCCTTACTCGCCTGAAGCAATAGAAAAACGACTAACAGCTAAAAGAACGTCGTCTTTATTTGATTTACTAACTTCAAGCAGTCAAGACTTAGAAGATAGTACAAGGTCTGAAGACGTCGTAGATAATAAAGTGACATCCGATGAGGAACAGGTCCCAGTGAAGGAAGAAAAGAATCACACAGTACAAACGCTGACCGTCCACACGGAAACCATCTACAACGGAACCCGCAGTAAGAGCCCTTCCCCGAAGATACTGAAGGACGTACTGGCAGAGGAGGTTCCACAATACAAACGGTAACGGTCACAACAAATTCAAACTAAAAAGCTTTAATGTCCTGTCTAATTTTTTCTCATCTCCATAGATACGGCAGAGACTACTATATAAGAGAGGCGCGATCGTCATCTGGTGGGCGTAGACTGGGCAGCAGTAGTTCGCTTAGCAGCGTATCGCCGCGTTCGTTGAGTACAGAGCGGGACCCTGCCAGTACAGAGACTCCGCCCGCTGTAAGTCCGCTGAGCTCGCTGGAAGCAGCGGCGCTACACGCCAGCCTGCCGCGCGCTGCGCTCAGCCCGCGACACGCGAGCGCCAACTTCGCCATCAACCCTATATTCGAGAACCCCGACAGACTGTGCGACGACCCGCCCCCGGATGCCAACGTAAGGGAGCAAAGTAGAACCGCGTGCGATCGGGGTGACGGTTATGTGGAAAACGAGGATATAATTAGACTAAAGATTCCGAGCGAGCCGGAGGTGACCGAGGATCTATTCGAGACGTACTCGGTCGCCAAGAGGAGCGGCACCGTGCGCTGCGAGGGTTTGCTCCCGCGGGTCCGCAGGCGGCCGGGGCTCCATCAGCGGCTCGGGGGCAGCCTCCGCTCCACTAGGGGCTTCCCCACCGACCTATGGTGAATAGACGTCCGGGCCTTTCACCTTCGATCCCATTAGCATGTACTGACAATAGTCCGCTTCAAACTGTCCAACTTTGAATCTCCTCATTAACTCGTAAAATAGAAAGATATTAACCGAAATAGATAAAATAATGTATTATAGAAAAGACAATATGTGTTAACATCGCAGTCAGTCTATATATGACGCTAAACTGACTTGGTGTGAGGATCTCTCTCTTTATAAATAATCGTGGTGACTACAACGAATCTAAGATATCTTCGTTTTGACACACAGTAGTACTCAATGTGTGTAATAATTAGCATGTATTTGTTGTATGACAGATAGCTGACTAACAGCACTTGGCACTTGAGTATTTTTCTTTACTGCACTCATAGATTTGTGTCCTTCTTAATGAAAAATTTTACAGTACTTATCCAACGGTAATCCTCAATGAAGTTAGTGGTGAGTGTTTTACCATTTTGGTCGATAATTTATGACTAACCGCATTGAATGCTTGCCACTAAACCTCAATCCACTAACCAATACTAAGACACTTTATCGAAGCTTTTACTAATTTCTTTTATTAACCTCGATAACTAACAACTAATTATTTTATGTGCCACACAGAGTGTGTTAAACTTTGTTTCTCACGCGTATGGCATCCACTCCTGTCGCACGCATAACACTTTGTGCCCAAAATTGCAATTGAAATTAAGACACCATGCACATATTCACAAAAATAAACTGATAAATATCTCTGTTGAAAGAATAATTTAACTATTTATATTTTTTCAAATATAAATGCAAAATACCACAATTGAGTTGAATTTTCAGGGACTACTAATACATCAATTTAACAATATCGCTGCTAACCAACACTACACAAAGTTCAATAACAGTGAAGACAGCACAGAATCCATTACAACCAAACCGAGTGACAAGTCAACAATATTAATTGATTACGAAGAAGTAAACGAAGCAACTCTATTTGAAGCTAAACCCATCGTAGTAGATGACGAATCTGATAAAAAAATCGACGAAGTTCTGCAAACAGTCTCTGATTTATTGGAACCGATGAAATCACCAAATCCAAGCATCGATGAGTCCTATATAAGCTCGAGCAGTTTAGAAGACACGATCAAAATTTACAACGTCCAAACTGGGGAAATTATGAAATGTCAACCTGAAGATAAGGTATCTGTTAGATATGACGAGCCTACTGACACCAACGACGACATTGATATGCCTGATAAGAACATCTCGAACTTTAGCGAAGATACCCAAGATAATATCAGTCAAGACGCCGGGGAAGTTGAGGATACCAGCGTTATAATAGTAGAAGACGATTTAGAGGAAGAAAAACTGGATATCGTCAGTGATCTAGTAGAAATCCTACCACAGCTACCGAAGGTTAAGGAGTTAGCGAAGATATTTGTTACTATGGACAGCAAGAATGAATCGCCACAGGTAAGCTTATAAGGACGTACATCGCGCAATGTGTTTATAA